>CM060897.1:105355175-106717675 GCA_030762935.1 Hymenopus coronatus
TCCATCCATCCATCCATCCATCCATCCATCCATCCATCCATCCATCCATCCATCCATCCATCCATCCATCCATCCATCCATCCATCCATCCATCCATCCATCCATCCATCCATCCATCCATCCATCCATCCATCCATCCATCCATCCATCCATCCATCCATCCATCCATCCATCCATCCATCCATCCATCCATCCATCCATCCATCCATCCATCCATCCATCCATCCATCCATCCATCCATCCATCCATCCATCCATCCATCCATCCATCCATCCATCCATCCATCCATCCATCCATCCATCCATCCATCCATCCATCCATCCATCCATCCATCCATCCATCCATCCATCCATCCATCCATCCATCCATCCATCCATCCATCCATCCATCCATCCATCCATCCATCCATCCATCCATCCATCCATCCATCCATCCATCCATCCATCCATCCATCCATCCATCCATCCATCCATCCATCCATCCATCCATCCATCCATCCATCCATCCATCCATCCATCCATCCATCCATCCATCCATCCATCCATCCATCCATCCATCCATCCATCCATCCATCCATCCATCCATCCATCCATCCATCCATCCATCCATCCATCCATCCATCCATCCATCCATCCATCCATCCATCCATCCATCCATCCATCCATCCATCCATCCATCCATCCATCCATCCATCCATCCATCCATCCATCCATCCATCCATCCATCCATCCATCCATCCATCCATCCATCCATCCATCCATCCATCCATCCATCCATCCATCCATCCATCCATCCATCCATCCATCCATCCATCCATCCATCCATCCATCCATCCATCCATCCATCCATCCATCCATCCATCCATCCATCCATCCATCCATCCATCCATCCATCCATCCATCCATCCATCCATCCATCCATCCATCCATCCATCCATCCATCCATCCATCCATCCATCCATCCATCCATCCATCCATCCATCCATCCATCCATCCATCCATCCATCCATCCATCCATCCATCCATCCATCCATCCATCCATCCATCCATCCATCCATCCATCCATCCATCCATCCATCCATCCATCCATCCATCCATCCATCCATCCATCCATCCATCCATCCATCCATCCATCCATCCATCCATCCATCCATCCATCCATCCATCCATCCATCCATCCATCCATCCATCCATCCATCCATCCATCCATCCATCCATCCATCCATCCATCCATCCATCCATCCATCCATCCATCCATCCATCCATCCATCCATCCATCCATCCATCCATCCATCCATCCATCCATCCATCCATCCATCCATCCATCTATCTATGGATATTGTTATCAATAATTAATATTCCAGCTGTAGATAAAATCCTGTGTGTTTGGGGGGAAAAAAGAGAATGAGAGAGAGAGAGAGAGAGAGAGAGAGAGAGAGAGAGAGAGAGAGAGATATGTGTGCAACAAATGCGGAAGAAATAAGCCAAGATTGAATGATGACACAGATGGGGTTGACAGATAGGGAAACAAGTGACGTGATGACAGAAGCAGCATGACTATGGGTTAGCAAGGAAGGGGGAAATGAAGAAAAGTATTCATGTTTCATGTAAACAGTGCAAAAGAAGCAGAAAAAATTATAAAAAAATAAAAACACAGATTAAGAACAATTGAAATAGAGCTGAGTGAAACAGCTGGTGAAAAACATGATAGAAGAGAAGAGAGAACTAGATGGAAAATGGAGTAAAAAAGAGATATTTCACCAAGGGTGATCACGCTAAGGAAACGATTAGGTAAACAGTAAGGGAGAAATGCGAGCAGTGAGAAGAAAAGTGGCAAGGTTAAGTAAAAGGAACATATTTAAATTATTCACAAAATTAATTACAGAAGAGTGAGGAAGGGTCTCCATATACAATATAAACAGGATATAAAGAATATGGGACCCCAGGATGGGAAATATGCCAAGTGAAACCGTAAGTGTAATAATATGTATCTGATTAAGAAAGCACAATAAATAGTAAGTCATTCCTACACTATTTATTTTTAAAAATTTGCAATATTATAATGTTGCTTTAAGTATTATAAAATCGATTTGATGTCGAACCTATAATGGAATGCAACTTGAATTTTAGGAAGGGAGTCCACTCGTCCAAGGAGCCAGACAAACTGAGGTAACAATGCTATTAGAGTCAGCAACAAATTTGTACAAGTAGAGATGATTGTAATTACCATGTAAGTAATGTATGAAAAAAGATGTGCAAATATATATTTATGCAAATGAATAAGGCAAGTGAAGCCAGTAGTAGGTAATTGCCTACTGTACCAAGATGCATTACCTGACAAGAGTTCCTGACAGTAGTAAAGGCCCTGGAGCACTTTCACAAGTACCTGTATGACCAGCGATTCCATTTGAAGACTAACCACTCTGCCCTCATGAGCTGTTAAGTTTCAAGAACCTGGAGAACCAGCCATCAAAACATCAGAAAGCAAGAAGCTACTCCAATGCAGATGTCTATAGGAGTGTGGCCCTACGCTAAAGTTGAGGAGAAAGAGAATGTTGCAGCTATTCATTTAATTTCTGCGGTGCCTGCAGTTGGTTGGAATAGCGCAGGTCTGACGAGGGAGCAGCTGGCGGATGCCAACTTGGGGCTACCGCTGAAAAAAGTGGAGGCGGAGACCAGACATACTTGGGAAGACATTACACCCAGGAGAAGTGTGTAAAGCTCCTACTAGACCCAATGTGACTCAATGAAGACCATGGAGGGTGTACTATTCAGAGCATGGAAGGCACCTGATGGGAAGATCCCCAGAGAGAGGTGATTCTCCCTTAGAGACGGTGATAGAAGTCCTGGAGGAAGTGCATTCATGGACTTTGGGAGGTCATCTGGGACCCAATAGAACAATTGACAAGCTCTGACAATGGTACCACTGGCTGAGGCTATGGGCAGACCCTGAGAGGTGGTGCCACCAATGTTGTGTGCACGCACGTGTGTGTGTGTGAGGGGGGGGGGGGGGTCCTTGCCCACAGACTAGGCAAGGCCGCATGCAGCATTATAGCATGGGAGCACCCTTCAAACGCATAGCCATTGAAGTACTAGGTCACTCCTTTAGTCAGACAGGGGCAACTAGAGCAACTAGACTGCCATGGATTACTTCACCAAGTGGCCAAAGGTATATGCCATTCCAAACTAGCAGGCCAGCGATCAGGGCATTAGGTTGAATTCAGCCTGATAAGGGAAACACAGGAGTGACTTGGAGTACACAAGTCATGCACAACACCTCTCCGCCCACAGCCATATATCATGGTTGAACACCACATCAAGGCTCTAGAAGAGCATTTGAGGAAGGTGTGACCAATCACCAGATAGACTGGCATGTAAGGGAGTTACTTTTCTTGCTGGCCTATCAGTATTTAACCATGACATCACCCAGTTTGGTCTTAGGCAGACAGCTACATCTATCATGAGACCTGATGTTTGGGAGTGCTACTGGGGCAGGACAGTCAGCAGTTGACTATGTGGGGTATCTCATTGACCAACTTTACAACATGTCTATCAGCACATCCAATTAGCTAAGAACCTGTTACGGCTGTCATGCCACCAGCCAAGGTTTCCAGTGGGAAGATCTGATGTGGTTATCTGGACCAAGGGATGCTCCTCAAGATTCAACAATTATGGCGAGGGCTGCTACCTTGTGGTGAAGAGGACAAATGATGGAGGGGAATATGGATGGGGCCACAATGTACAATCAGAACAGCAACTTCAATTTCAAGTGATTCTTTGTATAATTCATTTTATATACTGTTGCCAGGGTTTTATTATTATTATCATTATTATTATTATTTGTGGGCACTGAATTTTGAATGCGGTCGTCTCATTAGCGCGGTGGTAGCGTTGCTACTTACCAAGCAGGAGACCTGGGTTCGATCCCCAGTACCAGTGTGGGGATTTTTCCCCCGCTGGGAGATCTGGCCCGGGGTGCACTCAGCCTCGTAAGGTCCCTGGGGGGCCAATTGAGGAGCTACTTGATAGAGAAGTAGCGGCTCCAGGTCATGAGGACTGCATTAACCAGCCGGGGGGGACTCGAGGCGCTGACCACGTCTCACCCTCCAATACTGCACCCCATCCATGACGTCTGTAGTGGACCGAGATGGGGGACGCAGCGGCCGGGCGGTAGGCCAAGGTTCCCCGTGAGCTGTCGTGCCATGGAGTTATGATGAATTTTGAATTATGTGCTGTGTTTTATAATATACTTTCACATCAGGGGGTCAAAGGTGTTACTACTATGAAAAATAAAATTGTTGATTAATTTTAAAAAATGTTTATTTTCAATCATCATAAAATATTATGTTTCTTTCGTAATAAACTGAATCTCATACTTAATAGCTGCTTTGTATCTTTATCTACATTTTGCGACACAACAGTTTTTTCAACTCTTGCACATTTCTTTGGCTATTTCATGTTCCATTTCTACATTGACTAAAGTCATATGGCCTTCCTCTTCTAACATCTTTACAATTTCATTAGCAACATTTAAAGTATTTCATACTGCAGATCTGCATGTCTCCAATTCAACAGAAGGACAGTTGCGATTATTAGAGCCACCTACTCTTGAGGAGCCCTCCTCTAACTGCATGGTTGATCTTATTGCAATGTACCTGCTATACTTTTTCATAGCATAAGAGGCGCAAGCCTTACGAATACCATGCTATAACTTATTTCAAGTCACCATTTATTCGATTTCAGAGCTTATTTCAATAATGTAAAGTTTGGTCTAGCACTTGTTCAAATATCTTGTTTTATACATAAATTTTAACATTAAAGTGATGTTTTTTTTCTTAGTCTTCCAGATAATGTCAATTCCTGTTGATCAGCAAATAACTGGATTCTACCATTTTTGATACTATCTTGTTTTCTGACACGACCTACCAGTTCTTAGCAGTACTATACATCTTAAAACAAGCAGCGCAACAAATGGATAGAGATAGCTTAATACAAATATACTATGCCTTCATACATTCTCATTTGAGCTATGGGGTTGTATTATGGGGTAATGCACAGAAAAATACAATGCAAAGAATATTAAGACTACAGAAGCATGCCATTCGAATAATATGTAAACTAAAGAAGACGGATACTTGTAAAAATTCCTATAAAAAACTAAATATATTAACATTTCCGGCACTGTGTATATATGAATGCATTAAATACTCAATAAAAAATCATAGCAATCAAAGTAGAAACATGCACATACACGAACATGACACAAGAACGAAACAAAATTATTTCATTAACAGACTAAGAGGAACGTTAAGTAACAAAAGTATAGAAAGTAAAACCAAAGATTTGTACAATCATTTGCCTAAACAAATAAAACAGATAACTGAAGAAAACTGTAAACTTAAAGCAATTAAAAAGTATCTCTCAGAAAATGTATTTTACTCTATAGAGGAGTATAAAATGTTAAATTAAATAAGTTATGCTGTATAATGGTACCCCCTATATTTTTTATATAAAGTGTATATACTCATGTTATTATTTATACTATAGTTTAGTTTTGTAATCAATCTGACGATCCTTGTAAATTATGTATTACAAATGGAGATAATAAAGAAATAGAAATAGTAGCAGAAATGTCCTATTTTCAGGACTACCTTTCAGCATTTCAACTGTTGTTAGATTAAAATTAAATAAAATGGGGTTGCACACAACTTGAAATGTGCATAATGTATCATGTTAAAATATTGTAGTGATAGCAAATTTAAGGACTTCTCAGTACCCAACTTGGCCTTTAGCCTTTAATTACAATTAAAATATTATGTATACAGATCTATTCTATGAATAAACTATATTATAAGATACCATGAGATTTTGGCATTGTTTCCTTATTGAGGCGATAGCTGCTTGCCAAGTAGAAGGCCTGGGTTCAATTTCTAGTAATGATGTGGGTATTTTCTTCCTCTAAAAAGAACTGGTCCAGGGTGCATTCAGCCTTGTGAGGTCCCTGGAGGTCCAATTATGAGCTACTTGAGGGAAAAGTAGCAGCTCCACATTACAAAGACCATATTAACCAACTAGGAAACATTCAAGGTGCTAACCACATCCTACCCTCCAGTATCACATTCCACTCATGATGCCTGTGAAAGGCAGAGGTAGAGATGCAGTAGTGGTGGGAATGCAGTGGTTGGGCAGGAGGCCTTGATACAACTTCAGGCTGTTGAGCTGGAGTTAGAATTTGTTTATGAGATTTTGGTTGCCCACCTAATCTAACATAACAATGTAAAAATTAATAAAAAGCAGTGCATTTTCGTTACTTTAGCACTCCTGTCCTAACCTGGAAAAGTGATTTCAGCACTAGATTATAGTAGTGACATGCACCACAAGGTTGAATGAAAGCAAGATAATGTAATCTTTAAAATCCTGTGTTTTAGCATAAAAGTGTAAATGGAGTTTTATTTATGGACACTCTTTAACTGCTGTGGTTCTCAGCATCCCATTCTATATTGGGTGTGAAAGGCCGCTTAATTTTGTTAAGAGACCTCTTAATCAGGCTTGAGGTTCTTTTACATGCCATAAATCTATGACACGGGACCAATAGCTTTATTTCCCTTCCAAAGGAATCTATGCTAAGGATTTTTATGCTTGAAAAAATCCATTGACCTCTGCCGGGTTTGAACCCACGACCTGGAGTATATGAATTTAGCATGGTAACCATTACACCATGGAGGGTGACATAGTGTGAAGGAAGAGTTTTGCATGAAAATTCTATGCACATAAAATAGTGGCTGGGAGCAGTTGGAAAGATTGGTGTGTTTAGTAGACTAGTTGGCTTACCAGATATTGACAAATTAATTTCATCTACCTTCTCCCCCTGTTCTTTATGAAATTATTGCATAATGATCTAGAAGGCTTTATAGTGAATCCTCCCCTTTACCCCTTATAATTTCATATAGTCCCCAACTACTTAAAATAATGGATGAAAATCTTCTGATCTTCATGCAAAAGGGTGTGAAACATTGTTAGAATATCTAACTCCTAATCCCTTTCTCCGACAGACTTTCAAGTTCTAGAAATCTTGTCTAGTTTATAAGTACTCTTTAGTTGATGAGAGAATCCTTGGGCGAGTGGTCAAGTAATTGTCCCAGGCAGACAGAATGCAGGACCTCGCTGGCAAGCATGCATCCATTTCAGTCTTCCAGGAGGGAGGAATGGGTGAATGTTTTGGATAGCAGCATGGTGCCAGCTGTGTTGCACAAGTCTGGTAAGAGCATATTTCAGCTTGTATAAATTCTTTTTCACTTTCATTACACATTTAACTTGGCAAAATTTTCAACCCCGCTTGCATCCAGAAAAGCGTTAATTATAGATTCACTTTTGTAATCTTGTGCAAGCTTTATTATTAAAGTATTGCGCTATCTTGGACTTTAATCTTAGGGAATTTATACTTTATATTTTAATTGTGAATACTGTATTCATTTACAAAGTAAATGTGTTGAATTTGGATTCTGATTTTAATTTTAACAAAGTTCACCTACTTCGTGACTTTATCCATGTGTAGATCCATCCTCTAGATATTATTCTTATTTGTAAAAATAAACTTAAAGATAAACAACTCCCAGGAATGTTTTGTAAAGAAACATATAAAGACCTTTGTTTGCTGGCTATTGTACTTTCACTCTATTGTTCGAGCATGCCAGGCAGTCATGCCTTTGGTCAGAAGGCTGACTTGGGCCAATGTTACACTACGTTTACTTATATATTATACAAAAGAAATTATAAAGCTTTAAATCAAAATTTTGGTTAGGATGCCCTGTACCCTAAAAGAAACATTTTCCATGTCACAATTGGGAAGCCCCAGGTTCCTAAGACTTAGTATTCTTATCATTTTTTTTCTCTCCTTTTTTATGCAATATTCTCACTCATGATTAACATTTTCTGTGGACCACTCTGGGTATGTACATACAAACAATAAGCAATTAAAAGAACTTTCAAAACACATACATCAAATATGTAAAAATTCATGTATTTAACACCAATCATTGTCTGAAAATATAATCCTGCCCCAGATTAGTAATTTAATCTCCAAAATGGACTTTTTTTGAGTGTCTTACTGGGTGCTTGAGAGCATCTACTGTAATTCAAAAACAGAAATATTGCTTCATTACAAAATAACCAATCTTTGAAACTTACTCTTTCTGCAGTACTATTTTCTCTTGTGGTAGGACCAGCTGCTTGTGCAGATTTTTCAAATTTCTTGGATTCTGCTGTCACTTTCACAGCTTTGTTGCAGGAATCCTATGCAAACATTTTTCACAGATCAATAACTCAACAGGAATAAATGTTGTTATATTGGAATGCTGTTATGCTAACACCTTACCAAGGGTATTATTAATTACAATTATTTTGTTTGTTAAATACGCTGTCAATTGCCAGGATCATATCAGTGCCACTAGTGTGCTGGAATTTCATCCCATAGGAGATGTTTAACAGGCCAGTAAATCTACTCACAAGGGGGTTTTGCTTTTAAGCACACTTAAAAACCATCTGTCTGGGCCAGGTTTGAACCTGTGACCTTGGGTTCACAGTCAGCATCTTAACCAATGAGCTACCCAGACTGACTACTACCAAGGATATGTGATTTAGTACTGTGTCAAGAAAGTTCCCTGAATTTGCCAATATTCATCCAATTTTATTTTATCGCCTTCAAAGTAGGCCCCTTCTGAAATTATACATTTATGCCAATGAATAATCCAATTATCAAAACATTTTTTGTAGGCACTTTAAGGAATCGATGTCAATAGTCGCCGCAAATTTTCCTTTATGTCTTCTATCGACTGAAAACGGGTTCCTCGAAACGGTAACTTGAATTTTGGAAAGAGAAAGAAATCAGCAGGAGCCAGATCAGGTGAATACAGTGGTTTGTTGAGTTTTTGGCCAGAAATTCGTTCATAATAATAGCCTTGTGAGCTGGTGCGTTATTGTGGTGCAGAATCCATGAGTTGTCATTCCACAAATCTGGCCTTTTTCACCATATTTGTTCTCTCAAACGCTGCATAATGTTCAGATAATAGTCTTTATTTACCATCTGACCTTCTGACAAGAACTCTTGAGTGCACGACACTGTGATAATCGGAAAAAAAAAAAAAAAAAAAAAAACTGTCTACATGACCTTCAGTTTTGATCGAGTTGGACATGCCCTTTTAGGTTTCGGTTCAGTTGGAAGGTGCCACTTGGAAACTTGTTGACTGGTTTGAGTGTCAAACTCGTAAACCCAAGTCTCATCACCAGTTACAATGCGTTTCATGAATGTGGGGCTCGTTCTAGCATGTCTTCAGCAATCCTTACGTAATTGAGTTTTTGTAGAAAATTCATGTCTTTCAGAACTAACCGAGCTACAACGCGTGTCATGCCCAAACAATCATTTAAAATGATACGAATCGATTCATGAGACACAGAAAGTGCAGTGGCAATCTCTCTCAGATCTAAATGACAATTTTCAGACACCATTTTCTTCACTTTACTGATGTTCAGTTCAGTTGAAACCGTTGATGGCCGACAAGAGCGAGGCAAATTTCCACCACATCTCAACCACTTTTGAATACACTGTACCACTCATATGCACGTGTTTTTGATAGTCGATTTACCATAAGTCCTCTGTAACATTTTCAGTGATTCGGCGGCACATGAAATGCCATTTGCAATGCAAAATTTAGACAGATTCTTTGTTCAATATTTGCATCCATCGTAAAATCGCAAATCACCTTTGAGATGAACTAGCAAAATGGCATACTGTAAACAAACAGATGACGATCAAACTCCGCGTGGGTATAGAGGAAAGTTGTATCAACTTAGCGACAACAATAATTTTGAATCCCCTTTTAAACAGGATTTTTAAATGATCAATTCCCGGTACTTTCTTGACAGAATATACTGTTAGAACCAGCTGATATGTTCAGTGCTACTGCCGGGATTTGAACACAGTTCTCTTGCTCCCCATGTAGTTGCTCTAACCATAGACAACATACCGGTAAAACATTCAATCCAATCTTCCAACTCATTCATGTTTTTACCCAGACAACCAACTGGGATATCTACTAAATTTAACAAATATCTTAATGGTGACTTATATTGCAAGTTAAGAGCAACCACACAAAAAGCAGGGGAACTACTTCAAATTCCGACTGTGGCATTGAATTTCACGGTGGTTCGAGCAGTAAAACAGGAATAAAAAATCTAGGTAAGCAAAAATGTTTTAGAATGCTGATTAATAACTTAGCCTTTTGCTATTGCACATTTTTACAGTATTTTATGTTAAAATTAGATTACAGAACACTGCTGCATTTAAAACTAAGCTAAAATAATACACATTTTTACATTTATGCATTTCAAACTTATTTGAAACCATTTAAAATAGGCATGATAATTGGTAGTTACATCACCCTATTTAGAAGGAAAAATGGACAGGAAAGAAAATGGAATGATCCCCTAGATCTTGAATTCTCTAATACCATCAGAGTCGAAGAAAACAAGATTAATTCAAGAAGATTAGATGGGAAAGGTTCAAGAGGGATCCAATATATCTGACAGATACAACTTACCAAATAATGGTATTGGTGCTGGTGCAATATTTTTATCCTTTTCTTTTTATAGAAGATACAATTTAAATCCAACAAAGTTTGATAGTAAAAGTTTAGTAATCCTTCACAGCTTACAAAATCATCTGTATCAAATAAATACATTTATGAGAGGTGTATATTACCTGACCTTAAAGCAACTAGAATATCAATAGCATCTGATACAAACAAAAACCTAAATTTTACAGAATGCCACAAAATTATAAAACAATTAGTAAATTAATTTAAATAAAAGAGTAATACTTCAATGGATACCAGCACATTGCAGAATACGAGGTAATGAAACATGATTTTCTGGCCAAGAAAGGTAGCAGCATTACATCAAAATCTGATAACATATCCTTTATCTCTATCAAAAGAATCATTATATCAACATACCATACAAAATTAAAGAAGAGTATATGTCACACACACATCATAAAAAAAAAATCAAATTAACAACAAAACTAGAATTACTACACTACGAAGAAACTACCAACCCTTACACATTTCTCTGCTATGTACAATAAATGGAGGAAGTATTCCATCAAAAAATGTGATGCCAAGATTTCATCATACTCATAATAAATTTATTGTCGGAAGCCACACAAAGTACAGCTTCACTCATCATAGTAATATTATGAGATAACTCTTTAGTTTAAAGAGAAACATAAATCAACAATTAAAGCATTTGTCAAGATTATAACATTTGTTGATAAGACACAATTTAAAGTCTTTCTTAAAAACATTTCTGAGGCCTCCTGAGTCCTCCCCCCCAAAAAAAAAATTAAGAAAACGTTTCTGTGTGGGTGTGTAAATAATGTAACTAAAAAGGCAGAGCTGGTTGAGTACAAAGCTGGTATTTAACTTTGGGACCTTCCAAGAATGTGAATCAAAAATTTCCAATAAAATCTCTGCAATTCAAACTGCCATATAAATGGAAAATTTTTTCAGTATTTTAAATTTTGTTCAAAAATAGTTGTAATGTTAAGATTTCCAAGAAAATTTGCGCAATTCAAACTGCCATTTACATGGAAAATATTCATATTTTTTATTTTTAAAAGCTCTAATGCTTTTATTGTAAATACTATATGTTCAAGCTATTTTCATTCTAAATAAAATGTTTGTCTTGAATTTTCTAGGAATAGCTTCTGTGGTGCTTTTATCCTGAACCATATTTGTATAATTGGTAAACTGTTGACAATACACAAAAACTTACTATACCTAAAATGTACCTCATCGAAACACTCAGTTTATGTCAAATAAAACACTTTGGTAATGTTAACAATTTCCAAGATTTTCTTTATTATTAATTTAAATTTTCAGATACTTCATACTTTTCTCAACTGCATAATCAGGATTCTTTTTTCTTTGTTTCTTTTTTATGTTTATGCAAAGAGAACTGAATATGAAAGTCACACCTAGCAAACAGTGTTGAAAAGATTTAATATCACTTTAGCTTATTGCATTCTCCTTATATTCACAATGAAATGTGTATATGAATGATGAAGGTTTATGTGTATTAAGAACAAGTACAGCAGAATAAGCTTTTCTAGAATATTGAATTTTTCAGTCTGTCTCTACCTTTTATAAGAATAGTTTTTTATTTTATTTATTTATTGCCAATAGACTCAAAAACAGTTTCAAGCATTGTCAAGTGCAAAAATAAAAAGTTAAAATTTACAGTTAGTTTGGATCATTAATATTGTATACAGGAGTACAAAAAGATTGAAAATGACAAGTCAGTTTTAAAAAATCTTTAATATTATATACAGGATTGTTTAAAATATTTTTTTTACGCTTTGTTTAAATCTAAAGTTGTATTCACTTTTTACTTCAATTGCAGTCTATTGTGTATATACAACCCAATTATCAAAGGATCTTTGTTTACCGATTTTATATTACGACTATTTTGATGCAGATTCAATTTACATATAGTGTCATGACTATACATTTCCCTATTTGTTTTAGGGTTTGTGCATTTCTATCAGACAAATGACTCTGTATATGTACAGAAACTACAGTGAACATTACTTCTCTTTTGAAAACTTCCCTACAAGATTCACATCTTTGCATTTTAAACATTGTTGTAATACATTTTTTTTGGAGTACTAGAACCCTCTGAATGAGGATATTACCGCATCCCTCCCCCAAACTTTTATACCATACTGGATGTGAGAGTTAATTAACCAAAATATAACATTTTAACATTTAGATTACATGATTTTGTAAACTCTTGCATGAGGTACAGGCCTTTACTGATTTTTTTTTACAAAGGTTATCTATATGGTTATTCCATGGTATATACTTGTCTACTTGTACACCTAAGAAATTGTGTAATTTGGATTCCTGAATAACCATGTCTTCAAGTTTAATATGAAAAGTATATTTTTTATTATTTCTTAATTCAAATTTAATTATATTAGTCTTTCCAGGGTTATTACTGAGGCTTAAGGATTTGAAGTAATTAATTATCCTAGTAGATTCCTTGGTAGCTAGTGGTTGAAGGTCATGATCATTATTTGCATTGCATGTAATAGTAGTGTCATCAGCATAATTTATTATTTTGCAATTTGCTGCAGGATATATATCGTTTATGTAAAGTATAAAAAATAAAGGACCAGGCACTGAGACCTATGGTACACCTGCAGTAGAGTCAGGAGAGAGTGACATTATGCTACTTAAAGAAAATATATAAACATGTACATGTTATGTACAATGAGCACCAATGACATTAAAGCTCTATTTTGTTTGTCACCAAATCTGTTATTTAGAAGCCGACGGACATTAACACTAATATGAGGAGGTTTTCCATTGCCTATGAACAACATGTTTTGTTGCACAGCTAAAGGCAGCTCTGCTAACAGATCAGGTAGAACATTCTCTATGACATTATGGTAGCTTTGTCCATTGAGCCTAGGTAGAGGAACGTGAGGCCCTATCAGTCACTAACAATGCCGGCCCAAACATTTTCAGAAAATCTTTGTTGATGATTTGCTTCAACAGTTGTGTGAGCATTGACGTCAGCCCATACATGCAGACTGTGATAATTTACAATCTCATTTCATGGAAACGACACATCTGTGAGCAGCACCATTGCACTAAAATTAGGGTTGACAAATTGATGCATAAATCATTTGCAAAAGTGTACCCTTGCAGGAAAATCAAATGCTGATAGTGCCTGCACACACTACAAATGGTATGGATACAGTCAAACCTTGTGTAACACTTGTCAGACAGTCATGTGGTCAACATTCAGTGTTGCAGCTACTTGTCTTGTACTGACACTAGCATCATCGTCAACTGCCTAAAGAATTGCTGCCTCCCATTGCGATGTCCTCATCCTTCTAGGCCTCCCCCAGGATGTAATGTTCCATGTTCCCCAAGAGACAATCAATGGCTTCAGAGGTTTTCTTGTTGGGGCTCCTTTGTCCTGGAAATCTTGCCTGGTACAAACATTTAGCGCCAGCACCACTGATGTCTGCTAATCCATGCATCAAATGACATTTGCCATCTCTGCATTTGTGTAAACTGCCATTGTATGATCAACTCTACTAGCACATAGTAATTCATGAGCTTGCCAAGGTTGTACTGCTCAATTTTACCTATAAACAAGTAATGACATGAGTAGCATGGCAGCAGGGGTATGTAAAACAAAACACTACTGATGTACCTACAATAATGACAACGTAACCAAGAGCGCATGTTCCAAATGATTCTAACATTCTGTTCGTGTGCGTTTCCCATGATTAATGAGTTGGTGAATAAGTTGTAACATGGAAGCAAAGCATTTCAGACCCATATTCGTCCAACATAATTTCTTTACCTACATGTGAGGAATGTGTCCTGCAATTTGTGCCATACATTTTTGTTACATTCTGTATACATATTTTACACATATGCTTTGTACTCACATGCATGTACACACTGCCAAAAAAAGAATACAACACCATCAAGGATTGCTTAAATTTAATGAAGAGTGTGTGCAAGGTAATACATAATGACAGGATCATATGATAATAAAAACAATGCAAGCACACGACACAAGGAGGTGCATTCCAATAGTCGCATCCCTATTTGATGCTCCCCTCTTGGACAGTGATACAGGTATGTATTCGTGCAAGCTGAAAATTGTACAGGTGGCAAATGGCATCCTGCAATACACTGCATCCTGCATCTGTTGTAGTTTGGCTATGGTTATGACCTACTGTGGAGACCAAATCAGTTTCTTTCCCATCATGTCCTATATATGTTTGATGCAAGAGAGGTCAGGGGACCATGCTGGCCAAGGCAGTTGTTACACATCATGATGCATTGCAGCAGCTGTATAGGGACATGCATTATCCTGTTGAAACAACACATCACCTTTCTGTTGAACAGGTGGCAGTAACATGCTGGATCTAGTTGGCACTGGTTTCATGCCCCTGCACAAACACCAAAGGTGAGCACAAGTTGTAACTGATAGCACTCCACACCATGATGCCAGGAGTTGGGTGTTTGTGTTAGTGGGCGAATGCACTCTGAATGATTATGCTCATCAGCTCTATGTCGTACGCATATATGGCAATCACTTGTATACAGGCAGAACCTACTTTCATCACAGAAGACCACAGAGAGACATTCAATTGTCCAATTAGCCCATTTCTTGTCACCAGAGGAGAGGTGCATGGTGGTGTTCTGGTGTAAGAGGTACCTTGGCCAAAGGCACACCTAATTTGAGTCCTGCTGCAAGAAGATGGTTTCTAATAGTACAAGGACATTAGTATTAGTAGGTGCAGGTGCAAACATGATAGTAATGAGACTTGCGGTAGCAAAGGGCTTGCCAAAACGAACACCTAGTCTACCATACCAACTAGTATCTGCATTGGGTGACATCTTGCCAGTGAAGGAGGCTGCCCTACTGGAGTTGACACTGGAATGGAACACTTTGAGCCTGTGGTTATTCGTCACAAGGGTGACTGAGGATGTGATATTGGGACAGGATGCCCTCAGGAACCATATGGCAAAGGTGAAAATCTGCCGGAGAGTTTTGCAACTCAGCCAAGACAAGGTGTTGCTTCAGAGCCCGCATGAACATCCAGGAACCTGCGGGTGATCCTGGATGATAATGTAGTTGTGTCTGCGAGAAGTGAGGTGGTTGTGAAGATGCACCCGGAGGGCCAATGGTCAAGGAGTAGTAGTACTACTTAGGCCATGAAAATGTAAATGATAGTTAAAAGAATTTGAAATAAAAACCTTAGCCATTCATTAGTTAAATGAAAAATTACAGCACAACACAGTGTTTCCTGTAAATCACATTCAACTAATTGAAGACAGAAATAAAGAAAGAGAAAAAAAATCTGTAGCCATGGGGGATTCGAATCTGCAATTTTAATGCACATGCACTTTTGTATTCTCACACCATAGCCATTATGCTAAACACACAGGCTCCAAATTCTCCCACTTGTTTTCTAAACATGCCTTGCAGTTGAAGTGGGTATGAACAGTGGCATGCACAGCAATTAAAAACTCAGTAATTTGTATTTGGAGACTTAGGTTTCTTATCTCAAATTAATTGTTTATAAACTATTACCAGTAAAATTTGTGCAATGTTATTCATCTACATGTTGTATATTTTGTCCATTTGTGTGCCCTCTAATACAATCTTTAGCCGCTCTTTCTCCTAGACCAAGTTCCTTTAATTCCTTTCCTTAATGTCTGCATTACAAAGAAACCTATATCTCTGAATACCCTCCCCTTTCTTGCTACAATTTCTCCTTTTATCCCTCCCTATTCATTCAAATCCCTTTGCATATTATGCCACCAACAAAACTCAGTGTGCAGGAAATATGCAACTTAGTACCTGTCTCCTTTAGCTAGGGATGTTTGGGTTGGCATTGTGCCAATGAACAATCATTAGTGTGTTGGGTATGGCCAGTTACTGATTGCAAATAGTCACTAGAGAGTTGAGGAGTTGTTTTATCCAAGAAGTTAAGTGTATGTAATTTACATATGTGCAAATTGTTTCAAATGTTATGTTTTGTGAACAGCTACGATTCTTCTTTTTTTTTTAATTTTCCTTAATATTGCAACTGTGCAGCGAGTGTGTCTATTAAAGTAATTTATAGTGAGGCTAGAGGAATTATACAGAACATAATTAAATCAGATATAAGAAAAAAACATGGTTCTCCAAAGATGCCATTGGACAGAGCTACTCAGTTGGCTGCAGCAGCCACTGGTATTTCTGAGCAGACAATTGTGCAAGAGGGTTTAAAGGCTGAAGCAACAGACAGCAATTTAACAACAAGAAAGAAGAGAAAAAGACCTATAAAAGTAATGCTCAATTATTTTGACAAAAGTGCTTTATGGAATATAATCAATTCAATGTGTGCAGTGAAAAAAGAGGTAACACTTTAAATAAAATACTTGCCAGAGCTAGAGAACAAATTGGATTTAAAAGAGCCAGGAAAATCTGTGCAAAATTGGAAAAAGCAAGAAAATAAAAAACTTCAAACCTGATAATAATGAAAAGCATTATACAGCTGCATGGAGAGGATTTTAAGGACAATGAAATAAAATGAGAAATCTGGTGGTAACATGAAGCCTGTGACTTACATTAATGAGGCTTGGATTCATCTTCTTTATACAGCTAACAAGTGTTGGGAGAGTATCAGGAATTTAAAATGAAGAAGAACCAAAGTGAACAGTGATTAATTATCGCTCATGCTGGTGGAGACAATGGTTTCATTCCAAATACAACTTTAATTTTTCGAAGCCAAACAGAAAACTGGAGACTTCATGAGATGAATTACAAGAATTTTCTTAAATGGACAAAGGAGAAATTTTACCTAACCTGTCACATAACAAACTAATCTTCAGGGCAATGTGCCTTATCACAGTGTCATAGAAAATAAGCTGCCAAATAAGTTGCATAATAAATAATCTATTAAAAACTGGCTTACAGAGAAAGAAGGAAATATGATATGAGCATTCTATGGTAAAGGTAGAGCTATTGGAATTGGTGAAAATTTCATAAGCATTCAACCATTTACAAAATTGATATGCTATTTGGCAGTATGGACACCAAGTTACAAGATTTGTGCCCTATTACTGCAATTTGATTTTGATCAAGTACATATGGAAGGAGGAGGGTTGCAGAGAAGAGCATGACATGCTGCAAGTGACATCTTTCACCACAGTGGATAGGAGTTGGCAATCTGTGTCCAAGATTGCAGGTAAAATCCCAGCCAAAGCAAATGCCATTTTAAATGTGACAGCCTCATGTCCTAGATTTACTTGCATGTAAAGGAACTCCTGTTGGAGAAATTCTGCCTACAGGCCTCAGATGTAGAACACAACTGTTGATAATACCAACATTATTATTAATTATGAATGATAAAATTGCAGAGGTGGATTTCAACCCATGGATTTGAACAAAAAAAAAATCTGACGTGTTCCATTCACATGACTTTCTCTACATCTCTGCAATAAATTATTGTTAAAAAGCTTATTCTTCTATTTACTTCATGCTAAGCAGAAAAAATTAGCAGAACTGGTTTTATTACTTGCTCGCTTGTAAGTAGAAGGGAAATAAGGGAGTTCAATAGACTAAAGCAATAGTGAAATATTTTAAAAGCTGGTTGCTATGTGATTACAGTTCCTCTGTTTGTATGGCCAAGAGATGACAAATTCCTGTATGAGAAAGTATATTTTAAAGCTGAAAGCAATAACAAGGTTTATCTCAAAAATGATTAACCCCACAAAAAATTTGCAAGTAACATAAATTGTGTGTTTTAATGAGGTCTACAGTTTTTGTTAAGTAAGATTTTGACTATCTCTTATGGTTTACCAATTATGCAAAATTCAATCAGAATAAAGATGTCTTCAGAGGCTGTTCCCAGAAAATTCAAGATATACATTTTATTTTTCATGTAAATATCTTTAATATACAATATTTTAATCAAAATTGTTAGCCATTTTTGAGAAAATTGTACATTTTTCCATGTAATGAGTAGTTGGGGGTGGGAGGATTTTCTTGAAAATCTTCATGTCGCATCTTGGGAGATACTAAACTTAATTGCCAGTTTGATATTTAACAGACTTTTAGTTTTTGAGCTATGATGTCCACATACTGACAGACAGACTTTCAGACACTTGGGCATTTTTCTAAAAATAATTTTTCTGATTTAGGGGGTCTCAAAACATATATGTACACGTATAGAGAAAGTAAAAATCAATGCTCTTACCCAGCTATTGGCGCCCACATGTTTCAATTCACTCTTCATCTGCACTGTTAACATCTGAGTCTTAGTTATCACTACCTAAAGTTATATTCAGCAGGTGTGACAGCTGCCAGTGAAATCATCTGTGCAATTAAGTGTGTGTTTTGTGATACAATGCAGTGTTACTTGGAGCTGCGCTTTACTGTCAGGAGTGCGGATTGGAACCATGAGGCCCGTACATGTAATACTGTTGGATGCTTTGCAGGTCATTTCTCGAGCTTCCTTATTTTCCCCTAGGCTTGCTTCCTAATTTCCTTTTCCTGTCCTACCCAGGGGTCTTTTGTGTGTGGGGGGGGGGGGGGCTGTGTGAGCCATGTCCTGGCACAAAAGTTCCTACACTCAGGGCACTGCTTGTCAATTGCGGAGCTATACTGACATGCCAGTCATGGGTTTGAAAGAGTAGGTGAAGGAAGGGAGTTGTGAGATGGCAGCACTTGGCTGGCACAAAAATAATGTCTTCTGGTTTTCTTAGAATATATCACTTTAGTAATGCCTGATGTGATCTGAGGCATTTTCTTAAAAAATGTGACTCTTGTTAAGAATTTTACAATAATGGCAGGGCAGGGGAAAGACAATCAACTCACTGCAAACCACTCTTCAAAATGTTTGGAATTTTACCATTAGCCTGTGAATATATTCTAGCCGGAGTGCTAAGCCAGCAGTGATAGAGGAAGGTTGTGTTTTGAGAGGTGCTCCTGCGGTGAAGGAAGAAGGATCTAAGTCATGATGGGAGTGGACATTACAGTGTATAGAGCAAGAATTGGACAGTTTAGAAAAGTAAAATTGGTGAATAGTAAACACAGTTTTGGAGAGAAGATGACAAACATATTGGTTTTAGCAAGTGTTATAACTTTGTTGTTAGTGATTGGAGGAATTGAGGTAAACCCCGGCCCTGCAGATATAATAACAATGCTGGAAAACCTGACTGAGAAAATGAACAAAATAGAAGGCATGGAACAACGAATAGGTAAACAATTGGAAAAGATGGCAACAGATATCAAAGAAGATGTTAGAGTTGAGGTGCAGGAAGCAAGAAGGGAAGTTGAAATGGTTAAGGAAAGAATGGAAAGATTGGAAGAAAGGGAGAGAAGATTTAATTTAGTATCTAGGAGTTAAAATTGATAGTGGTGGCAATTGGGAAAAGCAAAAGAAATTTGCATTGGCAAAAGGAAAAGGAGCTTTATCAGCTATTAGAAGTTGCAAATACAAAGCACCTAATATAAATATTAGATGGTTAGAAAAAGTGTACAATATGGTGGTTGAGGCAAAAATGCTATATGGGATAGAAGTATGGGGATTAGAAGGAGGATGGGAAGGCATAGATGAGGTGCATAGGAAATTTTGCAAAGAAATACTGGGGTTACCAAATGCAGCTGTTAGGCAGGTAGCACAAATAGAGCTGGGTAGAGTGGCAAGTAAGGGAAAGATTATGGAAAGGGCATTGAAATTTTGGCATAGAATATTGAAATTGGAAGAAAGGAATTTGTTAAAACAGTGTTTAGTATATCAAGAGAAAAGTTTAAAGAACAAGGGATGGGTAGACTGTCTTCGAAATAACCTGGAAAGTAGTGGGTTAGGGGAAATGTGGAGAAGAAGAGAAAATAATGTGAATAACTTCTGGAAGTTGGCAAGGAAAAGATTTGAGGATATAGAAATACAAAAAATATTTAGTGAAATAACTGAAAAGAGATCTTTAGTTTTCTATATACCAATGAAAGTCTCATGGGGAAGGGAAAAGTACATTGATGTGACAAATAAAGAGGAGCGAGAAGGTATTGCATGGCTGAAAGCAGGAGTATGGAGATTAAAAGGTTTAAGGAAAGGTATTCCACAAAATCAATGTCCTATATGTGGCGGAAATGAAGATATGGAACACATTTTATTTAAAGGTAAAGGGACTGAAATTTGGAGAAAAGAGTATATTAAAATAGATAGAAATGTAGTAGTAGTTGAAATGTTTCAAAAAGATAGTAAGAAGATTGGACAATTCTTATGCAAAGTGAAAAATAAATGGATATGGACAGTAAATAGACAAAATGGTGTAATAAACTAGAATTAATAAACTATTGTAAAATAGTTTTATTTAAGGAAAGGTATTCCACAAAATCAATGTCCTATATGTGGCGGAAATGAAGATATGGAACACATTTTATTTAAAGGTAAAGGGACTGAAATTTGGAGAAAAGAGTATATTAAAATAGATAGAAATGTAGTAGTAGTTGAAATGTTTCAAAAAGATAGTAAGAAGATTGGACAATTCTTATGCAAAGTGAAAAATAAATGGATATGGACAGTAAATAGACAAAATGGTGTAATAAACTAGAATTAATAAACTATTGTAAAATATGAGTATGACCGGTAAAGAGCCAGGGCTGAACACCGGTCATATTCACCTGTATAAAGCTTAGCATAAATAAATAAATAAATAAATAAAAATAAATATTCTAGCCATATTGACATTTGTAATAAATAACCCAGAAAAGTTTACAAAAAAGTACAGATATTCACAACAAAGAGACCAAACTAGGTAGGACTTACATAGACCAACAAATAATTTGCAGTTATTCCAAAAAGGGGTTTACTACAAAGGAACAGTTTTGTTTAATTCACTTCCCTCTTCTTTAAAAAAAATTGCAAATGAACAAAAACAAGTTTGGATCAGAATTAAAAAGATACCTTATTACACACCTTCTATATAGAGGAAGCTTTCATTCAATCAAAAAACACTGGTAATAATGTAACAGTGTAAATATAATAAATATGAATATTTTAAGAATGCAAGTGTAAGGGTAGGTTCTTAAAAACAGACATGTAATTGAAAATTATACAAAACTGACACCTCTGAAAATTCATTGTCAGAGTTATATGTAAATAAATGTATTAATAGTATGAATAAATGTAATTGTTGACATAATCTACATCCTAGAGTTTGGGCTTTGAGTCTAAGCTCATAATAGAATCTACAGATTGCAATGTGTGCGTGTGCATGCATGCGTACATGTACAAGTATTGCTGGCTGGATTAGCTTCCTCCAATGGCAATTGAATATTATTTTTCAGAGTTGTGGCTCCTCCCTAGTTAAGTGGATGATATATATTTCCTTTATTGGTGGGGAATCTTTCCCAATCTGTTAGTCTGAAGAATACTAGAGAATTATCGTTAATTATATGAGTGGGAATAATGTAACTACATAAATTTTGTTGGGTCTATATGTCTTTATAGTAAATGGGAAAGTCTTTATAAGTGTAAACTGAATTTTCAATCCAAACTGTGTACACATTTAATCTTCCATTTGAGGTGTCTGGTATGCAACCAATGGAAGCAAATGTGCCTCTCCTCTACTCCATTTACCTCCTACCACTGTACGTCATACATGCTGGTTTATATGAGCGAGTTACAAGTTTGTGCCTTTCCATTTACAGGAGATGTAGTTGAGAAGAGCATTACAATGCACAGTGTCAGCTTTTGGAGGACAAGGCTTTTGAAAGTGTTCATATGTCAGGAAAACTTCAATGTAAAAGTAGGAAATGTGCATATTTCTAAAGTTCCAGGTATCATTTCTGTGTAGCTTGCATAAATACAGACATAATAATACAATTTGTTTTTAATTAATTCTAGCCATCAAACTTTTTTGTGTAAAATTTACTACAATCTTCTACCATTCAGTTTTATTTTGCTCTTTTTCTTTTTAAATAAGCCTAAAGAGTAAATAGCCAAATTACAGAAATAAATATAAATATATATATATATATATATATATATATATATATATATATATATATATTTTATCTATTCTGGCTTTTTAATATGGCTGAAAGGAAACCAGGCAATTTTCCAACATTTTTTTTTAAAAACATGAATTTACAATTTGCATACTCTCTAATACAGCACATGGTTTGCAAACATTTTGTTTATTTCTCAAAAGACAGAAGTCGGGAACGTACCCTGCAGATTTTACTCTACTCTTTAGGATAATGTCATTACTACATCCACTTATTTTGTATGTAAGATAAATAAAAGTTTACCTGTGGCTTGGACCCATTGTATTTCCTAGACTTGCTGCTGGAATTGGACAGCATGTCATGATCTGCCAAATGTGCTATGTAATTATCTTTGCGTACTGAACGAAATGAGCATATGTGGCAACTGAACATCAGCCCTGTTTCTTGTCCTGAAAATAAAAGTGTAAATTCTGAAGATGTTATTTTAAGCAACAAGTTATAATATTGCCCTATAAAAAACTTACATTTTTGCTATGCAATGTAAGTTAAAACATTATTTTCTTCTCTGTGTTCATAAAATGCTTAAGAAAGATAATAATTTAGTTTCATTCTTTGGTGAACAGATATACCTGCTCTTCCTCAATTGTGCCTAACAGGAGGAAAGAGAAGTAAAGGAAAACAAAACAAAAAAGATGTATCTCTAAAAGGTATTATTAATTTTGGCTCTTTAATGTAAATCATTAATGAATGTTTTCATTAAGGATGTTTAAATGCAGCTGAAGTAATGGATGCACTTTTTAATGTGTACGTACGTTGAAAATATAACATATAGCAACAGAGAACTTATAAAACCCCTTAAGTGCAAGCTTTTTACTTGAGAAGATATGCTTACAATGCAATTTTCATTTGCCATTTTCACATGAATACTAGATTTAGGAACATTTAGATCACAACAGCGTTTGTACTTAAAATCTTCATGTTGTATCTTTGGAAGATAGTAAATTTAAACACAAAGTTTAGCATTTAACTGACCTCACAGGCACATATGTGCGCTTACATACATAGACCTTTTTCTAAAGATTTTTTTTTTTATTTACAGTATTATAATATGTATTTTTGTTGAAATTTTGGTATCAAATTATTGAATAGAATACAATACTTCCCTTACTGCACATGATAGAGAAAACCACTGCAGCATGAGACCTTGAAGCTGGTGAGGGGGCACCCCATGCCCCTTCACCAGCAAACTGCAAGCTTGTGAGCTGTAGTTACAAGTTTGGTGGTCACAGGAGAGAAACCAAAAACAGCAACTTACTATAAGCCCAACCTCAAAATGTTGAGCGACTCATGCTGAAGGGGTGTATGGCACTGTCTTGAGCTGGACCTCTGGATACCAGGAGACCACTAAGCATCAGAGTTCTGCCCTATTTTCTTGTGGGACCTTTATGAAAAACAAATCCAGCTCATTGGTAAACCCTCAATGGAAATTAAAAGGTTACAAAAAATCTGGATACAAGGCCTTTTAGGACTTTAAAAGAATTACTACTATAATAGCCCTAAAGGTCCCCTAGATCAACCTTCAGCATAAGAAGGTGGTTTTGGCTGTCTTCGGCAAAATATTCAATGAAGAAGGAATAGACCCCACCCTGATTTATGAATTTTGGATTAACAGGCATTCAGTTTTAAGGTAAATAAATATCACAGTAAGCTAATGCACTCCGGTAACAGCAGTCATAACAGGAGCTACATCTTTGTTCACAATGGAATTCAATGCTTACCTTTTCTAAATTTTGTTCTAATAATATCACCACGGTGAAAATCGACTGCAGCAATGAGGAAGGTCGGAATAAAGGCCTCTAGTGAGATCTGTTTACTTCTCCTACAATGGCAGTAACTAGCCACTAGGGAATTAGAGCAATTGGTTGCACTTTGCACTCGAGAGGGGAACTAACCATATTTGGGTGTGACACTAACTTTCATCACAAAATCTGTGCCAACAAGAACATCAAAAGAATGTGTGAGTACCTTCTAGATTTTCTGCTCTCAAAAGTCACTTTAGAATAAACTGCATATCCCTTTAATGTCAATGTGGTTAAAAAAGCTAATCACTACAGGAATCCCAGACAACTTGTTGGGAGCCATATATGACGGATCTCTCAGGTAGGATTGGGCAGATTAATAGAATTAGATATTTGGTGATATTGACAAGATTGCCTTTAAATTCTAGATGCAATACTTGATAAACTGCCCCATGCAAACATGAGTGAAATCCAAGACAGCAGCATGGTGGTCTGAAGACCTTGAACTTAGGAGAGGCTGAGCGTGACATCTCTTTAACAAGGCAAAAAAACTGGAATTGGAAGGGGTATCACATAGCCATAACAAGTTACAACAAAAGCATATGTATGGCCAACTATAAAGACATTGGCCCACAATTCAGTAACTCCTGTAGGAGCATTATGCAAACCAACAGAGGGTTTTATGTCCTTCGCTGAAAAAGCATTTAAAACTTCTCTTTCAGGCAAACTCCCTCAGGTGCATATATGATCAAAACATCTGCAAGTTCATAGGGTATTGTGAAAATTCTAGAGCAAGATCATTAAAGGAGGACTGGAAACTTACATGCAAATAGGTACAATTCATAATGTTCAACGGTCAAATGATTAATTCAGTTCATTTATACCGCCAAGTAGAGATGTTATCTTTCCTGCACTGCTTTAGAAGGGACCTGCCTCATTTTATCCTCCTCTGTAACCTCTTCCAGACCAGACAGTATAGCTTCTAGCTATGTGAGGTTTGATAAAAAAGTAATGGGAATTTTTCTTTTTCTTAGAGAATTTCAAGATCAACTTTGTCCCCTTCAAAGTAATCCCCCTCAGATATAATACACTTGTGCCAGCACTTTTTCCAATCTTGGAAGCTCTTCTTGAACTCACTTTTTGTTATGCTGTACAGCTCCTTCAGCGATTCTGTTTTTATCTCCTAATGGTGGCAAAACAATGTCCTTTCATGGTTCTCTTCAGTCTTGGGAATAGAAGGAAGTCACACAGGGCCATGTCCGGCAAATATGGTGGCTGAGGCAACAAAACAGTCTGTTTTTTGCCAGAAAATCACAAACAAACACTGAAATGTGAACAGGAGCATTATCATGATGCAATTTCCACGAGTGGTTTTGCTACAATTCTGGTTGTTTTTTTTTTTGGATTGCTTCACACAAATGGTGCATAACTACCAGGTAGTATTCCTTATTGACTGTATGACCATAAGGCAGGAACTCACGATGTATTATCCCATTGTAATCAAAGAAAACAATCAGAAGAACCTTCACATGTGATCAAGCTGTCAAACTTTTTTCGGTCTTGGCACTTCAGGCAGTTTCCATTGGTACGATTGGTCCTTGGTTTCGACATCATATCTATAAACTCATGTTTTGTCACTTCATTCAGCAATTCCTGAGAAGTGTCCTTGTGATATTGTTTTTGGTTAAAATTCAACAATTTTGGAACAAACTTTGCTGCCACATTTCATGCCTAAAATATAAAAAAAAAATGGTTTGACATGAGCCAAAGGATAAGCCGACATCATCAGCAACCTCTCTGATCGCAATTCAGCAACTTTCCAGAACCATTTTCTTTACTTCTTCCACATCCTCGTCAGTAATTGATGGGCTAGGGCACCCAGGGCGGTCGTCATCTTCAATATCTTCTCGACCTTCTTTGGAAAGTCTTTACCACTCATAAACTCTTGTCTTACTCATAGTAGATTCCCCAAAGACCACACTCAACATTTTGAAAGTGGTGCTGCATTCTATTCCATTTTTACAGCAAAATTTAATGCAAATTCTTTGATCCATCTTTTTCGAAAGCAAAAATTTGCCAAACACTTACAAACACATATAACCTTTTTAACTGTCAAAAATAAACTAAATATTCAAAACAGTTGAAAATGCATACATCAGGAACAAGTGTACCAACAAGATAAAACAAAAATTGAAAATTGGATGTATAAAGCCCGCAAAATTTAAAAATTCCCATTACTTTTTGATCACACCTTGTATTCCTCTGATGTGCAAAGCTACCATAGTAGTGTTTATTCCTAAGCGTGGACTAAATAATTACACGGAAGCCTATTGCCCAATCAGTCTTGCATTACTTTTTTTAAAAACTATGAAAGCTATATTCAAAGCAGGGTACATTAGACCCACTCCATCAAAACCAACATGACTACCAGCCATCAAAAGTCCTGTATAACAGCATTGCACAATCTAGTCAGCAGATTAGAGAGCTCAATGGCTTGTAAGGAAAAAGCTATAGAAGCCTTCCTGGGTAAAAGTTTTTTTTTGATAACACTCCCTATTGTGAGTATGTCTTGCCAGCTATAAACACAGCATGTGTGAATGGATTACTTTGAAAGTTATGACTGATTGTGCTGAGAACCAGCAGCCTCCTTTCATTAGCTAATGCATTGTTCTACCATACGTGTGAATATGTACAACCAGTAAGCTCCGATTGTTGTACCTGTTTGAGTTTATAACAGCTACAATGGTTTGCATGTGTGACAATAAGCACTACTTTTGGAAGTTTCTTGCTACATACTCAACAGGTATAAAAAGGGGGAAAATTGGCCCAGACAGTTTTGTTTCAACTGGGAATGCACAGCATGCAGCAGTTGCATCAAAGTGACAAGAATTGTAATATACCAAGCATACCAGAGAAAATTATACTGTAGAATTTTTTTGAAAAAAAAAAAAAAAAAAAAAAAAAAACAGAATAAAGACATGTAATAGTAATCAGTTTTGAAGAAATAAAAATGTTTTGAATAACAAAGGGAGGGATTTAAAGCAAACTTGGAGATTATGAAAATCTCACTGGCAGAAATAAAGAACATAAAATCAGGAATGGAGATGATACTGACAGATGTGAAGACAGAAATTAACAGAAAATAAGGATGAAATGATATCTGAAATAAAGACCGAAATGAAATCTAGCATAGAGAAGATGAAAGATGAAATACAACTGTATACTGTGCAATGAAGAAAATGAAGATGGCGTTAGTGAACAAAATCAACAAACAAGTGGCCAGTATGAAGAAGGATGTGGAAGAGTTTGGTGGAACAGTGACCATGACCAATGCCTGGAAGATGTCGAGGTACAAATTAGTGCTCTGGAAGGAAAAGCCGACAGCAGTACCAGGGAACCTAACGCCATGGTGCAAAAGATGCTTGACAGAAAGCTTAAGGTGTTGAAGGCTGAGATGCCAGGATGCGAAACAACATCTGCACATAACAAGTACAACAAAACATCCACTTCAAAGTCTTCTGCCAACAGTTTACTGCTGTTCCCACTCACAATCAATAGCAAGTCTCCAGGGATGGGCAGCAGAAGTACTGAAAATGATCTTGATGTCAGTTACCTCTGAAAACATCTAGGAGAACCACTTTGGGAACCATCGCCTGGCTGCAGCCTACCACAATAAGCTCAAGCCAAGGCTGTAACAGCCAGGGTAGACAATGCAAGAGTTTGCCCTGGTAACTGAACAGCTGGTGAATAAAACCCCGGTGAACCTACCACATAGTTACATGTCCCAGGAAGCTGAATGCTCTTTTATCGATAGGCTGCATGATGCAAAATGCAACAGCATCTCATACTCGACTGCTACAAGACAATCCACAAGGAATTAATGGCAGAGCTAGATTGAGGTAGTCAAGATAACAACCATACCCAACTCGAAGACAAGGAGTTTTGCAATGACACAGAGAGACAACCCAGAGATGGCAATGACTTTCAAGCGATGTGTGGAATTTATCCAACCAGGACACCTACAAGAGACTGTCCATGATAAAGCTGACCAGTAGGTGGATGACTAAGGAGGGGCACATTGAGGCCATCATCACCAACACCTTGAGTGATGCTACATGCCTTGGGCAGATGGCTGGGTACAAGGAAAGCTATGCCAGATACTAGTGGACACAGGTGCAGCTATGCCTGTGATCAGACCTGACATGGTGAAAGCCTTGGTGACATGAACACCCAGTCTGCCCAACCAACTAGTGACAGTACTCGGGGAAATTGTTACCTATGGTAAAGGCCTGCAGGAGTTGACACTGAGATCATGGTGAGTCTATGGGTATTCTTCACAAGAGTGGCTAAGCATGTGATACTGGGACTGAATGATTTCTAAGAAGGCACAAGGCAATGGTTGACGTCGGCTAGAAAATCTTGTAATTTGATAGAGACAAGATGTTGCTCTGGAGCTCCACGAACATCCAGGGATTTGGAAGATTAACCTAAGGGATAATGTAGTTGTACCTGCAAGAACCAAGATGATGAAGACACCTGGAGTGCCAATGGTTAGGGAACCTCATACTGGGATGGAAGATACCACTGAAGTGATTATGCATTGCCCAGGTATTGTTGCCATGTTGTGAGGAAATGCCTGTAAAGCTGCTGAACTCAAAGAACACCAATCAGGCTGAAACGGAGTCGTTAGGGAAGTGCAAGCTAGCAGCAAGTGTATTGTGTGTGACCAGCCATCACCATCGCAGAACCTGGAGCCTTGGCTGAAAGACTTGTTGACTGTGGCTACCTAATAACTGGAGAGCATCTGGTGTCTACTGAAATAACATCAGTCTGTCTCTAGCCAAGAGAAAGACAATTATGACTACACTGACCCAGATCATATCTACACCAGAGATACCTGACCTGTCTGGTTACCAAGTTGTGTTCCTCTGACTTTTAAGATTGATTACATAAATTCTGCTGTTTTTTAATCCTAATTTTAGCTCAACTCTTCAAACATATTGTATGTCTATGAGTAAGAAAACGTGTTGTTGTTGTTATTATTATTATTATTACAAATATATACCAATAGTTTGAAAAGTGTTGTATTGTTGCTAACTAAAATGAAAATCTACAGATAACAATATGTTTATGTTCAATACTTTGTTTCTCAACACTTGCTACATAAAGAATGCCAAGACATTGTTTTGCGTGAAATTAAAGATATTGGTATGTATGCTGAGATAAGCACTATTGTATTCTTACCTAAATTTCACATCATCTATGATGGAACGACTTCCATGGTTAAACTGTGCTAGTCATTACTTGCTGCATATCAAACAGAACTTATGCCAAAATATTTTTATAACTGAATCAAACTGTGAGCCTAAAATATCAAATATTTTTGTGCATCTTACACCAAAATGTAGAAAAGTAATGAAATTTAAACTAATGGTTCATACCTCATTTAAGAAAGCAGTACCTGTCTGAAATAGAGACAAGATTTTCCCCACAAATATAAAGTATAACATTTGAAGTTAGTAAAATTACACATATTGATCTTCAATTATCTAAGTTGTAAATATATAAATTGTATATATAGGGCCACTAAATTATAAGGTAGCCCCTCTTGCAGCCTCTCTCCACTGCGCGAGAGATCCGAGTCACCAGGAAAGCGGTGCTGTCAAAGGCATACTGGAGTCCTTACCTTAAATGCTGAAAATATTGACCACCTGCTCCCAAATGGGCAGTATAACAAGTTAATGTTCATCTCTTTTGTATATATTGAAAGGTACTCAGGGTAGCAGTTAGTATTATTAAAACCAGTTGAAAAATTCAATGGCACAGCTGGGATTTGAACAGGTTCTCCCGGTCTCCGTGTGGTGTTCTTGCTCATTCACCTAAGCTCAGCAGTAAAACCCTTGTAATCTACAGAGACTTAGTGATAACATCATGCAAGAAATCCTGCTGCTAACATTAGATGACTGAGAGAGAATATTTTAGCAAATTGTGCTGCCTGGATGTTAGTAAGAGGTCAACATTTCCATAATTTATCTTAAGATACGTATTTTAGTAAGCCTTTGCCGGCACTACTTTCCTGGCAACTCTCAAATCTCTCGTGCAGTGCTGAGAGGCCACGACAGGGTTTACCTTATAATTTAACAACTCTATATATACATACTCTGCTGGTCAAAAGTTTTTGGACACTTGGTATAGGGTAATATATATTTGTAAACATAATGTATTTATGTCATCAAAGAGTAAGTTTCTAGGGTGCTATCATGAGGAATTACAAAAGTGGGTAATGTTTTGTTTATAAACATCCTGTATATATATTAGTGAGTGTTTATGACACTATAATCAGGCAAAAATAAATATTAGGCATTAGGTTAATAGAGGGTCGTCATCTCTCACAAACTTCTTCTGAGCTTACACGTTTCTTATTGTAATCTTTCTTAATGCAAGTGATTTATTGTTACTGGAATAGGTTGCCAATGTTACTGTTATATAATCACCTACTTATAGTTAGTATTTGATAAATATTTACTATTATAATTTGGATTATGGCATTGTTCCTTATTCTTTGAATTCTGAATTTTCTTCTATGGAAGAAAATATTTTTAAATTAGACCCTTTTTCAATTATTTTAGGAAATAGGACGAGGATCATCCCCCAGTTTGGAACAACCTTCTACAATCAATCCCTCCATGGTGAGGGATATAGTGTTTGCCAAATTTTAGAAAAACTAAAACTATCATGGTTCGCTGTTAGTTATACAATTCAGAATAAAAATTCTGGTACTAATGAGGACAGGAATCAAAGTAGCACAACAATGTGCATTTCTAGAGCAGAAAACTGGTCAATATTTTGAAAAGTAAAAGAAATAGAAATCTGACAACCACATAAATTCCACTGATTTTAATGGCAGTCACAACCATGAAATCCCTCTCAGCTAATTTATTGGATAGGGTGGCAATATGGAAACCACTTCTTAGATCTTTAAACTAACAGTTGAAACTGGCATGGGGAAAAGAACACCAAAACTTGACCATTGAAGACTGGAAATGAGTTCTTTGGACAGACAACTACAAATATGAAGTTTGTGGAGTTTGTTCATTGTTCTCCTGCTTAGAGGATGCATTCTGACTGCATAACACCAACAGTGATACATGGTAGAGGCTATGTAATGGTCTGGGGATGATTTCCATTCAGTGGAGTACGCCAGCTCTACAAACTTGAAGGAAACATGGATAAACATATCTACCATTCCATTTTGAGCAGATATGCTCTTCCTCAGGAATGCAACTAATTGGTCCAGGATTTGTTATGCAGCAGGACAACAATCCAAAACACACTTCCAAATTGTGTAAGAACTACTTACAGAAAAAACAAGAGCAAGGGCAGTTGGATGTAATGGAATGACCACCACGATCACCTGATCTGTAACCAATAGAACTTCTATGGGGGAACTTGACAGAAATGTTCGAAAAGAATGCCCTAATCTATAAACAGTTTATGGGAAATACTTCAGACATCCTGAACAAATTTGGAAAACACTGTGTGAAAAATTTGGTAGCAAAATGCCCAGAATTGTAAGGAAAATTATTGCTGTAAAGGGTGGATTTTTTTCACCAAAAGAAAATTTGGAATAGAAACACATTTTTCATGGTAAAATTAATGCAATTCAATATTTATTGCTATGCAGTAAATATATAATATACAGTATACGGTATATATATAGACACACACCCACGCACGCACGCACGCACGCACCCACCCACCCCCCCACACCCACACACACACACATACACCCCTCCCATCATATGTGCACATAGTATATTCTATTGCAAATAAATACATGATTTACCAGGATGTTTAGTTTTAAGATGAGCTTTATAAGTACTGGATTGGATACAAGCATACGAACAGTGAGGACATTTATATGGTTTGTCACCAGAATGCCGCATTTTGTGTCGTCGCAGAGAGTTATGATCTGAAGTTTGATAGCTGCACAGCTCACACTGGAATGGCTTTTCACCTATAAAAAACAAAGTTTAGAACATTAGACATCTTTTGTATTTGCTAAATCACCAATTATATAGCTAATTACTTAACTTACAAATAGATACCCACATTGGCTGTGTGAAAATTATATTGGATAAAAAACTGTTTAGACTGTCTATGAACACCATGAATAGTAAGAGGTGTAGTACCACCTTTTTTTAATAGTGTTTAATGCCTGCTTTTACTACATGTGATACTGATGAAACATGGAATGAAGATGGAGTACTGGTGGAATGTGATAGTGAGGGAACCCGGAGAACCCAGAGAAAACCTGCCCCTGCGCCACTGTGTCCACTACAAATTCTACATGTAGTCACCTGGGATCGAACCCAGGCTTCCTTGGTGAGAGGTGAATGGTCTAAACATTTGGCCACAGTGTGGCCATGTAGTGCTATGTGTTTTTGCCAAAAGTATGAAACAATAAATATGTATGAGTGAAGCACATAATGCATTGCAAACAATGACATTTTCAGTTCTCTCAGTCTACAAAGCAAATATTATTTATCACAATAAGAGAAAAGTAACTTTACATGGAACAAAAATGTAAAATTACTATAAAAATAAATTATAATGGGTAAAGAGTTGACTATCAGATCTGATTGTTCATTTGTTTTTAATCAGAATATTTATTTATTATTCTCCATGCTCTTTTGCTTTTATGTACTATTTACAACTTTATAACTACTTGATTTCTTTTTTTCATATTTTTGAGTCATCACTACTACCCTCAATTCTTTCATTGAAGCTCAAAATTTTCCATTTGTAAGTTGCAAATTAGAAACAGATTATTTTAAAATAATAACCATGCAAATGTAGTATACAATGCCAAATAAAGTAATATCAAGATCAGAAATAAACCAAATGAAAGATTGATTGATGTTTGGAGGAATTTAGTAACAGTGACGGTCAACAAATTAATACCACATACAAATGAAAGATTTCTACTCAAATAACTATGCGTGGTGTATGTGTGTGTGTGTCTGTGCGCGCGCACATGTGCCCACATGCTGAAATAATTTTATGCATACTCTCTCTCTCCCTTATACACAAGGTACATTCACAGAGTGTCTCACTGATATTGAGATAAAATTAATTACAATGGAAACGTCAGGTGTAATCAGTACTTACTGTACCAATTTTAGCTGCTGGTAGCAGTAATTATACATGTTGATGAATAGTGGTGTAATAAGGATTAGTCAGGAAATACAAGTATATCATAAGTATTCTATTCCATTTAGCTGTACATATCTATTATTAAGTACATTTGTGGATCTTGGTATAGAAATCTGTTAAACATAAATGTAAATGACAATATGCATGTTGAATGAATGATGCAGTTGTGCAATTAGATGTTGAACAACTTGAGGCTTCTGTATTCCAGATAACATTGTCAGGAGCATCAAAAGCATCCTATGCAACAATTTGTGTCCATCAATTCTCATGTGCATGATACAAATACAAAAGTCCATGTACAGTTCACTATATCAGGCACACATAATAACTATATTTTGCACTGCTAAGGCACACTGTTGTCACATACAGGGATTATCACACTGACTTTTCTGTTACAAATTAGTTGGAATGGGCAGCTAAAATATGAGTTACCGACATCTAATGATCGATTATACCTACTTACAAAATGTTCAATGCCCATGAGACACTTCCTGAAGGTACCTTGTCACATAGAGGGGTAGTGAGAGGAAGGGGTATGTATGTGTGTACAGAAGATATCTGATGACCAATTTGAGGGGCATGGATAATCCTTTTGAGCCAGTACATCACTGACACGACTTCAGTGATAAATGCAGAAGTGTTGAAAGAATCCAAAGCACAACTTCAGGGTGGTGGGGAGTTTGGATATATATTAATGTGGTACCTGGGATTCAAACTCCCTTTGGATATTTTGCCTTCTTTGCCATCCTTATTTTATATTTAAAACATAACAAAAACAAAACAAAATCTCAAATAATAATAATTATAATAATAATCAGATTACTAACAATTTTACAATTCATTTACATTATAAAAACACCTATTCATTTTTTAATTTCAACTTATATTGTTACTCGGACAAATCTGCAAGTGATTTAATTTCTTGTGATAATTTATTAAATAACTTAATATGTTAACATTAAATATTCTTTACAAACACATTTTATTTACATAATAATTATAATTCATGTTCCCTGTATAATTTTCATGTTTTGTTTACATTTTGTTAGATGATTACTATTACAAACTTATTACTCTATAGACACAAATAGTAGTTAAAGTATTCTTTTATTAATAAATATCTCCCTACAAACACATTAAAGAACTACAGATTTACATTAATAGTCACCCCATAAACAAAGGCAATGAAACAAAATTCTTAGGAGTTTGGATAGATTCGGAGCTAAAATGGAACACACATATTGATCATCTAGCCAGCAAATTGTCCAAAATCTGCTATGCAATCAGTGGAGCAAGTAAAGTGTGTGCCTCAAGTGTATTAAGATCCATGTATTTTGGATATGTTCATTCCATTTTAACCTATGGTATTCCCATATGGGGCATGTCCACAAGTCTATATGCTACCTTTAAATTACAAAAGAAAATATTAAAAATAATAAAGTAAGTTCCTGTGAAAACACCAAGCAAAACAGTATTTAAGAAACTAAATATCTTACCTCTCCCTTCTATATATATTATACTTGAAACATTATGCTTCATTCACAAAAACAAGAACCTTTTTAAAACAAATAATATGTATCATGCACACAATATAGATCTTTGAACCATATCCATACTACATTCTGCCATACAAATAAAGAGATGCAGTAGCATTTCCCATTGTGGAACCAACCTGTACAATATGTTACCAGGACATTATAAAGAATTGGTCTACAGCAAAATTAAACATTCAATAACTCTTAGAGCATATACCCTTCAACATTCAAGAATTTAAAAATATGAATTTATAAATAATGTTACTTGTACATACATACTACTGGAAATATATATACTGATGAAGTCATAATTTATGTATAAATTGAAAGGAGAATAAAGATTATTATTATTATTATTATTATTATTACTACTACTACTACTACAGGATGTATTATGAATCAATACATGTAGAGTACTGTACATGCTCTATCTCTATTTTAAAGATAGTAGAAATGCATTAATTAATAAAACGTAAACATGCAGCAGAAGCTGCAATAAATATAATGCTTGCTATGACAAATGTTAAAGACAATTTTATAGATTTAAACAATGCAACAGCATTAATATGGTGGTAGACTAATACATGTACTATGGTGTATATTTACAAGCATAGTCAAAATATTAGAGAAAATGAATGAAGAAATAAATGGCATTTTAGTTTCACCACAGGCCAGAGGAAACATGTATGCATAATTCAGTAACTATACCTGACTTGATTACCAAGTTTTTCACCAAAATAGAGGGAATACAGTATGTAAACATTATGAAAAAATCTGATGTGTTCCATTCACATGACTTTCTCTATCTCTGCAACAAATTATTGTTAGAAAGCTTATGCTTCTAAATATTTCATGATAATCAAGAAAAAATTAGCAGAAATAGTCTTATTACTTGCTTCCTTGTAAGTAGAAGCGAAATAAGGAAGAACCATACGTTACAGTGATAGTCAAAAACTGATTGCTATGTGACTAAAGTCCCTTTGTTTGTATAGACTGGAGTTGACAAATTCCTGTATGCGAAAAGTGTAAGTTTTTTAAAGCTGAAACCAAAAACAAGGAATATCTCAAAACGATCAACTACACGAAAAAAATATATATAACATAAATTGTGTCTTTTAATGTGTTCTACATTTTTTGTGTGGAAAGTTTTTGTCCATCTCTTATGATTTAGCAGTTATGCAAAATTCCGTAAAATTCATCCAGAATAAAATAGTCTTCAGACGCTATTTACAGAAAATTCAAGATATCCATTTTATTTTTCAGGTAAATATCTTTAATATACAATACTTTAATTAAAATCATTAGAGCCATTTTTGAGAAAATCAAAATTTTTGAAAAAAAAGTTCCATGTAAAGGGTAATTTGGGTTGGGGTGATTTTTCTCAAAAGCTTTGTGTCGCATCCCTGGAAGATACTATACTTAAATACAAAGTTTGGTATTTTCCCGACTTTTCGTTTTTGAGTTCGTGTTCACAGACACACAGATGCACACACGGACCTTTTTCTGAAAATGCTTTTATGGATACTAGGGACCCTAAAACATATATTTCCGGTAAAATCTTGGTATCAAATTTTTTGGTGGAGTGCAATACCTTCTCTATACACTATGTACATAGTATGTGTAGAGAAAGTAAAAAACGAAAAAACTGATTTCTCTATCCATTGCCCTTAGGGAGGGAAGAATATATCCAATACAGACCATCAATTAAGGAAACCAAACTTGTCCTTTATAATTCAAAATCTTCTCGGGCTTCTAGCCAGGTAAAAACTTGGCTTGACACCAACGTTTTGAAGAAGTACATCTTCCTCGTCTTCAGGGTGAACTGATCAGATGTACTTCTTCGAAACGTTGGTGTCAAGCCAAGTTTTTACCTGGCTAGAAGCCCGAGAAGATTTTGAATTAACACGTCGCCAGGAAAGCTTTAGTTCTTATTTTTTGTCCTTTATACTTTGCAGTGAAAGAAATTTAGTAATAATATGGAAGACTAGCCAATATTAAATTTGCTATTGTATAGTCTGAGTGGAGGAGAGTTGAAAATGACATTGGTATATTAGGAAAACAAGTTTCTTTATTCATACCTAAGGCTGGTGAAAACTGAAGTTAAAACAATAACGAAGAACAAAATAAACTGAAGTTATTACGAAAGTAATTTGAGTCAATTATGGACACTATAGTTACACTTAATTAGAGGGTTGACTTAGAGAAAGAAGTTTGGCTACTAATTTTAGACCTAAAAATCATCAGACACAAAAACAAAAATAGAATTTTGTATAAAACCCACACACATAGACAGCTACATCAAGAAAAACAACTTCAATCCAAAATTACATCAACACGCAGTTTTTAATAGCCTGACACATAGATTGATAAACACACCATCAGAAAAAGAAGAATATGAACAAGATTACCAACACATAAAAACGATTGCAACAGAAAATGGTTTGAAACAGCATTAGAGAACAAACTAATATGAAAATACAAGAACAAAAACAGATTAAAAATATCACCACAGGAGCCAAATCTAAAATACAGTAAATTAACATTCCACCCACAGATGTACAACAAATTCAAATATCTGATATGTTCCATTCACATAACTTTCTCTAGCTGTTCCACAAACAAATTTTCCTCACAAAAGATTATTCTTTTATCTATATCATGCTAATCAATATAAACAATATCTGAATTTGTCTTTTTCTTCTTGGTAAGTAGAAGGGAAATAAGAGAAAGTGCAAGCTCAAGTGATTGTCAAATCTTTTAAAAGCAGGTTGCTATGTGAAACAATTGAAATTCAATTCTCTCTTCTCTTTGCTTGTTAGGAATGACTTCCCATTTGAGAAAAGTTTTAATTACGAGTATCTTAAACTGAAACCAATAACATGGAATTTCTCGAAAACAGTTAACTCTATACAAAATGTTTATGATACCAATTGTGCGTTTTAACAAGATCTACCTTTTTTGTGGGGTAAGTTTTTGTTTACCTCTTATGGTTTATCAGTTATACAAAAGTTATACACAAGTCATTCAGAAGCTATTCCTAGAAAATTCAAGATATACATTTCATTTGTCATGAAAATATCTTAAACATATCAAAGTCTAATTTATAATTTTGAATACATTTGTTTAGAGGGTCAGAAGGGATCTTCAAAAATTCTTGATTATCTAAACAAATGCACCAAACAACTTAACGAAGTGTTGAAAAATAGCAATTTAATTTCGAAATCAGATTGCAAGAAAATCAAACCAGACAACCCAAACATTGCATCAATATATGGACTCCCCAAGATCCACAAACCTGGTAACATCATGAGGCCCATCATAAATAACATCAACTCTACAACATATTTTCTAGCAAAGTGGCTTGTAAACAAATTTAATACCTTTCCGAAATTTGAAAGCCTGAATCTAAATAATTCTCTGGAGCTAATAAAACACATTTCAGACTACAACATTTCACCTAAAGAAAGAATGGTTTCTTTTGACGTGATTTCCCTTTTCCCCAGCATACCAATTGCCAAACTCATGCAATACCTCACCATTTGGTTAGAATCCTTCAATTTGCCACCAGAAGAAATAAAGGAATACAAAACACTCACCAAAACTTGCATTGACCAATCATACTTCATATTTCAGAACAAATACTACAAACAAGAAGAAGGCTTAGCTATGAGAAACCCTTTATCTCCTTTCCTAGCTAACTTATTTATGAGTCAGTATGAAATCCACATCACAAAATCGTTCCCTAACATCTTCAAAGTATGGTACAGATATGTGGACGATATTTTTGCTATAGTAAATGAGAAACTTTTAGATGATGCATTAAAACTACTAAACTTACAGGAACCAAAAGTAAAATTTACAATGGAGTTAGAACAACAGGGCACACTGGCATTTTTAGACCTAAAAATTACTAACAAAGATGGGAAACTAAAATTTGGTATACATAGAAAAGAAACCCATACTGACAACTACATAAAAGCAAATAGTTTCAACCCAAAAGCACACCAACATGCCGTACTAAACAGCCTACTACAAAGAGTAACTAAAGTACCTCTGGAAAAATCTGAATACTTAGAAGAACTAAACCACATAGTAAAAACAGCTGAAATAAATGGTTTCAACAAGGATTTAGTATTCAAAAAACTCAAGAAAATTAAACAACTAAATAAGATCACAGAAATATCCACCCTCAAACGAATTAAAGATGATGATAACTACAGGAGATTCACTTACCACCCTTGGGCAACTAAGAAATTCCAAAAAATATTTAAAGAACATAATATAACACTGGCACCTTACAACAGGTTCAGTGTAAAAAATTTGATTCCATCCCATAGAACAAAAAAAGACCCAATTGACAAAAAACCAGGCATCTATAGAATAAATTGCAATGAGTGTAACCAAGTATACATTGGCAGAACAAAAAGAAACATAGGTACCCGTCTTAAAGAACATATTAGAAATATCAAAAATAGGGAAACTGAAAAATCTGCAGTATCGGCTCATTTTTGGAACAACCAACATGAAATTAAACAAGACATCCATCTTTTAAAAAATGTACAACGGACAGTAGAACTCGACGCATGGGAGAAAATATACATGAAAAAACATGAAGCGCACCTCATGAATTTTGATCGTCCCTTTGAAGAGAACCCGCTAATGAAGTTCATCAATCCAACACCAGAGGGAAGACAGTCATACACCAAGGATCCTCGTGTTGTATCCGATAGTCGAAAGCAGTAGACAATGCATGTAACACGCATGCGAAACTAGTTCTGCGTAAAAGTAAGTTTTTGTGAAGCACATGTGTGTATATTCGACTACCAATTAAAAACTAATATCAAAGTCGTTTACATCATTTTTGAGAAATTCAAAATATTCGAAAAATGTTCTATGCAAAGGGTGGTTCTGGGTGGGATAATTTTCTTGAAAATCCTTGTGTCGCAACCTGCATGTGCAAGCGCAGCTCACACACACATGGACATGTTTCCGAACCTTTCTTTTTTGGATTCAGGGATTTTCAAACATGCATTTGCAGTAAAATCTCTATATCAAATTTTTGTGTGGCATATCATACCTTCTCTACCCACTATGTTCATTGTACATACATTCTAGAGAAAGAAAAAACTGTTCCGAGATCACAATATAGAGCTGGCACCTCAGGAACCTATTAAAACCACCCATTAAAAGAACCATACCAAACAGATGAAAATCTGGCAATTACCAAATAAACTGTAAGACTACCCAACAATTTACATTGGGCAGACTAAGAGAAACCTTCAAATAAGATTAAAAAAAAAACAGCTCAGGAACACAAAACTCAAGCAAACAGACAAATCTGCAGTATCATATCACTTTTGGACATCACAACACAACATCAAACTGGACATCAAACTAATCAAGCATGTGAAAACTACTGCAAAACTAGCAATTTAGTAAAGGAAACACATTAGGAAAAATGCGCATATAGATATGAATTTTGAAATATCACCAGCAGATAACATCTTAAAATGACCCCCAAGGAAACCAGATGGCAGAATGGATGAAACTAAGGCAGGAAGTTCCTCTTCTGTAGCCAGTCAAACCACATCAACGATGAAGATGATCTTTGAAATGCATCCGGCAAAAGACAAAGTAAGTAAAACTATAGTGTCCATAATTTGTTGTAAATGTTGGTAATAGTAAAATGTTGTAGTATGAGGGATGTAATAGAGGGAGATGGTTGACTGACGCTACTTGAGAAAATCGCTGATCAATTATTAAGAACCCAGGAAATAAAGTAACAGTAAAAGATAGAACAACAAGTTATGGGCCCAATATCGGCTCTAAAGTAAAATAATAAAGTAATAAAACAGTATGTACAAGAACTGAAAGATGTTAGCTTGTTTCCTATGCTGTGTGGCATTTCAAGGTTAAAATTGTGTTTACGGCCTAGAAATTAATGAATGTGGTTGATGGTACAGAGCAACTGGCAGATGAAATGGCATTTTATTTTTGGATGCTCTTAACCACTGTGGTTCTCAGTGTACCATTCTATACTGGGCGTGAAAGACCTCTTAATTTTGATCAGAGGCTTCTCTTCTCAGGTTTGAGGTACTTTTAGGTACATAAATCTAGGACATGGACCCACGGCTTTACTTCTCTTCTGAAGGAAGTCATGCAAAGGATTTTTATGCCCGAAAAAAATCCATCATCCTCCACCGTTTTGAACACAGATGAACGCAATAATGAAAATTAATAAAAATGGAGAACCAAAGATACTATAGCTAAGCATGTGATCCTAAGAACAATTGACAACAAAGTGAAAGTGCACCTCATGTCATGCAAAACTGCCAAAGAAATGTATGACACTATACTGAGAATTTACAAGAAGGAAACTGGTCAACAAAAAAGTTTACTGCTACAGGAGTTCTACAACTTCAAATTTGACAAATCTTGAGATTTGTGATCTGCAAATTGAAGTGCTTCAAAGAAGAAATAACAGAATCTATGAATGATCTCCAAGATAATGACTGTGCTTCCAGAACAATTCAAACATTTCAGCAGTGCCTGGGATTCCACTCAGGAGCCTGACAAAACCCTGGAGAATCTCATTGCAAGATTGACAAGATGAAGAAGACAAGATAAAAATGAAGTTCAAAGAAGACATAAAGCTGAAATGGAAGTAAAAGGTAAACTGAAAATAACTTGTTACTTGTGTAATGATTATTAAAACAAATTACCCAAAGAAAGAGTATTGTTCAATATGTAAGAAAAGTCCTCACAATGAGGAAGATTGTCACTTAAAAGATAAAGCATGTAGTATCTATAAGAAAACAAATCATAAAGAGGAAGATTTTTCTTTTGAATTAAAGGTAAAAATTGTAACTATAACAAATATGGTAAAAAGACAAACATGCTAAAACTGCTTTTCTGTATCAAAATGTAGAGGTTAATGTAAGCAAAACAGAAGGTAGTAATAATTGTCACAAGTTCAAAGCTGACAGTGGAGCAACTACTCATGTGATAAATGAGACTGATTGTGTCAGAACTAGAACAGTGTGCAGAAGAAATAAAAATGCAAAACATGCAAAAAGTATGTAACAGGTGTAGGTTCCATAAGAGTTTGAAAGCAGTGCGCTAAAACAAGTGTATTGTATTCCTGCATTGTCAAAAAATCTCATGTTTGTAAATAAAATAACACAAAATAAGGGTGAGGTATATTTTGATGATGAGAGGGTATACATCTTGAATAAGAAAGTTATATTGCCAAAACATTGTATTTAAATAAAAAAAAAAGAAGAAAAGTAATGCTCTGGATAGTGGCACAATAAGCTAGGTTGTTTAAACCTAAAAAAGTTCAGGAACTTTCTAGAATGTCTAAAGGCGTAAATTTTAAAGTTAAGACTGGTATAGACTGTTTTGGGTGTGCCAAAGCTAAACAAGTAAGACTACCCTTTAAGACTGCAAGGCAAAGAGCTGAAAGATCCCTTCAAATCATACATAGTGATCTGTGTGGTCCTATCAATCCCCTCATGCATGATGTAATAACTATATTTTCTACCTTTGCTAGATGACTGGACACATTTTTGTATTGTGTATCTGCTTGGTAATAAATCGGCAAATGAAGTGTTTATGTATGTAAAACAATATTAATGAAATTGAGGCTTATTTTAACTTCACAGCCAGTAAATTCAGATACAACAATGGCTGTGAATATAAAAATGCTCAACTCATTGACTGGTGTAAAGAAAGAAATATTGTGATGGATTTTACTATTCCTCACGCTCCACAGTTGAATGGAAAATCTGAGAGACTGAATCTAACACTGAATGAACAAAGCAAGAGCAATGATGTTTGATGCAAAATGTAAAAAAGAAATGTGGCAAAGCAGCATATCTCACAAACCGAAGCCCTACAAAAGGATCAAACATTACCCCAGCAGAGAAATGGTATAAGAGAAAACCAGATCTAAGTAGACTTCAAATTTTTGGTAAAAAGGTATATGCAAAAATAACAAAACCTTTGAAGAAGCTGGATAGTAGAAGCAAAGAAGCAATGTTTGTAAGTTATACTACAAATGCCTACTGAATATGGGATCCAGAATAGAATAAAACATTTGTAAGTAGAGATGTAATCTTCACTTCCTCAGTTTAGCAAACTGAAGAGAAAGAAAAGAAAATATACAAATATTTGAAGAAACTGAAGAAATGGTAAATGAAAAATTGATTCAAAAACATCCAGAAGAAGAAAGAAATGAAAGAACACTGGAAACAGAAAATGAAAGAACAGGTTACAATCTGAAAGCAAGAGATGGTCTGCAGAAACCTAAAAAGTTCCAAGATTATAGCCTAGATGATGCTGAAGAATGGTTTCTAACATAGAATGAAATAATCAAGAGACCAGACAGGGAGAAATGGCAAAAAACAATAGAAAAGACCTGGGAACTGGTGGACAACAATGAAGTTGTGGGGAAAGAACTGCCTACAGCTAAATGGATTTTCAAAATTAAAGATAATGACAAATATAAAGCTCACTCTGTGGTAAGAGGCTGCCAACAGAAGGAGGATAGTCTTGAAAGATATATTCAGTTCTGTTGTTGATACGAGTGCTTTATGATTATTTTTTGCAATTGCTGCTAAAGAAGACAGATTAACATTTTGATGTAAAAACACATTTTGGAAAAGACAAGGCACAAACTGAGAAACTACTGAAGAAACTTAATAAAGATTTTGAGATGTCAAGAAATGAAAATCCCAGAACATATTTAGGGATGGAACTTAAAATTGGAAGAGGTGGCTTGTACATATATCAAGGAAAATACACTAAACAACTGCTACAAAAATACAACATGATGAGCAACTAGTAGCAACCCCAATAGTACCTCAAGATTCAGGGAGTGTACAAAATACAGAAGACTGTTCAAAATCAGAAAAAGATTATTTTCCTTACAAAGAAGTAATTGGAAGTCTGTTATACCAGAGTTGTAAAGCAAGACTTGACTTGACATATGCAGTAACTATGAAAGTAAGTACTTGGAAAACTCACAAGATGATGATGTTCAAAGTGTCAAAAGAACTTTACGCTATCTAAAAGGTATGCTACAAAAGAGAATTGAGTTTTCTAAAAGAAAATAATCAGAAAATGAACATACTGAACTGAAAGCTTACTGTGATACAGATTATGCTGGAGATATAGAACAAAGAAAAAGTGCAACTGGCTATGTATGGCAGGAGGCCTGGTTTCCTGGTGCTCAAAAAACAGGGTGCAGTAGCAAAATCAATAGCTGAAGCAGAGTACATCGCTACAGCAGAATGCTGTACAGAATTCACATATTTAAGGATTTTAATTGAAGAGTTGACAGGAAAATCTGTGAAAGTAATTTTGTATGTGGACAATCAAAGTTCTATAAAATTGATAAATCAGTCCAACTAAGTTTGACAGGAAGCTGATGTATTGAAGTGAAATTCCATTATTGAAGTGAAATTCCATTATTTCAGTGAAAAATATCAAAATGAAGAATTTGAAATAAAATATTGCCCTTAAAAAAACCACTGCTACATCTGAGTTTCAATAAATTTAAAGATATGCTACAGTGTGAAAGCATTATAAGATTTTTTGTAGCATTTTACCATTAAGGGAGTGTGTTGTAAATATTAGTAATGTAAAATGATGTTGCTGTTGCATGATGATAGTAAAAAAGAGAGACGGCTGACTGACACTACTTGAGAAAACCATTGATCAATTATTAAGAGCCCAATAAAATAATAGTAAAAGATAGAACAACATAATTGACTCAAACTTTTGTAATAATTTAAAAGTTTCACTGTTTAAATCACTTTATATACATATCTTGTGATAAACTGAAGTTGTTTATTCTTAGTGTGGAGGAAACTTGAATATGAGAAAAAAAAATTGTGTATTCAAAATTTGGAATTAAGGAAATCTACATAAAAACTTAAAAGTTGTTTATCCTTAGAGTGGGGCAAATGATACAAAGGAATTACGGTAGCAAAACTGTTTATTCATAGCTCAAGCTGAAAGAAATTCATAAAAAAACAAGAAGAGAAGGGAAAATTAAAGTATTTTTTACTTTCTCTACCGTATATGTTAAGAGGAAGTACCCATTCAACATTTTTATACAGAGATTTCACTAGAAATACCTGTTTTGAGATTTAAGCTGTACATCTTATAAAGATGCGGCACAAAGGTTTTCAATAAATTCTCCCACTCCAAAGAACTCTTTACATGGAAGAGTTTTAAAAATGTTTGATTTCCTAAATAATTGTTTTTAACAATTCTTATTTAATCATCCATCATATATTAAAGATGATTACATGACAAATAAAACAATCTTGAATTAGCTGGTAATAGCCTATGAAGTCCTCTATATTTGGAAGGAATTGTGTATAATCTTGTATAATTTGTAAATGTTATCTGATACACGAAAAAAATTATTTCTTTTTGATTGAATTTATTTTTCCTTTCTCCAATTCAGTATTACAATTTTACAAATCCTACAAATTTCCTTAACCTTAAGCATTATTTCTCCATAGGGTCCCACATAGCTCAACACACAGGTTGTACTGTGTATAGCGGCCCTATCATCTTCCTCCCTTTTATCTGTGGATACTTCCCACTGATTTTGTTTTCTTTAATGTTCGTTTCTTCTTGCACTTCATACCTTGTTCATTAAGTTGTTTTCTACTGTCCCTACCTTGCCTCACCTCTTAAACCTCCCTTAACCTTTCATTCTCTCCTTTTCCTTTCAGATCTCTCTCCTCTTTTATGACTATGATTTCCATATAGGTCACTCTCAGTCTATGCCTTCCCCTTTTCCTTATAAATCTGCTGGCCTACTAATTCCAGCTACTCTGTTTAACTGTCCATTCTCCTCTCTTTCCAAGCCACAACACTTAACCCCACTTCTGCCATTGGTTCTTTTCCAGTTATAATTTGCTGTTTCTGCTGCAACTGACCTCACCTACTTTCTTCTTTCCCCTACAATGAAGTTTCTTCTTTACCTTGCTCTGCTATGCTGTTTTTTGCCACTTCTCCTTCATTCCCCTGTCTGTAGTTACTTCACTGCGTCCAGATGCATTCATTGTTTTTTATTAAGTTAACCATTCCAGACCTTTAACCCCATTGGCCAATGCTCCTTTCTGAATTCTTACCTCATCTTTCATTTTCCTACTTCCTGCCTCCCTTCATGTACACGTGTTCCTTCTGCTGTTGTTCCTCCAATCCATAATTTGAAGTTTCTAATATAAACAATTTTTCCTTGTCTATATGCCATTCTTCTTTGTTCCATTAGTCTTCTTAGTTGTTCCTTTTGTTCATAAGTCAGGTTTCTCACCATCTGCATACTTATGCTTTTTGCTAATATGTTTCTCTTCCCTCTTCTTTTTCCAATTTTAAAAGTATTATATAGGTGTTCACTTCCAACCAATCTTCTGACAAATAGATTTTGCACCTGTTGTCTCGCATCTCTTCCCATTTTTTCTTCTATCTCTGATATATCAAGTTATACTCTACTCATATCCTAAATTTTTTCAATACTATTTTGCGAGAGCATGAAAGTCTTGAGAAATGATCATTCTGACAGTAATATTAAAGTTTTACGATTATTTGAGAAAGACATGGACGGTCTTGCAATATTTTGGTAGGCATAAATAAAATTAATTAATAAGTGTGAAATGGGGCAGAATTATGAATTCTAAGCTAGACAGCAATTTTTGCCTTAAAGACAAAAGTTTTCTGAGCAAAGTCTGGTGTAAATCTGTGCAAGAAGTCTATAACATACATACACTGACTTTTATATATTAAGGTTACTATTCCTCTGATTTTAACTGTCAAGAAGCTTACTTTTATCCTGCTGCTTTGTTAAAAATAGTGTCGGGTACTTCTCATGTACTTTTTTCTCAATGGTCTCTTGCAGAGCTTTATTATACTGAGCTTTTCCATGCATTCACTAACCTTTGAATTAATTCTATTGCTCTATCATAAAAATTTTTACACTGATTCTTCTGCATTGTTTTTAGGAAAACTTTTCTTCTGCGCTGGATACTATTCGTGTTAGCTATGTATAAGCTAACTATAGCATCTCTTCTTCTAGAGATGAGTTTAGCATTATTGTCCTGCTCCATTGCTATAATTTTTCATTTGTTTTCCTATTGCTAATTTTATTTACATGTTTCAATTAATATATTTGTATTAATTATTATTGTTCTTTCTCTGCATTATTTCCTCTTGAGATTTTATTTTACATAAGTGATATTGCTAATTCCTTTGAATTAAAAATATTTACAAATTTATATATACATTTATTTTATTATACTATCTTCTTCTTCCTTTCTAGAAGTGAATTTACATAAATTATTATTTACTATTTTTTTCATAACTTATTGTTATATACATTTTCTAACTATTTCCTTAATAATTTTATTTCTCCACTAATTGTCTATAAATTGATTCCTACTTCAACCACAAAAGTTGTCAGCTATTTAAAAAAGAAAGGCAGATTGTCAGCCTTAGACTCTCAGCAGCTGCAAGCATCAGAGAGTAGCCAAGACCAAGGTACAAACAAGAAGTATGCACACACCCTGAAATTTCTGTCTATGCAAACATTACCAAATCACTGACACAACTGACAAAGGAACAATGAGCTTCCGTTGGTCACACCAAGCTGAGGCAGCTTTACAGATGCTAGAACCCATATATGGCCCCAGTTCTGGAATATCCCTAGTACGTGCTCATCATAGACACAGATGCCAGTGAGGTTGGCATAAGGCATTTCTTGTCACAAGAGTAGAGTAGAGGAGAGAGTATTGGCTTACTTCAGCAAAATCCTATTCAAGGCTGAATTAGCATAAGATGAGAGCTAAGGCTGTTGGGACATCCTGAATTAGTTTCACAAGTACCTTACACCTCCAAATATATCATTCCACCCTAACTTGGCTGTTGGGCTTTCACAATGTGGAAGGTGAGCAGCCTGCTGGATCCAACAGTTGTCGGAGTGCAATTTTACCCAGAGCACCAGACACTAACATACCTTTCTATTGCGGATGTAATTTTCAGAAGACTGCCAAAAAAACTGCAATTACTGCAAAGATGAAGGAGAGTGTTCAGCTTTACACCCAGTCATGGTGCTATCTATAGTTGGTTGGGTAGAGTGGACTTGGAGGAAGGTGTCTCTGGAGGATTGAGCTATAAGGTTGATCCTTACATATAAAGAATCAAACATTGCTCCCAGAGGTGCAATCTATGAGATATACTGGACATAGTGGGATTTATTGTCAGGGATGATGTGTTTAAGGGAGTATGGGAGCCCACAGACTGAAAATCCAAAGTGAAACATCTGGTGCTCAGTTGAAATAAGCCCTCAAAGAGAATCATTCTAGTACTTTCAGAAGGAACCTGCATGTAAATGAGAACTTAAATGAGCTATGTCACAAATCTGATTGGTAGCATCTTCAAAGTGACATAGGGAAGGGATGCCACATCTGCACATCAAGTCAGGGACCTCAGACCTACAGTTGTGGCCGAATGAAGCAGTAAAATAACAAAGTGCCATTTGAAAGAACTATTAATGATATGCCAGTTCCAAGGATAGATGGGGCACATTACTACCTGTTGTATGCACTATTTCACCCAGAGGCCAGAGGCTTACGTTATTCCCAATCAAGAAGCTTCAATTGTGGCTAATGCACAGGTGAACAACTTCTGCCAGTTTAGAGGTCCCCAGTTCCATAGTAACCAGAGCGCTTATTTCGAACCCATGAGAGAGCTGCCTCATAGCCTTGGAATACACAAGACCTGTACCATCCCCTTCATCCACAGTTGCAAGGAAAGGTGAGCACCCACTATATCAAGGCAGTGGGGGAGCACCTTAGGAAAGTGGTTTTCAGGCTTCAGTGATGTATAAGTGCTATTATTCCTCCTGGCCTATCGAGCATCAACTCATGAGTCCACTGACATGACACTGGTCAACATAATGCTTGGATGGATGCTACAGCTACATTGTGATCAGTTGTTCAACATGCCTCATGATGCTGATCGGCCAGTTATGGATTATATTGGGGTACTAACAGACAGGCTGCAAGAATATACATTTGCCAGCTGCAAGAGATACCCATTTGCTGGAAGCACCTGAAGCTGGCATGTGATAGGATGAAGAAATGCTGTCTGCAAACTGCACCAGATCCCAGGAGGATGGCCTGTGCAGTCTAATGACCCCACAAGAACTAAAAAGAAGTTGTCAAGGTTGCAATGTTTCCGAGATGATCCTTATAAGACATTCATTCATATTAATAATATTCTGCATTCAGCATCAATCTCAAGGGAAGCTGATAGTGTGCATCTTGATCACCTTGCTTCATACTGTGGACCTACTGGGACCAGCTTTGAGAGAGCTATGCGACAAATCCAGATCCTCCCATGATCAGTGACATGTCCTTCAGTACTCGCCAATGATTAGTTGGAGGGAGAAGGGAGCACTCTCCTTGATGTAAATACTATTAACATCAAGACATAATAAAAAATTCTGTGATATCTTTTTCTGCCTGCAAACATTTTGGAACTCTATCAGTTCCATATACGAGGGCCGTTCAGAAAGTAACCTCCGGTTGATTGCAAGAAATTCACCAAGTTAAATAAAAATATTTTAATATATACATCTTACAACTACATCTTTGCACTATTTTTCTACATAGTTTCCATAACGATTGAGGCACTTATCGTATCTGTTCACAAGCTTTGAAATTCCTTCTGCATAAAAATCACCCGCTTGTGCCTGGAGCCAGCCTGTGACCGCATCTTTGAGCTCTTCGTCGTCATCAAACCGCTGGGACCCGAGCCATTTCTTCATATGCATGAAGAGGTGATAATCGCTTGGCGCCAGATCTGGGCTGTAAGGTGGATGGTTGACAACGTCCCACTTGAAGGACTCAAGAAGGGCTGTTGTTCTGCGAGCAGAGTGAGGACGGGCGTTATCGTGCAAAAAAAAAAACGATACCGGAAGTCAGCATACCACGGCGTTTGTTCTGTATAGCCCGTCGTAATTGTTTTAGTGTTTCACAGTACACGTCTTGATTAATGGTCGTCCCACGTACCATGAATTCAACCAACAACACCCCTTTTGCATCCCAAAACACCGTTGCCATCAATTTTCGGGCAGAAAAATTTTGCCGGGCTTTTATTGGTTTGATAGGCGAATTTGAATGTGCCCACATCTTTGATTGTTCTTTTGCCTCAGGGTTCACGTACTTAATCCAGGTTTCGTCCCCGGTCACGATTCTGTTTAACAATGGTTCACCTTCGGCCTCATAACGTGACAGAAAGTCTAATGCAGAGGCCATTCTTTGAGTTTTGTGGTGGTCGGTAAGAATTTTGGGCACCCATCGTGCACAGAACTTACGGTAACCCAATCTTGCTGTCACTATCTCGTACAAGAGAGTCTTAGAAATCTGTGGAAAATCAGTAGACAACTCCGACATTGTGAAACGTCGGTTTTCACGAACTTTTGCATCAACTGTCTGAACGAGTTCGTCCGTGACCAATGATGGTCTACCACTCCTCTCTTCATCATGAACGTTTTCTCGTCCACTTTTAAATAAACGTACCCATTCACGGACCACTCCTTCACTCATAACTCTTGGTCCGTACACGGCACAAAGCTCACGATGAATAGCTGCTGCAGAATATCCTTTGGCTGTAAAAAACCTTATAACAGCACGCACTTCACATTTGGCGGGGTTTTCTATTGCAGTACACATTTCAAACGGCCACAAACACTAAACTAGCGCAGGTACGACTTTCACTCGACCACGGCTTGATGCCGACTGACCTGCTGAGTGCGTGAATGCACAGATGGCGTCGCTACTCCCCCCACTACCCGCACTGTGACCGATCGGAGGTTACTTTCTGAACGGCCCTCGTATAAGTAAGGTATGTAATAGTGTGTGCACTCATTGGCGTGCAATTTTTGAAGTCCAATTTTTGATATCAGCTGAAACTGAATAAGGTGTTAATATTGATCTACTCAATATTGGAAAAATAATAAATCACTACTGACAAAGTGTTCCATGCTGCCAAAATTGATGGTGATTCTGGTAACAGTTATTATTATTATTATTATTATTATTATTATAATTATTATTATTAGCAAAATATAAACTAAATTAATAACAGTTATTATCAATCTTCTAGAGGAAGACAAATTAATTAACAATAAAAGTATCAATTACCTGTGTGCTTTCGCATGTGCATCTTCAATGTGCTACGTGAAGAAGCTGAATATCCACAGAAGTTACATAAATGAGGACGCAACTTCCCATGAACATTATCTTTATGTAAACGCAGCATTCTAGGATTAGTGAAAGTTCGCCCGCAAATGTCACATTCTCCTAATGGAATCAACGTTTGTTTCAACTTTGCAACATGTATTGCCTGAGAAAAAAATAAATATAACAGTTGAAGCACTAATTAAAATTTAATGTCCATTTTTTAGTTCTGTAATTACAAGGATGATTAACTTATTGTACAAAACTAATGCAGTATATGCAATCATTCTACTAAACAGAAGAACCTTAGTTACAATATCAAGTAAGCACTTAAAATTATCATCTTAAGGATCGGTTTCACAGTTCAAGCTTAAGCTTTGAATCAGGTTTAAGAGGTAGCGCAAACAATAAGCTGGGCTTATATGGGGCTTGGCTTAAACCAAGCTAAACTTCAGTTTAAATTAAGGAAGTGCCATATTATCTGAAGATGATTTTAGTGATAAGAAAATGCAAACCAAGTTAAATCATATCCAGAACAGGGGATAAATTTTATATATTTTAGTCTATTATTGTTGATTTTCTTAGGTTAAGTTGTAAAATGAAAACTGTGTGCGTTTTACCTTGGTTTTTACTGTATAATCAAAGAATGTAAAATTGAACCTTTGGTAATATATGACAATGCTTAACACTTCTCATGTCAAGTACAGGTCTGTTCAGAAAATTCCAGAACTTTTTCCACAAAATTTTCTATGTTTACGTTTTACTTATTGTGCATGGTCTCCTTTGAAATACACTCCTCTACAATTGATACACTGCTCCCAATGCTGTTTCCACTTCCAGAAGCAGTCTTGGTACACGTCTTTCTGAATTGTGCAAAGTGCAGTCTGCAAAATTTTGTTTATGTTGTTTATCATTGCAAATCTTGTCCTTTCAACAGGACTTTCAACTTTGGAAATAAAAAAAAGTCTGTAGGAACCAGGTCTGGACAGTATGGAGGATAAGGCAGCACAGTGATATTGTTTTTTGAGCAATAGTTACGCACCAACAGGGATAAATGTGCAGGTGCATTATCGTAATGTAATAGCCATGGATTGTCTTGCCACATTTCAGGCCGCTTCCTTCTCACATTTCCTCGTAGGCATCGCAACACGTCCCAATAGTAACATCGATTACGTTTTTCCCTGTGGCATGAATTCATGATGAACTAATCCTTCAAAATCGAAGAAAACTATCAGCATGGCTTTGACATTTGACCTGACGAACTGTTTTTGGTTTTGGAGAATCTTCCCGACCCATTGTAAAGATTGAACCATAGACCCATGTCTCATCACCCTTTATGATTCTTTTAAGGAACATCTCACTCTCATTTCTGCCATCCAAAAGCTCTTCACAGATTGCGAGGCAATGGTCTTTCTGGTCTTGACTCATGAGCATGAACTTGGCAGCAACACAATGCATTCCAAGATACTGTGTCCATGATTTCACAACATGATCCAACTGAAATATTATGTTCATCTGCAATCTCTTCTACTGGCATGCACAATTTCGTTGACATTCCTGACAAGAGCATCACTGGTAGACGTCGGAGGACGTCCTGAATGAGGGTCATCTTTAACTTCCATCTGGCCATTATTAAACCGCGTGAACCATTCATAACACCAAGTACAGCTTAAGCACTCATCACTGTAGGCTTCCTGCAAAGACACTTCATTTAGTATGTCTCTGTAAAGGTTTTGAGTTTCGCGCAAAATTTAATGCAGGCGCATTGCTCCTTAAACTTTGCCATCTTGAAATTCGCTACCTGTATGACAAAACATTCTATTCAATATAGCACTAAACAATAACTGACATAGAATAATGAAACTTCCAGCAGTTATACATTAAACACAGGTGTGTGCAGGGATGCCAATTACATTTCGCTCAAACACTCACTGGCATAAAATTACGAATGTTCCGGCATTTTTTGAACAGACCTGGTATACAAGCAATAAAGAATTATTTATTATTATTTAAATAAAAATCTGCAGTGATGGTGCAATTAAACACAAAACAGACTGTCAAATATTACATTTATACTTGATACCTTTTTTTTAATGGTTCGGCATATCGGATGTTGAATGAAATCAGTGAAATATGTTCAAATGATCTCAGGGTGCATGGAGCTTTAGTTATTACTCCACATTACTCTTGTAAGGATAAAGGAAAATCCTGGAAAAAACTTTATTTGGTTAACTCATCCTAAGCGAGATTTGGATTAGTGACCTCTTGAATGTGAGGCAGACATGCTATCCCCACACCACCAAGGTGGGCACTTCTCACCTTTATGGTATACTTTATTGTGCTAATAACATATTATACTTCAGGAACAAAGTTATATCATCAGACATAATGCTTCTTTGGGTGATGAGGTTATATACAAATGGTAGCAAGCTAATTGCAGATAGAAGTTCTTCAGATATCTGAAAATCCACAGCATGCAGAGTTATCATTCACATATTAAACGATACTTTTTGCTAATTGCCTGTGATTCAAGAATAAAGACTTAAAATGAGAGAACAGTTTTGTAAAACAGCTAAAGGAACTAATGGTTCTAACTACTCAAAAACAAGTTGCGGAGAAGTACATTCTAATTTAAGCTCAGCAGCTAGTAATTGTACAAAATCTGCTCCTTATATTGGACTAACAGTTTCTTTATATATCCAACAAATGCATTAGAAATTAAAAGCATTAAGTAAAGAAAAATCATGTGTAGTATTAACAATATAGATATCCAAAAACGAAATACTGAAGCTCTACAACTGTTTATTACTCTTTGAAATAAAAAATTCTGCTGTTATTATTGGAATTTTTCTAAAGGTGTTTAAAATCATACCAATTTTAAAAAAGAGTACAACCACAGACCAATAAGTGTGCCCAATAACTAAACTGTTAAAAAAATCTTATGTGTTCCATTCACATGACTTTCTCTATATCTCTGTAACAAATTATTGTTAATAAGCTTATTCTTTTATTTATTTCATGCTAATCGAGAAAAATTAGCAGAAATAGTCTTATTTCATGCTTTATTGTAAGTAGAAGCGAAATAAGGGAGTACCATAGGTTAAAGTGAAAGCCAAAAGCTGGCTGCTATGTGACTGAAGTTCATTTGTTTGTATGGACATGAGTTGGCAAATTCCTGTATGAAAAAAGTATAAGTTTTTCAAAGCTGAAACCAAAAACAAGGAATATCTCAAAAATGATCAACTCCACGAAAAAAATGTGTATGACATAAATTATATGTTTTAGCATGCTCTACATTTTTTGTGTATTCAAGTTTTTGTCCATCTCTTACGGTTTAGTAGTTATGCAAAATTCATCCAGACTAAAGTAGTCTTCAGAGGCTATTCCCAGAAAATTCAATATATACACTTTATTTGTCAGGTACATCTCTTTAATATACAATATTTTATTCAAAATTGTTAGAGCCATTTTTTAGAAAATCAAAATTTTCGAAAAAAGTTCCATGTAAAGGGTGGTTGGGAGTGGGGGGATTTTCTTGAAAATCTTCATGTCGAATCCTTGGAAGATACCAAACCTAAACACCAAGTTTGGTTTTTAACAGACTTTTCGTTTTTGAGCTATGCTGCATCTGCACACACACACACACACACACACACCCACACACACAGACATGGACATTTTTCTAAAAATGCTTTTTTTGGATTCAGGAGGTCTCAAAACATGTATTTCTGGTGAAATCTTGGTATCAAATTTTTGGGTGCATCACAATACCTTCTCTATACACTATGTACATAGCACATATAGAGAAAGTAAAAAGTGCTATACCTATATTACATTAGCTGTATTCTTCTTGATGAAAGAAAAAAAAAGTAACATTTCTTCAGCAGTTTGGCAATAAAAACCGATTCAAATATATAGCTGTTGCATAATTTGTTGACCACTTAAGTGAGGAACTTATGCATATTATTGAGTTTCTTTATCTTCAAAAAGCTTTCAACTGCATAAACTTTCTGTTCACAAATAAAGCATGATAATACAAAAGAGATAAACAACATTGATTGTCTAAATAACCTCTATCCAAAAGAAAACTACAAATGTGCGACAAATATTAAAATTCAGAAGTTTAGGCCACATTGTGGCCGAGTGATTAGACCATTCACTTCTCACCTAGACGCCCCGGGTTCGATCCCAAGTGACTGCATATGAGATTTGTGAAGGACAAAGCGGCGCTGGGGCGGGTTTTCTCTGGTTTCCCCCGCTATTGCATTCCACCGGTGCTCCATCTTCATTCATGTATCATCAGTGTCACTGCCTGCGATGCCATAAATAGTTAAACCGGGCGTTAAACACTACCAAAAAAAAAAAAAAAAAAAAAAGAGAAAATGGTAGCAATGGTGGACTGCAGGGTTCAACATTAGGACCTGAAGTCTTACTAATTTATGAATTTATATACACCACTTACAACTTATTGTAACACAGATATGTACTTCCGTTTTGCGTAATGATACCAATTTTTCCAAACTTGAAATACTACAAATATGTATAGAAATAAACCAGTACAGTATAGTAATGCAAATGCAGTAGCTATACACAGTGTATCCCGGAATTCAAGCACACAAATTGGTAGGAATATAGAGTGGTATAGAGCTTGAGATAGAAAGCCTATGGACTATCGGTTCTAAATACTTCACTGCATCATAAAATGTATTAAGGATTAGCACGCCACTTATAAAAACATAGTGAACCATGATGTGAACACCCAGAGTTTGGAGAACATAGATGTAATAGCTATGGTTAGCATGTAGGTGTCGGTTGTTGAGGATGTTGAAGATTCAAGGCTCCATAAGCACCTTTATTTTTAGGTTGTTGCCTCTGTTTGCATTTTATAATGAGTCGTTCATATTTTACTGCATTACGGAATAGGATTTTATCGTACTGACAAATAAAATAAATGTAACACATGTTTATTATGTAGTTGCAATGGAGAATATTCCAAAAACTATTCCATTTAACACCTGAATGGGTTCAGTTCTCTATACCACTTGAAGGAGTTTCTAAAATACAGTGTTTTGTTAATTGCTGTGTTATGTACATACACAATACAATTATAGGCATGGTTCACAATTTAAGAAACAATATTATCAATGTATCGAAAGAACTTCAAATGAAATAAAAATGAACAACTATCTCTGTAGCAAACAGTACCTACATAAAACTAATTATAAACTATGTACTAGACAAGAAAGAGCATTCTACCTTTGAATGCTCATATTTTCAAAAACAGTACCTACATAAAACTAATTATAAACTATGTACTAGACAAGAAAGAGCATTCTACCTTTGAATGCTCATATTTTCAAAAGCAAATAGAAATAGACTTTGAGAAATGATGCAATATCTGGAGGGTTTATCATCTTGCCTTCAGAAATGTAAAGTATAACGCTGCTCAAAATTTTTCTTATAGATAGTGTTTAATACCCGCTTTTACTACAAATGGCACTGCAGGCAATGACCTGATGATATACATGGAATGAAGATGTAACACCAGTGGAATGCAATGGTGGGGGGAACCTGGAGAACTCAGAGAATACTTGCCCCTGTGCCACTTTGTCCACCACAAATCCCACACGGTCAATTGGGATCGAACTGTCTGGATGAGAGGCGAGTGGTCTAATCACTTGACCATGGCACAGCCCTGTGCTCAAGTTGTGTACTTCTTTGGGGGAAAAAAGAAAAAATAAAAAAAAATAAAATACAAAAACTTCAGAGAGCAGTGTGATATTTGCTAAACCGACTCATTCACCAGTGTATTATAACATAGTGCTCTAAGTACATATGATCTCAAATCTACCAAACTGTTAACAGTGGCATATACACCCTCAAAGAACAGATCATTTTGCCAAAGTTGCAAAACCAATAATTTTAAAAACCATATTGATTGTGTAGGAACACTGCATTCCTTTGAATACTGGCATAAAAATTATGAGGTATTCTGCATGAAAATAGGATACACATGTCCATTTTCTTTTAATTCACAGCCATTCAGAAAACATGCTATAACTTTGATGTTTGGCAAAAGAGACAAGATATTCCCTATCTCAAACTCTTTACAAACAACTCCTCTACAATTCTGTCAATTTATGCAATAGAATTCTAAGAAATTCTGTATATCTATATATAGATATACAGTCAAAACTGTCACCCTCCGTGGTGTAATGGTTACCATACCAACTTCACATACCAGGTTGCTGGTTCAAACCCGGCAGAGAACGATGGATTTTTTCGGATGTAAAAATACTTGGCATGGCTTCCTTCGAAAGGGAAGTAGAATCGTTGGTCCCATGTCATAGATTTACGGCACGTAAAAGAACCTCAAATATGATAGAGGCCTCTGAGCAAAATTAAGTGGTCTTTCACGCCCAATATAGAATGGGACGCTGAGAACCATAGCAGTTAAAGAGCGTCCATAAATACAAAACTACATTTACAGTCGAAATTGATTAATTAGAATGTTTTTAATTCAAAGTTGTGAATAATTCCAGGTTTTAACATGGTGCCTTGACATTCCTATAGAAAACAATGTTAAAAAGTCTTCTGCAAATCAATATTGTTCTTTGTTAATTCAATATAATATTCAAGGAGAGTGAGAGAAAAAATTATAAGTTAGCCAAACTTGCCGGATAAATTCCAGGAATTGTGCCCATACTGTGGTCTCATTCCCTTCCCTTGCTAAATTCCAGGAAATGCATCATATTGTAGTTCCAATTCCCTCTCCTGCTGGTAAGGAATGAGGGTTACTCAAGCTTTTTTGTGCAATTCTAGGAACTTGTTGCCAACCAAGGCAGTTGTCATTGTGAACACTGCACCCCTTTCCATTCTGTCTACCTGCGGTCATTTGTTGGCTTACATTTGCAGCAAATAGCTTCCCATGCAGTCAAGTGAGCATTTTTAAACAGGGTACACAGTTACATCAAAATCATCAATGCGTGTTTAAGTAGTGAACTGAGCCGATAATGGCTATCTCCAAACCAAACTCTTACTTTAGCTGAAATGCAGCAGCAATTCACGAAGTGGAAAAAGGTTTAAAAAAAAGTGTAACATCACAAGAGACTTTGGAATCCCCCAGAATACGTTGTCTACATATCTAAAAAATAAGGATAAAATTTTGAGCAGTGTAGTTACAAACAGTGATGAAAGTAAAAACAGAGCAAAAGGGCCTGAAATTTTTTGAATCTGAACTGAACCTGAGTTTTAACATAACAACACTGTAAGTACACATTCTAGTGTTGTTATTCCTATAATTTGATTTCTTAAGATCTGTTTTAATTAAAAACATTTTAAAAAAATCAAACTTTTGTAATTCAAAATCCTGAATACTTGAATTTTTTTTCTTTGTCTTTTCAACTTTGATTTAGTCAAAAGAAGAAACACATATATACAGTGTAACCTAGTTAACATGAATTTGAAGGGACCGAAAAATCAAGAGTTATGTTAAAAAAATTCATGTTAAGTGAAAAACACAGATTTTAATACGTATACATGTACAGTGCATAGCACAGTAATGCATAATACACTACAGTATCAATCACTTTAGATTACTATAAACTTATAACACTCTAAAGTAACTGTAAAAGTACAAGTACTCACAAATTACACTATTTTCTTGGAAAAATTCAAGAATATTTTGCTGACATCACGGGAACAAAAATATCTTGTAATTTCACAACCAATTGTAACTATAGCATCCGTAAATTCAGATTGAACCATTCTAGCAGTAATGTCTCGATATCTTCATACTTAGTGCTATGAAGTCATTTAGATTTATTTCCGGAACCTGGTGTAGCAGCATTAATGTTTTTTTCTCAATTTTTAATTATCATGGTTAAAGTACATTTGCGAATTCATGTGTTTTCTTTGTATGCAGTCCACTTCATCTAGTCTCTTAAACTTAACCTACACATATGGAGCTATCTGTTTCCTCTTTGCCATGTTTTGCATGCTACAGTTTGTAGATTTTTATTCAGTATTCTAACGTGATTTAGTTACGCTCCAACGCTGATTAAAAGAACACCTGACATTAAATATGTTTCTAAATGTTAATGCATACACTACTGAATTTAAATGTTTAGATGTCTCATATTTCAAATTTTGTATTCTTTAATTCTGTTTCTCTTCATTTTGTTGCATTATTTATTGATAGCTTCTCTTCATTAGCTTGTGCTCTTCATGTTCCTTTTGTGCAAGACTAGATTTTGAATGGACAAGTTCTAGCTTGACTTCTGCTAGATGCTCCCATGTCTCGCTATATGATCCTTTACCTGCAAGTGTAATAGCATATGTTAAAAAACTGTTTTAATGTAGTGCATGAGTTTATATATATATATATAGTGTTTAATGCCTGCTTTTACTATTTGTGGCACAGCAGAGAATGACACTGATATATGGAATGAAGATGAAGCACTGGTAGAATGCGATTTACGGGGGAAACTAGAGAACCCAGAGAAAACCCGCTCCTGCGCTGCTATGACCACCACAAATTTCACATCAAAACCTGGGCTACCTAGGTTAGAGGCGAGTGGTCTAACCTCTCGGCCAAGAATAGTTTACAAAGTCTATAATAGGCTTGAGGAGCGAAACATGTTGAAATTTGGGATGCTGCTGCTCAAATGCAAATAGATAAATTGTTTAATATCAAAAGAAATGCATTAGAATCCTGTTTAACTTAAAAGCAAGGAAATAAAGTTCGAACATTTATTAACAAATGAGCATTTATCATCTACTCTCTGTGTGCATGTAGAACAACAATATTTTTAATAAATAAGTTTAAACCAATTAAAAACAATCAAATACATGAACATAGCATATGATATGGATTATTATAGTAGCTGATATTTCAATACCGCAATTTGAAAGGAAAATAAAACTGTTTCTAATCACCAAATACCTTAAATGACTTATGAGTTAAATATGAAGAAAGTAATGTTTGAGTGTGACTCATTTGTTGAAGTTTAAAAATAAGCTATAAACTAGTTTATAATTTGCAAATTGTATTAGTATGTGTAAAATAAGACTTTTTAAATAGTATTAGAGAGAGAGAGAGAGAGAGAGAGAGAGAGAGAGAGAGAGAGAGAGAGAGAGAGAGTGTGTGTGTGCGTGTGTATGTGTATGTGTGCGTGTGTGCATGCATAAAAAATCAAATGTATTGATAAACTGGACGAAATTATCATCAAATTACCATCGCACATTCATCATCACGTGGACATACAAATTGGAAAACTTATTAAATATTTGTAGGGTTTGCTTTTTTCACAATTCGTCCTTTAATTAAAATGAATATACCTGTGTCATTCTTTTTTGGGAGCTTGATATTTATTTTTTTCTCTCCAAGTGAAGTAATAGCATTCAGAAAATAAATTTTATTTATATTCAGAACTTAGTTCTCAATGCTTTACAAACATTTCTTATATATATGGTAACAAAACAGCTCTTTATCACTTAAGGGGACAAAGTACTCTGAAATGATAAAAATCTGATGTGTACCATTCACATGACTTTCTCTATATCCCTGCAACAAATTATTCTTAAAAAACTTATACTTCTATTAACTTCATGCTAATCAGTAAAACATTAGTAGAAATAGCCATATTACTTGCTTCCTTGTAAGTAGAGACGAAATAAGGGAGTACCATAGGTTAAAGTGATAATCAAAAGCTGGTTGCTATGTCACTCAAATTCCTTTGTTTGTATGGACAGCAGTTGACAAATTCCTGTATGAGAAATGTTTAAGTTTTTCATAGCAGAAACCAAAAATAAGGAATGTCACAAAAACGACGAACTCCACGAAAAAAAGGTATATAACATAAATTGTGTGTTTTAACGTGCTCTAGATTTTTTATGTAGTAAGTTTTTGTCCATCGCTTACGTTTAGCAGTTATTCAAAATTTAGTAAATTTCTTCCAGAATAAACTACTCTTCAGAGGCTATTCCCAGAAAATTCAAGATATATATTTTATTTGTCAGGTAAATATCTTTAATATACAAAATTTTAATCAAAATCGTTAGGGCCATTTTTGAGAAAATTGAAATTTTCGAAAAAAAGTTCCATGTAAAGGGTAGTTGGAGGTGGGGGGATTTTTCTCAAAATCTTCATGTCGCATCCCTGGAAGATACTAAACTTAAATACCATTTTTGGTATTTTACCTACTTTTCGTTTTTGAGTTATCATGTTCACAGACACACAGACATACACACACACACGGACCTTTTTCCCAAAATGCTTTTTTTTAGATAAAGGGGACCCTAAAACATATATTTCTGGTGAAATCTCGGTATCAAATTTTTTGGTGGAGTGCAATACATTCTCTATACACTATGTACATAGTGCCTATAGAGAAAGTAAAAATTAACATTTTCTGTTTGAGACACTAACAAAACCTCTAACATTTCTAGTTTCAGAATGTGTATACTTTTGGGGATTTTAATCAATTTAAATATAATTTAAATGTTAGTCTGCATTTCTTTAAAGCTATTATGCAATGCCCCTTTTTAGAACATTTGTATCTTTAAATTCAGTTTTCTCAAAACATCACTTTTGGATACTTATGTACCTTTTGACGACATTTCTAATTGTTTCAATACATACTATAAGGGGTATTAAGGCACCTGGAGTTTGGTCAAAACTGATTACAATTAATTTGCTTCTTACTTAATTTCAACAAAATAAGGAAGATTGACAATCCAATACTTTTTGAATGCAAATCAAATGTTATGTGAAACTATGAAAGCTGGAAATCTGACATTTTCAGCACATGTATACAACATATTGTTGAACTTTTGGAACCACAATCATGATGTTATATATTGATCATATTAAGAAAGCAAATTTTCCACATTATAATTTTTTGAATTTGCAAATATACATATTTTTTTAATTACTACTGAAATTGTATCAAAGCTAAATAACTGAGGTTCAGAAGATAGCTGATTATACTAAGAAAAAGCGTGCAAAAGTGTGATTATATATTGTAATTAGTATCAGAGAAAAGGGTACACAAATTCACATGTTTAAGACTAAATTTTATTACTTTTCTACTGAATGAAATACTTTTTATAGACTAAACCACTTAAGCCATTAATGCAAACAACCACTTGAAATAATTGTCATGATTTATAGAATAATTCATACAAATTTCTGGAAAAATAATTGAATACTTTAAGAGCAGTGGTAATTCAACTCACTTCAGGTGTAATTTCTGTATGTTCAGACTACCTTGTCAATTTCTTCCAATTGGTTACAATAAAAAATCTGTTTACAAATAAACATTTTAATTTAATGCTTTTGCAACAGTTCTGCCATAAAGTTTTCTTTCAATGCTATTGCTATGACTGCACACACCAAACTTCCCACCAAAACTGACACAACAAGACATTCTCTCCTTTTTATACCTATAAGTTACGTAAACAGAAACTTCCAGACATAATGCTTATTGTTACTCTTGCAAACCAACACAGGTGTCACATAGCCACACAGGTATGGCAATCAGACCTTCAATGTAAAGTGATTGCTGAATATACACTCATACAGGTATAACAATGAATTAGCTAGTGAAAGGAAGCCACCGGTGCACAGCATAGCTTTTGAAGCAAACCACTCACACATGTGCAGCAATTACAGTAGGCAAGGCTGGTCATCCCAACCAGGGTTAGTCATCCCAACCAGCAACATCATGACAAGCTAGACGATCCAGGTGGACTACCTGCCCCTTCCTTTGGGGCAGTCTTTGAATGCAGTAGATATCATTTATTCTCTTCACCACAAGATATGGCCCTCGCATTGTTGAAGTTTGAAGTAGCATCACTTGGTCCAGTTAGGGTAATATAGCCACACCAGATCACCCTGCTCGAAACCTCAGCTAGTAGCCTGCCAGTCATAACAGATCTCTCTGGTTACTCGCTACCTGGATGTGTTGATGTGCCATCTCAAGCATGTTGTGAAGTTGGTCTATGAAATTCTTCACGTAGTTGACTGCTGTCTGTTGTCCCAGGAGGACTCCCAAACATAAGGTTGCATGGAAGGCACAGCTCCTTGCCAAAGACCAAACTGGCTGGTGTCAACCCAGTGGTGTCTTAGGTTGAAGAGAGGTAGAGCAGCAACAAAACTGGAACCCTCACATCCCAATATTGCTTGGCTACAATTTTCCTCAAATGTTCTTCTAGAGTCTTGATATACTACTAAACCATGCCATATGACTGTGGGTGGAGAGGTGTCATGTGTACTTTTTGCATCCAAGTCACTCCAGTGTTTTTCCCATCAGGTTGGTGTCCTGATTGCTGTGTAGCTCCAACAGTACCCCATAGCGACAAAACAGTTCTACGCGGCAGTTCAATATGGTCTTGACCTCCTGATTAGTATGGCTTACACTTCTGCCCACTTGGTGATATAATGGCAACCAACAGATACTTGTTGCCCCTATCTGAACTTGGGGATGGCCCAGCTCCATCTATGGCTATGCATTCAAAAGGTGTTCCCATGTTATACTGCTGCATGCAACCAGTTCCTGGTCTGTGGGCCATGACTTACTTCATACACATGGCATTGACAGAATCACCTCTCAGCATGTACCAGTGCCACAAACAGTAGTACTGTTGTCGAAGCTTGTCGATGTTCCAAATGTCCTTCCAAAGTGCCTGCATTGTTTCCTTCCAAGATTTCTGCAACCTTACTCGAGGGAGGATCAGCTGCTCTCTCCGAGTCTTCCTATCAGGTGACTTCCATAGTTCGAACAGTACTCCTTCCATAGCCTTCAATGAGTCCCAATAGACTCCAGCATGTCCTATACCTCTGCCTGTTTCGTCAGAGGAACACATCTTGGTGGTTGCCAGAAAGGTCAGGATCTGTTGTCAATGTTATGGGGTACTTGGTCAATGCAGGAAATAATCGCTTTTCCCACTGGAATCAGCTAAATAGATGCCAGACTCTCTCCAATTGTGAAGTAGTCAGACAGTCGGCAGTCCTCTTTCAGCCAGGGCCCAAGGTCCTGCGATGGTGCTGGTTGGTCAGACCCATTGCTGCTGGCTTTATTTTCGTAACTTGATTCCAGCCAGAATGTCCTAAATGGTGTCTGTTGGACTGACCATCTCATGGGCACTTCTTCCCAAAATGGCAACAATACCCAGGCAATAGATATCCATTCAGTGATGTCTTCCAGTCCAATAACAGGTTCCTTGACCATTGGGCCTCCAGGTGTGCCTTCACTGCATGCCCCGAGCTCCCATCGAAACTGAATTGCCAAGACCTGTTTTCTTCATTTTATATCAGTTGGTGAAGTCACCAGAAACTTCCCCCATCCCAAACTACCTTTTACTAGGAGTGACAAAAGATTTCCAGAATGGGTTCACGACAATGCTGCCATTAAGATGTTTATTCTTACCCAGCCTGTATATGCAGCGTTCCTTCCCGATAAAAATGAGAGGAACTAAGTAATAAGAGCATTTCTGGTAATGTTTATCTTGATTAGTATTACATAGATAAAAGAATGATCTTTATAAGAATAGCTTGTTTGCAGAACAGACAGAGAAAGTTATGTGAGTAGAGCACATCAGATTTTGTTTAAAATATTCCAAACTTTAACACAACTTGGGATCAAAATAAGAATGTAAACACAATTTATTTTATATCATTCAGGCTGGCACACCAGAATGTCACATTTTATATTTAAATAAAATCATGGTTTAAACCTATTTAAAATAGCCCTATGGAAAATTTAAAATGAACTAATAAATAAAATACTCATCTGGCAAACAGTTGTCATTCCCATTGTTGTCATTTACAGCAAGGACAATATCATATAATCTGAAACCAAAAATAAGAAATGGATAATATTTTAGTAAAGATCTATATTTATGTATACTTTCATGGTACAATATACATTATGAAGCATAGCTATGGATGAATCATATGGTGTCCTAAGAACAAGAGAAGTAAACAAATATTTAATATGGATGTATTTAATTTTGTCACATATCATATTTGTGTATGCTTACCCTGTAGCACCTTATCAGTCATAAATTGCTTCATACCCATCAATTTGGACTCGAATCAACTCTTTTATTTCTTTGTTGATTGATGTAATTAACGATGGCACAGCTGGATCTCAAACAGCACATTTCTCATTGGTTTATCTTTTCTTGGTTAGTTTCTTCATATTGTTGTTCTTTTTTTAGCACAGAAGCATCTTTCTATGTCATTCCATTTTTTGCATTGAATACTCTGCAATTTTTCTCCATGTTTGGTTCTTTTTGCTCCATAGTACTTTGCCATATCGCTCGTGCTCAATTATACGCTTATATAATAATACAATTTCTAATAAAATGCTAACTTATTGAGAAGTGAAGTTAGCAGTCTCCTTTGACTCTGATTTTTTTTAGAAATTTTAGCAGGGTGTTGCTGGATAACCTATAAAAATTGTTTTAAAAACAGTGCTGCCATAAACAAATTCCATGGATTCACTGGATACAAATGTGTAAGCATTACCAACTATTCAGTTCCCAACAGTTGTTCAACTTAGCAAAGCTGAACATGGTTGCCCAATTGTAAAACTTGTTTATATATAAGCAATTGGCTGCAGAAAGACTTTTTGTTACTAACAGGGAGGAGACCCCTTAATTCCTTTAATAATTAATTGAAGGCTTAAAGGAATCGACCTGGACAAAAGCCTAATGCCCGATCCCTCACCTTCACGTGGTGCAGCTGTTAGTAATCACATATCAATCTTGTTATATAAGGAGACCCTTTAATTGCTTCGATAATTTGAAGACTTAAAGGTACCGATCTAAACAAAATTATGTGATGAACTAAAGGGAAGGGCTGCTCACCAATAAGCACTGGTCAGCTTGATGAGTTATTGACCTGGACTGATATTTCTTCCTTTTCACATATCAGATCCCCTCTTTTACCTTTCCTATCCAGCCTTGCTTGACTCAACTCTTGTTTTCTTCGACTCCAATTGTATTAGAGAATTCGAGGCCTTTTTCTTTCCTGTTCATACCTTTCTTTTCTTAGGTGATGTAACCGCCATTTATGGTGCCTAATTTTAAATGGTTACAAAAAGTTGAATATAAACATTCCAGATAAAGTGATGTCCCATTGGAAAAAGAAACATTCTGGAAGTAAAACAGTCCCCCATTTGGATTTCAGGGCAGGGACCTTTTTTCAAGGTACACAACAAAATATAAATTAAAAATTAAAAATTTTACAATGGAATACAGGAGGTCTATCACAAGCAAAGAAACATGAACTAAGTAAAATTATATATGATCATAATATTGATACATTTAAAATCCAAGAAGCAAATTTAACATTAGGACAACTAAAATATTATCAATTTCAAAATGTTACTATGTTCCTACTTCCTAAGGGACGAAAAATAAGCAGTAGCATTCTAGTTGGAGTTCAAAAAAATCTTACTTCATCTTTTAAAATTATTAAAGAGATGAACAATACAGATAAAATAGAAATAATTAAATTAGACATATGGAAAAATAAATCTCACTTCAAAATTTATTCTGTTTATAATCCCCCAAACAATACCCCAAATCTTGAAAATATCACAGTAAATTAAAAAACAATCATAATTGGAGATTTCAATGCCCATTCAAGACTATGGTGATATGACAAACCAAAAAATTCTGGAAAGATCATAGAAGACCTACCAAATTCAACAACTATAGACGTTGTTTACCACAAAAAAGATCCACCAACCTTTATCCACTATTCTGGTGCTGGTACCAACCCTGACTTACTTTTAGTATCCTCAGATTTATACTCATCAACTTCCAAACAAATCTTAGAAGATCCAGGCTCAGGACTCAGAACTATAATTGCCACTAAAAAGAAAAATTTAACTCCTATAAACCATAAACCTAGATGGAACTTTAAAAAAGCAAACTGGAAAGATTTTACAAATGAATTAGAAACCAAATTTGAAAAACCAAAAAAATACATACCAAGAAGATTTATTAAAAACTATAAATCTTTTTGGAACTCACAACTAGAAAGAAAGAAAAAAAAAAAAAAAAGAGACCAGACTAGAATCACAGCAGAAAAATCTGAAGATCCGAAAGAAGTGCAAAATTGGAGAAAATTAAATGCTGAATCCAAAAAAGAAATTACCAACACCAAAAGAGAACATTTTAATAGATTTCTACAGAACATGGACTATAGAAAAGATGCACAAAAAGCATACAGATTCGTACATAACATTCAAAACAAGAAAGACAATAAAAAAATATGTTTTATTTATAATAATAAAATAATTACAGATGACAATGAAATAGCTAACACATTTAATAAATTTTATGCTAATACCTATAAATTATCTGCAAATACCAAAAAAGAACAAAAAATTATAAGAAAAACATTAAAGAATGCATAAAATCAACAACTAAACTTAAAGATAATATATTTAATCAGGAATTCAATATTAAAGAATTGAACATTGCAATTAATAACATAAAATTGAAAAAAATCTTCAGGACCTGATAATATGCATACAAATTCATCAAACATCTGGGGAAAAAAGCAAACTTAAGATTCCTAAATCTCTATAATTTGTCATGGAATACAAAAGTACCAGATGAACGGAAGGAATCTAAATACCTATTTTGAAATCAAACAAACCAGCAGAAAATTTTTCAAGTTATCATCCAATAGCACTTACCAGCGTATTAGCAAAAATCATGGAAAACATGATTTCCAATTGTTTAAATTGGTTTCTAGAAAATCATAACTTAATTTCAACCAAACAAGCAGGATTTAGAAAACATCATTCAACAAATGAACAGATTCTAAATCTTAGTCAAGACATTAAAAATGCATTAAACAAAAAAGAAGACACTCTAGCAATATTTATTGACTTTCAAGGAGCATATAATTGTATTTGGAGATACAAACTACTAGGTAAACTTAAAATTCTAGGAATCCAAGGCAAAATGTTACATTGGATCAGTGAATTCATTATTCAATGCTTTATTGCCTCCAAATATAATGATAAATTATCAAAATATCAACAGACACACCGTGGCGTACCTCAAGACAGTATCCTTAGTACTACACTCTTTAATATTTATATCAATGATCTTCCATATCAATTACAAAAAAGAGAATCAAAAGTCTTAATGTTTGCAGATGATGTAGTCATATGGAATTCTAAACCGAAAAATCAAAATCAACAATTAATAAATATAGCACAACAATCCTTGACGACATTACAGAATTGGACATCTAATAATTTAATGAAAATTAATAAAAAGAAAACAAATTATCAACTATTTACACTAAGGAAGAAACCAATAAAATATTTCCCTTCAACTAAATGGAGAAACTCTCGCAGAAACACATGAAGCCAAATATTTAGGTATTATTTTTGATACAAAATTAACATGGAAAAAAACACATTGATAATATAATAAAAAGAAAACAAGGAAAAAATTACCACTATTGAAAAAACTAGCAGGCAAGATATGGGGAAGCACTACACAAACTTTAAACACCTTATACAAGATGTATATTGAACCAACATTTAAATATTGTGAAGAGATACTAATAACTGCAAATATAGAAAAATTTAATATTCGACAAAATCAAATTCTTCACCTAGTAACTGGAGCTATTAAAATACCCCAGTACTTGCTCTACAAATTTTTACAAATAATCCAAGACTGGAACTTGACGTTGAACAAGCAGCCATCTTACAATATGAAAAACTAAGAATACCTTTTATAATGATTGGGAAAAAAAAAAAAAAAAAAAAAAAAAAAAAAAAAAAAAAAAAAAAAAAAAAGTAAAAATAAAAACTCAATAAAGTTTCCTTAATAAAGTCAAAGAAGTCAAACATAGATTGAAACTTCCTTACTTAAAAGAAAACATACAAACAAATATGAACTTGTTAGAACTAACTATTTGATATTGAACACTATCATCTACACTTAGCTGAAGAATTTACAAAATCTGAAATCTCTTCGTTTGTGCTGAAACAAATGACACTAGAAATAATAAATTTAAGATACCCAACCAATGAATGGCTACATGTTTATACTGACAGTTCTAGCTTACCAAATAACAGTGGTACTGTTGCAGGTGCAATATGCCCCCTCTTCTCTTTCAAAAGATTAAGTTTAAATACTACAAATTTTTATGGAGATTTCAGCAATACTTCAGAGCTTACAAAACCTACTATATCATATAAATAAATTTGAAAAAGCTGTACTATTATCTGACTCTAAAGCAGCTATTATATCCATAACATCTGATGTAACACCTAATAACTTAATTATTGCAGAATGCCGCAAAATCATAAAACAATTAATGAATTTAAATAAAAGATTAATACTTCAGTGGATACCAGCACATTGCGGAATACAGGGTAATGAAACAGCTGACTTTCTAGCCAAGAAAGGTAGTAAAATTATATCAAATTCATCTGATCCAATAAGTTATCACTCTATCAAAAGAATCATTACCTCAACATATAATAACAAAATTAAAGAAGATAATGTATTACAAACAAAAGGAAAACCATGGGAAAATTTATGTAACACGACCAGATACACTACATTACCAAGAAAATCCTCTGTAGCAACTTTTAGACTCCTAACAGGCCATGACTGTGTCAATAAACATTTATTCAGGATTGGTATAGTGAGATCTCCTCTGTGTCCTTTCTGTACACTTAAAGAAGATATGGATGGAAACCATCTACTGCGCTGCCCAACCTTGAGTCGATATAATATGACATCAAAATACTGGAATGCAAGAGAGTGAATGGCTTCACTGCCAACTGCTCAACATTAGATACCAACCAACCAACCATATATAAGCAAGTCTTGATTAAGTGGCACCTGTGACTTAGTAAAGATTCAACTTAAGCTTAAACTGTAAAACTGGCCTTAAATATCTCCTAAAGTGATGCTGACCAGCTGTTTTAGTAGACTGAATAGCCTATAAAGGCTAATTAAACTGGCTTAAATGGAACTAATATTAGTAATAATTTTTTAAATAATACAGCAGCCATAAGTTTAGCAGAAATTAAGTATAATTAGAAGAATAATTATGTTTTTCTAATACAAATACTTACAAAGCTGAACAGAGCAATAGAAGTATCAGAAAATCTTGATACTCTGGTGATGAGTATTTTACTATTTATTGTAACTATTCTTATTGAAGCAAGTTTTGGTAGGTATTTCAAAAATGACATTTAGCTAATGCTGAAAAAGCAGAAATTATTACTGTGCATGGTGAATGCAGGAGAAATCCAATGTTATCTTGCAATTTGTATGCTGAAAAATATTGCTAGAGATGTCAGCCAAGTTTCTACAAGTGCTACAGGAAGATTGTTTTGAAAATTGTGTACATTTTTGTTAGTATTACCTATAAAGCCACTTTTTACTTTCTCTACACATACTATGTACATAATGTATAGAGAAGGTACTGTAATGCACCCAAAAATTCAATACCGAGATTTCACCAGAAATACAAGTTTTGAGTTCCCTTGATTCCAAAAAAAAAAAACATTTCCAGAAAAAGATCCATGTGTGTGTGTGTGTGTGTGCGCGCGCGTGCGTGTGTGCATGTATGTGCCTGTGTGTGTGTCTGAGGACAGCATAGCTCAAAAACGAAAAGACCGTTGAATACCAATTTTGGTATTTAAGTTTGGTATTTTTCAAGGTTGTGACACTATTTTCAAGAAAATCCCCCCACTACAAACTACCCTTTACATGAAGCTTTACTCGAAAATTTTGAGTTGCTTAAAAATGGCTCTAACGATTTTGATTAAATTATTATATATTATCTCTTGAATTTTCTGGCAATAGCCTCTGAAGACTACTTTATTCTGGATCAATTTTAGGAAATTTTGCATAACTGCTACACCGTAAGAGATGGACAAAAACTTACCACACAAAAAATGTAGAGCACATTAAAACACACAATTTATGTAATATACATTTTTTTTGTGGAGTTGATCATTTTTTAGATATTCCTTGTTTTTGGTTTCAGCTTTGAGAAACTTATATTTTTTTCATATAGGAATTTGTCAACTCCTGTCCTTACAAACAAAGGAACTTCAATCACATAGCAACAAGCTTTTGACTATCACTTTAACCTTGGTACCCCCTTATTTCACTTCTACATTCAAGGAAGCAAGTAATAAGACTATTCCTGCTAATTTTTTCTCAATTAGCATGAAGTGAATAGAAGCATAAGCTTTTTAGCAATAATTTATTACAGAAATGTAAAGAAAAGACATGTGAATGGAACACATCAGATTTTTCAAAATCCTGTTTACTGAGGAAGCATGATCACTGGAATCACAAATAAAGGGCAAGCAATCTTAATTGTCTTTAAATAATCCTCACTGATTTCATAAAGTAAATATTAGTATCAATTGAGCATAAATGTACGGTGGGGAACAATTGGTTATCATTTAACAGGGCCTTATTTCATTGAGGGTTTCCTGAATTCCAAAAATGACATCAATTTACTAGTGGATGAACTACAATCTTTGTTAGAAGAGATTCTGGTGAACATTGGATTGTGAGGTATCAGTAGGATGGTTGTCCAGTCCATTTTGCGAGATATAGTAGAAGAACACTTGACTTTGTTGGAGGTCATGGTGGTCATGTAAGCTGAACAGCACCTAATGATTTGATGCTTCTGGAATTGTTTTCTATTGGCAAAATTAAAAGACATATTAATTACACTACAACACAGAAACTTAATATTGCAGCAGCTGGCAATGATTTCTCCTCAAATACTAGTTAATTTACTGTATTCCTAGCATCAAAGACTGGACACAAGCTTACATTACAATGAAAGCTCATTTTGAACATCTTTGAGTCTGACATATTTCCTGGAGTGAAACAGTTGAAGGTATTTAATTCCCAAAGTACTGTTCTCTTAATACACTGAATTGACATTTAAGCTGAATGAAATGGTTAGCATTTAATAGCATACCTAAAATGTGTGAGGTGAGCTAATACATTTGGTCAGATTCCATTTTTTTTATTTATTTATTTCCTCAGGAAAAAAAAGCTATGCAGTAATGGCACAAGTTACCTTATCATTTGATGAACATTTCTTGCACGTGAAATGGGTGGTGATGATGGAGCAATTGGTGGAATAAGCGGCAAGAGAAACTGGAGGACCTGGAGAAAACTTGCCCATACGCTGTTTTGTCCACCACAAATCCCACATGTGGGTGCTTTGGATCAAACCTAGGTGGGAGTTGAGTGATCTAACCACTCAGCCACAGCACCGTCAGTATCTTTAATATACTGTATTATTTTAATCAAAATCATTAGAGCCATTTTTGAAAAAAAATGAAATTTTCAAACATTTTTCCAAGTAAAGGGTAGTTTGTGGTGAGGGGATTTTGTTGAAAATCATTGTGTCGCATCCTTCAAAGATATTAAACACAAATAACAAGTTTGGTATTTAACAGTCTTTTCATTTTTTATGCACACACATGGACCTTTTTCTAAAAACACTTTTTGGGACTCAAGGGACCTAAAAACATGTTTATGGCAAAATTTTGACATCAAATTTTTGGGTGGAATGCTATACCTTCTCTAGCTAGTACATTGTATGTACATGTAGGCTAGAGAAAGTAAAAATTTGTTTGTTAGCGACACTGTCAATTCCCAGGATCATAGTGCTGTTGGGGTCTGAATTCGGCCTCACAGGACTTCTTTTACATGCCAATAAGCCTGCTGACATAGGAATGTCGCTTTTAAGCACACTTAAAAACCATCAGCCTGGGTCAGTTTGAGCCCATGACCTTGGGATCAAAGGGCAGCACTTAACCAACTAAGCCACCCAGCTCAACCCAAAAGCCTTAAATTCATCAATACAACCCATCACCATCCATTTTTTCAGGGCAAAGTGTTCTTTTTTTCAGCCAAATACCTCAGTATTGTCAGTGGGGAGACAGTATGTGGTGGCTGTATCCTCACATTTCCTAAATTCTGTATTTTATTTCTCTACTCATTTTAAAAACTTGTGCCTTTAATTGTTTATCATTTATAGTTACTGTTTTAACAAAAGTGTATCTATAGAAGAGAAGAAAAAAAAAAGAAGAAAAAACACCTTGTTTAGTACATGTATCAAAATAAAGCAATGCTGCAAAACTTTAGGGATTAACAAAAGAATACCTCAGTCACTTAATATTAGTGACTTGTCATAGTTACAGTAATATTGGGCATCCGTAATGGCATTGTAAAGCTCTTTCAAAATAACTTCCCTGATACCATTTTGTGTCACCGTGCAATCATTGCATGAAGCTATCATGAATAATACTGTATATACTGTCAGTGAAGTGAATATTTCAACAGTTTCCTACACAAGTTGTATGTGCTCTACCAGTCTCACCTAAAATTGCCAGACAATTGCAAGCATGTGCAATTCTTAACTTCAGCTGCTAAAAATTACTAGAATTTGAGCACATGTGGGGTGGCACCATGTTTTCAGACCGGCACCACAGTATATGGTAAAACTTTGATGTGCTTATACTGAGTTTTGGGAAGCAAACGATTCAACTAGGAGAAAAAACAAACTTGCACCTTTGAACACCTCTTGAAGAAAATCATATGAGTTGAGTTTGCTCTTAATTAAATACCTATGGATTATGCACTCCAAGAACTTGCGGAGCTAAGTTTGGAGCTGAGAAAGAGACAAAGAGAGTGAGATGGTGGGGGAGGAGAGAGGGAGGAAGAAAGAGGGAGGGGTGGGGGAAGGAGGGGAGAGGGAAGGAGGAAGGAGGGGAGAGGGAAGGAGGAAGGAGGGGAGAGGGAAGAAGTGGAGAGGGAAGGAGGGGAGGGGAGAGTGAGAGAGGGGGAGAAAAATAAATGAAGTTTTATTTATGGATGCTCTTTAACTGCTGTGGTTCTCAGCGCCCCATTCTATACTGGGGATTAATCTTGCTCAAAGGCCCCTCTATCAAGCTTGAGGTTCTTTTACGTAATGTAAATCTATGACACAAGACCAACGGCTTTACTTCCCTTCCAAAGGAAGCCATGCTAAGGATTTTTATGCCCGAAAAAATCCATTGTCCTCCGAGAGGAGGGCAGAGAGAGTGATAATAAACTAAATAAACTAAAACATCAAATGCATTTCAAGACAGAACTGAAAATCCAAGAAAAAGGTTTGTCCAAAATGCAACAAGTCTTAACTTTGAAGGCATAGAATTTCATTCAAGGCAGTGTTATTTTTCCCCAGAAGGGATTAATGCAACTTCAATAATCAAACATTTTAGCTCAATGAATAAAACCGTCTATATCTCCATAAGCAACTAAGTTAAATTATTTCAATTGTATGAATATTGGTACGATGAAAATATTAAATTCCCCTTAATGAATATATGATTGAATGAATTTTTAAAGCATTTTGTGGACTTACTGAACAATTAAGAGTGTCATTTTCTGATTACAAGAGAGTTTGTTCATTCTTGACCATACCGTGCATATAAAGTGCTTTGTTCATCCCTTGGTCATACCATGTTTTGCCTCAGCTTAAATCATAAAAAAACAAAGATTGAATGAAATTCTATATTTTGCCAATCTGTTTAAAAGATGTTAAATACAAACATTTGTTTTGTCTGCATTTTTTTGTCTCATTTGGTTTAACTCAAATAAGGTGGGAATTGATTTAAACATTGTCAATCAGCAGAGCAGGGAAAGTTTAAAGAAAGAGGTTTTCCCTTAAGGAAAAATTAAAACTCTTAGAATTTTAAAGATCTAAGGAAATTGGATATAGCAAATAAATATACAATGAGTGCATCTACACTTTCAACATTGAGGACCAAAAGAAAATAGAGGAAAGTGTCGAGTCAGACTCTTCAACCTGTAATGCAAAAAAATAAGAGCTTAAAATAACAATAATTTGGAACAAAATTTCATTTATCTTTATAAATAAACTCAAATGATTAAAATCAAGGACTAGTTTTGCAATCCACGTTTGATTGCATCTTCAGTTCAGCTTCTTTCTTCCTGTTTATATACATTGTAGCAGTTGCTGCTGCCAAGTGATGGATTATTTACTATGGTATTGCCATCTACTGGAATTAAAACAAATATGGTGACAGAATCATTAACAGTATATCAAAATTCATTGTACGATCTCTGTTGTTTAAAATAAATATTGCAGCTAGTGAGAACACTAGTTTCTGTCAAATTCATTTTATTGGTCACTACGGCACTACATGTAATGCTGCACTTACACTTTTGGTACACAAATAACTAAGTCTTTTAGCATTCTTCACTCACTATTAACTTATTGACTTTTAACTAACTTCACTTCACAATAGTCGGCCACTTATATAGTCCATCGCAGGGCTTCGAAAGTTCTGGTCTTAGAAATTATGGAAATATTATGTTTTTTGCATTTAAAAAGAGATTACTCTGGAAGAAAAATGTTCTGGGCCTAGGGATAGAGAGGGTATGAGAAGTCTTGCAGGGAAACACACAAAGGCCTTTGTTTTCCCGGCTATTGTGTCCGTTCGTACTATTCTTAGTGCGCCAAGCTGCTGTACCTTTGGCAGAAGGGGGACTCAGCCATCGTTGCAATATTTTCTCCCAAACCATTAAATCTATGGTTTCTCATTTAAGTAATTTAATGATTTAACTTCTGATTTTATTTCATTGCTAAGTGTTCAAAAACTATCCACCAGAGCTAGTTTATCAATCTGTTTGTATTTAATATTTCTAAACTGCTCCTTAACTCTAGTTTCCAAATTATGTTTGGTCTTGCCAATGTAAACAATTGATAAATCCCAGAGTTTTTTATTTTTTGAAATTTTTTCTTTTTTTGAAAAACCTAAAAAAGTGTATGTTGTCTTTATTTTCAGTAACCAATAGTATACCTTGTTCTTTAAAAATATTTATGCATTTTTTATGTCTCCAAGAGTAATACGTAAGCTCTTTTATTTTTTTAAGAGATGAACCCATCTTGACAGCTTTCTGATATTTAAGCTTTGTAATTTTTTTTATTTACAAAATCACTATTAAAACCATTAATTAAAACAGCAATGATAATGTATTTATATTCTTCATTGAATTCAAATCACGAGCAACACTGGATGTTTCAGTTAGTGTATAATAAAAATAGAAGTAACCCTTATATTAAATCTTGTGTGACACCACAATTAGAAATTTATGTTAGCTTCCGTGTTTTTAATTTCTATCATGTGGAATCTATTCCTAAGATATATACTGAACCATTAATTGCTTATGTATATCATCACACTTTTGCAAGAGAATCTCATGATCTACAGTATCAAATGCCTTCACTAAGTTCATGAATAATCTTATATGCTCTTTGTTGTCTTTGGTACTTATTATTTCTTCTAAGAGGGAAAAATGGCATATGAAAAAGCAGTTTTCTTTAAAACTCTCCTTTTCATGTTAATGTTTATTTAAATGAAATCAATCATATTGTTTGCATGCATCTATATGCAGAGCCTTACCTTATGATTTCTCATTTGTTTAGGATTTTTAAAGCCTTTGCCACATATATCACACAGAAATGGACGTTCATCTCCATGAATACGATGATGCAAGTTCATTAGCTTGCTAAAGCTGAAACAAAACATAGCATTAGCTTGATAGCTAGATTCTCTGATTTCGCTAATACTCTTAGTTCGATATTCTTAAGTATAAATTCCATATGAAACATAATTTCACAAAGGGAACTTACTTGACAATAACTTCATTTTCAAAAATCTATTAGCTATTAGTTGTTACAGTGTAATATTTATCAATCAGTTTCATGGCCATGATAACAAATATGAATTGATAGATCTAAAGAGAGTCAAGTCAAAATGCATTTTCAGATTATAAGTAACCAATAACTATTGTACTGTGTATCAAACAGTGGAAGAAAGAATTATCGATTACAGAGAACATCACTGGATTCAATTTGTAATAATATATAAAAATCTGATGTGTTACAATCACATGACTTTCTCTATATGCCTGCAACAAATTATTCTTAAAAAGCTTATACTTACTTTATGCTAATCAGAAAAAATGAGCAGAAATAGTCTTATTACTTGCTACCTTATAAGTAGAAGCGAAATAAGGGACAACAATAGGTTAAAATGATATTCAAAAGCTGGTTGCTATGACAATGAAGTTCCTTTGTTTATATGGATAGGAGTTGATAAGTTCCTGTATGAGAAAAGTATAAACCAAAAATAAGGAATGTCTCAAAAACGACAAACTTATGAAAAAAAAAATATATATATAACATAAATTGTGTGTTTTAACGTGCTCTACATTTTTTGTGTAGTAAATTTTTGTCCATCTCTTACGGTTTAGCAGTTATTCAAAGTTCAGTAAAATTCATCCCGAATAAACTACTCTTCAGAGGCTATTCCCATAAAATTCAAGATATACATTTTATTTGTCAGGTTAATGTATTTAATATATGAAATTTTAATCAAAATCATTAGAGTCATTTTTCAGAAAATCAAAATTTTCGAAAAAAGTTCCATGTAAAGGGTAGTTGCGGGTGGGGGGATTTTCCTCAAAATCTTCCTGTCGCATTCCTGGAAGATACTAACCTTAAATATCAAGTTTGGTATTTTACCAACTTTTTGTTTTTGAGTTATCGTGTTCACACACGCACGCACGCACACACCCACACACCCACCCACACCCACACACATGGGCCTTTTTCTGAAAATACTTTTTTTGGATACAGGGAACCCTAAAACATATATTTCCGGTGAAATCTGTATCAAATTTTTTGGTGGAGTGCAATACATTCTCTATACACTATGTACATAGTGAGTATAGAGAAAGTAAAAACTGAAGCTAGTAACAGTAAAGCAACACGTTACTATAAGAATAAATACTTTGTGATAAAAATTCACTTATTTGTATACAAATTCAAATCAATAAGACACATTTTATACATCCTTTTGATTATACCTTCAGCTTTTGCTTTCTTGTTGGCTCATTTATTGAGGTTGCTACATTAAAGCAGCAAGGTGATGGATTGTTCACCAAGGTATTGCCATCTACTGGAAGTAAACCAAATTAGTGACAGATTCAATTGGTGGCAATTCAAAATTTATTTAATGAAGTGAAAATTACACCAAGTAAAGAAAAACAAATTGTAAAGTTAATAATCCAGTTTTACCTAGTATTTATATACTTCCAAAATTCATAAACTTAGAAATAAAACAAGACCTACTGTAAACTTTATGAACTCACCAAGCTGCAATAATTCAATGTATACATAAAAAGTTCAGTAGTTTGCAAAAATTTTGGAGTTTAGGTATTAAAAATTCTTCTGAGTTGATAGAAAACGAAAATTGTTGGTATTTTGAAGCCAAATATGCCACAAATACTAAAATAATTTCTGCCTACAACACAAAACCTGTAGGTTTGAGCATATACGATACACAAAGGAATGTATACTTCTTTCTTATATTCCAAAAAAGTAAAAATCAGACATTTTATCTTCATCCTCCATGCATCACACCAAGTACACTGATGCAATTACTGGTAAGTTCAAAATTATTTCTTTCTACAATGCAACAAAATCTGGGTTTGACACCCTTGATATGAGATGGCCTCTTGCCATATTCTATCATTTGATCGGAGTAAGTTGAGTAATGCTTGTGCCCTGTATTGATATTTCAAAAGAGTAAACAAATGAGCAGATTTGACTTCAGGAACTCCTTAGTTTATCTTGACAAAAAATTATTTGCAACAAAAACTGAATGTACCAAACCACAGATGGTTTGAAAAAGCTTATAATGAAAGCCTTGAATGAAATTGATGTTATACAGCAACCACCAAATACAAGAACCATGACTCTGAAAGAGAGAGACCAGTGCATGGAGAAATATGGAGTAATAGATTCGTAAAAAGGAAGAACTGTCACTATTTCCAATATCAGGACAACAAAATGACAAGTTAAATACATATAAAATGTGAAACTGCAACTTGTCAGGAGTGCTCAAGAAAACAATGTGCAATGTTTATGTTGCTGACTTGTAAAGTGATCTCATCTACTCTGTGTGTATGCAACATTAGTGATTTGTTTATTACTTTCTCTATACATATTATGTACATAGTGTATAGAGAAGGTATTATAATGCACCCAAAAAAGGGGAGTGTGTGTGTGTGTCTGTGTGGAATTTTTTTCAAAAATTTTGATTTTCTAAAAAATGGCTCTAACAATTTTGATTAAAATGTTGTATATGACAAATAATATGTATATCTGGAATTTTCTGGGAATAGCCTCTGAAGACTACTTTATTCAGGATGAATTTTACGGAATTTTGTATAAATGCTAAACCATTAGAGATGGACAAAGGCTTACTACACAAAAATGTAGAGCACGTAAAAACACACAATTTATGTTATATACTTTTTGGAGTTGATCATTTTTGAGATATTTCTTGTTCTTGGTTTCAGCTTATACTTATGCTTTTCTCATACAGGAATTTGTCAACTCCTGTCCATATAAACAAAGGAACTTCCATCACATAGCAACCAGCTTTTGACTATCACTTTTGCCTATGGTACTCCCTTATTTCGCTTCTACTTACAAGCGAGTAATAAGGCTATTTCTGCTAATTTTTTCTCGATTAGCAAGAAATAAACAGAAGCATAAGCTTTTTAACAATAATTTGTTGCAAAGATGTAGAGAAAGTCATGTGAATGGAACACATCAGATTTTTTTATACATTTTCATCTTTGCACATTATGTACATAATGCAGCATTCATTTATCATGATACTATGCATACAGGATAATAAGTAAATATAAAGTTAGAAAGTAACTTCCACTATATTCACAATAACAATACTTGTTTTATTTATATATCATACATATTAAACACAATGTAAAGAAATCATAATTTTATATTCATTACTATATGAATAAAGTTTAAACTTTATGCACATCTCCTAGCACATATAAAAATTAAAACATTATAAAGTTCTGTAACATTTTCTGTAATTTCAAAAACCTAGCTAGACCTTTTTTTTTTGGTAGTGATAAATGCCCGCTTTTACTGCTCTGGCACCAAAGGCGATGACACTGATGATACATGAAGATGGACCCCGGTGGAATGTGATAGCGGGGGAAACCGGAGAACCCGGAGAGAACCTGCCCCTGCGCCGCTTTGTCCACCACAAATCTCACATGTGGTCGCTTGGGATCAAACCTGGGCCGTCTAGGTGAGAGGCAAGTGGTCTGACCACTCGGCCATGGCGCGGCCTGGCTAGACCTTGAACAACATTTTCTTTTTTTGCTCACCCTATTGATTTTAGGAACAGTTTGAGATCAAAGCATGACCTTGCTTCATGACTTGCCAAGTGGTTTTATCTCATCCACCTCCTCAAGCAAAACAGAATATGCATTTTGAATTTCTACACATACCTTATGGTCTTCCTTTGATTGCTTGAAATATGTTATGATTTGCTGTGTTGCGATCTTGAAAGGAAGCTTTGACTTTAATGTTTATTTGCACTTTTTTCAAATCCTTAATTTTTCACCTTCACAGAACCATGATTTTGTTATATCTGATTGTACTCATCAGGGCTCAAGATATTCTTTTTTCCTTAACTCTTTTTTAATTCTGCTGAAAATTCTATCTGGAGGCATATAACTTGTGTCCTTGTATTGGGTAGATATGTGTAATATGGGAAAATTTTTCACTTTTTTTCAAGAAAGCAATAAGCATGAACATCATCACAATACTGTTGTAACAACTAGAGCACAAGTCTGAAAATAAACAAATTGTAAAAGGAGCATTGCTGGAGATCATTTCTTCCAGTGCCAACAAGAAATGGTGTAAAGCAGAGGCAACCTGGCTACAGTCTTTAGCTGATTCACTTTCCAAACATATATATTAATAGAAATATCATCTTTTTTCTGGTTTTAGAAGGAATCATTATGCATAAAAATGCACATAAATCTAAGAACCACAACAGTGAGTTAGCAGCTAATGCCAATAATGCACAGCTTGCAGAAATGAGCAGAAATTCCAAGAATTGTAACAGTCATATAGCAGTCAACGCCAACATTACATTTCACAGAATTAAAATTGCTATTTATATCAGACTAACAACACTGCATCTATCGATTTTTGAAATAGTGCTTCACATTTGCTAATCAGCCAGTTAAAGCAAAAGCCTATAAACTGCAAACTGTGCTTTCCTTCTGAAAGACTAAAGGGAGAAAAACAATGTAGGACATCATTGTCAATTAAAAGAGTTTTCTGGTGGAAAAAATAAACAAACAAACAAACAAAAAAAAAAAAACAATAGAACCAACTATTGTGGTTCACACAACAATACTAACACCTGATTATTGCTTAGATATAGCTTAGTCAGGAAGTTTGAAGCAAAGAAGTTTGCAGTAAAAGAATAGATTGTTAAACTATAAAATGGAGATTAATATAAGTTTAGTGATTCAGAAAACAATATGTATGTAACTGAGTGCTTAGATGGTAGGACAAGAAAACGCCAGTTAAAAATTCTTCACATGAGCTACCAGAATACCAATGAGCCCAAAAGCCTTAGGAAGAAAAGAATATAGAGCAGCTAATCTCACAAATTTTCATCATGTAAATAGTTTAGACAAAACTGACCAGAATAAATTATTACTAAAGTACATAGTAATCACATTACCAAAATGCAGGAACAAGAAGTAGAAAGGGAGAATACTGTTTTGATGAAGTACACATACAGAAAAATGATGGCCAGACTACCGGTATGTGCTGCAACATTTCAAACAACATCAGGGATGTGTGAAGACAGAGTCTTAAATTTGGTCAATAAATTTTATATAACAGGGAAGTTACCAGCTGAAAATCAAGGGGGGACATCAGCAGCACTGAAGATATACAAGCTATAAAGAATGATATCAAAACACAGGTGTAGAGAGAGCCACTACTCAAAAGGAGGATATTTACCATCTGAGTTGAATACAACCAAAATAAAAAATCTTATGTGTTCCTTCACATGACTTTCTCTACATCTCTGTAACAAATTATTGTTAAAACTAATTTTTCTATATACATCATGCTAATCAAGTTAAACATTGGCAGAAATTGTCTTTATTACTTGCTTGCTAGTAAGTAGAAGAGAAATAAGGGCAGGGCTTTTTTTCTGGCGGAACACACTGGAACAGCATTTCGGAGCCTCTTTGTGGGTGCAAATCCCTAAAAAATATTTAGATATTTTTTTCAGGTTAAGGAATTGTAAACATATTAATTTTACTGTTCCTGCACAAAATTACCTTAATTGAAAAGGAAATATTGCATAACAGCTTGTAATTTTGAGGATCAAAATCAATCAAAATTGAGAATATTTTTCCAGTTTGGGGCAGCATGGATAACAAGACTATACAGATAGTGAAGAGAGGACAACTGTGCACGCGTCAATGCCTTCATAGCCTATCATTTGAAGTGACAGAACCTATTAGTTTTAAACCAAATTCAGCTTTTAACTTGAAATACACACACAAAACCTAACCTAACCGCTTTGCTTTTCCGCTGATCAATGCACGTGCATGCGTGGTTGTTGTCTATTCACATTCTCTAAGGTCTCACATACGGTATTTCTTCTTGTTCTTTCTTTGCTCACTTTGTAGCTGCTTTGTATATTGGTCCCAGTTCTAGTTACATTTGATCTGAATTGCCTTCAATATAGAGAACTATTGTTCATTGATGTAGACGATTGCATGTGTTTGTTGCATTCTCAGCCAGAGTTTGTACTACTTCTTATGCAACAATAGACATAACCTAAATCTACCGACCACAAGGCGAGAAAGAAAAGAACTTCAGAATATTTTTCTGTGCCTACCACCAAACGCAAAAATTGTCCAAGCAGTTTGTTAGTCCATCCAACAGGAGTATCATCAAACTCAAGTGTGAAACTAGAAGCAACAGAAGTAGAATATTTCTGAATTGGGTTTGTAACACTTAAGTATCACTTACATATAGTTTTTCCAGATTGGCTTCGAAGCCATGTGGGCTTCATTGTCAGTGGTTTCCAACTGAATTTCCACAGGGTGTTCTATGTTGAGGAGTGATGGCCCCTGGTGACTGAGTGACAAAACTCCACAATATATTTTGTGGCAGCAATTCAAAGTTGAATACGTGGCATTGGTTTTTAACGATGTGAATTTTCTCCCAGATGTCAAGCTCTGCTGCATATCTGGCGGGTTTTATAAGATGTATGTTAGTCCCCAAACATTTCATACAGGACTCCCTCAAATTGCTTAACATACAACAGAAAACAATACAGTTCACGATAGAAATTGAAAAAGACAACTTCCTTCCATTTCTAGATATGAAAATAATCAGAGAAAGTAACAAACTAACCTTTGGTATCTATCACAAACCCACACATTCCGACAACTATATAAAGAATTATGGCCACAATCTTACAGCACACAAACATGCAGTATTAAATAGCTTCACCCATAGACTGGTCTACATGCCATTAAAAGATGAAGAATACAAACACATAATATCTACAGCAAAAACAATGGCTTTAACCAAAAATTAATAGATAAAAAATAAAAAAATTCACAGTGAAAATTAATCACAGACACCATAAAATTAGCCCACCAATAGATAAACCTTGCTTCAAAATTTTACTCATCATCCAAAACTACACTACAAGTTTAAAAAATATTCAAAAAACATAAAATTACATTTGTCTCCCAAAATAAGTTCAGCCTACAAAAATGCTCTGCAACAACCTAAAAGACCAAATCCCAGATCACAAAAAATCAGGAACCTACAGATAGAATTGCACAGATTGCAACAAATTTTACATTAGTAAAACAAAAAGACACCTTGAAACAATACTTAAAGAACACATGAGAGCAGTAAAATACAAATTGACAAATCAGCTGTTGCACACCACTTTTGGTCTACTAACCATGAAATAGTACCTAACATACACCTTATAAAACCTGCCAGATATGCAGCAGAGCTTGATGTCTGGGAGAAAATCCACATCGTTAAAAACCAATGACATGTATTCAACTTTGAAGTGCCGCCACAAAATATATTATGGAGATTCATCACTCAGCCACGAGGGACCATCACACCTCAACATAGAACACTCTGTGAAAATTCAGTTGGAAACCATCGACAATGAAGCCCACATGGCTTTGAAACTGGTCTGGAAAAGCTACATGTAAATGATACTTAAGTGATACAAACCCAACTCAGAAATATTCTATTCACATATTATGTTCCGAAACATCCTTTCATTAAAATTGTTAAGCAACAGATGTGTTGACGAGTTCTATGAAGTTCAAAGTGAATTTCAAAGTCTGTCGCCTAGTTGTTGCACAGTAGAACAAAAGAACAATTTTGTAAAGAAAAACAATTGGTTGTATTTTCATGATGGCAAGTTAGCTTGCTCCGTGTGCAAAATGTTGGAAGTTTAGGTGTACAGAAGAATGTGGGTGTGCGACTATCAAAAGAGTGGATAAATTGTGAAATTATATCTTAAGGAGAAAATCGTAAACAGAAGCTGACATCTCTCAGGAAAAAGATTTTTGACTACAAAGAAAGTGCTGGACATAAAAGTGCTAATAAAATAACTGAAGAAGGAAAAAAAGAAAAAATTAAGACAGTATGCCTAAAGTCATTAGAGAGAGAAAAGTAAATTACTTCTAAAGTATTTTGTACTGCTTAAAAGGTGATAAAAAAGAAACAGTGTTTCTATAATTTTTAAATGGAAATTGATTTACAAGAATTGAATGGGATTGATATGGGAAGAATTTTGCATTCAAGTAACACCAGCATAAATATAGTAAATCACATAGGCAGTGAAATAATAACAAGATTGATAAAAAATTTACTTGATTCAAAGAGCAAATTCTCTCTTATTCTTGATGAATCAACTACTCTAAGCCAAAAGTCTGTTCTGATAGTATATGTTTGCACCCATTTTGAAGAAATAAAAATGGCAGAACTCTTTTCATAGATTTAATTGAGTTGGATGATGTAACAGCAAATGGAATTTACAAAAGCTTGATGTCGTCTATAGGAGCACTAGGGCTCACAGAAGATTTTTTAAAGGAAATTTAGTTTCAGACATGTGTTGGTGCCGCAGTAATGTTTGGAGTATGTGGAGGAGTTTCAAAACTTTTCAATGACAGATTTCCTGTCATTGTTTTGTGGCATTGTGCTAGCCATAGATTGGAATTATCAGTACATGATGTGTGCAAGAGGTTTCTGGCATCAATAGATTTAAGAGTTTTATGGACAAATTATATGTTATGTATCATGCTTCTCCAAATAATGCAAGGCTTTTCCTGTCATGTGCAGCTACACTGGAGATGCAGATTTTAAAAGTGGAAGAAATCTGTCCACAAACTGGGTTGCATCCAGCTATAGAACTATTTTGACTGTTTGGCAGGATTTTTAAGCACTGGTACTTCATTTTGAAAGAGGTAAATCAGAAAGTTGTTGTGACAGAAAGGAAAAATGCACTTATGTAGTTTCTTCACAGGAAAATAACATCTGTAAAATTTATTTTGCATGTACGATTAATTTGCGATGCTTTGCAAGAACTGTCTGAACTAAGCTTAGATCTGCAGGAGAGAAATACTGATCTTTACAAAGCCCACAGCAAGATTGAGTGTCTTGATATTTGTGAGAAGAGGTGGTCTGTCGCAGGGCTTTACTATCAGAAAGCTCCTGAGGCAGCTGCAAATCTACAGTTTAAGGGTGTTCCATTGCATAAGAAAAACAGAATTTATGATCCACCACTCTCCCCGAATGCTTTCTATGAACAACTTAAAACTTCTCTACAGAAATGATTAATTTCTGAAGACACTGAACTGTCAAGATGTGCAGGAGTTCTAGATTTTAAGAATTGGCCAGCAAACTCAAGAGAAAATATTCTGTATGGAGAAGCAGAAATAGGCACGCTGGCAAGAAGATTCCAATTGAATGAAAGAGAAGCTATTCGAACCTTCAGAGATCATCTGAAATTCAGAGAAGAAATGCCCAGGGAACTTTCTCAGGTTCGGAAGACACTCAACACAATCTTCAAGTGAGTGTGAAAGGCGATTTTCTCAGATGAACTTGATTTTGGCTCCAGAAAGATCATCCTTGTCAGTGAAAACCATTACCTCATTACTATTTATAAGAATTGTTGAACCTCCTTGGATGGTATTTGATCCAATGAAATATGTCAAAACTAGGTTGTTGCAAAGTCATTATTTAGCCATGGACACAAAAAACACCAGAAAATGAATTGAGGAGGTTGATGACATGTCAAAATTTTGGAAATTGTTTTGAATTCAGTGTAAGTGAGTTTTGATGAAAATTACATGCTTTCTTAAATGTTCGGTAAATTAATTTCCTTCCTGTGAGTTCCGGAAAAAAAAACCTGAATAAGGGAATAAAGTGATAGTGAAATCTTTTAAAAGCTAACTGCCATGTGATTGAAATCTGTTTCTTTACATGGTCTGGAGATGACTCATTTCTATATGAGAAAAGTTTTAAAAACTGTAAGTAATTGAAAAGTATTTTAAAACTGAATCCAATAAGTGTTTAGACATGAAATTTAAAAATACATTTCATCAAATATTTTCATTTTTTTTAAATGGCCTTTTTGGATTCAGAGGTCCTCAAAACATGTATTTTTGAAATAGTCAACTCCATGAAGAAAGGTATATAACAAATTGTGGTTTTAATGAGATAAATTTTTGTGTAGTAAGTTTTTGTATATAATTCAGCAAAATTCATTCAGAATAAAGAGGTCTTCAGTAGCTATTCCTAAAAAATTCAGGATATACAATATGGGCTAATATAGGGTATTTTCATCAAAATCGTTAGCACTTTTGAGAAAATGAAAATTGTTTAAACTATTACTACGTAAAGGGTAATTTGGGGTAGGGGAATTTTTCTCAAAACCTTTGTGTCACATCCTTGGAAGATATTAAACTTAAATACCAATTTTGGTATTTTAAGACTTTTTGTTTTTAAGTTATTGTGTTCGTTTGCTCTCTCTCACTCCCACCCACACACACAGACCTTTTTCTAAAAATGCTCTTTTTAGATACAAGAGAATGTATCAAATTTTAGGTGGAATGCAATACCTTCTCTACACACTATGTGCATAGTATGTGTAGAGAAAGTAAAAATGGGAAGTGTCAGACCTTCCAACTTGCCCTTTACCAAAATACAAACATTTATCAACTTTTGGCAAACCTGGTAACTTTGTCCCTCAAATCTGACATAAAGAATGAACATTTTGGAAAAGTCAAACACACTATTGGAATCATGCCTACAAAAGCAATATAAATATTTAATTATCCTGTTTATATAATAAGTGTTTAGATATGAAATTTAAAAATGTATTTCATCAAACATTTTTATTTTTTTCTAAAACAGCCTTTTTGGATTTAGAGGTCATCAAAAACATGTAATTTTTTTTAAAATTTTGTATCAAATTTTAATTGGAATGAAATATCTTCCCACATACAGGGTGATTCAAAAATACTTTTATAACATTTGGGGATGGATCTCTTACATCAAAACAAGTAAATATGTTCATATAAACATATGCTCTAAAATGCTTTGTTTTCATGTTATCAATTTATTAATGAAAGTCACCTTCAATGACTTTCTGGGGCCAACCTAATAACTTTATTTATTTATGCACTTATTCATAGAAGGTTTTGACCCATTTTGCCCTGCAGAGTTGGCCTTGTGTTGCCATGGCTACTTGTTAAACATATGTCATTTATCAGATGTGTAATACATTCACCCAGCATGCCTTAGAAGTGCTGTCTACAGGGACTCCATTCAGCACTCTCTCCCAGGCTTATTAAAAAATGTGCCTCTGCACATAAGAAGAAACATTTGGTTTATACTTGATGCTCTAGCACATTTCAGTTTCACTGTTTGAGATGCACTGGCTGGTATCTAGCATGGCCAGATGGATAGGAAGAGTGGGGGAGGGGGGGGGGGGGCAGTTCTATCACCTGCACATTCCTCATACCTCAATTCTTTGGATTTTTATATTTTGGGGGCACCTTAAACCATTGGTTTAAGCAGCAGACATCCTAAATGAAGAAATTCTTAATCTATATGACATGAGACCTGCAAAATCATACAACACAGACTGGGAGTATTTGACATTCCATGCTACAACAAGTGCATGCGTGTCTAGATGCAAGAGGAGGATATTGGGATCATTTTCTACAAGTGATGGAAAATCTCTTAACAAGATGACGTTAAAAATGGAATAAAATATCACTTAAAAATGTTTTGATTAATAGCATTTTGAGCCTCAATAAATCAAGAATGAAGGATTTTGGGACATGTATTTATATGAACATCTTTTCTTGTGTTGATATAAGGAATCTGTTCCCAACTTTGTAAAAGTATTTTTGTATCACTCTGTATGCTAGAGAAGCTAAAAAAGAATAAGAACTGGAGAAAAAGATTAAAAACAAACCAAGGTTGCACAAACTTCAAACAAAAAAGTTTATACCATAATGGAGGAAAAATCCTAATTTGATTAAAATATGCTTTGATATACAACAGAATCAGTCAATACCAAAGCTCTCTATATGTGAAGTATTCTGTTCAAGACAGGTTTAGCATTACGATTCATTCCCGAACACAGACAAAAGAAATTATTGCTTTTTATACTTGGCTTGAAAAAGAAGGACCAAAAGGATGCAATCAAGTAGCCTCTGATCTATAGAATTTTCTCAGAAAATGGTACAAGTGGAATTCCTTTTAGTTTTTTAAACTATATGGAATTTCCAGGATACTAAATAAAGATTAGGAAGCAAAGGACCTCATGTCCAGTGCAAAAATGACTAAGATCTAACATATCTTTCAAAATAACTGCTCATCAAGGAATAGCTTATGAAAAATCTAAGAAAAAGGCATTGTTGTCCATATCAGGCACTTATAATGGAAGTCCTGTAGAGGATGAGGTACAGAAATTCAGAAATTACAGCCAGGAAGTGAAGAAAGCACCCTTGGGAAAGAAGAATATGGCCAATAAGGAAAAGAAAAAGGATGTCTTAATACTGAGTGCCATTTTAATGCAACAGAAGGAGCAGATGAGTTTTATAAGGACATTGTTGAAAGTGATCAATAGATTTCCTGTTAAATATTTTAGTAGCCAGTATTTTGTTTTGTATTTCAATAACATATGTTCTTATTTTGCACTCTTGCTTAACAAACTTTTATGGAAAATTATAATACTGAAGTACTGAACTGTAGTACATTTCTGTGCAAAATGAACAATAGAGTAGTTTCCAATGAATTAATGTTAAAAAGATAAAAAAGAAGCAGAAAAAATCACTTTGGATGTGTATATAAATCAAACTTTTAACTTCCATCTTTACATTTATCGATTTTGAAAATCCTGGTAACTTTGTCCCTCAAATCTGATATAAAGAACAAGAATTTTAGGAAAGTCAAACAACACTATCAGAATTATGCCTACAAAAGCAGTCGGTATAACTGTTTAATTATCTTGTTTATATAAATAGTGTTTTGATATGATATTTAAAAATACATTTCAACAAAAATTTACATTTTTGCATTTAGCAATTTAAGAAAAAGGGCTCCCCAATAGTCCTATGACTTTTCTCAGAGGAGAACATTGATGTATCTTGTGCTAGCTTTTATCAACAGTTACCATCAATGTTATGTTTAAAAAAATCCAAAAGGTATAATTATGATCATTTTCCATTTATTTAAAATTTAATGTTAAGATTAATATTCTCTATAAACTCAAGATACACATTTCTTGAGTCAAGCTTAATTAACACACTTGAGACTTATGAATTAAGATATGTATTATATTGCTAATCTTGCAGACCAGGTTACCCTGTCATGGTGGATGCTGCTAATGCGCAATGCCAACATGCAAATTTAAAAACCACTATGCTTATGCAACATTAGAAAATAGTTGGTACTATTGCTCAATGTAATATACTGTTCAAAACAAAGGCATTGGTATACACAGAAGTAGATATAATATATCTGCAAATGTAAAATATGAGTCAAAACAAAAGTGCGGGGAAATAATAACTTTGAATTCAAAGGGAACATATAGCTATAGGAACGGTAATAATAACAAATATAAGAGAAATGATTCACAATGTATGGAAAGGAAATGTTTAACTAAAATATAATCGCCCAAAACTGACAAAACAAATAGCGGTAAAGTTACATGAAGGTTGCAGCACATACACACATGAACACACACACACACACACACGCACACAACGGTCTTAAGAAGTAGTTTAAGTGACTTTTACTGGTGATCCAAATTTGAAAGCGTTGAAAACATTAAGGTGTTCAGATGTGAAAGTTGCTAGATTGCCGAACTTTTGCCTACTTCTTGGGATCATTGGGATTTTAGCTATACAGATCCCTTGGCTATGCCCTGTCGTCATTCTGCAGTAGCAGCCTTTGGCTGCAACTGCTACACTCCTGTACTATAAAAAATATCACTCAGTTACGCTTTGCGGCTTAAGGCCCTCCATGTTGGGCTATGCTTCGCAGCATAGGGCCCTAAATGTTTATAATGTACCAGTAGCTTCAAAGTGGCTCTAATGACAAAATAACAAAAGTCCCCACGTATTGAAGTAATGTTAAGTGGTGGAACCATCGTATACTAATAATCAAATAGCGTAGCTTCCTCATGTCCAAATGATTTTAAACATACATTCACTCTTCAGATAGCGCTGACTCTGTTTATTATGCCAAGCAAAAACAGTCTATTTTTTTTTTAATTTAAGGTTAAATCACCGTCAAGCAATAAACAAATGCAACATAAAGGAAGCCTTATACACCTAAACCACAAAACAAAGGAAAACTGAAGTAGACAACAAATAATTTTCTTATGTGGATATGATTTTAACTCTCACTTTAGATAGCGATGGAGTATTAAATGTAATTTGAAAACCAAATATTGGTATTTAAGGCCTAAAAATGCATGATTTATATTTTCAAAACTACTCTTTTCTTGCACCTTTAAATTTAATGCATTACAAAACATTAGAACAATCATCAAACATCTGGAAGAAATACATTGCACCATTAATCATCTGGAAGAAATACATCGCACCCAATGTCGTCACCAAAAGCTATGTAACAACCTCTAAGCATTGAAAACTATTTGCTGAGGACTTGGTGATTTTTTGGGGTGATGTTTTAAATCAAGGCTGTCTGCCTGATGTTACACGGTACCCATCATGACAGGGTAACCTGGTCTGCAAGATTACCATTTTATTTACAATGCTAATGTCTCAAACATATGCTACTCTCATCAAAATCATTACTCTTTATAAAACGGGGAGAAAAAGAAATGCATACATGCACGCAAGTGTGCACGCACACACCCACATCATATTTTTCTCTGGTTCAAGAGAACTAAGAATCTATACCAACCATAACACAATACTTCCTCTAACTACAATAGATGAGCATTAGAAAGTAATAAGGTATATGTAGCTCTCACTAACATTACCTGTTTGTCTTGTAATCGCACTGATCACAGGAGTATAGCTCCATGTCAATTAAGTGATAACGCCACAAATGGGTACTAAGCCCATTCCAGTATCTGACTTCCTGTGAACATTCTGGGCAGCAAAACTTTTCTTTGTTATGGCAGCGCCGATGATATTCAATGTTATCATGAGAACAAAGCCGAACTGCACAGCCATCAATGTCACATCTGTTTTAATAAAAATCCAAATTGCATTCATAAACTCTTCTGAAAATTAAAATTGAGAAAAAATTAAACACAAAAAGCTAAATAAAAAACCTACCAGATGGGTTAACAAAATGGAATTATGAGCGGTGTATGGAAATGATTTAAAATTGCACTGTTTTAAAAATACTGCTCAATTTAAGGGCACATCTCTCCTCAACTATTATTAGTGAACCACGGACACTAGATGGTAGTTATGAACAGAGTGTACAACAAAAGATCAGTACTTTTTTGTTGTTAAGCAGAGAAAGCCATGGACAAGATGGAGGGGAACTACCATGGTCAAAGAGGTTTGCACAAGTTTTGTAGAAGGAAGAAGTCAAAGCAGCAGATATTCATAAAAGTTTAATTGTATTTTTTCAAGAAGCTCCTACAAAAAGGCTGTTTACAACTGGATCTGTAACCAGATCATCTGAAGGTAAGCAGGTGATCTCCATCTTTTGGAACACTTGTGACTTACTACTAATGGGCTGGCTTCTACAAGAAACAACTGTCAATAGCAGCTGCAGGAATAGGTAAACTGGTTGAAAGGAGTGTTCCTCTAACAGTACGATGTACGGCCGCACACCAGCAAAGCAATGACTGCAAAGTTGACATCACTGTTGTGTCACACCCACCATATTCACCAAATTTTGCTCCATCTAATTATGTTGTAATTGACAACATGAAGAACATGCTGCAAAGTAAAAGGTATGGCAACAATGAGGAGTTATAGGCAGCTGTCCACGAGTGGGTGCAAAGTACCCCCAACAATGGTTTGAGAATGCAATGAAGTTGCTAGGAAGAGGTAGCAGTTATTGGTGGGGAGTATATTGAGGGATCCCCTGTACATTGAACAGTGTTCATTAATAAATACGGTACAATAACCTATTATTGTAAATCATTTGTGAACACCTCTCTCTTAACCTTAACTGCACACTTTATCAAGAGGCAAAAGTTAGGGCTACTTTAACTTTGTTCATGTTCACTCTCAGAGCTTATGATTTCCTTCAAAAAAAGGGTTAATTCAACTTTTCCAGCTTTTACTTAAAATTTGTGGTAAGTAAAGTTTAGATAATAGGAACAAATGCTCAGATCATACTTACACTTATAAATTACTAACAACAATGATTATTTTCAGCTCTGTTCTCCTGGAGTAAATAAAATTGTTAAACTAAAATTTCTAATAAAGGTTTCAGTTGGCTCTGTTAAGCAAAGCTTATGTAGTTTGTGAGATACCACAGAATGGCCCATTAGCAAAAATGAGATATCTTAATACAATAGAGAAAAGTAACCGCTGCCACCGCCATCACATAATAGCAATAATAATAATAATAATAATAATAAACCAACCTATATCCCAAAGGCTTTTCTCCTGGTTTAAGACATGAAGCCATCTTTTTGTAAACAGTGGAAAGAACATTCTTAGAACCTTTTGGTCGACCACGTTTCTTTTTTAAAGATTTTAATTCCTCTTGCTGCTGTTGCCTTTTATCATCAACCTCTTCACAAAGCACCAACTCTGAGCTGCACTGCATTACACATTCTGCATCAGTCTTCACAATCTAAATAAAATGAAGTTTATATTATAAATTAATGAATGCCTAATGTGTTTTTATGCAAAAAGCTGCTTACTTGCAATTAAAAAGCTACAATACTGAGGAAAGGAGCTTATTTGGTAGAAGTTTTATGTATACTGGACTTTGCCTTTACAATGGCCTATCAGAACACTTAAAAAGCATATCTGCATCACATAAATTTAAATTAGCTGTCAAAAAGTTCCTGTTAGGACATTGCTTTTACAGTCTAGAGGAATTTTTTGAAAGTGCTAAATATAAATAAACCAACTTGTATACCAAAATGTATTCTTAACAACTTTGTATATGTATAAATTTTGTAACACTTTCAGAAAATAGTTTGTAAAGTTTTTCATGCTTCTATTCTTGTTGTATATATCCATCAATGTGAATCCTAGTTATAAGTTTTTGACATGTCCTACATCATGCACTATGATCAAACAGATGAATAAATTTCTATTCTATTCTAAACAGCAGTGATTTTCAAGCCAAATGCATACAAAATCTAAATAACTGCTTAATAACTACAGAAATCTTCAGCAATGCAATACTGACTACTACCATGTTTGTTTTTTAGTAAATAGCTGTAATAATCTTTCATGTAAAGCAAATGTTTTACTGGTATTTAACTCCAAAATGTCTTGTTAAATGAAGATCACAATAATTAACATACTTGGGTTAACACCCAGATTCAGTTCTTGTCCTTAGTGTAGAAGTCATAAACCTGCGGTGGGGAGTCATAAGTTGATATGTGAAAAATATATGGTGAATATCAGCTGTTACTATTCTATTCATATATCAAATATCACCTGTGTCCATGTGCTTTGTAGCTCCAATGACTATTTAATATTAAATATTTATCAACGTTATACAAATTCAGAACTACCATTAAGGCAACACATATCAACAAAAAGAAAAAACTGTAAAAATGCACATGGCTTCCACCACACATATCAAATTTCAATCTATATCCCCAAATTAATAGGTCTTAAATCTACCAAATTATTCTGAGACAAACTGAATTGCTAAGAACAAAAGAAATGCTCCACACCTCAGAAACTCTTGGGATGTACTAAAAGCCTCTTATAAAGTGAATTGGTGCTATTAAGTCAATATAAATGAATGTGTATACAAGGGTCACTCCAAAAGTTTGAGAATAAATACAATAACGTTCTTAGGATGCTTTTTTTCTCAGTTCACTGAACACTTATGGCAGATAGTTTGTGGTGTACCATCTGGCAGTAACAGTCTTTTGTCCCTCAAGTGGAATCGTCACAATGTGACCACTTGCTGAGAAGGAAGAGATCATTTTCTTGCCACACTTCTCATTCACTTCACTTCACTTTTGTTGCGGGTATCTTCTCCTGGAAAGATCCAGATTGATGATTGTAATTTAGTTTCTGGACATATTGGTAAAGCCTACTTTCGTCACTTGTTGCAATGTTAAACATATTTTATGATCTTCCACCTTTGAATTTTTCATTCATATCCTGGCACCACTCTCACAATATCCTCTCATTTGTGAGGTGGTGAGGGATCCAGCAATTGCAGACCTTCCTGACAAAGTTTTTCTTTCAGGATTATATGCACTGCTGCTGATCCAATATTTAGGGCTTCTTGAATCCAACCATGTGTGCAATAATGATCTTTCCTTAGCATGCACTTTGATTGCACCATATTTTTAATCATTGTTGCTGTGGCTGGACTTCCTGCTTGGTTTTTATCTTCGAGTGAATCACTTCCTCTTCTAAACTCTACATACCATTGATAAATGATGGATTACAATGGGCAAAGATTTCCAAATGCATGCTGTAGTCTTTCAAGGCATTCTCTCTCCCTTAAACTGACTTTAAAGTTATAGAAAATCATAGTACGGAAATACCCTTGCCTGAGATCCATCCTAGCATATGGCATAGCAGCACCTGCTATACATACACATGCAGTACTGATAATGCACATTGTTAGAGCACACTCAGACTTGCATGTGTTGCCTATCTGAACTTCAATCTGAAGTTAGGAAAAACTGCTTTGGCTTACCATAACTCATTGTCCATTCTCATTTGCAATTCAAATGCTTTATTCTAACTGAAGAAGTCTGAAAAACATGATAATATTGTACATAGTAAACAGGAATTTTAAATTTAACAGCTCTGCTATTGGGTAAAAATGTTAGTTTTGTGAGATACACCAATGGTTTATTTGATTTCAGTATGTTAAAAGGTTGTAGTAATACAGCCTAGCTCACAAAGAAAGTACACAGCCTTATAATTTGGGAACCCAATTCAAACTTTGCATCTACACTTGGATATTTGAGTTATATATACTCTATATGATGCAATTTTCAGAAAAAAAAAATACCACTATGAATTGTTGCCTGTGTTTTGGCAGCTTCTTTTTAATAGTTTAATGCATTATCACACCTGCATGTGTGCATAGAACACATGCAATAATGACTCCTAATTCTGGAAGTTTTTGACTATCTCATCTGGAGACATAAAAAGGATTGAGATGACAAAAATCTTACTGGCCAAAATACAGGCCATGAAATATGGAACGGAGAAGATAAAATGTAAATGTAAATCGCGTGTTATTTATGGACGCTTTATAACTGCTGTGGTTCTTAGCGTCCCATTCTATGTTAGGCATTAAAGACCGCTTAATTTTGCTCAGAGGCCTATTCTTTCAGGCTTGAGGTTCTTTTACATGCCGTAAATCTACGACTCGGGACCCGCGGCTTTACTTTCCTTCCAAGGAACCCATGCTAGGGATTCCGAAAATATCCATCGTCCTCCACCGGGTTTAAACCTGCGACCTTGGGTATATGAGGCTAGCATGGTAACCACTATACTACGGAGAGGGACACTCAGCAGGAGAAAATCCCCACTTTAGTACCGGGAATCGAACCCGAGTCTCCCGCTTGGTAAACGTAGCTGCGCTATGGAGACGACCATGCTTAAAGATACTGAACTTATACTTATTTTCTCAATACATTTAATAAGTGTAATACATTATTTATTTAGTCAAAACATGTATTTTCGGTGAAATCTCTCCAATTTTTGGGTTGAATGCAATACCTTCTCTACAGAAAGTTAAAATAGGCAATCAAGTCATCCAAGATGAAAATGTCCCTGGGTTCATATTTCAAAGCCAGCTCCTGTAATCTTCCACTGTTTCACAACTAACAACAATAGATTCTCGACAAATAGTTTTGTTATACATATTTCTGATTCGATTAACCTAGTCAATGGATGCGCTAACATTTTAAATCTCAAGATCCCCTCCCCTCACAGATATTGGCCTTTGGCATGGACACCATTTGGACATCGGATAATGGATAACTCGCTAGATGGACACAAACATAACAGAACATGCCCGAAGCGGAATTCGAACCCGCGACCCTTTCACGGAGTCAACGAGATTACGGCTAACGGGGCCAGCCGAATTCCAAGAATGTTGACCACCTTAAAGGTCGGGATTGCGATGAACTTAATGTAATGGGAAGTTAACACATTGGATTAAATATTTGGATTGATGGTAACGAGAGTTTTCGAATGGCAAACTTCTTCCCGTTGTTAATTTTGATGTTAAATGGTAATTAGAACCAGGCGCATGAAGGAGTAGCACGATAAAACCTGCCAATTGTGAGTTATTTCCGTTATGTTAATTCAGCATTTTTGAAATTCAAGTCCTGTCATGTTAAGTTCGTCGTAATCCCGGCTTAAGTGTCTTTCTGCACGCCATCATCTGGCTTAGCCTTCTGCTCGAAGTTTCAAAGCAGTTTCCAGTTTATTTGTAGTGAGAGTATTGCGTATTTTAGTTTTTTGGATGTTGAGCCGCATCCTGAAGCACTGAAATCAGAAACTCACGTGTGTAATATGGATGTTCTGTGTTCTCAAGCATAGTGAACACACAACGCCGACACAGCATATTATTACACAATAACAATAAGGAATTAGCAGATATACGAAAAAGCAAGAGGGATTTTAAAAAAAAAATGACTTTAGCCACCAAACTCGGATAAAAAAGAACAGTGTCAAAAGAAAGGCGTAACAAATAAATTGCAAATGTAAATGAACTGGTAATAATAATTCCAACTGCGACAAAAGCATGCTCAAAACAGTTCTCAGTCAAAAACGAGAAGCTTCTACAAGATAACTTCCCGCCTGGGTAGTGTAGTGGAAGCGTGTCTGCCTTACATTCAACAGATCGTGAGTTTGAATCTCGCTTAGGGCGAGTTACCCAGATAAGGCCCCCCCCCCCCCCCAGCGTTTTCCCTTATCCTGAGAAGACCAATATTGAGTAACTGTAAGTTCCACGGACCCCGAGATCATTTAAGCAGCATTTCATCAATTTCATTCATCGTCCGATATGACCAACCAGGTTAAAGGACGTTAAAACTAAAAAAAAAAGACAAACCTGATATTTTTTAGCTACTTTACAACAATGTGGCTTCAAAAAGAAGAAGTGTGATGTGCCGATGCATAATCACGAGCGAGGAAAAAGGGCTCATGCCATGGTTGCTTGATTTGATCATCACGTTATCTTTAGCCCCCTCCCCCGCCCTTCCTACATGCTTGGGTACTATATGGCATGGAGCTAAGCATAACATTTCATAAACGTGAACTTTTAACACGCTATAATCATACAGAGGGACCAGCAAATGGTGTTGCAAACGACGGGATCGTAAATGCAGGATAATACTGTAATTAAAAAAAAAAAAAATTGTACTTGAACTTGCCTGGAATGTACTTGTTGAGAAAATCCTAAGATTTGCATTCTCCATTTTTTCAAGTGGAATACTTGCAGCAAGGAATGCTTACGTCAGATCCTTTGCTAATTCTTCTTTTTCTTGTTTATGACGCTTGTTTGGATTTCCAAGTTGTGTAGCATTTAACATTGTCTGGCACTTTGATTGTCCTCTTTTTAGAGATTTTGCTTTCTTTGCCTTGTGACTTTCTGTTGCCACATATTTCTTGCAGCTATCCAGTTTGTTCCAATCTACGATGGAGTTGCAGTATTTGCACATGCATATTTTCTTTTGGAGATTAAAAACATAAAATTCATCTTGTCGATACTCGTCTATGCGACTCTGCACCGACACAACTTTCGGCACTTTGGAAAAAGAAATCGCACTCGCAGACTTTTTTTTTCTGTCAAAATCTCACAGAAATTCTTGTCTTGCAGCTTATCCATTGTTCCACGTAAAACACCTTACAATTCAAGAAGAAACGCAACTTCTCACTCACTTGGTAATAACGCCAGTGGCAACACCAATCGCACTTTGAATTCATTGTTGAGCTAAAAGAGAAGAAAGCGGTTGGACCATGGAAAAGAGGCTCTTCTTTTCCCCCAGATGGAACCGCGGTTGTCTTGTGATCATTGTGCATTATTACAGCCATTATTAACGTTCGAAAACAATGTAAAGTAGAACGGTAGCAGAATAAACGCTTCTTTTTATTTTTATTATTATTATTTTTTTTTTTTTTTTTGGCGATCGTCGGAAATGGTGACCAATTGCGCGGAAAAGTCGTGAATTACGGGCTAATTCGCAAAATAAACCTGAAACATATAAAAATCCCGAAATGTTGCGAGCTTAAAACTGCATCAAATTAAGCAACAAACATAACTATATCTTAATTTTATCTGTATCGTTTTATCAAAATTCGCAAAAAAACTTTTCATGAAAATCAAGGGTCCCTACCAATAACTCATTGTAGTATTGTTCAGTAATCGCTTTTCCTTTTTCTAAGAAGCCAATTAATGACTACCCTTCATATCCAAAAATTATTGCCATCACTTTAGCAGCTAATGGTTGTCTTTGCCTTCTTTGGAGCAGATTCACTGAAAGTGACCTGTTGTTTTAATTGTTGCTTGGTTTAAGAAGTATAATGATGAGTTCAGCTCTCATCAATAGTAACACTTCAACACAAAAAGGATTTTGGTTAAATGGTTCCAAACACAGGTTTGAAGTTGAATGTTGTATCCACTGATCTCCTCTGACCGATCGTATTGTTGATCAGACCAACAACATTTACATCTCCAATTTATCATGCAAAATATGAATTGCTGTTCCCATTGACATACCTATGGCCTCTGCCACTTCGTAAACTTTCATTTAATAATCAGTGAGAATCACATCAAGGGCTTTTTCAATAATTTACTTGATAACCACATCTTGCTAGGGATCCTGGGCATTCAACATAAATATATGTTTGATCAGGTTTAAAGTCACTGAACCAATATCTAATTTATGGCATGATTGCAAAAGGCCCACATAAACATCATCCAATTTTGACTTTATCTGCTCACAAGTTACCAAGAATTCCACACTAAACATTTAGTAACCAAAGATGCTAAAAAGGCACAGTTCTCATCAATTTGGGGTTTTCAGAAGTCCAATCAAGCATAATATGTCTATTCACTTGTCCAGTATTTGAGAATGTTGTTTCATCAGTAAATAATATGTTTGCCAAGAATGAGCCATTCTCTGCAATTACATTGGATAACCACTTACAAAAGCAACTCAATGCTGAAAATCTCTATGAACTTGTATGAGCAAACACATATGATAAGGACGGCATTTCTGCTGCTTCGGTATAGAAGTATAGCTAATCCCACAGTCTTTAGACAATTCACATTGATTTATCTGTTAATTTACTTCTACAGCAGCAAGAATATTGATACTAATTTCATCATTCATTTTTTATTTCACCTTGAAGCGATTATTGTTCTTTACACTTCCATACTTATGTCCAATCATTTGAATTTCATATTTTAGCATGCTTGCAGCATCCTACATAATGTTCAGGTTTTGTAAGTTGGTAGTAACTTCTATAAATTCCATCCAAACATATGACTTGCCCTCTCCTTGGATTTAGCCTCATCAGTAACAAGTAGTGTGTGTAACAGGACAAGGAGCAGGATGTGTTTGAACATGCCCACTCTTTGGACCCAACACTGGGACATCAGAATGATGCAAGTTTAACTCAAGTTTGCTATAGTTTTTATTTGTGAAATCACTGTTTCCTTCATGCTTTAAGTTAAGTCCTTTCCATGATCTGTGTACCAATTCCTCGCTGCCAAGCCTGAGTTTTCCCTGTTGTGATCCTTTGTGTATTTGTTAAAAAATGGTAGTTTAAATAATACTTTTATAGAGGAGTTGCAACAATATGCAGCATTTATATCCCATATCTCCCTTTGAACACTGCCAATGCAGTTCAATAATTCCTCCTGCTTTCACTTAATACTAAAATCATGTCTACCTCTGCATCAAAATCTACCATTTTATTTTTTAATTTTGAAGAGCCACAGTAAATAATCAACATAGCTTACTACGTAGGGTGGTGTATTTTAGGAGTTCAGGAGGCTTTGAAACCATAACAGCTATTGTTCTTTCATTTGATACTTTATTTTCTCCCAGAGTTTAAGAAGAAGATGTGTTCAAAGAAAACATCCTGTAACAGCTTAACAATTCATTTTAGAATTAAAAATCTGTTTTAATATAAGTTGCTTAATTTGTTGCGGGGAACCAGATTATATAAAAAATACCATGGCTGGATTTAAAATCTGAAGTTGGACCCCATGGGCCCCATGAAAATATTTTTCATACCACAGCTTGGCAGGCTCCTTGCTTCTATAAGATTTGGAATTCTAGGGATTTTTTTTTTTTCTGTTCATTTAAGATATTCACCTGTAACACTTTATATGGGCTACCCTGTATAACGGATCATAAGAATTTGCTTTTGGTAAAGAGATTTGTGTGAATACATTACTTCATATACTTTTTCTAACTTTTGAAGAAATAATTTCAAACACATTTTATTTTAGGTACAAGGGGGATAAAGACAGTTGAAGTCCTCTCAAATATTTAAAAACGTTTCACTGTATGCTGTCTTTGGTATTCTATACCAATTCCATGAAACTACGAGAAACATCTGAAGATATAGTATTGAAAAATTCCAACACTGGATATTTCACAAAATGATTGATCTATAAAAATAATTATTTGATATAAGCTATGTGTTTTAAAGAAATCTACATCTTTGGTATAGTATGTATTTGTTTTTCTCTTATGATTTATCAGTTATACAAAATTCCCTCTGAAAGAAAAGGATTCAAAAGTACATTTAATAATGTAAAAAGGTAGTATAGAACATGAATTTAAATACCAGGTTTGGTGTGTAATCAACATTTATTTCTTAGTCATATGGATCAAAACAGAGAAATGTGCAAAATGTGTGCAAAACATGAGAATCAACTGTGAAATATTTTTAATGCACAATAAAATGTGATGAAACATTGACTACATTAAAACACTCATTTGTTTGTAAGTGTTTTTCACATATAATTTAGTTTCTCAAGTTAGGTTGTCATTTAGTAAACAGAAAGTGCTAACTTCTAAAAGCTTATTTTTGGTGCCTTATTTCTTGCCAATATTTTTGTTATGGGTCAACAGAATAACTGCTTAAACCATTTTAGTAAGAGTTAATACATCTGAGCATTGCCTAAAATGAATGAAATTAATTAGAAACACAGTATATAATGATGAAAGTAACAACCTTAACACTATATTGTTTTAGTTGCCTTTTAACCTTACCTGAATTCTTATTTTGACTCCTTATAGCTGTAGCCAGTATACATGGATGTAATTTTGTGCACAAGGCACTAGCGAAATCTGATCCAAGAAAATGATCTGTATATATTTGTAATATTATACAAAATCACATCTGGTTTGTGGGAGAGACAAACCAAATGTTTCTATTAATTCTAACAACAAACAACTTCTGAAATGCATGAATTAAAATTAATTTAAACTATAGGTGCATAATCGAGCAAATTATAACTTAGGTACTTTCTGTAGGTATCTTGAGGAAACTTTTTTGCTTTTTGTAACCACAAGAGGCACAAATTACCCTTAAGTTAGATATTTCTGATGCAACTCAATAACATTTTAGAAAAGGCATTCGATTTTAGCAACTAGTATTGCCAAGTATTTATTCTCAAACACTGTTTTAAAAGTCCACCAATCAGAATGCAATATTGCAATGTGAACCAGTGTTACAGTCTCAAGTTTTTATTTTAGAAAAAAATATTTTAAACAAAACTTTTTTAATTTATTAAGGAGTATCAGAATATAAAATGTATACCATGGTGCCATTTAAAATCCTGAGGTTCATCATCTCAACCCACTTGGGGCCCTCTGAGGTGCTGCTCCTTACCACTATCTGGAGGATCCCTACCTCCCATCAGAATCAGAAGTGCAGACACTTAATTTTATTGATCCTGATAAGTTGTGAGCAATATTCCATAATTTTTATTCACCCTATATATCACTGATACGAGGTATTTAGAAGCATTGTAGAGTTCTTTGTTAACAATTGATGCAAAACTCATCTTGCTATAAAGCATTTATAGCAACCATATTTAATTTCAGAAGGCCAAATAGTGTTTCATGATTTTGCATTTTACTAGTAAATTAGCTTTCTTACGTTAAAAAAGCAGAATGGCACAATAGGAATGTGAGTGACACACATTAGGGAGGCCTTGGGTTCAAATTCCCGGGATAACCAACCTGACTGATTTTTTTTTTTTACAGATTTTCTCTATCCCTAAACAAATGCTAGATTGAATAATATGATCACTTTCCCGACATCCTTTTCATTACTACACTTCACTTCCTTCTTCCCCACCATACCAGACATTGAACTGATCACCCATCCTAGGTATGCTATGATGCAAAGTTTGCTTGCATTGGCTTATAAATCTCCAAGGGGAAGCCCTCCAAAGAAGAGAGTAATCCATTGAAGAAGAAGAGAAAAAGAACTGAAACAGGAAAATTGCTACTTTCTACTAATTAAAATTATAAATAAAATTCCATATACCATACCTTTACTTCACAGCTCTCCTCAGCACTTAATTTTGCTTGCCTTTGGTGCAGCAATGGGTCATCATCATCTATTATTAAAATTCCATCTCTTATTTCACCCTCAGATGTGCCATTATTGCTTAAGCTGATTTCTTCTCTTGCACTTTCCTGCACTTGTGTATCTGTGATAACAGCCAGTGAAGTTGCATCCTTATTTAGATTTCTTACCCGTATTTTGCTTGTTTCATCCATTATTACTTTATTAACAACATTTGACTGAGGGACATCCACACTAACAACTGATAAACTCTTAAAACCATACGGCATCAAGATCTGAGATTTATTCACATTTGCTTTTAGTTCTATTCTTTTACCATCAACACTTCTGCAAGCTGACTTTATGCTCAGAGAAATCATTGCTTTCAATTCTTCATCTTGTACCTGATGATCTTGCACTAAATGTACTTTGAGAGACTTAGAAGAATAGAAAATGTTTTCACAACCCGGACATTTCACAATCACTAATTTATGTATTTCTTGAGAACTATGATCTTTTTGCACATGTGAGGCCATGATCTTCATATCAAGGCTCAAAAATGGGCAGCATATACATTTATAACATGAAACTGTATCTGTTCTATTGGAATTACTTTGTTTATTGCATTTAGTTTTAGAATTTAACCTTTCATTTATACAATTAAAAATTTTTCTTTTTGGAACAAAGTTCTTTACAACTTTCTTTTGAACAAAGTCTTCCTGTTTGACGAGCACAGGAACATCACTATTAATTCCTTTACTGGCTGATTCTATTTGTTTTGAACTACTAGCTTTTATGTTCTCTTGTTCCTCTTTTTGGTTTAGAAGCATATCTAAATTAGTAGCAGGCTTAGAGTTTATCTTAGACTGTGGCATAGTTGTACAGTTAGTATCAGAATGTTCCAAATTGGTTTCCTGCACAGTCCCATGAGTTGAGGAGTACTGTGACAATGGGGCAGGTTTAGAAGACAGAATTACATGGGGTGACAAGAAAGTTGAATCTGTGCTGGAACAACTGCTAGGGTGAGTCAAGATTTGATCTAATAACCTAGTATCCCCAGCCACTATTTCATCTGATGCATTTGAGGCATGAGCTAATTTAGAACTGCATTCAACAGTGCTGTGCATTTCAGCACCATGCATTAAATCAAGTTCATCAGTCTGTGTTAATGCTGACACCTTATCTGCAGAAGGGACATGCAGCACCTACAATAAAAAAAGGTTCACTTTAGAATTTTATTTTTGCATTTATTCTACATATATTATTAGTAGTATTTGTAAATAATAATCATTCTAATAACATAAAACAATTTAATAACACTATTGTGAATTGGTTTATTGAAGAGAACGAGCATGCCTCTCCATATTATTTCAGCAGTACATGTAGCTGGATGGAATATCGCAGGGCTGAAGAGGGAACCTTAGTGCAGTGGTTATTGACATATCACTTTTGAACAGTTGGTGGATGCAGACTTGGGGCCATTCCTGGGAGAAGTGGAGGCTGATCTGGGAAGACATTGTACCAAGGAGCACTACATACATGTCACTGAAGATCAAAGATAGGGTGCTAGAGCTTGGGAGTTACCTGATGGGAGGACCCAGAGAGCAGCTGATCCTCCCTCTAAGTAAGGTCATGGAAGTATTGGAGAAAATACATGCAGGACTTCAGGAGAACACTTGGGACCCAACGACCCATTAACAAGTTCTGACAACAGTACTGCTGGTTGAGACTATGGGCAGATGCTGAGAGATGGCGCCACCAATGTCATGTGCGTGCAGCAAGTTGTAGCCCACAGAGTGCTACAACTGAGCCAGGGTCACATACTACAGTACAATGCAAGAGCATCCTTTGAATGCACAGCCATTGACATAGCTGGGCCAAGGGGCCAAGACCATCTGCCTCATGGAAGAACTGTTTTGTTGCTATTGTATGTGAATGGAGCTACACAGCAATCAGTGCATCAAGTTTGAGTCCAACCTTATGAGGAAACACTGGAGTGACTCAGAATGCACAAGACATGCACTGCACCTCTAAACCCACAGTCAGACGGTATGGTTGAGCAGTCCATTAAGACCCTAGAAGAACATTTGAGAAAGATTGTGGCCAATCACCAGAGAGACTGGGATGTGAGGGTGGCACTTTTCTTGCTAGCCTACCACTCTTCAACCACACCACCGGGTTGACATCAGCCAGTTTGATCTTCGGCAGAGAACTGCGACTACCAAGTGACCTGTTGTTCGGGAGTCCTCCTGGATCAGAGTAGCCGTTTAGTCAACTATGTGCAGCAACTCGTTAACCAACTTCATGACATGCAAATGGCCTGCCAAAACATACAGGGAGCGAGCGGTCGGATGAAGACCCATTATGACTGGCAGGCCAACAGCCAAGGTGATTTGGTATGGCTAAATCACCCTACCCGGACCAAGGGACGCTGCCCCAAGCTTCAACCATGCCAAGAGCCATATCTTATGGGAAAGGGGATAAACAATGTCATCTACCACATCCATAGGCTACCCCGCAGAAAGAAACTGGTAGTCCATTTGGATCATCTAGCCCGCTATGATGGTGCTGATCAAGACAACCAGCCCTGAGGAGGGAGCAGTGTGACAGTGCTGTCCACACATGCGACCTTTCTCATGTTCATTGTAGTATGTGCCAAGAGTTTGAATGAGAATAATTGATGGCAAACAACAGCGCGACAAAACAGGAGACTCTAGAATATGACAGCTCCACATTCTTATTGCTCCTGATATTTTAGATGTTTCTAGCTTCAGTTTCCACTACCTGTGAGAAGTTTCCAGAAAGTTTGTGCTGTCATTTCCCTCTTACAAAAGCAGGAAAGATTTACTGTTGTGTGATCTGTACTAAGTTGTGAGTGACTAAAGTGTGCACAGTGGTGTGCATGCCATAAATGGTATGCAGTCATAAACTGTCAACTGTCTTACACTGAGTGCACTATTTAAAGTCGTGAACTTAATGGCTTATTTATAAATAATTGTTGAGTAAACAAAAACATTAATTACAATACTTATACTTTTTTCATATGGGAATTTGCCACATAAACAAAGGATTTTCAATCATATACCAACCAACTATCACTTTAGCCTATGATACTCCCTTATTTCCTTTCTACTTACAAGGAAGCAAGTAATAAGGCAATTTCTGCTATGTTTACCTTGATTAGCATGAAGTAGAAATTGTTTTTTAACAATTATTTGTTACAGAGCTGTAGAGAAAGTCATGTGAATGGAACACTTTAGATTTGTTTGTAAAGCTGACCATTTTATGATGTTCCTTGTGAAACGTTTATGTTTTCCAAAATTATGTGCCTTGTTTCGGTGTTGGCTCCTGCCGGTTCATTTATCATCTGGATTTACCCCTTACCTCCTCTGTTGGAGGGGCGTTGGAGTTGGTCGAGGAAAGCAGCTATGGCTGGACAGGTGGCTTGGAGGAGGAAGTAAGATTGTGCGGGAAAGGGAGTAGATGAGTATGAAAGAGAGAGGGGTACCTTGGTTGATGAATGCTGTGTTGTCATGAGGTAATCGGTATGATGGACGAATGAGTGTGAGGGTAAGCCTGTTCACATTGCTGTTCCTTTAACTTGAATTTTCATATATAGATAAAGCTTTTCAAACTTTAACTATCTTTGTTGGGTCTCTGATTTCCTCCACAATTAGTTGGGCACAAAATTGCTAGATTTTCTCCATGATTGGCTATATCTGATTAGAAATTTGTTGTGAATACACCTCTCACATTTATTACATTTTTATGCTATGTATTTAATACTTGATACTGTTTAAAAGAAGATAGCAATACAACATTTTGTGACAAGGTTTCTTGTTCCAAATTTGAAGCACAAATTTTATTGTTAAATTTGCAAGTATTATTTTTATATTGGAGCTTTAATATTTCTTCTTTGTAAAACTCCAGTTGCGGTGGTAAATTGTTTAACTGGCCAAATTATTTCTGTTTCTAATGTCAATTTTATGTCATATATTAAAACCTGGTGCTTTTCATATCTTTCCCCATTCAATGTACTCTTCATGCTACTAGTTTAGAGTCTTTCTTGTTTCACTTACATACTGTGGATTAATGTATACAGTGTAAATTATAATTGAGTAGAATGGTATTTATTTGGCTGAACAACGAAGTTACACATAATTCTGAATAATTTTGGCAAATTCTATTTAAAATTTTTTAACTCTTTTATTCTTGCAACCTGAAACAAGTGTCTTAAACCCAGGTTGTGGAAATTATATTCCTAAAGTCATTTCCTTTTTTGATTATGTATAACTCTAGTAGTTTTTTTCACCCCTATAGTCAACAGCAATTCTACTGCTTTTGGGAAATTTAAATTTTTGCTATAATATTGCAGAAAGTAAAATTTGTTTTCTGTTCCTTCCCAACTACGTGTTTAAAGGGGAAGCCTTTCAGTGTTATTTTCACCTTAATAGTTTTTCTGAGCATAGAAACTTTGGGATACCCTCTTTCATCTTCCACGATAATATAGTATTACGGTGAGTATTTTAAGCCAAATTTATAGTTTCCTTGTTTTTTTATTACAAAATTTCTTCCACAGTAGGTGTTTGGTTTAAGTTAATCTATATAGTACTGATAATTCTAGTTAGGCTTTGTGTAACTATTTCTTAGCCATTAGCTTTGATTCATTTGCTGTAGCTGCTTGCTTGCTTCCTGGCTGTGTGTTCATAGGACAAGCAACTTGTAGTAAGACGAAGATTTTTGCTTTGGGTTTTATTGTATTTGTAATTTATTAGCAGCCTATAGACTCTTTTCGAGTATCAAGCATTGTCAGTTTACATTACACAAAATTAGCATTAAATAAACTTAGTCTACATAAATTATAAAAATACATTAATATTACAGGATGTTTGGTTTAACAAAGTATTAATATAGTCTACATAAATTATTTTAAAAATTCATTGATATCATACACAGGATTGTTCAGTAAATATGTCTTAAGACATTGTTTAAATTTAACAGCATTTTCATTGTTTACATATGCAGGGAGTCGATTATACATGTGTAATCCTATTATATAGGGATCTTTATTTACAGACTTTACATTGTAGCTCGTATAATGTAAGTCAAGTTTGCATATAGTAACATGGTTATGTATTTCACTATTTCGTTTTGGTTTTTCTGGTTAATTAAGTAAGTTACTTTGTATATGTATAGAGATACTACGGTAAACATATTTTCTCTTTTAAAAACTTCACTGCACGATTCTCGACTCCCCATTTTAAACATAGTTCTGATACATTTCTTTTGTAGCACTAGAACCCTTTGCATATGCATTTTATTGCAACCCCCCTGATACCAAATTTCATTTATTTTGTTTGGAAAAATTCGTAAAGCTTGGCTGGAGAATATTACCACCAATGAGCAACAATAATAATTTATCTTTAATAAAAAGTAATGCCTGCAATCTTCAAGTCCATCATTAAGGCAGGAACTAATCCATATTCAAAATAGAATTTTCCACCCACAGCTGAAATCTATGACAACATTAACCTCCCAAATATCAGATAAAATACTCAAAACCCTAATCTGAGCAAGCTACTTCAACTATGATAAATGTATATATGCTATGAATATTTGTAAATATTTGCTTTACATTGTTTTAATTCCTAACAATAACAATGGAAAATGCAACCCCATTAAACGAGTCAATACTCTATACAGGATTTACAAAAATAATTGACTTTTACTCTAGCTCGAAGTATAGTCCACTAAAATTAAGCAGCAGTAATACATGGCTGAATAACCACAAGTTCCAATAGGAAAATATTTGCTCAACTTACAACTAAATGTGCAAAAAATATCACAAATAAGGAAATAGCCACTTTACCAAGCCACAAAAATAACTAAATAAAAGGAAAACTAAGTATAAGTAAGCAAAGCTCTACCCATCAAAAAGACTGAATCCCATCAATTAAGCAAAAGATAATTTCAACAAAAATATGAAGAACACCTTGAAAACAATATAAACCCAAATATACACATACAATAAAAAAAAATATATAAAAATATACATCTAGTTACAATAAAGAAGAAAAGAAATAAAGAAAAAAAAAACAAGATAATTCCAAATCTCAAGTTAAATTCTCTTTCCATTTCTATATCTTAGCAAAGGAACCATGTCCCATAAACACCTATGAACTATACATCTGAGCAAGAGCAAATCTTTCAATGCATGAGAATAAATTTCAGCAAAGTGAATACTAATGTGCTTCCAAAATGAAAACCAAGAAATCTCTTTTTTTTTAAACCTATTGTATCAGGAGCAAAACTGCTGTGAGTTAAATGCACAATGTATAATATAAGAGTAGGGAAAAAAATTTAGCTGCAAACACTGAAAAGAATGTCTATTTCTACGTGCATGAATTTTAACAGAAATGCAGGATTTGATCTGATAATCAAAGAGTTCTTTTAATCTTGAATTTACTTTTAATCACAATTAGTAGACACCAAAACTGGTACCACTTATAAGAATATAGTAGAAAAGTTTTCCTATTACTTTAGTAGCTTATACGTACAAAATATCAATGATTTAAGTATTAGTTCAACCAAAATATTGCTCTTCACAGGCATTACCATCACACACCATAATTAACCTAATCCCTAAACAGGATAAAACATATCATTTCATGTAACAAAAAAAAAAAAAAAAAACCCTCACCCATTACAGAATTCTAAAAATATTGCAACAATTAATTCTTAAAACGTACCAATGAAACACGACTATTAAAACATACCCCCAATACAACATTAAAATTTCCCCCATAAACTGCTTCATTAATATCTTATAACAAGCCCATTGGCCATCTAGCTCAAGACAATTACACCATACCCATTTGACTCCTCTTAAACATGGACATAAAAATCAACTTATGTTGGAAACTGCACAAAAGAAAGCTACTGCCCCAGAATAATAGAAAATTACCAGATTTCACCAATCATCCAAAAAGATCACCCAAACAAAGCCTCTGCATTCCTTTCGAAATTTAAACCCTGAAGACTATTTGATTGAAAGAAAGGAAGGAAAGCCTGGTATGCCTAAAGCTCACAGCAATTTAATTTAAATTTTGGTCATAAATAGGTGCCAAGTGCTGTCGCTTACCTTCCAAGGATTTTATGCAGACAACCCCCCCCCAAATCCTGGACCAACACAGCAGTCATAAAGACATGTTTGCTCCAAGGTAAAACTCACACTACCGACCTTTGTGTCTCTCTCCCGCCAGGAGAACCTTCAAGGTAGGAAAGTATAACCCAAGACTAATAAGAAACAAGCACCAAAACAGGTGGCCTATGAAGCCAACAGGAAGAATGAACGTTCATGGACATACCTGCGAGAGCTCTCAAAAAAGTTCTGGCAATATACAAAAATATTAAAATTAAAATTAAATAACTCAGAAGTTTGAGACAATTGAAGTTTTAATCAATGTGATGTTGAAAATGAGTCGGAATAGTAACACTCACCTCACTTATATGTAATATGTCCAAAACATATGTTTCAAGGGCAATTGCCCTCTTCTTCAGTTGAAGTCCGACTGATGGCTGGTATTTGTGCTCTGTGGTCTATTACGGTGGAGCCATCTGGTGTTCTCAGTAGAAGTTCAAAATCATGTGGCGGTATTTCAAAATTCATCAGTTGGTCACATCATCACATCATGAAATACAAAATGACATAAAATTGCTAAAACCTGTAAACAACCCGGCAGAACTTACAGTTTGGGAGAATATTCTCATTACACAACAAAAAGACCAACTGATGAATTTTGAAATACCGCCACATGATTTTGAACTTCTACTGAGAACACCAGATGGCTCCACCGTAATAGACCACAGAGCACAAATACCAGCCATCAGTCGGACTTCAACTGAAGAAGAGGGTAATTGCCCTTGAAACATATGTTTTGGACATATTACATATAAGTGAGGTGAGTGTTACTATTCCGACTCATTTTCAACATCACATACAAAAATATTGTTTCAACATCTTTCCTGTCAAGGTCAAAAGAACAAAAAGTGTCGGCAAGAAAATGGTGGCGAATTTTTTTTGGGACAACTAGTCATGTGACAAAATTCTGGAGAATCACAGAATCATCGCTGTACTATGGTACAATTCAGTTACTCTCACCCAGTTGTTCAAAAAAGTGAAAAGCAACCAACTGAGGGGTCTCGTCTTGCATCATCACAATGTATCTGCCCATACTACTCATGTGACATTAAATATTTTCCATATAGCCCAGACCTGGCATCTTGCGACTTCCTGTTCCCTCCAGTGAAGTGGAAAACACTGTGGAGAAAGTGGTTTTCATTACCTGAAGATGTTGCAGCATACAAAGAGGAACTGGAAGCACTGGATGAGAACAGCTGGTGCTGGCGTTTTGATTCATGGCTTAGAAAATTGCAAAGATGTATAGAGGCTGAGGGAAAGTATTTTGAGAACATCTACAGTAAGTTTTGAGTTAAATGTTTCTGGGATGCATGTCTTAAAACTTTTTGACTGACCCTCATAGCTACACTTATCTTATACGAGTGATCAAATTTATTCAGCATTTACTGTGACAGAATTTGAATTGATGATGTCACTGTTATAGAGTGAATCTTTATCATAACCAAATAGTTCTGAGAATAAGCTGAAGAGGATGCAAAGCGTTAGTGGAGAGCAGCAGTCCAGCATGCATAAATCAACAATTTTGATAGTCTCAACCTGAGTTACTTCTAACAGCTAACCATGCTTGCAGCAGTGCCTCTAGCAGGCGGAACGTGAAGTATTCTAAAAATGAATGCTGTTGCAGATGTAATAAGGACTCTCAGGGCTGCTATTAGTCCCATATGACTGTTTCTTTCCTCTGTCATTTTGTTTGCATAGGTAATTATTATATCAACACACCTATAAACTGTTTTTATAAGCCGATGTTGCAAAAACTGTTGAAATTCAGGGAAAGAACACAGAAATACATGTATTCAATGGGTAGAATTATACTGAAGCATTCTTCGAATATTTCAAGTATCAAATTGAAAAAAAGCTTTTGATTATAAAAATATGTCTGCTATTCTAGTGCAATAAAATTGACAGTTTGCATGCACTGGTTTCATGGTATGTCAAATATGCCAATAGTGACATGTTCTTTAATGTCCAATCGGTAATGCTCTGGTAAGTACTAGTGTATTGGCCACTTGATCAAGCCCTAGAAAAGTCTGCCTACTAGCACTTATGTATAGTTATTTAACGTTGCAGGTAGGCACTTAGATCACTTGGTACTTTGGAGTCAAAGAAGCAATTTTACATTGACAGTTCTCTGACATCTGATTAGTTCTAACATTTCTTTAATATTACCTACTTATTTTTTAAGTCCTGTAATTTATTTTACATTATTCTAATTTTCTACTTTTAGGAGAAAAAATATTTGTTGTAATTACAGGAGGGGATTATGATAATTGCTGAGTTTGCTCAAGGGGGATATCAGTGGTAAATAGATGTATTTATATAAGGATTTGTATTCAGCAATGCAAATACCCTTTGTTGTATATAAATCTTAATTCATTAGATCAGGGGTTGCTGAACTTTTCATAACAGCCAGAGAATGAATTACAGACAAAGCCTCACAATTTTAAGATAGGAACAATAAATTCATAACCACAAGATACACATACCAGAATAGTTTCCAAATACAATATTTCATAGTACTAAAATCTACTCTTGCTCGCACGCATCCACCCACGCATGCACATACCTGCTTAGTAGGTATTTACTTTATAGCGGTCCTTATTAGATAAGAAAAGGGCACTGACTTTTCTGTTATAATTTTAATGCAGAATGCAGACATTTATGGTTCTAATTTTTCGCTGCTTATCATCAAAATGAATTCTAAATGTTCATCAGATCAAACCAGATTTGACATATTATGTTATCAAAAAATACTTTCTACATATATAGGGTTTGTGTGAATGCTGATTTTAGTCCTTGTACAAACTTTTTTAAATAAGCAATTGTATCATTCAACAAACAGCTATAAAAATTTACCAAATTAACTTCCTTGTATTTGTCATTAGGCTGTATATGAATTAAATATCAGAGCGCTTAGTTTAATTTAATTGTTCAAAATTCACAAAAAATTAAGTAATACAGGTATGTTATATCCCTGTTGGAACTGGCATCTCTACTCTACAGGTAAGGTAGGACTAAAATTGTCTGGTTGGTTGCCAAACATGAAGCAGTAGGTGAGGTTTTCAGTATATTCCAATCATGTAAACATTTATTGTGAATAAAAATGGTTACAAGGGTTCAGAGGAATTATACATGGCTAGAGGAGATGGGAAAAAGTGGTATACCATCTAGTATGAACTGGGCTCAAAAGACAAATGTCTCTTAGCATCCAAGGTATATGTTTACCATGTTTTAGAAGGTTCACTGGATGAATAAACTACATATAAGTTCAACCTCCAGCAGCAACCAGTAAGAAATTCTTATGCAACATGTCAGACTTCTGGAGAGTTTCACCCTCCCTTGTTATTTCTCCCACACAGTCACATACTATCGAAGGTCAAGTTGGTTCTTCTTTGCACAAATGCTCACAAGAGTAACGAAGTGCATTACACAATTATATTTTCAAGTTACTGAGATGCAATTACACCTAAAATCAATTATTACACAATTATTCATAAAACCATTAAAATCCACTGAGAGACAATTACACTTTAAAACCCATTACTATTATCACTCCTTGACACTACAACAACAGGCCCAACATTTATTCTTATTCTTTATTTTTTTTTAATTATAAGTTTGTAGCAGGCGAAACAAAGCGGTTTGCTGGCTTTAGCCTTTAGGCCATTATTTGGCAACCCCTGCATTAGATCAAAGACTACATACCTGTTGCTGTGTTAAGAGTTCCACATGTGTAGTACCATCAGCTTCTAAATCCAAATGGCATGTATCAGAACCCAAGGCAGAGAGAACTGAGGAAACTTGACTGCTACTCATAGTTGGAAGAACTCCTGCTTTAGATAGCTGAGACAGGATTTCAGCAGGAGACTGTATAGAGTATGTAGTAACTGTTGGTTCTATTGAAGATGTACTTGTACTATGAGTAGTAATAACCATAGATGCTGACTTAGATGTAGAGATGCTGACTGTGGTTACAGGAACCGAGATGGTTGAGGTAGGAGGAATTTCTGAAGCAAAGAAAATTTTCTGGTATGAACACAAATGCTTAGGGGAAATAAAGCCCTTCAGTGTAGAATCAAAGTAATTTATCTGGTATACAGCTAACAGTTAAAAATGATACTCTAATTGATGTGCATTAGAGTGGCGTGACAGTAATATTTACACTAACTTTTTCTAAGTGATTTTCTTGCAGCAAATGAGTATACTTCTTAACAGTATCACTAACACATACATTTAGCAGGTGTTTAAGAGATAAAAAGAAAGTAATACTTGTATATATTTTGCCATCCTTGAGATTATGGATGTTTTGTTGACATTTGGGAGGTTTATGGGGACAATGTATGGTATAAACAAGAGTTATACATGTCACTTAACTGTGAAAACTTTCCATGTCAAATTTTGAGAAAAATGTGCTTATTTCCTGAAGCTTACTTCCAGTAATGCAATCTTCCATAATTTCAGAAAAAAAAGAATACTCTAAAATTGTATATTGTGACAGTTCCACCTGTAGCGTTCTCACATTCGCCTTGGTATGTGAGCAGGCATGCCTGGAACACTTGGTAAACATGGAAGTAAGATATCCAGAAGCCTTGGAATGCACGATCAGAAGCTTCGGATTACACAAGCTTTCAGAAAGTTCTGTGATGTCATTTTAGCTATAAAAGGAAGGAAAATTTGCAAGCCAATTTGAAGTATGGTTGCCATTAGTCAGACTTTGTCTGGAGTGTTAATGCACCGTAAGGAGAAAGCCATCACTGTCTACATGTCAAAGGGTTGAGTGAAATGATTGCAGCAGTGAATTGGAGACTTAATTTGTAACCAAGTTTTGAGTCATTAAAGACAATTTGTTATACCAGTGTCAGAAGTGGAAATTTTATGCCAAGATGGAGATGAAAACTTTTCTTGACCAAAATGAGGAAGATGGATACAAAATTAGAAACTGCAGTTGACAAAACACACAACATAATTCTAGCATAGCGAAGGTAGAAGAGAAAATAAAAAATGCAACTTGGCATGGAGAAGATGAGATATAAAATGGAGTTGGCAATGGAGAAAATGAAAGCGGAACACTCTAGCAACATCAATGTACAAATGGCCACCATGAAGAAGCATGTGGAGGAACTGGGAGGAAAGGTGGAAGAGCTTGAGAAAACAATGAAGAACATTGACCATTGCATTAATGCCCAAGAAGATCTTGAGGAATGCATTAATACCCTGGACAAGAGAGCTGAAGGTAACAAGGAACTGAATGCCATGGTGGAAAAAATGCTCCACAGAACATTGAATATCTTGAAGTCTGAGACACCAGGATGCAACACAACATACGTGCATATCAAGCCACCGAAGTATGACAGGATCTCATCCTTTGAAGTCTTCTGCCGACAGTTCACAGCAGTCACTACCCATTGCCGATGTTTGTCAGAGTAGGAAGCCACAAATCTGATAGCAAGCCTAAGAAATGGATGGCAGAAGTACTGAATGCAATCTCAATGTCAATGACTCTGGGGAGATCTGGGAGGCCCATAAGAACCACTTCAGGAACCATCCTTGGCTGCAGTCTACCACAGTCTACCACAGTCAGCCTAGGCCGAGGCTGCAACAACCAGATGAATCAATGCAGAGTTCATGTCAGCCATAGAACAGCTTGTGAACGTTAACACTTAGCTACATGTCCCAGGAAGCAGCCTACTCCTTTGTCGATAGGGTGCATGATGCCAAGGTATACCAGTGTCTGAAGCTTGGCAACTATAAGATGATCCACGAGGCATTAATGGCAGCACTTAAAATGACCACAGCTGCATCCACTTCCCCACCTTGAAGACAGGGAGAGAGAAATGACAACCATGAAGTGGTGGGTGCTGGGCTGTGGCAAACCAAGTTACCTAAGTCTGTCTACACCAAGATAACAAGCAGATGGAAAATGAATAAAGACCAGTGTGGTGAGGGGCATGAGTGATGCTACATGCCTTCGGTAGAAGAGTAGACAACAGCCTCATCACACACAGTAGAATACAAGGAAACCTCTGCCAGATACTCATAGACACAGGTGCAACCATGATTGTAATCAAACCTGACGTGACAAAGGATTTGCAAATACAAATACCAAGTAGGCCCTACCAATTGGTAGGGTGACATCTTGTCTATGGAGGAGGAGGCCCTGCTGGAATTGACACTGGAGCAGAGTGGGTGTTAATCGCAAGGGTGACACAGTATGTGTGATACTGGGATTGGATGTCCTCACGAGCCAATGGTCAACATCAGCCAAGGGTTTTGCAACCCAGTGAAAGACTTGCTGAAGAGTGTGGTCAACCATCTGACTGCCTCACAACTGGAGAGGGTCTAGTATCTACTCAGCCGATACCAATCTGTCTTCAGTAAAGGGAACAGTGATTATGATCGCATAACATTGTACTTCATAACATTGACAATACACCTAATCAGCAAACAACAAAAATGTATTCCCCTGTTGAAACAAGCAGAAGTGTGGGACATGCTGGAGGACATGAAATCTAAGGGAATCATTGAAGAGTCGAACAGCCCTTGGTGCTCCCCTGCAGTCTTGGTGAAGAAGAACGGCGAGCTACGCTTCTGCATGGACTACAAGAAGCCGAATGCCATCACCAGAAAGGACTGTTCCTCTTTACCCTAGAATTATGACACCCTGGACACACTTTCAGGCGCACAGTAGTTCTCAACTTTGGACTTAAAATCGGTGTACTGGTAAGTGGTCCAAGATTCTTGACGACAAGGAGAAGATTGCATTATTGACTGACCAAGGTCCTTGGCAACCTATGGTTTGGCCTCTGCAAAGTGCCAGCTATCTTCCAGCGCTTCATTCAATCAGTGATGAGAGGGTTGACCTATGATACTTGCTTGCTCTATTTGGATGATATCATCTAACGTTAACTTCAAAGAACTTCTGGAGAACCTGACCATGATACTGTAAAGGCTGCTAACTTGAAGTTGAACGTGAAGAAGTGCCAACTCTTCTGCAAAGAAGTGAACTTCTTGGGCCAGAGTCAGAGAAGGATCAGAAAATGAGAGACTGGCCTCATCTAAAAGACAAATGAGACCTGTAAATTTTCTGGGCCTATGCAGCTGCTACCGCCAGTTTGTCAGAGGTTTCTCCACAGCCCACTACATATCTGGCCTGCACGCTCTACCATAACAGTATGGTCGCATAACCCACTGCAGGTGAGCGAACATTGGTTTGTTTGAAATACAGGCATTTTTGAGTTTTCTATAAACAAATTAAGTAGTCCTCCTTGTGTATATTTTGCTATTTCAGCATGAAAGTATTATATTCTTACAAACTGCTATGGATTGCAAATTACATTGAAGTAAGTAATAATATAATACATTAATAGTAGGTGTATTACATAAGTACAGTTTGGTTATGTCTGGCACAACTTTGAAAGTAACTACAAAGCAATGTTGTTTTCTTTATACTTTCAGGGCTGCAATGTCTTTCAAGTATTCAGAACCAGGTTGCAGAGCGAATTATGAGCCTCCATATGTAACACCTGAGGAAAAGGAAGATGAAGCCCTTCAAACAGCTCTGTATAAAAGCCTAGCTTCATATGATAAGGGATTGAAAAATAAAAAGTTACTTACATATGAAGATGTAACAGTTTATATAACAAAATGTGTGAACGAGGGAAACGAATGGGCACTTTCAATGAACAATCATATACAGTGCTAAGAATAAATAGGGTCCAGTGTCAGTGACCCATGTAATTAATAGTTTTGTGGTTTGCAATGACAGGTGCTTTAAAGTGTACTCATACAAAGAATTGAATCCTGACCAACTGAACCTGGAAGTAGTGTTATTATGGATAAATCTCAGGTGGATGCATTATTTAAATTGTGTAGTAGTCAAATTTGAAAGAAAATAAACTTGATGCAGCTGTGAAATTGTTAAAAGAACTTGAGTTGCTAGATGCTTGTAAAAAGTGAGATTAAGTGTCCTTACAGAGCAGTTAGAATTATTGTGCTTAAAGAAGGAAAGGTACAGATTTTCATCTTATCTTCTTAGGTTGTCCCTGAAAATGTTCCTGATATCTCCTGCATGCTACAGAGCCATGTGTCAATCAAAGTTACTCCAAGTAACCTGAGAAAACTGGCTGCCAGTCTGAATGTGACAACAATTTTAACATTTCTGACTCGTACATTGTTGGTTGCATTTGCTCCTTGAAACCTGAGCAAAGGATAGTAAATCTTTTGATGGATGAAATTTATATTTCACCAGAGTTTAAAGGTGGTGAATTAGTGGGAGTTATCTAGTGTAATGGACTGTGGCATAAAGCCATTGGTTGCTAAATTTTAAGACTTTTTTCATGATGTATATACAATTATTTGCAAAATTATTCTGAATAATTACTCCAAAATGGTACATGAAAATCAGAAAAAAAAGTCTTGCGATAAAAGAAAAATAAAGAAATTGACCAGTACCTATGTGAATAATTAATAGGAGTAGTTTGTGCTTTACATAAAGAATGAAACAACACTTTCAGTATTTTTATATTGGCATAGAATAATGAGTGTATTAAAAAGCTCTGTTTTCTGTAATGTGGATTATTGTATATATTTTATAACACTTTGAGACTATCTGACTTTGCCTTCACATAATACATTTCAGTATTTTTACTCTTTTTTTTAATACAGGAGACCCTAAAACATATACTTCCAGTGAAATCTCGGTATCAAATTTTTCAGTGGAGTGCAATACCTTCTCTATACACTATGTACACAGTATGTATAGAGAAAGTAAAAATGAAAATTCACATTTGTTTTTACACTTATGTGCTTGCTTCTCTGAAAAATACCATATACACAGGCACTTTCTTTGTAATAAAGTGAAATTTCATTTATGTGCATATTTATAACTTAATTCTGCTTAATTTAACTGCATAATAATTATGTCCTTTTAATTTTTCATTTACCTAAAACCATTTTCAAATCATAAAAATGTCCATAAATTTAAAATATATTTACTGCACCAATAACTCACATTATTATTTTTATATGCTTGTAATAACCACAGCAACACATTCCATCATATTTATAGCACAACTTTAGTTTTTCTAAATTAAAACAGGCTAAGCAAGAATATTTAGTGACAGTTATTTTTATACATAAAATACAGTGAATCAATATTCTTTCCATATTGTCATGTTTTTGCTCTATTTTCTCAGCTAAATATGATCTATGACATATCAATCATATGGTGGCCAGGCAGGTCCCACAGGTGTCAGTAGTGAGGCAGCAGTGCCCCAAAATTGCATCTCTTATTTGTTCTCCCACTGCCTGCGAGGTTCAGTCAGTGATAAAGTTCCTTACTACACAAAACATAGGCGCCCATCAAAATTCATCATCAGCTCTGTCAGGCCTACAAACATCATGAGCAAATATATGGTGAGTCGCTTTTTTCCAAAGGTCATCAAAGTGTCCATGATGAAGAGCGCAATGGGCAACCACCCCTCATAAATGATCATCTGGTTGAGCTGGTTCGGCAGCGTATCGTGAAAAACCATTTCTTTACAATTGCGGAGCTCAACAGTCATTTTTCACAGATATCACAATCCTTGTTGCATGAAATTGTCACTAAGCACCTGCTGTTCAAGAAATTGTGTGCCAGGTGGGTGCTGAAAAACCTGAACACCTGAGCACAAAACAAAATGTTTAGGAGCAGCACTGGCATTTCTGCAGTGCAATCATGATGACAGCGATGAGTTCAACAGGTTCATCATGGCGATGAGATGTGGATTTCTCACTTTACCCCAGAAACCAAGTAGCAGTCAATGCATTGGCGTCACAGTGGATCTCCGGTCAAGACAAAATTCACTGTATCGGTGCAGAAAGCGATGTGCACAGTGTTCAGGGACACGAAGGGCATTCTGCTCATTGACTTCCTGCCCAGAAGTGAAACAGTGAATGCTGACCGTTACTGCAAAACACTGCCGAACAAGAGACATGGAATGCTTACTGCAGGTGTACTGCTCCAGGATATTGCTCCACATGTGGCTTGGTGCACAGTAACTGTTTTATAGAATTTCGGCTGGGAGATGTTTGATCATCCACCATACAGTTCTGATCTTGCTCCCAGCAATTTCCATCTTTTCTTGCATCTCAAAAAATTCCTGTCCTCTGGCCAGTATTTTGACATGACAAAGAGCTGAAGACAACTATCACATGCTAGTTCCATTTACAGGGGCAGACTTTATGACCCCAGAATACAAAAGTTGATCCCACGGTATGACAAGGTCTCAATTCTTGTAGTGACAATGTTGAAAAATAGCTCAAACATTGCTGTGCCTGTAACCAATTAAGTTTTTCATGTAACTATGTTGTCTTTGTTTTTAAAAGAATAGGGAAACTTACTTTCTGGATGTACCTTGTTTTTCAGTTTTGTTGTCTACTGTTGTTTCAGTCAAGTTGAATTTTGGTTAAGGAGGGTTTTACTTCATGTGCCTAAATCAGCATAAAATAATACATAATACAGTTAACATCTCCCACTTTTTCATAAAAATTATTACACTTAAGGGGCACTCTGGTAATAATCAAACTTCTACTCTATTAAACAAACTCTGAGGAAATTTTCAGAGAATGACCTCTTATACTTGATACATTTTTAAAATCTTTGATTCATTATTTTTCACAATATGAATTTTTAATTTTTCTAATTTGATACAAATTTGTGGTATACTTTTCAAAATTCAAATGTGAACTTCGTCATTCAGAATTTGCATGGTCGCAGTAGAGGAAAATAATTATAAATTTATACACAGGCTTTTAAAAATCATACATATTTTTGGAATTATTAATTTTTCAACATTTTAAGGAAAATAAAATAAATCTTTGCTACCTCAAAAAGGAAAAAAAGAATTTTAAGGCAGTGTATTACAGTATCAAAAAGTGCAGTTTGTTTTATTACATTTTGTTACACATGGTAAATATTTAATAATGATCTGTTAAAAATTAAACAGAAAAAGTATACTGAAGGAAGTGCAAATTTTGTATTTTGTGGGAAAACGCAATTAAAGTTTAATATTTAAAGAATCTTTCTGACCACAAATTAGAACTATCCTTCACCATAAAAATACCTTTCTAGTCATTTTCCATATCTGCAAATCTTAATCATAACTACAACATTTTTATGACATTTTTATTTGGTAGAAAATAATTTTAAAAAATGGTGCCATAGTATTCTAGCAGCATTTTTCCCTTCGTAGCTTAATATAAACATTTATAAACCTTAGTGGTGCAAGTGTGACATGTCCCTTTTACAGATCATACCCCAACTTTTTTATGGGTGTTTCTAGTGTTAAAATGGCTATTTATACCACTAAAATTGTAGTTTTAAAATTACAGTGGTTATTAGAAATGACCAAAATTGCTGATTATCATGAATATTACTTATAATATTGAGTATAGTAACATGTTTTGAAAGTTCACAAACAAAGCCAACCGTAATTATAATAAAAATAACATTTGTCTGCTGATTTCATAATAAATATATATATTTTTAGCATATAACAAAGAAGTTAAAAATGTTGGTGGGCGAAAATACAATGGTCTCTTTCAGCACAGTTTTGAAAGGTGAAAGAATCAACCGTTTTCCAGCAGGAATTTACACAAAAGCAATATATGAATAAATTCTATATACACCAAGGGATATCATTTCCAACAAGAAAGTAATCAAAAATCACTTCTTTTTTTTTGCCATTAACTTGATAGAAATTTGTATTTACTCACCTGAAAGACTGGAATTTGCAGTACAAGAGCTGTCTCTTGGAATTTCTGTGTTTGATGTCATTGCCACAACAGGCATATCAGAAGATGAAGATTCTGTAAGAGACCTCTTCGTTGAATCTAAATGTGCCATATTTCCACATGAAACCTGAACAGGGACTCCACTACCAGTGAGGGGTATGGAAATACCTATAGGTTGGCTATATACAGCACTAGATGCCAAGGGAATGATTATTTGATTATCATCCGGTTTATTGGTAACTGGGATGACAACATGACCAACATCGGTAACATTAGCATTTTGCAGATGTAATGGATATTGTGCAAATGGACGAGTTAAGCAATTTTTTTTATTTATGTATACCTGTTTATGATTTTCATTCACTTTTATAAACCTGGTTAATTCTGTACATGCACTTGGAACAGAAAGCAAAGAAATACTGGTCTCCTGGTTATTCACTGAGTGGGTACTTGTTTCTATAGTAACAGACACTGGGTTTGAAGCACTTTCTTTCACATCTTTCAAGTTTGGCAACATGGATGGAAATGGCACCACTTTGCTCAAAGGTTCTTTTTTTGATGCTAATGAACATACTAAAGCCACAGCATTTTCTTTAGAAGGAACTGCTTTTATATTCTGCATGGATGAGGCTACTGACCTATGAATGGAGGTAACACTAGATAATGGAACAAACAGCTTTAAAGCTGGTGTTCCAAGTGAAGGAGTTTCATATGTAGACACTTCAGACAAAACTGGCATATTATATATCTGTGTATCAGCTGTAGTAGCTGTAGTAGCAGGGATTGTTGTGATAATGCTTGAGATTGTATTCTTTGTTAGGGATGGTATTGAATGAGTAATGGTAGTGACACCACTAGGAGGTGGAGTTTCGGAAACCAAAGGCAAAGAAGCTGATTTGGTAGACATCATTCATAGGGAACCAGAGGCACCAGTTGTGCAGAATTTTCCGCAGACATGGGGTTAACATTGGCTGCTGCCAAATTTGATCCAACCTGTAGTTTAACATAGAAACCTATATTTTCTATTGATTTCTTCCATGATGCATTATATACTTCTTTCCTTTGAAGAGCTGAATCATCATCATCTTCCCTTCCATCTTTATCTTCTTCGTTTTATAAATACAGCTTAATGCCTGTAATAAAAAAGGAAATATATAAGTGGCAAAGAAATACATTAGCATTTCAAGCACATTGTTGATGCTCATGTATTAAAAGCAATTTTAAATGAGACTAACTTCTTGTAAAGGGGAAGAATTGTTAATATATCTAATAATTTTACTCTAGATGTACACATTGAGATATATTCAGAAAGTTTTAAAATCATTTTTAATTTTTTTAGTATAATCATCTTTCAACACTATACAATTGGATCTAACTTATTTATATATTCTGTATAAAATAATTTGTTCAAGTCTGCAAAAGAAAGTCTACATGTGGCTTATGTAAATCACATCTAGTAAGTATTTCTTCAAATTTGGGAAGAGGAAAATTCTCCTGGGAGCCAAGTTAAGTGAATATGTGTATCTAGCAGTTATAAAACTTAAGGGGTTTCAGCTAGCTTTATTCCTTTATTTCCCTTCTACTTACAAGGGAGCAGATAATAAGACCAATTCTGCTAATGTTTATCTTGAATAGCTTTTGTAGATAAAAGAATCTCCTTCTGTATGGAAAGTTTATGGAGCAGCTAGAGAAAATTATGTGAATGGAATACATCACTTTTTTTTTTTTTTTTTTTTTTGCTAACAAATTATAGCAATTTCGATTAATAATATTTATATTTACTTCCCATTATCATTATATGAGATGGATATTATGAGTAAAAATAAACCTTTGCCATTTCAAGGGTAAATTTCCCAACATGCATTACTGTAAGACAATAAGGAATAAGTGTAATTCACCATTCACATGCAAGCTTTGTTCGCATTGCATATTTAGCTATTGCATGACATTAAAATATTCAATAGTCTGAGGGGTGAGTATATAAGAATGATTTAAAATTTGTTTAGAAAGTTTATGAGGATTGGGATTGCCTAATGGTTTAGGTATCATGGAAGCTTATTATAAATGTTTACTGCTAATTAGTATCATCATTTTTTGGAATAGTTTAAAATATTTGCTGATGTTTGCCTGCATTATTCATATTGTGGTCATGCTCGACAAAGTTTGTTGTGAAATAAAGGTAAGAAGTTTTGGGGTCTTAAATAAGGGACTACAGGAATGATGGGGCCCAACACCACAAATGATGTGCATGGCCTTTTTTGTATTATAAATACTTGTTTGCTGTGTGTCAAATACCCCATTAAATTATTTCATATAACAATAGGGAGTGAAAGTATGCATAATATTGTAACAAATGAGAAGCATCAGTTACTGCTCAATACACTTTATCTGGCACTAAGCCTCAACTTAACATAACATAACTGAATCACTACTGTCACACACTCGTATACATCACAATTATACTGAACCACCAGGTTACAATAAACAGCACCCCACAACTCTTTAGCTCACTGCACTTTTTACTTTCTCTATACTCACTATGTACATAGTGAATAGAGAATGTATTGCACTCCACCAAAAAATTTGATACCAAGATTTCACCGGTAATATATGTTTTAGGGTTCCCTGTATCCAAAAAAAGTATTTTCAGAAAAAGGTCTGTGTGTGTGTGTCTGTGTGTCTGTGAATACAATAACTCAAAAATGAAGAGTCGGTAAAATACCAAACTTGGTATTTAAGTTTAGTATCTTCCAGGGATGCGACACAAAGATTTTGAGAAAAATCCCCCCACCCCAAACTACCCTTTACATGGAACTTTTTTCGAAAATTTTGACTTTCTAAAAAATGGCTCTAACGATTTTGATTAAAATTTTGTATATTAAAGTTATTTACCTAACAAATAAAATGTATATTTTGAATTTTCTGGGAATAGCCTCTGAAGACTACTTTATTCTTGATGAATTTTTCATAACTACTAAACCGTAAGAGATGGACAAAAACTTAACCCACAACAAATGTAGAGCACGTTAAAACACACAATTTGTGTTATATACATTTTTTTCATGGAGTTGATCGTTTTTGAGACATTCCTTTTTCTTGGTTTCAGCTTTGAAAAACATACTTTTCTCATACAGGAATTTGTCAACTCATGTCCATACAAACAAAGGAACATCAGTCACATAGTAACCGCTTTTGGCTTTCACTTTAACCTATGGTACTCCCTTATTTCGCTTCTACTTACAACAACGCAAGAAATAAGTATTTTTGCTAATTTTTCTCGATCAGCATGAAATAAATAGAAGATAAGCTTATAACAATAAAAATTTACAGAGATATAGAGAAAGTCATGTGAATGGAACACATCAGATTTTTACTGTCCTTACTGTCCACTTCTTGACTGTCAAACCACACCAGCTGGTTCCTTATACAAGCTGTTCCAAAATAATCTGACTGAATAAATTATACTTAATTTAGTCCCAAGTTTGATGCTGCAGCTTTTAAGTATGCCCTAAGTAACATTGAAAATTGCAGCATTTTTAGATTAGGCAGTGCACAAAGCATTAGTGTCTGACATGGCACCAACCAGAAGCCAGAAATACTATTAATGGCATTGGTCGCGGAAGTCTACAAGAACATTAGAGTCTGAATTCACCTATGTCATTTGGTTATTATTTTATCACTAATGTTTTAATATCCTACATTTTACTACAAAATTGCATGGCACTTCTCGCAAGGGATTTTGGTCTCCAGGCTGGCACTAATAGAGTTAAGAGTTAAAGACACGAAATAAGCTCCTTGTCTCACTACAAAAGGCATTTATCTTAAATCCCCTGGTAGTATTCTTGCCTCCATTCTCAAGATCACTAGTATTAATTTGCCTCGAAAATATAGTATTAGTAGCATATAAATCCCATCCTATTGTCCCAGTCATTTCTTTTCATGTATTGTCTGTTATGATGAAATTGTATATTAAAAGAACACAACTATTATTATAGATTCTTTAGTGTGGTGTCGCCCTCCGTGGTGTAATGGTTACCATGCTAACTTCATATACCCAAGGTCGCAGGTTCAAACCTGGCGGAGGACGATGGATTTTTTCGGGCATAAAAATCCTTAGCATGGCTTCCTTCGGAAGGGAAGTAAAGCTGTGGGTCCCGTGTCGTAGATTTACGGCACGTAAAAGATCCTCAAGCCTGATAAGAGAGGCCTCTGAGCAAAATTAAGCGATATTTCACGCCCAATATAGAATGGGACGCTGAGAACCAAAGCAGTTAAAGAGCGTCCATAAATAACAGGCCATTTCATTTTATTTCTTTAGAGTGGTTTCATAAGACAAGGAATTCCTTAATGTTAACTAACCACTGTGCAGCATGATGATGAAATGTATGTTAAAAGAACACAACTATTATTATAGATTCTTTAGTGTGGTTTCATAAGACAAGGAATTCCTTAATGTTAACTAACCACTGTGCAGCATGTCCTATCTTTACAAAAATCCTGCTAAAGCACACAACTCTGTGCTTTCAAACCTGCCTGTTACCTTCGATAGCATAGGCTAGGCATGTGACTTCTTTATTCCTAATCTACATTGACCATGAGGTATTTAATAGATGTACCTTTATTTGCATGAAAACTATATTTTCATCACACATAAGAGCAGCAATGTCCACATCTTTGCTTGTTTCATTTTGATGACAGGACGTAAAACAACTTACACATATGTCAAGCCAGTCAGGTTCAATGGAACTTCACCTTTGAAGTCTTCTGCTAACTGTCCGTCTTCACACCCCACCCCCCAATAACCGATGGACAGCAGATAAGGAAGCTGCACAGCTGATAAGAAGCTTCCAGGGACAAGCGGCAGCGCTGAATGCGACCCCGATGTAAGCAATGCCCACAGACATCTGGGAGGCCCTTGAAGACCAGTTTGGGAACCATTGCTTGGCTGCAATCTAGCACTATCAGCTTAAATGGAGGATGCAACAGCCAGGGGAGACAATGCAGGAGTTTGCCCTAGCAATTAAACAGCAAGCGCACAAAGTCCTGGTGAACAATCCATCTATGTCCCAGAAAGATACCTACTCCTGCTGACAGGATGCATGATGCTGACATATCACAGCACCTGATGCTCTGCAACTACAACACAATCTACAAGGTATTAAACACAGCATTAAGGATGGGGGTGGCCAAGATGACTTTGAAGATGAGGAGTGTTTACTATGAAGGTAAGAGAAACAATCCAGAGATGACTTTTCAATGGTGTGTGCTGGGGGTGTGGCAAGACAGGTTATCTAGTAAAGGATGGTCCACACCAAGCCAACCATAAGGCAGAAAACATATAAGGACTGGTGGGTCAAGGGGCATGTTGGTACCATCTTCACCAACTGCTCAAGTGATGCTAAGTGTCTCAGGCAGAAGAGTGAATGACAGCCTCTTTGCAGATGGCTGAATAGAAGGGAAACTGTCTGAATACTCATAGATGTAGGTGCAGCCATTGACTGTAATGAGACTTGACGTGGCAAAGGGCTTGCCAGACTAACACCCAGCCAACTAGTGATAACATTGGGCTATATCTTGCCTGTTGAGAAAGAGGTCCTGCTCGAGTTGCCACTGGGACGAGCACTGTGAGCCTTTGGATGTTCATTGTGAGGGTGACTGAGAATATAATACTGGGATTGAACACCCTCAGGAGCCACGAGAATATTCATCACAGCCAGAGGGTTCTGCAACTATGCTAAGATGAGGTGTTACTTTGGAACCCACAAGAGCATCCATGGATCTGCAGGATCATACTGAAGAACGATGTAGTTGTGTCTAAGAGAAGCAGATGGTGACAAAGGCACAACTGGATGGCTAACAGTCAAAGAACATGATAGTGGATCAGACAACTTCACTGCTCGCCCTGCTGTGAGTATAATGCTGTGCGAGAGATCAGAACAGCCAGTGCTATCAAAGGACCTAGGGCCTCAGCTGAAAGACTTGCTGAAGAGGGCAGCAAACCATTTAACCACTTCACAACTAGAGAGGGTTTGGTGTCTGGTTAGCCGATGCTAGTCTATCTTCAGCAAAGGGAACGTGATTACAATTATACTGATGAAGTACTCCATAAACATCGACATTGGAGATACTCAACATATCCGGCAACCACCAAGAGTGTCCCCATGATGAAGCAAACAGAGGTATAGGATATGTTGGAGGATATGAAAACTAGGGGAATCATTAAAGAGTCCAATAGCTCTTGGTGCTTCCCTGTAGTCTTGTTAAAGAAGAACTGTGAGTTACACTTCTGCATGGACTACAGAAAGCTGAATGCTACAGATTCCCTATCACAGATTAACGACATCCTGGACACATTTGCCTGCATGGTTCTAGACTTTAGACTTAAAATTGGGATACTGACAAGTGACCCTAGATTCTATAAACAAGTGGAAGACCACATTCTCGATTGGCCAGGGTTTTGCAATTTATGGTTATGGTTGGCCTCTGCAATGTGCAGCTACCGTCCAGTACCTCATGGAATCACTGTGAAGGCACCTATGATGCTGCCTGTTCTATGTGGATGACACTTGTGAGCAATAACTTCAAAGAATATCTCGAGATTCTGACCAAGATACTGCAAAGGCTGCAGCAGCTAACTAGAAGTTAAACTCAAAGAACTCTTCTGCAAGCAGGTGAACTACTTGGGTCACATAGTCTCTCATCTGGAGCTGGCCATGGAACAGGAAAAGACTCAGGCAGATTGACCTCATCCAAAAGACAAACAAGAGCTGCAAAGTTTCCTATGCAGCTACTACTGCCATTTCATCAGAGATTTCTCCATTGCGAAACCCCTAACCCCTCTGATGCAAGAGCAGCCACAAGTTTTGTGTGTTCAGAAGAGGCAGAAAGTGCATTCTATGCGCTAAAATCAGCGATCTGCAGTGCTTATATTTTAGGATTTCCCACAACCTGGTGACGACTTTATTGATGCCATGCGGCATGCTATCACAGGTCTATGATGGTTAGGGGCAGGCAATTGCCTACTACAGTCGTCTTCTTTGTGTGGTGGTAGCGTTGCTGCTTGCCAAGCGGGAGACCTGAGTTCAGTTCACAGTACCTGTGTGGGGATATTTTCCCCCAGTGGGAGACCTGGACCGGGGTGCACTCAGCCTTTTGAGGTCCCTAGGGAGGGGGAGGGCCAATTGAGGAGCTACTTGATGGAAAAGTAGTGGCTCCAGGTTGTGAATACTGCATTAACTGGCTGGGGGGAGGGGGTTTGAAGCGCTGACCATGTCTCACCCTCCAATACTACACCCTATCATGATATCTGTCATGGACTGAGATGAGGGACGCAGCAGCCAGGCGGTAGGCCAAAGCTCTTAGTGAGCTGTGCCATGGAATTGTTGTGTTATTTGCTCTTAACACATAGGCAGTGCCATCCCAAGCTCTATTGGTTATTTATGTGTTGGCAGCAATACACCAGTGGATGGCACAAACAACGGATCCAGCAACACCTGCAGTGGGAGTGTGTGTCATAAGCCAGGAGGTTATAGGGAAACTTGTGGAAAATTGAGAAAAGCCATTGCTATTGAATCAATGATGGTATATTCAATACCTATAGTTGCGAGCCAAAACAGCTTGCCAATATTATCCGTATATACACTTCTGGCAATCCTGCACAATGACTGTGAATTCTGGCAAGTGCTAATAAAGTACCAAATTCAGAAGAGTGTTAAACATGGATGTGTTTTCTATATTAAAGGAAAATGAAAGTGAAATATGCATAACTATGTAATACTTAAATATGCATGGATTGTGTGCATAAAACACAAATTACAAGCAATAATACCAGGAAACAAAACACGTAAATCAAACAAAACATAAGCTTGTTTAAAGCAAAGCATACATAAACTACAGAAAAAAAATAACACAAATTTAATAGGAAAACATTAGAATAAGTACAATGCAGTAAGAAATTTCCTAAATTACTCTAAATAAAGGATAGGTTGGGGTAGAGGAATATTCTTGAAATTATATCTTTGGAAGATATTGAACTTAAATACCAACTTCAGTATGAACTGGATTTTACAGAGCCTATATATAACTAACAACTACTTACAGGTTGGAGTCTTAAGCTGCAAAGCATAGCCAAAGGATTTTTATTTAGAGTATAGCAGTGAAGTAGTTTGCATTCAAAGATCGCAAGCTATGGAGCAACAATATGCCACAGCCAAGAGGTCCCCGCAACTAAACATCAATGATTTTCCACTATCATTTTCAGTGTTTTTCATACACATTCTAAAAAACTATAGGTATCAAAGAAAAGTATCCAAAGAATAGATACCAGACATGACAACTGGGTTATTGTGCAGCACTTGGACTGCTTGAAAAATCAAATGAAACTAAGTGTGATTGATTTTGTATTTTTCATGACAATTTCAAAGGTTTTATTTGATGGTCAAACTTGGTTTTTTTATTATAGACAAATTTGTGTGCATGCTGGAACAGTTGGTACTTTGTATATATGACGGATATTTACCAAACAATTATAACATAAGTGGGTATTATATGAATAATAAATGGTTTTGTGTGTCAATACTGAAATGCTTGCATAAAAACTGGATGTATAATGAAAAAGGTTGGTTTCATTGCTAACGGAACTATTGGCATGCAAGAATGTAATATGTAGTTCTTGGCAGGATTACCGCACCGTGAGAACCCGTAGGAATATTTCACTGGTTAGTGTGATTATAGTAGTTGGAGAAGTATGTTTCTGCAAGTTTTTTTTTATTTATTTATTTTTTTTTTGTTTTCTGCTTGGTTTAATCTGTTTCTATAGGTGAAAACACTGGATCCTGTGGTTTTCAAATTTAGCACAAGGTACAGTTCAAATCCATTAAGGTTAGTGTGTATATAAATTCATGTTTCTAATTTTCTATTGTGGGGCAATTCCATCCAAAGTGAAACCAATATAGAAAAAATTAAATGTTACTAAATTCACACTTGCGCTATATCAAACGAAAGGTTAAAATGTCTACTTTGTTATAGAAGAAAAGCCAATTTGTTAATATTACATAACAAACTTTTGTAGTGCCTAGAACATGCATGTGTCAAAGAAAGAAAAAACTGCTAGAAAATGTTCTGTTTTTGAAGTATGAAATTCTAATAAAAAAGTCACAGAAGAATAAAATATTTTCAGCATCCATAAGGCTTGTTAACAATTAAGAAGATTATTGTTTTTAGATTTCATTATATTTATATATGGTCTAAAGTATCATTTTATTGCATTGTGTGCTTCATGTTACGGCCGAAACAAGTTTTATACAAAAGTTTATGTAGACACTATATTTTACATGATATTAATATAAAATGTATGGTGTTCTTTTAGTTTATCTTGTGCAACATGCAGATAATGTTATTAAATTTTTAACTTAAACTAGTTTGTCAGAAACCATGTTACAGATGTTACACTGATTTTGCTGTTTTCTTTAAAAATGAAGGTTGGAGGGATATTTTCACTAGCATTAAAGGAAATTCTTGATTTTTTCTATTGGCAACCTTGTGTTTTCTATTGGAGGCAATGTTACAGCTCTTTGCTGTATATGAAGAAGTTTTTGCTTACACAGTACATGATATATAGGTATATAATTTACCATAAGTGTTAAGTAGTAAGTATAGATTTATATGTATAATTTTTTTTTACATCCTTTAATCAATAAATAAAAAGATACATAAATTGTTTATATCTTAATCTTGTTTTATCTACTATGACTATTTAAAATATTTACAGATCATTGTACAAGTTCATAAAGCATACAACAGTGAAATAAATAAACAAACAAATAAAATCATTTGAGGTTTAACAATCCACACATGCAATGGATGATAATTAGGCTAGTATAACCTACTTATGAACTAGGAGGATTGAAATGCCTTTCAATACTCAAAGGAGTTAGATAAAATTCTGGTTAATAAGAATCACATTTTAGTCAACTCTAGTTAAACAAAAGCAAGTCTGATCTTATCTCTGGGAAGGGTGGATTATCCTTCCTGGTACTATTAAGGGCAGTAAGAGTAAAGAAATTGCAAAAATAAAAAGTTTTATACAATATTTATTTTAAAACGTTGAGTTAATATTTTTGGTTGGTCATATCGGACCAATGAATGGAATTGGTTTAATGCTGCTCAAATGATCGGGGTCCATGGAGCTTAAAGTTACTCGACATTCGTCTTCTCAGGATAAGGCAAAACCCCATAAAAACCTTATCCGGGTAACTCGCCCTAAACGAGATTCAAACTGACTGCCTTTTGAATGAGAGGCAGAACGATACCACCACACTACCCAGGCGGGCTTTATATGTGCATTGTGGCTTATTATATTAACTTGGCATTTGTATTGCAATTCATAACATTTCAGCAGTACATTTTTAGGTTAAGTATGCTGTTTTCTTCACTGCTATAGATTTAAACAATCACTACAATGGCACCTGTGAAGGAACATGTGAGAAAGTACCGCCAAAACCTGAGTGAGGAACAGAAGGCTGCAATCAGAGATAAGGACAGATTAAGAAAGAATGAAGCTCGCAGAAAAATGTCACCAGTTCAACAAAATGAAGAATCAAGGAAATCTGCACAAAGAGTAAAGAAAACCTGTGAAGGAACATGTGAGAAAGTACCGCCAAAACCTGAGTGAGGAACAGAAGGCTGCAATCAGAGATAAGGACAGATTAAGAAAGAATGAAGCTCGCAGAAAAATGTCACCAGTTCAACAAAATGAAGAATCAAGGAAATCTGCACAAAGAGTAAAGAAACAAAGAATGTTGAAAAAATCTGATGTGTACCATTCACATGACTTTCTCTATATCTCTGGAATAAAGTATTCTTAAAAAGCTTATACTTCTATTAACTTCATGCTAATCAGTAAAACATTAGCAGAAATAGCCATATTATTGCTTCCTTGTAAGTAGAGGAGAAATAAGGGAGTACCATAGGTTAAAGTGATAATCAAAAGGTGGTTGCTATGTCACTGAAGTTCCTTTGTTTGTATGGACAGCAGTTGACAAATTCCTGTATGAGAAATGTATAAGTTTTTCATAGCAGAAACCAAAAATAAGGAATGTCACAAAAACGACGAACTCCACATAAAAAATGTATATAACATAAATTGTGTGTTTTAACGTGCTCTACATTTTTTGTGTAGTAAGTTTTTGTCCATCTCTTACGGTTTAGCAGTTATTCAAAATTTAGTAAAATTCATCCAGAATAAACTACTCTTCAGAGGCTATTCCCAGAAAATTCAAGATATACATTTTATTTGCCAGGTAAATATCTTTAATATACAACATTTTAATCAAAATCGTTACAGCCATTTTTGAGAAAATCAAAATTTTCGAAAAAAGTTCCATGTAAGGGGTAGTTGGGATTGGGGGAATTTTTCTCAAAATCTTCGTGTCGCATCCCTGGAAGATACTAAACTTAAATACCAGTTTGGTATTTTACCTACTTTTCGTTTTTGAGTTACAGTGTTCACAGACACATGGACACAGACATTTTTGCGAAAATGCTTTTTTTAGATAAAGGGGACCCTAAAACATATATTTCCGTTGAAATCTCGGTATCAAATTTTTTGGTGGAGTGCAATACATTCTCTATACACTATGTACATGGTGCCTATAGAGAAAGTAAAAACTTAGTCAAACAAAAGGGCCAAACTTGAATTTGCAATTGTCCACCAAGGCATATAAATCTCCTCAATCTCTGGGTAAAGCCATTGGTAAAGTTGAAAGATCACTTCTTAAGAGCCCCAGGAGGGAGAGAGCAGTGATTGCTAAATTAGCTGCTACTCATGGCTTTTCTACAAAAAATAAAAAGCCACGTGGTTCAAATACTTAATTAGAATAAGTAAAAACTGTGGTTATAGATTTTTATAAACGTGATGATATATCATATCAGGCTCCAGGCAGAAAAGACAGTATCATCATAAGAACTGGATCAAGTAAAGAGAAGAAACAAAAGAAATATCTTTATATGGTTGTGTCAGAAGTATATGAATCATTCAAGACTGAGTATCCTCATATCAAAATTAGTTTCTCATCATTTGCATCACTTCGGCCACTTCTTTCTTCACAAACTCCAGCTACTGTTTGTGTTTGTAGTATCATGCCAAAGTAGAATTTCTTCTGAATGGTATTCATAAATGTATTTCAAGCTTTCCTGAAAAATGTAGAAAACTTGTTGAAACCATTGTTTGTGACCCTGGACAAAAGCATTGTATGCTTGGCACATGTCAGGTGTGTGGGAATTTAAAAAGGTTTGAAGACTTCATTAGAAATACTGATATTCCAGATAAAGATTGTACTAAATGGTACCAATGGAATAAGTATGAATCTGGATGTATTGTTAAGGTGGTTCAGGAGGGTTCTGTCATTGATGCTCTGCAGGAACTGGAGAAGAAACTTCCAGCATTCACTTCATTGCTTTGTAAGAGACAAACAAAGCAGCTATTTTGAGAATGCCAAATCTCATCTAGTTAGCGACATTAGTTGTATTTTACAAGTAGATTTCAATGAGAACTTCAGCCTTTGACAGCAAGATGAAATTCAAAGTGCTCACTGGAACAGTGACCAAATTACCATCTACACAGCAGTGGCATACACAGCTGCAGGAGTAATTTCATATGCAATTATTTCTGATTACATGAAGCTTGATAAATTTTCTGTTCATGCCTTTAATCAGAAAATATTTGCTGACTTGTCTTGATTGAATGGCTTAAAGCAGGGGCACATCTTCTCAGATGGTGCCGGTCAGCATTTCAAGCAAAAGTATACATTAGCAAACATTACATTTGGAAAAGAAGATTGTGATTTACTGTTACATTGACATTTCTTCTGCACATCACATGGTAAAGGAGCAGTTGATGATGTAGGAGAAATGTTAAAACACCATGTGTGGCAAACAGTAAAGTCCAGAAAAGCCTCTGTAACTGATTGTCCATCATTTATTAAGTGTGCCCAGTCCATAACTTCGAAAGTAAATGTATTTTATGTTTCTGATGCAGAAGTTTTAAGCTATAATGCTAATTTCGAGGAACATTGAGATTCTATACTAGCCATTCCAAACACTCACAAAATCCATTGTGTCCACACTGTGGATAAATATAAGGTGGCAGTTGGAATGTTGTCAGAAGAAAGAGGTACTCACTTCCACTTCAAAATTGCTATAGAAGAGGAAGCCATCCCAGATGATATTTCTTTGCAGGAAAAACAGTACCATCTCATCGGTTTCTTTTAGCCAGTGGGTTGGTGTCAAATTTAAATCTCAGCAAGGAATTTACCATTATTTTGTTGAACAGATTGTTGATGAAGTAACAAATTGTAATGTGTCCATAAAATTTGTGAAAAAAGTAGGAAATAAGAATATATGGCCAGATAAAGAAGATGTAAGTGATGTCACATTATCACAAATTGTGCGTGTCTTAAAAGAGCCTTCCATTGGCTCCAGAGAACGATTAACATTTCTGGATGAACCAGATATTGTGTAAAAAGTTAAAACCTTTTATATGTAATTAATAATATTGATAATTTCATTGATTTTATTGATAGTTTCATTATTGGACACTAGGTATTTTCCTGTTGATTTAATGTTTGTAAGTAATATCTGAAAAGTAAAAACTATAGCCAAATATATATATATTTTGTATTACATTACCAGTTAATTTTATAGAATATTTTTATTTCTTTTGTTAGTTACTAACATAAGCTATAAAACTTTTAATTCTTTTGAGCTTTACCAGCTGACTTTGCTTAGTTTTGCTTTGGTTTGTCAGAATGGTTATATCTGTAACTTAACATTTTATTCAAATAACCAAGAATAAATTAATTAAAAAATCTGTGAATGTTTAGTCTGAAAGACTGAAGCTTTCTTATCAACTCTATGCTATTTATGTTTTCATATGTAAAAGCATCTCACAGAATATACAAATCTGTAAACATCTCTGTTTTTTCTGAGTTAAGTCCATAACAGAAACATTTTAATTAATAATTGCAAAATAAATAGTATTAGGTCTTTATACTATTTATTGTACATTCTATAAGATATGAGTTGTTCACAAAAAAAAATTACAAGTATGTACTGTACATCTAGCATAAATTAAATTGTTATAAAAGTTTGCAAATGCTACGTCTGTAACTATGGAATTACCCTATGGTATTAGTTGGCAGAGAAATGTTTTTGTACATTATAAAACTATTTACTATTTATATAATAGTCATTTATACATAGTTATTTGGGAAATAACAGTCATATATGCAAAATACACAACAGTTCCAGCATGTGCACGAATTTCGGTATAGCAAAAAACTAGAAAAAAAAAAAAAAAAAAAAAAAAACTAAAAAAAAAAAAAAAAAAAAAAAAAAAAGCTGGACTGACAAATAAAACCTTTGAAATCATCATCACAAATACAAGATCCATCAATCGCATTTGCATAATTACCGACAAATGTACATTGATATCCTCGGCCTTCAACATTTTTTTATAGAAACACAAGAACCACAACTTGCAAATAAACAGAACTTATTTAAGTGTACTACTCAGAACGTAATTATCTAGCGTTATTTACTTGCAAGAAGAGTGGCAAATCTTTCAATATGTTTTCAAACACCTTTTACTATCTGCGGTTGTGAACAGCGCCGATAGCTATGAAAAATATCTGCAAACTGTCTCCTCGCCCAACTATAGGTATCAAAGAATGTCACAATTTCCTTTAAAATTCCAACTTACGTCTTTTTTTCAGCATTCTTGTTATTCATAATTGTAATGACCACAACTGCACGCATACTTTGACAATATTAATTAACATTCATTCAAGCGAACTCATCGAGTATATTTAAATCCATCATCCATACCTACCAAGTATAAATTCTTGAACTGTACACACATCTGTTTAAGGGGCTCTCACAAACAACATTGCAGGTTCTAGTTCAGTTTTAGATTTGACTCTATCATTGGTGGATTGACCAACACGGCTTTTTATGCGCAAGCAGAGAGAACGAGCGGCAGATTCTGCATTTCGCTTCGGAAAGCACAGCCGAATTTCAGAAGGTCCATTTCTAACCTTTATTTCAATTTAGTTCATTTACTTACACCTAACCTAGCGTAATCTGATCGACGAAATCTCGAAACCAATCACGTGGCCATATTGTCCCCGTAGCCAACAGGATAGCCTCAGAAAGAAGCCTTAGTCTAAAACTGAACTAGAGTCTGCAGTCTCAACTCGTTCATGCGTGTATACAGAAACGCATGGGGGTGTTTCCTATCTTTTTTCTCTTGTGGCTTTATATGACCTAACTCTTAACCAATGTGCATACCGTTCTGTTGCAAAAATATGTCAGATATAAATTTGAGGGCTGTGACAGTTCGATAACTCCTAGATTATTTGGAGCGTCTAGGTGGCTCTTTTTATAATGTTGATTATTCACTCTCTCAAATTCGCATATAGTGCTACAGAAACACCGAGAAGAACACTGACATAGGGAGAGATTACATTATTCATTGTGGTTGGTACAACTGATTTTCGCGCGGCTGCCATTGCTAGTAACTAAACGTTTGTACGCGTTAAACTTGAAAACAAAAGTCAGATTTTGTGGTGTTTAATGTTCAATTACACTGTAAATTTTAAAACAGTATAGTGGTCAATTGTGTGTGGTGTTCTGCTGTAGTTTCCCGAATAGAAAGGGAAATGTGTTTCAATATATACGTTGATATGATAAATCTGCGCTCTGGCTCTAAATATTTCCGATGTTTGTACTCCGCCTAGCAGACGGAATATTATTTAGAGTCAGAACGCAGATTTACCGTTTATACACCTATTTAAGTGATTTCGTGGTGTTAAATATTCAATTAAGTAGTAAATTTAGGCTGCAAGTTTTAAACCAGTATAATGGACAAAACGTGCGCGGTGTTTGGTTGTAGTTTCTCAAATAGAAAAAGCAAAAGCAATTAAATGGAGTTATGTTTCAACACATAGATTAATATACTCATTCTCATTTAAGTGATTTTGCTGTGGTATACTTATGAAATATGTTATACATTATCAACAGAACGATTCCTAATTATTATTTAGATTTCCAAATAGGAAAGACCGTTGAGAAACTTGGGTAAAGGCAATTCGCAAACAAAATTGGCAACGAACTTCGGTGTATAAGAAACCTTTTGCTAATTCGCCATTTAGCAGATATCGCGAGAAATAACTGCTATCAAACGTGTGCTTAAGATACCAGAACTGTGAGAACAGGGGGCGTGTTCCTCGGATTCAGAATGCATTAATAATTATCGCAATACGTCGACCGAAATTCTTGAATAATATCACATATTCTACTCAAGCTTCAAACCAATGTTGTAATATGTAGTAAAGACTTTTATTAATTTACAGTAGACCATGAAATTAGAACAAATTAAATCAAGATCTTGTTACGATGTTTATTGCAATAATACTAATTTTCCAATAATAGCTTCTGTCAAACCTAAATATGTGAATTATTAAATCACTGCCTCCTAGAATTTACAAGCCATTATGCTCGTAAATTTTGTAACACTGCACGTAGGCTGAGAAATCTGCAGAAAGTAAACACCTTGAACCTGTATGTTTTAATTTATTTTCAAGTTCAGTAATATTCCAATTAAATCACGCGTATTTATAACTAATGTTTTTTTTTTTTTTTTTTTTTTTTTTTTCTCCCACGTTCACGAATAACGTTTCTTGCTATGATAATCCGCTAGAAAGCTGCAATAGATATTATTCCCTTGTATAAATTTCACATAACCTGTACTTATAATAGATTTTGAAAACTTTCTCGAACTTACTAATTAAAATCTTTTGAAATAAATTTCAGGTGCCTAGAACGTGCTGTGTTCCTGGAGATTAGTCAAATTATGACACCAATGTAAAGTTACAAGGTAATGTTTCTACATTTTCATTCCCTAAAGAAGAAACAAGGAGGCTGGTGTGGATTTGTGCTATCCCACGGAAAGATTCGTGTCCAATGTCGCCATTAGCTGTGTGTGTCAACCACTTTGACAAAAAGCACATAATTACTAATACAAACTAGAAACATTAAAATGGTTCTGTTACAAAACTTGCGTTGCGATGCCCTAAATTAAAAGAAAATGCAGTACCCTGTAAATGCCAGAATTTGCCATCATACTTAAGTAGCACTATTTCAATAGGGAGAAGAGATCCGGATTCCAGGAGAGAAGATATTAGAAGAAATGGAGTTAAAAAATTTGGAGCTGAAGATGCAAGATACAGTGAATACTTTTGGAATATTTGTGAATATTTTCGCTGCAAATTTGTGGAGTGTGAGCTTTGTATTGATTTATTAACAGAGGGAAAGGGAACAGAAATCATTGATGCATGTTTTGACTACTTACAACGAGGAGGACTTTCAGGTACCCAGTGATTTAGTTGTGGACATCTTCTTTCATGTTGCTGCCATATTTTAATATATAATAAACTCTTTGGACTTACCATATAAATTCTTTACAGTAGGTAATCAAAGGAGCATTCTTACTATGGTATGCAGAGCTTATTGACCAACGGTGTTTATGGTGGCATTGATGGGTGCATCTGAGGTCAGAATGTCACAGAAATTACTTCTAAAGTAGTTTGTAAACATCATCTTAAATATTTATACTAAGTGTGTAAACAACACAGTTGATCAGAACAGGAAGAAAAGAAAACTTCGTTCTTTAAGTTACTAACTGAAAGTTCAGTAACTCTCTTACATATTTGTATTTATGTATTATTCATTTGTTATAAATATAATGCATGTTGTCCAGAATAAATTATACAAGTATACGAGCTAATAGAACGTAAATAAATCTAATGCAATGATAAGTAATAGATTGTTTTTTGCATGAGATTATCGTCTGCTCTAAGTCTGCCACTTGACAGCTATACAGTTTTGCAACATCTATGAACATGGCTTGTTAACTGTAGGAGGCAGTGATTAAAATCTTCTAACTGGGTGCAAGACATACTTCAGCAAAACGGTAGTATTTCCGCCCTGTGGAGAAGACAGACTTATGCCCATAGGGTTTCAAAAAAACAGAGCTATCAGGGATGTGCAGTCGGGATGGGTAACAATAGCCATCTCCAGGAAGGAAAGGGAAAGTGACAATGTAGCAGGTAAGGCTACGCGTGCGGAGGAAGCGCCGCATGTTTAAAACAAAGATTTTGTTACAGCAGTGCGGATGTGTTAGTTTTTATATTTAATGGGTGAAGTAAATAGCAGAGATGCCTAGAAAGTGTGTTGTCACAAGTTGCAAGAGTAGTTATGCAAGCTCCATCAAAGTGGAAGCTTATATTCAATGTTTTCGAATTCCGAAATATCCATTTCACCAAAACCAATGTATTCGTGCCATAGTTGTATTCATTAAGGATTTTATTACGAATAATATAAGTTTTGTGGAGAAATACAGGCGTAAAGAAGTAACTGACACGAACATCCTCGAGATCACGATGTAGTATTAGAAGACGCAGTCCAGAAAATCTTTCCCAATTTGCCAGCACAGCCTTTGTAAACCCACATGCTCAAGAAAGAGGAAGTCTGGAATCAAAGAAGAGAAGAAGCTGCTAAAAAACAGAAAGTGCAAGAAGCACAAGAATAAGAGAAAAAGTAAGAACCGAATATATAATTTCAGTGTGTCTGTAAAAAAAGTGAGCAACAACCTGAAAGAAAAGTAATGATTGCTGTGTTTTTAAAAATGAAGAGTGAGTCATATACAAAATTCAATTTAGTTCAGTACCTAAAATGAGCAACAGTGAATAAATAAAGAGAGACATGCAGGTTGAAACATATACAGAGTGTTTCAAAAATACGGGGCATAATTTCAGGTATGTATTTCCCACATGAAGACAATCAAAACAGTTCATTATAACATGTGTCCGGAAATGCTTCATTTCCGAGTTATGGCCTTTACAACATTGAAAGTCCCACCTGTAGACAAAATAGTTGATGTCCGGAAATGTTTCATTTCCGAGTTATGGCCTTCACAGCATTGGAATTCACTGGAACGTTTTTCTTTCCGCAGGTCTTTGCCGTCAAAGGAGACATTAGGAGAGCGCTCTGATAGTTCATTCTGAGGAAGGTTACATTCAGTGTTCTTTAGGCGTTAAGACTGTGCGACATGTATTCAAATCAAGAGCTGGCAGAGATACACTTCATGTACGGTAAGGCGGACGGCAATGCTTCGCTGGCTCGTCGTTTGTACCAGGAGAGGTATCCACAGCGACAATGTCCAGATCGGAAGACATTTGTACGTCTCCATTCCCGTCTGTGCGAGTATGGAACATTCACCTCTCCTGGTTTGGGAAGGGGACGACCAAGATCTACAACTCCAGAAGTGCAGGAGGAGATTCTGGAGGCTGTGGACAGGACTCCTTCTGTCAGCACACGACGGTTAGCGTTGCAAGTCAATGTTCCTCTACGACTGTCTGGAAACTGTTGAACGAGTATCAATTGTATCCTTATCATTTGCAACGTGTACAGGCCCTGTCACCAGCAGATTACCCTGCACGAGTTAGGTTCTGTCAGTGGTTCTTGCAGCAGTGTGGTGTAAATCCGAACTTTTCTGCCGTCGTATTATTTACAGATGAAGCACAGTTCACAAGAGATGGCATAACAAATTTCCACAATCAGCAAGTATGGTCGCATGAAAACCCACGTGCAACTGCTGTATCCCATCAACAGGTGCGGTTCTCCCTCAACATGTGGGCCGGTATCATTGGTGATCGATTAGATGGACCCCATGTACTTGTAAACAGACTTGCGGGGCAGGCGTACACAAACTTCCTGGAAAACACCATACCTGACGTTTTCGAAGACACTCCACTGATCAATCATCAACACATTCACTTCTTGCATGATGGTGCTCCTGCACACTTCAGTCTTACGGTTCGCCGGTACTTGGATCGAAGGTTTCCTGATCGAAGGATAGGTAGAGGTGGCCCAATTGCTTGGCCTCCACGCTCACCTGATCTGAACCCTCTCAATTTTTACTTGTGGGGTCATTTAAAATCATTGGTTTATTCGTCTGCGGTGCCGGATTTGGAATCCCTTTGTAATCGAATTGTGGCAAGTTGTGAGGACATACGCAATACTCCTGGAGTTTGGAATCGTGTTCGCAGGTCAATGAGACATCGATGTGAGATCTGTATTCAAGCAGGAGGTGTACATTTTGAACATCTTCTGTAATGACAACAACCTGCGGAAAGAAAAACGTTCCAGTGAATTTCAATGTTGTGAAGGCCATAACTCGGAAATGAAGCATTTCCGGACACATGTTATAATGAACTAATTCGATTGTCTACATGTGGGAAATACATACCTGAAATTATGCTCCGTATTTTTTAAACATCCTGTATATAAATGGGGGCCTTATTCCTAACATCATGATATTGTGTAATAATATCCCAGCATTAAGGAATGAAGCTCTCACGTAGTGCTCCCAGTTATTTTCCCTCTGCGAACTCTGCAAAAATAGGTATACACCCAAGGACAAAAACTTACTTTTTGTATCCCAAGTTAAGGAAACAAATTACTGGTTAAAAACTTTTAATGAGGATGATGCAGAAGATGGAGTTTTAAAGAGGTTGACTATTTTAGATTATTAGTTTTCTCTTGCGTTTATAAGTATTCCAAGGCATACTGCATCAACCATTTTAAATGCACTTATGCAATTACCAAATGCTACGACACTATTAGAGTTAATGATATTTTGACGGTACCTCGCCCTAGAATTTTATAAAAACTGTTACAATCTTTTGTCATATCTCCCACTATAAAATCTAGGAACACTAACTTCCTAACGCATGTATAAACTGACAGATTTAGAAAAGTTTGTAATAGTAAAAACTGATGAAATCTATGCAAAAGAGAGTATGGATTATAACAATGGTAAATTATATGGAGTTGCTTTCAATAATGCAGAGTAGTTAACTAAAATCGTTATTTCATTTTTAATCGGTTCTTCTTTTGGTTCACTCAGAGAAGTAGTGCTGCTAATTTCTATCAGATAGCTTAAAGGTTTGGAGATTGCAGAGATGACAATAGATGCGATAAGTCAAATTCTAGATTCCGGTTTGAAAATAATTTGTGTGGTAACCGATAACAATAGACTTAACAGAGTGCTGTTACGTGAATTAACAAAACACTTGTACTCAAATAATATTTTCTAATGGAAGGCGGTTTTTTAAGATCCATGTTTTATACGATACTTTACATATTTTCAAAAATATTCGTAAGAATCCATTCCTGAAGAAATCTTTAAAGACCTTATAACTCTGATAATCATTATTGTGAAAGTGTTGCTCTTGTTGAAGCCAGATTTTCCGATTTACAAGAAAAGCGAATGGAATGTATTAGTTAAATCTGCCCCTAATCTTAACCAAGCCCTAATACCTTTAAAAGGCAGAGAGCTGGTTTAGTTGTGAATATATTTAAGAAACAGTAGCTGCATTAAAGAAACACGGATATGCAAGAACACCTTACTTTTTGGATACAATTTTGACTTCGTGTTCTAATGTAAATATACCTATGATCTATGTTTTCAGAAATAATTATTTGATGAGGTCATTAAAAGACTGCAAAGATAGACGCTTGTGCTTTTTTGAATGTTTTGTAAGCTGGCTGAAGAAATGGAAAGAATATGGCAAAAATCACAATAATGGGTGTTTATTAAATGATACATACAACACACTCATTCGCACCACCTGCGTTCTGAGTAAAATATATGTTAATGTCCTTACTGTAATCAAAGCCAAGTAATTGTTAATTGGGAAGTTTCAGATGGACAGTATAGAAAGCAGATTTGGCTAGTATAGACAAACGTTACGTCTAAACTATAATGTTACTGTCACTCAAATAATTGAAGCTGAGAAGAAATTAAGAGTTAAAAGCGTTCTTGGCTTAAAGTCAGCAAGGTATGGAAATGTCAGGTTTTCCTGTAAATTAATTAACCAGAGAACCGAAACTGTAAAACAAGATGGTGGTGAAATAAATTATGCATTTTATAACATGTTAACCGATAACTACACTAGTACATAATGCCTGATGAGTCAGGATTTATTAATATTTGTGGCTATGCTTCTTTTAAAATGAGTTGTAAGTTAAAATGTAAAGTTTGTATCAATCTATTCTGTAATATTCGCGAATGCTTGGATACATATTTCCAGCCGATTAGCAGGGGTGGGCTAGAAGTGCTATCGCGCTTAATGTTACTTATAGGTAAGCATATTGTTGGAATTCTTCATATGTTGATATCTTGTAAATATGATTCCGAGTTCTTGAGCTCCAATAACACAAATCAACAAAATTTTGGAATTTTTCAGGAACTGGCTTGAAAGTGCTTGATTTATAATAATTTGTCTATGCCGATTTCGAATCTGTTATCATTTTTGTTTCTATCATACTTAGTTTTTGTTGTTTATGATACACTTTCTTATTAAGGGGCGCATTCAACCGTATATCACTAATGCTAGATTAGTGCAGATAAGACTAGACATATGTACATATAATTTATATCATATAATTCAGGATATACAGTGAGTATGTTTTTATAATTTAAAAAAAAAAATGTCGACTTTTTTTTTAACTTAAGAAGTTCGTATAGAAAATCATATTTTTTTTTTAATTATTACATGTGGAATTCACTAGTACATTACCTTTAGTCTCCGGATCCTGAAGCAGTTGGGAACCTTTTTCTATAGGACTTTCTTTTATGTAAAGACGGATCTACCTGCCGAAGAAACCAACAATAGCCACTCATCATGGAAGGATCCCATCCATCTTGATATCTACGTTCCATTTGTAATATATCTTCCCCTTGTTCATCGTTAACGAATCCAAATTCACAGGAAAGAAGTCGTAAGTGCGAATGAAAGTGCATTCTCAATGATATCCTACATCCTAAAGTTCTGTAGTTATTTAAAACATTATAATAAGTATTTCACTAGTTTGTTCTTTTTTGTTACCTAGAAAGTCATTCATCACTTCTTTGAATGGCATCCACGAGAAAATTCAGCGGAATTTAGGTTAGCATCAAACTGTGAATTCTTAAGCAATTGTTTTATCTGTGGATCAATGAAAGTCCCTTCTTTTATCTTGGCGGCACTTATACTGGGAAATAGTTCTGTTTTATCCATTCCCTTCACGAAGTATTTCATGGGCCCCTGTTTCATGTGTAAAGGCGGAAGATACACATTTAAAGGATTTACTTGTGTTTTATATTCCACTTCCCTGGTTCGAATTCTTCTCCCCTGGGCCACTCTTTGATTATGTAGTGTTGTTCAATAGCTTGACTATCCCACTGGCACAGGAAATAACAGAATCTTGTGAATCCAGCTGTAATCCAAGGAGAAGTCCAATAACATTCAAATCACCACAAATACGCTAGTTATGTGCCTTGCTGGGTTCCTAGAATCAGTGACATACCTTCGTGTGTTTCTTTCATACCAACTGCATGAGCCATAGGCACTGATAGCAGTTCATTGTCATCGTGAAACAGCACATCCCTCAAACTAATTATGGAAGAACCTATAAATAAATGTCAATCTTTAATATTGTAACAATGTTTAGTTTTGAATCAAGCCAATCACAACAAACACAGAGTGAACCGTCTTGCCTAAAATATGGTAATGGGTTTTTATTCTATTTCGAAAAAAGGTAACTTTTATGTCCTTTCCCATAAATTTCACTCCTGAAGTATAAACCCAGGACTTCAACGTGTCGCTTTGGCAGGGTGAGACGCACTAAGACATTAAGTTCATTTTGTGAAGAAAAATGTGGTTTTGTTTTTTTCATTGCACTGCAAGATGACTCACTAGTGACTAGATAGTCATGCCATTGCACCATTATCTGATTCGTTGCTCCCTGTTTCTGAACGTTCTTGCCAAATTGAAGGAGTTACTGGTATCGGTAAGTCATTCCCACGAGGTATTGGTCTGATGGCTGAATAAAATCAGGATATGATATTTTCTGGTTATTTTTTTTATGAAAACCCCGTTATATTGTTTATGCAGATATAACAGCCATTGGTATGATTTTCTTATTCGCGCCATACCATTGTAGCTGCAAACGGCATATGCTGTTTCTCCCATTTAACTACTAGGACAGTTCGGATGCAATTTATATGTGGTACGAAACGTTTATCTTGGTCACCAAACGGACATTATTTATAATAAAATCCACTACTTCTTTTCCCTGTTCCCAAAACCTTGTTGAGTTGCATAATCAAAAATATATTGTAATGAACTTATGTAAAAAGGCAATTGAAGCCGGTGAAGCATGCTCTGTATTAGGCAAAAAATGTACTTGTGGTTTTGATAACTGCAAAATTCTGCCCGGCGGAATCTCTACTGTTTACTAGCATTCTTTTACATAATTAACGTAAGCTTAAGATTTAAACAGTCTGTTTAAAAACCAATAAAAGAAAACTGGACATTCTGGCATAATGTTTAGTAATTGTTGAAATGGAATCTGTTAAAGTAAATTACTTTATTAACTGAAGATTGAAAAAGTATTGTTTTATTTGACAGACTCACTATTTGCTAACAATCTTGTTTGGGAAAGAAAAGAATGAAAGATGGTCGGAATTTGTTTAAGAACAATAAAAAGGAAAGTTTCCCGTTAGATATTCCTTCACTGATATTCCTCTTTTGTAAAACCAGGGACGTCTATAGTTTACAAGCCCTAACTTGGTAAGTTTGGCAACATCTAGCGGAGGCTGTTTTAGTGGCAATAAACTTTCTGCCAGAGGCGAAACTAATATTCTTATTTATGGTGATAAAGTGGAAAAAATTTTAATTTTGTGTACTTTTTGACATCTATCATTATGCGTGTATATTTAATGAATAACATTTTAATTAAAGGAGTCTTGTTGCTGCAAAGGGTCTGGATTTACCACGTGCTTGTACGTGTAATAGAAGTAAAACTTTCGATTTATAATTGTATCAATTATATGGCACGCTGTAAAAAGCTTATAACAGAAATAATTAAATCCATCCTTTTTCTGCCTGCAGATACCCAGGAAGGGGTATGTTCCTACATGTAGCAGCAATTATGACAGCTCTAAAGAATAGGGTTGGTTATTTAATTACTTTTCGATTTAAAACTGATTCTGAGATGAAAGAAAGGAGGTTAAGAAACATCCGCCGGGACAATGGGAGTCAAATATAAACTCAGTAGTGACCAATAAGTTCTTCTCCAAAGAGAGCTTTGCAAAAGGGGAACTTTTTTTGTTTTTGATGGTGTTTAACGCCCGCTTTAACTACTTTTTGGCGCCGCAGGCAAAATAGGGAAACATTTACTGATAGTCGCAGTAATTTAATTACTACCAAAACGATATACGTATACTGCTGGCAGATGTCTATCCAACCGTATTTTCAGGGATACCCACATATTTCAATAATCTGCAAGTTATAGAGAAAGACCCAAAATGGGGAAACTGTCATAAATTATAAACTGACAAATATAAGAAATTCTAATGAGAAAGCTCTCGGTCATGCAGATTTAAAAACTACATTTTCAGATTAAGCTAAATATTAGTAATTATCTAGTTACTTCTGTGAGGTAGATAGATGATAATGGTGAATCTGTTGATGTATTTATATGAAAAGTTGATAACTTGCTTTATATCAAGGGAATATACTAATCAAGTGCAATATTTCCCCAAATGAAGGTAACCTAATATGGAATCCGTTTATATGGATGTGTGTTAGTTAAATTTATAACTTTAGAGTAAAATTAACAAAATTGTGCGAAAAAATTAGTAAAATACTTAACCGTTGGGTTGATTTATGTGCACACCGCTTGAAAAACAATAAAAGTCAACTACTTCATAATAAACAAAGTTAAGATTACCTCTTTTTAGCACAAGATGTTTCAGGAAAGATATTTCAATATTTATGTTTTAAAAAGTCCAATCTGCAAAGAGTGTCCAGAAAAGTTTTCCCTGGAGGAACAGCAGAAAAGTGTAACATTATTTCGAACAAAACTGCTAAATAAATTGAGCAGATTAGGAGAAACTCCATAAGGAAATACAGAACCGTTGGAGTTTAACTCTGCGGACCATTGAACTTTGCTAGTACGTCATTCCCCAAAATTTCCCAGCCTTTATAACTTGTGTTTTCGTGCAACAATTCTTTTTTAAATCGCAATAAAACAAGTGTTAGACTCTTTTATCTTTACGATATTAGATACTCCATACTTTCAAGATGGCGGCCAGAGCATTCAAAGTGTTAGTAGCTCCTTTGAGAATTATAATAATAAGCATGGTGAAAATATCGTGGACTGAATTGTATGTATAGAATTGGAGACAAAGCTCCAGGAAGTAACCTCAGAATTAAAATCTATGTGGGGGATAATTCATGTTCTGCAAAAGGAGAAGTTACATGCTGCGGGATGCCATGTGCATAAAACATACGACGAATGGACTAAAGTAGTGAAAAGTAATCGTCCCACCACACGAAAGGTTAAAAATCCCATTGCAACGTCCAATAGATTTGCGAGTCTTACAGAGGAAAATAAAGTTGATAAAACACATTATGTAATTAGTCAGCAAACCAATGCAAATGAAACGGACGATAACCGAAGGAGGCAGAAGAATAAGAAGAAGAGGTCATTCACGAAGTTCGGCAGCTGAGTTAACGATCGTAATGGCAGAGTAAGCTGAAATATGCGGTTACGTTACGCCAAGATTGGCCTATCATCTATCGAGCCGTAGTTCACCAATAATATAAACAAAACCCACAGGTCGTAACAGTTCTGATTGGTTGCTGAACGTTTTAATGATTTTTTCTATAAAAATAGTTCCTCTTAATTTTCTGGAAGAAGAACACAAATTTTACATTAAACTATGTAATGCTGTCGAAATAACATAGTAAGAATTATTATTAAACGTAAATTCGTTGAATTTTAATCATTATTCCCTTACACAACAAAGCACGTATGCTGTGCTGAATGATTTTCAGTTACCTCGTGGAGAGCGTAGGTACGTTTATAAGCAATAGTGGAACCATGTGATACCAGTGTAGTGAAACATTAGCAAGAAAGACCTTAAAAAGTGGCCAGAAAACAATTGTTCTTGACCTATAAAATAAGTTTTGTGAAAAATATCCTACTCTTGCCTTAGACAATGTTCTCAGTTTAACGGCCAAATTTACTGGTGTTTCGGTAGCCAGCATAAAGTGTGCAAGAAAAAAATGGTCAACTACGGAGAAGTTTACGACACCCGGGAAAAAGAGGAAATGCTGCAGATGTGTTTTTGACGTACAGTGTGGCGAGTTTGTTCTTGGAGAAAAGAACATATTATAACGTGGCCTCAGGACAAACATAAATAGGAGAGTGTGCAGTAAAATCTGAGCTGCTGGAATTAGTGCGGTCATGTAAAACTCAGCATGAGAAGTTTGCTACAGCCTACTTGGCCGAGAAAGCGGGTCATATAATATTGAGATTACCCCCTTATGATTGTTATCTCAATCCAATTGAACTTGTTTGGAGTCAAATATATAGCTAGAAACAACAAAACTTTTAAATTAGCGGAGGTGGGACCTATACACTATGTTACTCCATTAGTAAAAATACGAGATTTTAATATTTAAATGGTGAGATAGTAGGGGACCAAACCAAACTGAATAATGAAGAGGTTAAAATTCTTGCTATTTATAGATCCCAACATGCTTAAGTAAATGAATTTATTGAATGTATGATTAGAGTATTAGGACATTGTTTAAAACATGACTGTAAAATAACAATAACGGAGGACTTTAATATATATCTCATCATATGAATGGGGATTTTCTAAAGTTGCAGGATATGTTCTATTCATTAAATTTAAAAAGTGTTAAGCTAGATGCTACTAGGGAAACTATAAATTCAAATTCTGTAATTAATTATGTTGTTACCAATATAAAAGAAAGCCATTGTGTTGCTGGGAATATGGACAATCACCTTTCTGATCATTATGCTCAAGTTTTAGATATAAATAATTGTACACTTAAGAAACCTGACCTAACTGAAACTATAACCCTTAGAGAATTTACTGAGGCTAATATTTTAAAACAACACACTTGTTTGATTAATGAAACATGGCAAGATTTGAATAACATTAAAAATACAAATGAAAAATGGAATAAATTTTATGAAATTCTAAATCTCTATATTGAGCTATGCTGCCCTATAGTAAACAAAATATGGGAACCTTTAAAAAAAAACATAAAGTAAGGATTTCAAGAGAGGCTTTGAGTTTGAGGGAAAAAATAAAGGATTTATATCTGTTTGCTAAATCTACAAAACTAGAGCACTACAATAGCAAATACAAACAATTTAAAAAAGCATATGAGGATGAACTGATAAACAATAAATCACAAAAGGTGATAAGAAGCTGTCTGATACTAGTAATTATTCAAAAACAGCGTGGTCAATGGTTAATAGCATGAGGGAAGAAAAATTAAAGCAAGAAAATATTAATCTACTCATTAATAACTGCATAGAAAATAATCCACTTCAGATATGCAATCGTTTTAATCATTACTTTATAAATGTTGCTGGTAATCAAAATACCCCAGATGTTGCAGATTTTATAACTAATAAAGGTATAGGAAATTCGCTTTATCTGTACGATACTACGGCAGATGAAGTTACAAGATTAATTAATGGATTTAAAAATAAGGATTCCATTGGATGGGATGGAACTAGCTTCAAGTTGTTAAAAAGATGTAAACATGTTTTGAGCACCCCCTTTGTTCATCTGATAAATACATCACTAAACCTAGGAATTTTCCCAGATTGTTTAAAAATTAGTACTGTTATTCCGATACCTAAAAAGGGAGACAGAAGTAACATGCAAAACTATAGACCTATAACCCTTACCTCAGTAATAGCTAAGCTGTTTGAAAAAATACTCTTGAAGAGAATTATGAATTTCTTTGAAAAATATGATATTTTAAATTATTTTCAGCGTGGCTTTCGGGCTAAAAGGTCAACCACCACGGCCCTAATAGACTTTACTCACAACATCTTAAGTAATCTAAATGAAAAAAAGAAAACTGTAAACATAGTTTTGATCTATCTAAGGCGTTTGACTGTGTCCAACGCGATGCAATGCTATTAATCTTAGAAAAGTACGGTATTCGAGGGGTTACCAATAGATTAATTTCGTCGAATCTAAAAGGTCGTGTACAATACACAAAAGTAAGCTTTAAACAAGGAGAAAAAGGAACAACATTTAAATCAAATGCTGAAATAGTTAAATATGGTATACTCCAAGGCTCAGTACTTGGACCATTATTCTTTATTTTATATTTAAATGTTATGTATTCGACACCTAGTTGTAAAATGATAAGCTATGCAGATGACACCACTATTATATGTAAAACAAACAATGATCTTGACTTGAAATCATTAGCCACCAATGAATCGCTAAGAATAAACACATTTTTAAATCTCTCAACCTCACTAATAACCCTGACAAGACAAATATAATCAAATTTGAGTTAAGCAAGAAGAAAAAAGATATATTATTTTATATTAAGTTTGGAAATGTTGCAATACAGGAATCTGATTCTCACAACTTTTTAGGAATACAAGTAGATAAACTCATGTCCTGGATTAATCATATCTATGACCTTTGTAAAAAAAAAAATAAGCAAAGGTTTGCATTTAATGAGGGAATTTGCAAAAACTTGTAATGTTGAGGTTCTAAAACTTATATACTATGGGTTAATTAATTCACATATCCAGTATGGTATTGAATTATGGGGGGGGGGTGTAATAAAATGCATATGCAAAGGGTTCTAGTGCTACAAAAGAAATGTATCAGAACTATGTTTAAAATGGGGAGCCGAGAATCGTGCAGGGAGGTTTTTTAAAAAGAAAATATGTTTACTGTAGTATCTCTATACATATACAAAGTAACTTACTTAATTAAGCAGAAAAAACCAAATCTAAATAGTGAAATGCATAACCATGATACTAGATGCAAAATTTACTTACATTATAACAGCTACAATGTAAAATATGTAAATAAAGATCCCTATATAATAGAATTACACATGTATAATCGACTCCCTGCATATGTAAAAAATGAAAATGCTGTTAAACTTAAACAATGTCTTAAGACATATTTACTGAACAATTCTGTGTATGATATCAATGAATTTTTAAAATAATTTCTGTAGTCTATATTAATACTTTGTTAAATCAAACATCCTGTATATATTAATGCATTTTTATAATTTATGTAGACTACATTGATTTAATGCTAATTTTGTGTAATGTAAACTGACAATGCTCGATATTCGAAAAGAGTCTATAGGCTGCTAATAAATTACAATTACAGTCTGGTGCAAATGGTATCTCAGCACGTGACAGCCCGAAAATGGAGCGAATGTGTATCACACATTGTTCGGGAAGCGCAAACAATGTGGAATTTGGAGAGATCGGTGGACATTGTCGTTGATTGATTAATTATCAATCCCGGTGATGATTCAGACAGTTCCATTGCGTTTGCAACAGATGACTCGGATCTTGAAGGAGAGGGCCCACCTCCATCTTTAGATTAACTCTTTTGGGTGAGTCATTGTATTATTGCAGTATATGGTTGTTCACACACACAAAATATTGGCGCTTGGAGCAAACGAACAGTATGCCTGCATTTTATAATTTTACGCGATAATTTCATCTTATATATAGACACATATATATATCATATATATATAGACACACACACACAGCACACAATATCTGTGAAGAGTGAACGTAGATAGGCATTTATTTCCTACCATTAGTGCGTAGGTTTGCTCTTTTGAAATTGTCTAGAAGATGAACACAGCTAAGCACCACATGGTCCGTCCACGTGCGTTCGCGGAATAATACATTCTGGTTTGCAGACATCGCCGGTAAACTACGATTGGACATATAATAGTACTGATAACTAAAACAACAAATAAAGAAATGAACAAAAATGTTGTATTTGTACGGGGTGGTACTAACGACATTGCAAGAAACATATCCAGGGTGGGATTGAAGTACATTACCAACTTTTCAGAACAAAATAACCCACAAATATAATCGTAATGGCCCCATTGAAACGTTTTGATTCGTGTAAAAATAAAGAGGTCCAGGTTTTTAATAGACAATTAAAGAAACGAATGACGAATTACAGCTATATAAAGGTAATAGACTTAGTGCTGGAAAGAAGTGATTTCACAAGACATGGGTTGCACATGAACTATAAGGTGAAAGCAAAGAATAACAAGTAAATCGAAACATTGGTTCGTGAAATGATAAGGGTAGCTTTTTCCCCCATTTAACTTGGAGAGGAAAAATGCATTACGCATTCAACTCCCAGCCGAGGTGCAATGGCTGGGAGGATATGTTGGACTCTCCGCTCTGCTGCGGCATACCCACAAAAAAAAACTCCACGTTATAACACGTAGTTTGCTGAATTAATTTGTGCATGAAGCTTTGCGCGGTTCCGCTGTTGCACCCGTGTAGTATGTGGATTCTGGGATGCTGCCGGGTGATAGGTAGTTTTTAGGCTACAGCCATGAAACCTGACTGCAGCCTAGGGGAGTTAATGGTGGTAGTAGAGAGGAATGAAGGTGTAGGTAGTGCAGGAAAGGTTAGCTTAATTCAGCGTCGACTCAGCAGCTCTTAGACGTAGGCTGACTTGCTTCTCCGGCTGTCGGTCGTCGTTGGACCCGAGGGTCCCGTGGTTCCGTTGAGAATAATTGCCCCTCTGCTTGAGTTGGAGGAGGAGCGGCGTTGGGTTGGCCCTTAACACGGAAGAGCTCTGCGGAGAATGCAGCCTGCTATAGGATGACCTGCTTCAGCTGCTGTGCGATGGCGTCTACTGATATGTGATATGTCCTGCGCCACAACAGGTGGCACAGAACCGGCAGTGACGACGGAGATCATGCCCAGTGCACTCGGCGGTGGTGGAGTTGGTACCACAATAGTGGCACCGCGGCGGCGAGGAACAGACGTCAGCTGTGTGCCCGAAGGCACAGCAGCGTCGGCAGGGCCGGTGGCGTTCTTGTCGACTAACCTCGACGACCAGTAGTCGACCTAATAAGGACAACAGTGACGTCAAGGCAGCTTCCAAGTCAGCCTGTTCTTGCATCTCCACTCGTACCAACGGCGTTGGTCCGCGGTCGCAATATATGCGGGTGGCCCTCAAGCAAGAAGGCCACTGCGACTGCACGGCGGTGAACAGATGCCGGGTGGAAAGGTCCCGAGGGACCCCCCGTACCACGGCACTGAACCGGGGTGGCGGCGTGGAGCTCGGCGGAGACGACGATGGTGAGGCCGTTAACTGCGACTGCAGTTGCGGCGAAGCTGCGCTAGCGGCTGGCGGCGTAGCGAGGCTTGCCTCAGCCGGCGGAAACGGAAGTACTGCTTCCTCGGCGGCTGCCGGGGAAGAGGTGTCGGTTGCTGCCGTAGCAGCGGCGGCTCTGCGTGTTCCCTTCTTGCACATGTTGAGGGACGTGGAGGGCAAGACGGTGGATCTGCAAGCTCCAGAATCTGGAGAAAAAAACCGAGAGAAGAGAAATCGTAAACCACCAATGAGAGATTCACATTTTTTTTTATGGTCAGAGGTCATTAAGGTGTCATGAAGTCCAAGGTATGCAGTACTAGGAATTATTTAATAGCACGTAAATTATGTATATTCCATTAAAATGTTCAAAGTTTAACTAATCAGTTACTAGAACTTAAAGTATTGCTCAATGGGGATCTGGCTTATTCAATTTAAATTAGTAAGTGGATATTCTAGGGTACTATACCAGTGTGGGGATCAAGCATATTTGTGCGATCGCATATACAAACAAAAAGTGTTAATGCATTTAACTCTTTAAGAGAGAACAAAACAGTTTAATTGTCAATAACAGAAATACAAAATAAAAATGTAAGAATTGCATGTATGTATAGCTCCCCATATAGAGATTTTTATTTATTTTTGGAAAATCTGCAGAGGGTAATGGAATTCTATGCATTGAAAAAGAAACTACTTGTGTTATGTAGTGATTGGAATATTGATTTTTTTGGTAAATAATAAGAAATTGGACACATTACAAAATCTGTTAATTTATATGGGTTTATAAATACAGTGACTGCGGCTACCGGAATTACTGAGAAAAAATCTTTATTAGATGTAAAAATCGTAAAAGCTACAGAACAGGGCCTAGCAAAAATTATTGATACAGGTTTCTCAGATCATTGTACACAAGTATTAGAACTTAGATTTCAAAAACCGAATCAAATTAGAGAAATTAGAGTTTTGAGAAGTGAATTTAGACATGAGGATATGCCTCGTTTTAGGAATTTACTGAAAACTGAAAAATACCTTTTTGTATAGTTTAATTCATTTCAAAATATCTTTTTGTATGGTTTAATATAGCCTTCCCATTAAGAAGTAAGATTCTCAGACAGTGTTATAAAAGTTGAGTAACTCAAGGAATTATATCTAGCAGGAAGTTAAGGCAGTTAAATGCTCTTCAAAAACAAGGTTTAGTTAAACAAGAATAAGTGAACCAATATAAAAAGATATATAGACAGGTTATAAGATAAGCATAGAAAATGGAAAATGACAAATCTATAGTAAGGTCAAATAATACATTTAGAGCCGCTTGGAAATAGTAAAAAAAAAAACAAATTGGGAAAAGTATTAACAAAGAGGTAATATAGGATATAAAGAGCACAAACGGGAACGTAACGTAATTGAAAACTCATTCAATTTGTATTTTTCAGAAATAGCAAACTAATTAATTCAAACTAATACACATCACGCAAGTTATGGGAATGTAACTGATAATATACGAGCAAATAGTAGTATGTTTTTAGAACCAATTACAAAAATAGAAATAATAAAAGTAGTGGAAGGTATGAAAAATAAAGTCTTTGTAGCCAGCATAACACACAAGAGACAGAATTCGAAATCGGTTAGGATATACGGAAAACAAATTCTAATGTGTTCCATTCACATGACTTTCTCTTCATCTCTGCAAAAATATTATTAAAGAGCTTATGCTTCTATTTACTTCATGCTAATCCAGAAAAAATTAGCAGAAATAGTGTTATTACTTGCTCCCTTGAAGTAGAAGGGAAATCAGGGAGTAACATAGGTTAAAGAGATATTCAAAAGCTGGTTGCTATGTGACATAAGTTCCTTTGTGTGAAAACAGAAGTTGACATTTTTCCTGTATGAGAAAAATATAAGTTTTTCAAAGCTGAAACCAATAACAAAAAAAAAAAACAAAAAAAAAAAAAAAAATCTAAGGTGTTTCATTCACATGACTTTCTCTACTTCTGTGTAACAAATTATTGTTAATAAGCTTATTCTTCTATTTACTTCAAGCCAATCGAGAAAAATTAGCAGAAATAGTATTATTATTTGCTTCATTGTAAGTAGAAACGAAATATGGGAGTATCAGGTAAAAGTGAAGTCAAAAGCTGGTTACCAGTTGATTGAAGTTCCTTTGTTTGTATGGACACCAGTTGAAAAATTCCTGTATGAGAAAAGTACAAATTTTTCAAAGCAAAAAACGAGTATATTAAAAACGATCAACTCCTCAAAAAATGTTATATAACACAAATTGTGTGTTTTAATGTTCTCTACATTTCTTGTGTGGTATTTGTCCATTTCTTACAGTTTAGCAGTTATGAAAAATTCTTCTCTAGAGGCTATTCCCAGAAAATTTAAGATATACAGATTATTTGTCAGGTAAATACCTTAAATATATGATATTTTAATCAAAATCGTTAGAGCCATTTTTGAGAAAATCAAAAATTTTGAGAAAAATTCCATGTAAAGGGTAGTTTTTAGGTGGGGGGATTTTCTTAAAAATCTTCGTGTCGCATCCTTGGAAGATATCAAACTTAAATACCAAGTTTGGTATTTAACGGTCTTTTCATTTTTGAGCTATGCTGTCTACAGACACACACGGACCTTTTTCCAAAATGTTTCTTTTTTAATTCAGGGGACCCAAAGCATGTATTTCCGTGAAATCTTGGTATTGAATTTTTGGGTGCAATACAATACCTTCTCTATACACTATGTACATAGTACGTGTAGAGAAAGTAAAAAAAACGATCAACTCCACGAAAAAAAGACTATATTACATAAATTGTGTGTTTTAACGTGCTCTAATTTTTTTGTGTAGCAAGTTAATGCCCATCTCTTACGGTTTAGCAGTTTTGCAAAATTCCGTAAAATTCGTCCAGAATAAGGTAGTCTTCAGAGGCCATTCCCAGAAAATTCAAGATATACATTTTCTGCTAATTAAGTTTTTGTCTAACTCATGCGGTTTACAGTTATGCAAAACCCATCCAGAATAAATTTAGAGGCTAGTCTCAGAATATTCAAGATATACATTTTATGCCATGTAAATATCTTTAATATATATTTTAATCAAAATCGATAGTCATTTTTCACAAGATCAAAATGTTTGAAAAATGTTCCATGTAAAGTGTAGTAATGGGTGGGAGAATTTTCTTGATGATCTTCTAGTCGCACCCTTGAAAGATACTGAACTTAAAATACCAAGTTTGGTATTTAACTAACTTTTCATTTTTGAGCTAAGCGGCCCCCCCTCCCTCATACATACACACACGCACACACACACACCGAACACTGACAAACACAAAGGAATTTTTTCTAAAAATGTATTGTTTCTTTTTTTTTCGGGGAATCTCATAACACATATTTCCGGCTAAATCTTAGTATCGAATTTTTGGGTGCAATAAAATACCTTCCCTATACACTATGTACATAGTGCGTGTGGACAAAGTAAAAAAAAAAAAAAAAAAAAAGCGCGTTCTCATGACTTTCTCTACGTCTCTGTAACAAATTATTGTTAAAAAACTTATTCTTTTATCTAATTCACGATAATCGAGACAAACATTAGCAGAAATTGTCCTTGTTACTTGGTTCCTTGTAAGTAGAAGGGAAAAATCTAATGATGTCCACAAACCTTTTATTCAAAGCATTAATCCGCTATCTACATCATGCTAATCAAAATAAATATAAGCAGAATCAGTGATATTACTAGTTTCCTTGTAAGTAGAAGGGAAATAAGAAAATGCATAGTCTAAAGCGATACTCTCATCCTCTAAAAACCGGTCGCTATGTAAAACAATTGAAATTCCAATCTCTTTAGTTGTCAGAAGTAAAAGAAAAGAAAGATGTCTTCCCGTTTGAGAAAAATTTAAGTGGCTTAACATTGAAATCAATAATGCGGAATAGTTAAAAAACGATAAACACTACAAAAAAAGTGTATGTATATATATATATATATAGAAATATATATATATATATATAAGATAAATTGTGTTTTAATGAGATCTACATTTTTTTGTATAGTAAGTTTTTGTATTTCTCTTACGGTTTGCCAGTTATATAAAAGTCATCTAGAATGAAGTGGTCTTCTGAGGCTATTCCCAGAACATTCAGGATATACACGTTTGACATAAAAATATCTTATACTTAAAGGTATTTAAACAAAATCGTTACCATTTTTTAAAAATGTTCCATGTAAAGGATAGTTAGGGATGGGGGATTTTCTTGAAAATCTTCATGTCGCAGCCTTGGAAGATACTAAACTTAAATACCAAGTTTGATATTTAACCGACTTTTCGCTATACTGCCCATAGACACACAGGGACCTTTTTCTAAAAAATCTGATGTGTTCCATTCCCATAACTTTCTCTATATCTCTGTAAATTATTAATTTTAATAAGCTTATCTTTTATTTATTTCATGTTAGTCGAGAAAAATTAGCAGAAATAGCCTTATTCCTTGCTTTATTGTAAGTAGAAGCGAAATAAGGGAGTACCATAGGTTAAAGTGAAAGCCAAAAGCTGGTTGCTATGTGACTGATGTTCCTTTGTTTGTATGGACAGGAGTTGAAAAATTCCTGAATGAGAAAAGTAAGTTTTTCAAAGCTGAAACCAAGAAAAAGGAATATCTCAAAAACGATCAACTCCACGAAAAAAAAATGTATATTACATAAATTGTGTGTTTTAACGTGCTCTACATTTTTTGTGGGTTAAGTTTTAGTCCATCTCTTACGGTTTAGTAGTTATGAAAAATGCATCCAGAATAAAGTAGTCTTCAGTGGCTATTCCCAGAAAATTCAAAATATACATTTTATTTGTCAGGTAAATAACTTTAATATACGATATTTTAATCAAAATTGTTAGAGCCAAAATTTTCGAAAAAAGTTCCATGTAAAGGGTAGTTTGGGGTGGGGGGATTTTTCTCAAAATCTTCGTGTCGCATCCCTGGAAGATACTAAACTTAAATACCAAATTTGGTATTTTGGTATTTTACCAACTTTTCGTTTTTGAGTTATCGTGTTCACAGACACACGGACACACACACACACACACACACACGCGGACCTTTTTCTTAAAATACTTTTTTTGGATACAGTGGATCCTAAAACATATATTTCCGGTGAACTCTCGGTATCGAATTTTTTGGTGGAGTGCAATACATTCTCTATACACTATGTACATAGTGCGTATAGAGAAAGTAAAAATGTGTTGTTGTTTTTTTATTCAGAGGGTTCCAAATCATATATTTCCGGTGAGGGATAGAGAAGGTATTGTAATGCACCCAAAAATTCGATACCGAGATTTCACAAGAAATATATGTTTTGGGGTCCCCTGAGTCCGAAAAAAGTAGTTTTAAAAAAAGGTCCGCGCGCGCGCGTGTGTGTGTGTGTGTGTGTGTGTGTGTGTGTGGGTGGGTGTGTGGATGTCTGTCTGTCTGTGGACAGCATAGCCCCAAAACAAAAAGATCGATAAATGCCAAACTTGGTATTTAGGTTTAGTATCTTCCAAGGATGCGACACGAAGATTTTCAAAAAAAAATCCTCCCACCACAAACTACCCTTTACATGGAAAAATCTCGAAAATTTTGATTTTCTTAAAAATGGCTCTACGATTTTGATTAAAACCCCGTATATTAAAACTATTTATATCCGACATAAAATGTATATCTCGAATTTTTCGGGAATATCCTCTGAAGACCTCTTTATTTTGGACGAATGTTGCTTAATAGCTAAACCGTAAGAGATAGAAGAAAAAAAAAAAAAAAACGTACTACACAAAAAATGTACCTCATGACAAAACACACAATTTATGTCCTCTACGTGTTTGTTGTGGAGTTAACCGTTTCTGAGATATTGCTTGTTATTGGTTTCAATTGTGAAATACTTAGACTTTTCTTAGACAGGAAGTGTCCGCTTTTCTTTTGTTCTACTCCTGGCCAAGCAAAGAAGTGATTTTCAATGACAACCGCATAACGATAGCTTTTAAAACATTTGACAATCACTTTAGCATAGTGCATTCCCTTATTCTCTTCTACTTATAAGGAACTAAGTAATAACATTCTGCTAGCATTTATCTTGATTGGCATTGTGTACAGTAAGGGAGGGGTGAATTGGATCAGTAAGGGAGGGGTGAATTGAGTAGCATAATCTTTTGTAGGAATTTTGTAGATCAGCTAGAGAAAGTCATGTGAGTGTAACACATCAGATTGTTAGATCATGATGATCCTTCCCCATTCTTCTTGCAAAGTCGGCCAGACTTTAAAATGGTCCCTTTGCTAAGGCGCAATTCTAGACTTGCAAGAAGTGACTGAAGGAAACAGATTTTACTACGTTGCCTCTCTCCCCTAGTACAGGGAGTCTTTTGTTTGCTAATGGTTACTGCCTAGTGGAAGGGGGCAGCGGTACCGTTTGAGGGTAATCTTATTTTGGAGAAAACTGTAGGTATCGCGACGCCCCTGTTGGAGCAATTGGCAACACGTTCGACATTATTCCGCTATTTTGTTAAAATAAAATAAGGTATAAAATTAACATTTTATGACCATTAAAACAGCTTATTATGGGTGCTTATTTAATGCATTTATAATTGTATAAGCTTACTCTGTTTTTGGCAATTAATTAGGTATTTTACTTTTATATTTACTTACACATAAATTACTTATGAACTAGCAGGACGGCCGCGCCGTGGCCAAGTGGTTAGACGACCCGGGTTCGATCCCAAGCGACCGCATGTGAGATTTGTGGTGGACAAAGCGGTTCAGGGGCGGGTTTTCTCTGGATTCCCCCGCCATCGCATTCCACCGGTGCTCCATCTTCATTACATGTATCACCAGTGTCATCGCCTGCGGTGCCACAAATAATAAAAGCGGGCGTTAAACACTATAAAAAAACTAGAAGGACGTTCTCCTCCTTAGTATGAGGTAATACTGTCACAACTAAAGTTGGACACAGGGGGGAATAGCTATTAGAGGGTAGCGAAAGGAAGGTAGATGGTAGAGCAATGATAATAATGGGACTTAAGTTAAGCTAATATATTAAGAAAGATTAAATAATCTGTTGGTTACGCATGTTTGGTTTACAAAGGTGGAGGATGGCAAACTATTCTATTAATCCTGGCCAATATCATTCTCATTATGGAGTTACTAACATAAATCCTTACCTTAAGAAATGTGTCATGATGTGTCTAGGGGAGGTGAGAAGTGGTCAAAGTGGTGGCCGGTTGAGCCCGGAGCGACGCCTCAAGACGCACACAAGCAAATAGAGGTTCCCCGACGGTCAAAGACAATAGCCCCGGAGGACGGGTTTGCCGTCCCTTAAATAGATTTAGTGGCGTCCCCGGAAGGGCATTCCAACATGGTGGCCGTTCTCCTAATATGAAGAACCAACGCCCTGATAGTGGGTAGACTTAGCCAATCAGCACCGAATGCTTAAATGTTCTAGAATATCCTGTGTGACGCCAAAGTGCGAATGTGCACGTAAACCGAACGGAAGTTGGTCGCATCAAAAGTCCACTGGGAGTGCCATCGGAAGACTCTAGTCGCTTCCATCCTGTTATTTCATCAGCTTATAACAAAGCTTGTATTTTCCTAAGAATCTGTAAGCTCAAATCCCAATTAATTCAGATTAATTAATTCGTAATTACTAAAACATAATAAATTAAACTCTCGCCAATGACACATGCGACATACCTCCGAACGGTAAGAATAGCGGCCCCTGACGCTTGTTAAAAAAAAACAAGAATATCAGGTATAACAACAAACAAATATTGAAAGGGGGACCAAACACCGCAAAACGTAATACAATTATAATGTCACATAAAATATACAAGGAAGTTTTCAGAATTTGAGTAGCACCTGAAAGAGAGAGAAAAAAGTACAAAAGGGAGTGGAAGAAGTACCTATCAGAAGGAGGGAAAGATAAGTTCACTCGTTGAATCCACAATGTGTGAGGTCAAGTTCCATAGGAGACCTAAATGAATACTAGCACGGGAAGTTTTTCTGACTTTTGGACACACAGAAGAAAACAATGTCGACGAATATGTTGCAGATACAATTATACACTTGCTGAACGCAGTCTGTGAAAAGTCTTTGGGACACAGCCAGTGTCCAAAGGGAGATAAGCACACGCTATAACATTGTGTCCTTAGTGTACGATCCTCACCAAGCTTCCGGAAGAAAAACCAATGTCCAGCAGTACAATGTTCTGGCTTCAAGATGAGCACTCGTAACATCCCTCCGGGGGTATATAGTCCATTGTTCACCCCCTGGGTAAACTGAAATGTCGAAGGTGGTGCTCAGCCTTGATGTCCCACGAAGATCCTTGTTGACGGATTATGTGTCAGCACCGTGCAAGTGCAATTAGTGTGGATTACTCGAAAGAGAAACAAATATAAGGGAATTAGGGTTGGAAAAATAAAAAATGAGAAAGCAGTAATACTTATGTGAGGTAGATCAGGTGGTGGATGAGGGAGAGGCACGTCAGGTAATCCAGAAGGTACGCATGTTAAAGATAGGAGGAAATAATTGAATGATTGTGCTACTACATAAGATTATCTAAAGATGACAAACATAAAATGCAAATTAAATGAGTAATATGTGGTCGTGAAATATTTAAGTAATAATGAATTTGAGTAATTCAACATGGCGTAGAAGGAGTAAGATTACAACAAAAACTGATAATGCATTTAAAGGCCACTGACAACGTGTCAGAGGTTAAAATTTGAAATTTAGTGACTCGTGCTACCAAACTAACACATTACACAGATGTTTCACTGGAACACAAACAAGTTACAAAAGCAATCATGATAGTGACAGTGTAATACAAAAAAAAAAATTATATTATAAAATATTAAGTATTGCTATTCATAAATGGAATTCAGATATTTTTGTTCAGCTAACAATTAAAGTTTCATTAGTAAATATAACATGAGATGGATCTTAGTAGAAGGCATAAAATCATAACATCAGAAACAGAGCAACTGTTACACTCATACAATCAAATTTTGGACAGTAAATAACCAGAAATGTGACTGACAAAATAGTTTACAGAAAGTTGAAATAGTAAATGTAAGAGATGTAAGTAAATACAATATTAATAAACATGACAATGTATCTAATAAAAACATTATGAATACTGTAGATTAGACCCATAGGGTGCGAAGGTACTAGAGGTAACAAAAGTTATGCGAAAAAGAAACATAGTTTATCAATACCGGAAACGATATCCTCTCAGAGTTAAAATAAATTACATTATAAAGCTAAAGATAAACTAGAAGGCATCGCCCTCCCCCAATACACCAATAAATAGCATGCGCGATCGCTATATTGTTAAAGGGTCGTCCCTTCCAGTTAATCAATAATGTTTAAATTAGTATGGCAAGGTTTAAATACATGTTAGATAACGTTCCAATAAAGATAAGAAAATAAAGCAAAAGAATAAGGATTAAATAGATAATGTTGTTATTACCACTTTCGAAAAACATTTCTGAACGAACAATAACACCCTGATGGCTATCGACTGTATCCACAAGTATGATAAGATATTGATTAAACCAAAATAAGTCATGGAACGATCTTCTTAAAAGGCATGGTACAGAGTTGCATTACGTACAAATTGATTTTGAACACATCACTTACCAAAAATTAAAAATTTTCGTGATACAGCAATAAAATACTGCTACAGGAAGCTATGTTTAACAATGTAAAAACATTAGAAATACCGAGTCTCCAGTACATTTCTTGTTTATACAAAACATAGAAGTATCCTTCAATTGTTACTATAATTAATAAATTGCTAATTATGCTCCATCTGTTACTTTAAATAATGGCAAAATCATAACCATATAATATTGCAATTAATATGTCAACAAATCTTTTTCTTTACACATTAGGAATTGTCAGAATTAAAACACATAAAAGTAAACAACAATAATTACATAATATCACAATGACGGGTGGTGAGTGCCGCCATTAAACATACTCCTCGACTAGTTTAACTATCCCGGGACACTTAAAACTCAACATTTATACTCATCTTACGGGAGCTACCCGCATCAACAAAATAACATTTGTGTACACAATATTAAAACTCTGCGTAGTTTTCCAAAGTACATGTTCCCTAGATTACTACCTGATGGGACCCTGCGGTTTCCCCAGAAAATAAAATAATCCTTATATTTCACTACAAATATAACCTATCCCAAGGTTTTTGTCCACATCGATTAATGTTTCATGAGACCTCGCGGTTTACTCAGGAAATTAATTAATCGGAAATCGACCTCTCATAAAAATATTCTCACACAGATTTAACTCTTCATGGAGCCCTGCGGCGTTAGCCATAAGGAAAATAATCTGATACATATATTCTCAGCTATAACATCATGGAGAGGGCCATACGGCAAAACTCTATCAACGATAGTGACGAAAACTCTGACAATCCATAATGAGCAGACATATGCATACGTATAGAAGCAAATTCTCTCGGTAATGTTTATTGTATTAAACAGAAAGTCTACAAAATATTGTATCTCAAGGCATTTAACTATTGACAACAGGATGCGGTAACAGTCATCCGCCAGAAAATACAAAGCAAGATGCCATTACGCATACCGGATAAATACAGTAGCGGAACACCAAGAAGAAAATAAAAATAATTTACCTTTTTGAAAGAAATAACTCGGAAAAATACATCCATGGTCATCATATTTGGCATTATCACCTAGTGTTATCGCCGATGATCAACATTGCTTCCTAAGCTCATACCAATCGTAGGGGGAATGAATATAAGCAATAGAACTCACGTCTGAAATAAAAACTTAACAACAAAATATAAGCAACAAAAAACACAGCAATATTATGCACAAACATTATAATTCCAAAATACACGACACACACACACTCGTGATAGGTAAAAGTAACCATTGCGTAACTCAAAGAATGGAATACATCCAAGGGAAAATCCAGTAAATATACTAACGGTGTTCCCTTTAACACTTGTATATATTTATAAGTAGGTTTCTGCTAAAAACATTCAATTAAAATTATGCATTATGCTCTATGAAGGAAATCAAAGTAAGCTAGTCCCTAATTGCATCTGAACGCAAAGTAAAATCCTGTACATAAAATATAGGTATTATGAAACTAATAAATATTAAAGTAGACAGAAGTTATAATATGGTAAGAGAAATTTCTGAGATGCAGTAAAAGCTTTGTCGGAAAGAGCAAGGCTTATCAGCGAAGACTTCCGCTTTAAAGCAGTCTTATATCAGATTTGTAATGAACAAAGTCGACTTTAAAAAATCAGTGAGTTACGGTCAAATAATTTCTGCTAATTTGTCTAAGTGGAACATTTTTCGTATGTTAATTGTAACGAAAATAAACTGATGAGTCTCAGCTATAATCTTCTGACGTTCATCTATTAAAATCATGGGTGCCAATGGATAAAAAAAATGCAGTAGAGGTAACTTTAATATATGCTTACTTAGATTTAAGTAAACAAACTAGGAAGGTGTCCATTTGTTTCGAGTTTTACTAAAATCACGGTCATAAAATTTTTGATTTCGTAAACTATCTGTTATACAATGAGATTAAAAGTGGATACATAATGGTCAAGCCTTCAACGAGAAAAAAAAAATCAGCAGTTACTATTATAGCTGAATGAAGAAAATAATAACAGTGAAAGCTGTAAATTTTTCATTGTGAAGTATAAGTATAATGCTGATTAGAAACATAGATTCCTAGATTTGAAAAAAAAGTATTAAATAAATGTTACCTAGTTTATCGCGATTCCATTCAATCGTATGGTTAAGCAGTATTTCAGCTTACTAATTAACACAAACTTTAGGTGACTTTATTTAAAAGTATTCAACACAATCTATTAGAAATAAAAGTTATTAATACAATCCTGTTTTTATTTTAGTACCAGTGGTGGCTTTAAATAAGTTGGCAACAGGAAATACCTAAAAAAGAACAGATTTTAAGTTTCACGAGGTTATCTAGTGCGAATAACATATCACTAATCTGTGTGTATATAAATCCAACTATTTCGCTACTGAAATTTTCGATTTTAAGACATTATTTTAACTGTAACATTACTTAATAAAATATTATTATTATTATTATTATTATTATTATTATTATTATTATTATTATTATAGCAGTTCTTACTGTGATTCTCCATTATACTTTTTAAAAATTATGTTAGAATAGTTAGAAGCTATTAAAATACATCTTCCTTTCTGATTATTATTTTTACTATTGTTTTTATTTTTATTCAACGTTCTTACTTATGTTAGTAAGCTTAATATGATTTATTTAATTGGCATTTTACATATAATAATTGTTGAAAATTTTATTCGAAATAAAAGAATATTGTTAATGTCTTACATGTTTTTATTTTTTTTTTTTCGACAATTTCATTTTGCTATTTTTTTTTATTCGTAATGTGAATTATTTAGTCAATTTAAAGAAAGTATTTGTTATAATTTACTGTTAATTATTATGTAGTGATTAAGTGATATATTTATCTCTCTGTTATGGTAAAATGCCAATTTATTCGTAAAACTATTTTACTTGAGCACTTTATTTTCAATTATTACTATTATGTAAAATTAATATTGGTTATTTTTGTTTTATCAACATTATTATTGTTATTATGAACATTATTATCTTAGCTTTATATTTTGTTTCAAACCTGTGCTCTAAGTGGTTTTCCAAGAAGTAAGCAAGGAGAGTTTGTTAAAGTAGCGATAAAGTTTCCTTCCTATAATTCATTATCGGAGTTTTATATTGGAGTTATGATAATTAACAATATTTTCTCTTCAACACAGGCATTCAGATAGAGTATACATCTTCACAAAAAGGGTTACTTATGTTACACACTGCTTGACGGTTAAGCAATATTGTTTTATTCATGTATATCATATTGAATCAGCTACTGTGCTACGTATTTATTTATTTATGATCAATACTTAATCATCTCTTCTTTTTTTTTTTAAGTAAGCATTAAAAATTTATACCTAGTTATGAAAAGTACAATTATTGTAATTTTGGCTACTATTGGTGTTATTGAAATACGCTTTTGATTTATTTTAAATTACCCCTGGCTACTGTGACTAAGAATGACAAACTAAGTATTATGATTACCGGATTTGGAATAAAATGTTTGAAATTGTTGCGTTTGTAATAAGCTTATCTAGGGGCTATATTATCTCCACATCTGATTATAATTATATTAAGCACTTAGGCATGCTAAACTATGCATACATATTATTAAACATAGCAGACAGAGTATTAGAAGACAGAAAAGCATGATAATAAAAATTCTTAGCTTATTATTGAGCTATAAGCGAAACATATCTAATATTATAAGAATTAACTTGATATGACCAAATATATACTTAAACCATATAGTCCTTCTTCAGTTTATGCATCCTGTCTAGATGTAGTTGACTTCGTAGTTACTCGGGGTCACTTGCTGCTGTCTCGGTTTTTTTTTTTCAAATCAAGTGTTCTTTGTGCTGGTCTTTTCTGGGGGGGGGGTTGTTAAAGGTGCTTATGGGGGGAATATTTTTAAGGGGCGCTCCGGACCCAACCAACCAAGACGACTTCAAGTTCGACCACCAGATATGTAGGGCAAGCGTTGTAAACTTATACGCGTCTAACAGTTCATCTTAGGTTATACACAAAAGTAAACCTACAGATCCCGTCGGTGGACATTTGTTATTAATTGTCTTGAACTAGACTGATCATATTATCACTTGTATCGCACATTTACAAATTGTACAGTTGTTCTCTTACGCGGGTTGTTGTATATAAGGGATTTATCATACGAATAAACTCACGATAAAAATTATTGAGAATATTATGAAAAAGGCACGTATCTAATGAAATTTAAGGTTTTTCAGAACTATTAGATTCATAAAACTATTTTTAGAATGGCCAAAGGATTAAGACACAGTTATCTGGGTTGCTGTTACAGCTTTCCAGAACCAAGAGTTGGAAATTATAAATACTTGCATATGAGTAACACACGTAAATGCATCAAAACAGTTATCTACATCTCGTATGCATGTCACTGCATACATCTAAGTGAAAAAATCATGGTATTTAACCCAAGGATGGAAGGGGGGGAGGGAGGGATTACATTGATGGTCAGTACAAATCGAATTTTTAAAGTGACATAATAATCGAAGCAATAAAATTAAACATTATGTTGCGAATCGCATATATAGTGCCATACTGAAAAAAAAAATTATATTGACTGTTTATATTCCAATGGAAATCAAGCACTGCAGTAACACCGTAAGATATCTGCAAATTTTATTTCCATAAACTTTAGCACTTAAAGGCTAAATAAATGAATTATAAAATAGAAAAATGCAGTTGAATAAAGTGTTCTTTTGAAAAATCGAAAGCAACTAATTCGAGGCTAATGCAAACTGTGATGCTTAGGAGAAGAATCACCTTAAATGTACTCTAAAGATTACAATTAAATAAAATTACAAAAGTATTTTAATTGCAAAATTTTGAATTTGTAAGCTACTGAAAGAAATTGAAAACAGAGGTATAAATTGAAACATCAGGCAGGGAGACTACATTTACGATATCCATTTCTGGCAATAATATAGTAAGAAAAGAAAGTGTCTGGAGAGTTGCAATGCATATGCAAAATCGAGGCAGGGTTTCTGGGTGACATATTGTTAGAATCAGTGTAACTCTATTATTTGTGAATTAACTCTACAATATAATAATTTGAAAAGGCGGCGCTACAACATAAATCTCTCCTGATGCATTAACTACTAGAGGTACGGGATCGAACTCTACTGTTCAATGAATTAACTTTGGAAAGCCATATGTCTCTTGAGGTGGACTAAAATGTACAGGTACGGGATCCAACCATACTTCGCATTAAAATAAAACTATTACAGCGAAGCCGGTGCCACTCCATCAGGTTGTCTAGGTACGGGACCGAACCATACTCTTCTCTAACAAAACGCTGATTTCGGGGGAGAGCCGGCGCTTCCAACATATACCGAGGTACGGGATCGAACCATACTCTTCCCTAACAAAATGCTGATTTCGGGGAAGAGCCGGCGCCTCGACCATAAATGTCACAACTAAAGTTGGACACAGGGGGGGAATAGCTATTAGAGGGTAGTGAAAGGAAGGTAGATGGTAGAGCAATGATAATAATGGGACTTAAGTTAAGCTAATATATTAAGAAAGATTAAATAATCTGTTGGTTACGCATGTTTGGTTTACAAAGGTGGAGGATGGCAAACTATTCTATTAATCCTGGCCAATATCATTCTCATTATGGAGTTACTAACATAAATCCTTACCTTAAGAAATATGTCATGATGTGTCTAGGGGAGGTGAGAAGTGGTCAAAGTGGTGGCCGGTTGAGCCCGGAGCGACGCCTCAAGACGCACACAAGCAAATAGAGGTTCCCCGACGGTCAAAGACAATAACCCCGGAGGACGGGTTTGCCGTCCCTTAAATAGATTTAGTGGCGTCCCCGGAAGGGCATTCCAACATGGTGGCCGTTCTCCTAATATGAAGAACCAACGCCCTGATAGTGGGTAGACTTAGCCAATCAGCACCGAATGCTTAAATGTTCTAGAATATCCTGTGTGACGTCAAAGTGCGAATGTGCACGTAAACCGAACGGAAGTTGGTGGCATCAAAAGTCCACTGGGAGTGCCATCGGAAGACTCTAGTCGCTTCCATCCTGTTATTTCATCAGCTTATAACAAAGCTTGTATTTTCCTAAGAATCTGTAAGCTCAAATCCCAATTAATTCGTAATTACTAAAACATAATAAATTAAACTCTCGCCAATGACACATCTGACAATACGATGGTTCCCAAGGTTGCGGTTTAAAACCCGGCGGATGGCGATGGATATTTCGGAGTGTAAAATCCTTAGCATTGCTTCCTTCGGAAGGGGAAAAATGTCGTTGGTCCCGTGTCGTAGATTTACACACGTAAAAGAATCTCAAGCTCGATAAGACACCTCTAAGCAAAATTAAGCTGTTTTTCCCAACATAGAATAGGACGCTGAGAACCGTAGCAGTTGAAGAGCGCCCATAAATAAAACTAAATTTTAACCAGCAGAACACTTCAATTATTGCAGATGAGAAAATACTTGGCAACCTACAACACTGGTGTTTGAGAGAACAAACCAGGTCTTTTCAGATGAGTTGGTTAAAGAAACATGAATATCTAGCATAGTGCAAAATTTGCACTGTTCTTAGTCGGCGTGAGGTGCGTATAACTGATGTGAAGGTGTCGGAACCACTGAAAGCATAAAAAAGTCATTGAAACGATCAAACACCCGAGAGCACGAAATATTACCAAACAAACGGACATTGTTGTCCAATTGAGATGCCAGGAAATGAAAACTAGTGAAAATAGTCGTAAAAAACACATCCCCATTTTAAAAACAATTATATTATGTGGAATCCAAAACATGTCATTTAGATGCCAGAGATGATCATCTTACGGCGAAGGCAACTTCAGAGCTCTGTTGAAGTTCCGAATCAACGCTGGAAATAAGATAGTACATGACCATGTAAAAAGTATGCTGAAAATGCTTCCGACATAAGAAAGTCGACACAAAATGACTTGAATGCTGTGCAGAATTAATCTACCAAAATAGTAATCAAAATTAAAAATCTGATATGTTCCACTCACATGACTTTGTCTACATCGTTGTAACAAATTATTGATAAAAAGCATATTCTTCTATCTGCATTATGATAATTGAGATAAACTTTAGTATTAATCACTTGCTGCCTTGTAAGTAGAAGAAAAATAAAGAAATACACTAGGTTAAAACGATAGCGAAATCTCTTAAAAGCTGATTGTCATGTGGTTGAAATCCGTTTCTATGCAACGGCCAGGAATTTACAACTTTCCGTGTGAGAAACGTTAAGTATTTTAAATCTGAAACAAATAACAAGGGATATCTCAGTAATAGTCAGTTCCACGAAAAAAAAAAAAAAAAAAGTATAGGATATAAATTGGTTTTAACGTGATCTACATTGTTTGTGTAGTAAGTTTTGGTCTAGCGCTTACGGTTTACCAGTTACGCAAAATTCATTTATAAAAAACCTGATGTGTTCCATTCACGTGACTTTCTCTACATCTCTGCAACAACGTATTGCTAAAAAGCTTATGCTTCTGTTTACTTTATGCTAATCGAGAAAAAATCAGCAGAAATAGTCTTATTACTTGCTTCCTTGTAAGTAGAAGCGAAATAAGGGAGTACCATAGACTAAAGTGATAGTCAAAAGCTGGTTGCTATGTGACTGAAGTTCCTTTGTTTGTATAGATAGAAGTTCACAAAGTCCTGTGTAAGAAAGGTATAAGTTTTTTTTTAAAGTTGAAATCAAAAACAAGGAATATCTCAAAAACGACCAACTCCACGAAAAAAATACATATGACATAAATTGTGTGTTTTAAAGTGCTCTACATATTTTGTGAGGTAAGTTTTTCTCCATCTCTTACGGTTTAGCAGTTATGTAAAATTCCGTAAATTTCATCCAGAATAAAGTAGTTTTTAGAGGCTATACCCAGAAAATTCAAGATAAACATTTTATTTGTCAGTTAAATATCTTTAATATGATATTTTAATCAAAATCTTAGAGCTATTTTTGAGAAAATCAAAATTTTCAAAAAAAAAGTTCCATGTAAAGGATAGCTTTGGGGTGGGGGAATTCTTCTCAAAATCTTCGTGTCGCATCCCTGAAAGATACTAAACTTAAATACCAAGTTTTATATTTTCCGACTTTTCGTTTTGAGTTATCCTGTTCACATGCACACAGACCTTTTTGTGAATTTTTTTTTGGATACAAGTGACCCTAAAACATATATTTCCGATGAAATCTCGGTATCGAATTTTTGGGTGGAGTGCAATACCTTCTCTACACACTGTACATTGTACGTGTAGAGAAAGTAAAGAGTTCTTATAGGCTATTCCCAGAAAATGTAAGATATATGTTATATACGGTATTTTAATCAAAATCGTTAGAGCCAATTTTGAGAAAATCAAACATTTCTATTTTTTCATGTTAACTAAACTTAAATAACAAGTTTGGTATTTTATCGACTTTCCGTTTTTGAGTATGTTCACAGACATACAGACACACAGGACCTTTATCTGAAAGCACTCTTGCTAGGTCTTCCTGGAAGTTTGCAAAAAAAATTGCTATGAAGGCCGCAAACGCTACACTTGCATTTTTGTTCCTCTAAGCAATCCAAAGACCTTGGAATTAATTACCTAGACACACCGCCGGCGCCAGTATCGCCGCCACAAATTGAAACCTCTCGCGCATTCACAACTGGAGGGCAGGGCATGCTTTTTGCCATATGTTCAGTACGCTGAAAAGGCTTTCAGTACCTCGAAAACCACATTTTAAGAACTTGGTGATAAACTTTTATGTAAAACTCAGGTGTCATCATGCAGCAAAATCTTACAGCAGTGTGCTGCACAAGAAAATAGCCAGACAGGATCTCTCTAAATCAATTTTGTTTATTGATTCAATAGGTTAGTTTTGCAAAAAAAGTTACATTAAGTAGTAATTAATTCTGTTATATTTATATATCTTATCCATGTAACACAAATATACCACAAATGCTTACTAACGTATTGAATACAATTTACTGAAGAGGAATACAGGTACCTAATTTCCCATTTATTTTAATTTTATATTGTGCATATAGTGTCTGTAAATCCAGTATCGCATGTGTATTTTTTTATGCTGAAGCGCTTTATTTAGGTTTGCTTTTATTTACATACGCTTTAGGTAATATGGTCGTATCACCACTTTGACCTTCTATAACAACTGTTTAAATTGTTGAAGTATACATTAAAAACGCACTGCTCGATTAACTTAACATACATTAACTATCGCATTCATATTTGAGGAGGTGACACGCAAATACGAACATGTCCAAAATTTAAAAATAAAAAAAAAAAAAAAAAAATGAGTTACGGTATGGAATGGTAATTAGAGGATAAGCGGAATGTATATACATCATGCTATTGAAGCAAACCCGAATATATTCCGTGATATAAGCCTGTGAAAATGCGTGGTTCAAAGCAAACGCGAACATGTCCACGTATAAATTTCCTGCAAAGAAGAACTAGTCCATACAACCAATAGGAGGCTGTGGTTTAAGTCACGTGATTTCCATTCCATTCTAGGCCAGGTATTCCCGCGCAGAGCAGCTGGTATGATTATTGTAGCGCTTCTGTGTTCTCATGTAATATTGTATTCTAATGTCTATTAACTGCAATTATTGGGTCCTATTTTTAGTTAGCGAGTGAAATGGATGAAGAACGTGTACAAACCAGGGCAGCAGAAAGAGAAAGAGGAATGAATCACGACGTGAAAAGGATAAAGGGAAACGGTATGTTGCACCAAGAGGCTTTCATTATTTTCATGCATGTTCACACCAAAATAAACAGTTCTCTTTTCGAGAAATACACCCACGAGATGCACTGCACCTGAGGCAATTAATTTATAAAGTTCATGATAAAGCAGCTCAAGAAATGATGGTTGCACGGATGTCGCTGAAAAATATTCAAAGAAAGCGACTTCGAAACAATGAAGGCGAAAGTAAACATCGCAAATTCAATGTTAACTACACTCTTTTCGCACAAAATGGAAACATAGTATACCCAGTGTGCAAGAAATATTTCATGCATATTACCCTAATGATATCTACTCGGCTGAATGTATAGCAAACAAAATAAAAGAAGGAAAAGCAATAAAGGAACATAGAGGTGGAGATCGCGTCAGTCATAAATCTGCAGACAAGAAGAACAGTGTTAGACAATTTATAGGCAATCTGCATTGTACTGAAAGGCATTACAACCGACAAAAATCACAACTGCTGTATCTGTACAGCGGATTAAGTATAAAGAAACTAAGTGCGCTGTACAACAGATCTGGGGCTAATGACAACAAAGTGTCTACATCTATGTTCCGTAGAATATTCGTGAATGAATATAACATTTCATTTAGAGGTCCTGCTTCAGATATCTGCAGTTTCTGCGCAAGAATTGACGAGCAAATGAAGGTGGCTTCAAAAAAGGAAAAGATACAGATTATCACACAGAAAAGTGTCAAAAAAAAAAAAAAAAAAAAAAAAAAAAAAAAAAAAAAAAAAAAAAGGCAAATGCCTTCTATAAACTTTTACGAGAAAAGAATGAACAGGCAGTGGTTTTCTGTTTTGATTTGCAACAGGTCCAGCCACTGCCAAAGAGTCCTGTACAAGAAGCATTTTACTCCAGGCAGATAAGTTGTTACAGTTTGTGCATTGTTAGTGTGAAATCAGTCGATTTTAAACATAAAACTGTACTGAAACTTTTTTTGTGACAGGTGTGGAGCTCAAAACAAGAACAATATCGTGCTTCACACATTCATGTACTTTCTTGAAATACATGATGGTCCGGTTGAACAAATACACCTCATTTATCCAGTTCAAGGACACATTTTATTACCTGTTGACCGCGTTTTCGGTAGAGTGGAGAAACTTCTACGAAAAAAGCCAACAGTTGTAACAAAAGAGGAGTATATTGAGATCTATCAGCCAGTGAAAATTTAGATCATATCAATGAAATGAAACGAATTTTCATTAAAAGGTATCAAGCTATGGAAAACATTCATATTCATGCGGATGCAACTGCATTCTACAAATCCCAGCAAGAGCTAGCATAGCGGAAATCTCTTCTGAAACGCGGATGGACCATGAAGAAACTCTTCTGCCAACCAATACCTGAAATACCCCTCAGCATCCAATCCCAGATGCTAAGAGTCGCCCTCCGTGGTGTAATGGTTACCATGCTGACTTTATATACCCAAGGTTGCGGGTTCAAACCTGGCGGAGGACGATGGATTTTTTCGGGTGTAAAAATCCTTAGCATGGCTTCCTTCGGAAGGGAAGTAAATCCATTGGTCCCGTGTTGTAGATTTACGGCACGTAAAAGAACCTCAAGCCTGATAGAGAGGCCTCTGAGCAAAATGAAGCGGTCTTTTACGCCCAATTTAGAATGGGACGCTGAGAGCCAAAGTAGTTAAAGAGCGTCCATAAATAACATGTCATTTACTTTCAGATGCTAAGACGAAAGATGTTGATGGTTTATTGAAAACTATTTTTGGGGAAGACTGGAGAAATCACCAAGATTTAAGATGGTATGCATCCATCACTGACTCTATTCCCACATCGTGCAACACAGAGGCAGATGAATTTTTTTACTGTTTAGAAGATGATTGTGGTTTGTTTGTTTAAGTGTGTGATCTCAAGAACCTTTCTAATAATAAGCAATGTCATTGTTAATATCATTCCATTTTGGTCATGATGCTTTAATTTATATAATTAAATGATTCTAAAAAAAGCAAAATATCACAACTTGATTAAAATTTCCAAACAAAGGCAAAGGTACCAAAGTGAGAATATAGCTTTTTTTTCAAATGATATGATATATTAAAATGTTACAGATACGTAATCTGATATACTTTAAGAAGCATTACTAAATAACATGCAAGCCATTAAGAAACGAGATATTTGACTTTCGAAATTCATTCAAAGGCGAATATGTCAAAATGGATCATGCAAACGAGAACATGTCCATATTTAAATATACTTTTTAAAGGAAAAATTTCAGTTTAGATTTATTTCACACACATGAATTGTTTTTTGGTTACAAAATAAAGGCGTTTGCCTATCAATATGTTGTTTCCAATAATATGTATAGTTGAGATACGTTTTATGTCGATTGTGAAAAACTGTATTTAATGGACATGTCCGCCTTTGCGTGTCACCTCCTCATTTATAGGCTCCTGGAATAATATTTAAATAAAAATTCTTTCATCGGCTTAGAATCGAGCTCAGCATATTTTGCATTTTTAATTTAGCATTTTGACCGCTTTACTATAGACACACTCTTAACAACTCATGTTTATAATTCTTGTTGACTTTGTGTATTAAAGTAAAAATCCGATGTGTTCCATTCATATAAATTTCTCTATATATCTTGACAAATTATTGTTAAAAAGCTTATTCTTCTATCTACTTCATACTAATCGATTAGCAGACATGATCTTATTACTTGCTTCCTTGTAAGTAGAAGGGGAGAAAAGCTAAACGATAGTCACATCTTTTATAACTGATTTCATATGTATGAAATGCGTTTCTTTGCAGGGCTAGACGATGACCCATGCCCGTAAGAGTAAATATTTTAAAACAGAAACCAATAACAAAGGATTTCTCAACTCCACGAAAAAGTGTATACGAAGTAAATTGTGGTTCTATCGAGATCTACATTTTTCGTGCAGTAAGTTGTTGTTTTTATCTCTTACGGTTTACTAGTTATGCAAAATTTATCCAGAATAAAGAGGTCTCAAAACTATTCCCAGAAAATTCAACATATGCATTTTATTTGGCATATAAATGTATTTAATATACTGCATTTTAATAAAAATCTTTAAAGCCATTTTTAGAAAATCTAAATGTTCGAAGTTTGTCCACGTAAAGGATAGTTTGGGCTGGGGGCTTTTGCCTCAAAATCTTCGTGTCACATCCTTGGAATATACTAAACTTAAATACCAAGTTTTTTTTTTGAGCTATCGTGTTTATGAACGCAAACACCAACACGGGCCTTTTTTATACAGGGGGCCCTAAAATGTATACTTCTGGTAAAATCTAGGTATGTTTTTTGGGTAGAGTACAATACCTTCTCCATACGCTAAGTAGGTACCTACATCACGTGTAGAGAAAGTAAAAAAGTAGACAGTATATATGGAATCGGTGAGAAGAAACTGCGAAAAATAGAATTAAAGTCGAATTATACTTTCGGTGATGCTTACATCCCGGTTTGCAAAGCACTTTATATGCAAGTATGCGATATTCAACCTCAATTATAATATTTACTTTTGTTTTGTTCAGTTGTGGGATGAAATTCCCTCTAGTCAATGAAGTGATTTTATTCAATCCCCAGTCGGACATTCAAGGTGTAATCCCCGTGTATAAATGCTGATGGATCATAAAGAACAAGTTTTCGCAATTATTTCCAACTCAGGTAATTTCATGACGTAATTACAGCTGTTTTAAATTTCACTGTTTCCCCATTGCAATCAACGTATTGCGCGCGACCTTGCACGCCTTCTGCCCTCCAAGAAAATGTCCTATGTCCGACACGAATAGCTCTCTGCGCAGCCAGAGGTGTGGGGGCTTGAAGCAATCGCGTTTTCGGAACTCGACACGCATAGCTCTCTGCGCAGCCAGAGGTGTGGGGGCTTGAAGCAATCGCGTTGTCGTAACTTCTTCTAAGTTTGGTAATTCCTGGCGCTACCTTTATCTCGATCACAAGCCATTGAAATTTATATCTTTTCTGCATTCATAATATCAATAAAACCATAGCCAGTCTACAGAGGCAACGTGCAAATACCATGGACTCGTTCAAAAAACTTTTCGAGTGGTTGAGGCTCTCGCAAACGAAATTGGTAGAGAAATCACATTCCACAGAATTTCCGGCCTTCAAACAGATTGAATATTCAGACTCAAGTCTATTGAAGAGTATTACCGACTTATAATAGACTCCTTTTCTAGGTTATTTGTTAAATGAAATATCATCCAGGTTCCCTAACCTACAGCTGCAATGAATCTGACAGTTGTGAAAGCTGCTATCCCATAACTTTAATGAAGACGATATTGAAAATGTTCTGCAATGAGAAGTGTATAAAGAGGACTTCTGTTGTTTTTAGCTTTGAAGGGAGATTTACAAATTTGGCAAGAGATGAGAAAATATATTATGGCAAAGTTCCCAGCAGATTCTTACAAAACAGCAAATGTCAAATATTAGGGCTTTGTGTCAACTGTTTTATACGTTTCCGGTGACTTCTGGCACTGCCGAGCGATCTTTCTGCACCTTGCACCGTTTGAAAATATATCTCCCTCCCCCCTTTTTCCTTCCTTCAAAGAGAATGGCAGAAAATCGTTTGAATAGACCGGTTTTAATGCATATCCATCAATTCGTGTGAAAAATCTGATGTGCTGCATTCACCTATCTGTTCTACAAAAAAAAAAAACATTCTCTATATACATCATGCTAAACGAAATAAACAACAAAATTGGTCTTACTATATACTTCCTTTTAAGTGGAAGGGAGATAAAATACACTAGGCTAAAGCGATAGTTCTTTTAAAGGCTGTCGATATGTGAACCATTGAAGCTCGGTTCGCTTTGCATTTCCAGAAAAACAAATGCGATGAAGCGAAAAGTGGTCACTTTTGAGAAAATGCGTGGTTTAAAACTGAAACTATAAGGAATATCTCTGCAACGGAAATGTATATGACAAACTGTGTTTTTCACCGAGATCTACATTTTTTGTGCAGAGAGTTCTTGTCTATTGCTTCCGGTTTACCAGATATGCAAAATTCATCCAAAATGAACAGGTCTTCAGAAACTATTTCTAGAAAATTCAGGATATACATTTTATTTTTTATGTAAATAACTTAAGTATACAGTATTTTAATCAAAATCGTTCAAGCCATTTTGGAGAAAAACATTTTTCCACGTAAAGGGTAGTTTGTGGTGGGAAAATTTTCTTGAAAATCTTCGTATTGCATTCTTGGGAGATAGCAAACTTAAATATCAACTTTGGTATTTAATAGATTTTTACTTTCTGAGCTATTTCACACACAGACCTTTTTCTAAAACTGTTTTTTGACTCAGAGCACCTCAAAACGTTTATTTCAGGAGAAATCTCGACATCAACATTTTGGGTGGAATACGATAACTTCACTATACACTATGTACATAGTATGTGTAGAGAAAGTAAAAATGAACATTTACTATTGGGTGTCTTCAGCTGGAAAAAAAAAAAAAAAAAAAAAAACAACTATCCCTATGTATATATATAAGTGTAGAGAAAGTAATTATATATATATTACTTACTTTCTCCACACTTACTATGTATATTGTATAGAGAAGGTATTGCATTCCACCCAAAAATTCGATACCGAGATATCCCAGGAAATACACGTTTTAGAGTCCCCTGCAAAGAAAAATTGAAAAAAGCTCCACATGCGTGTGTGTGAACACAACTCAAAAACGAAAAGTCTGTAAATACAAATTTGGTAGTTAAGTTTGGTATTTTCCAGGGATGCAACACAAAAATGTTGAGAAAAATCCTGCCACCCCAAATTACCCTTAATATGGAAAAAAAATTCAAAAATCTTGATTTTCCTCAAAAATGGCTCTAATGACTTTGGTTAAAATACTGTATATTAAGGATATTTATATGGCAAATAAATTGTATATCTTGAATTTTCTGGGAATAGCCTCTAAAGACCTCTATTCTGAATGAATTTTTTGTGACTGGTAAACCATAAAAAATAAGAAGCTTACTATACAAAAAATGTAGATCACATTAAAATACACAATTTATGTCATTCACGTTTTTTTCGTGGAGTTGACTATTTCTGAGATATTCCTTGTTATTTGTTTCAGATTTAAAATACTTAAATGTTTATCACATGGAAAGTTCCTGGTCCGGCATAGAAACAGAATTCAACCACATGACAACCAACTTTTAAGAGATTTCACATTCGTTTTAGCATAGTGTATTCCCTTATTTCTCTTCTACTTACAAGGAAGTAAGTAATTAAGAACATTTCTGCTAATGTTTTTCTTGGTTTTGAAAAGCAGATGGAAGAATAAGCTTTATAACAGTAATTTGTTACCAAGATGTAGAGAAAGTCATGTGAATTTTAAACATCAGATTCTTTTCTGTTTTTAGCCATTTTCATATTAATAATCTTTATATTAAAATTATAAGTATATTTCTTAGCTATTGTATGCTATTTGTTAATCCCAAACAAGAGAATACTTTTTGGTCATCTGACCCTTGTGCCGTTCCCAGAAAAAAAGTCCTGGATCCAACCCTGGTCGAAGTGACCCTGTAGTGACAAGAGAAAAATTGTATGCAGATTTGTTGTGAAAGTAACAGTATACAGACGATTTGTAAACAACTTCTGATGCAAAAAAAGAGCTTTTTGTTACAATAGGTACTATCAATTTGTTTTTAAGTTTCACAATATAGCTATAATTCATAATTAGTCACTGACAATTCTGTACTACGCAAAACAGCATCCTTCCTGATGTAGAAGTGAGGAAGTGTAAACATGATAAGCAACCTGATTGGGAACAAGAGTATGCCAGCTTGTAATATCTAAAAAGCAATGATCTTGATAGTACATATTTTCAATGGTTTTATCACTGACCTTACTTTCCTCATTTACATTAGACAATCAAGGAAAAGGGGTTGGGCAACTGGTTATAGACAAAGGATTGTTCCTTTAAGCATAATTTTGAGATGTGTAACTGATGCGAACACTTCCATTAAATAACATAGATGCAAACTCTGTTTACACTGCATCTGCACTTGACTATTTTTCATTGTGAATAGGGCTTGAATGTATTTTTCGCTTCTGTTCTTGACTTCCATAAATTTCTCTTAATATCGCGAAAACTCACATTTTAATACATGTGCCTGTTTTAACTTTGTTGTTCCCATTTCCACTATTGTGAACAAGCCTTTATTTTGGTAATGGTTTAGTATGACTTCCATCAAATTTACTTCTCTTGTCCACCTCAGCTAAGCTTATCATTTCCTTACAATGTGCTACTGCAATTGTACGTCTACCATTCAATACTGAGGGACAGCATTGATTTGTCGCCTTGCAAAGTACTGAAAATGTTGTGTGGTGTTAAAGCAAATTTTGTTCTATAAACATTCTGCTAAAATATGTGACAATGTAACATGTGTTCAATTAGATAGACATGAAAACCATCATTTTATCAATTGCTAAATTTAGTCACTTTATGATTTTCCTTACATTCATACTTCATTAGTGTTTTATTCAAAATAAAATTATAGTGAATACAAACATTTTAATCACATAAATTTTATTGAACATACAGTAAAATGTAACATACATTGAAATGTAACAAAAGAAACCTACTTCTTGACTCAAATTTCAATGAATAAAGAATACTAAGAAGGACTGCTAAGCATTGATTTTGCATACAACATAATATTCTAAATTTTATTTTAATGTCTACCAGCACTAGGTAAATTAAAATAATTCACAACAGCTTACAGCACTTAAAAATGTGTGATGATTTCTAAATAACAGTTTACATAATATGAATAGGTATTATTTGCTTACACTAGTTTCTTTCAATGGAAAATTACTTTCTTTCAAGTTCAATTCATTATATACAAAATTAATTTTTTGTCAATCCTGGACAGAATATTTGCTAAAATTACTGAAACATGATTATAATTTCATTAAGAAAAACATATCTGTTGCTAATGCATAAATATAAATTATGTTTCTTTGTTGCAGTGCCTGAATTGCAGTGGCTGATATGGGTGGGCAATTTACATCTTTGGTATCCATTTTTTCATACTTAATAATACACACCTACTTTATTTTAACAAGTTGCCATGTATGCAGATTTGGAATACCAAGTGTACATAGAACATAACTGATATTTTATGGTTTATTATAGAAGTTCTAAATTCATAAAATTAGAAGCATAATTTTCTACATTATATGTCATGTGGCACTGTAGCACTTCAAGTTCTATATTTATTACAAAACACCTTGATATAATATTTCAGGGTTGAATTAGTGAAGTGCTATTTTCACTTTCTGCCAAAAATGCTTTAAGAAATAAATAACGTTGAACTGTCCCAAAAATTTTGGGAAATCTTACTAGAATATTGCATATTTGTTATTCATCTACATAGATCATGCGAGTTTAGTAATTGGAGTTTTAATAACTAAACACTTGTGATTTTTACATAATGTTTACTGATAAACCTACTTTATTTTAACAAGTTGCCATTTATGCAGATTTGGAATACCAAGTGTACATAGAACATAACTGATATTTTATGGTTTATTATAGAAGTTCTAAATTCATAATATTATAAGCATAATTTTCTACATTATATGCCATGTGGCACTGTAGCACGTCAAGTTCTATATTTATTACAAAACACCTTGATATAATGTTTCAGGGTTGAATTAGTGAAGTGCTATTTTCACTTTCTGCCAAAAATGCTTTAAGAAATAAATAACGTTGAACTGTCCCAAAAACTTTGGGAAATCTTGTTAGAATATTGCATATTTGTTATTCATCTACATAGATCATGCGAGTTTAGTAATTGGAGTTTTAATAACTAAACACTTGTGATTTTTATATAATGTTTACTGATAAATGCTCATGGTTTATTCTTGGATTGTTTTACTAATATAACATGACAAAATGGGTGCTTTTGGAAAAGGTGGATGAACATTATTGTATGAACTCACGATTATTGTGAGTACACCTTCTCTATAGGTTGAAATGCTAGTTTCTAATAACAAGGATCTCAGTAGCACAGAAGCAATCTATTGTACTTATTCCTTCAGATTTATTCATAAGTTGTTAGTGTGTATTTGCACATATTAATGAGTGGTTTCTGCATATCCTAAATTAAAGAAACACCAAAAAGTCAATTTGTAAAATCGGTATTCCAAATTCAATAACTGTTTAAATATTTCTTGCAACAAACCTCTAAGCAAATCTGCTAGTTAATGGTAATTTTTAAAAACTCATTTTCAGTGCTCAAAGAAATGTTCTAAAAGTAAACAACACTTACTCTCAGCATAAGCACAGAATTATTAAGATCGTTGGTTGGTAGAAAACATTTAAGTGAACTAACAACTGAATAAAGCTGACTTACAACCTATGAGCTCAAAATTAATAATTCAAAAACGAAAAGTTGATCAAATACCTAACTTGGTATTTAAGTTTAGTGTCTTCCAAGGATGCGACACAAAGATTATCAGGAAAATCCCCTCCACATGGAACATTTTCCAAAAATTTTGATTTTCTTAAGAACGGCCACATACAATACAGTGAATTAAGATACACCTTTATTTGTCAAGTAAATGTCTTGAATTTTCTGGGAATAGCCTCTGAAAACCTCTTCATTAGAATGACTTTTGCATAACTGGTAAACCTTAAGACATAGCCAAAAATTTACTGCATAAAAAGTGTACAGCTTGTTAAAACAAACAATTTATGTCAATATATTTTTATTGTCAAGTTTACCATTACCAAGATATTCCTTGTTATTGGTTTCAATTTTAAAATACATAAACTTTTCTCAAAACAAAAATTGATATTTCTGTTTCTTTTGTTTTACTCTTTGCCATGCAAAAAGAATGACTTTCATACCAGCTTTTTAAAAGATTTGACTTATTGTTTTAAGCTTAGCGAATTCCCAATTTCCCCTTCTACTTGCATGGAGCAAACATTTTTCTGTTAAAGTTTATTTCGGTTAGCTTGAAGTATATACAAGTTTTTTGTAAGAACATTTGTTGCAGAATATGTAAAGAAAGTCATGTGAATGAAACACATCAGATTTTAATTTTTCCCTGTATCTTAAGCTATCCAGGGCTTCAAAACAATTCCAAATTTCTGTTGTAGCAGTGAACACTATGCACTCACCTTTTTTTTTTGGGGCATTAGTTTTATGGGGAAGCAAGGGCCAGGAGGAGAAATGAGAACTAGCCCATCTGTCTTTCCGCAGTATTGTCAACCCAAGAGAGTTCCTTTCTTTGAGATCCTCAGCCATTATGGTGAATAGGTTATATAACTTAGCATTAACTAATTGAATTATTAAATGAAACAGAGCGCACATACATATGCATGAATTCTGGATCTATGGTCAGAATGAAACCCTTAGCATTGAAGCCACCAGCTTGTATAGTGACTCATGTCTCAATGTTATTGCTCTACTCTGCTTCCAAAAGTGTGCAGAACTAGGGAGCTGAGTGACCCAGAAAATGTGCATGCATAGTATCAGCTATTTCCTCTGGAGATTTTTAAATAACACAGGAGTGAAAATAAAAATATTAAATATGAAGTAAGAAACACTAGAAATTCCATATTATGTACAATGCTGATCTCTCAAACTGATATATTGGATTATTGTACTAACCCTCATTTTTCATTTATAGTGAAATATGACTGTTCGTAATGTTGCAGTACGACACTTTTATTACACTTATGGAATAAAGACCCACCAGTTTTGTTGTGAAATGATAAACTGAACCTCTTCGTATTACCAGTTTACTTATTTTGCTACAGCAGCTAAACAGTGTTAATTATTATATATACAACAAAACTCTTAAGACTACTAAACAATAAATCTATGTCCATCATAATCAGATGAAACATGTGAAAATGCTGAATTGAAATTGGTGTTGCATTTGAATGTTCACTTAAGAAATCTCTCAGCTGTGTTACACAGCAGGTGGGTGTTTCACAAATCTCTGCTCATACAGCCATTAAACTTTTAATACTGAAACCCTGCGGTATGACTTAAGTGTAGAAATTATGAACATAACACAAAAACAACTTATGCATGCAAATGGCAATTCATCTGATGTAAAGAGTGTCTTCACACAGATTGACAATACTTTCAACAACACTTAACTCAGAAGTAAGCAATGCAGGAGTTATGGAATGGAAAACTCCAGAGTAGAAGACAGTGACCAGAACAAACATTTGTGCCATCTACAGCCTTGGCATAAACAAACACACTGTATATGAATACAATTTCAAACTGTACATGATTCTGATACCTTTCATAGAAGTTTGGCTGCATTTCAACAGCTATCCTACTGAACACACTTAAAAACCTGAATCCTCCTTAAATTTCCTACAATAAATTATAGCATATCTAAATTAATGTGAAACAGGATTCTATTCAAATACCTAAAAGATCCACTAATTTGGAAGAAACTAAAGGACTCTTCTAGACTTCATTAGGATTCTACTCATTGATAACCTCTGTAAGGAAGTCAATATACACATCCAGAGAGGCTCCTTTGTTTACTGTTGTTTATCATATGCCTTTTAATAGAGGTTGTTGGTCAGCCAAAATATCAAACATTTCTGAACAATGTGCTTATTTATGAGGTCATAAAATGTGGAGCTGAATCATTAAAACTCTGTTGCAGTTAAGTAGTGCAGCTTTCAATAAGCATTACTGCTTAATTCCTTAAACTTACCAAGGATCATCAAATAAAGTTAAGAAAGCTTGAAACCGATTTACAAACCATCTGAAAAAGTACATTGAAATACATGTCTCTTGAATATTACATTTTCTCTCTCTCATACACACACACATTATAGGGGGTGGGGATAAAAATGGGGGTGGGGATCGTCATTTCCAATAAGAGTGAAGTTCCTTTGAAGGGCTGGGCGAGAGAAGCAGATGAAGGACAGAGCACGGACTGTGAGTGTAGTGTATCTTGTAAACATTGTCTGGCTGTTAAATCACATAATATGTCCTTTAAATCAGACCATAAGTAACTTACATGATGAAATACTAACCTGTGGTTGTACTGTAACTGTCTGAAGGATAAATATATTCAAGGTGAAAATTTAAGTACCATATATATGATTAATCAATTGTGGCAGTCATGTTTAATCCCCTTCAACATATTCACTTTTCTGTGAATGATAACGGAAATTAAAAAAGAAAGGAAAGAAAAAAGAATCCTGCATAAGCTATATTTGAGTAAAGAGGGTTGATCACAATCATGATCCTCCATAAGCAATTCCTAAGTAGTTATACATATGTGAGTGAATACAGTCTATTCAGTTAACACTTTACAACAAAGCTCTGATTGTCGCATCTGTGTGCAAGTTTGTTACAACTGTGGTGGTTTGCAGATACAACAATAAGCACTACTACTGGAAATTTCTTGCCACATGATCGACAAGTATGAAAAGGGGGCAACTTGGCCCAGAGAGTCGTTTTGACAGGAACTGAAAGCGTGTAGTTTTAGTGCCATTGAGGCAAGTGCCAAAAGAAAACTGCATGGCAGAATTGTTGTACAAGCATTAAATGCAGGTGTTTATTTGTTAACAGATTTTTTATTGTAATTAGTTGGAATGATAAAGGCTTGTTTGAGTAATAAAGAGCAATTTTTACTTTCTCTACACGTGCTATGTAAATAGTGCATTGAGAAGGTATTGCAATGCAACCAAAAATTTGATACCGAGAGTTCATCAGAAATACTTGTTTTGGGTCCATCATGAATCCAAAAAAGCATTTTTAGAAAAAGGACCATATGTGTGTGTGAGTAGACAGCATAGCTCAAAAATGAAAAGATCGTTAAATACCAAACTTGGTATTTAAGTTTAGTATCTTCCAAGGATGCAACACAAAGATTTTAAAGAAAATCCTCCCACCCCGAACTACCCTTTACATGGAACATTTTTCAAATATTTTTTTTTCTCAAAAATGGCTCTAACGATTTGATTAAAATATCTTATGTATAAGATAATTTTGTGACAAATTAAATGTACATTTTTAATTTTTGGGAATAGCCTCTGAAGAACTCTTCATTCTGGATGACTTTTATATAACTGGCAAACCCTAAGAGATACACAAAAACTTACTATACAAAAAATATAGAACTCATTGAAACATACAATTTATCTCATATACATTTTTTTTTGTTGTTAATCATTTTCAAGATATTTTGGATTACTGGTTTCAATTTTAAGCCACTTAAACTTTTCTCAAATGGGAAGATGTCTTTTTTTCATTTCTTTCTTCCTGGCAAGCAAACAGATGGGAATTTCAATTGTTTCACATAGCTACCAGCTTTTATATGACAAGACTATCGCTTTATCCCGTGCATTTTATTTCCCTTCTACTTACAAGGAAGCTAGTAATAAGACAAATTCTGCTTATGTTTATCTTGATTAGCATGAAGTAGGTAACAGATTAATATTTGAATAAAAGGTTAGTTTTCCAAACAGCTAGAGGACATCATGTGAATGGAGCACACAAGATTTTTTCCCTTCTACTTACAAGGAACCAAATAATGACAATTTCTACTAATATTTATCTCAATTGCCATGAAATATAAGAATAAGCTTTTTTACAATAATTTGTAACAGAGATATAGAGAAAGTCATGTGAATCGAATGCATTAGATTTTTGTTAATTGGTGTCAGAAGTGGGATTTAACACCAAGATGGAGATGATGAAAACACTATTAGCTGAAATTAAGAAGTTGGATTCAAAAATCTGCAGTAGAGATGATGGAGGAGAAACTGGAAATGGAGAAAATGCATATAATTTGTGTTTAACTTGAAACCTACTTTATAGACATTTCACAGTGAAAGAGGATTTGAAGACCACTTTGGCGATGTTCAAGGATTTTGATATTGGAATTTGAAATTGATGAAAAAATGGCATGAAGGACATGGCAGTGGGCCAATAAAGGACATGGAAGAATTTGGTGGAAGGACAAGAACCTTCTCCAATGTTGACACTCTGGAAGACCTTGGGGAACACATTATTGCCCTGGAGGGAAAAGTCAATAGCAGCGGCCAGGAACTAAATATCATGGTAGTAAAAATACTCGATGTTAGGCATAAGAACTTAAAACTAGACAGGATACAAAACATCTGCATGTGTCAAGGCACCAGGTTCGATGGAACATTCAAAGTATTCCACCTGTTGTTCGCAGGCATTGATAACAGATGAAGTCGCCTAGACGTGGGCAATATCTGCTGACATCTGGGAGGCCCTAGAGTTCAGGTTTGGGAGCTATCATTTGGCTGCAGCCAGATTAAATCAAGGCTGCAACAGCCAGGGGAGACAAAGCAGGACTTTGTCCTGATTGAATAGCTGGTGAATAAAAACCTGGCCAACCAGTTATTTCCCAGGAAGCTGCCTACTTCTTTGTCGACAGGTGTGACACACCGAGTTATGATAAAACTGAACACTTGAGTTTTGTTTTATTTATGGATGCTGTTTAATTGCTGCGGTTCTTAGTGTACCATTCTACATTGGGCGTGAAAGACTACTTAATTTTGCTTGGAGTCCTCTTTATCAGGCTAGAGGTTCTTTTACATACTGTAAATCTATGAATGGGACCAACAGCCTTACTTCTCTTGCAAAGAAAGCCATTCTAAGGATTTTTACTCCCAAAAAAATCCATTGCCCTCCAGCAGGTTTGAACCTGTGCTCTTGGAATCTAAGAGTCTAGTATGAGTATTCACTACGACAGCAAGAGACGGCAATCTTTGCATGGTTGTGGCCAATCAGGACACTTAACAATACAGTTTAAAGCCGACCAGAGGCAAGAAACATTGGAGGGGCATGTCGGGGTAACACCTCAAGTGACAATATGTGCCTTGGGCAGAAGAGTGGATGACAGCCTCATCACAGAATGCATGGAAAGCTGAACCAGATACTAGTACACAGGTGCAACCCTGACTTTAATCAGACCTGACATGATGAAAGGCTTGCCGACACAAATACCCAGTGGGCCCTACCAGCTAATAACAGTATCGGGCACATCTTAGATGTGGAGAAGGCCCTGCTGAGGTAACACTGGGAAGGAGCACTGTGTACCTGCAGGTGTTTGATGCAAGATGGCTAATGATGTGATGTGGAATTGGACACTCTTAGGAGCAGAGAGGCGACGGAAGTCAGGCAGCAAGTCGTTGCTCTGGAACCCTCATGAACAGCTGAGGATCTTCAGGGAGATCCTGAAAAACAAAGTTGTTCTGCAAGAAGTGAGGAGATGGTGAAGGTGCAGCTGGAGGGTCAATGTCAAGGAACCTGGTATTGGATCAGAAGACATTACTAAACGGATTATGCGTTGCCTGGGCATAGTTGCCTTGTTTGGAGAAAGTGCCCACAGACACCAATCTGGACATCCAGATTTGGAGTTAGAAAAGTGCCAGCTTCAAGAGTACTGCCATACGATGGCGCTTATCACCAGCCCCATCACAAGACCTGGGGCCCGGGCTGAAATACTTGCTAAAATGGGAGGGTGACTGTCTGGCCGCTTCACAGCTGGAGAGAGTCAACATCTATTGAGACAATACCAGATGTCTTCAGCGAAGGGAAAAGCGATTGTGGCCTCACTGACTGAACGCTCCATAAAATTCTACCACATTCAACCTATCAACCTACCTATTCAACAACCACAAAGACGAGTTCCTGGACAAAAACTGATAAGGATACGTGACATTCTCGAGGACATGATATCTACAGAATCGCTGAAGAGGCCATCTGCCTTTGGTGCTCCTCTGTAGTTTTAATGAAGAAGAAAGGTGAGCTACCTTTTGTAAAGAGGTGAACTGCTTGTGCCACAATGTCTCACCATCTAGGATGGTCATGGACCTGTGGGGCCAAGCAGTGAGAGATTACACTTGTCTGAAAAACAAACGAGGGCTTCAAAGTTTCCTGGGCCCATGCAGCTACTACAGCTGGTCACGATTCAGAGATTTCTCCAACATCACGAAACCCATTCACTCGTCTGATGGAACAGCACCGACCTTACTCGTGGTCGGAAGAAGCAGAGAAGCGTTCCAGGCATTTGTCAGCACTCTAGAGTGAGTGCAGCTACTTTAGAATTTCCACAACCTGGTGGCCACTTTGTTGTGGACACTGATACCAGAGATACTGGCATTCAATCCCAGGTCCAAGATAGCCTACTACAGCAAGGCACTCTCCAAGGCAGAAAAGAACTACTGCATTACCCACAAGAGCTCCTATCGGTAGTGAAGGTGTTGGAGCACTTCAACTAGCACTGGCCATGCTACACGAAGACTGATCACTCTGCCATCACTTGTCTATTTAGCTTCACTCCAATGCATGCCATGTCACAACGACCCTGTCAAGAGGAGCATGGCCACTGCACTAAGGTTGAGGAGGAAGAGCATGCCAGAGCAGTTCAGCTGGCGCACGCCTACTTGGGCCCACTCCTGAGAGAAGTAACCAACTGAGAGGACATAATACCCAGAAATAGTGTGTACAAGTCCTACTGGGCCCATCGGGACTCATTGAAGACCAAGGAAGGAGTAATGTTCAGAGTATTCAAGTCATCTAATGGCCAGATCAAGGGCAGGTGATCCCTTGGAGTGTGATTGCAGAAATCCTGGAGGAAGTACATGTGTGGACTTCATTTGGACATTTATTCCAAAAGAACCATTGACAAGCTCTCTGACAGTCGCACTACTGGACGAGGCTAAAGGCAGGCGCTGAGAGATGTGTTGCCAATGCCATGTGCATGCAGCAAGTCTTAGCCCACAGACTAGGAGCCAGGGCTGCATGCAGCAGTATAATGTGGGAGTACCTTTTGAACGCATAGACATTGATGTAGTTGGGCGTTCCTGTGTCAGACGGCCAGCAAGTGTTGTTGGTCACAATTGCATTAACTGGGCGGAGGTGTACGCCATCCTAAACCAAGATGCCAAGATCACTGTGCACTGCCTCATAGCACTGTTTTGTCGTAATGCGTTAGCATTTAAGCTACACAGTGACCATGGCATCAACTTTTGAGTCCAACCTGATGAGAGAAACAATGTAGCGACTTGGGAGTGTACAAGGCACACAAAACACCATTTCAGACTCAACATAGCCAAATCCTAGAATAACATTTGAGGATGGTTGTGGCCAACCATCAGAGAGATTGGGATGTGAGGATGTCACTTTTCTTGCTAGCTCTTCAAACCATGACACCACTGGGTTGACACCAGCCAACTTGGTCTTTGGCAAGGAGCTGCGTCTACCATGCGACTTCATGTTGAGAAGTCCTCCTGGAGCAGAACACCCAGCAGTCAACTATGTGGAGTCTTGCAGACTGGCTTCATGACATGCATGAAATGGCGCATCAAAACATTCAGGTAGCGAGCGACAGGATGAAGACTCGTTTTTCGGCAGACCAACAACTGAGGATTCCATGAGGGTGATTTTTTAAAGATACTTTCAGACTAAATCAAACATGTGTATTTTATTATTTTGGTTACTGTTACTCAAAGTAGATTACGCATCTGCAGTGTTGCACTCGCTAGTGTGTTCTGCTTTCAATTAGAGGATACACAGTTCAAACCATGTTCAAGCTATTTTTTACTCACCAAATGAAGGTAGTGTTATAAGTTTGGGGTGAACCCAATTTTCATTTATAGAATTTCAAAATGAAAGTAAATTTTACGGCAGTACTTTCATTGTGTATTTGAGCCTGTTGTACACAGCATATATTATTTATTGCATTTGCTTGTGCATGAGTTGAGGCATGAATTAATTGAGCAGGTATAAGGTATGCAAACATGCCCCTAATAACTGTGGATGTGTATATTCAAGGTCATTCCAGACTAATTGCACATTGTTGCATTATTGCTCTGTCTGATTTTGGAACTGAGTTATTCACATCACCATGTCATACTCTTTTTCGGAGTTAACTGATCTGCATTTTGTTTACGGGGAGGCAGGAGGAAACTTGCATAAAGCAGCATGGCTCTATGCTGTCATATACCCTCAATGACATCTACTGCATTATTCTACCTTCCAGTCTATTCACCAGTGCCTGCGGGGAAAATGGATCCCTGGCTGTGCATAGGCCTAACGTCGGTGCAAGATGAACCCAATGATGCATACCAAGTTTTGAGGAACAGATACTCAAAAGGACAACCAGTTCAAACAGTACCCGTGCTATTGCAATTACTATAGGCACAAATCATGTTAGAGTATGGCGAGTGACACAAGATAGATTATATTCCATCCCTTCCATCTTCTGAAGGTACAGACTTTGACATAACTGCATTCCCTGAGTACAGTTTTGTAACTGGGTCTCTGAGAGGCATTGTGAACAGCCGAGCTACTTTTCCCAGAGTGCGCTTTACCGATGAATGTTGTTTTATAAGGAAAGGAATGGCATCAAACCAAAGAAACAGCCACGTCTGGGATAATGTAAATCTGCAAATGATTATTGAAAGAAATTATAAACACAGTTCGGAGTCAACATATGGGCTGGCATATAGTTCCAAATTACAAAATCGGGCTGTACCTTCTTTCAACGTGGTTAAATGGGAACATCTCCAACCGTTCCTAGTTGATGTGCTACCTGGAAGATGTTTTTGGAGGATGTCTCTCCAGACATACAATGCCAGATGTAGTTCAAGCATAATGGAGCTTCTCCTCACTCAATAGGGATGTCAGAGACCATTTAAATGACGTGTTTCCCTGATCTCACACCTTCTGATTACTTTCATTGGGGATCATATGTATATCCTAAACTCTGATGATATGCTGGAGAGGATATTGGCCTGCATGTGACAATTTTTAACACTTCAGGCATTTCTGAAAGGATACAACATGGCTTTATTTGAAGATACCGACTTTCTGTGCATGTTGGAGGACATCACTTTGAATAATTTCTTTAGTTCACCTTTCTCGAAAGTAGGAGCTACAAGTTTGCGTTAGTTATTCCCAACTTTCTTAATTTGAGGATGCTGATGATGATTATTACTACTACACATCTTCCAATTCAAGGAACAAATAAGAAGCTTGGTTTTCTTTATTCTTATGTGTGAATCAGGAATATCCTTAACTTACAGAGTGAATAGTGATTCTAAATTTAGTTTCTCCTTCGTTATGCTGAACTTTCTTTCATTTTGAGGTATGAACATCAAGTTTTGTTTTCTCTCCTTTGTTTTTCTTTTTCCATATTGTTTACATATACCCAAATTAGGGGAGTAAATAAAAAAAATCAATTTCCTTATTGTTCCTGAATTTTTGCATGGGATAGGCAGATAAACACTATTAGCTATTCATCTCTTGTATATCTATAACCACATATTTCTTTTTTATTAATAAGTAACAAATTTATTTCTGAGTAATGTTCCTTCATATTTCCTCTGTCCTGTGCTGAGCAAGAACACAATTTTAATGTTGCCCTTTCTTTCTCTAGTATCACCCTTTTGCACCCATAAACAAAGTGGGTGTTCATTGCTCTTTAAAAGTATTTTCTCTCCTAAATTTAACAGCACTGGTCAGTACATGAAATGGATTGTATTCTGTGTCATATGATACATCAATTGAAATACAGATCAAAAATAAATACTCCTATTGCTATTTGAACCTCTGAGCTATCAACCATGTGAATGACACTATGGTGTCTGTAATTTTACCATTCGGCTATCTTGCCCATTGCTTTGTATGCTACAATTACATGCAATTAGCAGCAACTCAGTAGTTTTATCAGTGGCATACTGGATTGTTATTAATTTAAATCTACTGCAACTCACTATGACCTCAAAGACCTTAAGTATCCTATATTAAAATGTTCACTTAACACTCCTCTGCAATCCCCGAAGGTTTGTCGGCTGAAATCTGTAACATCCTGTGAATGTGTGTGTATATATATATATATATTTTTATATGCACACAATAGGATGTGATTTATGCATTTCAGTGAGCTCTTTCAAGTTTTTTTTAACATTGATTGATGGTCCTTTGTTAGCAATACAAGTATATGTTTAATTGAACAGTCAAACGTTTAAGATTTTGTCATGAAATTGTTAACATTATATTTCTCTATCTCTACCTTACACAAGTCTTCATTTGAAAACAGAAAAGAGTAAAACATCTACTTTTCTTTCCTCTGTAATTTCTTTTGAAAATTATAGCTGTAATTAAGATTTGTAAAAAAAGTTTTCACTCAAGTTCCGATGTTTCCTAATTTGTTAACTTCCAAAAGAATGGCATATTAAAATATTTCTACAATGTGATCTTAAACATCCCATACTAACTTTAAAAAATAGTTGAATACAAGTAGCAATATGCTCAAGCCTCACTTGACTGCAAGATTGAACACAGCATGAAACGTTCTTTAATCTCCCATCCAAGTCGTAACAAAAAAAGTTTGATGTGTTCCATTTACATGACTCTCTACATCTCTGTACGAATTATTGTTAAAAAGCTTATTCTTCCATTTCTTTCATGATAATCTAGAAAAAATGAGCAGAAATGGTCTTTTGTTTTGTTGCAATTAGAAGGGAAATAAGGGAATACACTAGGATAAAGCGATAGTCACATCTTTTAAAAGCTGGTTGCCATGTGATTGAAGTGCCTTTGTTTGTATCTAGGAGTTGACAAAGTCCCTGTGTGAGAAAAGTATAAGTATTTTAAAGCTGAAACCATTAACAAGGAATATCTCAAAAAGTCAACTCCATGGAAAAAAAGTTTATTACATAAATTGTGCATTTTAAAGGGCTCTACAAGTTTTGTATAATAAGTTTTTGTCTATCTCTTACGGTTTACTAGTTATGCAAAATTCCACAAAATTCATCTAGAATAAAGATGTCTTCAGAAGCTATTCACAGAAAACTCAATATATAAGTTTTGTTGGTCTGTAAATATTTTTAATATACAATATTTGAATCAAAGTTGTTAGGAGTCATTTTTGAGAAAATAAACATTTTTCCATGTAAAGGGTAGTTGAGGGTGGGGGAATTTTCCTGAAAATCTTTGCATCCTTGGAAGATACCAAACTTCTAAAAATGCTTTTTTTGGATTCAGGGGGACACAAAACATGTATTTCCAGTGAAATCTCAATATCAAATTTTTGTGTGAAATACAATACCTTCTCTATACACTATGTACATAGCACATATAGAGAAAGTAAAGAGTATACATTCATAAGGCTAGAGTAGTAAGCAGCCTTTGTGTTCAAGTACAAAAAACTACAAGGGAAGTGAGAGAGAAAATGTTATGAGCACACTGTAGATGAGTTTTGTTTAAAATTAGACTTGCTCATAAAGTGCTTTTGGTCGACTCAATCTTACAATAAAATAGGCTGCTGTGCCCATGGTTATAAGCATGTTTTATTCACCTATTAAGACTCTTATCTTGGCAATACATTTGAAAATGATAAAGCACATTCCTTTACAACTGTTTTACTCACTATACCAAGCAGATTTATTAGAATAAAAGTTCATCACAGGATTACTGCAAAAACTAATAAATCAATATTATTAAGTAAAATTGGTTTTCATTTGTTTAGGCACAACTTTGCGATAAAGCAGAAACATTATCACACATGCATTGTGTTGGTGCTCTTTATGCCTGAGACAGTATTATGTAGAATTGCTTCTAATTTTGAATATTGTTTAAACCTAGAAGCAAGTTTATTTTACAGCAAAATGTTTTAATCATAGTACCATAAATACACACCTTATAAACTTATGACAAAACAATATCAATATAATTATGTAGTAAATAGTTACTTTGCTATAGCATAATTATATAGCTCAAATGGCTCTTCCACTCATTGAATATACCTTCTAATCTTAAAATTACATGAAAGTCATTTCCTTTATGGAATGCACTACATTAAATTAATATTATCCATTTTTTTTAAAAAATAATTACATGTATATAGTCCTACTCATGCCCTTTGTTTTAATCACAATACATATGGCTGCTTTTGTTCCAATGAACTATATTATAAATTATACTATGCTGATTCTTCAGGGGTTGTTGGAAATCTGTGCTAGGAAAATAAATGCCAGAATGAAACACCCGAACACATATGGCACAGCAAGGCTGGCTTTATAATGCAGACAACAGCACATCAAGTTAAGGATAACAGAGATGCACAACAAAACCGTGCAATTATAACTACGTTGTTTGTATTCAGTTTACTTTATCATCTACTGAAAGCCGAATGCATTATTACAAAAGGCACTTGATACATTTATACAGTTTACTCATTTTCAAAGTAAAGGAACAAGAACACAGATTAGTAACTATAGTATTGCAATGTAAAACCTGGTGATTTATAGGGGAAAATCCTAGAGCAGTATATATATATATATATGTTAATTAAATTATAAGGTAACCCCTGTCTCCACTACGAGAGAGATCCAAGAGTCGCCAGGAAAGTAGTGTCGGCAAAGGTGCACTGGATTTCTTACCTTAAATAAATGCTGAAAATATTTACCATCTGCTCCCAAACAGGCAGTGTAACAAGTTAAAGGTGCTCTTGCTCATTCACCTATGCTCAGCAGCAGAAATCCCTGTGTAATCTAGCACTGATAATCCCCCTAACCAAACCTGAGTAATCTGTAGAGACTGAGTGATATCATGCAAGAATCACACGACTAAGCTTAGACAAGTGGCGAGAATATTTTAGCAAACTGTGCTGTTCGTATGTGAGCAGAAGGTCAATATTTCCATAATTTATCTTAAGATACGTATTTTAGCATGCCTTTGCAGGTACTACTTTCCTGGCAACTCTTGAATCTCTCACATAGTGGAGAGAGGCCGCAACAGGGGCTAGCTTATAAAATAATGACCCTATACCTTTAAATGAATATATGACTTGCTTGATGCACCCATTTTGGCAACATCTGATTTATCACAAATTCTGCAACCCACACATTCAATATGCTGTAAGAATTAGATGCTGGTGTCTGCACTATCAACACAATTGGAAACACTCATAGAAATGTACAAAACACAGAAAGCATTCAAACTAAAATCATTTTATTTCTAGGAACTAACAATGCCATTTGAAAAACAAAACAGGAAAGCAAATTGTAAACTGATATTTTTAACAAACTTAACACATTTATCACAGCTGAATACATATTTAATCATACAGCATACATTTCTGAGATAATCATTTTATATGCATATTGAGACTAGATTTACTATATTAGAATATATTATTCTTTGGCAAGTATATCAAATTATTCAAAATCAATGACTGACTGCTGCTTGTAAGATTTCAACACTAAATTACAAAGCGAAACTGGTGTCTTAGCAGCACACAATGCATTTAACTATTGCTGAAAGATTAATTCACTTTTAACTTTGGCTTGGAATTGTTTTGCTGTTGGTTTTTATTATAATGCTGAAATCAGATTTTAAAAAAAATTGTGTTCCCAGCATACATGTCTTATTTGATTTGCTGCCTAGGTGGAAATGGAAGACACATTAGAAATTAAAGGTCCACATTCCTGTAATTCTCCCACCACTAAAATAGGTTTAGAATATTGTTATGAAAGTAATCACCCACTCATTGGCTATTTAGCACTCTTAGTTGTGCAAGTCTACCCTGTATACATACACACAATTGAGGAAATATTGACATTCTTTAGTAAGTAGGTGAAACAACATGTTAGGGAATTCCTCACAGTAGAAAACAGTCCACCTTTTTTTACAAACATTAAGGACCAGCTTTGTCTTTGGCAAAGCATGTATGGATTTGAGAAGTCAGAAGATGGACAACAAGTCTGAAAGATAAATTAGGCACAACTACAACTGCCCTATGACAAGACAAATCCACATCGGCAAGTGTGCATGGATGAGTTTATTCATGCTAATCAAAATTTCAAGAGGAAGACATCTCTATAGAACTGGAGTTTCAATAGAATGAGTTCATCACTTTATTCATTATGTGCATCACTATTAAAAAAACAGCTGTGTTTATGTGTTTGTGTGAGTCTCTTGAAATAAAACAGCAGCAGAAACAGGAGTGTTTAGAACTTCTGACTTTGTATCTTTTTGAAAGCGAGTACTTCATTCACTGTATTGTCACTAGTGATAAGCCATGGGTTCCCCCATTATAACCTTGATCATATACAACAGTCAATGGTGTATCACATGAGAGCTAGTTTAGCTAAAAAAGTCACTTTCTGCTGGCAGTGTGTTGACCGTCTTCTGGGATTTGGACAACATAATGCCATATATATTTTCTTGAATATGGCAACAGAGACAATTCTGGTGCATATGTAGGAACTTTGTAGAAGTTCCTTTCCCAGCTGCTACAAGTTCATCCTGGAAAAGAAGCAATTCTCCATCATGACAATAATTGATCACACACCAGGCTACAACCACAGGCTTCACTACAGTGCGTCAAATTACACAAGCTACTTACAACCCCCCTCCCCACTATCCATATTACACTAGGTCCAAAAGTTAAGCATAATTTGGAAAACAGAGAACTGAAAGGGAAAATGGTGAGCAAGAGCCATTAAACGTTATCACAGTGTGTAACTCCCCTTACTGGTGGCCTCTGATAGGTAAGCGAGCTCACACTTCTAAGGCCAACAAAACCAGAGCTGCAAACCAATACCAGAGTATCAGACCTAGTGAGTGACTCATTCATTATTATTCTCCAATTGTGGACAGAGAGTAGTTGCTTCGCAGAATGTTTAAAAGCCAGTACCAACATGCCACAAAGACGTCAACTGGACTCTGCTTTGAAGGGCAGATTCATCAGACCTCTAGAGGTAGGTAAGACACACACCGCAGTCTCTCAGGTCCTGAATGTGTCACAAAGTGTCATTTCCAGGCTTTGGTGGCAGTTCCAAGAAACAGGAGGTATTTGTTGGATCCTGTACATAGTCGCCCATGGGGCACAACGTCGCACATGAAAAATATTCAAGCATAACAGCGCAATGACATTGTCTTCCGAGCTTGCAGCTGTCTCAGGCTTTTGCATTTCGAGGCAATCTGTATACTGGAGGCTCAGGGCAGTTGGTCTCTAAGCCAGACGTCCAGAAGTGTGTGCCACTCTTACTCAAATACACATATGGTCTCGTTTACAATGGAATCAGCAAAGTCAACATTGGACCTTGAATGAATGGAGGAGTCTAGAATCAGTTTGAACAATGATTCTCGTTGCACAATAATCTGGAGAGGATGTGGAACCCTGTTTCATCCCACATGGTGGTAGCATAGTCATGTTAGCAGGCATAATGTTCAATAGATGTACAGATCTGCACATCTTCATCGGTGGTACTGTGAATGTCCACATATGCAACTTTTCTGATGTGCAGAGGGTCCACACTTCATCTTAATGGACAATAATGCACATCTGCATAGAACCTACCTGGTGGACAACTATCATGAGAGGGAAGATATTCAGTGCATGGACTGACCAGCAATATTCCCGGATATGAACCCTATACAGCACGCCTGGGATGCATAAGGAAGACGAGTTGCAGCCCGCCAGCCCCCACAGAGGACACTTCCAGACCTCTGATGTGTTCTCCATGAGAAATGGGAACTGCTGCCTCCAGAGCACTTGAACCACATAATAGAAAGCATGCCACGACACTGTAAGGCCTATGTGCCATAAGGGGTCACCACACCCCATATTAACCACTCAGAACCATCATTGTCGCAATGATAAGTCAGATTTTGAGCTTGTATAAAAAGGTGTCCTGAGGTCAAAATTGTCTGCTATTTCTCACTCTATTGCATTCCAGACCATATGTGATGCATTGGTAACAACATATTGCATTATGCTTAACTTTTGCGCACTTGTGATAGTTTGGTAATAAAATAATGAATTATGGCTTAACTTTTGAACACTAGTGTATATAGCTTGAACCTCCTACTATATGACTTCCTCCTCTTTCCAAGGATGAGGATGAGCGCAAATAGCTCTCAAAGCAAATCCAAATGATGTATGCATTTCTATTCAGAATTGAATTTTCTCTTAAATTTAAATTTCACATCACTGTTACTAGCTTATCTAAATATTACATAAATCACCTCAAGGGTTGCTATTACAGTTCTTTGGTGTCTGCAGCAATCTCCTAATTTCTTAGCTAACAGGATGTTCATCATTGGTGTGAGACGGAATGACAACTATGTGAAATATAAATCACTGCTTGGTAGATGACTTCCAGACTTTAATATAATTTATAACAGTATCTCTTTTATTGTAACAAATATCAATTAGGAGACAAAATTTTTCAAACACCCTCTGAATTCAGTAATTTACAATTTTGTGAATGTAGGTGCAGATTAGATGAAACACAGCAAAAACATATGGAATCCATTGTGTAAGCTTTCAAAAAATAAAATCTACAGCACTGAAAAAGCTTACAGCTGAGATATTCATGGATTTAGGTACTTCCAATTTTAGTATATGTGCAAGGAATGATTTGGTTTAAGATGAAATCTGAATTTCAATGTCAGAATCACTGAAAATGTTGCAATCTAGCAAAGAGGTCATTTTAAAAGTTCTTTCCCCACTCAGGTGTCTTGAAGATGACAATCAGTGTGATAGTTAAATATAGCTCTTTAGATCATGCATTTCCAACTGAATACTTTGACATCACTCAGAACTTCTCCCTGTTCTGAAGCAGGCTGGCAGAGAACACTGAGCAAATACAGCTGCTTGGCCTTGTTAGAGCAGTGGCATAAGCATCATGGATAAGTTGTAATCAAACAAAACAAGCATTAATTTTCACTATCCTTTGAACTATTTGGTAACCATGATACCATAGGTAATAGGGACTGGGGTAAATGCTACTGTAATCACATATCAACCGTGTTGTGTAAACCCACAAAAAATAAAAGCATTACTTAAATGTATCATGTACTCCAAATCTGATAATTATTTTCTATGTACAGTGTATCATATGCTATAATCCTTGCAAGAGAGATTCTGTTTCAGCATTATCTAACAATGTTTAAGTTTCATGAATATGTTAGCATGTTCTTCTCCCTGGTATTTATTGTATTCAGCAGCATGACATGTGATGTCTCTGTAATTAAATTTCTGACATACTGCATTTCTTTGGAATTTGCCACTGCTCCAGTATCCACAAACTTTAACACTTCTTCCCAAATTGGAAGAAAATTTGGAGTAGAGGTTCTTCAAGATAAACCCTTGAAGCTACAACAATACATTGCAATAGACATATATAACAGACATACAACACCACTGTCCTGATCTTGACTCTTATGCTTGCTCCATAAGTTTCTCCGTAGGTGAAACCAAATTCTGACATCACACTTTTCAGTTGGAAAAGCCTGCTTTAGAGGTGCATTAAATTACAAAGTTGCTTTTAAAGCGAACATTTAAGAGAATCAGTCCCAACTACTATTTAGGTGTCAAAAGTGTCAACTTTGATTTTCCCAAAAATAGGTCTAATAATTTTGTTTAAAATATTTGTATGCCAAACAAAATATATATCTAAAATGTTATGGAAATAGTCTGCAAAGTCACCTCTAATTTATTTAATTTTGTTAACTTGGAGATCAGAAGACATACACAAAATAACTCCAGGAAAAAAATGGAGAGCTCATTAATTTCACAGTTTCTGTACAACAAAATATTTTGTAGTATCCGCTATTTTTGAAAAATTTCATGTTAAGTTCACATTTTTCCCCAAGCGTATGTCGTCTAATGGATATTCTTGTGTGTTAGTAGTTCCATTTTCTTTCTTTCCAATGATGAGTTTGTTACCATGTGTAAATATTTGAATCCTGTTTCTGGTAGTTGTAAGTTTGCATCTAAGCAAACTAGATCAAATTGTAACATGCAATTAGATGTGCCTATTAACAGACTTGGTGTAAAAGAGGCAAAGATATTAGCAGATTAAATGAAGGGAAACATAATACATTATAACTGGTCGCAGTGCATACAACATTTATTGCTCTCCCTTTCATATGTTTAAAATTAACTTTATATAAATAGTATTGTATACAATATATGTATTTCAATCTGTCATGTAAAGAAAATTGCATCAGTCTATGTTATAACATTTTCTCTATGTCCATTTCCTTTCTTCTTTTTCTCTCTCTTTTAAATCAGTGTATCCCAATAAACTGAAATTTATTAGAACCAATACCATGAAGTATGTGATCAAATAACACAAGTTTAGCTGCAATGCTCAGTTGTTCCCCTCTGTGATAGTAGATGGGAAAAATTCTGGGAGAGACAAGTTTCATTATTGCTCCAACTATAAAGTATCTTCTTTGCTGCATTATTTGAAAAAAAATTCCATTCTTCTGGTTTTTATTCCTATAAACTTGTTAACATCTTTTGTGATATCTGGCATTGCATTGATTAGCTGCATACAAATTGACAATATTACAAATAATATTACTAATCCATCAAATCTTTTCTGGACCTTGGATGCGTAAAAATGTTTTTGCTCTCTTAAGGGATGAGAATTTTCTTTTACTCTAAGCTGTGGTCTAGTAATTGTCACTAAAATCAACAAAAGCTTTGTAATGCGAAATAGCACTTAGATTACTTTCAACATGGAACTGCAAAAGAGAACTGGCATTTGAACCTTTTTTGAAGATCATTTCTCAAATAAATTCTTTTTTAAGTTCCCGAAACCTGTGACTGTTTCTCCTAAGTGTAATCTGGAAATCATTAGCTGAATTTGTCAAAAGTTTCAGGCATACAGAGCAATGTAGTTGTAAGTTGTTTGATGAAAGGAAATCTTTCTTTACATTATGTTATACACTTCAATGGCACTAATGCATTGTTTTTCTCATATCTGCAAATCCAGCTACATATTTTTAGTACACACAACCTAGAATGAATTTTCTATTCTAATTTCTGTTTTGTGTGTTTTCAACCGGAAACAGGCCTGTGGTACTGTTTTATTTCCAGCCTAACCTGAAAGCAAATTGTTTACAAACTTATTCATTTTTTCACCAAAAATCAAAACAGTCACACTGTACACTGCACAGCACACACAAGTGCTCAGTTACAAGCAAAATAATAAAAACTGGAATGAAAACATTTGCATTGGACACACGTGTTTACTCTGGTAGCAGGATTGACAACAGAACTTCAGTTTATTTAGAATTCAGCTGAATAGAAATTAAAATCCATTTAAAATATTTCAAAGTTGCAATGCAATGAAGTGGAAACTTACTTCAGTTTCTGGAATTCAAATTGTATCAACTTAACATCATAGCTGTATCACTTTGGTTAAACTGATACAAATGAACAATGACTTTTCCAGTGCAGTGATCACATTTAATGATTCTTGTATGAAGCATGGGCACCAGCTCTCTGCATCCAAAGTGTACCAATATTTTGGCAACATTTACCACTCTTCAGCACAGCCGTCAAATAAGGAAATAACGAATGCTATGGGTGTAAGAGTCCTGTACCCTGAGACCAACAGAAAAATGTTGTGCAATCGAAATATGAAGTAACGTTTTACCAAGAACTTAAGATGAAATACACTTAGAGAAATTGATTTGTTGCAAAATCTATGGTGTCAAAATGTTTTGCAATTTATTGGAAGGGCACATGCACCTGTAGCCTTTAATGTTGACTGCCACTTTTTTCTACTGACCCATATTGCTACCACCAGAAGGTATGGTAATACGAGTGGCTAATAAAAGTATAAATTTTACACAGCAATAACCAGGGTGTTAGTGTGTATACAATCCAAGGGAAGTAAGCAATGTTTAAATATAAGTAATTTGTAAAGTTTGTAAATTTTAAACATTTAATCATTGTCAGCAGCAATAGCTTTGTGAGTGAAAAGTGAGGAATAAATTCATTCATTCTTGCTTAACTTTGTAAGTAGGTCCTGACTTTTGAACATTGCTATTTCCCTAAAACAATTCCATGCCAGCTAAAGCCCAAAACCAACAATGAAAGCAAAGTCAGAGAAATAAGATTATGCTGCAATGCAAATTCGTATACACTATAACCCATTATTGATTACCTTTACCACTCTAAAAATCTGACTTAAATATGATTATCTCTTCAAACTGTTACTCTACTACAAGGGGTTAAACACTTAATGATCAATTAAAAATAAGGTAGAATTAAAATTTAGAAAATGAAAAAAATACTTCAATATGAGTTCCAGTACTTCCTGTATTGTTATTACAATGTGTTATTTATACATTTTTTTCTATATTTACATGAAAAAGATTATATTTAGAACCATGTAAACACATGACCCAACACCAACAGCCCCGAAGAAACAAATTACCAATCACCAGTTTGAACTACAATTATACTAATTTATAGGCACTATTATACTGTTAGGATTCTGTATTTTTTCAGATCTTTTTACCTCATTCTCTTTCAGATTTTAATAATTACAAACCCTGCATGTTTGGCATCTATTGGCTCATACTTAAGCACATGCAGTTGTTTAAACTGCTCAAATATTAAATGCAATAATCTGCATACACAGCTTCAATAACATTAACTTTCATATACCCAAACATGCTTTAAGCGGAAATCTTTCATTCCCTCTGTAAATCCTGAGCTGAAATATGTCCTTGAACTAGCTTAACACAACTTTTAGTCTCCATCAGAAATAAAGGCAGTAATGACAGATGCTGTGCAGACAGTGCACAATGGAGTAAGGTGAGTGGTAATGATCACATAGCAGCTTGATGTGAAACAGCCAACATATTTTGTAGAACCTTTCAAACATGTGACATGAGAAATTTTTTCTAAGTCTGAAGGTTTACCAATACACTTCTACAAGCAGACTTAAGTGACAGATGTCTACTTGCCCTTTCACATCTAACATTACAGCCAACATACAGAACATTTTTAATCTTAGCCAACTTCTGTAAATGAAAAATTCCCATTAGGTGTACGAGCATCTAGCCACAAATCTTGACAATGATCGTTTGTGTGCAAATATGGTTTAATTAGAAAAATATTTATTGCTTGTTAAGTCCTATTGCATATAAGCAGACACACGTCAAATCCTGACAAGTTTGCTTGTGTGCAAACAAATATTTTTAGATCAATCCTATTGCACACAGGCAGACTAAGGAATAAAATTAATAAAGGGTTTAATCCCAAACTTTATTACAGTTTTCAACTGTTTGAAGTGTTATAATGAATAATATTTTATTGCAATACAGTTCATGTGTTTACTTTCAGTCACAACTTAAGTATTTTGTAGTGTGGTTGGCAAACATACAAGCAAACTTATGTTATTTTTAGAGGTAGCAAGAAGTTATTTTATGTGAAGTTTAAATGGTAATCCAATAGGTAACCCTATTGTTTTCAGTTAAATTCCTGTCATGATATGGAGATCTCAATTTTATTTTTCTAGTGATCCTGTAAGAGAATTCAGGGCATCATGATTATGAAGTTTTTGTCTCTCATGGTGAAACTGGAGTATTTGTTAAATGTCCAAGATTCATAGTACTTTCGCATATAATACAAAAATTGTTCTAGAAATAAATATTATGGAATGATTTATGGCATATGCTGAGTAATATGAAGCTGAATTCTGCACACAAAATTTTACGTTTCCAGGAAATCAAGAGTATAATGGATTATCCCATATAATTTATGGTTATAGCATGGCATTTTCTATAGTAATTTACTTGTATATAAATGATGGAGTTAGTGACCTATATTTTTAAAATAATAGCTAAAGTGATAGAACTTAGCAACTTAAAGAATATATGGAAGAGCAATGTGGCAGAAATGAGTTTTCAGCGAAGAGTAACTTTGACTGCTTAAATACAAGCACTTCTGTTTATGATGCATAGGAATGCAGAATTATTGGACAGAAATACTCTATTTCCACAGAGGAATTTTTTGTCTTAACTACTGAGATTAGAAGAACATTTAAGGAAAACAGATTTTCAATAGCCAGTACCAACTGAAAGGGTCACAAAAAAGTCTTCCCCTTCCAACTCAGTAATAAGGAACTTAAGGATAAAGTTAGTTTTAAAGAGGGTAAGATATATGTTAGATCCATATTAAGTATTAGCCACAAAGGGAAACATAAACAGTAAGCCTGCAATAATCAATACAACAAAGTTAACAGGCTAATCAGCACATGTAAAGTCATTTTTCATAATGGAGGAGCCCAAAGAGATGGCCAGCCTGGATCATAGCAACCATGAAAGGAAGAAAAAACATAAGAGAAGTAACACCACCATTTACAAGTCCATTTACTTTTTGGTAGTATTATTGTAATTTTAATTGAGAATAAAAAAGAGAGAATGAAGAGAAATTATGACTCAGAATAATTATTAAATTAAGCCACAATACAGCTTAGCAATTACAGGCTGATCCAAAAATGCTACCCTGTAAGTAGCAGAGCCTACAAGTAACAGGATAGAACTCCCCTTAAACATAGCAAGTTTTCAGTTCAGAGTACGAGAAACTAGGAAAAGAACAGAAATCAAAAATCTACATAGTGGGCCTGATCACAAGAGGAGAAAGTTTTATTAAACACTACAGAGTTCTTAACAGCCAAACAAAAAGTCTAAGTAAATGGAATAAATGTTAATATGAAAGGAAGTCCCAGAGTAAGTGAAGAAAGTAAACACCAGAGTAAGAGAAAATATGACAGGAACTATTAAAAGAAATGAGAGACATAGCATTTTATAAAGCAAAATGCTCATACCATTTTAATAATGTTCCAGGTAGTGGTGACTGACTAATATCTAAAAAAAAAAAAACAAGGCAGAGATCCGAGCAAGACAGCAACTCTAGAAAAGCACATGAGCAGGAAGAGCAAAACAAAATTTACACTCAAAATAGCAAATGTAACCTGTTGTGAGCAATAATGCCACAAAACATGGCTTTAAAGGCTAACGTGCAAGAATCTGTCTCACACATAGGCCACAGCAATCTAGTTCCATAATTTCTATTCTTTTCTCTTCCAAAATAAAATAAAGAAAAATAGGATTGCTCCTTACATATAAAAAGGAAAACAAAAGAAAGAAAACTTTCGCAGCTATCAGTGTTCCCTCTCCCTCTCAATAACATATGATAAAGGCCAGAAACCTAAAATAATGATCCTCGTCAATAACCAAGAAGAGATGATATCAAAATCCCAGCAGACATTGAAACACATTCACTATGCAAAGATGGCAAAACTTCCTCCACACAAGAATAAACAGCTAATGTCGGCCAGGTAGGAAGGTACGAAACATTGCATCAGCCACACTGCAGCAGGAAGGTCAAGGTTGGTAGAGAATCATTGCCTTAGTACTTTTATTGGGAGTCAATAGATGCTAATGGCATGTCACAATGACAGACTTATAGCAGAAACATTTCTTCACCTGCCAATAAGAAAGGAAAAGGCACCAGTAGAGAGAGAGAGAGAGAGAGAGAGAGAGAGAGAGAGAGAGAGAGAGAGAAGAAAAAGAAAAAAAGAGGCAGGAAAAAAAAAAAAAAAAACCATTCAGATGGTCAACCCAAATTCCTTGATATCATCAAAACCCTCAATCCCACCAACCTCAACCTTGAGGCAAAACATGGGGACAGAAAGCAGTACACTAGAGGAATACAGATTGGGATTTCCCAAGAGCATATTCTTTCTATCTCAATTTTTTATATTTATCTTGAATCCCAAAAAGGGGAAATGGATCCATACTCCAAACAAAGATACATCCTAATTAGGACATCCACATTTACTTTAAGGGGGAATCTTGCAAACCTGGGAATAATGTAACAGTACGGAATTAGATTTGAACCCAAAACAAAGATTACATTAACTTTCATTAGCAAAATGCTGACAAGGCCTTGTCAATCAGACTTAAATCAGGTTGAAAGTAGAACACTTGGAACACTGGGCTCGCCTAGCTCAACATGTAGCACTTCTCACCTCAGGAATCCAGAACTATGCAAAAAATATTCACTTAAATACTAGAAACCCTGCCAGAATTATGAAGCTAAAAGTCTATGTGGGTGATACATTTCTTGCCACTGGGATACTCATCCTCTTTTAACATTAATAAATTAGCATTGAGTAGTATTGAGGATGCAAATCTTCTCATTTGTTATCTGATTCCACTTCACCATGACATTTCCACTCCCAGATACTGCCGTGCTTTACCTCCTGTTCTATACAGTTAGGGGGAGCTATGGCCAGCCCAACCAGACTCCTACAATAATATTGCAAGCGGTAAAACTGGCGGTCCTAGCCATTTCGCCCCAAAAACAATAGGAGTTCAAACATGCTCAGCAGTTTAATTGCAGAATATGTGGGGTGGTAACATAAAAATATGGATACTCACATTCGTGAGTGTTTATGGCATGCTCACTGCAAGAACCCTTCAACAGAACTTTCGGAAAACATCAGGAAGGCCTACCTGTAGAGCAGCGATTAGATTTGATTAAAAATTTGGCTAAGTTAAACAAATTAAGCATCCTTTTTGAATCTGAAGACAGGGTGAAAAGATTAACTAAAAGAATTTAGAAGCGGTCGCACATATACAAATTCACTAAATTAAATCATCTGCAATCAGCAGACAATGAGGAAGAAATTCCTTGAAAGTGGTTCTGAGAGAAATAAAACTAATTTAGTGAATTTGTATATGTGCGACCATGTCTAAATCCTTTTAATGAATCAAGAGTTAAAGAGTACATTGCTAAGCAATGTTATTTAGAGAAAAACGATGTACAAAGTTAGCTAGTCAGTGTAATTTAGGGATAAAACATCTGTTGGCTTGAAACGGCAACATTCAGAAGCATAAGCAATTATGGATATATTAATTATTTATATATTTGTTTGTTCCCATGTATAAAAGTCTGTTTAAAGAAGTTTTTGCGAATGCAGGATTTGACGAACAGAGGGTTAAAGCCAGGCAGAATCTCTTTGTTTAAGCTAAGGGAAAGTGTTTACAATGTCAACTAGCGGGTCTCCCCGTTGTAATATTTTAAGCATTCAGGAAAGAGGCATATGTTTTACTACCTGGACAGAAGGAGGGAGGACAGAAAGGAGTTGAGATGTGACGTGTTAAGAGTATGGTTGGATACGCAAAGTGTGAACAAGTGAATGTGCTAGTGCCGCGCAGTAATAACATAAGTCCAAACCTTAGAAACATTGTAAGCTCAGTGCTTGTACCAAGAAGTATGCTACACGACGATGAACATTACTTTCAGTCAAATCAAGTACTATATGTAGCAATTCTGAGTTCTGTGTGATTTAAGTTAATTTCATGTGTATTCCCATTTGGTTCCCCACTGGGTGAGTCAAAAAAACATGCTCTCCCATTGACTCCGAACCAAACTTCCTGGATAGCCAAACGTAACAAGTGTATCAGTGATGGAATGTAACGTCAACCAGGTATGTCACTCTGAGGACTTGTGATCTTGACGTGTACACACACACACACACACAGTACGTTGCAGGCTGTATTGTTTTAAGTGAAGCAAAAATGAGAATTTGGCTGTACTGCATTTTTCAATATGGCTACATGTGCAGTAGGTAAATAAATAATTATAAACCTTAAGCTATGTTATGAAAATTTTCTCCAACATCAAACAACATAAAGTTTTTCTAAATACTTATTATACCACACATTATCAAGCTGTAATTGGAAAAGCTATGCCAATTACATGGGACTTAGAAAAATTCCCTTGTCAACATTTTGGAAAGTTGAGTCCACTTTTTAAATGTTAATGCTCTACATAATTATGTATCTTACTTCATTCATTGTCACTGAATTCTACTTCAGAGTTAAAATAAAAAAAAAAAAGGTCTGGACAATAGAGTCCTATTTTTTATTTATTTTTTCAAATTTTAAAGTTAAATTGTAAGCAAGTTCATATAAACATGCTATTGATTAATGGCTAGAAAGCACCATGTTATTATGTAAAACACCTTTTGATACTGAACTACTGCCTTTGTTTGTGATGGATACTCCACACCGTAACAAAGAATAAATACACATACAATAAAATTGGTTATATACATTCGTTATTTGCTGAAACTTGCCCATTTTGTTTTAAAATGAGCAAGTGATCACAAAGAAATTAACAAAAGTAACAACTTATGGCACTGATTGGAGTTGAAGAGAATGAACCTCTGGATTTAAAAGAAAAAGAACCAATAGATTATACAATAACTCGATAGTATAATTATTTATGTTAGTATAAGCATAACCAAAAGGGTTAATTGTAGTGAAGTAACTTTGACTACACTTTAACTACTAACTGTATTGTTACAATTCACTTATTTCAACATGAGCTTGTGATGTACATAAAGTATATATTAACATAAGAGTAAAAAATTCTATTAAAGGTTTCAAGAATAGACACATGCTGCAAAAATAGGCATTTGAAACTTAGAAACTTTACTAAATTAAAATGCTTGGCGTAAAGATTTTGAGGCTGAACATTCAGGTTTTTATTTAGAACTGCCCCAAAGTTGTAATGTGCTTCCACAAGAAAATGATATTTATTAACGAATGTATGTTCCAATCACAATTAATTATCAATTAAGTTTTACTCATTTAACAAGATTACATTGTAAGTATTTGTAACATTTCTGTGATTGTGATTTAATTTTATGTCAAAGGTTGGTACACTGTTCTTATTCCTACATTATACAAGAATATCTTTGGTGAAAAATTAACCCAGCAGAATGAATGTGATAACACCACTCTGCATTTTATAAATTTATTTATTTATTTTTGGTATCTAATAATTTCCAGGCTACTCTAATAACATAAAAAGCAAAAATAGTTAATTTTCACACTCAATTCCTTTGAAGAAATACTGTTTAGAGACACAGTAATCCGCTATTACAGTTTTATTCCATTGTTTCTCTTTTCAATATTAGTAGTATTCTAATATAAGGATATAATCGATACTTAATTTTATGAAAATGTGAATTTTTGTATTTATTCATTACTTAACGTTTTCCAGTAAAAAAGTATATTACAATAAACTTTTCATGTCCAAAAGTTTTTAATAACAAATGCAAAATGGATCACATGTCCTTTTACTCATAATTCTCTGGAGGGGGGAAAAAACCTATAAATTTGTGGATTAGGAGCAATATTTAGATAATATTGTAAAATTTGACTTCAATATCTATGTTTGCTCCTGCTGCTTCCAGAATAAAGAAACAATTTGAGAAAAGCTTGAGAAATTCATGTCTTGATATTCATACAAGTTTCAAAACCAGAGTCTTAACCCAATTTGAAAGCTCCCCCTCCAGAAGTCCACTATCCATTTGCCATCTTTAAAATATCCAAGTGGTAGTCTGCAATGCTCCTTCCTTAAATCACATGGGTTTGTGAAAAGAAATTCAAAACTGGAGAAAAGTAAGTCAGTCACGGAATCAGCATATGTAATTGAATTTATGATAACTAGCTTAAAGTTATTTAAAATCGTGCAGAATGATGTAATCACTAACATCAGGTCAGGAACATAATATATCAACTGTAGCATGTGTGCCTGCTGCAGGGTTAGTTATAACATAAACTTAAAACAAAAGTCTAATAAATCAACCATACTTCAGTGCACAAAATGATATATAATTTAGAGGATTCAAAATGCTGCTCAGACACAAACATTTACACTTTCAGTGTTACAAAATATTCACTTGGCACCAATGTCTTCTAACATATAATAATTGTTAGAAGCATGTTTATTTCAGGGAGTAATGGTTTACAATAGAGAACAAGGAAGAATGTATTAATACCAATGTAAAAGCTGCAATTCTGATCACATCAAAAGCTCAACAAGCAAGGCAAGAGTACTCTATCTTTCAGTATATAGGGTATAGGCAAAAAATGTAAATAAACATTTCTGTTTCTTTTCAAATCGGATGATGAATGAAATTGGTGAAATGATGCTGAAATGATTTTGGGGTCCATGGAGCTTAAAATTACTCGACATTCATGTTCTGAGGACAAAGGAAAACCCTCAAAAAATCTTATTGGAGTAACTCCCCCTAAGTAAGATTCGAACTCGTGACCTGTTGAATATGAGGCCTCCATTCTACCCAGGCAGGCATTCTCCTCTTGTTTCTTCAAACATTAATATCAAAACCAGAACAATTTTGCTGCATTTATAGGGAAGCTCTCCAACATTTTGTGATTTGCTGGGATTCTAACCTAGTTTAATGGAAATTTTTGTGACCAAACAAAATTACCCATTTTTCAGCAAAGCGACATAGAATCCTATTGTGAACCATTAATAATAAATATAGCCTTATAAAAATATAACAGAATGTTAACTAAAATAATTCTTATAGAATCTTAAAAAACAGTGTACTCTAGCTCATCCAAAACTGTATAGCATCCAAATACTTTGCATTAGAGATTATAACTGCTACCTGAATTTCTTGAATTTCTTTACTGGGAAAACTTTGCCACGAAAAAGTTGTGACTAGAACACCTTTCAGGCATCTAGAAGTACTGTGGAGCACGGTAATATGCCTGACTGATTTAAATGCCCCAGGACAAGTATGTTACCATATGTAAAGAACAACATGAGCTTTTTACTGTTCAGTGTTAAGATACAGGATCTTTTAATCGTATTTCAAATCAGATACTGAAGAGATTATATTTCTTTCAGTAGATGACAAGATTCACCACTCCATTCTAACTCGCCCTAGTTAACATTGAGAAATGCTGGCAATTTCTTGGTGGATATTTTATTTTAATTCTTCCAGGATGTGAATGTTTGCCTTGCACACTTTATTCTAATTTACCACAGATATAGAACTGGCAGGAGGTTAGGTCTAATAATAAATCAACATATCAATTGTTCTCATCGAAACATTAGCTGTAGAGCTGTTGTGCAATCTTACTGGAGGGGAGAGAAAAAAGGGAGGGGGGCAAAGTTGATTTCACATATGTACAAGTGTCTACTGTTAAGTTAAAAAAAAATTGGCCCTATAACTATTTCTTCGCTCATGGCACATCATATGCCTTTTTTTTTTTTTTTTTGTCATAGAGGAGCACTTAATGAACAAGCTTGTTAGATTATTTTGTCTATACACATAGGCATGAGAGTGGATAAAAAATACATCACATATGAATCAAATAAATGCCAGCATAAAACTATACTTTGTACTCCTTCTGTCCCATAATAATTGTCCAGTACTTATATATCTTTGGTCCCATATTAACTGCCCAGTACTCACATCCCTTTTGTCCCATATTAATTGTATGATCCGCATACTGGGACAATGATGGTTAGAAATATGTAGGACAATAATGAAATAAAGGAATGATTCCACAACTTTATTGCTCCAGAATCAGTACAAATTGAAAACGAACAAAATACTCCTACCATAGTGTAGACTGTGTGCTAATGTGGAAAGGCTGTCAATCCAATTGCTTGCCTTGGCCCGACATATCTATGCTGCAGTGGTGCTGAAGCTGTCATAAATTTATCAATGACACTCCAAGCAAAATGGCAGGATGTTGTGGTGGTCTAATTGTGCTTTTTGCAGATGAGGAATCTTGCAGTTGTTCCCACCTACTCTTGCATTACTTGAATAAGACACAAAGTGAAAAAGACAAGCTTTACCCATATCAGGGTCAGAGAAAGATATTTCAACAGCAGTGATCAACTAAGTTTGTGGAGTTGCCTGATGCTGGAGAGACTGAATTGCCTGAAAGACCCCCAGATCTATAACAAATATATTGGGGCTGCTTGGAGGTTGGCATAGTAATTTTAACTGGTTGCTACATCATCTAGCCAGGGGCAGTCAATAGGAACAATATGTGGACATGCATTGTCATGCTGAATTTTCCTTGCGTGCATTCCACATGGCACCTATTGCTGGGATTAATTTGTTGAGTATGTCCCAGTAAACATCTTCGATAACAGCTAACGGTATGGTGATCATTGTACCAGCCAGATGATTCCTGTTGTTCCTCTAGGTAGATTCCTTGCTGATGGCCAAATTTCTAATTTACCATCAAACCACTGATTTCAACCAGTATCAACTGAGGCCGCTACAGTAGCCAGAAACATAATCTTTGGAATAAACGACTTGCTTTTACATGTTCACTGTGGGTCAGGTTCATCTGGCATAGGTAATTTCTCACCTTCAGGTAGAACAATTTTCACCCACATAAATGGTCTTCATCATGTTTTCAGGATGCCAATGGTGGTAGGACGCAGTATTGATAAGGCAAATTGTAGATGTTCTGTTTTGTTGCAATCAATCAATAATGGCCTCAGTGTATTTATATGAACTCTCAACTCTCCTGCTTGTACATGTCAATGTAGGGTACACTTAGAGATGCTTAGCACCACTGCAATTGAATATTCTGCCGTTTTCACAATGACATACACTGTAGTCATTGTAGGGCAAGATCCTCCTCCTTTGGACAGACGGTGCCTTTCATCCAATCCTTTGCTGCACCAGATTGCATACAGAACCAACCGGTATTATGAAAATCAATGCTCCCTGTTGGCAATCATCTTGGTGGTGTCTGTTGATCATCACGATGTCACATGATTACTCATCATAATCGTGTTCACTGACCTATTGTGCATCTCTGCATGCATGTAAATCCTGAATACTTCCTTTGTCAGTAATTATTGTAATTTGTAATGCATTTTGGTATACCGGACAATTATGGGATAGAGGGAGCAACTAAGTACAGAATTAAGTAACTTACAACCTAGCAAAATGGTTAAATAAAAATTCAGTAATTTTGAAAATTTTGAGATATTAAGTATTAAAATTGTTTTAAGCTAGTAGAAAGGATCAGCAATACTACATTGTCTACTAATGATATACTTGTTTCTTTCAATGTAACTGCTTTGTTTCCAAGCATTCCTAGAGAAAAACTTTTTGACATTTTTAAAAAAAATGGTTAAGTTCTATAAAATTGAATGAAGATTTAATAAATGATTTTATTAAACTTACTAATTTTTGTTTGGATCGAAATTTTTTCAGCTTTAATCACAAATTCTATCAACAAACTTCTGGTTTAGTAATGGATAATTCACTTTCACCTTTTCTTGTTGATCTCTTCATGAGCTATTTTGAAATACAGGTAACTAAAGCATTCCCTCTAATTTTTAAAATTTGGTATAGATATGTGATGATATATTTGCTGTTGTTCCTGATAAACATGTAAATAATGTTTTAAAACTTTTAAATTTACAAGATAAGGCTATCAAATTATTCTTTAAGAGTGATGGCTATCTCCCTTTCCTGGATTTAAAAATAATAAAAAATAACAATAAATTGAATTTTGGAATATACAGTAAAGCAGCTCACACTGATTACATAAAAAAAAAATGGCTTTAATCCTTTTTTACATAAATTTGCTGTTTTTAATAGTTTAATTTATAGGTTAATTAATTTATCCCTTTATAAAAATGAATTCTATAAAGAATATAAACACATGATCAACACTGCTTTAATTAATGGTTTTAATACTGATTTTATAAATAAAAAAATTGAGAAGTTTAAATATTAAAAAGCTATTAAAAAGGTTTCTTCTCTGAACAAAATAAAAGATAATTACATTTTTAAAAAATTTACGTATCACCCTTGTGCAAATAAAAAATTCACAAATATTTTCAAAGAGCATGGTATAATATTGGTTCCTCAAAATAAATGCAATATAAAAAAATTGTTAGGCTTTTCTAAAAATGATGAAATTTTAAAGAATAAAAATTCTGGCATTTATCAATTAAATTGTATAAATTGTGACCTTGTTTATATAGGTAAAACTAAACGTCATTTGGAAACCAGAGTAAAAGAGCACTTTAGGTATATTAAATACAAACAAATTGATAAATCAGCTGCGGCAGAACATTTTTGGAAATTAATCATGAAATAAATCCAGATGTTAAATTATTAAAACACTTAAATGGACCCATTTAATGTTTTGGGAAAAAATATTTATATAAAGAATAAAAATAATGCAATGAATTTTGATATACCACCAATTAATTCTCTCACCAAATTTGTTTTGATTTCAGTAGTTAGCAATGCCTTAGTACACAATCCACCTAGTAGCAGTAACCATAACAATGTAAATAAACAAGATCAAAAAGAAATTGAGTTGACGAAATATTGCAAAGCTAGTTTTTGGATTTCAAAAAGATAAGTGGAGAATTGTTACTATTATTGTTACATTAATATTTGTGTTACTCCACTGTTACCAGCTTCCTTTTTTACATATAATAAATAACTTGTAATAACTGAACTACACCATATCACTGTCAATTCAATACTGCACCTCCAAAACAGAGCAAAGCTACTACAGAAGTGTGACCTTGTTTACAATAGTAGTGCAGAATCATGTGTAGACATGCCCAGAGGAAAAACATTCACAGCTGGTGCCCAGTTCATTGTCTCTCCCAGTAAATGAAAATAATGTATACTATTAAAATCACAGTAACTTTATTTACTATCTGCTCTCTAAAATTATCCAAAAACAATTTAGACTAAAATGTGTAGTAAGCCAATGATGAGAAAAATCATTTTAAATTATTCTGCTAATGATTTGAGTATTTATTAATTGGGTACAAAGACATTTCACTCTGATGATATGATAAAGATATTTTTAAATGAGTAGGGATAAATAGCATTTTGACAAAATTCAACATGTAAGGATATGCTTAGCATCGTAAAGGCTTAAATAAGTTACTAAATAAGTACTTCTTTCTACAGACATAAAATTCACAATCAAAGATTTTATTATAAACAAAGTTTACAATTACATGGGTTTTTAAATCTCCTAAATTTTAAATGACGCCTTGATAATGTTTTTTATTTATTATTATTAGAACCAGCTGAAACATTCAATGTCATAGCTGGTATTTAAACATGATTCTCCCTCCCACTCTCCATTCAATTGCTCTAACCATTGAGCTACTGTGATAAGATGCCAGAATAACATTCAATCATTCAACTGATTCATATATTTTCAACCTGTCAACCAACCTGCATGTCTCCCTTCAGAAAACATGGCAACTTACATTCACAAGTACTTCGTATCTGGGTGAATTAATATAGTTACAACCAACTATAAAGCTATATTATTATAAGGGTTTTTAATGCTCCTTCTATATCTTAAATTACACCTGGGTAATTTTTTTTTACTTTCTCTTGCCTATATGTGCAGTTTGCAGAAGATAGAGGAATTGTATTCCACCCGAAAAATTTTATGTCAAGATTTCACTGGAAATATGTTTTGAGGTTCCTCAAGAATGAAAAAAGCATTTTTAGAAAAGCGTGCATAGCTCAAAAACGAAAAGACTTAAAATACCAAACTTGGCATTTAAATTAAGTATCTTCCAAGGATGCGACACGAAGATTTTCAAGAAAATCCCCCCACCACAAACTATCCTTTACATGGAATTTTTTTTTAAAATTTTGTTTTTCTCAAAAATGGCTCAAATGTATTTGATTCAAATACTGCATATTAAAGATATTTACATCACAAATAAAATGTATATTTTAATTTTCTGGGAATAGTCTCTGAAGACCTCTGGATGAGTTATGTAGAATTTTGTACAACGATTAAACCGTAAGAGAGACAAAACCTACTACACAATAAATGTAGATCTTGTTAAAACATATAATTTATATCATATACATTTTTATGAAGAGCTGATCGTTTTTGAGATTTTCCTTGTTATTGGTTTCAATTTTAAACTACTTTAACTTTTCTCAAACAGAAAATGATCTTAAGTATTATCTCTCATTTTCCTGCAGCCATACAAAGTGAACTGAACTTCAATTGTCTCACATAGGACTGGCTTTTAAAAGATTTGACTTTCAATTTAGCCTAGTGTAGTCCCTTACTAATTTCTACTTACAAGGAAACATGTATTAAGACAATTTCTGCTAATGCTTATTTTGATTAGCATGTTGTAGATAAAAGAATAAAATTTGTAAGGAAAATTGCTAGAGAAACTCATGTGAACGGAACACATCAGATTTTCTTTTATTATTAGAACCAGCTGAAAAATTCCATGTCACAGACAGGATTTGAACATGTTCATCCACTCTCCATGGGCTTGCTCTAACCATTAAGCTACTGTGACAACATGCCAAAATGACATTCAATTAATATGTAAAAAAATGAACTAGCTGTAATTTAAAATATAGGAGTATTAAAATATGTATTAATAAGTTTAATATATATATACTTACGAATGTAAATCATCATCAAAGTGTTCTCTGAATGCAGAAACACCATTGGTTGACCGGGAGAAAAAATATATAAACCAGTTGGAGGAATGAATCGTTCTGGCATGCTGTCAGAGTAGCTGAATAGTTAGAGCAACCACATGGAGAGCGGGAGAACTGTTCAAATCCTGTCTGGGACATTGAGTTTTTCAGATAATAATAATTGATAATAATAAAAAAAAATTGTCCAGGTGTAATTTAAAATATATCAGGGGTATTAAAAACCCATATAATATAGCTTTATAGTTGGTTTTAACTTTATTAATTCACCGGATACTAAGTACTTGCAAATGTAAGTTGCCATTAAGTTGCCCTCCGAAAGGAGTTATACCAGTTGTTTAACCAGGTGAGAGAGAGAGAGAGAGAGAGAGAGAGAGAGAGAGAGAGAGAGAGGGGGGGGGGAGAGAACCATATTAAAATCCCAGCTTAGACATTGGCTTAAAAAAAAAAAAACCTAAAATGCTAATTAAATCCTCAAAAACATTGGCTCACAACTACTATAAATATATTGTTTCACTTTAACATATTTTAAATAAGGCAAGATAAACCATGAACATAAGCAAGCCTCTTTACTTGGCTTTTAAGCATTAGTTCTGAATTACATAGTCATACATATTACTATAAAACATATGCTATTCTACATGCCTAGGATTTTAATATTAAATACAGTTTGTGTGCTGAGCAGCAAATATAACTTTGCTATACATGTTTGTACTCTTTGGTAGGAAAATGTTTGGTATTAACTGCACGAGTATAAAAACAAAAACATTTCTGCATCTCCTGATCTAAACAGGAACCAAGGATGCACAAATGAGAAGGAAATAAAAGTTATCATAATATGTGCATTTTGTAAAATTCTTTCAATTGTAAAAAAAAAAAAAAGGATAAAATTTCAAGTTTTTAGAAACCTAACAAGTAATATTGCACCACAAAAGCCTTTAACGTTCATGCTAGTATCTTTTTCAGACAAAGTTTATTCTTCCTTTAGTTAAAATTCGGTAACAAACTTTACATTGTGCAAACTTTTTCTAGCTTGTCTGAGATGGCAGTAATGAATGCAGATAAATAGATGTATGCTCCTCAAAATGTCACTCTAGATAGGGGTCTGCAGATGCTGCTTATAATTACCTAAAATGATAAAGATTAACAATTTGATTTTACAAACACTTTTAAGATCCAGAAGTGTCATGATGTAAGTTCCTCTAACAGTTCTTCAATTGAACGACTCTCACGTCTAAAACGCTCCATATATATCTTGGGAACAGTCCAATCCAGTAATATTTCAATGTTCTTACGCAGGCGTTCACCTTCATCTGCCAAATCTGAGCAGGCTTTTCGACCAGAACTCTGTATTGATTCACAGAGAACATCATCAATGAGACGTCTTTCAAATCCCAAAGCTTCCAATCTTGCTGGGGTTGAAATTCTCTTCAAAAGTACTGCTAGAAGGACTCTCATACGATTCACAGGCATTGCAGGCTGAACCTCTGAATTTGATGCTGATGATTCAGTTTTAAAATGCTGACGAGCCTGAAGACAGACAGGTGAGGCTTGCTCATGATTTTCCAGATCCAAGCGAGTTTTAAAAGATTTCCGACATTCAAGGCACAAATATGGTTTGTCTGTTTTATGTACACAGCGCATATGCTTTTTTAGATGTGGAAGTTGAACAAAGGCTGTAGCAGGGCAGAGAGGACAGCGAAAGGGCTTTTCCCCAGTATGGCGTCGCAAATGTAGCTTTAAAGCTGTGGAATGGGCAAATGCTTTGTGGCATACTGGGCATAGATATGGCTTATCTCCAGAATGAGTGCGACGATGTACTGTCAGCTGAGAACGCTGGGCAAATCTTGCATTACATTCAGAACACGCATGTGGTTTCTCATGCAGATGGGTTCTTAGATGTTGCATAAGATGACCTTTTAGATCCTTACGGCATACTGCACAATGGAAAGGCCTTAAATTACCATGAAGGCATGCAAGATGTTTTTTAAGACCATCCAAGCGCACAAAAGCCTTCCCACATTCATGGCACACATGATCAAGCTGGCCAAGGTGACGTTTAAGATGAATTTTTAAGTTTGTGACACATGAAAAGGTGGCTGAACAGCGGTCACACTTATGAGGCTTAGCACTAGTGTGTGTGCGTATATGCTGAGCAAGCTGTCCACCACGAGCAAATGTTTTATTACACACCTTGCAAGAATATGGTCTTTCACCTGTGTGTACACGTAAATGTAGACGCAGTCTCTCTTTTATAGGAAAAATCTTTCCACAGTAATTGCAGTGAAATGATGTGCTCCCTGGATCATGTCGGCTTAAAATATGTGCCCGCAATCCACCTGCCTGAGTAAATTTTGCACCACAATCTCTACAAGCATATGGGCGTTCACCACTGTGGACTCGTAAATGCTTGACAAGATCAGCACGATTTGTAAAACTTCTTGGGCATGTTTCACATTTGTGGTTCCTCTCCTTTCCATCCTTTCCCAAAGATGAGTTTGTCATTGCTATTAAACAAGGTTCTTCCACATGACATATACTACTGAATTAGAAATTTACAATCAGATATGCAGCAGGCAAACCTTTAGAAAGTTAAACTTAAATCTAACATTTTGGTAATATCTTTGGTGTAAATATAGCTACATGAATTACTTCTCATTAACAACACAAATATGTATTTGTAAACAAAATCAGTAATGTGGGATTTTGTCACTGGCAATGATATAATTATTTTTGTGTACAAGATAACTACACCCACAATTCTTTGGCATATTTACATGTTATACTCCAAGTAGCACTAACTGACTAGAAACCAATACAAGATATACATTACCTCATTCTTGCATTTATTTATGGCACATTGGGAGTTTTGGTGGCATAGACAGTCTAAAAGTTACATTCCCTCATTATGACAGCCTCTTTACTTTGGTCAATCACTGCCATTATACAAAACGGTTGCCTGCAAAACAGTTCGGCTTCAACCCTTGCTTAATCTCTGCTACTTCTTTAACTTTAATTTCTTGCTAGGAATCCAACTCGTACAACTGAGCGAATGTCATTCCTGAAACCGTAAGTGTACAACAACAATTTAGAAAGCGCTTACCAAGAAATTGGGGAGACATTTAAGTGTAGGGGAGCGCGTTACAAGTCCATTCTCATTTTTACAATTACAATGTATTTCGCTAACATAGCTATTGAAAACTGAGTATAGGAAACATTAAAGAGTACAAAGCAGAACAGAAGTAGATACCTCGAAGTATACAACATTATTTTTATTTGAGCTGAAACGAATTCTGGATAAGGAAAAAAGTGCTGCTGAAGAACATCATTTCGCTACAATGATATACATATAAGAATATTAAACAAGTATTATTTCAGGTAACTGTACGTTACGATATTTTAATGAATGACATACCCACGTCTTATCCATTTCTCTTTCGTCTGTTCGTTGCAGTTCGGCCTAAGCCCAATAAGGACTATACGGCCACTCACAATGAAAACCTCAAGGATGGCGTAGCCTGCCCAAGTCACAGATATAAAGAGAATAAATAGGAAATGGCCTCACTATTGCATTGTGGGTATTGAGGCACGGTTTTGTCAAGTCGGCATATTTTAAATTTAAACTTCTGAAATATGCACAGCTTTTGTGGATTAAATGTACGCCCAAAAATTAGATTTTGTGGTGTTAAATGTCAGTTAAACAGAGCATTTGGACCGTAGGTTTAAAACCAGTATAATGGTGAATACGTGTGGGGTGTTTGGTTGTAGTTTCTCGAATAGCAAAGCAAAAACAAGGAAAGGGAAAAGTATTTTAAAACATAGGTTAGAGGAAGCCGATTAATAGCACAATCATTAATGGCCTCTACGGTTTCCCGCTATCTTATTAGAATCACCAAACATAGAAGCACCTGAAGCCCATAGTAACCTGCGGATTGCATTGTTCTAGATAAGGATGAAAATTGGCAATAAATGAGTAATTGTGAGCACATCAATATATAACATTTTAATATACAAATTCTGATTTTATACAAATATAATTTTCCTATTATATTTCCTATCCGAATGGAGTTGAATGCATTTTACGTTGATTTAATGAACCCCTACCATCGGCTACAGAAAACACAAGTTTAAAAAAAACAAATTTGCACTTATTAACGTGTTATAAGAAAAGCATTGTTAATTTGTAAGTGAAGTAGAACATTACAAGCTCTCAGGCCGCGATCATAGAAAACAATGGTTATTTGTTACAAATTGTGTTTCGAAAAAGCGTATATATATGTTATGCGTTGTTTATGTTTTAAAGTCATGCGAAGTACAATTGAGATGTCTGTAGAAATACGTTTTCATCTTCTTCTGATGATGAAATTCCACAGAGATGTCAACACAACCCTTGGAGACGAAGAAGATTATTTCGGGATAGAATTGATGGTAAATTCCAAAGTATAGTGTAGTTTAATTAAATATTCCGAATGAGTCATGAGAAACTGGAATTACTACTCAATGACAAACCAATAGTTAAATTTAGAAATCTACTATTGATATCTACGATTGTATTCTTTTTTATTTCATATTTTGCCATAAATGTGGTATATGACACATCTTTGTTTAATAGTACACCCATCTGTATTAATACTGTCAAAGCAGCAATAGTCTCAATGCAACCCGGTGCCGGTGTTTACTTGCTCGACTTCGGTCATCCCTGTCCAACTCCATTGACCGAATTGGACTCGTGTATGTTTCCACTGGCTGCAGCGTGAGAACTGTTGGAGGCGCTGAGAGAACGTCACATAATTACCCGCGCGCATTCTCATCTTTCTTCGTCATTGTTTTCTATTATTCTATGGATGCTGCGCCATATTTGAAATTATATTTGATACACAATTTATTGTTGAACTGCCTCGTTTTATTTTTGACATTTCTGTTAATTTCTAATTTATTTTTATTAGATTACAATTTCGTTTATAACTCTAGTAGTTTTAAGTTCCCCAAAGCTCAGAAACTCCAAGAACAATCGCAAACATGACGATACATGAGATTGGTACTATGTATCGCAACATGGCAAGAAAGATGTGAACACCGAGGAAATGTGGGAATAGTATCAAGATTAGCCCTAAGGTAAGTGACTACCAATATAATCTTACATTAATTGCACATTAATACGTATTTGAAAGCAAAAATGACAGTGCAAGTACATATTGTAAAGTAAATGTACATGTGCATATATCCACACAAATAATCACGAATACTGTCAATCTCTAAACTTGTTAAAGCTCACGTGAAACCGTATTTATCTTAAACGTATAAGCCGCAATGTGTTCATTCCGTATAGATCGATGCTGATACTACCTGCTCTGTTCACCATTATGTATAAGCTCATCAAAATTGAGTACTTTTGCTGCTGTTATAACAGTGTAAAAAAATCTAGAAATTTAAGTGTTTATAAACTGCATTATCTTTTGAATACACAGTTCAGTAAGCAATACCTATTTATCATTACATATTTAAAAAGTTACACGCATTAATTAATGGCAAAAGATGCAAAAAGTGGTATATCAGATGAACAGACACAACCTACATCATGCCTTCCTTTATATTGCAAACTGATTAAAATAAGGATATGCTCTTAAAATAGGCAAAAAATTAAGACTGAAATCAAAAGCCTGGAGTAAAGAGAATTTGTTAATATAATATTTTTCCTACTAACCGAATTTAGGTGCCTACCCCACAGCATCTCGCAAATTAAATATTTTTCATAACCCCAGGTGATTGAGAAAAAGTTGGATACCTTTATAATACAAGTATAAACCTCTAAATATAATAATGCCTATATTTAAAGTGGGCTACTCAATTCCTAATTCATGATTAAGATGCTGATGGAATGGCATTACCTACAATCCTTTCTGCTAAGCAAATTATGCATTGTTTTTCCTCTATTTACACTTCACAAGCTTGCCTCTTCTTTGTGGAGGTAATAATTACGGGAGCCACGGATGACTACATTCTAATTATTACTATTTTAAAAAGTTTATTATTGTTTTCACCTTCTAAAATGGAATTTTTCACAAATTTTCTAAGGTATTTCTGTCAATCTTTCTAGCAGTCTGGTTGGCAGAGTTTACATCTGGCAATAACAATTATTTATTATCATTATTTTTATTATTATTATTATTATTATTATTATTATTATTATTATTATCATCATTATTATTATTATTATTTATGTACTAATCAGTGGATTATACTTGTTTCAGATATAGAACTGGCTATGAGGTTCCAGAAAATATCGCATGGTGAACTGCTATGTTAGAAGATGCACACATATTACTTTTTGTGAAGATTAGTATGGTCTTAGGAGTGCCTCGAGGTTGTTAAAAATAAAACTATTTGTTATTAGGAGGAATTTAGTGGAGCATGGTATAAGTGAAATGCTTAAGTAGTACTATATTTAACTCGTAAAACAGTAATGAAAATTGAAATTAATTTAGAGTAGTTTTTATGCCTTACATGAGAATGCAGAAGTACTTGACCGTGCACATTTTCAAATAGTATTGTTATAAAAATAAACATAATAAATCTCAGGACAAAATATCAAACCTTAAGGCTTATAAAAGGCACATTTGCGTATTAGGTAAGAAATTTCAGAAGCTCTGTTCTGTGGTTTGGAGATTAAGACAATGTTCTCATACATAGGTGTCCAATTTGCTATAATATTACAAATACATTTACATCATCATTAGATACAAATCATTCTGGGGATATTCCATTCATAGTATCAACAATGATTTTAAAATTAATTGTATGTGTACCTATTATAATATCAGATAAAGCCTTTTAAACAATTTGAGATTATACCATTATTATTATACAAATAAGTAATTTATTAAAAAATGTTTTATCTAAAAATTTAGAATTGTTTACAGAAAGAACTCCGCTTTACTTAGTAAACCAATAAAAACATACAATAATTTATACTTGAATAGTTATGTATTACACAATGTCTAAAATAGCGTAAGATTTTTGGAATTTTAAATGATATGGCTTATAGAATGTAAAAATATTAATGTAAATCCTCAGTTTCTGTATATGAATTAATTTTCTCTGTCATAGGACAGTCTACGTGGTATGGAATAGTTGTGTAGCGATTAATTTTTCTAAACTGTATAAAGTCAAATGCTAAATTTGAACTAATCATGAGCTGAAATATGTTTTAAAATATTGTTTTATATTCACAAATTCTGTTTCAATAATTGAAATTACAATAAGGAAATTGTCATTATTTTAGTTATTATTATTATTATTATTATTATTATTATTATTATTATTATTATTATTATTATTATTATTATTATTATTATTATTATCAATTTTATTTTAAAGAATGCTTTCATTTCTAAACCCCTCCCTGCTTACTACCATGTGTGTATGAGAGATAAAACAGTGGAAGGGCACTAGCAATATGGTGCATTATTTGATGAAGGCAATTATTATGTAAAAGTTATAGGATAAAGAGGTATATACCTAAATATTACATTGAATAGATGTATCTATTTTTAGTAAATTATTGCTTGTAACATGATAACCGTTTCATATTCATATAGCTTGAAAATTTAGGTGTGTTTATTGTGTTAGGAAGAAACGAATACCACTTAATTAAAACCCTTTACATGTTGCATAGAAAATATTGAAGTATTATCCTTTTTATATATTTGAAGATCATATGATCAATTTTTCAGGCTCTGTGTGATTTATGCCATTAATCTGATGCATAATATTCATGATGAAAAATGAATGTTAAGTTTAGCACATAATTTTTTCTCTGCAATGGTTCTTTGAAGACTTATCACAATGCAATATGATTTCAAGTATTCTCAATTTGTATTTAATCAAAATAGAACTGATAATGTGAAACTTTATGTGGTTTAATTTGTTTCCATACATTTGCAATTTTGGTTTCAGAACCAAAGATTTTCAGGAAATATTGACATTAGCACTTAATGTTTAATACAATCAAGAAAAATTATGGACTAGTGTTTAATTTTTCACTGCAGAAAAATGAATAGTTCAGAATACCTAGTACCTCATAATATTTACCATTTCCATAAATATTTATTTGCCACCTTTATTTATTTCCTTCTCACACTGCTACATGTTCTTGTATTTTGATGTAGTTATTTATTATTACATGTATGAGGTGTAACTTTGTTTGTGAGCATCTCTGTTATTTTAACACACTTATCACCTCAGCTTAATTTTTTTTTTGTGGCTCCTTAGCTTGTTAGAGGTTTAGTTCGGCCCGTTCGGTGACCCAATTATCTGTCGTACAAGTTCATAACCTTCTGAGGAATGCTTAGACATTTCAAAGATGAGGTATCTTTTTTCTAGAGCTTCACACTCCAACAGAAGGTTTTTAATTGCTACAGATATAACAGAAGTAGTAATAAAATATGCCCTGAATATTATTATTTCAGTTCACAATTCATGTATTTGCACGTAACATGCCTGTTAATCTGCTAAGAGTATTAATAAATATATTTTTCAATTATAGCCACATTATTGCAAAAATTCTAGTAAAATAAATACAAATTTATGGTTTATAAATTTGTAGTGGTTTTACTTTGCATTTAGCAAAAGTTGCTAATGATTGTTTAAAATTTCACACCACAATCATTTCAACAGTCAATGTGATAATTTAATATTCAAGTTGGGAATTGATAAGCACCCTACATAAACACAGATTTTCCGAATTAAATTTACAGACACTTTGAATTCTACAATCCATATGATAAAATGAGTGTATGATATTAAACATTTAAATTTATCTTTTTAATATAAAGATATCTGCAAATATAAACTTTTCGTTTTATGTTATTTGTGCCGTGAGCAGCTAATTTATATTCCTTTCTTGTTATGTTTCACATATCTGTAATTCCTAAAGTTTTTTTTTTAATTGTCTCATTTATGTAGCACCATTATACGTCTATGGTAATATAAGGGGCTTTAACTTATGAAACAATTCGTTGGTTGTAGGTTCATAAACGTTGAATTTTTTAAACATTTTATTTTCTTCAAACACACACACACTCACTCACTTTCAGAATCTGGGGGATAGGGATTGATTTCGGCTAGAGAAAAATTGCCCGCCTCAGCCGGGAATCAAACCTGGGGCCTCTGGGTGAAGAGTCAGCTCGCTGACCACTCGACCTTGGAGACAGCCAATTCCTAAAGTTATATAAATTTCCCTAGGTTTTTGTCATGCATGGCTTTAAACTAGTATTGTATAATTATGTCATTAACTTTCGAAATATATTGTTTTATCATTACACTACAGTGTAATTTATTTTGGTAAATTTTCCTACCATGCACTCTCCATTTTTAAGGATAAACAAATAAAGAAAGGAAAAGAACAACAAATGCACAGGATGTAATTGCTAAATAGGCTCTACTCATCACTGATGACATTTGTTGTATATATACATTGCATATAAGAATAAAACGTAACTGGCAAACTCACCAAGAATTCTCAAGTAAACAATGAAATAATAGCGGCAAATAAAGTTTTTCTCGAGGCTGCAGTCAGATCAGAACCTTTAAAGCGGTACATAGACTTCTTGAGAAAAAGCTAGAACTGCTCGAAAGATTTCTGAGCTGGCTGTCAACTCGAGAAAACTGGCCGAAATCCTGCAGTGGATGGTTTGGCATGTGGGCAGGGCAGGACGCTACTTGGGTGATTGACCTACCGTAGTCGGACAAGTTTCTGTGCCCTGCCGTGTGAGAACACTTGGAGTGGCGTCGATCGCCGGAAGTTGAATGCGAGTCCAATTTTTTAACTTTGAGTTAACCATCTATTCGTTTATAGTTAGCTATGACTTAGGGCATAGCAGCAGTCTTTGCAGTGGCGGCATTCATTTTCCGCAACTATAAATTACTACAAGCATGTTCTCAAATATATCCGAAGTGAACGTAGCATGATTATGGGAATGTGGAGAGCGAATATGGATCCTGCTGACATAGTGTGGTAGATCCTCACACACCAAAGAGAGGATAATAGGGTGAGAAAATGAGGACAGAGCTAATAAAAGCAGTCGGAAATATAGATACCAATGTTGAGGCCAAAAAATACACAATGAACACAATTGTAAATGCTTAGGAGACCTAAAAAAATATAAAAATAGATACTTTTTAACGAAAGGCTTAATTTATTATTTGTACAAAAGAATCCTAATCGGTGTATCAGTTACTGAAATAATGAAAACTTATTTAATAGGCTGAACTAATTTAAATCACTTATCATATTCATGTATATTGATAACATCATTCTGGGAGAGGGGGAAACTGACACCATAATAGTGCATACAATGCATGTAAGTGCTTTATTTCAAAGTATATTTAATAAAACTCCAAAAAGATTGCTTTCAGAGATATTTCTTTCAGGACATTCCTTTCAGAAATTCTGGTTTACTTTACATTATTTGTAAAACTCCTTACAGGCCTATTTCTTTTTAATTTGTAATGAACCAGCAATTGACCCTTAAGAGTTTGAAACGTCAATTGGTTTCACTCATCTGTCCTTTGAGATGAAATCAAAGAAAATAATCTTTCAATATCTGCATTATATCTTGTTATGCAAAAGAAAATTCTGCAAATTTCAGCAATTAGGAATGGCACTCACTATGTTCACTGGCAGTGAAATGCTGAACCCATGGCTACAAGTTAACTTGATTAATTCTGTATCATGGTTGTTCGCTCAACAAACTTTTGCAGATTCTAAAATTGGTCAAAATATTTGACATAATCGACATTAATGCCTATGGTTTGTAAAAAAGCAATACCTTTCTGTACATTGTCATATTCCTTTTTTTTTTTTTTTTTTTTTTTTTTTAAGTTCATACATCAAAACTATTGAAACATGTCACCCATTTTACCAGATACTCTAAACATACTATACAGCACCATGGCTTCTCTCACAAACACACCCGCTTTATTATAAAACGCTTGCTCACTAACATTTTCAATTATCCACCAGGATCTCTTTAGTATTGACCTGCAGTCACAGATTGGCTCGCAAAGGTGCTAGACAAGACACTCTGCCACGACATAGCGGACGTCACTTGTTGCGTACATTGCGGATAAGTAGGATCCCTCTTAATTAGGTAGCTGTATGTAAAAAAAAAATTTACACATGCGCACACGCGACAATGTCATTCCCTCCGAAGAGATATACGAGAAGAGGTCACACAGAGTACAGGGATTTCCTTCACCTTGTAAAAGTTATTTCCACAGAGAACTAACCATTCTTCGTGCGAGTACGAAACCACCACTCTTCATGCAACAAGAATAAATTCTGCAGATGTTACAGAAGGAATCGCAGAACTGGATGCCGTTGTTGCTGCCTCTTCAACAAAACAGTCAGTTCATTACCTGGCAAGCCAACTTGACTAGAGACGCATGCACACTCTTCATTCACGCCCGAAGTGTGTAACATGAGGAGAGCATCCTGAATACGCTGCAGGATATGCTGGTAAATGTACAGTTCACGGACGCCCTGAAGTGCACTAAGGGAATCGCCTATAATAGCGCTGTCACCCAAATGTCGTCAGCGAACATGAACAATGGCTCGATACTTGGCTTACAGCTCTCTAGTATAATGGATGCTACTATGCAAACCGAAGGTAAATTGTTCGGTTCCATATCCAGACCCGTCAGTGCACTTATGCCATCGGTGTATCTAATATCGGTGCATCCTCTCCCCATTGGGAAACATTCTAGGTGTTTTGATATCGTGTTTCAGAAGCAATTCTCGGAAACAGAAACCTGCAGGCCTTGGACTAAGAGAGAGGTTCCAGTAATGTTGTCCACTCGGTGGAAAAAAATGTTTGGGGTAAACGTTGGATGCGTAGCAATGCGCTGCAGTCCACATCCATAATTAGATAATAGAACATCAAGCTGACATCGCAGAGGATGTTCTGAAAATTCAGCGTAGCGGCTCACAATTGGGCTGGTCGGAAAAGCTCCAACAGCCACAAGGATGCTTTGATTATGGACAGCGTCTAGTCTTCGTAACACAGGTGTACGTGCTGAAAAATGACAATGCATCCTTAGTCTTACTTGAAGCGGATCAGCAGGACTGTCCGATACGTTTGCAGCATAGTATCCGTAAAATATTGAGAGAACGGTCACATCGCACTTTCAGCTGTGGTATATGTGGTGACCAGCAAAGTTTCCGATGGAAAATCAACCTAAAGAATCTCGTCTCATCAAAAATAGAAATAAATCTGGACCAAGTTGAAGCGAGAGCGTCAATCGCCGTCTATGGCGCCAGAAGTTAAGGCATAATGACTTCTTAGTAGAGAAACGAAAGCCGTTTATAGAACTCCAGGTAAAAATATTGCGTAACACTGCTGTAGGTGGCGCTCCAAAATGGCGTTCGCTAAGAAATACAACAGACGGCAAAGTCGTCTACAAATAGGCAGAACGAAACATCTGGGGGAACACACTGCGAAATAGAATTCGCTACTAAAGCAAACAGCGTGAGGGTTTCTACTGAACCCTATGGAATTCCGTTCTCTGGAATATAAGGTTCGAAAAAACTGAGCCGACCCTTACACGTAGAACGCGATCGCTGATAAACTCCTGAATGAACAGCATTAGGCATCCAGTATATTGCAGTTCAGAAGGGAGTAAGATCTCTGCACGCCAACATGTACCCTAAACGCTCTCGAGATAAAATAAATAAATAAATAAATAAAATAAACGAACTGTTAGACAGTTCTTAAGAAACCCGTTCCTGATCTGCGTCGAGGACGATACGTGGTGCCCAGCCGCTGATCGACGTCTTCGATAGGTGAGCTGAATGTTGGGCAGGAAATTGTGCGATTCACACCAGCCATACATTGTTCATGCGTTCCATCGCCTTACAAACCCAACCGGTGAGGGAAATAGAACAGTAACTGGACGGAAGAACACGATCATTTCGAGGTTTCAAGATAGGTAGGATGTGGCCTCCCACCAATTTTCCGGAAAAGTGGCGTTAACTCTGACACGATTATAGCCTCCAGGAAAAAAAAAACCTTACTTTCAGGAGAGAGGTGTTGCTCTATTTGGACGTGGAAACCATCTGGACCTGTTGCAGGGTTTCGAGAAGTGGAAAGTGCTTGGTCAAACTCCGCCTTAGTGAAAAGGCAAATTTTAATCTTAGGGTGTTTCCGGAACGAAAGGAGAACCCTTGAGATTCTACTTGAGCCTTAATCGCAAGAAACTCGGGGAAATAACTGTCTGACCTAGACGCCTGAGCAAAAGCACTGCCTAAATTGTTCACCATGTCAAACAGATGAACAACAACTCCGGCAGGTGTTTTGAGACCAGCTATGTGCATAGAGTCTATTTTCCAGTCACACATCTCAACTTATCCCATACAACAGAGGAAGGCGTATTTTAAGCAAAGGAAGCTACAAACTTGCTCCATGATTGTTTTAGCTATTCTTAATAACTTGACTAGATTTGGCACACATCTTCTTATACTGTGTCGGGTGCCCCACTGTAGGGTGACGTTAGATAACTCTGAAAGTACGCCTACGAGCACAAATGGCATTTCGGCATTTACTGGTCCTGAAAGAAACCGGAAAACGACGCAGTTGGCCATGCATACGCAGAATAGAGTGGTCAGCGGTAAAAAGAATTGTCTCTGTGAACTTGTCAACTAAATGATTCACAGACTCGCGTTCATTATAGTGAAAAACAACCAAAGAGGGAGTAAAGTTCACAGTTGGCTTGATTTAGGCAATAATATAGGTAAACGAGTGGAACGTGCTTCGTGTACAGAGAGAGTAATAGGAATAGGAAAGTGGTCACTAGAATGTAAATGAGAGACAGCATTCAATTTTAAGTAAACTGCCAACTGTGGAGAACAAACCCCTATATCCAGCTATGAAAAACTATTGAAGGCGCCAGAAAGAAATGTAATAGACCTAGGTGTTGAAGTATGGCTTGGCCACGAAAATCTTCTCTGCTATGGTGGTCCCGTTAATATCGCAGGTCTGAGTTGGGATTTCCAGACTCGGTACCGGTTTAGCTGCAACTGAGCTATAAGTACCAGAGCACAGGACAGAAGGTTGGCTGAGGCGCAAGAGGTTACGGGGCTCTGAGAAGGACACCCTCCCAAACGTATCTCCTGGATCGCTCTCTCCTCTGTAACACGGGGGGCAATTTCAGGAACTAGACGGCTGTTCCGCGTTGCAGTTCACACAGGAGGGGTGGGTAGCACAATCCCCATCGTGCAATGGTCACCACAGACGCATATGTAGGCTCACCAAAACAAAATTCACTGGTATGCCCAAACCGCTGGCACTTGCAACTTCTTGGCAGATTAGGGCCTAACCTCGATGGCTTCGTACACTGCCTTAATTCTTTGAGGGAGATCTACCCGATCAAAGGCAAGGAACAGGGCAGGGTAGACACAGCTCATCATTTAGTTTCCGTTGAACTTATAGACGTATATTACGCCTTGTTCTGCCAGGTCCCCTTGAAGCACCTATGTGGACAAACCGTCCAATGCGCGGTTCGTGTTCAGTCAGTGGTGACCTATCAGTCCTGCATCGTTTTTTTAAAGACATTGGAAAGACTGATCGAGATAGTTCGACAAAGGGCGTTATCAGACACTCCCCTTCATCGAAACCAACATGCTTACATCCATCTAGGTTTTGTATAACAGCATTGCACTGTCTCGTCAGCATAGTGGAGGACTCGATGGCATGGAAAGAAATGCCCTTAGGAGATTTTCTAGGCATAGAGGGTGCACTTGACAATACCTCTTTTGAATACATGATCTCAAATGCGCGTAAGCATGGAGTAAATGATATTCCTTGTAGTTGGATAAACTCCATACTCAGGTGTAGGAAAATTACATCTAGTCTTCTTGGGGAGACAAGGGAGATTGTCGAGGGGTTGCCCACAGAGGGAGTCCTATCTCCTCTACTGTGAAGCCTCGTGTTTGATGGTCTACTCAACGAACTAACCATAATGGCTACTGAGTATACTATGCAGTTGACACAGACTTGTTAGTTTCTGGGAAATTTCCAGATACAGTCTCAGATATGGTGAATCATGTTTTGAGGAAAACTCACAACTGGTGCAAGCGGGAGGGACTATCTGTCAATACTAGGATAACAGTTGTTGTACCACTTACAGATAGGAGAGATTTACGGGGTCCGATGAGTCTTAGGCTTGGTGCCTCGCTCCTGAAGTATTCTGAGTCGGTTGAATATCTGGGCATTACACTAGATAAGAAACTGCCTTGGAATGTTCATATAGAAATTGTCCTTCGTAGTGCCAGGTGGTCTCTGTCAACTACCAAGCGCACTACTGGAAAAACCGGGGGACTAAAACCACACATTAGTCATTGGTTACATGTTACAACGGTCAGGCCTAGCATCATGTGGCGCTATCATTTGGTAACACAAAATACTTCAGCCTGCTGTAGTAGATAATCTTACCAAGCTACAGAGACTGGCATATCTATGTATCACGGGAGCCTTCAGAAGCACTCCAACTATTGCGTTGGAGACTCCGTTAGGTCTGCCGCCCATGGACATAGATTTACAGTATCACGGAAGCCAGAATGACTGCTTACCGTTAAATGTACACAGCAATGTGGAGGAACAGCTGTTTAACAACGGGACCCACACCAATTCTGAAATTCCTAGACATTCCATACACTCAACACTGTTTCTTTCTTACATCCAAGGTAACTCTTGGTTCTCGAGATGCCTGGACTGGAAGAAATACACATGATATAATGTGTGACCAACTTTTGGTTTATGGAGGGATCGGGCATAGGTAATCGATCGGATGCAGAAATATATGACCTATCTCCAAGAACATTTACTAGCATAAGTATTGGAAAATATTGCACAGTATTTCAGGCAGAAGTATTTACGATCCTGAACTTTGTTCTTAAGGCATTAGAGCATCGGTAAATGAATTCTCATCGTTAAAAACAGTCAAAATGCTCTAAAAGCACCAGCTTCAGAGCAGCCTAAATCTAAACTGGCATGGGAATGCCTGAATACTCTGATCGCCCTGTCCTCCTGCAACAAATTAGAATTGCAGTGGCTGCCGGGGCATCAAGGAAACGAGAAAGCAGATTAGTTAGCCTAAAAAGGTGCAGAGATGTCCTTCGTTGGCCCTGAACCCGTGATTGGTGTCAGTGCACGTACTGCTAAAGTTTCGGTTAAGACATTGTTTAAGGATGGACACCAATTTAGGTGGGAAACTTATCCCAGACAAACACTAGCCAAAAAAACTGGTGTCAGGTCCAAACACTTCATTGCACAAATTGAGCAGGGTGGGGATTAGAAGAGTGGTTGCTTGATTACTGAACATCGTCATTTCAGGAAACATTTTTACAGAGCGGGCACACAAAAAGATGACTTGTCTGCAAACAGGAAGAAGAAACCGCCTCACATATTCTGTTTGACTGTCTATTCCTGGAAAGGAAGAGATTTTCCCTGTTTACAACCAGGAGTGATTTGAAAGGGGACTCCATCATTGGAACCAAGATACAGCAAATTATTAAAGGAACAGATTTTGGAAGAGAATGATAGTACCCCGCCCAACGATACGATAGTTCAATAAGCGTTTTAGGCTGACGTACAGGAGGTCCACAAGACTCCTTCAAACTCCCGTTATCTAATCTACAACTAACTACAACCACTCTGTCTGTTGGTTCAATGCTACTTATGTATAATGCAAAGTGTAACGTGGTATACGATAGTGAATGGCTACTTGTGCTCTTTATTATTATTATTATTATTATTATTATTATTATTATTATTATTATTATTATTATTATTATTATTATTATTATTATTATTATTATTATTATTGTTGTTATTTTTTTTTTTTTTTTGTCCGTTGATTCGTTTCGCAAATTAATTTATCTTTAGTTTGTTCATTATTCAATTTATTTGACATGAAAAAAAACTGGTATAAACTTGCCATTCATCCCGTAAAACCAGAACAGTCCCCGTTTTTTACTTGTACGTCCCGTATTTTCATGACACCGTCTAAATTAAAAACCTAATTACAATTGTTGCCATTTCTTGTTGTGAGAAATGCGGAGTCGGCTCTTATGTGACTTATTGTTGTCATGTTTAAGGCGAACTGTGAACGGTAAAAACAGACGAAATTTGCCCGGTGTAGTGATGGTACTTGATGTCTTTTCTTATTTGCGAGAACTTAAGCTATTGTGCCTAAAACAAATCACCTTCCGTTCAAATTTACAACAAAAAAAAAAAAAACAAAAAAAAAAAAAAAAAAAAACCTATATTCGAAATGACAAAGCTTAATTATACATGTCTCTGTAAAATTGGCAATAGACAGTCTAATGTTATATTAATGCCATATTTAGAAGGTATTGATCAGTTAATCACATCCTTTTCAGGCATCCCGTATTTTAATGAAAAAAGTGTTAATTTATACCGGTATCAATACTATTTATTTTGCTTTTTTAAAAGGAAAACAACCGAATCAACTTCAAAAACTGTCAAAGACGTTAAAACTGACATATCCACTGCAAGACAAACAACGCACTGTTGCGGCATTTTAAGTTTCCCAGCCAAAACACAATCTCATTTTATAAATCCTAACGACATTGGGATGTATATCTGTATAAGTAAGGGTAAAGAATGGCATACTTCATTAATTAGCTTAAGATTTTTATAGCTGCTTTGTATTCTTAAATTATTTTATTAAAAAAAAGTATTTGATTTTTTTTTCTCACATGAATAGCGCATGAAAATCGGCCCCGCGTACAGACTGCTCGCCAGCCAACTAAGTGCAAATTGTTGCCCGCCACGAGCAGATACAACAACAATTAGGTAAACATGTAGTAATTAAAAATCAAGCAAATAACAAATAAGCTAAAGCAAAGATCTATATTTAGAAAACATATTTGCAACAATAGATAACAATTGACGGGGACAATGAGCAGCCTGGTACTTGCGGCCGGTTTTTTGTGCGTCATTCTGTACAATCTTATTTACTCACATTTATTCATTTTTTCTAATGAATTCACCATTTTTCGTTAAATTTACGTACAGTACAACTTATTTAGGCAAATTAAACCCCAACACCATACATTAATCATAATACAGAATAAGGCGACAAAGCTGATAGACGAAATCGCATTGTTATTTGATAAAAGTAAGAAGAATAACAATGAAGCATTATTGTATCAAATATTAATAAAACCATTAAGATAAACCATGCTATAAGTTAAAATTCATGGTAAATAACTGATTGCATTTAAACTAATAAAAAACATACAAGCTTTGCGGTATATCTGAAATAGTTGATATACGTCAGTTTCCCGAAAAAAATTTTAGAAGTGCCTTAATATGATTTTTTTTAAGTGATAGTCACTCCTTGGTTAGCGCAATATCCCCCGAGGAACGGAAAGCTGATTTATAGCAAGTGCATTATAATCATAACCAAGCCTCGTACATGGCAGCACTGTTATGTGCGCATAGGGTTCACAGCGACCGCTCACTCCCCTCCCCAGTCCGCTCCATTCCACTGCCGGTTATCCATACCAAGCAAGTGATAGTACAAATACAATCTGTCTCAAGTTAGAAAGTCCGGCCGCTGTTAGCTGAAGAAACATGCCGAAAGCTACCAGCTGGAAAAGTGCCTTACTTGTATATGAATATTAACGTGAGTATTTTGAAGTAAGAGGAGAAAATATATTTTGTAAACTATGCCACATTGAAATCAAAGGAAACAAAGGATTTTCTATTGCAAGGCACTGTAAATCTAACAATCACTCACGAAATATTACGTTGCTACCAAGAAATGAGGGGAGGATATATTATCTAAATCAGAAATCAAGAACTCATGTACCCAAACAGGGATTTAACAGGGATTTATGTAATATGATGATAAGCGCAAATATCCCGTTTAATAAGCTGCAAAATCCCGCGTTTAAAACATTCCTGGAGAAATATACAGCTTCGAAAGTTCTTTGTGAGTCTACTTTACTCAAATATTATGTGTCTCTTTGTTATGATGCTACTCTGAACAACATTAGACGTTCCGTGGGAGATCGCAAGATTTCGATTTCAATTGATGAATCCACAGATGCTGCTGGAAGATTAATAGCTAATGTGGTCATAGGAATATTATCTCCTGAACGTCCAGATGAAAAATATTTGTTAACATCGGAGGTGTTAAACGAAGTTAACCATTCTTCAATTGATAAGCAGTTTGACGGCGCAATGTCTCTTTTATGGCCAGACGGAGTAAAAACTGAAAACATTATTATTTGTGACAGACACAGCCCCTTACATGCTCAAAGCTGCTTCCAAAATTAACGAACGCTATCGCAGAATGATACACCTCACGTGTTTAGTTCACGGTCTTCACCGGGTTGCAGAACATATTAGGAAGCATTTTTCTGATGTAGATAATTTGATTTCAAATGTAAAAAAAAAAATTAAAGGCCCCTTCTAGAACACTAAAATTTAAAGAACTAGTACCAGGAATACCTTTGCAACCTCAACCAATTGTTACACGGTGGGCTTCTTGGATGACGGCCGCTCTACTTTTGGACATTACAACCAGATTGTTAAAGGGATTAACACATTTGAAAATTAAGAAAGTTCAGCTTTTAAAGCTGCAAAATCTTTGATACTTCCACAGCTGTATGATCGTTTGCAGTTAATTAATAATTTATGAAGGACATTCATTTAACAATAAAACAACTTGAATCGGCCCAGATGGCACTGCAAGAATCCTTGAAACTTGTTGATAATTTGACACAACACTTTCAAAAAGTAGAAAAATATTCTGTGCTGAAATTGCGAAGCGGAAACTGAAGACCGTTTTAGATAAAATCCCAGGATATTCAATTATGTGTCGTATTAGGGACGCCATTCTAAATAATGAGCATGCATGCGTTTCTCAGGTAGATGTTTGTGATGTTCGTCAGTTTCGTATTGCACCAGTCACGTCATGTGATGTGGAACGGAGTTTTTCACGATATAAAATGTGTTTTGAGTTGTAATAGAAGAAGTTTTGCTTTTGATACGTTCAGAAAGTATATTGTCAACAATTGTAATAGTCCAGCCATGTAACTCACATGTAAGACATTATTTTATCTACCACAGCACAGACTTTGTAATAAAACGTTATGCTTACTAAAACTGTATACTTATTTCTGTGCCCACCTGTTCCTATAGCGTACACAGCTCAAACTCATTAGCGCACGCGACTATTCCCCCTCTACGCTTCGCTGCCTTGTAAACAACTTAAGTAACAGCACACTAGAAACGTACTTAACCTCAAGCCTTGTCCAAGACCTGATCATAACATTTCGGCCGATTTTCACAACATTTTTACGAAAAATAATCATTAGTTATTTCCTTGTAATTACAAGAGAAATAAGGGAATATATTAGTCAAATCTATAAAAGTTGATCGCCAAGCAATGCATTTGACTTTCCGATCTCTTTTCATGATCAAGAGCAAAGATAAACGAATGATGACCTACCACTTGAGAAAAACGACATTGGAACATTTATATCAATACTGAGGAATAACTTCAAAATGGTTAACTCTACAAAAAATGAAGGTACTTGTTAAATTTTTTAATGAGATCTACATTTTTTGTAGTATGAGTTTTTAATCTATATCTTATGATTTATCACTTTTGCTAAAGTGCTCCAGAAAGAAGAGCCTTCAGAGGATATTCCCAGAAAATTCAAGATATGCATTTTGTTTGTCTCTAAATATCTTTAATGTATGGCATTTAATCCAAACCGTTAGAACAATTTTTGGCAAAATGAGTTTAAAAAAACATCCTATATTAACGGTAGTTTTGGGGTGGATAGGGAATTTTCCTAACACCTTCACTTCACATGTTTGAAAGATGCTAAACTCAAATTCCAATTTGGTACTTAACGTACTTTTGTTTATAGTTATGCTGTTCACAGATACAGACGGATTTTGTTGTAAAAATGTTTTGGGGGGGATTCATGTGTCCTCAAAACATGTATTTTCATGAATTTCTAGTAGGAATGCAATACCATCTGTCCTATTATGTACATTTTACGTGATGGAGAAACTAAAAATACAAGCTAAACATAAAATATGAAGGTTGAATAATCAGTCAAAACGAAAACAAAAACTTTAAATGGTATAACACAGGAATATACTCGACGAGAGCACAAAGGAGTCACAAAAACTCTGTCATTCCTTTAATTAGCTTTGGGCTATTTGCAATATTGTCTAAAATTAAATAAAATGTCCAAAAATAAAATTAAGTTTATATTGATTCTGTAAAAAAGAAAGTGAGTTTTATTTATGTAGCTCTTTAGTGCTAGAGTTCTAACATACTATTTAGGCGTGAAGGACCACTTAATTTTCCTCAAATGGCCACTTTATTAGTATTGAGGTTTTACATGCCATAAATTTACAACACGGGACCAACGTCATTACTTCACTTCCGAAGGAATATATACTAAGAATTTTTACGCCTGAAAAAAGACAGTACCTCCGCCAGAATAGAGCCCGCGATCCTGGGCACTAGAGGCTAGCATGTTACACCTAAACCACGGAGGGCTATTGATATTTTAGTTTGTTTTTTTTAAAGTTGGCGTGATGAGGAGGATGGTTATTTCAAACTCCTGGAAATTTCAACCATAAAAAATTATTGACCCCCTCCCCAGAGCTAAATTTTAGATACGCAAATGTATAAATGTGTATTCAGAGTGCTTTGGATACTTTGAATGTATCTTGTAGGCGATACCTCTAAACTGATATTTTGAATTTTTTCTCCCCTAGTCAGAGTAGCAGTCCAGTATATTATTACAGAGCAACGACGCATCAAAAATCAGGTAGTAAAAATCATGAAGAAACCTAAGGATGAGCTTTGGAGATCTCTGAGATATCTGAAGTCAGATTTCTACAAACATAAGCTGAAGTCCAGCATTAGGAGGACGATTCAACAAGTTGCTGATGAGGATTGGCCGTCATCTACTGCATCACTACTTCAATATTAGATCCAACAGCTCCCATCGTTATACTGGAGGATGTGGAGTGTTTACTATAATTGCTGCTCACAGTTAAAAGTTTACTGGAAAATCTTTTTTGTTGTTAATGAGGCGAAGCTACCTTTAAATATGTACCCTTCATTTTGTCATAAATTGCAGAAGTAAACTCCTTCACTGTCCTTCCAATTGTGCAAAAAAGATATGCGGCATAAATCTGAAGGCTTATGAACCCCTGCAAATGTAATATCACCTTATAAAATATATTCATTCATTATGTTCTCTCCAAACACAGGACTGCAAACTCACAGTATATTGAGGTGTAGTCTGAAAGTTTATATCTTCACTATACAAAGTACTTTTAAATGTGTTGAGAAAAGTTAATATTTGCGAAGTGATTCCATGCCATGACTTAATTTAACCGAGTTCTTTTCGTGCAACCTAAAAAATTGTTGTTGTAAAGTATTTAAGATGTAATATAGATTCACTCGCTTTCTTTGGATCTCGCCTTAAAAACATGAGGCTGCTTATTATTAAACAAAAAGAAAAGTGGAACGAATCCGAAGAAGAATTTATTTAAGAGAATGTAGCATTCCTGAACTTCATAAACTTTAATTAAAGGATTTTACATTGGCTGAATGTAAAAAGAAAATACCTACCTTATTTGAGCAGAAGTAACTACCACACTTTAATATAAATTAAAATTTCTTGAAAATTTTATCATAAACTATAATTTCAAATAGCTAAATCTCGCAAAGATTTCCTTTACTTAGTTTTCAAAAAGCTTAGTTTTATTGTGTGTGGAGGGGGGCGGGGTAGTATAGCTCAAAAACGAAACTTGGCATATTTAAATTCAGTATCTTACAAGGATGCACACAAAGATTTTCAAGAAAATTCCCCCAACCCAACTACCCTTAGCACGGACATTTTTTCGAAATATTTGTTTTTCTCAAAATTCTCTGTAACAATTTTGATTAAAATCTCTTATATTTACATGAAAAGTAAAATATATATCTTCAATTTTTCGGGAATAGCCTCTGAAGAAATGATTATTCTTGATGAATTTTGCATTACGGTAAGGGTAGGCAAAAAACTGAACTAACAAAAACTTAGATCTCGTTAAAACGCACAATTTATGTAATATACATTTTTTCGTGGAGTTCACTGATATTCCTTGTTATTAGAAACACTTATACTTTTCTCATATGGGAATTTGTCATCGCCTATCCATACAGCCAAAGGTACTTCAATCACATAGCAACCAACTTTTAAAAGATTTTATTATAGACTTAGCTTATCGTACTCCCTTGTTTTCCTTCTACTTACAAGTAAGCAACTAATAGGACTCTTTCTGCTATTTTTTTTTTTCTCAATTAGCATTAGCAAATAGAAAAATAAACCTTTTAGTAATAATTTATTGTAGAAATGAAGAGAAAGTAATGTGAATGGAACACATAAGATTTTTTTCTGTTGTACTGCGCTCCCTTTTACCCAATCTGTGCAACTCACAGCTATCACATTTATCACTTTTTGGTACATGAAAGTTCAGATTAAACTCTGTAACATATATTTCTCGGTACATTGATATTCCCACAGGTGAGATGTTATCTTGTTGACATTTTTCCTTGTACAGTGAATACATTTTTTGGCACAGATAAATTAGAGTCAAGGTCATGTCCTGGTATGTTTGACCTGCAATAGTGAGAATCTACTTTAGGGAAAAACTCAATGTGATTCTTTACAATTCTTTTCTGTTCTTCGGGTAATTTCCGAAGACTGGTTACAGACATTCCTCTCATATAAGGAGATGGTGTATTCATCTCAGAATTCTTTTTCGTATGAACATTAAAAAGTGGTTTTTGTGAAACATTTAGCGTTCCAAGATAGAAGTCTTTGCATACTTCAACTCTTAACTCCGTTACTGTCAAAATGTAAGAAAACGAATCGGTTTTTCCTGAAGATTCAGCTGCTCCTAGACGTTTTGTCAAAAGACGCACAGTTGAATTAAGAAATACGTCTCGTTTCTCATTACTAGAAATTTTATAAAAAGAATTGAACCCACTTTTCTTTCATTATCACTTATTTTAGTATCACATTTTTGTTTACATTGTAATTTATAATCTTCCGTTGCTTTTGTATTTCATTTTTAACTATCTACCCCGTTATACTCATATATGATTGGCCACCTTCATGTTTCTGCTTTCTGATTACTCCTGCCATTTACTTCTGCCAGGTAGCTTCTTCCTATTCTTCCTGAGGAAGTCTGGCGATCCATTTAGATTGATACACATATTAATATACTTAACTAAACGTGAATGAATGACATCACTAACATTCAGCTAATCTCAGTAAACAAGCAATGACTGGTTACTCTGTCAGCAGTCAACACATGAAATAATGACTGGTTTCAGTGAAAATCCAATAGGTGACTGTAGTTACAATTGTGTCATTCCGAACATAGACATTTGTCATGGCTGATAGAATCTTGGCACTCCACTAGTTTGCATGTTACATAACAGATGGAATATTAAATGTTACAAATTGTACAAGATCTCCCCAAACTAAGACACATTCACAAATAAAATCATTTTTTTAAAATTGGTGGATACAACTTGTCATTTCAAGCAAGCAATATGCGCGAAGCCTTCTAGGCTGTTTGGAAAGACATCTGCTTCAGCTACAGAAGGCTACAATGACAGGAAAAACGTGCAAATCAGCGTATGAAAGAACATGTAAAGTTCTATGAACAGAATATGCAAGAAAAAATACGGCTGAAAGAATAATTGACAGGGCAGTAAAATATTGGAGGGAAGCGCATAGTAGCAATAGTGACATTCCTCACTTTATGGATTTGCCGTGTAGAGGCACGGATGAAAAGTTTGGTTCTAACAATAGTAGAAGTTATATCAAGTCACTAGAACTGATTGTATAGTTCAATCGTTTTCTTGCAGAGCACATAGAGAGACATGGAAATAAAGAAAGTGGCACAAAATCGTATTTGTTATCAGGTAGGACATTTTATAGTACTTAATGAAATAAAAGCAGTTAAGTATTTTTCTATAATCTTAAAACCAACTCTTGATATTGCATATACAGATCAATTAGCATTCACAATACGATACGTAACCGAATGTGGCTTACCATAGAAAGGTTTTTGAAATTTCTACATAAGTCCTAAAGCCAAGCAACAGCTGTAATGGAAACTTTGAATGGGACTGGTTTTGCTATTAAAAATTACCTGCTTCAGTCCTATGATAACACCAGTTATATTTCAGGCATGTACTCAGGTCTTCAAGCACGAATTAACTATTTAAATTGCGTTGCTATGTATATTCCATGCTCGCCTCATTTTCTCAATCTTGTTGGTTCTACTGCCATGGGATGTAGATGCCCGCAGTAAACTTCTTTGGTGTTATTCAGGAGCTATATAACTTTTTCTCAGTGTGTACAATTAAGTGGAAACTTTTATTATCTCATCTGAAACCAAGCTCTATTGTGTTGAAAAGTCTTTCACAAAAGTCGTTCAGCCAGACACGATGCTTATCGTAGTTTGTATTCTTCGAGGTTAGAGTTCCAATCAACTCTAACTGCAATATCTGACAACAGATAGAAACCACATACTCATTCTGAAGCTGCAAGACTTCATTCATTCCAAAATTTGGAGACATGTTTTACTGCATTATTACTGAATGCTATTTTAGAAAGCGCTGACAGTGTAAGGAAAACTACAATCTGCTGAGGCAGAATTAGAATATGTAATTAATCGTTATAATTCATTACTAGCATATCTTGAATGCAAAAGAGGTGTGTTTGATTTTTACAAGGAAAAAGCTGTGAACCTATGTGGTGAAGATACATGCAGTTACGATAGCATCAGGGAATGTAGATGTAAGATGCAACATGGTGAGCAAAGAGAAAATTATGCGATTTCTGGCAGAGACAATTAAAGAATAAATATTATCAATGTTATTATTCACATGCTGTATCAACTGAAACGTAGAAGTAATGCGTATGAAGCATTGTTTGCTAATTTTTATTTTCTCACTAAGCTTTAGGAGACACAAAACAAACTTTTGAACGGGTTCAAATTTTAAGAGCGACTTACTTGGACGACATAGAGGATGAATTCGACAATGAATGTATTCACATTCAATGCTATATTGGTGAGGATATTTTAGATAAAGAAGTGTCATTGCTGTGTCTATACAGAACACTTCATAAGAAGGGCCACTTGGATGTTTAACCTAATATTGGCGTAGTATTAAAAATTATCTTCGCTCAACAACACGCCATGAGAAACTGAACGTTATGTCAATTCTTTACATGAAGTCTGATGTGCTTCGTCAGAACGAACTTCGTTGGGGTCGTCAGTTCACTATCTATGAAGGAAATACGGAGGAAGTACGGAAGATGGACGGAGAAGTACAGAGGAATAATTCATTTTCATTTACAAGTAAGATGCATGTATTTTTATTCCAAATGTTTTTTTTTCTGAATAATTGTAACTTTCTTTTAATGTTGTTTCATTTAAAACTAATTTAAACTCATAATGACCTGTATAATAACTGTTCATATTGTTTGGGGGAAAATATGAGGAAGAAAAAGTTAGCACCGCCTAGGGGCAGGAAAATACACAAATCTGAGTCAGGGTATATATTAGTTTTAGGCGAATGTAGTTGATGCTATTTGTTTCTCTAATGAAATTACAATGTCATTAACAGCAGCAGAAAAAATGAAGCGAGTAAAGACAAAAGTTGAGGAAGGAAGGGAGGCATGAAGAATATGAAGCACTCCATAGTCAGAAAAATGAAACAGTGAGAAGAGAGAAAAAAAAAAACATTAAAGAAACTTCCAGTACATGACAGAGAGCTTAAGACAAACATAATCAAGAAGAAAAAGAAAAAGAAAACAAACAAAATAGAAATGGTCAAATACAGAAGAAAAAAAAAAGAGCAAAAAGTAGTACTAAATGAAAGTCCTGTATAAAAAATAGCTTGTTCTTTGAGTAAAGCAATTGCTCATGTAAATGGACAACTACCAAAATCTCCACGCAAAAAGAAGGATGTTCGACATTATCATAGACTTCATAAAGAATTCAACAACAGATGCACATCAAAATACCTGAAGTGATGAGACGATAAGGAAAGTTTGTGCTTTTTATGAAAGGGAGGATGTAAGCAGACAAGCAGTAGGGATTAAAGATGTTGTCAGTAAGAGAAATGATGCTGGAACAAAGGAAAAAAGATAAACTCACCATTTGACATCTTCGATATTGGAAACATATGCTTTATTTTGCTCTGAACATTAAAATAATTGGCTAAAGTAAATTTGTTACATTACATACTCAGAGTGTTCTTTTAAGTAATAGAGCGCCTCATTATATTTGCCTCTGCAGGTATCATGAGAATTATTTATTTGCAATTCATTCTTCTCATAAAGCTGTACCAGATTTTTCTTCTAATACCAATAATTTTTTTGACTTCACAGTAGAAAATTGCATATTGCGATAGAAAATTGCCGGTTAAATAAATGTAAATGCAACAAAATCATTGATACCAAACTAATGATGCAATAGAAAACCATGATGTTCTAGAATCGATGAAATGGAATGTATGGATTCAAAATTATGGAAAGGAATAAAGTAGTAGAAGAGGATGAACAGAATGAACTAGCCAGGCACACTGTAAACATGACACAATTTATTGAAAACCATTATATTAAGAGAAGTTAAGCAAAAATATACTAAGAACAATGAGAATCTGAGACATTTTCAATTCTAAATTAGCCCTGCTTAGGGTGGACTTTTCTTAAAACTTCACCTGTATTACACAAGATAAGATGCAGAGCTTTCACTTGGTGCAGCCACAAGTAAGTTGATTCACCATCTCTCTTTGGAATTTTGGAAAACACTTTCCCGTGATGATTGATAAGATTCAGAGCTTTCACTTGGTGCAGCCACAAGTAAATTTATTCACCATCTCTCTTTGGAATTTTGGAAAAAACTTTCCCATGATAATTGTATCTCATGATTTAAATCATGGCAAGGAAAGATTATTGCATACATGGATAGGACATTAGAAAAATTGCCTGAATTTGTTGCAGACGTCAATGTATGGTCTGATGGACCAAGTTCATAATTTAAGAATAAGTTTGTATTGGCAAGCTTGTCATTACTGCAAAGACTACACCATAAAAAGAATTACATGGAATTGTTTTTCTACTTCTCATAGCAAAGGTCCTGTAAATGGCATAGGGAGTTCCGTCAAACGACAAGTAAAAAACTACATTTTACAAAAAAAAAAAATGTTTGTCTTTAATGCAAAGCAGTTTGTGCGAAGGGCAAAAAATCTTCAACAGTAAGAGCTATGGAATTAATTTCTGATGATATCTTACTCAAAAATTCAGAAGTGAATTTGATCAATAATGCCCCACCATATCTTGGAATTGCAAACATCCACTGTCTGCGTTTAAAAGATTCTGAGCCCAACTGATTCTGCTAAAAACACATGCTGGCAATAACGGCAATGAAGATAAAATCTGTCGGAAAATTTCTCCAGCAATTACTTATGTAAGACATAAAAGTTTGGATGTCTATTCTATCATAATACAAGAAGCGAGAAAAAGAGCAAAATATTTTACAATCTTCATCAAAGATGAAACTGAACATCACAAATTTAATATCAACAAAGAAGACATTAATGCAGGATCATATATTTTAGTGAAGTTTAATGAGCCACGTAAAACCACATCCCGATATGTAAAGCTTTTTCAAAGTAAAGTGGTGACATTAAAATCACGTGTCTTAAAAAGTTTGGTGAGAAATAGCATTCCTTTCAAAGTAGACGAGGTGGATGTATCATATGTAATTGTTGAAAGACTCTGTGTGTATTGCCCAATCCTATATAGTTACGCAAGGAGGCAGACTTCTGTATGACTTAAGTGAAGCAGTGGAAATTTATGAAAATATGTAGTGAGGAATGTAAAGCCTGTGGTTCTAGAGTGATAAATTATTAATAAGTTACAAATAATTTTGTTACCTATGTCAGTAACTAACATAACTGTTTTGCAAAAGAGCCAAGGGTTCTGTTGATTTTGTGAAGTAGTTTATGTTTATGAAAATATGTAGTTTAGGAAATCTAGCTGTGATTGAATAGTGACACTCAAAGTGTTTCATGTATCATGTTACCATTTATAACATGTAATTATCATATGCAGCAGTCTCAAAAGGTACAAACCATAATTAGTGCAGACAATTTGACATATAGAAACCGAGGAAAAAGGTTTGTAAATTTAGTGTAACCTGAGCTACTAAAAATAATTAATTAATTTCCATTGGTCTACAATATATTTTAATGCTTTCGATGTTGGTAAGGAAAGAACACACTAATACAATTTGATAATAATTTAATAGAAATTAACTTTTATTTTTATATGCCAGTATTGATTAATTCCTTATAATATGTGTCACATGCAATCTCAGTTACAATGTTACGACTCAGATGTTTAAGTGCTCTCTAGTTCAAACCAGGCATAAAAACAATCTTAATCTAACAAGCTTTCGCTAGTTGCTGTTCTGGTAAAAACTTCTGTTGTTTCTATATATCTTTGTTTAATGGGCGGATATTTTTAGACGTTTGTGTTTAGGTAGGTTAGCCTAAGTATGGTAAGTAACGTCAACAATCTACTTTTCTAGCAATTCTTCATGTCAGTTTTTTCTTCCATTGCTTAGTACCGACATTGCCATTCTTACTAACAACTACCAATTGAAATGAATTTGAGTACGCCTGCCGTATTAAATACTGCTTGGAAACGCGGATTCAAACTGTATTGAATCTTGGATCTGATCCTCTTAGAAAGTGGGATCCGAATGAAATCGGATCGAAATATGTTGCATGGAAAACCCCGTATTCAAATCGAAAACTCACCAGCAACCTAGCCAGCATGCAAAAGGTCACATTCAGAACCAGAAAAATAAAGTGATTGAAACCATAAACAACATTTCCTGCCTATCTACAACAATAGATAACGATGTATCAGCAGCAGAAAATCACATAAATGAAGTAACTGCGACAAATGGATGCTCGTACTTGGATGCTAAAACAAATTTTACCAAACACAAGATAAACATTATTGCAGGCATCCATGGTAAGCAAATTAGCAGCACCCTAGCAACATCACATCAGAATTTTTGGTGGAGGGATTTGTGAGGCCATACGCACCAGTTAATGAAGTGATTGGAAGCTATGAACGATTTGGTAAACCTAACCTCAAACAACCATGTAGTCACCATGGGTGCAGCTACGACGTTGCCCGTAATAACGTAGCGAACATGAATAAAATCCTGCTGAGATGTACACAGAACCTTAGGCATACCAATGTACTAACGGTAAACGTTCCAAAGAGATTCGAATTGATGAAAATTCATGCGTAACCAAAGGAGTGAAATCGTGAGTTTAGTTGATATTGCCTTGGATGGTAACTCGCATACACGTCATTGCTTGCCTCTCAACTGGAAAAGAAAGGAACAACTAGTAAATAATGAAGAAGAAATCCACTGTTCATTTTATTCCACTACCGTTTGCAAATAGATATGAAGCTGTGGACCAAGCAGAAGAAGTGCAAGTAGTTGATGTTCAACCAAGCTTTTCTGCTGAAACTCCAACGTATGCCGATTTTTAGGTTAAATAGACACAATAGATTTTACATAAAATAGACAAAAATAAGGTTAGTTTGGGTAAAGGCAAATCTTGCATGCCTCATTAGATAAACTTCGATTTATCAATGTAAAAACAGCTGCCAAAACAGTTAGTTATTAATGATTTTGCAAATGATATCTGTTTATGTTGGCATTTGCGTCAAAAATGAAATGTCATTTACAGTAATACATACACATTATATACGTACAAGATTAACAGCCTGTTTGAATAACATCTTCACAAACACATATGAAACTGTTCTAACCTGAGATCATGATTCAGTATGGTTGAATATAAACACTAAATCAAATCTTTCTTTGTCAATAAGCAATAGCTGTACGGTCTAGGCCAGTAACCAATGATACACTTTAGAAACATATTACATTACGTTGAATGGTATGACTTGTTCTATAACTCTCAACTTAGTAATTAACTAAGATCAAACGAAACTTGAAATATTCAATACATTCATAAATAAAAAATTGTAAAATTATCCTTACAAAAATAAATTATGTACCAAAGGGGGGAGGGAAATTTGCAGTAATGATATATTTAGACTTATACAGAAGAGACAAATCAGACACCGCCAAGCTGTCTTACATTAAAATAAGAAAAGAGTATAAACAAGTTATACAGGAAGCTAAAAAAGTGTACAACCTGAATAATAAGAACTATAGCTTTCCTGGCGACGTGTTAATTCAAAATCTTCTCGGGCTTCTAGCCAGGTAATAACTTGGCTTGACACCAACGTTTCGAAGAAGTGCATCTTCCTCGTCTTCAGGGTGAACTGATGGTTTGAGCTTGCGGAGACTGGTATTTATAAGAGCTGGGATGAAGCTAACATCTGATTGGTTCGCGAGATATTATGGCCTGGTATTTAAGATGACTGAGACATGGGCACGGACTTCGTAGAAAACTATTTATAGCAGTTATTCGGCTAATGTTTTGTGTTTGAGCACGCACCTGCTAGAAAATAAGTCTTGGAAGACTGCAGGTACAGGATTAGGTGTTAAGGCTCTTTATCATCGGTGTCCATGCTGAACTTAATTGTAGGCCAGAATCGCGATTTAGATTATTTGTTTCAGATGAGATGGCTAGAGCTTCTTTTACTCTTCTTTTCCAGTAATTCGAACACTTTGCCACTATCTTGGTGTTAGTAAAGTTAGCTCTGTGGCTCTGTTCTATACAGTGTTCAGCCAGTCCAGATTTTTCGGGTTGCATAAGCCTTATTGATCTTTGGTGTTCAGAAACGCGTGTGGCAATAGTGCGTCCTGTTTGGCCAATGTACGCTGCGCTGCATTCGCAAGGAATGTGGTAGACACCAGGTACTCTGAGAGCTAAATTATCTTTAACTGGCCTGACCAAATTTTTGATTTTAGGTGGTGGCTTATGGATGGTTTTGACATTATATTTGTAGAGTAGTCTACTAATCTTTCCCGAAAAATTGCCGGTAAACGGTATATAGGCTATGGCGGCTGGCTTGTCTTTTTGTTGAGTGTTCTTGCTGGGGTTTCTTTTTCGTCCGGCTCTTTTCAGCGCTGATGTGATGTCCTTGGCTGAATATCCATTTTGTTGGAGTGTGAATTTTAGGTGTTGAAATTCCATTTGCAGATTATCTGGGTCTGATACAGAAACTGCTCTATGTGCCAATGTGTTTAGAATGCCCATTCGTTGTGACTTATGGTGGAAGCTGTTTGCGTTGAGATAAAGATCCGTGTGTGTAGGTTTTCGGTAGACGGCATGACCAAGAGTTCCGTCCACTTTTCTGGTAACCAGAATGTCCAGAAATGGGAGGGAAGCATTTTTCTCAACTTCCATTGTGAACTGTATTTGTGATCTAAGGCTATTTAGGTGTGCAAGAAAATCTGGAAGAGTGTGCAGTCCATGTGGCCAAATTACAAATGTATAATCTACATATCTGTAAAAATGTGTAGGTTTTAATGGGGCTGTGTTAAGTATTTCATGCTCCAGAAACTCCATATAGAAGTTGGCTATAGCTGGTGACAGAGGAGAGCCCATCGCAACACCGTCTGTCTGCTCGTAGTAGGTGTTGCCATACAGAAAATAAGTGGAAGTAAGTGTGTGACTAAACAGTGCAGTAATACCAGGTGGAAAGTGTTCTGACAATAGTTGTATTGTTTCCGCCAGGGGAACTCTGGTGAAGAGAGATACCACATCGAAACTAACTAACAGGTCCGATGGCTTCACTTTGATGTTGTCAAGAACTTCAGCGAATTGTATAGAGTTCTTCACATGGTGTACACACTTACCTACTATTGGTTGCAGCAGATGTGCCAGATGACGAGCTAGGCGATAGGTAGGGCTGCCAATAGCGTCCACTATGGGCCTTAGAGGTATCCCAGGCTTATGGATCTTCGGCAGACCATATAATCTGGGAGGTATGGAGGCAGATGGCGAGACCGTCTTCTGAACATCAGGAGGAAGGCTGGATTTCTTAATTAGCTGGATGGTGCATCTTTCCACAGAGTTGGTAGGATCCTTTTTAATGGTTTTGTATGCAGGATCGTCCAGCAGTTGTTGAACCTTTTCTTGGTATTGCACGGAAGAGAGGAGTACCGTGGCGTTCCCTTTGTCAGCTGGTAAAACAACCAAGTTGTCGTTTTTTTCCGAAGGGAATGTAAGGCTTTACTTTCTTCTCGGCTGATGTTTGAAGTAGGTAGGGTTGCCTTTTTGTAAGCTCTTGCTACCTCACGGCGTATTTCTTCTGCACTTGCTGATGGAAGTTGACAAATGGCGGCTTCAATAGAACTGATGGTGTCTGCCACTGATATTTGCCTAGGCGTGGGAGCGAAGTTGAGCCCTTTAGCTAGAACCGAGGTGGTAGGTTCGTCTAGCTGGATATCGGTGAGGTTGTAGATGATACGATCGGTGTCCAATGGTGGTACAGGTTCATTCTGCTTAGATAGACTTGCAAATTTCTTAGTTTGCCGCTTAGTGCAACGCAGTAGAGTAGCATTGCCTTGTGCAAAAGAGGAGTGGTCGACTCTGTCCCAATCTAGAGGTGAAAGCTTGCTAGAAAGAAGCCAAAAGGAATCCAGTAACTTTTGATCAACGATAGACAGTTCATGTCGGGTATGCTTGATTCGTTCCCTTACCAGGGCTAAGCTGGCGCGTCTAAGTATTTTAGATGTTGAGGCATTTTTCACTGGGTAACGAAGTCTCACAAACTTGGGCGTAATTTCTTTGTCTCGGCACCTGGATAAGAACGCCAAGGAGCTGAGTAATTTACCTTTCTTTTCGCGTAGGTCTTGATGTTTCTTAATTGCCTGGTAAATTTCTTTCCCGTAAAGGAATGTAAAATAAGAACTATAGCTTTCCTGGCGACGTGTTAATTCAAAATCTTCTCGGGCTTCTAGCCAGGTAATAACTTGGCTTGACACCAACGTTTCGAAGAAGTGCATCTTCCTCGTCTTCAGGGTGAACTGATGGTTTGAGCTTGCGGAGACTGGTATTTATAAGAGCTGGGATGAAGCTAACATCTGATTGGTTCGCGAGATATTATGGCCTGGTATTTAAGATGACTGAGACATGGGCACGGACTTCGTAGAAAACTATTTATAGCAGTTATTCGGCTAATGTTTTGTGTTTGAGCACGCACCTGCTAGAAAATAAGTCTTGGAAGACTGCAGGTACAGGATTAGGTGTTAAGGCTCTTTATCATCGGTGTCCATGCTGAACTTAATTGTAGGCCAGAATCGCGATTTAGATTATTTGTTTCAGATGAGATGGCTAAAGCTTCTTTTACTCTCCTTTCCCAGTAATTCGAACACTTTGCCACTATCTTGGTGTTAGTAAAGTTAGCTCTGTGGCTCTGTTCTATACAGTGTTCAGCCAGTCCAGATTTTTCGGGTTGCATAAGCCTTATTGATCTTTGGTGTTCAGAAACGCGTGTGGCAATAGTGCGTCCTGTTTGGCCAATGTACGCTGCGCTGCATTCGCAAGGAATGTGGTAGACACCAGGTACTCTGAGAGCTAAATTATCTTTAACTGGCCTGACCAAATTTTTGATTTTAGGTGGTGGCTTATGGATGGTTTTGACATTATATTTGTAGAGTAGTCTACTAATCTTTCCCGAAAAATTGCCGGTAAACGGTATATAGGCTATGGCGGCTGGCTTGTCTTTTTGTTGAGTGTTCTTGCTGGGGTTTCTTTTTCGTCCGGCTCTTTTCAGCGCTGATGTGATGTCCTTGGCTGAATATCCATTTTGTTGGAGTGTGAATTTTAGGTGTTGAAATTCCATTTGCAGATTATCTGGGTCTGATACAGAAACTGCTCTATGTGCCAATGTGTTTAGAATGCCCATTCGTTGTGACTTATGGTGGAAGCTGTTTGCGTTGAGATAAAGATCCGTGTGTGTAGGTTTTCGGTAGACGGCATGACCAAGAGTTCCGTCCACTTTTCTGGTAACCAGAATGTCCAGAAATGGGAGGGAAGCATTTCTCTCAACTTCCATTGTGAACTGTATTTGTGATCTAAGGCTATTTAGGTGTGCAAGAAAATCTGGAAGAGTGTGCAGTCCATGTGGCCAAATTACAAATGTATCATCTACATATCTGTAAAAATGTGTAGGTTTTAATGGGGCTGTGTTAAGTATTTCATGCTCCAGAAACTCCATATAGAAGTTGGCTATAGCTGGTGACAGAGGAGAGCCCATCGCAACACCGTCTGTCTGCTCGTAGTAGGTGTTGCCATACAGAAAATAAGTGGAAGTAAGTGTGTGACTAAACAGTGCAGTAATACCAGGTGGAAAGTGTTCTGACAATAGTTGTATTGTTTCCGCCAGGGGAACTCTGGTGAAGAGAGATACCACATCGAAACTAACTAACAGGTCCGATGGCTTCACTTTGATGTTGTCAAGAACTTCAGCGAATTGTATAGAGTTCTTCACATGATACCAGGCCATAATATCTCGCGAACCAATCAGATGTTAGCTTCATCCCAGCTCTTATAAATACCAGTCTCCGCAAGCTCAAACCATCAGTTCACCCTGAAGACGAGGAAGATGCACTTCTTCGAAACGTTGGTGTCAAGCCAAGTTATTACCTGGCTAGAAGCCCGAGAAGATTTTGAATTAACCTGAATAATATTAAAACTGCTGTAACAAATGCAAGAAAGCCTGAAATTTAATAAACTCTGTTGCCAAAAATAACAAAATAGACATAATTCGATTAGCCCCAAATTCCTTTTTTATCACAAGCTCGGTAGAAGTAGTCAGTCAAAATATAGTATCCCCCCTAAATTACTGAATTACTTGAATATTGTCAAATTAGATACTATCAGCTTAGCTTGGTTTTCCAAGAAGTCACCCCAGAAATTATACTTAACACAACTATGGCCTTAAGAAAGCAGCTAGTGTGGACATCTATAATTTGTCTAGTAACCTCCTTAAAAATCAATAGAATGTATTTTATGTCCACTCTCCTTTTGCATAAACAAATACCTTGTAGAAGGACTTTTTCTTAATGTACTGAAACTTTCAACAGTCATGCCAAATTATAAAAAAGGTAAAAAGAATTAACTGTTCAGCTAGTTACCATCCAATATGGTTAGTTACTCTTTCTAAAAGTGCATGAAATGATCAGGTATAATTAGCTCCAAACTTATATATCTGTCGCCCTCCGTGGTGTAATGGTTATTATGCTAACTTCATACACCCAAGTTCACGGGTTCAAACCAGGCAGAGGACGATGGATTTTTTTCGAAAGGGTGGTAAAGCAGTGGGTCCCGTGTCGTGGATTTACTACACTTAAAAGAACCTCAAGTCTTATAGAGTGGCCTGTGAGCAAAATTAAGCGCTCTTTCATGTCCAGTATAGAATGGGACGCCGAGAACCACATCAGTTAAAGAGTGTCCATTAATAAAACACCATTTAATATATTTCCAAAATTATGTACACGAAACTAAATCCGGATTTAGAAAATGTAGATCAACAAGAGATGTCCTTGTTTCTTTTGTCAGAAAATATATTAACTGTTTTCAAAACTAAACAGCTTGCTAAGGCTACCTGTGAGTTGAGTAAAGCATTTTATAGCGTAGAACATACTCATTTGTTATCAAAGTTAAGCACGATAGACTATTAAGTCTCAATGAATCATACTTAGTAAGTTGTAAGAAAATCGTATGAGTTGGATGTGAGAAATCCATAATGATGGAGCTTAAAAGTGGGGTTCCACAGGGTTCTATTCTTGGGCCACTATTATTTTTGTTAATGATCAATGATTGCCAAGGTTGCCGACTAAGAGTCTGTTGGGCGCGTAACGTCTTTACACTAATGATCTACGCAATGGATAATATATAGTTGGTATTCGAAAGAAGAGGAGGCAACGCATCCATAGGGTAGTGTGGAAAGGATGAACTATGCAATGTACTGTGCTGGAAAGCAAGGATCTGTAATGGCAGCGTTTTCATATTGAGTGCTCCAGAGGTTTTTCGTGGCACTCTGCGAAATCTGCACTCTAGCTTAAACTTTCCTATTTTACGCCAAAACTGAACCTACATCATTCTTCCCTCACAGAGTAACATTCATGATTCTTCCGAATCTCATTCTTTCTTTTACTTATACTGTTTCTACCTTTCTTTATTTTCTTCTATATCAAAACAGTCCTTTTTTTAAGACTAACAATGGCATAACTAAAGAGGAAGTAGATCTGGTTAGGGCGACAGTTATTCTTAAGAGTATTATTATTATTATTTACTGATGCTGCTATATTTTCGTTAAAAAGAAACAAACGAATTGATAAGTTTTTATTTGATAGCAGCGTTGTGTGTCAAACGTCTCCATTTAAGCCAAAATATTACTTGAACGAATGTATTAAGAGCACCGCAATTGCAGTGAGGCGGTGACGGGGGTATTTTAATGTTCTGGTGAAATCACATTTAGCTAGCTCATGCTTCGAGCATGTACACTCGAAGAGCTAATGTACCACATAACCTCAAATAACCAACATATACAATAAGTAGGATAACCTGAAACGGTATACTACCCGTGCGCCATCGTTTCTCCGCCATGTTCAGAAACCAAGAATATTTAGTTTAGCAGTTTATCACTTGTTAACTTTAAAGGGTCACAACAACAAAAACATACTTTATATTTAAAAAAATACGTTTTTATTTCTTTATTTAAACAATGTGCGCAAAGGAACGATAATTCATACATAAACATATTTTTGATTTTTAATGTTATCTTGTGTCATCTATAACTGGGTGCATTCCTTTAGCATTGAAGGGGGACGACAATTAGAGCATACTGTTGTCATTTAGCAACATATAACCGTGCTACTGCTGCACTCTAGCGGCTATTAACCGGTTGCATTCCTTTGCGCCTGTCTACTTATTTCTATAGTATTCTTTCAATTTCTAAAGTTGGTAAGGATTTGCGACATTGCGCAATAAACAGACCCTTGTTCGGCCACAATACCCAACGATTTACCTTCCTTTGTAACCCCACACCGAAACTTTTGTCCATGATACAACTTTCCTTAACATCAGTACTGATTACCAAACCTTAGTTCATGCTAATACGTGGTTTAGAGCCGATAGTTTCTTACTAAATGGCAGTAGAAACACAACTAGTTCTATTTGATCTAAGAGAGATCCCCATAGAAAATTGTTCAATGGATGTGAAAGTTTTAGGAGTCGTAATGGCCAAAAAAACTATCACGGGCACCGCACATCAGCTATAACTCAGTGAAGCTTTCCAAATTTATATATTAATTATAAACCTGATCCTTTAATAGGATCCCCCCTTTTTTTTGTTATAGTTTGTACGGTGTTTTTCTGTGGTAAGCAGAATCATGTTACTAATATATTTGTACTACAGAAAAAGATTATTCATATTATTACTAATTCAAAAAAATTAACACACTGAAGCCTCTATTTATAAAATTAAAAATAATGACCCAATAAACCTGACCGTAATAAATGAGTTACAGAACACTCATTTATGTAAAAATTAACTTATCCGTCTGGGTATACAGACAGGACATACAAAAACATGTATATTATTAGGAATAACTATCATATAATCTTACCATATCAGACTTTCAAAAATAATATATAAACACTACCATTAGAGTTAACAGAAGTATCGGGTAATAGATGTAAATGTAAATTGTATGGTTAGTTTCAAATCCCTTGTATGCAATAGATAAATATTTTGTACCTAACAGATAAGGAAGCTTATAATGTTGGTGAAATTGCCGTTTAAGGGTGTGTTTACTGGGCTATGTATGTAAATCCATACCAACTTTAGAAATTGAAAAAACCCTGTAGAAATAAGTAGACGGTGGCAGGGGAACGCAACGGGAAAAAATGAAATGGTGTTTTATTTAAGGGCGCTCTTTAACTGAAGTGGTTCTCAGCATCCCATTCTACACTGTGCGTGAAAGACCTCTTGATTTTGCTCAGAAGTCTCTCTATCAGGCTTGAGGTTCTCTTACGTGCCGTAAATCTACGACACAGGACCAACGGCTTTACTTACGTTCCAAAGGAAGCAATGCTAAGGGGTTTTAGGCCCGAAAAATCCATCGTCCTCTGTTGGATTTGAACCCGCGACCTTTGGTATATGAAGTTACCATGGTAACCATTACACCACAAAGGGCGACGAACGCGACGGATTAATAGCCGCTAGACTGCAGAAGTGGAACGGAAATTTGTTGCTAAATGGCAGTAGTAGTGATATATTCTTCCCCATTCAATGCTAGAGTTGGGTCGAGCGCTTCATTTTCAGTAACCGATTCATACGATTCGTTCATGCAATATGAATCAATTCATACGATTCGTTCACGATTCATTAATTATCGCCATGGCATCTTGTGTTCATGTTAAGCTATCTCGTTTTTACACGGGGATGGTAGTTATATGGCAGCTCCTATAGCATAAAAACTGTAATTTATATAAAACATTTTGCAAACATTTGGTAAAATGTCCTCCATTAAACGAAAAAAGAAAAACCACATAAGAGTTAGTTTAAATCTAAAATTGACACCTAGCTTCGATTGCATGGCGCCTGGCGGTATTTTTGTAATGTTAATAAGCAGAGTAATTATTATTCATCACTGCCATGGTTGCACGTTGGTAAGTCGTATAATTTTTATAAATGCATCATTATAAGGCAACGCTAGTATCCAGAATAATAATTATTTTCTTCCGAGATAATTTTAATATTAGAAGTAAGATGTTTCTATACCTGCATTTAGTGTAGGTTATTGTGTATAAATCGGTGCCGTTAAATCATAATTTAAACGTAGATATTAATTTAATTAATCCTGGAATTCTAAAAGTTGTATTTTTCCCTCCGTTAACAACTTGGTATATGTACAACATACAGCCATACACTACAATGTATTAGATATTTAATAATGTTCAGTAAAATAATTATTGAACATTAATCCTTTCCTTATATGTGGTGCTGTAGTTTCAATGGAAATGTTTACGATTCGATTTACTGCGCTTTCGATTATACGCTATTGTTTTTAAAAAATTAACCATCATCGTTAATTAAAATTCGAAGGCTTTCACGGCCGGTGTTAGAATCACTTATAGAAAACAAAACCGGGCTTGTAGGCCGTGGTCCACTGGGCTTCTCCCCTCGTTCCCCAGACGTTTCGCCTGCGTCTGCGGCAGGTATCATCAGTGGCGTGACATCTCCGTGGTCTCTCAGTAGCGACCTCATCATCGTTAACTCCGTATCGTCAGAACTCAACAATATTCTATTTAATGGCAGTGGTTTTCTGTTTTCGCTAACCAGAGTCAGACAGATGATAGAACATCAGAATCCATGGTCATTTTCAGTACTCACTCGGCACGGCAATCACGGAATGTCGACCGTGCTCGGCAGTATTCGGCCGCACTCGGCTTGGCAACAAGTATCTCACTTGGCTAAACGCAGTAACCTTATGCACAGTTCGTTCATGAATCGTCCCGTCTTTTAGCCTGTCTGTCCTGGTGCGTGATTCATGATTCGTTCATGAATCGTCTCCTTGTCTTTTAGCCTGCCCAGGTACACGATTCACAATTCGTTCATGAATCGTCGTCTTGTCTTTTAGCCTGCCTAGGTGCACGATTCACGATTCTTGCATGAATCGCCCTGCTATGCAAACAACCTTGTAATCCCGACTTTGTTATTACGATAGGGGCTAGGAGCTTTTTTTGGCATAAAAGAAAAACAATGTAAAACTGAACGTATTCTTTCCCCATTATTCTCGAGTTTTCTGAATTTTACAATAAAATTGCTCTATGAAATTCCACTTTAGTTGTGTTACATGAGATATATTGCAAAGCATATAAATTTATTATTATTATTATTATTATTATTATTTAACACCTGTTAATAAGATGATGTTAGAACACAGAGTATTGTATCGATTTCCTTTCGTCAAATTCCAGGAATCTCTTATAAATACTTATTTAGAGTGTGTTCCTCTTTACTTTCTCAACCATATAATCGTACATATTAGATAGAGAATGTATTGCAACCCACCTAGAAATTGGAAATGGAGATTTCACCAGGAGCATCTTTTGAAGCCCCGTTAGTTAAAATGAAAAATGTGTGTGCGTGCGCCTCTAAACAGCATAATTAACAAATGGAAAGTCAATTGAATAGCAAACTTGGTATTTAAATTCTCTTATTTTCCAAAGAGGCGTCATGAATTTCAAGAAAATCACCTAGCAAATCATCAATTACTAAAACGTGTCGTGAAAGAGGCAGGTTATAAAATTGCGAGGCATGAGTTACCCCTTACATTGCATACCAGACTTCAATTTCATTTCATAGATTTTACCGATTAGACCACAAACAAATTTGTGTATACATTTCATGTTTGCATTCAACGTGCAGCATGTTGGATTGTAAGAACATCTAATTTCAAAAGAATTATTAATGGCAATATTAATTGCACCACATGATGGTAGATTATCTCATATTGAGAAGCTGTCGGAGGAATTCACAGGTTGTTAAATGATCAGGAACGTGAAGCTTAACTTTTAGAGAAAATTCCTTCATATTCCTTGAATAATCAATTTAATGGTACCTCAGAAACCTGACAAAAACTTGTTTTCTATTATTAACGTTCTCTATTCTGTATGTGTCACGGTGAACTATCGTTTTCCAGCTAAACATTTCATGTTGATATTTCATCGGAAATGATGTTTTGAGATCCCCTGAATCCAAAAAGGCATTTTAAGAAAAAGGACTAGGTTTGTGTGCGTGCGTGTGTGTTTATGTAGCTGTGAATGAACAGAATAACTCAAAGACGAAAAGTCCGTTAGGTAAATGCCAAAGTTGATATTTATGTTCTATGTTCTACGATGCAGAGTTAACAATTTCCTACATATTTTCTGTTATTTTTTCAGTCTTTCCAGATTTATACTTTTCTCAAATGGAAAGTCGTTATTCGTTTTTTCTTTATGCTGGTCAAACAAAGAAAACAAAAATGGTTACTGCTTTGGCAATACTACACAAAAGTTATTTGTAATATGTTGGAGCAGTTTGTTTTCTTTTTTTACGTAAAATTAGTTTCTGAAGTCAAATATCTAGCTAACGTAGTGACGATTTACCTGTGCATATGTTACATTTACGATTCTGTATATATATAGCAGTTGTAAATTATAAACTTACTTTAACCTGTACAATAACTCATCTAAAATAAAGACGCTCGTGGTGGCTTCGGCAATAATCGGTAGTGTTCGTTTTCTTAAACATACGTTTTCTTCTTTAGCTTCGTGGCCTCAGCGCTGTAGGTTTTTCACATTAACATAAATTGTTAACACATCTTGCTCACTCGGCAGTTTCCGTCGAAGCTCGGTTTGGTACTCCGAAAGGTTGAAGGTTCAAATCTGCGATTCTTTTTGAACGAGGACACCTACACGATTCATGCAATTCTTTTCAACTCATACGATTCTTTTCGATTCACACAATTCTTTTTGAACAACGATTCATGTTAAGACTAGCACGATTCTTACGATTCTTTTTGAACGACGATTCATGCTAAGGTTGACACGATTCATACGATTGTTTTCTTGTACTCGTTCATGAATCGCCCCACGTCTATTTTTTTTTTTTTTTTTTTTTTTTTAAATAGTAACGGAGTCTGATCAGGACTCTGGTACTGTATCCCTATTTACATTTCCCCCCGTAGGTTTTACTGATTACTGGTTTTACTGTTTCTTTTACAAACATATACACATTGCACAAACATATAACATCCATGCCCAAGGCGGGACTCGAACCCACGATCCCCTGCCCACGAAGCACCAAAGCGGGACGCCTTGGCGAGCGCGGCCATGGGGACCGGCCGTCTATTCAATGCTAATGTAACGAACCAGTTTATCAAGAGAATGACGGAAAGTAACAGTGAAGTTCAAATATATTTTTATGTATTAAATGTACTTTCCTGGCTCCTATCGTTTAAAATAAAGAAAGAAAAACATATTCATTTACAGCTAGTTGGCCGTTGTACTGCTCTATTTTCTTCGCCATTCAATGCTAAGGGAATACAGCCGGTTATGGAATCAATGACGGAAAATAACTGAAAATCAAATATATTTTTATGTATCATCTATAGTTTAGTTGTCGCAATGCTTTAAAATGAACAAGGTATAAAATATGCACATTAACCAATAATCCCTGCAATCTGAAAATTGCGGGACCCTTTATAATAGGTTAACCTACCTATTGCAGATGTTGGTTATTTGAGGTTATGTGGTACATTGGCTCACAGGTATAGAGAAAATAGCTAGGAAATGCCCTATCCTAATGTAGCAGTTGGTGAAATACGTTTTGTCAATCTTCCGTATTTGGATGTCACACTTCTGAGATGACTACGGCTATTGTGGGTTAAATATGCACCCAAAAATTACATTTTGTGTTGTTAAATTAAATTAAGCAGTACATTTGGACTGTAGGTTTTTAACCAATACAATGGTGAATATGCATGTGGTTTCTTGTATAGCAGAAGCAAAAGACAAGGAAAAGGAAACGTTTCAAAACATAGTTTAGGTTACTTATTTAAGCAAGTTAAATGTTCAATTAAACAGTAAATTTAGACTTAGTTTTAAAGCAGTATAATGGTTAATATGTGTTATGTGTTTGGTTGTAGTTTCTTGTATTGCAGAAGAAAAAAACAAGGAAAAGGAATGTTTCAACACATAGGTTAGGGTACTTATTTTAGTGATTTTGTGGTATTAAATGTTCAATTTAGAATGTAAGTTATAAACCAGTATAATGGTCAATACATGTGTAGTGTCTGGTTGTAATTTTTCGAATAGCAAAAGCAAAAACAAGGAAAGGGAAATTCGCAAAGTAGCCATCTATTCCGGTTTATAAATGCTTTGCTAATTCATCCATTTAGCAGCCATCGTGAGAAATAATTACTATCAAATTATGTGCTTATATAGCATAACCGTGAGAATAGTGTTCCTCATACATGCAATGCAATACATGCAGTTCACAGTGACTCATTATAATCTTTGGGATAAATTCTGATGCTTCTCACCCTTTCTGGATGTGCACTTAAAAATGATTCTAAGCTCTTCGCAAATGTGTGTGTGTAAGTACATACATCCTAAATATGGCTGCCTGCAGTAGGAGTAAAGGAAAGAAAGAGATTCAGAAGAAGCATGAAGAGAGAGGATGCAGTTCAGTTTTGGAGGAAAATAGGATAGCTTAAGCTGCAAGATAGTTTTTGGAGAGTGTCACAAGAAACCTCTGGAACACTCGTATTTGGACAGCTACACCTGTATATAAATTCATGTAGTACAATGCAAACTGTGTACCAAATTGCCTTTGGAGCCTGCTCTTGGATCGTATCCACGTATTTTCCACCTTGTGGGTGTGCTCATTAGGGTTGTGAAGATTGGTAAAACTCCCATTGTGGAGAACTACTGAGTGCATGTAAACACTGTCATTTATGTTCTCCATTGACATATGCTGCCTAGCCATCAGAGACTGTGTGGGAACCTGGTAATATGAATTGCTGGATTAGCCCTTCCAGTGTTTGGGTCCTCCTGTCTGGTACTTCCATCAAGAAGCACTCACAGATATTCTTTTTACATTACAAGAGACCCAGTGTTCATTTCTTCATTGGCCTCTGTGGTAATTCTGGTGAAAATACTTTTATTCCTCGATTTTGACGATGAGAGGAATACCATTTTCATCCATACCAATTTCTGTGGCACACCATTCCAAATAAACTGGCATTCCTCCTAACAACAACTGGCCCAATCTATTACTGTTATTATGCCAACAGCATTCTTGCTTTTCCACACTGTTAATTGCATATTTCATCCTTTCCATACTATGCTCCATTTCCCACCTTCCTACTTTCTCCTTTATGTAATTCATTACCTATTTTACTGTTTACCCACCACATCCTGGAAGTGCTGCCTTATTATGCCAACAGCATTCTTGCTTTCCCACTCTGTTAAATGCATATTTCATCCTTTCTACACTACCTTCTAGGTGTGCTGCCTTCCCTCCTTTTTGTAATATCACCTATATATACTCCATTACGCAGCCTATATTAGTCAGCAACATTACCATTATTTTTATTTATTCCTTTAATGTGATATATATGGAATAGAAAATGTGTGTGTTTAATATCCCTTCTTTTTATATTTTTGTTTAATTATTGTTCTGTAAAAAGGTTGTACATAATTCCACACATCTACATTGTATGAGAATTGTAACATTTTTATTTACTTTATTTGTTTTAATATAATAGTTTGTAGATAACTCATATATTGACATCAATTGCTGTATTAAGTTTAATGACAATAAAATATTATTTATTTAACGTCTTGCAGACCAATAGAAATGTTATCCCTAAGCTTTTCTAAAAGTTTTCTGCTTACCTAAGCAATAGTTCTACTTGCGATTGATTGATGAACCCGAGCATATTCTCTAACACAATCTAAAATGTTGGGTCACCAACAAAATTACAAACTCCTTTACTATACCTACTCGTGTGTATGTGCTGTTTCCCAAGAAATTATGCAAAATGAACTCGACCTTTTATTCATTGAATCTATACAAATATTTATATACACTCTCTCTGCATTGTTGCCTATGAGGAGGCATTCAGAAATGATTTACAATAGTAGTTTTTTGTAGCTTATTTATTAATGTATATGAGCTTAATCAACGTGCATGGGATCTCTCCATATACTCTCCACTGATGTCAATATACCACTGCCACCTTCCTGGCAATTCCTCGTTGTTGCTGATCCTTTTCCCTCGCAGCACATCCTTCACACTATTGAATAGAGCACAAACAGATGGAGTGAGATCTCGTGAATATGGTGGATGTGGCACAACAATGAACCTTAGTGATGTCAGCTTTGCAGTAACCACATTGCTGGTTTGCTGCAGCTCATTGTTGAAGGAGCACTCCTTTCGACCCTTTTCTGCTGAATCCTGCATCTAAGTCATGTAAGGGTGTCAACTGCTATTGAGTTTTTTCTTATGGAAGCCAATCCATTAACAGTATACCAAATATGACCCAAAAGATGGAGATCATCTGCTTACCCGCATATGGAGCAGCACAAAATTCCTTGAGCCATGGACTCCTAAAGTAATTCCATTGCATGGATTGCATTTTCTTCTCAGGTGTGTGGTAGCAACACCATGAATTGACACCAGTCGCTCCAAAAAATCTGGATCATCATTGACAGATTTCAACTCTGTTCTCCTTCTGGGCTTGTCAAGTCCTGTGAAACCCAATGTGCACATACCTTTTTCATATCCAAATTATCAAGGATAATGACATGTAGGGTTGCAAAACCAAGCAAGCCCTGTCCAGTTCATCAATGGCCTATCAGCTACAATCAATTTAGACATAATCTCAATGTTCCTCAGAGATCGCAATGTTAACAGAACATCAAAACTCACATTGTTGCTGGCAGATTCCCTTCCATTGGCAAACCCAGTGATCCAGTCTTCTGTACAGGAGCTTCTTGGCCCAAACTGCTGTTCAACTTTTATGAATATCTGCTGTTTTGACTCTCTCCTTCCACAAAAACCATGCAGTCCACCTTTGTCCATGATAATTACTTTCCATCTTGTCCATGGTTTTTTCTACTTGACAAAAAACAAGCGCTCTCCTTTCACTATACACTGTATTCACAACTGCATGGTGTACTAGTGCAAGTTGTCATCTAATGAGAGGATGTGCTCCTACATTGAGCATTATTTTTAAAACATCGCAATTGTAAATCATTCCCAAATAACCCTTGTACTTTTTTGATCGATATTCATAAATTGCATCATACAGTGTGGGAAAACATGAATCAAAGTCACCTACAGAGGTAACCTGAAAAACATTAAGATCAGTCTACAAGAATTCAAGCTTTTGGTTGTTTTATGCATCATGTTTAAACATAGTCAAGTGGTGGCTAGAAAATTCAACCTAAGTTAGCTCCCTCCAAGCCAACTGCTGAATTGAGGTTAAGTTGAAGCTCAATAACTTAACTAACAAGGGTAGCTTCAACCAGCTCAGGTTAAAAGGTGCCTTTAAATTTTGCACATGAAAATGTCTATCACATATAAATAAAAATGCAGAAAATGGGAAGATAGTTTAAATGAACTTGGAAAGTGTTAGTGAAATGCATTGCAATGTTCAGTAGCAAACGGCATGAAACCCAGAATGAAGAACCTGGAACAAGTGGTCGACCCATAAACAGGAATGAGCATGAGGAAATGATGAATGAAATGCAAGCAAAATGGAAAAGTGATTATGGAATGAGTGGTAGGGGAAACTGGAGGGTCTGGAAAAAACCTGTGCAAATGCTGTTTTGTTTACCTTAAATCCCTCGTGCAGGTACTTGGGATTGAACCCAGGTCACCTAGATGGCAGGTGAGCTATCTAACCACTCATTCATGACGCTGTCTGTGGTATGTCTTAAAATGAAGGATCCAAGATCCTGAAGTTTCAAATCTTCCTCCTATTGGCATTTCCTTTGCAATGTCTATAGCCCAATGTCTTTTAAATTTTCATCACATACACTGAATTTGTTTAATTTCTCATACATTATTTTTCTGAATTCAGTGGGATTTGGTGTTATAACTTCCAGTTGTGATTTCCAAAAATAAAGCTACTGTTCTGATGTGACTGCTTGAAACCTATTTTTACTGATTTCATTAGGCCAGTATTGTACTGCTTTCCTTTTGTAACGTGGCTCTACACACACTTTTGCTTTTTTTTGGCGCATTTGGCACATAATTAGATGATTCACTTTGGTAATTAACAGGTTCGGTTTCTGCTGGGGGAGAATGGGGGGCCTGCATGTCAGAGTCTGTAGATGAAGCATCAGTATTGCTTTCTTCATCTTGATTATAAGACTTTTCACTGGTAGAATCCTTTTGTATGTCCACAGTAATTTCTGTAGACAAATTTGCACCTAAAGGATAGTCTTCTAAAACTTGCACTATATATTCTGCCATATTTTTCTTTTCTGTAGTTAAATGACTAGTTTGGCAAATATTACACTGCTCATGAAAATAGCTGATTGCCAGTAAGAGTACATTTACAGGATTTAACACTGTTGCAGAGCACATAATTAACTGTTTTGTTTGAAAGTATCAGCACCTGCTGTTGAAAGAAGAAGCATGATATTAAGTGATTGGATTCCAAGCGGTAGTGTTGTAACCCAATCCCATGCTGCCCTCTGCCACTCCCTTGTGTCACATGCAAGCATCAAGGCTATTAAATACTTACATTTCTCACAAATTTGAAATTTTATGGTTCTTATTGAGCTTCAGCAGATAATTTGTTATGCATTGATTTCATACATCTTTGTTTAACAAATTTGCAAAATTTAAAGCCACATTTCGACCTGAGATGGTTGAAGGGTCTCTTGCAAGGTCTTGAATTTAAAGAAATTGTCTATGCAAAACAAATACATTTACAGAAGTAAATCCAATTTTTCTTTCAATTGAATTCAGAATTTATTTAATTTTGAATACTTGTAATGGTAGCAACATCTCAAATAAGCTACTAAAATTTAGACCTAATACAAATGAACACACAATTAATAAGCTCTATTTAATATGATTGTAAGTAAGTCAAAAAAAAGGTGGCCATTAATTAAATGGCAACTTTCTGTAGCTAACAACCAGCTCAAGTCTTATGGAAAATGAGTACATGCTTAAAAAAAAAAATTATATATATATATATATATAATGTTTCTCTGACTTTTGGCGCTTTTTTAAAATGTTCCTTCGCTTTTCCTGACCTTTTTAGAATTCTCTGACTTTCCAGAAATTGACTCCTGCTAGACATGCTTTGAAAACCCACAATCTTTCAAGTAAACTTTCTAGATCAGATATAGTCAAGTAGAACTTTGCTCATCTACTTTAGATTACAATATAGATAGGACAGGACTAAAAAGTTTTCAATGTAATACTAGTAGCTAAAAACCTACAGGTTGGACAAGAAAACTCAAACTGGTAACCATAACACATAGCAGCAACATCTATTAGAACACCTTGTATATGAGCTTAGGCAAACATTGCTATGCTGAATATTCAGGTATTTTGGAATATGTTCACATCATTGCCGAGGAGATGTGCATCTTGTCCATTTAAGGCATGGACTGGAAGGATAACAAAAAAATGTTAACAGCTTGAATTCACAATCTGTTAGCTATAAGCAATAAACTTCTTGAGTAATTACTACATTTGCTTTCTACTTGGTATGTTGAAAGTTTCACTGTATATATCACTTCTATTATAATAATTAAAAATGTGTAAATACAGCTGGAATTTCAAAATTTGGCAAACTTGTATCAAACTGCATTTATATTTGTCACAAACATCTTAAATTTTAAATATTTTAAAAAATGTTCATGAGCTTCATAAGTCACAAAATTTGACTATCCCCATACATTGTCAAAAGTGTGTCTTTTTGAGAAAAAATTTCCAAAATTATCAAGGACTTTCAATCATCTTAACTGTGATTTGATTCAGTTTATTATGAGCATGAAACTATTAGATATACAGAAAATGGGGAGCAGTGCTGGGCAGTCTCCTGACTTCTGCACCTACTACTCTACAATGAACATGGCAGCATGGCAACTATGTATTCACTTTGATCTTTGTAATATGATTTTTGCATTACATCTAAAAGTTTGAGTTGGTTAAAATTCTTCTCTATTTTCTGGATACATCCCCATGGAATTAATATCTCCTGTGTGGAAGCTCAGATTAATTGCATGAATAGTTAAGTAGTTATATAAGGATCAAAGGAGTAACTAGGGTAAGCATATCAAGGAAAATCCATGTTCTAATAATGAAACACTGGAAAAAGCAAAAGCATAGAAAGAATAAAATTAATGAACCAATCTTTATTGTGCTTAAGTACATTATCAACAATATACAAGGAGTATTTATTAAATAATTTTAAATGATATATAATAGGTGGTGCAAAATTTTAGACACATAAGCAGCAATACTACATTGGAGCAAAATTTATTTTGCTGCTGCCTGAGATAACCAGATTAATTACTGAACAGAAGCATTTATGCAGTTTTGCTATACATAATAAATAATTATGGATAAAATCAAAAAGCCAAATTGTAATAAGCAAATTCCATTACATATCTCAAGCAAAATATTATGTAGCTGCATAGATCTGTACATTCCTGCTTCAATGTTCATGTAAAATAGTTCTTAATATGTGGATTTAAAACTACAAATCTTGTTTGTAATCAATTTCCAAATAAAAGTTTTAAACTTTTAATTCTGATTCTTTAAACCTCCATATCCAATACGAAAAGGGAAAAAATAAAAAAAAATAAAAATTGGGGGAGGGGGGGGGGGAAGATTCTTAAAATCCCTGAGTAACACAATATTTACATGGAATGCTACTAAGAAAACAAATTTCAAGTTATTTACACTTTTCCAAAGGGAGATTTGCAATAAGGTAACGTAAGGTAACTTCATTTATGATTTTAACTAATACCACTAACCAGAAAATAAATTCCATAAATACATTACTTACAAAAGTTTTCCAAATTATAAAATATTTGTGTTAATTTTTTGTATGCAATGATCTCCTCATGTCACCTTTTATAACCTGCATGTTGCCTAGTACGAAATATTATATATACTGTTTACATTTAGCCCTATGATGCAGACATTATCCATATTCAGGACTTATTTTGAAATAAATTTTTATTTGCAAATATTACAACACGACAAAACATACCACAAATTATTGAAATACAGAATGCAATTTTAAAAGCAACAATGAAGTGAGTAGTTGATACTATAATGCTAAAAATAAATAATTTTTCAGTGCTATAATAGTGAATGGATGGGTTTTTTCATATTAAATGCTGAAGAGCCATTTGACAGTATGTGAAACCTATAGCAATTATGTATGGCAATAATTATATGGAGTTGTGAAACTTGCAGTACTGCTTGCTACTTTTATATTCAAGACTAGCAAACAGTCTATTTATTGTACTGATGTGTTAATTTCAAAACCAGTCATTAATACGTCATGCAAACAAAAAGATGAAAAAATATAATTGTAATAAACATCTATTTGAAATAACATCATAAAAATTATTGTTGACTCAAATAACCTAGCCATGTTATTGTTTGTGTGTTTTTCTTATTACAAAAATTCAACTGTTACACAAGAAGTCAAATCAGTGTCCCATTGTCTATCACTGCAAACAATATGTTACTGACAGACATTGGGATACTTCAATACAGCATCCTACAAAATGTAGTTAACAACTGATAAGTTCTTCTCTTAGATATGAACCATATTAATAACTTGGATGCAAGTGAATTCATAATTACTGTCTTTATGTAGGAAAAGAGCTTTGGCTGCAAAGCCATGCCACACTCTTTAGCTGTAAGAATGGCAAGTGAGGAAAGAGTTCAGCTACTAAGTTTTACCTTCCTACAGTTATGTGGGCATGGCTGCAGGCTAGCTACTAACTATTTGTCTGCTCTCTGATACCTATGGAGCACAGCACATCTTTGAATGTCACCAAAGTCTTGCGTAAAGTTAGGCAGAATCCTTTAGAAGCAGGGATCAATGGAAATTCTGGCAGCTGAGCATTCAAAGCATTTGAAATGTCTGAAAAACAAAATACAACACTCAATAATATACACAGGGATTAATTATTCACCAATAGAGTACAATTAAATACTTAAAATTCTGATGTGATCCATTCACATAACTTTCTCTACATATCAACAACAAATTGTTAAAAAGCCTATCCTTCTATTTCATTCATGCTAATCGAGAAAAAATTAGCAGAAATGGTCTTATTACTTGCTTCCATGTAAATACAAGAGAAATTATGAGAGTAACACAGGCTAAAGTGACAGTCAAAAGCTGGTTGCTATGTGATTAAAGTTCCTTTGTATGGACAGGAAATTCCCAGTTGAGAAAAGTATGTGTTTTAAAGCTGAAATCAATAACAAGAAATATCTCAAAAATGATTAACATTGTGACAATAATGTATACGACATAAACTTTGTACTTTAAGGAGCTCTACATTTTGTACAAGCAAGTTTTTATTTATCTCTTACTGTTCACCAGTTATGCAAATTTCTGCAAAATTCATCCAGAATAAAAATGTCTTCAGAGGCTACTCCTAGAAAATTAAGACACATTTTATTTGCCATGTAAATATCTTTAATATTCAATATTTTAATCAAAATCGTTAGCCATTTTTGAGAAAATCAAAATTTTCAAAAATTTTTACATGTAAAAGGTAGTTTGGGTAAACTCAAATATACCAAGTTTTGTAGTTTACTGACTTGTTTTTGAGTTATCATGCGCGCTCTCTCTCTCTAAAAATGCTTTTTTTAGAAACATATATTTCTGGTGATATCTTGGTATTGGATTTTTGGATGCAATACAGTAGCTTCTCTATACAGTATGTACATAGTACCTGTAGAGAAAATAAAAATAGCTTGCTGATGCTTGTACAAAACAATCTTTTTGACAGTTACACTACAAGGGATCAATGTTTTTAAATGCCATAGATATTTTTCTTTTAACATTATGCAGAGTTTAGAGTTTGGATCTAGGGACCATAGCAAAAGTTGGAAGGACATTAAATCACAAACATAATACATCAAATGTGTGTTCTTTATTCCTTGAGTGGAGGTAATGTCCCCTTTCTCTTATAAATGCAGCAAGCTTCTATCCTCTGAATCTGTATTGGTTAATCTAAGCAATAGGGTCATAAGTGTACAGAGTCAAACTTATAATTTGAATGTGCTACAGTAGAACTTCAATTATTCTATATAATAGAAGGGGTGGGGTTGACTGTTAACCAAATGAAGTAATGTAAAGAGTATGTTTAATGAAAAATTACACAAAAGCTCCACCAAACACACCAGTTCAATGCTACATTTCTTGTATGCTTAGAAAAATGTAATAAGGGTGATTTATTGTCTGCAGGGCAGGGCTGTAAGAGGTAACAGAACAGACTTTAGCTTCATAAAATAAATGTGCGTGTGGGCATTTACTTATTCACTTACTTCAGAACCTCCAGAATAGAGTGCAATCATGCTCATTTTGATTTCAATTCAGAATATTTCCATGGAAAGTAATTTTAGTACACTTTTGAATATTGTGTGAAGAAATACAGCTCATATGGAAGTCAATCTTGGATTCAATCCTCTCAGAAAGTAGTATCAGACTGAATTTTTGGTAAATAAAATTGAGAAATTTATATCTTTCATACTTTTCTAGTGTCTACTGTATGAGAACGTTTGGAAGCTTAGATGTTATGCCATATTCAAGATTGAGTTTCATATGCAATTTTATTGTTTTTCTGATTTTGCTTTAGCACTTCTATTAGTTTCTTGATGCTTTTTTTGTTTTTGTTTTTTCTTTTTTGTTGCAAGTTACACTTTTTAATACAATACTAGTCATTTTAAGTACTGAGTATGCGGAAATTTCAGGAACTGTTGCAAAAATGATAAAAGGAAAGAGGAGCAACTTGGAGAAAACTAAAGAAATGTGAAAAATAATTTAGATTAGTGCCTGAGTAAGTAGCTTCCCATATTAATATTTCAAATTAAATGTGTTTAATAGTTAAAGTAACAGAGGGAGTACATATTGCATATATCTATCCACATTTTAATATACATATTATGACAATAGATAACTCTTGTGTGCTAAAATTCATATGAAATCTTACTGCTATAAGAAACTTAAGTTGTAAAAATGAATCGCATATCGTTTGATGATGAAGGCACATTTTCCCAATATCAAATCCAAAACTCCAAACTTTCAGTACGTAATTTCATACAATTCGCACAAGCAGCTATTTCACATATCAGTAAATTTATTAGCACCAAGATTTAGTGATAATTGAAAGTCCACAACCTAGATTAGACTTTTCTTAGCTTGATTCAGATATATAATAATACATGTGTATAATGTACGAGGGCCGTTCAGAAAGTAGCCTCCGGTTGATTGCAAGAAATTCACCAAGTTAAATAAAAATATTTTAATATATACATCTTACAACTACATCTTTGCACTATTTTTCTACATAGTTTCCATAACGATTGAGGGACTTATCGTATCTGTTCACAAGCTTTGAAATTCCTTCTGCATAAAAATCACCCGCTTGTGCCTGGAGCCAGCCTGTGACCGCATCTTTGAGCTCTTCGTCGTCATCAAACCGCTGGGACCCGAGCCATTTCTTCATATGCATGAAGAGGTGATAATCGCTTGGCGCCAGATCTGGGCTGTACGATGGATGGTTGACAACGTCCCACTTGAAGGACTCAAGAAGGGCTGTTGTTCTGCGAGCAGAGTGAGGACGGGCGTTATCGTGCAAAAAAACGATACCGGAAGTCAGCATACCACGGCGTTTGTTCTGTATAGCCCGTCGTAATTGTTTTAGTGTTTCACAGTACACGTCTTGATTAATGGTCATCCCACGTTCCATGAATTCAACCAACAACACCCCTTTTGCATCCCAAAACACCGTTGCCATCAATTTTCGGGCAGAAAAATCTTGCCGGGCTTTTATTGGTTTGGTAGGCGAATTTGAATGTGCCCACATCTTTGATTGTTCTTTTGCCTCAGGGTTCACGTACTTAATCCAGGTTTCGTCCCCGGTCACGATTCTGTTTAACAATGGTTCACCTTCGGCCTCATAACGTGACAGAAAGTCTAATGCAGAGGCCATTCTTTGAGTTTTGTGGTGGTCGGTAAGAATTTTGGGCACCCATCGTGCACAGAACTTACGGTAACCCAATCTTGCTGTCACTATCTCGTACAAGAGAGTCTTAGAAATCTGTGGAAAATCAGTAGACAACTCCGACATTGTGAAACGTCGGTTTTCACGAACTTTTGCATCAACTGTCTGAACGAGTTCGTCCGTGACTAATGATGGTCTACCACGCCTCTCTTCATCATGAACGTTTTCTCGTCCACTTTTAAATAAACGTACCCATTCACGGACCACTCCTTCACTCATAACTCTTGGTCCGTACACGGCACAAAGCTCACGATGAATAGCTGCTGCAGAATATCCTTTGGCTGTAAAAAACCTTATAACAGCACACACTTCACATTTGGCGGGGTTTTCTATTGCAGTACACATTTCAAACGACCACAAACACTAAACTAGCGCAGGTACGACTTTCACTCGACCACGGCTTGATGCCGACTGACCTGCTGAGTGCGTGAATGCACAGATGGCATCGCTACTCCCCCCACTACCCGCACTGTGACCGATCGGAGGCTACTTTCTGAACGGCCCTCGTATAATAATGCAATGTTTGGACTTATACCAAACGGGCAGACCCAGAATGGATTCTCCCTCGGAGGTAGATAAGTTAGCTAGGTGGGGCATTCGACTTGGTGCTTTCAACTTCAGACCACATCAAGAGTTTGGAAGATGTTGCTGCTGTGCTCTTACTCAGATGTTTGCAGAAGAACTGGCTCTGTAAGACCTCCGCTCTGGTTGCCTTGTGTGACATTTTTCCAGAGGCATTTATTTATATCTCCAATTACTATCAGTAACAAGATTCCGAGCTTGGACCTATAATTTCTGTCTGGAGCAGGGCCAGGCTGTCCCACCTTATGCTCTTACGGATGGCACTTTGTGCTGATAAGTGGCTAGATATAGAAGATGCATGGTTGAGTTTAATCTCTATGGTTTTCCAGTACTATCACAAATCACCTTTGGGTGGTGATCTTGGGATTTTTAAAAACAGAGAAAAGATCAGTAGCTACTTTACATGTAAGGGATGGACCATGATTTAAAGATAAAAGTGAAGGCTGCCAATTAGTTTGTGTTGACTAAGCCTTTTAAAAGGACTAATTGAGGTGAATTGGCTTTCAATGCTGCTTCTTGGCCACTTGAAAAATTATTGAACCTTTATCCAGTTTGGTTAATGGGAATACTTAGGATTTGGTAATGGTTGATGTGTTTTCAAAGAAAGTTGGTTTTCCCTGTTTGTTCACACACCTAGCAAGTGGCCATTCTACTCTCACATCTCATTTATATTGGTCCTCCATCTGTTATAGTTTTGGATGATTTACATCTGGTATGTTTTGCAATTTTTGTTTTGTCTGGGGAGTCTGGCATTACTACTGTTCCGTATTATCCAAATCCATTGCTGACTGTTGCCAGTAGGATATCAATTTATTTCAACTCCAATATGTGTCCAATACTGAAATTCATGAGGCTCATAACCAAGTCTACTTTGCCTTGCTTCATGGCTTCTAGCCAAATTTACCTCTTTCCACCTTGGGATGCTTGTCAATCTTCTTTCTGAATTGAAATTTTTAGGCTTTCACGGCCGGTGTCAATACTGGCTGGAGTATAATCCGGGCTTGTGGGCCGTGGTCTACTGGGCTTCTTCTTCTTCTTCTTCTTCCCAGACATTTCGTCCGCGACTACGGCAGACATCTTCGACCTTGCCACTTCTTTCTGAAACCTTTTCTCCTGAGCCAATTAGAGAAACCTGTTATGCATTTAAGAACTTATTGCATCTCAAATTGCTCGACAAGTTAGTGGTAATTGTGGTAGGAAATCCAGCTTGCTCACACATTTTTGAGTCCTTATTATAGGATATTAAGCATTTCCAAGGGTATTTCTGTTGTTTTTCACCATGAAACTTCAGTTGTTCAAAATAGAGCTCCATGTTTGATGTGCACACATGAAGAAATATTTGTTTGGAATTGGTGACCTTCAAATGTTTGCATAAGAATTAATCTGATAGATTACGTGTGATAGGTTTGTTTTGGAGCATGAATGGTAAGCGAGGTGCAATGGTACCAAATGGCACCAAAATGCACATGAACGCAGAAGTTTGCAACTAAATTATCTTAGGATATTAGAGCACCATCACAAATGAAGGTGGATGCGCATTGGATAAATACATGATGGTGTCATAGCTATGTGGTTTCTGGCCAATCAGGGCCAGTCTGTTTCAGAGCATGTTTGAGAGAACTTGACTGCAGTTTAATGGTGAAATTAAATAATTCTGAGCTATAAAGCTTGTGTAATAGTAAGGTAGTTAACAGTTTTGACTAAAGTTGAAGCAAAAATGTTGCAGTCTTCACAGTAAAGCCAGAGAAATAGTATATAATACATACAAATACTTCCAGGGGAAGTTGGAAGAAGCAGGGAGCACTGTAATCAGTGTTGCTGACTGATGCAGGGAAACAGCTGATGCTTGCCAAATGGGTGTGTGTACTGGAGAAAGAGTTGTAAATGAAGCAACCAGGCGTGTTAATGCAGGAGAAAATATTATTTTTAATTCTCCTGGAAAAGTATATAAAAGAAAGAAAGCAGAGACTGACCATGACAATTTCCACAATTTGTTGCGTCAACATTTTTTTTTCTATGAGAATGGGAAGTTTCACATGGCAGAAAAGCTTGTGATGGAAGTAAAACAAGACACAGACTTTAGGGCAGTGAATCTTCTATGCTCCACATTTTGAGAAAAATGAGTTTTGTTACAGCATATGCTAAGATGGAAGAAAATTAATAATGAAACGTAGTGACATTGTAGTTGCAAGAGTTGTGTTTCTCAGAACAATGTATTCCATTAGAAACCACGATGACACTAAAATTTATTACCTGGATGACACCTGGGTGAACCAAAACCATACCAGATCAGTTTGCTGGCAGAGAAGTGATGGGAGTGAAGGTTTAAAAGTTCCTATTAGCAAAGGAGGCAGCTTAATCTTATGCCATACTGGTTCTGCTGATATAGGTTTCAAATTAATGCTTCATCCTAAAACTAAGTCCCCATTTGACTATCGTGCAGCAATTAATACTGGTATGTTTAAAAGCTGGTTCTTGAACCAGTTTTTGACAATTTTTGCACTGAGATCCGTTATAGTAATGGATAATGCAAGTATTCCTCTCCATACTATATGAAAAGATACCATGCTCTAATCAAGGAAAGCTGATATTATGGCTTAGCTATCCAATAGGCAAATTCCTTTTACCTTAAAACAGACACCAGAAGAGTTGCTGCAGGTCGTTAAATTAAATGAACCACAAAAATGCTTTGAATTGGACAACACTGCTGTGGAACTTGGACATAGAGTAGTACACTTACCTCCTTACCACTGGCAGTACAACCCAATCGAAATGGTATGGGCACAAGTAAAGGCATATGTAGCAGAGAAAAGTACCACCTTCGAAATTGAAGACATGGAGAGCCTCACGCACAGGCTTCGGAAAGCATTACTGCAGCAAAATGGCCCACTGCATTCAACATGCAGAAAAGCTCTAGGAAGCTGCTTTCACTGTACAACAAAATCTTAACTATTTTCATGCCATGAAATGAAAATGTTTAGCTTTTACTAATTTATTCCCCTAAATTTGAATTCAGAAATTCCTATCATGAACCGTTTTCTTTGGCAACCATATTTAACATTTTGGTTAAAATGTAATGTTTTTTTCATAAATTCAGTTACAGACTCAAAATTTTACTACATTCAGCATTCAAAAGTACCAACTTTATTGAAAAGAATGTGTTAAAATGTGAAATAGTTTAAAAAAAAAAAAATACATGCAAATAACTTAAAAAATTTTCAAAACATACAATTTTAGAATGTTTTTCTGTAAGACTTTCTTTAAAGCTGGGCCCAGAACATTCAAGAGACAAGAAACCAACAGTATAAAGCAAGCATGTTAGAAGACTATTTTCCTGCATATCCCCTTTTCATTTGGGACATTTGCTGATGAAATTTTTCTCCATGCTCGTCGCTCACCATTCTCAGGTTTGGTGGAAAGAAGCGCATGAAATGCACTTTAAGGAACATATTGCACCCCTTTACCTCATATGCCCTTAAAATTTTTTCATAGCTTTGATGTAGTTATCTGCTCTGTAATTTCCCAGGAATTTTGAGCATATGTCTTTGAATGCACATCACTCTTATTTTTTCTGCTTTGGTGAGTTTTTCTGAACATAGAATCCTGCTGTATTTTCCGGATTTGAAAGCAAATGAAAATGTCCTCTTTTAATTTTCCTTCACTTAACCTGGGAAAATACTGAAGATGATTCCCATCTTGGTCCACTGTTTTAACAAAGTTCTTCATTAAGCCCAGTTTTACATGGAGCTGTGAATCTACGAGTGGTTGAAACTTTACACCTTTCTCGCCGGGTACTAAACTTTGTCTTAAAGGCCACTCTTTCATTCTATAATGATTAGCTCTGTTCCGAGAGTTCCACTCACACAAAAAACAATAATATGTTGTATATCCCAGTTGTAATCTGGTTAACAGACCAATAACTTTAATATCTGCACATATTTGCCATTTGTAGTCATTATAACTTACTGCTCTTAGGAGGATATTCATGTTTTTGTATGTTTCTTTCATATTTACACTATAAGCCCCTGGTACTGAAGGGTAAACCTTTGTATAGAATTAACTTTGAAAAGTCGATAAATAAATGGCACTGATCAGGAATATGCTCTCCGCCTAGCTGATGCATAAGTTTCCTCACATTATTACAATAAACAAGATCAATCTTTTTAGAAAAATATGTTGATAAATTGATACTTTAGTACCTGATTGTAAGAGATTCCATTCCTTTAGTCTAGATGTTAACATCTCAGACTGGGCTTGTGTGTGATTTAAATCTCTTACAAGATCATTTAGCACTGTCTGTGAAATTAGATGGGGTTTTTTGGATGCCATGGGTTCAGAATCAGAGTCAGGAGGGAAAGCAGTAGTGGGACCAGCCTCAGTGGAAGAACTTGATCCTTCCTCTTGTAGGGTCAATTGTCCAGGTAACGTTGGAATAGGAAATGAATCACTATGCTTAATAGGTCTTTGCACGGAGGACAAATGAGGAGGTGACACGCAAAGGCGAACATGTCCATTAAATACGGTTTTTCACAATCGACATAAAACGTATCTCAACTATACATATTATTGGAAACAACATATTGATAGGCAAACGCCTTTATCTTGTATACAAAAAACAATTAATGCATGTGAAATAAATCTAAACTGAAAAATTTCCTTTAAAAAGTACATTTAAATATGGACATGTTCTCGTTTGCATGATCCATTTTGACATGTTCGCCTTTGAATGAATTTCGAAAGTCAAATATCTGTTGCTTCTTAATGGTTTGCATGTTATTGAGTAATGCGTCTTATAGTATATCAGATTATGTATCTATAACATTTTAATATATCATATCATTAAAAAAAATATAAACTCACTTTGGTACCTTTGGCTTTGTTTGGAAATTTTAACAAAGTTGTGATATTTTGCTTTTTTTAGAATCATTTAGTTACATAAATTAAAGCATCATGACCAAAATGGAATGATATCAACAATGACATGGCTATTATTAGAAAGGTTCTTGAACCAACACACTTAAACAAACAAATCACAATCATCTTCTTAACTATCAAAAGAAATTTCATCTGTCTTTGTGTTGCACGATGTGGGAATAGTCAATAATGGATGCATACCATCTTATATCTTGGTGATTTCTCCGGTCTTCTCCAAAAATAGTTTTCAATAAACCATCAACATCTTTCTTCTTAGCATCTGGGATTGGATGACTGAGGGGTATTTCAGGTATTGGTTGGCAGAAGAGTTTCTTCATGGTCCATCCGCGTTTCAGAAGAGATTTCCACTCTGGTAGCTCTTGCTGGGATTTGTAGAATGCAGTTGAATCCGCATCAATATGAATGTTTTCCATAGCTTGATATTTTTTAATGAAAATTCGTTTCATTTCACTGATGTAATCTAAATTTCGTAGGCCTTTAGATAGTGATTTCATGTCCATCACTCTCCAATCTTCACCAAGGTTTCTTACTTCACCCACTGACTGATAGAGATCAATATATTCCTCTTTTGTTACAACTGTTGGCTTTTTTCGTAGAAGTTTCTCCACTCTACCGAAAACGCGGTCAGCAGGTAAGAAACTGTGTCCTCGAACTGGAAAAATGAGGTGTATTTGTTCAACCGGACCATCATGTATTCCAAGAAAATACATGAGTGTGTGAAGCACGATATTGTTCTTGTTTTGAGCTCCACACCCGTCACAGAAAAGTTTTAGTACAGTTTTATCTTTAAAATCGACAGATTTTAAAAAATGCAATAAGGCTGAAGCCACTTCCGCTGCACCACGGCCTGCCAAATCTTCCCTCCACGTGTAAAATACAGGGTTCACTGATTTCACACTGACAATGCACAAACTGTAAAAACTTATCTGCCTGGAGTAAAATGCTTCTTGTACAGGACTCTTTGGCAGTGGCTGGACCTGTTGCAAATCAAAACAGAAAGCCACTGCCTGTTCATTCTGTTCTCGTAAAAGTTCATAGAAGGCATTTGCCCTTTTTTTGTGGACCCTTTTCTGTGTGATAAGCTGTATCTTTTCATTTTTGAAGCCACCTTCATTTGCCCATCAATTCTTGGGCAGAAACTGCAGATATCTGAAGCAGGGCTTCTAAATCCAATGTTATATTCATTCACGAATATTTTACGGAACATAGATGTAGACACTTTGTCATTAGCCACAGATCTGTTGTACAGAGCACTTAGTTTCTTTATACTTAATTCGCTGTGCAGATACAGCCGTTGTGATTTTTGTCGGTTGTAATGCCTTTCAGTACAATGCAGATTGCCTATAAATTGTCTCTAACACTTTTCTTCTTGTCTGCTGATTTATGACTGACGCGATCTCCACCTCTATATTCCTTTATTGTTTTTCCTTCTTTTATCTTGTTTGCTATACTATTCAGCCGAGTAGATTTCATTAGGGTAATATGCATGAAACATTTCTTGCACACTGGGTATACTATGTTTCCATTTTGTGCGAAAAGAGTGTAGTTAACATTGAATTTGCGAGGTTTACTTTCGCCTTCATTGTTTCGAGGTCGCTTTCTTTGAATATTTTTCAGCGGCATCATCCGTGCAGCCATCATTTCTTGAGCTGCTTTATCATGAACTTTATAAATTAATTGCCTCAGGTGCAGTGCATCTCGTGGGTGTATTTCCCGACAAGAGAACTGTTTATTTTGGTGTGAACATGCATGAAAAGAATGAAAGCCTCTTGGTGCAACATACCGATTCATTCCTCTTCCTCTTTCTGCTACCCTGGTTTGCAGTCTTCACAAGTACACGTTCTTCACCCATTTCACGCGCTAACTAAAACGCTGACCTAATAATTGCTGCTACTAGATATTAGAATACAATACTTCACGAGAACACAGAAGCGCGACAATAATCATACCAGCTGCTCTGTGCAGGAACACCTGGCCTTGAATGGAAGGCAAATCATGTGACTTAAACCACAGCCTCCTATTGGCTGTATGGACTAGTTCTCCTTTGCAGGAAATTTATACGTGGACATGTTCGCGTTTGCTTTGAACCACCCATTTTCACAGGCTTGTATAACGGAATATATTCGGGTTTGCTTCAATAGCATGATGTTTATACATTCCGCTTATCCTCTAATTACCATTCCATATCGTAACTCATTTTTTTTAAATTTTGGACATGTTTGTGTTTGCGCGTCACCTCCTCAAATCTGGATAGAATATACACTTGTTTTTGGAGGAGGAACCAGATATTTTGGTTAAACAGAAGTAACATTCTAAAATATGGTCCTTCTATTCTGTCCATATCATATGAACAGCAAACCACATAGAAGGGCAAGTGCCATTTAACCAGCCTCTCAAATTATGAGAACATCCACTAAAACAATATTTAGGAGCAAAACTTTTGTCCGTATCTACTTTAGAGTTAAAGTACAATTCATATGCTTTCTTAATCATAGGATTAATATTTTCTCTTTGAGATTTTGTAGTGTATTCACCACACAAATGACATAATACATTTGGAGAATTTACACACTGATGCAACATTGTTGCTGCAAAATGAGTTTTGTAGATTAAAGGTCTGTTTAACACATTTCTAACTGTTAAAAACACTGTTATTCACAACCACAAAATTAACATCTGAACTCACATGAAATGCGAACATAGAACTTCAGAAAGTCACAATAGCAAATCACTATATGGTTTGAATTTTATTCTTTACAAATAGCAGTGGGGGAAGAATATACATTTGGAAAAGAATGTAAACAGGAAATGTGTTATCTGACAACTTCCAGTAGTGTCTACCTGCAGGATTATCTTAGGTTTACATGCAGTCAGACCACACCTGGAGTGATGGCCCAGTGAGTATTAGAAAAAAAAAGAATTGCATCACTGAACAAAAGCCTTATGTGACATGAAAAAAATGGAATGCATTTTCTTATTCAGTGCATACAATCATATAAATATTTCATGGTTTCAAGCTTTGGCATTTTTTTGTTGTTGTTGTGCAATGTTTTCGAAAGGAAATGTCCAGGGATCTGATATGCAATGTATCATAGTGAACCAGTATGAAGAATAAGGTAAGAAAATATGCATTTATATAGTTATGTGACATTTAACAACAAAGGAATACATAGCTTCAGTTTGCCAACTGCTATGTGCTTGTGAATGCTTCCCTCCTTTCTCAGTCTCTAGAAAAATGTTGCAACGCAGCACCTCCCTTATCTTCTTCTTTCTGCATGCATAATGTCAATTACCACCTTTGTTTCTGACGGTGACTATAGTGTTCTCCGTTTTGCACCCCATTAAAACAATTTAATTCTTTACATGTGTATATTTTTGCAATATGAACATAACGTTCAGCAATTCATTGTTTCCACAGTAGTGTATAGACAAAAGTACAACAGTAGAGAAGCACAGTATCACAGTAGCTCAAGTAGTTAAAACAACACAATACCTACAAACAGATAAAATCAAAGTACCACATTTAAATCCTAACAATAGCCAAAGTTTTCTTTATTCACTACTAAAATCATAGTTCAGTAACTTTGTTTCAAAGCACATATTACATCAAAGTTTTCAACAAACCAAATTATTTTACTGCATTAATCTATGCAGGTTATTTGACAATTACTGTATTTAATATTGAAAAAACATAGATATCATTCAGAGTCTTTTAAATGTAATTTGTGCTAGAGGGTTAATTTTCTTGACTTCAGTAATGTAAACTAAGCATTAGTGCTGCTCAAATTGTGTACCTCTTTCATAAAACAAGAAAATTGAAGCAATAAAAAAATGGAAACTTCAGAGAAGGTGTGATCTTTCTACTGTGGGATTTGATGATTAGTGTTATATGACTTACTCAGCAGTATGTTATAGCCGAGCACTCTTGCCAACTACATATGCTCTAAAATCAACCAAACTATTTTATGCACACCCTCAAAGAACGGCAAGCTTTTCAAAGTTGCAAGTCCAATAATTTTATATATCATATTGAGAATGCACCAATACTGCATTTCTTTTAACTACTGGCATACAAATGAGACATTCTGAATGCAAATAGTGCACATACATCACATTCTTTTAATTTGCAACCACTGATGTGTGCTCCAGAACACATGCCATAACTTTGATATTTGGTAAAAGGGACAAAAGCTTTCTTACCTCAAACTGTTAATACTGCCAAATATTTTTTTCTCCTCAGGTGCTGTTTTTGAGATAGGGTCCCTGGTTGTCCCATTTTCCCATTCGCCTGGACTTATGTTCTCCTTCAAGATTTCTTTATCAGTCATTCTATGGCCAATACCATAACATTCACTGCCTACTCTGATATGCTTGGCATTGTATTCTTCTCTGTGTATTGTTGCCCCCTGAGGTAAGGTGGTTACTATGCTAGCCTCAAATACTCCAAGGTCATGGGTTCAAACCTGGCAGAGGACGATAGATTTTTTTTCTGGGCATAAAAATCCTGAGCACGGCTTCCTTTGGAAGGGAAGCAAAGCGGTTGGTCCTGTGTTGTAGATTGAAAGAACCTCAAGTCTGATAAAGAGGCCTCTGAGCAAAATTAAGCAGTTTTTCATGCCCAATACAAATGGAATGCTGAGAACCATAGCAATTAAAAAGCTTCCATAAATAAAACTACATTTCATTTTCTGCCCATTGTGCAGCCTTGTTGTGGAGTTGCTCACCTTTACCAGACTATTATACTGTAAATACTTTTAGAAGGAGCAAGAAGAGAGTCCCTAAAGTCCTGCTACATGTAGCTTCTGGTGAACATTTCTTTTATACTGCAGTATTAGCAACTCAGCAGTTTGTGCATTTGAGCTGAGCCAATATGTGTCATGTTGCTACATTTCTTAACAGGTTAATTGGTAATGTTGCCGACTAAGGATCTATTGGCAGTGTAACATCAGGCAGCAAACTTCTGCATTTGAATAGTGCAATGATTGCATACTGTAGCATATATAGTTGGTACTGTGAAAAAGGAGGGAAGTCAGCTAGTGTGGAAAGGACGAAATATGCAATTAACAGCAAGGGTGAGCAAGGATGCCATTGGCATAATAACAGTAATGTCAGCACTTCCATAGTGTGGTGGGTAAACACTGAAATAGGTAATGAATGAATTACATTCAAGAGGAACTCACAAAATAACATTCATGCTTCTTCCGAATCTCTTTCTTTCTTTACTCCTACTGTTTTCCACTTCTTTCTTTATTTTCTTCTATGTCAAAACAACCATTTTTAAGCCTAACAATGACAACATAACTAAAGAGCAAGTAGATTGGTTGGGCTGAGTTATACTTAAAACCAATATTATAATAATAATAATAATAATTGTTATTATCATCATTTACTACTAATGCTGCTATGTTTTCGTTAAAAAGAAACAAAGCAATTGATAAGTTTTTATTTGATGATAGCTTTGTGTATTCAATTTCTCAATTTAACCTAAATATTACTTGATCAAATGCATTAAGAGCACAGCAATTGCAGTGTGATGATGACGTTCTTCATGTTCTGGTGAAATCACCTTTAGCTAGCTCATGTACCACATAACCTAAAATAACCAACATCTGCAATAGGGAGGGTAACCTAAAAAGGTGTACTATTTGGGTCCCATCATTTCTCTACCATTCTTAGATTCCCAGAAGGATTATTGGTCATGTGCATAGCTTATAACTTGTTCATTTTAAAGAATTACCACAAAAATATACTTTATATGTGAAACAAGTACGGTGTTATTGCTTTATTTAACAATGTGATCTAGGGAATGTTAGTTACAACATTGACTCCATAATCAGGTGCATTCCCTTAGCATTGGATGGGGAAGAAAAATAGAGAATTACTGCATCTAGTGGCAAATAAATAAGCATGTACTCTAAGTATTCGTTGCCAGGAAAGCTTCAGTTCTTATTTCAAGTAAGTAGGTTTTTGTTACTTTATTTTAAACGAAATAACCAAGGAAAGTACAGTTAATATATAAAAATATATTTGAATTTCACTGTTGCATTGCATGATTCTCTTGATTTACTGGTGTGTTACCTTAACATTGAATGGGGAGGAAAAATAGAGCACAACTGCTGCATTTAACAACAAAGAACCATACTACTGCCATATGGCGGCTATTATCTGGTTGCGTTCTCTTGGCACTGTCTGCTGATTTCTACAGTGCTTTTTCAATTTCTAAAGTTGGTATGGATTTGCGACATTGTGCAGTACACAAATCCTTAGTTGACAACATTATTGGTTAATTTCTACTGCATACAGATTCCAGAACACCAACATCCCCACATAAAAAAGAAAGAAACATGCATTCTATTCACATAACTTTCTCTACCTGTTCTGCAAACAAGCTATTCTAACAAATGATTATTCTTTTATCCACATCATGCTAATCGAGATAAACATTAGCAGAAATGGCCATATTACTTAATTCCTTCTGAGTAGAATACATTAGGCTAAACTGATAGCGAATCATTTAAAAGCTGGTTGCTATATAATTGATATTTGGTTCTTTTTCCATGTCCAGGAATAAAACAAAAGAAATATCAATGACAAATTCTCATTTGAAACCGATTACACGAAATATCTCGGAAAAGTTAACTCTACAAAAAATGTTTGAACATAAATTTGTTTTAAGGAGATTCACTCTTTTAAGCAGTAATTTTTTGACTATCTCTTTTGGTTTACTAGTTATGCAAAAGTCATCCAGAAAGAAGAGATCTTCTGAGGCTATCCCCAATAAATTCAAGATAAACATTTTATTGCCATGGAAATGTTTTAATCAAAATTGTTAGCATTTTTTGAGAAAATCAAAATGTTTGAAACCTTTTCATAAAAGGGATAGTTTGGGGTGGTGAGGGGGGGGGGGATTTTTCCGGATTTTTTTTTTTTTTTTTGTCGCATCCTTGGAAGATGCTGCACTCAAATATCAAGTTTGGTATTTAATTGCCTTCATTTTTGGGTTATGTTCACAGACATACAGATCTTTTTCTAAAAAATCTGATGTGTTTCATTCACATAATTTTGTCTATCTGTTCTGCAAACAAAGTATTCATAAAAAGGCTGCTATTTTTTCTCTTCATGCTAATCAAGATCAACATTACCAGAAATGGTCTTATTACTTAGTTCCATTTAAGTGTAGGATCATTAAATTATAAGATAACCCCTCTCATGGTCTTTTTCCACTGCATAAGAAATCTGAGTGTCACTGGGAAAGTGGTTTCGGCAAAGGCACTCTGGAGTCCTTACCTTAAATAAATGCTGAAAATATTGACCACTTGCTCCCACACAGATAGTATAATAAGTTCTCGCTCATTCACCTAAGCTCAGCAGCAGAAATCCCTGAGTAATCTACAGAAACTTAGTGATATCATGCAAGAAATCCAAAGGATTTCTGCTGCTAAGCTTAGATGAGTGAGCGAGAATCTTTTCACAAATTATGCTGCCCGTATGTGAGCAGAAAATCAGCATTTTCACAGTTTATCTTGAGATACGTATTTTAGTGCGCCTCTGCCAGCACCACTCTCGAATCTCATGCACAGTGGGGAGAGGCTGTAATAGGGGCTACTTATAATTTAACAACCCTACAGAAGGAAATAAGGGAATACACTAGCCTAAAGTGTCAATCAAATCCTTTAAACGCTGTTGCTATGCATTTGTCTGGACATTCAGTTCTCCTTCCAAGGCCAGGAGTAAAACAAGAGAGATATGAAACAAACATTGTTTGAGAAAGTTTAAGTAGTTTAAAACAGAAACCAATAACAACAAATATCTGGCAAACAGTTAACTAAAAAAAAAAAAAGAAAAAAAAATAAATAAATAAAATAAATATGATATAAACTGTGTGTTTTGATGAGGTATATATTTTTTGTGTAATAAGTTTTTATGGCTTACTAATTATGCAAAAATAATCCAGAATGAAGAGGTTTTTAGACGCTATTCTCAAAAAATTCAACATATACATTTTGTTTGTAATAAAAATATCTTAAACATGTGATATTTTATTCAAAATTGTTAAAGCCATTTTTGAGAAAATTACAAATTTTGAAAAATGTTCTATGTAAAGGGAGATGGGAGTTGGGGATTTTCCTGAAAATCTGCATGCGCGCGCACATACACACAGACCTTTTCTAAAAATACTTTTACTGGAAACACATGTACATGGTGAAATCTCAGTATAAAATTTTTGGGTGGAATACAATATTTCTTCTATTTACTATGTACATTGTATATATGTTATAGAGAAAGCAAAAACTTTTTTACTCAGGGGATCCTAAAACATTCATTTCCAGTGAAATCTCGGTATCAAATTTGTGGGTGGAATGCAGTACCTTCTCTACCTATGTACTATGTATGAAATAGAGAAAGGAAACAGAAGATGGTGCCAGTTATAGGCAAAAAAAATGTCACCGCATAAAGTACTGATAACTACATTTTATAAATTAGGAAAATGAAATTTGGTATGGTAGCTGCTAATGCTTGTGTACATACTGTGTATTTTTTTCCAGAATCTTTTTGATACCTTTTGTTTGTATAATGTTTTTTACTAAAAAACAATAAGGTGCATTTTCTTAAAAAGTGCCAGAGATTTTTCATTGAAAATTTTTATGAGTTATCTTGAGATACAACATACAATCCTGTGGAACACAATTTTAATATGCATTGTTGTTGTTGAGATAAAAAAATCATATATTGTTACTTTGACATATTTCTTGAAAATCCTGAAAATCCATTCGAGTAAAATATCACCAACGATTAACTAAAATGTTTATTGAAATTCTGTTCCACAGGATTATGCAGCCAGACCTTCACCTTCAAACTACCAAATATGATAACTGTATATGCAATAGTTTTGGAGAAAATGCGCCTTCAAGAAGATAAAATGTAAACCGTAGAAAGGTTCAGTTAAAGATTTACTTTGCTATCCACTGTTGCTGATGTGACTAATGCTGCCAATATCCATTATCCCCATCTTCATCTTGTTCCTCCACTTTTTTCCTCTTGAAGTGCCTCAGTTGACGGGCTGATTTTGAAGTTTGTAAGCTGATTTACCAATTCTTGTGTCATCGATGCTCCTCAAAATTGTTGTTCTGAGCACACCGGGGGCAATTCCAAGTCCCTGAAGTGCTATAATTTTTCCTAAATTTACTGAATTGAACACTAAACATGCATCATATGCACCAATTTTCACAACATTAGAGGAAACAAATGATGTTTTACGGTAGAGAATCCATATGAGTCGAATGAAACTTTCACTGGCATTCTGAGTTTTCCCACGAGTACATTTGTTTAGGAGATCAGGATGAGCTAGGTATCAAAAAGTGGTTTTCACAACATCCAGTACTGCTTTTGGTAAACTGTGTTTATGATGGAAGGGTGAGCCATCAAGCTGAGCATTTTTGTAACCACAAAGAAGCATCACACAAACCATGCTGTGGGTTGTCATTCGTAGAAAGTTTGTGAAAATATGTGGCCCATACCTCATGCTGCACATTTTTAACATGTACTGTTGTTTCTAATGGCCCTGCCATAATATATTTGTGGGTTGTGAATTTCTTTGTCTGTTAGCCTACCTTGTCCTCCTAATGGCTTCCCGTCTTATAATTTTTTGCCTAACATTTCTTTTTTTCAGTTTTAATAACCTGGATGTGGCCTACACTTTTCAATTTCTCTCTATTTCAATCTTGACCATAAGGCTTGCTGTCAAGTACAGTTTTAAAAGCACTGGAGTTACTTCTCCTAAGTAACTCACATAATGAATGTTGTATGGTTTTAATGAATGATGAAAAATTATTTTCATCCCTTCTGCCTTCATTCTTCCACTTGAGCTGGTGTAATTTCTGCAACATTCCAATTTATGTTTTGTCTGCCATTGTTCTTCTTCCATTGCATCATGCAATTTGGTTCTTACTGCACATGTAGCACAATACTTGCTCATAATTTGCAAGTCCAACACCTTGCCTGTGTCGATACTTATGACAGACGATACCCCATACTGTGATGTGTGGGCCCTTTTCATCCATGTTGCATCACAGGAGACAGCCAGATCTCTTTTCTCCACATTATCTGTCCCCTTCGTTTATTCACTGCTTCTTCTACTGCAGCTATTAAATCCTGTTTGCACACAGCTTCTAAAACAGTTAGCAGATTTGTGTCACTGTATCTACTGACAGGTGGTGGTATATTTAGGAGCCCACATAAGTTAGTGCCCTCTCTTCCTATACCAATACATCTCATAGCATAACACAACCTCATATTTACATCATATACCCAGTTATTTATGGGTGAAGATTTGAATTTGTTTTTTATTTTGCACTTATCACACACTATGTGAAAAGCACATGCTACTACACATCTTTGTGTCTGATCACGCAACCTCAGGCCTTTGCCCCACATGTAGCACAAGCACAACTATTACTAATAGTATCAGCCAATATTTCAATATCTAAGTATGAAACCAGTGGTTGCTTCTTTTGAATTTACTTCAGTTTGTACACCTTCACGATTTTCTTAACAGAAGCACTGGCATTTAAAATTTTAGGAACAACTTTTTTGAGGTTATTTGATACACACAGCCTTTTTCACTTTTTTAAACACTTTACCGCTATATCTTCCCATATTTATCACTAGGCTCACTGATTTTAATATAAACACCTTACTAAAGTGATTAATGAATCTGTAGTATAGAAAAACACAAGAGGTTCTTTTCAAAATAAAGGAGCCTCAATAAACACTTTCTGCCATCTTGTCTACAGCCTTCTAAAAGCTTAATACTTTCAGAAAACTGACTGTCCAAACAGCAAGAAATACAGAAATGCAAATTCTTCTAAAGAAGCAGTAAAAAGTAACATTCATTGCTATTTAAATTATTATTTAATACTTAAGAGTGATGATAGAAACATGAAAATTCAGTATGAGAATCCTAATACCCTAAACTATTTTTAGCAAAAATAAAAACAATTTGCAATTTTTGGAAAGTTTTACAGACATCTACCCTTATAAGTTAAACAGTTAACTAAAGTGATGGATAATCAAGGTTTTATTGAGTTCCAATATTTGTGTAACTCTAATTTTAATGTCACCAATAGGAAAACGAAATTAAAATAGAATTAATCTATGAAATAAATGCTGTTCCTAAAGCTGCTACTTGGAAATAAGCCCGTCTAACAGGTTTGAAATTTATGCACAACTTTTGTGAAAGAATGCAAAAAAGCAGGAGGTAAATATATATTTTAAATTAGAAGAAAAAGAAATAAAACAATTTACTCACCTTCACCATGTATTTCACGAAAACTAGTTGGAGTAGTAGGAGTTATTGGATGAGCTGAGTTATATCTCTCTGAAATTTCCAACCACGTCTCCAGTCGTTTTAGTAACCTATAAAAACATTTTGACACAGGTTTATATTACTGAAACCTTAATTTAACACAGGGATTAAACTAGTTGCAGTCTGGTAAATTCCTTTTAACGTTATATCTGCTCCTTTAATCTATCAAATAATCTATCATGGGCTAAATTTTGTTCTCGACTCAAAATGTAAACTGTTATCTTTTTATGCTATTAAGAAACAGTCTTTTACACACCATGATCAAGGGCAAAAAGTGCTAACTTCACCCTATTATGGAGCCCATGAGCCGTGGGTGTTTGTTGGAAGTGTAGCTGAGGATATGATATGGGACTGGATTCCCTCAGGAGCCACGAAGTGATGGTTGATGTTGACAAGAGTGTACTGCAACTTGCCTGAGATGAGGTGTTGCTTTGGAGCTCTGATGAATTTCTAGGCTGGTGTGTGATCCTGATGGATGATGTACTTGTGCCTACAAGAAGCAAGGTGGAAGTGAAGTGCAGCTAGATGGCCAACAATCAAGAATTCTGGTTATGCACCAAAAAAACATCATTGAATGGATTATGCATTGTTGCCTTATCGGAAAGAAGTGGCTGGGACAAAGTTTGGGGAATGTGAGCCGGTAATGAGAGTATCACAATGTGATATATCTGCAGAAGCAGCATTGTCACAGGTTCCAAGGCTCTAGTTGAAAGACTTGCTAAAGAGAGGAGCTAGTTATCCAACCACCAAACAACAGCAGAGTTCTGATGTCTACTTAGATGTACCAGTATGTCTTCAGCAAAGGGAACAGTAATTAAGGCTAAACTGACTGAGTACTCCATCACATCAATACTGGAGACACCTGTCCTTGCTGTCAACCTCCAAGATGTGTTCCTGTGGCAAAGCAAGTGGAGTTATGAGATATGACATCTGGAAGAATCACTGCTGAGTCTGACTGAATTTAAATAATTCTACTAACCATGAAATAGCATCAAATATACACCTTATAAACCCGCCAGATATGCAGCAGAGCTTGATGTCTGGGAGAAAATCCACATCATTAAAAATCAATGCCACATATTCAACTTTGATTTGCCGCCACAAAACTTATTGTGGAGGTTCATCACTCTGTCACTAGGAACGACACACTCAACATGGATCATCCTGTAGAAATTCAGTTGGAAACCATCAACAATGAAGCCCACATGGCTTCGAAACCATTCTGGCAAAACTATATACAAGTGATACTTAAAGTGTTACAAATCCAACTCAGAAATAGTCTATTCATACATATCACTGTTCCAAAACACTCTTTCATTAAAATTGTTGGCAAGTTTACGACTAATGAGTTGCACCAGAAAGGACTAGTCCATGAACAAACACCATGCGTTCCACAACACTCATGAAGGTTGGAAAAAATTATACATACACATACTTCAATAAACAAAACATAAAAAAATATCTATAACTAGAAGAAAAAATAAGTGCGCAGACATACGCTTCATCAACCTCTGCATGGCCCGTCAAGTAACGCCCAAGTTTGTAAGAAGAATCATAAAATTCAGTAATAACACTCCTCAACAAAAATCAGCAAATAAAAAAGTAACACTTCTTGAAGGAAACAAACACTGTGCAAAATTCGCCAACTTGACCTACAAACATATGAACTCCATTTATAACTTACAAACACCCTTGGATACTTGCATTGCAAAATTTGCTTATTAACTTCCTACCAACTTTAAGCAAGAAAACACAAAAACTAAATAAGAAACTAAACAACCTCTGTTTACATCAAAACAAAATGTTGACGCCTAACCTCAAAAAGAAAACTCACCACATAAAAACACTCCATATAACCAAGGCATAAACATGTCCACTCAAACATTCTCCAACAAAGATATTTCATTACTTAACCAAGGCCTAAAAACATGTAAAACCTTCTCCAACCAGGCAGAAGACCTAGTAGCAGACATAGAAACAGCATGTGCAGACTTAAAAGAAGAGAATAAAACAGCTATTAAAAATGAATGTGAAATGGTACTTAAAGATTACCACCACACCAGAAATAACTTTTCAAATAAAAAAATCCTCAAGAACCTAAAATCCAAACTTGTAATATATGCCTAAGCAGATAAAAGCAACACAATAGTAATATTAGATAAATCCGACTACATCACCAGAGTTGAAAATATGTTACAAGATAACATTTTCACAGAAATCAAAACAGATCCATTGAAGCAATGCATAAAAGACTACAACCTTACCATTAAAGCAACCAGAATAGTCCCTAACAGCACAAAAACCAGACTGAAACCAAACCATCCAATTTCACCCAGACTTTATGCCCTTCCAAAAATCCACAAAACAGGCAATGCTATGCAACCAATAGTCAACAATATGGATTCCCCTACATACTATCTTTCAAAATGGTTAGTGCTGAAGTTCACATCATTAACAAAATATTCCAGCTTTAACATAAAAAACTCGCAGGAACTAATCAACAAAATCTCCACCCTTGAAATAAAACCTGAGGACACTTAAGTATCCTTTAATATCTCAGCAATATACCTGAACATACCCATTCCTCAGATGTTGTAACACCTAGAAAGCTGGTTAACCCACAATGAAATCAAAAAAGAAGAATTAGAAGACTACCTATACTTAAATAAACTTTGCCTAGATCAGAATTACTTCACCTTCAACAACAGAACATACCAACAAACAATAGGTCTTACAATGCTTAACCCAATGTAACCTCTCAGCTACCTGGAAACACACATAACCTCAGCATTCCTGCACATCTTCAAGACTTGGTATAAATATGTTGATGACATATTTGCCATAGTCCCCAAACGTTTCATACAGGACTCCCTCAAATTACTTAACATACAGCAGAAAACAAAATCTTCATGTCACATCCTTCTTGAAAGATACAAGTTTGGTATTTACTGACTTTACGTTTTTGAGTTATTGTGTTTGCACACACGCGCACTTTTTTATAAAAACACTTTTTTTGGATACAGGGGATCCTAAAACACCTATTTCCGGTGAAATCCTGGTATAACATTTTTGGGTGGAATGCAATGCCTTCTCTGTACACTATGAACGTGGTATGTGTAGAAAAAGTAAAACAGGGGAAAATTGTACTTTGCATTTGCAGACTTAGAGAAAGTGTACAACCATATTAAACTAGCATTGTTATGGTGAAAACTTTTGAGCAACAGAGTTAGCCAGCATATAGTGAATATTCTTAAAGCTAATATACAAGGAGAAAAACATTTTGGGTGAGATTAGGAGCATTAATGGTAACAAACAAAATAAATCTAAGGATGAGGTTAAGACTGGTGTAAATTAAGTCCTGCACAATTCAACCTGTTAATTGAAGATATACTTCAAGATATAGGAAAAAACAATAATTGTTTGCCAGCAATTAAAAGTGTATCAACCTAGGGTTATTATATGCATATGAATTAGTTATATGATCCATCTCAATAATTGGGGCTAAAGCAACTCAGCAAATAGTTCACTACTGTGAATAATCATAATAATCCAGGAAGGCTCAAATTATAGTTTTCAAGAAGGGGGCAAAATTGAGCAAGTATGAGAAAATGAAGAAAGAAGTTAAAGAATACAAAGTGGTTGGAGATTGTGTACATTTAGGGTTCAAAGTTGATGGGGTGGGAAATGGGAGAAACAGCCCCGGCGAAAGGAAAAGGAACATTGGCTGCAGTTAGAGTGTGTAAATATAAGACACCAGATAGAAATGTTAAGGGCTAGAAAGAATATTTAATATTGTAGTTGAAGCAAAAATGATATATGGAATTGCAATATGGGTATTTGATGGTCGACATGGTACACAAGATGTTTTTTTGGCTTGCCAAATGCAACAAAGGAATTTGCTCAAACTGAAATGGGAAGAGTGGGAAGGAAAGGTATGACCATGTAGAGAGACTTTAAGTACTGGTATAGAATACTAAATCAAGATAAAAGGAATTTGGTTAGGCAATGCTTAGAAATTCAAGAAAAGAATTTAAGGAAAGGTGGATGGAATTACAGTATGCAGACTATCAGAGCAATATAACTGGGAGAAATTTGAAGCTATGGATATACAAGAATTATTTATTTAGGAACATAAGAGATAAAAGATCTCTACAATGGTATGTACAAACAAAAATTACATGGCAAAGAGAAGTATATATGGATTCTTGGGTTCAGGGGAGGAGGTGGAGATTAAAAAGAATGAGAACGGACTTCCAACAGAATCTGTGTCCATAATATGGAGGAAAAGGGTATATAAATGGAAAATGGGTGAAATTAGACAGAAAGGTAGTCTTTTAGCAAATAAGGTAAAAAGGTAGGGGAATGCTTGACCAAAGTTAGAAAGAAATGGTTATGGTGTATAAAAAGGGAGGCAAATAAAGCATTATTTTGAGTTCACTAATTTGCTAGTAACTGTGATGCGTAGTTATATAATAAATGAGTTGGTAAATGGTAACACTACATCACTGAAAATTCCACTTACTAGATATGTTTCGGGAACAATTCTCCTAGAGAATTCGTTCCTGAAACCATCCAAGTAAGTGGAATTTTCAGTGATGTAGTGTTACCATTTACCAACTCATTTATTACATAATTTTGTGTTATTAAAACACAAGTTTAAAATTACGATATCAAACATTGTATACATCTTAACTCCTCATTGTTATTATTTAAAAATATTATTGGTGCAAGTATGCAACAGTATTTTAATAATTGTTTATCATTATTATTATTATTGGTAATAGTAGTGTTGGTAATGGTGACAGTAATAGTGCTGCCAGGAAAACAAACAATGCACTGTACATAAAGGATAACACAAGTTTTGAATATAGCAAGATATTAACAGTCATGGCTGATGATAGCCACATTTTGTAGGGTACTTGGTGCAAATAAATAAATAAAGCTCTTAAAAATTTAAAGTGTAAATTCATGTATACCCAAATTTGTAATCGAGTACAAACATAGAATGACAAAACACACCACTGCCATGAAAACATCCAAAGTTGCCACTACTCCACCTCAAAATAAAGTGTGTTTCTTTGTTATACAAGTAGTCCTATTAACGGTTAAGTAGCCTGGTCCCTCAAATTGAGCCCTGATGTCTCATGCTTATCTATGGCTTACTTAAATATTTACATAGGCAGATACACAAGATATAAATACTTTTTGGAATAAATTCCAAATTCACCTGTTGAAATTTTGTTGCAGCTAAAACATGGATAACACTGAAATCATAATGCATCACAGAAAGGATTGTCCATGATAAAATAAAATTGAAGTTGCATTTAAGCATGAAATAGGGAGGGAGGGAGGGAGGGAGGGAGGGAGGGATTTTAGTTATAACAACACTAAGAGGGATTACACATGGCTGAATATTTGCAAAAGTAAATCCATCTAAAACAAAATTTAACACAAAATCTATAAGTAAATAGATTTTATATTATCCGCCAGTAAATATTACTTTCTCAGTAGCACAAATTATAACACTCACTTATATGCATTATGCCTGAAGTGCTGCATTATTTCTTCACAGAAGACTGGAGGAGGTTGTAGAATAAGTTTGGTAAGAGACTGAACAAGTTTCAATACTGCCATCTCATTGTACATTCTAGAATTTTCTTTGCCTTGCTGTGATCCCTTCTGCTTTTCATAGCCTGCCTCATTAAAATATGGTTCACTCACCAGTATCAAACCTGGCAACCAAGAAATTAAATCACTGTTAAATCCACATGTGCATATGTCTGAACTAATTAAGAAATATTACAGAAAACTGTATTTAATCACTAGTTTGAAGAAAACATTTGTTGTTTGTTAAAGTTAATTATGACCAGTTATTTTCACCTGTTATTACTTAAAGTGTAGGATCAGTAATAATATTGATTTTTAATACTTTACTATTAAACATTCTTGCATTCACACCCTGATTCTGTGGAAAATAAGGTATGATTATGATTAAAGAAACATTTGCCGCTCCAGCTAGGATTAAAATACTGACCAAGGAGTAGTAATTTTATTTTTAGTTATAGCAACAGCATTTATAGGTTATGTATTACCTTGAGGGCAAATATCTTTTGTCAAGAGATTACAGAGGCAGCATCTTTCATGAAATCGACATAAAACTACATTTTTTGTAAAATTCCAGTAATTATATAAGGGCTATTTTTTTTTCAACCTCTGATAGCTCTGCTGCATGGCCAGACAAGCATAAGCAGGTGAAGCTGCACACTGTGCTACTGCACCTAGCATTATGTCCTCCAAGGCCAAGTTCAATACATCTTTGGAGCGATGCTACAGGGATTTCTGTATGGCTGGTATCATCGATTCTTCCACCAAGTACCTGTTGCGTTATTCATTTTCTACAGGCAGAAATTCATTGCAGAATGAGTCATTCTTATGGTGCAAATTGCATTACTGACAGTGGAATGGTGTAGGAAATTTATAGAAAACCAAATTGATGTTCATGAAGAAGGTGGGCAGGATGCAAGTCTATCGCTAGTGAATTGATCGAGTGGTTCGAGAGAGGTGGAAGTTTACCATCAATGAGTTGTCTGCAGATTTTCCAAACATTTCAACGTCAACTCAGTACATGATTATTATAGAACTAGGCTATTGAAAACATTGTGCATGCTGGGTCAGCTCAGAGCATGGCATTAGCCTTATCCTTCCTCACTCATTAAGTAGCTGATGGGGAAGAGCTTTTGAACTCCATTGCAACAGGGGATGAAATATCAATTCCTTATTACAATCCGGAGTAAACAAACAATCTAAACAATGGATGCATGCATACATACTCCCCAAAAAAGCTCATAAAGTTCAAAAACTTTCAGCAACAGGAAGATCAGTGGCTACTGTTTTCTGGGATCCAAAAGATGTGTTCCTGGTGGAGTTTATGGAGCCAGGGACCTCTATAATGGTGGTAACCTTCTAAGACGAGGATATTGGAAAGCTCGTTTATAGATATGACAAATGTCCTAATCTTCACAATGACTATTTGCAGAAAAATAATTGACTAGCTGACTACAGGAAATAAAATCAGTTTATGATTCACACTTATCTTTCTGTTATGTTTCATCTGGGAGGGAAAGAAAAAAAAAAATAAATAAATAAAAAGTATATATATATATATACATAGAGCCACCCTTTATTGTAGAATTTAACTTCCAGTAACAAAAAATTTGAAGTAAAACTATTGGTACATATTATTAATGGGTTAATTTTCAGCATTCCTGAATATCTTGCACTCCTCCTTAAGTGGAGAAAATCTTATGGACTGAATATCATTAAAAAAAATCTGAGTGTTCCATTCACATGACTTTCTCTACGTTTCTACAACAAATAATTATTAAAAAGCTTATACTTATATTTAATTTGTGCTAACGGGGAAAAAATTAATAGAAACTGTCTTATTATTAGCTTCCATGTAAGTAGAAGGGAGTATTGCAATGCACCCAAAAATTTGATACAAAGATTTCACTGAGAACACATATTTTGAGACCCCCCAATCCAAAAAAAGGAGTATTTTTAGCTGTGTGGGTGTAGGGGGGGGCGCTCAAAAATGTAAAGTCTGTTAAATATCAAACTCGATATTTATGTTCAGTATCTTCCAAGCATGCAAGATTGAAGATTTTCAAGAAAATCCCCCACCCCCACTACCCTTTACATGGAAAAAATGTTCGAAAATTTTGAGCTGCTTAAAAATTGCTCAAACGATATTGACTAAAATCTCATATTCAAGATATTTATATGACAAATAAAATGTATATCTTGAGTTTTCTGGGAATAGCCTCTGAAGACATGTTTATTAAGAATGAATTTTGCGAAATTTTGCATAACTGGTAAACCATAAGAGATGGGCAAAAACTTAACAAAAGAGTAGATCCCATTAAAACATACAATTTATGTTGTGTGCATTTTTTTCATGGAGTTGACCGTTTTTAAGATATTCCTTATTGTTTGTTTCAGCTTTAAAATACTTATACTTTTCCCATACAGGAATTTGTCAACTCCTAAAACTCAAGCAAAAGTACTTTAATCACATAGCAACCAGCTTTTATAAGATTTGACCATTGATTTAGCCTATGGTACTTATCTTTCTTCTACTTACCAGGAAGCAAATAATTAGAACCCTTCTGTTAATTTGTTCTCAATTAGCACTAAGTAAATAGAATAAGCTTTTTAACAATATTTATTGCAGAGATGTAGAGAAAGACATGTGAATGGAACACATCAGATTTTTTTAAATTGAAGTTGAGTTTATGTGCACTTTACAAGATCTGTTGCAAACTGACGTTTAAGTTGATACTTGCTTCACTATGTATTTCAAGAAATTGGTATCTGTCCATTCATACATTACTTGGAAATTTCATAATGATAGTCCCTTCAAGTACCCTTCCTACCTCTAGCCATTATGTTGCCTGACTGGTTTTAGTAAAGGTTAACAAACAATAGGCTGGCCGCTATTTTCTTTCCTTTAGTTTGTAAAGTATGTAATGGTTATGCAACTTTCTGAAAGAAAGACCTGGAAATCTGCTTACTTTCAATGCCTGTCACACATAAACTAGCCAGGCTAGTAAACCAAATGGAAAATAATGCAGTTTTTGTACCATGCAAACTATTTATTTTTCCTTCACCGTGCTACAATTTTTATTGGTTTATATTTGGATTAAAGCATATTGGTCAGTTAATTGGATTTTCAGTTAATTTGGTTTGATTAAATGATTAAATAAACAACTGTAATAAATACCATATATAACCAAAAAGAGATTAAGGGAAAAATGCAAATGGGGACAAATTGCAAGCATGATCGTTTATCAACATATTGCAAATATTTCATACATACAGGTTCTAAATAGTATATTATATACAATAGATAAGAAACTTAAAAAACATGTAACTTATGTTATTTTACTACTTAGTATTTCACACATTTGGCACTGGAATTACATTGAAAATACAAGTTTTGTGATTTCTTGTATCTGTGAACAGGATAACTCTTAAAAGGAAATGTCGGTAAACACAAAACTTGGTATTAAGTTCAGTATCTTTCAAAAATACAATACAATTCTTTCAAGAAAATCCTCAATCTCATACTAACATTTATATGGAAAATATTTCCAGTTTTTTATTTTATTTTCTGAAAAATTGCTTCATTAATTCTGATTTTATATATACAAAAGATCGTTAAACATTGAAGTTTACGACTTTGTAGGTTGCTATTAGGTATGTCATCTCAAAATTATTTGAGATCACCCTGTGGTTTACTGGCAACATGAAAGTCAATTGGGGGATTTAATGCTGCTTGTAAACCAAAATTAAGCCTTACTTTTAAAACTTCAAAGGAAAGAAATTCTTATCATTAATTCCCAAAACTAATATTTTACCATGGTAGCTCAGTGGTTAGAGCAATCGGAAGATCTGTGGGTCAAATCCTGGCTATGGCATTGCATTTTTCAGACTGGCTCAACCTACACTAACAAGAACATTTATTGTAATTTTTATCTTTATTAGTATTATGTAGATAAAAGAATAATATTTTTTAAGGATGGTTTGTTTGCAGAACTGATAGAGAAAGTCATGTGCATGGAACACGTAAGTTATTGTCATTACGCAGTTATTTCTCACAATATCATGGAAAGATTACAAAATGTTAAGGCCAGTATATAGCATGCTGCTTTTTAACATCCTCCTATCTTCTTGTATCTACAATACAATGTGCAATGAAATTATTTCTCCAAAGGTTCATCACAATTAATGTGAAGTAAGTAGAAAAATAAGCTCATAATAACTATTTGCAGCAGCTACATAAAACTAAGGATGTGGGTAGAGAAAGTCATGTACATAGATCACAATAGTTTTTCCTTTAAGCTAGCTAACTTCCACATCTGTGAAAGACAAAGACCACAGAGTTAAGATGGTCAAAAGCTTGGATTTCGCCTAATCAAATTTAACTCAGTTGTTATCCTGTGAAGTCATCTGTAATAACCAACATTGAGAAAGCTTCAAATCTTCAATTCCACATATGTTGTTTTCTACTCTTGTTACACATATACTAGCTCAACTCATTTTGATGGTGAGCATGAAGTTATCAATTCTGCATTAAACACATTTTTTATGACAAACTATTCAATAAATCAAAGGTAGAAACCTACATACATTCTTCATACAGCAGAAAAGAAAAAAAACAAACATTAATGTAACTTACCAACACATCAAACACCTCAATCTCTCCACAAAAGAATAGTTCTACATTAATACCTTCACAGAGAAGGTAACAAAGAGGCATATTCCTTAGTAAAATTATCTAATGTGTTCCACTCACATGACTTTCTCTAGCTGTTCCATAAAAACTTTCCTTAGAAAAGATTGTTTTTATATACATCATGCTAATCAAGATAAACATTGCCAGAAAGGGTAATTGGGGGCAGGGGAATTTTCTTGAACATCATCCTTGGAAGATAGTGAACTTAGATACCAAGTTTGGTATTTAATCGACTTTTCTTTTTTTGAGCTATACTGCCCACACACACACACACACACACACATGTTTTTAAAAATGATGTTCTTGATTTAGGGGTCTCAAAACATGCATTTCTGGTGAAATCAAAATTTTGGGTGGAATAGAATACCTTCTCTATCCACTATGTAAGTTGTACATACAGGCTAGAGAAAGTAAAACTGGGTACAATGATTCGCCAAAAAAACAGATCTATGGTTTGTCTTTCCACTCATGAAAACTAATCATTCAAAACTCATTGAACAAATGTGTTAAGACAATTGAATGTAACAAGTACATAGGTGAAGGAAAAAATTCCAAAATGCTCTCAGAGGAAAGCTGAAACCATTTTCCATGTGATTGATTAAATACACATCAATGTTAGTTGGTATCTAATGTTGAGCAGTTGGCAGTGAAGTCATTCGCTCTCTTGCATTCCAGTATTTTGATGTCATACTATTATGTTGACTAAAGGTTGGACACATCAATATAAGAACGCAACAATTACATAGGTTATGGAAAAAATTCCGGAAGCTCTCGTAGGAAAGCTGAAGCCATTTTTCAGTAGATAAATTGAGTGCATATCAATGTAAGTTATGTTTCCTACTGTTATATACCAACATCAGTCTGTGGACACTGAAAGCAGTGTGTTTGCCGAACTTTGTTGATATTTAACTATTTACACTGTTATGGTTACTGCTACTAGGTGGATTGTGTACTAATGCATTGCTAACTACTGGAATCAAAACAAATTTGGTAAGAATGTCAATTGGAGGTATATCAAAATTCATTGCATGATTTCTATACTTTAATATAAATATTTTCTCCCAAACCATTAAATCTATGGGCCCATTTAAGTGTTTTAATAATTTAACATCTGGATTTATTTCATGATTAAATTTCCAAAAATGTTCTGCTACAGTTGATTTATCAATTTGTTTGTATTTAATATTCCTAAAGTGTTCTTTTACTCTGGTTTCCAAATGACGTTTAGTTTTACCAATATAAACAAGGTCACAATTTAAACAGTTTAATTGATAAATGCCAGATTTTTTATTTTTTGAAATTTCATCCTTTTTAGAAAAGCCTAACAAATTTTTTATACTGTATTTATTTTGAGGAACCAATATTATGCCATGCTCTTTGAAAATATTTGTGAATTTTTTATTTGCCCAAGGGTGATAAGTAAATTTTAATTATCTTTTATTTTCTTAAGCGTAGAAATATCTTTAATAGCTTTTTTATATTTAAACTTCTCAATTTTTTTATTTATAAAATCAGTATTAAAACCATTAATTAAAGCAGTGTTAATAATGTGTTTATATTCTTTATAGAATTCATCTTTATTAAGGGGTAAATTAATTAACCTATAAATTAAACTATTAAAAACAGCAAATTTATGTGAAAAAGGGTTAAAGCCATTATTTTTTATATAATTATCAGTGTGGGTTTGCTTTCTGTATATTCCAAAATTCAATTTATTGTCTTTTTTTATTATTTTTAAATCCAGGAAAGAGAGATAGCCATCACTTTCAGTTTCTAATGTGAATTTTATAGCCTTATCTTGTAAATTTAAAAGTTTTAAAGCATCATTTACATGTTTATCAGGAACAATAGCAAATATATCATCTACATATCTATACCAAGTTTTAAAAATTAGAGGGAATGCTTTAGTGACCTGTATTTCAAAATAGCTCATGAAAAGATCAGCAAGAAAAGGTGAAAGTGGACTACCCATTGCTAAACCAGATTTGTTGATAGAATTTGTCATTAAAGCTGAAAAAATTTTGATCCAAACAAAGATTAGTAAGGATAACAAAATCATTTATTAAATTTTTATTCAGTTCTATAGAACTTAACCATTTTTTTAAAAATGTCAAAAGTTTTTCTCTAGGAATGCTTGGAAACAAAGCAGTTACATCAAAAGAAACAAGTTTATCATTAGTAGATAATGTAATATTGCTGATCCTTTCAACTAGCTCAAAAGAATTTTTAATACTTAAACTCTCAAATTTTTCAAAATTAGTGAATTTTTTATTTAACCATTTAGCTAGGCTGTAAGTAGGTGAATTTATGCAATTTACAATAGGTCTTATTTTATTTCCAGGTTTATGAATTTTGGGAAGAGCATATATTCTGGGTAAAATTGGATTACTGATTTTTATAATTTGCTTTTCTTTATTTGTAATACTTTTAATTTCATTAAGGGTCTTATTATAAATTGAAATGCAGGATTTTAAAGGGTTAATATCAATGCTTTTGTAATCTTCACCTTGAAGTAAGAGTTCCATTCTGTTAATGTAATCAATTTTATTTAAAATTACAATGCTGTTACCTTTATCAGCTTTAGTATAGATTACATCTTTTTCCTTTATTGATTTAATAATTTGTTTATTGTGATTTACTTTAGGGTGATTTTTATTCAAATTCTGTAATATTTTACTACATTTTTCTTTAACCAATAATTTATTATTTTCATTTAAATCCTGACTAGCAATTTCTATATCTGCTACATAATCCCTTTCCTGGATTTAAAAATAATAAAAAAAGACAATAAATTGAATTTTGGAATATACAGAAAGCAAACCCACACTGATAATTATATAAAAAATAATGGCTTTAACCCTTTTTCACATAAATTTGCTGTTTTTAATAGTTTAATTTATAGGTTAATTAATTTGCCCCTTAATAAAGATGAATTCTATAAAGAATATAAACACATTATTAACACTGCTTTAATTAATGGTTTTAATACTGATTTTATAAATAAAAAAATTGAGAAGTTTAAATATAAAAAAGCTATTAAAGATATTTCTACGCTTAAGAAAATAAAAGATAATTAAAATTTACTTATCACCCTTGGGCAAATAAAAAATTCACAAATATTTTCAAAGAGCATGGCATAATATTGGTTCCTCAAAATAAATACAGTATAAAAAATTTGTTAGGCTTTTCTAAAAAGGATGAAATTTCAAAAAATAAAAAATCTGGCATTTATCAATTAAACTGTTTAAATTGTGACCTTGTTTATATTGGTAAAACTAAACGTCATTTGGAAACCAGAGTAAAAGAACACTTTAGGAATATTAAATACAAACAAATTGATAAATCAACTGTAGCAGAACATTTTTGGAAATTTAATCATGAAATAAATCCAGATGTTAAATTATTAAAACACTTAAATGGGCCCATAGATTTAATGGTTTGGGAGAAAATATTTATATTAGAGTATAGAAATCATGCAATGAATTTTGATATACCTCCAATTGACATTCTTACCAAATTTGTTTTGATTCCAGTAGTTAGCAATGCATTAGTACACAATACACCTAGTAGATGTAACCATAACAGTGTAAATAAACAACATCAAAAAAGAGACCAAAAGGATATGTTGATAATGCAATGAAATCGTTGTGAAACTAGTCCAGGCAAGGATTCCAAAAAATTTAACTATTATTTATTTTTGCTAATTGCAATACTGCAAAAATGAATTAATTCTTCTGATAATAAATGTGGATTAATGTTTACCTTTACTAGCCTATGTGTACAATGTATATATAGCGAGGCATTGTATTCCACCTAAAAATTTAATCTGAGATTTCACTGGAAATACATATTTTGAGGTACCCTGAGTCCATAAAATGCATTTTTACAAAAACATCTAGTTTTGTATGTGGGTGAGTGTGTGTAGCTTATATAAAAAAACAAAAAGTCTATTAAATACCAAACTTTGCATTTAAGTTTAGCGTCTCCCAAGGATACATGACTTTCAAGAAAATCCCACTATCCTAAACTATTCTTTACATATAGAGAATTTCGAAAATTTTGAATTTCATAACACCGACACCGGAGATGCCCAACCTATCAAATAATAATAAAATAAAACACCACCACCAAAACGTGTTCCTCTGGCAAAATAGGCGAAGGTGCGAGACAAGCTGAAAGCCTTGAGGTATTTGCAATCATTGAAGTATCTGACAGCCCTTGGTGCTGCCCTGTGGCCTTGGTGAAAAATGTGAATTACGCTGCTGTGTGGACTACAGGAGCTGAATGCAACTGCCAGAAAGGACTGTTTCACCTTGTCCCAGTTGGACGACACCCTGAACACATTTGCTGATACTCAGGGGTTCTGTTTTTGGACTTGAAATCGAAATACTGGCAAATGGCCTAAGAACCCTGAGACAAACAGAAGACAGCTTTCTCAACTAACCAAGGGTTTTAGCAATTTACGGTCATGACCTTTGACCTCTACAATGCGCTAACCACCTTCCAATGTCTTATTGAGTCAGTGAAGAGAGGGTTGATTTACGGCTTGCTATATCTGTCTGACATCATCATAGGCCACAAATTTGAAGACCATCTCGAATACTTGAACATGATACTACAAAGGCTGCAAGCAGTTAACCTGAAGTTCAACCCAAAGAGTGAACTTCAGGTTAGTTGCTCTCCAAGGAGGAGAACTGTTTGGGACATACAGTCTCACCATCTCGAGCAGCCACGGATCCGGATATGGCTCGAGCAGTGAGAGATTGGCCTCGCCCGAAAGACAAACAAGAGCTGCGAAGTTTCCTGGGCCAATGCAGCTTTATCTGCCGGTTCATCAGAGATTTCTCCAACACAGCAAAACCTCTAAATCGTCTAATGGAAGAACAACTGCCTTACTCGGAGTCGGAAGAGACAGGCGCTTAAGTTATCTCTCTGCAGTGCACCTATTTTAAGATTTCCACAACCTGGTAGACTTTATTATGGACACCGATACCAGCAACACCAACATTGGAGGCATTCTCTCCCAGGTCCAGAATGGCCACAGCATGTTATAACCTATTATAGTAAGATGCTCTCCAAGGTGGAAAAGAACTACTATGTTACAGGCGAGGACTCCTGGCAGTAATGCAGGCGCTGGAGCACTTCCACAATTACTTGTATGGTCACCCAATTCATCTGAGGACTGGCCACTGCTCCTTCACCTGGCTAATGAACTTCAAGAACCTGGAGGGTCAGACATTCCATTTGGTCCACAGACTTCAAGAGTACAACTTCACATCAGAACATCGGAAAGGAAGAAGCCACAATATTACAGATATTGTGTCCAGATGATCCTGTTCAGAGGAGTGCAACCACTAAACCAAATTGAGAAAGAGTGCACTGCAGCTGTCCGTGTCATTTTAGCGGTGCCTGCAGCTGGATGGGATAATGCAGGCCTGAGGAGGAAGCAGCTGGCAGGCCTAACTTGAGGCCACTCTTGAGGGATGTACAGGATGGTCTAGACTGAACTGGGAAGACATTGCACCCAGGAGTAGTATGTACAAATCCTACTGGGACCAATGGGATTCACTGAAAACTAAGGAAGGAGTACTGTTTAAACTATGGGAGTCACTTGATGAAAGAGACCCAGAGAGAGCAGCTGATTCTTCCTCAAAACAAAGTCGGTGAAGGCCTGGTGGAAGTACATGTGGGAGGACATTTGGGATCCAACCAAACCTTTGACAAGCTCCCACAGCGGTACTACCAGCTGAGACTATGAGCACACACTGAGAGGTAATACCGCCAATGTATATGTATGTAGCAAGTCGCAATTCACGGACCAAGGAGACCATGCGGCCATAATCGCTGAATGTGCATTTCTATGGCTTGGTGAAATCTATTGTTAAACCGCATTAGTGGACACTTGGGCTGTGGCAATTCCTTTTGATATTGAAGCTGTGATTGTTTCACTTATGTGAATGGACACCTGTTTTGTCAAAAGTTTCTTTGGCGTTGAAGTTGCGCACTGTTAAGCCTGAGTGAGGATGTGACAGCTGTGTACGACAGCTTCTGGAAATTTCCAGTCACATATCCAACAGTTATAAAAGTTCGATATGCTCCATTCGCATGCCTTTCTCTACCTATTCTGCAATAAGGGAAAAGTGCTAGTAATTTTAGTATTAAAAAAAAAAAAAAGAGTCGGTCACTGAGTGATTGAATTTCTTTCCTTTGCATTACCAAGAGGAAAAAAAAAAGGTAATGTAAAATTTCAATTTGAGAAAATTTTAAGCATTTTAAAAATATACCAATTACAAGAAATAGCTTGGAAACAGCTAACTCCACAGGGGGAGGGGAGTACATGACGGAAATTGTGTTTTAATGAGATCTATAGTTGTGTGGTGAGTTTTTGTTTCTCTTGTGGTTCACCAGTTATAAAAGTCATCCAATATGAGGTAGTCTTCAAAGGCTATGCCCAGAAAATTCAAGATATCAGAATGCTAGCTTCCTTCTGACACTATAAATACGCGATTTGGGACTTTCATTTCATCATTGTGTATGTAAAATTGGGACCTTGGAAACTGATGAGGAGGAAAAAAGAAAGAATCGCTAACTTTCAAGGATGTCCAGTAGATGGCTCTAAGGAAAGGGTAACACTTTCAACACAAAATATCGTAAATACGGCTAACTATATGAGAAAGTTTTTGACACAATTTGTAAATTTTAATAGCCTCTAAGGTTTTCTGTAGTAAGATTTTGACTATGGCTTATGGTTAAGCAGTTATACGAAACTCATTGAGAATGAAGAGGACTTAGGAGGCTATTCCCACAAAATTCAAGTTATACATTTTCTTTGTCATAAAAATATCTTCAACATTTGGTATTTTAATCAAAATCGTTTGAAACATATTTGAGATAATCAAAATTTTTCCATGTAATGGGTAATTTGGGATGGGCGGGTCGGAAGAAAGTCTTGACACTAAATTTTTGGATTGAATACAACACCTTCTCTACACACTATGCACAAGAACGTGTAGAGAAAGTAATCTGATGTGTTCCATTCACACGGTTTTCGCTACATCTCAGAAATAAATTGTTAAAAAATGTACTCTTATCTACTTCTTGCTAATCAATATAAATATTACCAGAAACTGTCTTATTACTTGCTTCTTAGTAAATAGAAGGGAAATAAGGGAGTACTCTAGGCTAATGTAATTGTCAAATCTTTTAAGAGCGGGTTGCTAAGTGCTTGAAATCTATTTCTTTGCATGGCCAAGAGTTAACAAATTTCCATATGAGAAAAGGTTTAAGCATTTAAAACTAAAATCAATGACAAGGAATATCTCGGAAATGGTTAAGTCCACGAAAAAATGTATATGCCATAAATTGTATGTTGTAACAAGATCTATGATTTTTGTGAAGCAAGTTTTTGTCTATCTCTTTCAGTCTACCAATTATCCATTAGTCATCCAGAATGATGAGCGGCTATTCCCAGAAATATACATTTTATTTGTCACGTAAATATCTTAATATGTGGTACTTCAATCAAAGCCATTTTTGAAAAAATAAAAATTTTAGAAAATTTCTCCATAGAAACTGTAGTTTGGGGTGGGGGATTTTCCTGAAAATTTTGGTGTCCCATCCTTGGAATATATAAACTTAAATACCAAATTTGTATATTACCAATTTTTCTTTATTGAGGTTTCTCACTCTCACTCACTCTCTCTCTCTCTCTCTCTCTCTCTCTCTCTCTCTCTCTCTCTCTCTCTCTCTATCTCTCACAAACCTTTTTCTAAAAAGGCTGTTTTTATACAGGAGACCCTAAATCGTGTATTTCCAGTGAAATCATAGTATCAAATTTATGGGTAGAATGTAATATGTTATCTAGTTATGTACTAGTTCTACAAAGGTATTGAATAGCTACCATTTCCCATTAAGAGCAACTTTTAAAACAGTGGCAGAAATAGATCAGACAAGATATAGAGGAAGGTAAAACTATTGAAAATTACAGATGGCGAACAAAAGGAAATGGCGTTTTATTTATGGATACTCTTTAACTGCTGTGGTTCTCAGCATCCCATTCTATACTGGGCGTGAAAGAGTTATTAAGGGTAGCTTAGAATACTTGCCAATATGTAATGTTTATTGCACAGTTGCAATTGGTAAAAATAAAGAGAGAATAAAGTTTCAGACACTTCTGATGTTGATCTATGAAAAATAGTTTTGTGGGACTATTTTCCTATTAGTACTATGATTATCTGTTAATGTGATATTAGGCAGTGCTTTCTTGTTGAATTGGCATGGTAATAGATTTTAGGGGGAATATAATGAAGCTGCGATATGAAAATGATATTCTTTCTCTTGAGAGAGAAAATGTCAACGATTTATCCAATGAGAGGGATAATGTTGAATGCTATGAAGAAAAGTTCTTTGTATAAAGTATAACAATTAATAATGATACAAGTATGATGATGTTAAAGGTATATAATGAGGGTATTAATAATGATTTTAATTTAATGGCATGCCCTAGTATAATATGCGTTGAATGTGTGCTGCAAAGGAAGTCAAGCAGATATAAGGAAGATGAGGTATCCATGGCAATGGATAGAAAATTTTCAAAGAAGAGCCATTTTGAGTATGAAGTAAAGTTAAATACAATTGATGAAAAGTTAAATAAGTGCCATAATTTAAACATTTGCCAATTGAATAAACTTAAAGCTGTACTAATTAATAACCTATGTTAGTGACAAGCCTGGCAAGTGTAATAAATATGTACACACATTTGAGGTAAAGGATATCAAGCCCTACTCTCATAAAAGCTGACTCATATATTAGCAATAAGGGTGCAAGCAGATCAGGTGATCGAAAATATATTACAGGATGATATTATCGAGATGGCAAAAGAATCTTATTGTGTGGGTTCACAAGAATGATAGATGCTAGAACATTGTGAATTTGGTGAACGTTGCTTGAAAAAAAAATGAAATGGCCTGTTATTTATGGACGCTCTTTAACTGCTTTGGTTCTCAACGTCCCATTCTATATTGGGCGTGAAAGATCTTAATTTTGCTCAGAGGCCTCTCTTATCAGGCTTGAAGTTCTTTTACGTGCCGTAAATCTACGACACGGGACCCACAGCTTTACTTCCCTTCCGAAGGAAGCCATGTTAAGGATTTTTTCGCCCGAAAAAAATTCATCGTCCTCCGCCGGGTTTGAACCTGTGACTTTGGGTATATGAAGTTAGCATGGTAACCATTACACCACGGAGGGCGACTGAACGTTGCTTGAGGAATGCTAGTACATTTCAGGTTACTTTGTGACAAACAAACTTTGCGGTCTTAAAAAACATTTAATGTGTAATTACTGTTTAGAAAAATGCTAATACATTTCAGGTTATTTTGCAATAAATTTTGAAGCCTTTGTAAATTGTAAATTTACAACTTGTGTAAATAATGTCTGTAGGAATGACTGTTGCTTGATATGGATGAAAGTGAAAAGCAATTGTTAAAGCTATTTCCTCATATGATTAAAACACTTGTAAGAGTAAAGAAAGTATTTTCCAGGCTTGTAGGCCGTGGTCCATTGGGTTTTGAAGTTCCTGACGTTTTGCCAAGGGCTGCGCTTGACATCTTCAGGTGATCCGGTGGTTGGTCAGAGCTTGAATGAATTCTTGCCGTGGAGAGCAAGCTCATTCGAGCTCTGACCGGATCACCTATGAAGATGCCAAGCGCAGCCCTTGGCGAAACGTCGGGAACTTCAAAACCCAATGGACCACAGCCTACAAGCCCGGAAAATACTTTCTTTATTCAAGATGCCGGCCGTGAAAGCCTCAGTTTGTACACTTGTAAGAGTCTTTGATTTTTGTTATGTGAGTGGTTATATTTCGTGAATTCTTGTTTTATGTCTGTTTCACATTTTAGCTGGAGGATGTTTTGCGCTTTCATTAGAAATTTTCACATACTCACATAAGCGCAAAAGGGGCATTGTGAAGTAAGATCTAGCATTGCGGACCAATAGCCACATTCATTTCATGTTTTATTTGCATTTTTTGATAGCCTTCTTTAAAATATGTCTTTCGCTGTCATTTTATGTTTTTATGTTATTACTCCTTGGTTACTTTTTTGTGAAGATAGAATTTTGTTGCAGTTTTGTTTTGCTAGTCGATTTTTCATATGGCGATGAATTGTTTCATTTTTTGTCAATAACATGTTTTAGCAATGAAAATTTTTGGCAGTAATCAACTAAAAGTTTGAAAACTTTTTACATTTCTCCTTCTGACTTCATTGGGGAAGGAAGGTCCTCAAGAGATTAAGTCTGAGGGATAACATTTCCTCACCAGACATGAAGATTAAGGTGATGACAGAATTTGTGCTTCATAGTAATATTACATCGAAGAATAGGTACAATAGAATTTTTTAAGAGATAGTTGATTTTTCTGGGGAATCAAGAAAGATAGTCCGGAACATTTTAGTTTCAGCTAGAAGGAAAACACACTGCATCAAGGCAAAGATACACAATAAAGTTAATATTTTCGACGGGAATAAAGTTGTTAAATTACAGATGATTTTCAATTTTAAAAGAAAGAAGGCTATCTCTCAAATTTGAAACTGTGTTGAAAAGTTTTAAATAAAAGCGAGCTTTGTTCCAAAGAAAAGAAAATGTTCTTTACATCAAGTAAATCCCTGCACCATGTACGCGCCTCGAGTAAAAGAGATCTCAAGAGGTGCTCGACTAATCAATCAGCACTCAAAAATAAAGATATTTCAGTTTTGCTCTTTACGGATGATCTAGCAGTAGCAGCAGCAATCACAAGTGGAGGTTTAAAGAAAGCAATAGAAGCAACAGAAATTGCAAAAAATGGGGTTTAAAAATAAATATCAGTAAATAAAAAATTATGGTTTGTAAAAATGGGAATAAGCTCAGCAGAGAAGAGAGATGGTGGCTAGAGGGGAGTGAATTCAAAGTTGTAAACAAGTTTGATTACTTAGGAGTAAGGATAAACAACAATGGAAAATGACAGAGCAAAGGAAAAATGCGCTAGGTAAGGAGAAATTAGCTATAAATAGCATAAGAACATGCTTAAAGAAGATACCAAATATGAGAGTAAACTGGCTAGAGAGAATATATACAGCAACAGTGGAATCAAGAATGATGCATGGAATAGAGGTTTGAGGAATGGAAAAGGGGTGGTCCTTTTGTAAAATGATATTGGGATTACCAAGAATACCTCCAAATGGAGAAGCATTAGTTGAATTGGGGAGACCTGGGAGGAAGCAGTAGTTAAATGGATAGTGAAATACTGGAACAGGATCCAAACACTAGAGGCAGGAAACATTCTTAAAGTCTGTTATAGGACACAAGTATCAGCAGAATGGGAAAGAAATTGGTTATGTCAATTAAAGGAAATTGTAAAAGAAATTGGATTGTAGGAGTGAGATAATCAACAGACAATAGGACAAAAATTATGTAATAAAGTGAAAGCGAGGATAGATGATATAGGGAAATTAGAAATAATAGGTAGCTGAAGGGATAAGAGTACTTTAATATTATATAGGAATACTAAGAAAGTATGGGGAAGAGAAAAAATACATTGATGTCTGTGGAAAAATGGAAGGAGAGGGTTTAGCATGGGCGAGAACAGGAACAATGTCATTAAAAGGTCTAAAAGTAGATAAAGTTTTATGCCCACTATATGGCAATGTAGATAACAATTTACACTGTTTAATTGAGTTCGAAGAAACAAAAATATGGAGAGAAAAAATATGGAATATAAATTGGGAAAAGTTACAGACAGAGATAGTGTACTTAAAACTTTTTGGAAACAATAAGAAAGAATCTCTGAAACTAGGTAATTATACAGGGAAAGAGAGAGAAAAGGGGGAGGAAAATCGCCAAACAAAGAGAGGATCTTAATAGTAAAACTGATGATGACAATGTATAAGAGACAAATAGATTATAAAAATGTACAATTAGAGGGAATGGTACATATACATAAATAATGCATGTTAACTGTATGTGATACCAAATTCAGCAACTCCAGGAAAGTCTGTATGTGTGTGTGTGTGTGTGTGTGTGTGCGTGCGTGCGCGCGCGTGTGCGTGTGCATAGGTATGTATGTAATTGAAAAGATGAAATAAATTATCTATCTAGTTATATACAAAGTAGAGGAAGTAAAAAGGTAAAAGAAACTCAGTCCAAGCTCAGTTTTCTCTAGGAATGCATTGCATGCAATCGTTGCTGTACTGAACGTCAAAAAGAAATTATATGGCAGAATTGGTTAATGTTGCCGTTTAAGAGTCAGTTGGTCGCACAATGCCGCAAAAACCATACCAACTTTAGAAATTGAAAACCTGCTGTAGAACTGAGCAAATAGTGCCAAAGGAATGCAACCGGTTAATAGCCACAAAATGGCAGTAGTAGAACGGTTATACGTTGCTGAATGGCGCGTATATCACGTAGCCAAAGGGCATGGTAATTCTAGCAGACGACACCATCTATCATACACCATTAATCCTACTTATTGCACATGTTAATTATTTGAGGCTATGTGGTACATGAGCTAGCTAAAGGTGATTTCATCAAAACATAAAGATAACCCCATATATGTCATACTGCAATTGTGGTGCTCTTATTACGTTTGATCTAGTAATATTGTGGGTTAAATGGAGAAATTTAATACACAAAGCTACTGTTAAATAAGAAGTATTGATTGCTTTGTTTCTTTTTAATGAAAACAGGAGCATTAGTAGTAAATAGAAATTATTATTATTATTATTATTATTATTATTGGTAGTAGTATATTGATTATTATTATTATTATTATTATTATTATTAGTAGTAGTAGTAGTATTAGTTGTAAGAATAACTGTCAGCCCAACCAGATCTACTTGCTCTTTAGTTATGCATGTCATTGGTAGCCTTAAAAAGGGCTGTTTTGTCATTGAAGAAAATATGAAAGAGGTGGAGAACAGTAGAAGATATTCAGAAGAACAGTATATGTACCCCCTGATGTATTGCTAGAAATACATACTAGATAGTGCACTGAAAGGTTTAACTTAAATAGTGCAACCATGACCAGTTATTTAGCAATGCTAGACAACAAAATTTATATTAATGGAGAAAAGTCTAAAAATAAACGATCTGTATGCATTTTCTAAACCTGATAAGGCAAAAATTTAACATCTGCATTTTTAATTTATGCTTCATTGATTTCGAGTTATATTAAAATATACAATAATAGCTTTCTTGGTATCTGTCAACACTTGTATGCGGCTATAATGTACATCAGGGATATCATTTCAGGGAAGTAGAGTAAAAATGGAAATGGAGTTTTATTTATGGACACTCTTTTAACTGCTGTGGTTCTCAGCATCCCATTCTATATTGGGCATGAAAGACTACTTAATTTTGCTCAGTGGCCTCTTTATCAGGCTTGAAATTCTTTAATGTGCACTAAATCTACAACACAGGACCAATTGCTTTACTTCCCTTCTGAAGGAAGTCATGCTAAGGAATTTTATGCCCGAAAAAAAAATGATCATCCTCCACCAGGTTTGAACCTGTGACCTTTGGTATATGATAACCAATGGAGGACAACGGGGGAGCAGAGTGTGTGAATTTTTTCCCCTCCCCTATGTAATAAGAAATAATTAGGCTAATAAGAAAAACTAAAATCGCCTTGCTGGATTGGTGCTTAAGTTGTGCCACTCTCCATCGGTTGGTACCTTTCATAGAGAAGCTTGAGGTGTCTAATGTCTTCCTTCAGTTTGGAGTTTTACTGTTGCAAACATGAGCTCATATGTTGTTTACAGTTCTTTTTGGCCATTTTCAAGGACTCCATTTCAGTATGAAGTGTCAAGCAAAGAAAAATGAACACTGACACATTTTATTCCTAGACTTTAATCAAATCAAGGATGTAGTGCTACAGAAGTGATGAAAAGTACTATTTGGGGTATGTTTGGGAGGGAAACATTTGCTGAGAGAGGGCACAGAAATGATTTTCTTATTCTGAGAAGGAAAATTCAATTAATGTGATGAACCATGTTCTAGAATACTGTCTCGTTGTTAAGAAAACAATTTGATCAATTGGTTTACAATGATCCTTGCAAAATAATGCAGGAATTGGCATAAATTTTGGAATGCAATCACACAGCTATTGTGCATCATTGACTCATTGGGTAAGGTGCAAGATCATGTATGCCTGCATAGGGCAGAATCACCACAGATATGATTGTATAACTGGTTGGGAACCACTTCCTCCACCTCAATATTTGCCAGACTTAGCTCCTTCTAATTATCATCTTTTTTGGTCTCCAACAACCTTTAGAGACAAGTGTTTATATATGAAGCTTTTCTTAACAACCAGTTAACAGATTTCAACTTGAAATCACAATGATTCAATAAAAGAGACATTGAGCTTCTAACCGAAAGCCAGCAGGTGGTCATTGACAAAGATGCTGATTACATCACTGAGTGAATATGTGGGTGATTGATTTATGATGTAGTGTACTGTCTTATTGTGTATGGTATTGTAGTGTATATTATACCAATAACATCATAGCATTATAACAATGGCAAAAACTTATGCACAGACACATTACTTTTAATACAAATATTTCACATTTAAGAATTAAAACAAGACTATTTTAGGGTTAAATATGTTGTTAGGAATTAATGTGAAAAATTCAGGAAGCTACTTCAGGCAATCATGTCCCACCAAAGCAAAAAATTGAAATGACACTCCTGCTGTACATTTCACACTAAGTGTAGAATACTGGTTATCATTATTTATATCGGTAATCACTTCTAAAGCTATAATGCACCAGTTAAATTAAGGATTTATCACACTTACTTAACAAATCATTACTAACAGACAGCCAAGACTGGCACAGACAAAACAGCAAGGTCTCAAGTGATTCCATCTACTAAAATACACTTACCTTGAATAGAGATTATGACCTGTAGTAGATTTGAATTGAGTGTCCAAACTTCAGTGCCCTTGCCACTCCAAGTTCCCAAGAGACTAACACACACTTTACCATCCTCATAAAGGTTTGGATTGAGACGATCACTGCAATAGCTGATATAATGGCATAATGGTGGAGCCTTGGGATAATCAGCTGATAGTTGAAAATCAAAGAAAAACAGACCATCCTCATATGGTGTCCTTTCAGGTCCTCGGATCATTACTGAATATAGGTCCTGTTGGAAATTGAGGAGTCCAAATTATTCATCATGTGTTGAACTTTCCTTCTTTACACTAAATGGAAAATTACTCTTAAATAGTTGGAGAGTAAAAGGAAGGAGTAGACATCAAGCATTTATTTTTATTTAATACCCTTGTCTTTATAGCTTCTATATCAAAACGCTTTAGTGCTTGTTGAAAAGTATTTTTAAGACCTTATCATACCAGATATCACATAATAGGATTAGCTCAGCAACAATTTCTTCCTTTAGTAATACAGCAGTCAATTCTTGCGTATTTCACTCTAATGGATCCAAGCACATGAACAAATTTGCTTAGCACATAATATTTTTGAGGAAATATGCCAATAACCTGAATCCAAACATCCAAAATATTTGCATTCCACATGATTCATACCCTGTTACATATACTGTACCTCAGAAACAATTTTTATTACCATTTCTGGGGTATTTATAAAATAATATGGTATTATCAATATTATTATTTTATTATTACTGGTTTCTTTATTTATAGTAATTTTAGTTAGTATTCTTTATTTTGCTCTTAAGCAGATATCTTATGGATCTATGTTGAAGCTGTTCATTTTAGTAGCATTCATATCATGTAAGACCGACTATAATAAATGTACTTGTGTTATGTTGTCATTAATAAATTGATATATTTATTTAGTTATTCCAAGATATGACTATATGAAATGACTACATATTCAGCTAGTATATTCAAATATGCATAAACTTTTCTTGCACTATTTTCAAATTCGTCTTAAATAAATAACTTTATTGAAATTATGCTTGTAAAGTAATGTTTTGACAGACAAACTCTACTTTTTTTTTTCATTTTATTTAAGAACTGTCCTATATTTTTACACCTTTTCTGAAATTATCCATATATCCTATTTTTCTATGCAATTTAAACCATATCTGATCTATTAGGTATTTTTTTCCACATATGATTCCTTTTATATTTAAATAATATACATTCAATATTTTCATTCCTGCCAGAAATGGGGCACTGATTCTGTGGGAACCTATTTTATGTTCTTTTAATCCTCACACACCTGCTCTTAACGATACAATACCTGCTCTTTGCTTGTTGCTTCATCTATATCTGTTTCTCTTTCCCAAGTCTTCTTCATTAAAATTTGCTGAATTCCTATATCCTCAAATTTCTTACTTGTTGCTTCCAAAAGCTGGTTTAATTGTTTTCTCTTCTTCTCTAACTTATTTTATTGTTCTTCATGGTCAAAGGGTAACTAGATATAGAAGTAAAGAAAACAATGTACCGGCTTTTGAAAGCGCAAATAGGAAATTTGGGGATATAGAAATTCAGCAAATTTTAATGAGGAAGACTTGGGAAAGAGAAACAAATATAGATGAAACAAGGAGCAAAGAGCAGGTATTGTATGGTTAAGAGCAAATGCATGAGGATTAAAGAGCATAAGAAAAGAGGTTCCCACAGAATCAGTGCCCAATTTTGTAGCAGGAATGAAAATACTGAATGTATACTATTGTTCCTCCCCGACAAACCTGGCAGGTGTAAAAATCTTTAGCATGGCTTTTTTCAGAAGCGACGTAAAGCTAATGATTCCATGTCATAAATTTAGGCACAAAAAGCGCCTGAAGCCTGATAGAGGCCTTGGAGTAAACTTGAATGGTCTTTCACACCCAATATTGAATGGAACACTATGAATCACAGCAGTTAAAAGGAGCATCCATAAATTGAACTCAATTTCAATTTCTAATTTCTTTTAAAAGACTATTAATCCATCCAGAATTTCTTTAGCTCTTTCTTGATATTCTTAACAATATCTTACTATGGTACTTTCTTTCCTCTAAACTCAAGATCCTATTCCAACATTTAAGAGCCCTTTCCATAATCATGCCCTTCCTTATCATTCTTCTCAGTTCAATTTGGGCTATTTCTTTCACAGTTGCATCTGGTAGACCCACAATGTTCTGTATCATAATTTCCTCTCCAACTGAGTCACCATACCTCAATACTATGTAAACTTTTGCATTAAACGCAATGATTTAATTTTGTTTGTTTCTCACATTTTCCATCTCCAATTGCACTCTCATCCTATCTTACAGTCTTTGCCACCCTTCTTCCACTGTAATGTCTGCTGAATTTAATCCCTTTCTTAAATACTGTGTGTGTTTGTTTATTTATTTACATTCGTTACACTACTTATTTATTTTTTGAAGTGATTATTTTAAGTCACTGACGGTACTGTCTACAAATAACAGACCAGAAATTGTAGTATTGTTTATAATGGCATAAAACTATTATTCTAACTTATCCCTACTGATGTATCATCAAGTGTATATTGAACAGAACTGGATTTAATTTAAATGCTTGTCATACTCCACATTTTTTTTTTTTAAGATTTCTCTAGTTACTACTCTTTCATTGAGTTTCAGACACAAACAGTTCTCCTTGATAGAGCTTTTGGAATGCTTACCATATTCTGTCTCATTTCATTACATGATCATTTACATAGTAATAATTATATGTTTTCTACAAATCAATAACTATCATGTTCAGTTTGTCCTTTAGATATTTAGTCAACTAATGTATGATGATTGGTAATAATAATAATAATAATAATAATAATAATAATAACAACAATAACAAAATTACTTTTATATATTAACAATTATTACATTCATTAGTCAAAATTACAATTACAAGAATTTGCCAAGAGTTTATAATCCTTTATTTGTTATACAGCTTTTAATTCTATTCTTACAAATTATGAGTTATATTAGTTTGTTTATAGAATCTGGTAGCTTGTTATACAACAGTCTGAAGTGTTCCATTCACATGACTTTCCCCACCTACTGTGCAATAAATTATTCTAACAAAAGCTTATTCTTCTATCTACTTCACACTACTCAATTACTGATTTATTGCATATTCTTTAGTAAGTAATCAGTATCAGACCTCGGAAGTTGAAAAAGACAATGAGCATTACCTTGTCACAGTTTTGAATTTTTAGCTTTTCCGCTAACCTCTGGCTTCAAGTGATGGCACCAGCTCTTGTCATCGGTGACAATCCACTCCAGGAAAGCTGGGTCCTAATGATACTGGAACAGTTGTTGCAGGGCACTAAGCTACTTCAGTACTCACTGTGTGCCCACTTTGCAGTAAATCAAACCTGTCGTGCACAATCCTCAACACTGTTCCAAAACTGGCCCCTACCAACACTGCCAACATTTGCCTTATGGCATGCTGATCACTTCTCACCAGGTCATTCATTTTGTTGACGAGTTCAGTTGGATTACTGTGTTTGCCTAGCTTGATCTTGGATCATCAATCACACACTCCTGGGCTTCATGAAAAGGAGCACTCCATTTTATCACTGACTTGTCAGACAGACAGTCTTTCCTATTTATGGCCCCCGTATGCAATGAATATCAGCTGGTTTAAAATTTTCTGTAGTCAGAAATCTGATAACACCTCAGTGCTCCTCGATTGTTGAATTTTACTATAAACACCATGATGTCTCACATGTACTGCCAGATGAATTGGACAGACACTGCCTGCTTCTCTCCTGCATGATGTATGGATGCTTGTACATGCCCACAACCATGTCGGACATTTGTGTCCCTATGTCTCACTACATTATCACAAAGCGATATACTCAAATTTCAACCAGTTTGGTTGTTAAGTCATTTCGTCCCTTTTCATTTGAACTCCCTTGTATAAATGTACATCATTTTAAAGCACAGTAATTAGGTATTCAATTTATATATTTAGAACATTCACTAAGTTACTTAAGTTAATTCAGTTTTATCTGCTGCATAGATTCATGGTAAAACGCTTGTAATATAATGTTTTCCATTAAGTAGGAAATTATTTAACTGGTGATTACAGGTGTGACAAGAAAAAAACATAGAATTGCTTTCTTTTATGTTCATGAACAAAACTTTGTGCACTGTTTTACAGGAGCAAAACAAAATGAAGCACAACCACAGTAGATATGTAGTGATGGAACTACCTTAAAAATCTGATGTGTAGCATTCACATGACTTTCTCTACATCTCTGTAACAAATTGTAGTTAAAAAGCTTATGCTTCTATTTACCTCAATCTAATCGAGAAACATTAGCAGAAATAGTCTTATTATTTGCTTCCTTGTAAGTAGAAATGAGAGTACCATAGCTAAAATGATAGCCAAAAGCTGGTTGTTATGTAACTGAAGTTCCTTTGTTTGTATGGGCAGGAGTTAACAAATTCCTGTATGAGATAAGTGTTTTTCAAAGCAGAAACGAAAAACCAAGAATATCTTAAAAATGATCAACTCCCCGAAAAAAATGTGTACCACATAGTGTGTTTTAACATGCTCTACATTTTTCATGTAGTAAGTTTTTGTCCATCTCTTACGGTTTAGCAGTTATGTACAATTACATAAAATTCATCCAGAATAAAGTAATCTTCAGAGGCCATTCCCAGAAAATTCAAGATATGCAATTTATTTGTCAGGTAAATATCTTTAATATACGAAATTTTAATAAAAATCGTTAGAGCCATTTTTAAGAAAATCAAAGTTTTCGACATTTTTTCCATGTAAAGGGTAGTTTGGGGTAGGGGGGATTTTTCTCAAAATCTTTGTGTCACATCCCTGGAAGATACTAAACTTAAATACCACATTTGGTATTTTAGAGACTTTGCATTTTTGAGTTATTGTGTTCACAGACACACGGACACATGGATCTTTTTCTGAAAATGCTTTTTTTTTTTGGTTACAGGGGACCCTAAAACATATATTTCCGGTGAAATCTTGGTGTCAAATTTTTGGGTGGAGTGCAATACCTTCTCTATCCCTATGTACATTGTACATACGGGGCTAGAGAAAGTAAAAATTAAGGTTTTAAACAGTGTTACAAGTGTGACACATAGCTACAGATATGTATGTGATTACTTTTTGCATTTAAGCTCAATACACTTAAAAATATGATCTTTACAAAATAAACAATCTCCATTTTAGTTCATTTAGGGGTTATGTGTTGCCTGCTATTTACATTTTTTAGTTGAGGCTATTTACAACTTATTTGGTAATGTGCTTCCTTATATATTTCATTTGCACATATCCACCCTTTCCCTGTTTTTTTTTAATACTGTACTTCTAACAATTGCCCCCGATGTCTTTAACCTGAGTCCTACACCCATACCTAGACCTATTGCCATTTTCATTCTTTAAAATAATATCCACAAAATCACCATGATTAATTACTTCCTCTGCAAGTATTATGTACATAGTGCTTAGAGGAAGTAATGTATTCTATCAAAAGATTTGATACACATTTTGAGACCCCCCTGAAACCCATTTTTTTGTTTGAAAAATGTATAAGTGTGTGTGTATCTGTGGGCACCATAGCTCAAAAATGAAAAATCCATTAAATGTCAAACTAAGTATTTAAGTTCATTATCTTCCAAGGATTCTCAAGAAAATCCCCCCACCTCTATCTATTCTTTACATGGAAAAAATTTAAAAAAATTGTATTTTCTCAAAATTGGCTTTACCAATTTTCATTAAAATACTGCATATTAAAAATATTTACATGACAAATAAAATGTATAAACTAAATTTTCTGGAATTAACCTCCCAAGACCTCTTCATTCTGGATGTCTTTTGCATAACTGGCCAACCATAAGAGACAGAGAAAAATTTACTGCACACACGTAGATCTCGTTAAAACACACAATTTATGCCCTATAATTTTTTTCATGCAGTTCACCATTTCCAAGATATTCCCGGTTATTGATTTCAGTTTTAAAATACTTAACATTTTTACTTCTCAGCTCGTACCATCCAAAGAAACAAATTTCAATCCCATAGCAACCAGTTTTTAAAAGATTTGATTAGCCCTTTAGCATAGAGTATTCCCTATTTTCTTTCTGCTTACAAGGAAGCAAGTAATAAGACCATTTCTTCTAATGTTTATTTCGATTGGCATGAAGTAGACAGAAGAATAAGCTTCTTAAGTACAATTTGTTATAGAGTTGTAGAGAAAGTCAAATGAATGGAACACATGAGATTTTTTTCACTAGTGCTTTCAATTCCTCTTGGATGAAGGGCATAACTGCAATTTTGGTACTGGTGACTTCAGCATCCTCTGGTGTAGCATGAATTGGCAAAAATTGTCTTCACCTACAAAAGAATGCAGGCAATGGGCCTGTAATGGTGGGGGCTTTGAGTTCCTTCAATGGCCTTCACTGCTAACCCATCTATCATCACAATAGACTAATGGCAATAAATTTCTCTTTTTGTTATACATATTATGCTTATGTTTCTCAATATCAAAAAATAATTTAATTTGAACCAAGGGAGGATGCAAGGAAAGACTATTTCTCTTCAATTCTAAAGTTATCTTTTGTGTTAAGTTGTTCTGTATGTTTTGTTGACTTGTCTCAGTAATTCAAACAAAATCCTTTGTTCCAAGTGCCTGCCAATGTACATCATTGCTGTTGCAGAAATCATGTATTCAACAACACATGGAGAGGGAAGATGCAATCCATGCAACTGTGTAAAATGTTTTGGAACTAATATTTAACATCCTGAGTCAGATGCATTATTTGGATTTCCGACTCTCTGAGATAGTGATCTTTTAGCTCTTACCAGTTCTTTTCTCAGTGCCTGTTGAGATTTATAGCTTTTTATGGGATTATCACTTTTTGCATTTTGTTTTGAATTGAATATTTATGCATCCAACAAAGATCCTACCTTTCCCATTGTTCTCTTCTTTTGTTCTTTAGTTGTTTACAGACGGTAGCAGAGTTACATTTTAATTCTTTTTTCAATTTGCAGCTTCATCATTTCTCATTCTCTTTCTCTATTCAAATGCTGTTTATACATCTTGGAGTCTGCTTTCAACCTGGCACAAAACTTTAAACTTTTCTTTGGATGTTAGGGGCTAAAAATAATTAGAACAAAATTGTTGCAATCTACAGAAACTATAGCTTCAATTTCAGATCCTTCTCAATCACAAATAAGGTAATGACACACCCGTAACCATTCTTATAAAAACTATAAATAATCTAGAGAAGCAGTTACTTTATTAAAAGGTGCACTAGAGCTTGTTGTGCAGCAGAAACACAAGTTCAAATAAATTAATACTTAGAGAACATTAATACTGAAATGCCTATTATGGTTGAGTGTGGCATTCACTTTTGTCAAATTTGCTTACCTGCAATACCAAATTAATACAAACTTTTGTACAATCTAATACTTGAGAAATATAGTATACTTGACACAGATTAACTGTAACACAGCATCTGCCATATTGAATTTGCAAGACAACCATCTCTTTTTCTCATAAATTTCAATGGGAAAAGTGGTGGATTTTCAAAATTCTAACCACCTTACCAATGCCAAATGCCAAATTCTGAAGCTGTATACTTTCTGCTTCAAAATAGTACATATTGTGTTGTTATAATACTATGTTTAATTTCCTTCATTTATGACCTCTATTCTGTGGATTAGTCCATATACAGGCATTCAAGAAAAAATATGTAATAAATAAGTACACATACGATAATTGTGAGCACTCAACTGGTTTCGGAAATATATCTGTATAAATAATCAGTTTTATAGTAATTTGTAAATTTGTCTACAAGTTGTTTTGCCTCTTTACAAAATGTGTGCAATAAGTTTAATGAACAAGAAAGAGTTTAATTTATGTTGTTACTAATGAGATTGTTTTGGTTAGTTTGGCTACAATTGCAACATGCTTCAGATCAGCTTGGGCAGCCATGTGAGTGACACTGTTGAGTTATCAGTTTATTTACAGATTTGGCATTTGACTAAACAATACAGAGTCTGCAGAACAATTGTTTGTGGGTTATCTAGAATTCAGAATTCAAAATTTTACGTAGATGGAAAAAACATGATCAAGGTGTAAAGTATCAATTCTTCATCACCATCTCTCATTTTAAACTATGATCTACGTGATGACATATCTGTTGCTGTCATGGTAGACTTGCAAAAGAATGAAAATATTGTTTTTAGATAGCATGGGTTAAAAGTAGAACTTTTGACATAGTGTACATGAACTAAAAGCTTTAGATTGTCACATCAACATTGTGACCAACTTTGGTTTCAGTCTAATCATATGGTAATTACATTTTTAATTTACACATGTTTAATATAAATGTATAATTTTGACTATAAGAAACCTTGAAACACGCAATAAAGAACACAGAAGACACATCAAATCAAAACAGCCAGACAAATCTGCAGTAGCACATCACTTTTGGGAAACTCACCATGAAATAAATCCGAACATCAAACTATTGAAAGAACTTTCGAATCCGTTTCAACTAACAGCTTGGGAAAAAATCTATATTCATAAATACCGCCACACACTGATGAACATGGAGTTCCCCCCTAGGGATTGCTTAACAAGTTTCATCGCCCGCCCAACAGATGTCGCCACAACCAACACATCCACAATCACAACCACAACTTGGAACCCAAACCCAAGCAGTAGTGGTTCAACAGCTGAGGATGCGGGCAACGGTCCGCGAAACAATTGTCCTACTCATTAAAAGTAAGTGAAGTGTGTGTTAACAATACCACTTTAATTAATTCAATTCACATGTTTAATAATTCAACTGGGTTGATTAGATTTCACTATACATTTTTAAATGATTAATTTCTCATAGCGTTCACATTATCTGTTCACAACATTAATCATCATACTTCTATTTATCGCAATTTATTGTAGAACTTACCTATACATTATACTGGCAGATTTTTTCTTCTTCTTTTTTTAATGTTTTACTGTAAAACATTATTTTTTAATCTAGTATAACTACATAAAGACCAAATGACAGAAAATATGACTTTAAAATGAAATGGAAGAACAAGTAACACAAGCTGCAGAAAACATATCTCTAGAATTACTACCCAAAAAATCTAAAATCAACAGAAATATCATTTAATTGGTTCATTACCTGGAGTAAGGCAAAACATGTTCAATAGTGTTGCTATACTCGGCCTATGGCCTTCATTTCACAAATATTCCTACTTGCAAACTAAAACCTCACTTTTAACACACATATCATAAGCTATTATTTTGTATAAGCTTGCATGGATCAGCTTATTTGTAATGGGGTTTAACATTGGAAAATTGACATCACTTTTGAAGTTTGTTTCTGCTTCTGATTTCTAACACTTTTCTTGCCTTTAATACCATATAATATTGCTTCTGTAATGACCTAGAAACATATTTTTGTTATTGAAGGATAGATACACTTGAAGTTATTCCTGTAAAATCGTGAATTTCCTCAAACTGTCTGGCTGAATACATCCCTGAAGCTTTGTCATGAAAAACTGTACCATAAGGTCTTATAGAAGAGCAGAAGTACTTGATGAAAACATCTTGGAATATTGCTCCAGAACCCTAAATTAATCATGTCCTCATCCTTTAAATTAAGATTATAGGGACAACATTTATCATCAGCTGGATGAAACTATTGCAAAAGGGTGGGAAAATAACAACTGAAAAAAATGACAACAGTATCAGCAAAATTTTCCATCCCAGTCAAACCAGGATGTCATAGAATTGGAAACAAGAAAATAAAATCAAATAAAAGGCAACAATCATGTTGCTGAATCAGTTTAATGAAGAGTTGCAGGACAATTGCTGCAGTTATTATTATTATTATTATTATTAATTCATTGGAGTGAAATTGCCATTTTGTCAACTAAAGGCAAGAGTGGCCCACCTGGCCTTCTGAACCCATGGTCGTGGATTCAAACCCAGCCAGACCAATGGTGTTTAAGTATGCTTAAAAGCGACAGCCCCATGTCAGTTGATTTATTGGCATGTTAAAAAACTCAAAATGACGGCTCACTGGCAGCGCAGATATAATCCTCTGAATTGATCTTGTTGTTAACAAAATAAATGAAAAAAAGGCAGGCTCTCAACTCTGAAAATAAGAGAAATCCTGAGAAAATCATTGGAAACTGAAAAAAAGTTAGTTTTTCTAAGTCTGAAGGTTTCTTCATCAGTAAACAGGCAATATAAGGCTTTAATTATGTAATAAAATGTATGGCATCAGATAATTTGAAATGGAAAATATTAATACTTGAGTTCAAAACAAAAATAAGGATGAAAAAGACATCGGGGGGCAGGGGGGGGAGGAATTGCGTCACAGCTTGGAAAGTCGTGATAATAGAGAAAGAAAATATTTCAATTTAACCTTCTTTTTTATTTGCAACCAGATCGATCAATTTTCCTATCCTTCATAGCTGCAAATCTGTCAACGATATCTAAAGTGTAACGCTTTTCTTGTGGCTCAAAGAGAGAATCTCTATGATTAGAAAAATTGGCCATGGATGACAACTGCTGTTGTGAAATCATGTTCACTGAGTAAGTTTTCATCCTTCTCAAGCATGAGAAACTTCTTTGCATGGACTCATTAGTGGATGGTAGAGATACAAAAGTGAACTCAATTATGCACAACACTTCCTGGAATAGGTCTTGAGCACATTTGTGCCACATATTTCCTAAAGCCTTTAAAACACTAAATCACTGGAACAGGTATCTGCATAAATCAGTTCTCTTTCACTTTGCAGACACTGAGGTTTCTTAAATATAGCTGAGTAACACTGAATCAAGATGTTTAAGAGAAAATGAAAGAAAGTTTTTGTAGAAAAATGCTATGTAAGCACATATATACTCCAAAGCTCATGCTTTTAAAATGAGCTGATAGGACAGCCTTGATTTTGCTTTTTTAACAGACACTGATATATATGGAGTGGGTGAATTAACTATTAACAGATCCTTTTTATCTTCTTTCCACCATTATGAAAATGGAATTTTTTTCTAACTACAAATTATATTGTTTTCGGAATAATTAATAAAACCACTGAATATTTTGGTTTAATGAAATGATGCATTTACCATGGCAACAGGATGGAATTGACATATACAAAAGTGTTTAAACCAGGTTGTAAATATGAATATTTTAACAAATATATTTACTCTTCATGCTTGTCTATTGTTTGAGGGAGTGAGAGAAATGAGGGTAAGAGAAAGAGATGGGGGCAGTCTGAATGGTTAGCAGAATGAAGCAGAGCATGTTCCTACCACTTCACGACAGATTTTGCCTTCTGCCTGTTGAGCTTCAAGAACATGGAGTGCCAACAGCCTGTTGAGTCCAGACGCTCCAAGAGAACAAACTTCACATCAGACCATTGGAAAGGAAGGAGTCACAACAATGTGGATGCCATATCCAGAAATCCCTGTCAAGAGGAGTGCAGCCACTGCATCCAAGTTGAGGAGAAAGAGTGCATTGCAGCTGTCTGTGTCATTTCAGTGGTGCCTGCAGCTGGATGCGCAGGACTAAGGAGGGAGCAGCTGATGGACCTGACTTGGGGCCACTGCTGAGGGAAGTGGAGGATGGGACTAGACTGAGTTGGGAAGATGCACCAGGAGAGGTGTGAACAAGTCCTACTTGGCTCAAGGAAGGAGTACTGTTCAGACTATGGGAGTCACCTGAAGGGAAGGCAGAGAGAGCAACTGATCCTCCCATGAAGTAAGGTCATGGAAGTTCTGGAGATACATGCGAGGACTTCGGGAGGACATTTGGGACCCAATCAACCCATGTCAACGGTACTACTGGCTGAGACTACGAGCAGACGCTGAGAGGTGATGCTGCATGTCATGTGTTTGCAGCAAGTCACGGCCAGGAGACGGAGACATATGCAGCCATATGGGAGCACCTTTTGAACATATAGCCATTGATGTGGCTGGACCATTCCGTTTCAGACAGGGGCAATAAGCATCTACTGGATGCCATGGATTGCTTCACCATTTGGGTGGAGGTGTATGCTATCATTAGCTAGTAGGCCAAGACCATCACAAAGAGCCTTGTTGTAGAAGAACTGTTTTGTTACTATGGGGTACTGTTGGAGCTGCAAAATGACCAAGGCACTAACTTGGAGTCTAACCTGATGAAAGAGGCACTGGAGTCCACAAGATACACACAACACCTCTCCACTCAGTCAGTTGGCATGACTGAGCAGTACATCAAGCCCTAGAAGAACATATGCGGAAGGTTGTGGCCAAACACCGAAAGATTGGGATGAGAAGGTGCCACTTTTCTTGCTGGTTTTCCACTCTTCATCCAACAACACCATAAAATAACTAAAAGTATATGAAATAGAACTAATGTTTTTCTTCATTCTTAAAAGTTGAATTTTGGGCAAAAAATTCTTTTTAGGGAGGAAGGACCTTTGTTTATTTTTACTCAATCCATCCCTCCCTTACTGATCCAATCCTCAGGTTGACATCAACCAATTTGACAGGGAGCTACGTCTACCATGCAACCTGATGTTTGGAAGTCCTCCTGGAGTAAAATGGCCAGCAGTCAACTATTTGGGGAATCTTATAGACCAGCTTCATGACATGCATGAGATGGCACATCAACACATTCAGATAGCGAGTGACCGGATGAAGACCCATTACGACCAGCAGGCCAACGACAAGGTTTACAGCAGCAAGATTTGGTGTGGCTATATTACCGTACCTGGACCAAGGGTTGCTGCCCCAAGCTTCAACAGCCATGGCAAGGGCTGTACATTGTGGTGTAGAGCATGAATGATGTTTTCTACCGCATCCAGAGGCTGCCCCGAGGTAAGAGGTGGTAGTAGTACAGCTGGATTATCTAAACGTTATGATGGTGCAGGTTGGGAGGAGCAGCTCTGAGGAGGGAGCAGTGTAACTATGCACTGTGTCTAATCACCCAACCTGTGTATGGCTTGCTTTGTAAGTCATAGCTGATTGTTGGCAATCATTGTTAGTGCGCTCCTGTGCCGCGGCAGGTTCTTTGACACCACAGCTGTGATTATTACACATTTGTGAGTGAACAGTTTCTTTGATTCAAGATCTTCTCGGGCTTCTAGCCAGGTAAAAACTTGGCTTGACACCAACGTTTCGAAGAAGTGCATCTTCCTCGTCTTCTTCGAAACGTTGGTGTCAAGCCAAGTTTTTACCTGGCTAGAAGCCCGAGAAGATCTTGAATTAACACGTCGCCAGGAAAGCTATAGTTCTTATTTTAGTTTCTTTGATGTTGAAGCTGCACATTGTTAAGCTTGAGTGATTTTGTGAATGGTGGTGTAATGCAGTGCAATGGTTTCTGGAAATTTCCTGTTATGTTACCAACAAATACAAAAAGGGTAAACAAAGTCCTGCACAGCATTCAGTTTTTACTGGGAATGTATCACATGCAACAGTTGAGTTCAATGGGAATTCCATAGTGAGCTGTATCATTATCACAGCAAACATTGAAAAGAAACATACAGGAGAATTGTTGTGAAACACTTATTTGTGAGCAGATTCTGCTTATAAACAGTTTGTGAAAGAAATAAACAATTTTTGGAGAAAGGGAGTTTTTGTTACAAAATATAATATACCACAGACTTTTTTTTTCACTATCCTACCAAAAGTTTTGGATTTCTGTCTTCAAATTTGTTCTCAATTATTTTTCAAAATTTATTATAACTATTTTCTCCTCTCCTCCAGTATTCCCCCTATCCCATTCACTTCCAGGTTTATTTAGATGCCCTACTCCATCTAATTTCCTAAAATTCTTTACCTGATACACCACACACTGCTTTAACATATTAATTGCTCTTATCCAAATTCTAAACCAATATTTCAATGCCCTTTCTATAATCATACCCTTTTTTGGCTCTCTTCCTATCTCCTACTACTTTTACCTCTACACTTGGTAAGCCAATACTTCCCTATGAAATATCCTATGGACCACATCAAGTTAGATTCCACTTACTATGCTATTTATCTACTTCCAGAAGTGCCTGATTCAGTACTGTAATTGATCCTATATGAGATCATCAGCAAACAGTAGGCCCAGGAAGTGCAATATTATTTGTTACAGTTCTTATACAAGGCTCAGTATATTTATGATCTGTTGATTCAAACATTTAAGTAATAATTTATGCCATAGTAACTATGGCTATCCCCTTTTTTCCTTTAGGCATTTATCTGCTATATTTATGATCTGTTGATTCAAACATTTAAGTAATAATTTATGCCATAGTAACTATGGCTATCCCCTTTTTTCCTTTAGGCATTTATCTGCTAATATTTTTATTATACAAATATTATTGACAGTACTCCTCCCAGTTATAAAACTCATTTGAAATTCCAAAAGAACATCATTTTCTTCTATCCAATTCTGTGACCATTTTGCCAAAATCAAATAAAATTTTCCCCCCACATTTGATAGCAGTGCAATCCCATGATAACTGGTTTTGACTTGTGATTTTTACCATGAAAACTGGGTGTATAATTACTTTTCTCCAGTTCACAGGTACATAGCACTTTAACTGAATCAAACAGACCTGTTATTTTCTTAACTCTATGTCAGTACACCATTCTTTGAGAAATTGTGAGAACTAATTTTGATGCTCTAATTAAGCTACTCTCCTTTTTTCCCCTCCACTTTAGTTTCTTTTGTTTTAGGAGTTATTAAAGTGCAGAGCAGATAAATCAAAATCTAGGAAGTACAAATAAGGACTGTAAACAGTTTGAGAGATTCAAGAGGATGATTATAGTAATGACTTAAACCAATTTTTGATTTTGTGCTATGGGCAGATATGTCAGCAAGGGGTTAGTTTCATGACAGATATAAATGAAACAGAGAAAACAATAAATATTTTAATGTGTTACTGCAGGTGGCAGGAGGGAGAATGAGGGTGAAAAACAAAACATTTAAAAAGGTTGATTTGTCAAGGAATGCAAAGCATGAAAGAACCTTACTAAAACCATTATCAGATATCTGCAATATGTCCTTTGCTACTGGCTGTTTTCATGATGTTTTTAAAACTGCTAAAATCGTTCCCATTTTTAAGGTAATAAACTGTGTGTTGAAAACTATAGACCCATTTCTTTACTCTTATGTTTTTTCTAAAATACTTGAAAAAATCATTACAATAGATTAGTACCCTTTTTACAATATAATCTATAAATCACAGTTTGGGTTTCAGAAGGGCAAGTCAAATATGGCTATTATCTCCCTTCTAGAAGAAATCTTTAATGCAAAAGATAAACGAAGGATAGGATTGTTTGTTGATTTATCTAAGACATCAAATATGGCTATTATCTCCCTTCTAGAAGAAATCTTTAATGCAAAAGATAAACGAAGGATAGGATTGTTTGTTGATTTATCTAAGACATTTGATGCATTGGACCACAACATTTTATTGAATAAGCTCAACAACTATGGCATCAGAGGTGTTGCTAATGACTGGTTTAGATTATATCTTATAAACAGAGCCCACTTGGTCGAAATTGATAGTATACAATCAAAATTACAAATAGCGAGTGTGGCGTTCCTCAAGGCTTTTTATTAGGGCCAGTTCTCTTCCTCATTTATATTAATGACCTTCCATTATACATGACTCTTGTTAAATCTGTTTTATTTGCTGATGATGCAAACTTTGTGTATAAACATCATTGTCAAACTTCACTACAATGGACTATACATATTCAATACCGAAATTATGCAATTAGTTAAATTATAATAAATTGTTTTTAAATGTTAATAAAGCAAGCTACTTAAATTTTGACATGACACTGGCAACATTGTAGCATTGTCCTATAAGTTATGAGTGATAGTGAAATGGTCCCAACACAGTATCAACCAAGGCAAACAATGCTTCCGATGTTCTATCACAACTGATATCAAAGAAACCCAAAAACCATTCAACTAATTCACCACTGGCATCTACTTGTCTACTAGTCTAACAATTATAGAACACTGAAATTTTTGCAAGGTATCTTTGTATCAACAATTTGAACAGAAAAAAGTCACTGTTACATATTTTTAGCTTGATATAATCATCAATGTACTTCAAAACACAGTAAATTACTTTGTTCTGTACTGTCTTCGAATCCTCAGTGAAAACATCTTTCATTTTATTGTAGTGAGCCTGAATCTCTAATGGACTTTTCATTATTAATAATGACAGTACTTCTTTGAAATTCCCCTATTAGATGAAGATGAAAGTTGTAATTATTGCAGTACTGTATTTGGCCAGGCAAGATCTTGCTTTTCATGGTCATGATGAACGTTTATCTTCACCTAATATGGGGAATTTCAAAAACTATCCCATTCAAGGATGTCCAATAAAAAGGCAAGGTTGTTAAAATAAGGAAAGCAACAAATGTGACTTTGGGTCGTCAACCTCTGATCATACCAGTATGGTCAACTCTCACATAAAGAATTGTAAAATGCATGTCTCTGCATTCAATTGATACCCCTCAGCATCCAACCATATCATTGTGCCAATTGGTTTAGTTGGGTCCTCCCCATCCTTTTCCAATGTTTCTCTTGAATGCAAAACATACATTTGACTGGATTCTATCCTGCAATTCTTAGTTTGATAGGTTAGCTACTCCTATCTTGCCTTAGGTTGTATGGCCATAAATCCAGATGTCATGGTTTGCATTATTTCATGGATAAATACTGTTATCCTTTGGTAAAATGGGTTATTAACAGTCAGATTCAGGACATTGTATCCTGTGCATATCGCTGATTGGGTTAGATGAAGATGAGCTTTCATGCACACGCACACACACACACACACACACAGGCCTTTTCCTAAATTCTTTATTTGTTCAGAGGACCTCAGAACATGTATTTCAGGTAAAATCATGGTATCAACTTTTTAGGTAGAATGAAATACCTGAGTGAGTGTGTGTGTGTGTGTACGTGTGTGTGATAAGAGAGAGAGAGAGAGAGGGGGGGGGACCTGCTTTTCAAGAAACATTAAACATTTTAAAATTGAAACCAATAAAAAAAGGAATATCTCTGAAATGGTAAGCCCCACAACAAAAATATAGGAATAATGTTTGATGAGCTCTAAATGTTTTGTGCAGTAAGTTTTTGTCTGTCTTCTATGGTATACCAGTTATGCAAAATTCATCCAGAACAAAGAGAACTTAAGAGGCTATTCCCAGGAAATTAAAGATATACATTTTTGTCATGTAAATATCTTTAATGTGCAGTTTTTTTATCAAAATTGTTAGAGCCATTTTAGAGAAAATCAACATTTTCATACATTTTTTTTTTCATGTAAAGGGGAATTTGGGAAAGGGAGGATTTTCTTGGAAAACTTCGTGTTGCTCACTTTTCGTTTTTGGCTAATGCTGCACACCCCACTCACACCCAAGGGATTAAGATACCTCAAAATATGTATTTATGGGGAAACCTCAGTATGAACTTTTTGGGCAGAATACATTCTAATATAATGCTAGAGGAAGTAAAATCCCTTACATTTAATCTGATTTAAGTGTTTTTAAATTTGTTGTATTCGTATACAGTACAACCATTTTTACTTTCTCTACACATACTATGTACATAGTGCATAGAGAAGGTATTTCATTCCACCATAAAATTCCATACCGAGATCTCACCGGAGATACATGTTTTAGGGCCCTCTGTATATATATATATAAATATATATAAACACACACAAAAACAAAACATTTTTGAAAAAAATGTGTGTGGACAGGATAACTCAAAAACGAAAAGTTCCAGGGATGCAACCCAAAGATTTTGAGAAAAATCCCCCCACCCCAAAAGCATGGAAAAATTTCGAAAATTTTGATTTTCTCAAAACTGGCTCTACCAATTTTGGTTAAAATACCTTATATTAAAGATATTTATATGGCCAATAAAATGTGGGAATAGTCTCTAAAGACCTCTTTATACTGGATGAATGTTGCTGAATTTTGCATAACGAGTAAACTGTAAATGTTAGAAAGAAACTTACTACACAAAAATTGTAGATCATATTAAAACACACAATTTATGTCATATATGCTTTTTTGTTTTTGTGGAATTTACCATTTCTGAGATATTCCTCGTTATTTGTTTCAGATTTAACATACTTAAAACTTTTCTCACACAGAAAGTTGTAACTCCTGGCACTGCATAGAAATGGATTTCAACCACAGGTTAACCAGTTTTTAAGAGATTTGACATTCATTTTAGTCTAGTGTATGCCTTATTTTCCTTCTACTTACAAGGAAGCAAGTAATTAAGAACATTTCTGCTAATGTTAATCTCTATTATCATATAGTACATAGAAGAATATGCTTTTTAACACTAATTTGTTACAGCAATGTAGAGAAAGTCATGTAAATGGAACACATCAGATTTCTATATCTTTATCTGGCAGATACAGAAAATGAACTTTAAATGGGTTTGACTTTGTATTAATGCACTAGTATGCAAAACATAAGAATGAAATGCATAAATTAACATAAAATATGAACTAAATACTTGGTGGAAATGAATGAAAGTGCAGGAGCATGTTGCCAGAGGTCTCTCATATGTACACAGAAACCTGGACATCACATGGCATGAGTGTAGCAAGATTATAGTCAAATATGTTTGGTCCTGCAACACAGGGCAGTTGATTCAGGACAAGTTATTACAATATAGCATGTAGACAACATTTGGATGACTTCACATGAAACCAAGCTGACTTCTCACCTGGAGGTCCTAGCTGTGACTGCCGGCTGAGACAGGGTATTTTTCTTTAAACAGATTTATTCCCTATTCCCCACAGAATCTTGAAGTATGCATGTCAGAATGAATGTGCATGGGTATGATATAAAAATTGATGTGTTCCATTCACATAGCTTTCTCTAGCTGTTCCATATACAATCTATTCTTACAAAAGATTATTCTTTTATCTATATCATGCTAATTGAGATAAACATTAGCAAAATTGGTCTTATTACTTGCTGGGAGATAAGTAGAATGGAAATAAAGGAATACGTTAGGCTAAAGTGACAGTCAAATCTTTTTAAAGCTGGTCACTATATGACACTAGCGTTTTGCTTTGCATGCTCCTGTTCGAGAAAAGTTAAGTACTTTAAAATTGAAACCAATAACAAGAACTATCTCGACAACTCATCTGGTAACTCTCAAAAAAAATATATAACAAATTATGTGTTTTAACAAGATCTACATTGTTTGTTTAGTAAGTTTTTGTGTAACTCTTATGGTTTAACTTTTGCAAAATTTTGTAACTCATCCGGAATAATGAGATCTTCAGAGACTATTCTCAGAAAATTCTAAATATACATTTTATTTGTGATGTAAATATTTTTAATATACAGTATTTTAATAAAAAATATTAGTCATTTTTGAGAAAAACAATTTTCAAGAACTTTTCCATGTAAAAGTTTGTAGTGGGGGGATTTACTTGAAAATCTTTGTTACATCCTTGGAAAACACAAAACATAAAGACAAAGTTTGGTATTTAACACATCTTTTTATTTTGGAGCTATGCACACACACACTTTTTCCTAAGAATGATTTTTTTCATAACCCAGGGGATCTCAAAACACATATTTCAGGTGAAATCTCGGCATCAAGTTTTTGGGTGGAATACAATATTTTTTCTTACTACTATTTACATTTATGTACATACATGCTACAGAAAGTAAAAATTATTAACCTAATGACAATAACCTACAGTTAATATATAAGTTGTTTCAGAGTCAAAGCCCCTGACATGACCATAGAAGTTACAGGAGGGTATACAAATCAAACAAATTTATAAAAAAAAGTCCTTTTTAAAATTCAATTCTGTAACATTCTCTTAATTTTGTTGCAGATGACATTCTAAAAAAAGTTTACACTAAGTACAACAGATGGCACAATCATCTACAAACACGCAAGACAATACACTCAGAGGAACACATTTCAAGACTGAATTGCTATTATAGTGTAACGTTTAGTACCAATTACTGAGGCATTCCATTCTCTTGAACAAAACAATTAAAAAATACTATATTCTAAATGATGCCATTTGAAACTGGCTAAAATACATATTACATGGTGATTTTATCATTAATGGATCACATAGGAACACAACTAAAACAATTGCATTTACTGGCTCCCAATATAAGCTGTAACTGGCTCACAAATTATTGACAAATGAGCACCTTTATAATATGGGAATGTGTAAAATACCATACAGAAAACATGGACATAAAAATCAAAGAGAACTTGGAATTAAAGGAGTACTAGGATTAGGATTATTGTGGATGAGGCCCAGTAATTGTGGCATAGCACTGCACATATGCCATTTTGAACTGTTGCAACTTATGTGATCTCTGAAAAGAATAAGGGGAGACACATGATGGGCGCAAACATGGATGGGATCCCATAACGTTTTAGATTAAATGCATCTGATGCCATCTGGTCTATACCCATAAGCCCCAAATACAGGTCCTTGACAATGGGTCCGCATGTCAGAGGCAACCTTTACAGTGCAGCCAGCACAGGACCTGCCAAGTCCTTCAATGCTGTAACAGATGACAAGGAAATGAGGGACAGGAAATAATGCACAAGAAAGTTGTGATAGAACATGAACCAATCCCTCACCTGTTAACTCTGGGAAACCATGGTTTAGAGCGGATGGTAGCTGGGGATCTAACCCAGGCCCTACCAAATGGAGGCCATAGGCATTACTGCCTGAGCCAACCTGCTTGGTTAAAAGGAGTGTATAGAGAATTGTTGCAAGTTATAGGAAAGAACTTAGTCATAAGAAAGCACTTATTTACAAACCTTAAGGAAAACAATATGAGTTGTCCAAAATTAATGAGAAATGTACAGTTCTAATTGAATGAAATTAATCTGATGCTCAAATCGTGTGGATGATGATGATGATGATGATGATGATGATGATGATGATGATGATGATGATGAATAATTTAATAAGCTGGCAGAGTTATGCAAATTACACAGCTTAAAACTTTTTAATTTTCCTGTGGCAAGCATTGGGTGCTTATATTTTTCCTAATTACAGAAAATTCAGTAAGAATGAAGATGATTTCAATGACAATTTATTGCATCAAATTTGAAATTAATCAAATGCAACAATTTAATGGATAGAGAGAAAAGTTTTGTAAAAAAAAAAAAATTATACACTCACCATTCTGTCTTCAAAACCTTTGACCCATATTCCAGAAGGTAAAGAAGTTCGAAGAAGTTTGATTTCTTTTCTCACAGTACGAAAGAACAATTGAGGATCAGTGGGTTGAAACATTGTTAGCTTAAATTTGTGACTACTGGGAGCAGAGTCCATGATTGAGAATCCTGCAAAGAAACAAATTGTTGAAATGAATATGCAGGTGTACAAGCATACACGAATATCTATATGCTCAACTGTACCTGTACATATGCTGGGTTGAATTTGAACGACAAATTTTAAATGTTGCTACTAAAATTCAAAGCAAACTTAGATAACTGCAATTGATCCTGTTGTTATCTATATAATTGCTACCTAAGTGGTTTATAGATATCAAATTCTTCAAAGAATATAGAAAAAAAGACTTAGGTTTGTCCCACAGCAACACATGTGTTGTAAAATATTTTCTAAAATGCTTATTAAATGATGAATATGGAAAAAGAATTGCATAATTTAATCAAAGGTATAATAGTAATAAACTGCAGGTAGATAAAAAAAGAAAAAACTTACAGGGATAATTTTATGAAAATTAACATTTAAATGGTCAAGGGGTAAAAGAAAGTGGAAAATGGAGAAGTATGGGAGTGTTAAGATATAGACATGCTTTATATAAGGGTATGGAGATGAAACCAGAAGTTTGTGGCACTTTTGTGGCACGAAGTTGAATATATTTTGCTTCTTCTAAAGTCAGAAACATTAACTAAGACACAAGTCTTCTCAGTTGAATTTATAAAGAATGGGGAATTAAAATAAATAGTGATAAATCAAGAGTATGGCATTTAAAAGGTCCAAACTATTGGGGGCGGGAGGGGGGGGAGAGGGGGGCAAAATGTTAAAAACCAACAAAGAATTATATTATATAGGTGTGAGGATGAGCAACAATAGGAAATGGTAGGTTGAGGTGCTAGTGCTTTATGCATTAAAAATCTGAGAGAGGAGGAGAGATGAGAATTAACTAAAAAAAGTATGTTCAAAATGCTTATGAAGATCAAAATTATGAAAAAACAATTAAGTAACTGAATTATTTAGCAGTTATTAGTACAATTTTGAGGTATAACACTAGGGAACGTGGTTTTTGTACCCAAAACAAATTGGGCTAAATCTTATGCAAAATGACTAGCTGATTCTAAAAATACCTCTTAAAATGCTGTATCACATAATGTTTTTGATATATTCTTATTCTTTTTAAAAATACCGAAATGCAGTTGATACCAACTCATATTAGCTTAATTTAAAATAATAGTCATTTTATTAATAAATAATATTTTTATACCTGTAAAGAAAGTGCATATTATTTAAAATACATATAAACATTTTTGATTTTTCCTGTAAGATTTATCAGTAAATTGTTTTCTATAGCGGAAACGATTTCTATCTTGAGCATTAATCAATTTATGGCCCTCAGGTCAACAGCCAACCCTCCTTTATCAAGCTCCTTTCATTTCATTGAATAAATCAACAGATATGTTATGTTGAGTACTCCACTGGGTGTCTGTTTTTCATTTGTGTTGTTTTGTATTGGATTCGTCTTTCAGTTCATATTTAGCTGTGAAAGTGTAATGTAGTTAATTTGCGGTGCTATTGAAAGGTTACAGATAGGAGCAAGCGTAGGAAATGTACTAATGATCCCAATAACTTTTGTTATGTGTGTAGAAAATTCACCTCTAAATCGCAGCGAAAAAAATAATAAGTATAACTTAAACAGCATATTCATTAAACTTTGGTTATGTTCAAGGCAATCAAGATAAGGATTTAACCCTCCATGTTTGCTGCATATCGTGCAAAACTGGTCTTAATCAATGGCTACACAGTAAACAAAAAACTTTGCCATTTGTAGTGCCTATGGTGTGGTGAGAACAATCTAACCATTTAAATGACTTATTACTTTCTCCATACGCACTATGTACATAGTGCATAGAGAAAGTATTGCACTCCACCAAAAATTTGATACCGAGATTTCACCGGAAATATATGTTTTAGGGTCCCCAATATAAAAAAAAAAAAGCGTTTTCACAAAAAGGTCTGTGTGTGTGTGTGTGTGTGTGTGTGTGTGTGTGTGTGTGTGTGTGTCCGTCCGTATGTCTGTGAACACGATATCTCAAAAACGAAAAGTCGGTAAAATACCAAACTTGGTATTTAAGTTTAGTATCTTCCAGGGATGCGACACAAAGATTTTGAGAAAAATCCCCCCACTCCCAACTATCCTTTACATGGAACTTTTTTCGAAAATTTTGATTTTCTCAAAAATGGCTGTAACGATTTTGATTAAAATTTCGGATATTAAACATATTTACCTGACAAATGAAATGTATATCTTGAATTTTCTGGGAATAGCCTCTGAAGAGTATTTTATTCTGGATGAATTTTACTAAATTTTGAATAACTGCTAAACCGTAAGAGATGGACAAAAACTTACTACACAAAAAATGTAGACCACATTAAAACACACAATTCATGTTATATACATTTTTTTCGTGGAGTTCGTCGTTTTTGTGACATTCCTTATTTTTGGTTTCTGCTATGAAAAACGTATACTTTTCTCATACTGGAACTTGTCAACTCCTATCCATATAAACAAAGGAACTTCATTGACATAGCAACCAGCTTTTGACTATCACTTTAACCTATGGTTGTCCCTTATTTCGCTTCTACTTACAAGGATGCCAGAAATAAGACTTTTTCTGCTAATTTTTTTTATCTGATTAGCATAAAGTAAATAGAATTATAAGCTTTTTAAGAATTATTTGTTGCAGGGATATGGAGAAAGTCATGTGAATGGTACACATCAGATTTTTTTTGTAATACAAAGAGTACAGGTGTTTCTAGAAAAAATAAGTTGAGTGACAAATATCTTGGTATTCCATCAGCAATAAGACCAGTTTCTCATAGTGAAGATCTTCTGGTGCCTGATCCTTCAAAAGCATGGATTGAATATCATGGATCAAGTTGAACTCATGTTGTATATGACAGTGAAACCTCAACATTCCAAGACCCTACATATCAATGTGAAGTGAGAAAGACATCTTATTTGTGATTTGAAATTAGGTAAAAAAAAGTCAAGGCATTCTGGGTTCAAGGCTGCAGGAGTGAGTGAAATTTCCTGGAAAAAGAGACTAAAATAACATTTTACAAATCTAGACATAAACAGTATTCACTGTATTTCACAACGAAAGACAACATATGTTTTTGCATTAATGCTAATGGTTTAATGAAGGAATTAGATTTAGAGCATTATGTCAAAAGATTGACATCTCTTTATTGACTCTCCTAAATACTGCTTAAAGGCAGTGTTGCTACATAATGGCAATTTATACCATCAATACCTTTATTTCATGCCATAGAGATGAAGGAGATATATGATTCCATGTCCATAGTTTTATATGCTATAAGTTATAAAAACCATGGCTGGGAAATTTGTAGTGACCTCAAGGTAGTTGTATTACTAATGGGACTGTAGGGAGGTTTCACAAAATATTGCTGTTTTTTATGCTTATGGGACAATAGGACAACTGACAAGCATTTTGTAGTGAAAGAGTAGGGGAACAGAAAACTATATACCTGGAGCAAGCAAGCAGTGTTAAATATGTGCCTCTAGTAGACCCTTCATTTAAAGCTCAGATTAATGAAGAATTTTGTTGACCCTTCATTTAAAGCTCAGATTAATGAAAAATTTTGTTGACCCTTCATTTAAAGCTCAGATTAATGAAAAATTTTGTTAAAGATTTGGAGAAAAGTGGAAGTGCATTTGAATATTTAAGAGGCATCTTTCCCAAAATAAGTGAATCTAAATTAAAGGAAGGTATATTTGTCGGACCTCAAATTAGACTGCTTCTTAAAATAGTGCTTTTTAATCTATGCTTAAACGTGTTGAATTGGCACATGGAAATCATTTAAATCAGTGATGAAGGCTTCCTGGGCAACAAAAACGAAAACTATGAAACTTAAGTCTCAGAACTATTAAGGAGCTACAAAGAAATGGGTTGCTGAATGTTGCTTACAATCAACTTTTTGCACTCTCATCTTGTTAGTTTCCCCTAGGGGATGTAAGTGATGAGCAAGGTGAGCATTTTCAACAGCAAATTTCTGAGATGGAAAAACGTTATCAGGGTTGCCGAGATTCAGCCATATTGGGAGTCTATTGTTGGTTCCTCAAATGGGAAAATACAGTGAAATCAACAGCGAAACACTTCTGAGATTATTCAGGTATATGGTTTTCATCATTATCTTGTGTTGATTTACTCTCATTATAATTATTATTTTCAATATTATTTGGCAATAAAATACCTATTACTTTCAATTAAGCAAATATGAGTTATATCACATTTCTATAAGTTTTCATAAAAAAAATAAGAATACCTAAAAGGTTACATGATACAGCATTTTAAGGGGCATTTTGGAATCAGCAGATCAGTTTACATAAGAATTGTTTGGGTATATGATATATATATTTTTTTTTGTTCAGTTGTGTAGTTTGTCAAAGTTCTCTGAATTCTCACTGGTACTTATCCTGTTAAGACCTCTTAAATTCCATCTTACAAACCTTCACGAGTAGTGTTGCCATACATGCATATAATCTGCAATTTTACGCTAGAATACGAATGTCCTGGACAAAGAGATAAAAGTCTGTGAAAGCAGTGTGCTTAAAAACATGTTTTTATTGTTAATTTAGTTTTACTGCCAAATGCTGTTCAAGTATGTCAGCATTCCTTACAATAGAAGTTTTTAAATGACAATACCATAGGTGATGAAGACCACTGATATATCATCAATCTCATTCTAACAGTGACAGCGGAAGCAATACTATAATCAATTCTTGTAATTTTCTGTTTCTAGTTCCTCTATTTCTGAATGTTTTTGCATTCTGAAGTTTATATGACGTTGAGGGTAATTCTGAAACTGAACCCGATCCACAGTTTCTGGTGATATCATTGCCTGGAATTTTAAAATAAAAGGTTGTTCAAAACAAAAGCTCACTTCTGAGAAGACTACATGGATCAATTTCCAAGGATTAAACATGGAAGAAATGAGCATGAGGCTTTTTGTAAAGTTTGTGGGCAAGTACATTACATACACTAAAAAGTACATTTTATTTTCATATTCTTTAAATTAAGGGCATAATTAGATAAGATCAGCTTTATGGACTCTGCTTGTGTCTCGGAACGACAAAAGCAATCGTAAACACAAAAAGTATCTTCAACTGTATATACTGTCAACATTTACGAAATGATCGTGCAAAATTTTAGCTCATAATTTCAACATTCATTTAAACATGTGCATACTTGAGGTTAAATGCCGATAATCCTGAATTATTTCATTACAACTACTATATTATTTCAATTGCCAATGAAGGGAAACAATTTCGGAATGACCATGTTAAAAGCGAGAAGCATACAAGAGCTATAAATTCTGCTTCAACTTTCAAACAGTTGACCAGTTTCTTTAATGGTAATAAACAGAATCAAATACGGTTGCTAAAGTAGCAGCCATTGTATTTCATGCTGTGAAACAACATTCCTACAATTCTTCCTCATGCACATCAAAAATCATATGTGAGCTTTTAAGTGATTCAAATGTAGCTGTTCAGTTCTCAAAACTGAGGTAATAGTTAACAATATTATATTCACCTATTGTGTATCCAAAGTGATCAGTACAGATGCCAGTAATCACAAGCAATAAAAATGTTTCCTGTTCTGGCCCAATATTTTGATATCACTGGAAGTGTTCAAAGTAATTTATAACAGCAAAATGAGTGTAACAATGAAAACCTATAGTACAATGTCTGAGCATATAAAGCAATTTCTGAATTCAGCCTTAGTGACAAAGTATGTGCTTTTGGTGGGGATAACACTAACTTTGGAGGTGTTGGAAGAAAAGGGGAAAACAATGCATTCAGAAAACTTGAAAACACATTAAGCAGGTCTTTAGTAGGGGTTGCCCAATTCATGTATTACATAACACACCCCAAAGTAGAACAGACATACTTTCGCAAAATATTCAAAGCATGATTATTAAAGTGTATAACCACTTTTCAATTTATACAGTTCATGTAGCAGTACTAAAGCATTTTGTGATTTCCTGCATATGACAACAAAGATCTACTCAGGAATGTAAAAACTAGGTGGATAAACTTACTTCCTGCAATTGAAAGGCTTGTATACAGTACGTTTATTACAAAACTTGGTCGCCAGGCACATGGCTAATGTCACCCACACTACATTTCCCTGTGCGCACCGTACATCTGTTCTATCATCACATGTGTGTCAGTCTTACTTCTGTCCTAGTCCAGTTCACACGTGAATAACATTTGGAATGTTTTAGAAGTGTTTAGTTATGCTTAATGTGCTTTCAAAATGCAGAATACAGCACCACAAAGAGTGTTTATGTATGACAATATGTGCTTATATCATCTTATTGGGAAGTTGTAAGGCAATTTGAAACTAAATTTCCAGGTGTGCATATTCCGAGTAGATTGTTTTTTCTTGTAAATAAATTCAGGGAGATGGGATCAATTTGTGATAGAAAAAGAAAAGTAAATAGGTATGTGCTTATGGAGCACAAATTATACAAAATTTGAGAAAGGTTAGAACTGACATTTCATAAGCTTCAAAATAGAAAGCAACGCAACTTTTAAAACTCAAACCATACAAGGTTACTGTTGTCCAGATTGCTACCACATGATCACCAGAGTTGGGTAAATTTCTGTAATTGGATTTTCAGGAATGTTAATGATAGAACAATTGATCCTCAATTAATACTGTTCAGTGACGAAGCATAGTTTCATTTACATGATCATGTGACATCATAACACAACTAATATTATGTTACAGACAAACCCAATTTCATTCATGAAACTCCCTTGCATGATCAAAAAATCAGGGTATGGTGAATAATAAATGGATACAGAATAATAGGGCCTATTTTATGAGTGTTCCATAAACACAGAAATATATAGAAATAATATACTGGCACTATGTTTCGAACATTGATGGACATTGAATGTCAGTCTGGGTACTTCAAGCAGGATTCTGCTACCACGCACGCAGCTAATGAATCATTTGAGTTTATTGCAGAAATTTTTTAGGATAGAATCATTAGTAAGGGTTTTTGGCCCACTTGGTCCCCTCAACTTATTTTATGCAATTTTTATTTAACACATTGGTGCCTAAGCCCGAGTATAGCTCGGGCCATCAAAATGATAATGAGACCAATGCACGAGCATAGCTCGGGCAGGTATTTCTAACACTTTTAATTCAATTCCACAACCTTAACTCGGTTTTGGAATATGCGGCAAAGAACAAACATCAGTTATTGTTTAGTTGTCTGATTTGTGCTGCCATCTGTCCTTGCTTTAGTCAACTATTAGGAATTTTAGGAGATTTAGTAATATTGGCTGCTCTCAGGTAGTTGCGTCATTTTCTTTGAAGGTGGTGATTTGTTTGTTACGTTTATGGTCTTAAATGTTAAAATGATGCATTTTCCTCAATTTCTGTGAACTGAAGCTGAAATTCAGGATACAAATGAAGCTGTGGAAAATTCTGATTCCGAGGGAGAGTTTTTCAAACTTTGAATAAATGGAGTGTAAGCAGCTTTACGCAGTTTTTTTTCGAACTCATATTTGATACTTGCTGTAAATTTAAAATAAAATATTAATACAGAAGTTATGACTATTTTCTTACTTGTTGAGAAATCCTTGAATGCCATACTTTTAGATTGTCCCAATACATTTTGGCAGATTTAATTGCTTACTGTATATAATAACTCAAAGTAGGCGTAAAAACCTTGGGTTTCTTGGCCCTTCAACTACCGAAACGCCCGGTCATCAATGTGTTAAGGAGCAGCTTGCAAAATAAAGTCTACAAAACTAATCCCCACACATTAGATGGCATTTCCAACATCTCCTGTGATGAGGTATGTTTTTTGTTTATTCTGATAATTGTTAGTATGATTTAAGATTTTACTTAACGTCCACACATGTGTAACTGGGTGACGGACCACGCAACTGCCAGCCAAGCGTACAATATGCAACCAGGAGATGGACTGTGTGCCTGATGACCAAGTTTAGTTTTGTAGCATACTTACTGTACATATTTCAGGCTCTTAAATCATACTTTCTATCTCTTGATAAGTGTTCGAATCTTCTCAAGACTTTTTTTTTTTTTTGATCCTTGTGGAGAAATGTATTTACATTTTCTGCGTGCTCAGATGAGTTCATTTCAAAAGGCAATTGCCAGCATTTTGAAAGATGATATATCTGTGAATGAGGTTAGATTGGAGCTTAAGAACATTGTGCATGTTTTACAGGAAAGCAAAAAATTTAACTTCCAGACTTCTAAAGTAAAAGAATTAATGTCAGATCTGGTACAGTATCAGCAGCCAAATTTCAAGAGTAAATCTTGGTATTTTATCAGATAATATAGATTATCTGATTTAATGGAGCAAGTTTTTGTCCAAATTTGAGCATTTTGACTGGATACTGTTGAAGGCTATACCTGATTGGGAAGATGTAGAATCTTCATTCTAGTGGATGCAAGAAAATACAACTTGCAAAATGGACGAGAGTTTTGCTGTTTGACCAAGTAGTAAAATTGAAATGTTTTTCTTGGAGACACAAAGAATGACAATTTGGAGATTATGGCTTATAAAAGGTGGGGAAGTTTTTTTGAAGATCGTGTTTCTGAAGAACAATATTTAGAACTGCTTGCAATTGTGCAATACTATTTTCCATTCCAGGGCATAATGCTAATGTGGAGAGAGTATTTTCTTTATTGAATACAATGCTCCAAATTCAGTATAACATAAAAAACATAAGTTGCACTGTTTTTCACAGACTCGTTCAGAATTAGAGCAGGTTCCTTTCTTGTATTCAATGCTCAAAGAAATGTAACTGGTACAAAGCTTACTGAAAAAAGATCTCAACTGTAGTAACACAACTGTGTATATTTTAGTATTTTGTATTTAATGTTTTAATTACAAAGTTATTTAATGCAAACTAACATTAATTTTCTTCATTAATGACAATTTCTTTGCTGGCAGTGTTAATGCTTGTACTATGTCCTTGATTTTGGTTCTTGGATTATGGTAACCCTATTTACGAGATAACTCATATTTATGTTAGTATACATCACAGCTGTTCAAGCTTTATTTTGTTTTATTCCTAATATTGTGCTGCTTAACTGCTTCAGTGCTTAGTTAAGCTAGTAATAATGATTAATTGAATAGTTACCCTGAATAGAGATCTAACCAACAAAATTGTGAAAGTTGAGATTACAATGGAATAGTGATCTAACTAAAGGAACTCTTAGCCTTGTGGATACATAGTGCAAAATTTCTCTTCCAATCCATGGTTGTTTAGTTTCAAAATGTTGATAACAGTGGAAAAGGGATCTATCTGTGAGAAAATGGCAGCTGTAGTAAGCATTAGTCTGAGTGGTAGTGCTGAAAAACAATTAAATAGGAGAGGGATTAACATATCAGAATGGAGTGATAATAAATGACAAACTTTGAGAAATTCTGGGAAGCCTTATAAGACTAGGAAAGGGCATTTTTTCCCCGAAAATGTGCATCAGAAGAGGTGATGGAATAGTAATCTAACCATTTTTGCATGTTTTTATTATTATATTGTGAATAATCATATCATGGTCTATTGGCTGTATGTAGTGCATGCCTAATACCGCATTGTGTTATATACATAAAAAAGTTTTGTATAGTTAGGGTGGTTGTTTATTTGCTCCTGCCTTAACCAGTGTAAAGAGATTTCTTTAGATATGAAAAGAAAGATGTTTCAGAACTTCTACAAGCTGTCCCATGATGAACAATCTATATGTTTAGTAGGATGTATGACATTGGGGGAAGTGAAGTGCAGGGAAGTTACAGAAGACATATCAAGGAGACATGCAGCCTTTAAATATGAAGTATGCATCAATGGTAAAACATATTACATATGTGAGAAAACATCTTTGGACATATTCCAAATATCTTCACGTCGAATGTACACATTTCAGACGAAAATGAAACATAATCTTGATATTTCTGATAATTGAATTGTCCCCATGCAGTTACCAATGATGTTAAGCAACTTGTGAAAGATCACATTAAATCTTTGCCTGCTCAGGAAAGTAATTATTCAAGATCCTTGTCACAGAAGTTGTATTTTAGTCCAGAGCTTTTTCTCGAAAAACTATATGATCTTTTCATAGAAAGCAATCCTGATATTAAGTGCTCACATAGTACATATAGAAACATATTCAGGAGTGAATTTAAGTTACGCTTCAGAGGGCAATGTTCAGACTCTTGTTCAGTTTGTGATGAACTGTATATTAAAATTGTGTCAACTGATGAAGAATAGAGGAAAATAATTTCCACACAAAGTGCACTACATCATATGAAGGCAGACGTTGTATACAGTACTCTAAATAATGACATTAACACTGCAAAGAACAACTCTGACTATGTTGTGTTGTGAACAGACATGCAGCAAGTACTTTTTTAACACATTGAAGCCCGGGCATTTCGATAGTTGAAGGACCAAGAAACCCAGGGTTTTTATGCCTACTTGAGTTATTATTTACAGTACATCAATTAAATCTGTGAAAAGTATTGGTACAATCATAACTTCTGTATTAATATTCTATTTTAAATTTACAACAAGTATCAAATATGAGTTCGAAAAAAAACTGTGTAAAGCTGCTTACACTCAATTTATTCAAAGTTCGAAAAACTCTCCCTCGGAATCAGAATTTTCCACAGCTTCATTTGTATCCTGAATTTCAGCTTCAGTTCACAGAAATTGAGGAAAATGCATCATTTTAACATTTAAGACCACAAACATAACAAACAAATCACCACCTTCAAAGAAAATGCACAACTACCCGAGAGCAGCCAATATTACTAAATCTCCTAAAATTCCTAATAGTTGACTAAAGCAAGGACAGATGGTAGCACAAATTAGACAACTAAATGATAACTGATGTATGTTCTTTTCCACATAGCCAAGACCGAGTTAAGGTTATGGAATTGAATTAAAAGCATTAGAAAAAATAGTTAAAAGCGTTAGGACTCATGAACATTTTGATGGCCAGAGCTTGGGCTCCAAAGTGTTAACCTACACTTCATCCCTCGACTGTGTTTTATCAGAGACAGCTGAGTATTTATAATCAGGGTATCCATGATATGGGAACTGTCAGAGCTTTTTTCTTTGTCTGGAATGAAGAGGTTCTGCCAAAGTTACTTCATGTATTCTAAAATACATGGAAGTGCATTTTGAGCCACTAAAACAAGGCGAGGAAAAAAGATTGATAGTTTGGTCTAATCGTTATGTTGGCCAGAACAACAACTTGAGGTGCTTAGCTCTTTATCACTATCTCATAAGGAAAAAATACTTTACAACCATTGATCAGAAATACCTGGTAAGCAGGTATAGCTTCCTTCCCTGCGATAGGGACTTTGCACTGATAGAGAGAAAGAAAAAGAAATCTGCAATGTATCACCCTAAACAATGGTTGGTAGTTATAGTTAATGCTGGTGTTGGATTTTCCACATACTATATGGACACAAAATTTTGTTGATCTATCACTGATAGAAGGTATGCTTAAAAGGGACCCTAAATTTAAGATTACTTCATGTCATTGGATGCAGTTTCCTGAGGAGGAACCCAACAGAATCAGAACCCATGTCAGTACAACATTCTACAACCTAAGACAACGTATGAGATTTTGCAGTCTAACAAAAGAAATAAACAGCTAGAACTACTGCCTACAGTTTTACTTCAACTTTACACAGAAAATGTACCTGTTAAAAAGCAAAGAAAGTTGACTTGCTAGATATGTGCAAGTTCAATCCAGTTCAGTATCACAAGTTTTATGAAAAACTCAAAGAAGCAGAATGAAAAGGATGTCAGTAAACCTTCTTTTTTGTTGACAAATGTCAAGAGGGAAACGCCCTGATTTTAATTTAAAAATCAATCATTCATAGTAACACAAAATGTAATTTATAGGTTGGATCAGTATTCCATTCTCTTGGGTTAGATTATTTTTCCACTGAAATTTCCTCTCACTTGCTTCTATTTCTTAAACATGTTAATTTTCTTAAAGTTTGATTCAAAAATGTTTTGAACATTGAAAAAGGATGAAAGCATATATGTTTAATGTAGCATAATAGTCTGAAATGTCAATAAATCCCTTTTATTCACTTTACACAAAAAATACTTTTTGTTGGTTAGATCTCTATTTGGGGTAACCATTCAATTACATATTGCAAATGTTTAGAAATCTTAATGCAGCATTGTCACTTTTTCTTTGTAAAACTTTTTACTCTTTGAATTCCACAAAATACTTAAAATATTAGTTGAAGAATGCAATCTGTACTTTCTTTTTATATATATATATATATATATATATATATATATATATATATATATATATATATATATATATATAAGTTTATTTATATGATCAGTAAGATACGGGGAGGTACATAATGGGAGGTGTATGCAACACATTGCATTTGCTGATGCTATGGTGCAGTATGGCAACTTCCCCATTACCCCTCCCCTGCAATCACTAGCGCCATTAGTGCTATAATTATTGTTCTATTGAATTTAAATATTTATAAATAATATAACTCAATCTGTATTTGTGTATACTGCTTCCATTCAATTGTACCTATTGCTTATGGCCTATTTGTATTTATGCAATATGGTGTAGGTTTGTTTCTTGTTCTATAATGGCACTCTGGCAGAAGTCACTAAATCCAAAATCTTATTTTTGAGATACAGCCTATTTAAACTTTAGAACAGCCATTTAGAACTTCTTTCTCAGGGAGTATAATTAAGGTACTCCCTTAAAAAGAAGTATGTAAACTAGATTAATTGTTTTTTTCAAACAAGCCATGTGTAGGACAGGAGTTGGATAGGTAGAGTCAGACTGAAAAATTCAATGCCATAGCTGGGATTTTAACCACGGATCACCCAATCTCTAGCCAGTTGCTCTGCCACTGAGCTACCATGGCAACATGCCAGCATAGCATTGAATCTTTCAATCCCGGGAAACATGCGAGTCAGTTGAGAGATTCAATGCTATGCCGGCATGTTGCCATGTTAGCTCAGTGGCAGAGCTATCGGCTAGAGATCGGCAGATCTGTGGTTCAATTCCCAGCTATGGCATTGAATTTTTCAGTCCGACTCTACCTATCTAAGTGTGTATACTATTATTTACTATCTTTCCTAGTCATTCTAAAGTTTAAATAAGCTGTATCTTAAAATAAGATTTTAGATTTAGCAAATTCTGCCTGAATGCAGACAATAAATCTTTTAATGCTAGTTTCTCAGTTTCTGTTTACATTGATATACTTTTAGTTTACATTAATATTACAAATTTCCAAATACAAGACATGGCTACAAGATTGCAATTTACAATATTAAGGAACAATATAACTAGAACTAAATAAATGTTATGGTACTGAAACTGAAATAATAGACCGTCCACGTACTATAATATGTGGCAATTGTGAGTGATGTGTGTTAACTGATAGGTAAGAATATATAAATTTAAAGTAAGGACTTTTGTTCTATTAAGAGGGATAATAAAAGATTTTCTAAAAGGAAGGAAATAATATTAATGGGTGATACGAATGGAGGAGTAGAAAAAAGAGAAAGGGGGTACAATAGTGACAAATTGGGGAATGTGAATTAAATGAGAACGTTGAAGAACCCATTGCAATAAGAAAAGGGTTAAAATTGAAAATAATGAATAAGTTTTACCTGCACAGAGAGATTCACAAAATAACATGGCAATGTATTGAACTTAAATCAATAATAGATTATATTCTAACAAAACTGAACTAATCTAGCTCAATTAAAGTGCCTTGACATCAAAACATACAGAGGAGCACAAATTATTTGCTAAAGGTAAAATGTTATTGGCCTTAGAAAAACAAGGAAGCAATGCAATCAAGCACCTGGAATCAGAATTACATAAAGCAGAGAAGAAAAAATTTGATGCATAATTATATAGGATGAAAGAGTAATGTATTTATACGCACAAAGAATAAACAATACACTACTTGAACATTCTAAGGGTTCTTCAGAAGAACTAATTAAAAACCACTATTAAAATGGTTGCTGATTAAGTATTAGTGTAATAGAAAGAAAATAAACTAGCAAAAATAGAATGCTAATAGGGTTAAATAAGTGACTGAAAAAAAGAATGGATATTCCAAAAATGCTGAAGATAGAAATGTATACATGAAAAGAGAAGGCAAGTCGTAAGGGAAGTAAGGTATGTCAAAAATAAAAATTGGAAATGAAAATGTGGAAGATTAAATTGTAAATTATGATTTCAAACATCTGCTGAAGTATGGACAGTGGTTAAGGACATGAGACAAAGAGAGAAACATAAGACCAACCTGAAAATTATAAAAATGGAAGATTGGAAAAGAGTATTTTGAAAAATTGTTAAATGAAGAATGGCATCATTATATAGAAAAAGAAACATGGGTATACAAAGACATTGGATTGGAGATAGGTGAAGATATGCAATAGTTTGAGGAAAATTTCAGGAAGATCACTTTAGTATCAATAATTTACACTCATGGAAATTATTTATTTTAATGCATTTGGTTTATTACAATGTTATGATATATTTTATATTGCATTTTTAAACTCCTGTACGTATGAATGGAGGATGTTATTTAATTGAATTGTTTTTTTTTGTTTTTTTTAAATTAGGTAATCAATAAACTTTTTAATTGGGAGAAATTCCCAGATGAAGTGAAACTAACTTACTTAAATGAAATACATTAAAAGGGTGAAAGGAGAAACTGCGAAAGTTGCAGAGGGATCAGAATGACAAACCTCTTTACAAGACATTTGTTTCTCCCTAATAGTGAAAAATATATCTGGAAACTGTATTGATTGGTTCAGATTATGGCTTTACAGCAGGTGGGGAATAAAAATAAAAATAGCACTGTTAAAAAAATCTTTTTGTTGGTTTTTAAGCACACACAGCAGATATATCATTATTATAAAATGATAAAATTAAAAATTAACGGACTGAATTAATCTTTGTTGATCTTGAAAAGGCATATGACAGTGTCTCTAGAAGATATTATGGAAGGCACAGGGAATAGCAGGAATAAGCAAGTCTTTAACTTGTATAATAAAACAAATGAATAAAAACAATATCTACCAAATTAAAGAAGGATCAAAATTATCACAAACCATGTTTAGCAAGTGTTTTTCAAGGTTGCTGTTCATCACCAGTTTTATTTAAAATGTTCATACAAACAAGTTTAAGAGATTAGACTAAGAAGTGTGGAAGAATGGGAATTCACACAAGACAAGATGACCAACTGATAGTTGCATAATGGTTAGAAAAGTAAGAGATGCAAGAAAGGAAGAACAAACAGCAAAGGGATAAGTGGAAAGAATGACTATAGTGAGCCAAAGTTGTCAAAGCTTAGTCAGTGGTATGATAAGGTCAGGGTGTCAGGCAAACTGAGTAGCACATATGGTGTGTAGAAAGCATATTTGTGCTTACATCGAGGAAAAATATTGTAATAATATTATGTAAAAGAAGAGGCACAAATTAAACTAAAATTACTATACCATTAAAGCTAACTAAAGGAAAGACACATTAGACCATTTATGGACACTTATTCTCCTTATGCATATCAGAATGCCAAATTGTTGAGAGCTCTTATTTTTCCCTCAACAGTAATTACTAGAACTCAAAAAATAAAAGAAGTGTTCTATGTAAATTAACAGGTAAATAATGTAAAGATCATGAACTTTGTCTTACCTTCTCCACAAGAGTAAGCATTCATCACTGGCTTCAATATTGTCTCGGGTTTGGTCTTTTCCTCCTCTGCATTTAATTTGGGCTCTTCCAATTCAGCAGATTTTTGGCTACCTCCTTGAGACAATGTAGTGTTTGCTGCAGGAGCAATGGCACTGCCTGCACCTTGACCAAATCTTGAAATTGCGTGGAACATATCCCGCAAACCATCTTTTACTTTTTCTGTTATATGAGGAACTTCTGTTGGGGCAGCAATTTTCTCAGACAAATCTGCTGTCTTATCTTGGGCAATTAAACTTTCAGGTTCTTTCTTTTTAGTTAAAGGTTTTTCCACGTTAGTCACTATATCTTCATCTTCCACTTCATTTTCGTCCTTATGGCTACCATTATCAATGGGAGAATGTGTGTTAAATGCATCACTCAGTGTCATGAGACCTTGATTGCCACCAAAACGACGTGTTACTTCGCCATGAGCTTTAACAAGCTGTGCCTTTATAAGTGAACACAGCCTTACACACACATGGGAGTTTGACACTAATGAAATCTGATTTTGACCTTCACTATCTGGAGTCTGTTTAGTTCCATAAGAGCTGCATGATGTTCCTCCTGGTGATGATATGAGTGATTTTGATCTGGAAGATACTGAAGTGCTGAAACTGTTCAGACAACCATTATGATTGGTTAAATAGTGAGCTGTTCCTCCTTTGTCATCACCTTGTGAAGTTGTTCCAACAAGAGTATGTGCAGTATGTCTCACTTTACTCAAACCAGTATTTGTTACTATAGCAGAATTGCAGCACCCATTATACTTGGCATTATTTCCGCTATCATTTTGGGTATATAATTTGGATGTATTGCAGCTTCCAAGGCTTCTCAGACCATTGCCAATAGCAGGTTTCATTATAGAACTGTGCAATTCCTTTACTATCTCCCTTGAATTATCTTCTACTTCAGGCACACTTTTACAATAGGGACTTTTATTATTTACACTCACCATATCTCGCTCTAAGTTCACTAAGTTTTCCTTTTGTAAATGTAAGCTATTATTTGTTGAAATATCTTTATTTGATCCTGCAGGCAGGATGGTGACTGCATCCTTTACAATTACTATAGGCACACCACTTTCTTTCTCTAATGTACAGTCTGCTTTGGTATCACTACTTTGTTCCTTCCCATCTTTTAACACTTCAAAGTCTGGAAGCAATCCTCCTTGCTTTTTCACAACACTCATTTCAGAATATTTTCTAGAGAAATCATTTTCTGAACTTTTCTCCGGTGCAAAATTTGAACAGGATTGCTGCATCTTATCTAACTCTTCAGTGTCAGATTGATGGAACAATCGGCTCACTTGATCTGCTACTCTCTGAGCAACATTTGCTCTTCCCCGTTCCCGTACACGTTCCAGCAAGCCTTGGAAATGACTTTCATGGAAGAATGATGTACCCATTAGCTTGTCAAGATACCTGCCAAATGAACAAACATGTGAATTAAATATCAAAGTAATCGTAGAAATACCATGTGAAGGGGGAATTTATTTTGCATTTAGAAGTATTTTGTTTCTCTTTAACTCTAGAAGACCAAAAAGAAATCACTTGAGTCTATATTTTTGATAGTATTATGAAAACTGTACAAAGAATGCTTAGACTTTGATATCCAAATTTTGTCACAAAGAAAAATTGTGACACAGTAATGCCTGTATGTTTTATCTGCTCAGAATCAGTTATCAAATATTAACCTTAACCCTGTGGCATTGTGGATGGAACAATTCCATCACATCCAGATGTCCTTGATCTATTATGGATTCAATAATTCTGAACGAATTAGAGCTATGTTAATTTAAACAGAGCAATGTTATGCAGTTAATTATGGACAATCATTAGAGATATATGCATAGTGTAACAAACTGAAGCATATGTGAATAAGTTTTATTCTGGTTAGCATAATGTTTCCTGTAATTTTACATGTGAAAATGAACATTTTTTGCTCCTCCTGAATGTATCAAAGTCTACTTATTCTAATACTCTGCAATACAAAAATCCATCAGAAAGAAGATTCAAGTTGTGGGCCTCATTTTGTTTGGAACTTAGTTTGAACTCACAGCATTAAGACTTACTGAAAATAACAGAGGGTGTGTGCCAATTCCTTTGTTACATTGGCTTTGCATAGAACCTTAATGTTTTTCACCCCTGAAGCATAAAAGTGTGTGATTCTGTTCTAGCTGCTGATATTGTATCTTCAACCAGCCAGCAGAAGACAGTCCAGAAGTGAAGTATCTAACAATATTCTTCAAACCGAAATTAATTAGATAATTGGATATGTGGCAACACCAGATTAATTAAATTGCCTACATCTTAAATCTCTGCCTATAGTCTCTACCATGACAGAAGATGAGAAATACTTTCATTGCAGTTACCATGGCAATGTTTGATATTTTTAAATGATATGTTTTTTTTGTTGAATTTTGAATAAATATCAAATGAGTATATAGCATATTAGATTAATAAATCTATATGTGAAGCAACCGATTCCACATCAATACAAATACCCGTAAGTGGTAACCCCAGCATAATGGAAAATAATAAATAAGATAACCAAAGCACCCCAATTTATTGCCTAACCATTCATTGCTGCCTTTCTGGCAGGATTGCCTAGCATTGTGGTTTGTGCAAGCAGAGGTCCACTTTGAACATGCCGGGGTTATGCAGGAGAAAACTACATCATATCCCAGCTGGATCACAAGTATGCTGCTGAAGTAGAAGATAATTACAGTTCCACTGATGGTCAAAACATACGAGAAGCCGAATGGAACTTCTTTGCTGTCTCTCGAAATCTGAAGAGCAGAGTGTCCACCAACTACTGATGTATGAAGACATGGGTGATAGAAAACCATCGCAATTTCTGTGCCATTTGAAGAGACTGCTTCAGAAGTCCCAGATGTTTTCTTGTGCAGTATTGGTTCAGCCACTTACTGGCATATTTGCAAATGATCTTGGCTGGTCAGTCTATAAGTAACCTTGATGAAGTTTTCCTCCTGACCAATAGGATCTATGAAGTGACACCCTAACCTAATGTTGCTGTTGTAGCTCACCCCAAATTATCAAATGGTTGGCAGCAAATGCCAGACAAAACAGAACTCCTGAAATGAATTCAGGAGCTATCACAACAGGTTGCAGTACTATCCGTTTCTATCCTTCCAGATTGCCAGTGACCATGTTCACGAGAGTACAATTCCAGCAATTCTGCCTATTCTCACTCCTCTTGCCAAGATTCTCCAGAAAACCCAACCTCCATCGCTTCGGAGACCAGTAGAGATTGCACCATCTATCTAAGTAGTTTCCAGTCGGCGGAAAATGCCAACAGTATCCATTAACATCAGCTAACGATTGCCTTCTCGTTGATTGTTGTACTAAACGTCTGCTTGGCAGGACCACCCAACTTTGGACTTCTGGTTTGTCTGTGACTTTGGCTGCCCCTGCAAAGATTATGGTGCTAAGTCTCTCTGCAGAAGACAGTTTCGTTGCCTTTCTAAAGACTTTCAGGTGGCAAAGATGGAGCGATGCAATGCTACTGCAACTGTTCTGAAGGACCTTGATCTTCTCCACCCTACCTTGTTCCCAAGAATGATGGCAGCAGACCATGTGGTGACCACGAAGCATTAAATGATCATACCATCCCAGGATAGATGCCATCCTAGTACCAGAGCATTACAAATTTTATCTGCCCCCAAGTCACCTACTCCAAGGGGAATGGTGTGGGGACACCAGTATAACTAAATTGCCTACGTCTATAATCTTTGTCTATAGTCTCTGCCTTGACTGGAGATGAGAAAAACTTTCAGTACAATTACCATGGCAACGTTTGACATTTTTAGCTGTCCTTGTTTGCCTTGAGTTTTGAATAAGAATCAAATGTGTGTGCAACATATTTAATAAATGTTATACATTCTGTCAAGAAAGTACCGGGAATTGATCAATTTAAAAATCCTGTTTAAAAGGGGATTCAAAATTATTGTTGTTGGTACAACTTTTCTCTATACCCATGCAGAGTTTGATCGTCATCTGTCATCTAATTTGTTACAGTGCGCCATCTCAAAGGTGATTTGCAATTTTACAATGGATACAAATATTGAACAAAGAATCTGTCTCAAATTTTGCATTGCAAATGATATTTCATGTGCTGAATCGCTGAAAATGTTACAGAGGGCTTTATTAAAAACACGTGCATATGAGTGGTACAGTGCATTCAAAAGTGGTCAAGATGTGGTGGAAGATTTGCCTCACTCTGGTCGGCCATCAACGGTTTCAACTGAGCATAGCTAAAGTGAAGAAAATGGTGTCTGAAAACCGTCATTTAGGTCTGAGAGAGATTGCCGCTGAACTTTCTGTGTCTCACAAATCGATTCATACCATTTTAAATGATTGTGACACACATTGCAGCTCGGTTAGTTGCGAAAGACTTGAATTTTCTACAAAAACTCAATTGCGTAAGGATTGCTGAAGACATGCTAGAACGAGCCAGTTCCAACCCCACATTCATGAAACGCATTGCAACTGGTGATGAGACTTGGGTTTACGAGTTTGACACTCAAACAGTTCAACAAGCTTCTGAATGGTGCCTTCCAACTGAACAGAAACTTAAAAGGGCAAGTCAAACTCGATCAAACTGAAGGTCATGTTGACAGTTTTTTTATGATTATTGCGGTGTCTTGCACTCAAGAGTTCTTGCCAGAAGGTCAGATGGTAAATAAAGACTATTATCTGAGTGTTACGCAGCGTTTGAGAGAACATATATGGCGAAAAAGGCCAGATTTGTGGAACAGCAACTCATGGATTCTGCACCACGATAACGCACCAGCTCACAAGGCTATTATTGTGAATGAATTTCTGACCAAAAACTCAACACATTTCATTGAACAACCACCGTATTCACCTAATCTGGCTCCTGCAGATTTCTTTCTAAAACTCAAGTTACCACTTTGCAGTGACAATTGACATTGATTTCTAAAAGTGCCTACAAAAAATGTTTTGATGATTGGATTATTCGTTGGCATAAATGTATAATTTCAGAAGGAGCCTACTTTGAAGGCGATAAAATAAAATTGGGTGAATAATTTATTTTTTGTGTTTTATTGACCAATTTCCGGAACTTTCTTGACACAGTAGTATGTGAAGCAACCAATTCTCCAAAAATACAAATTGATTTATTAAGGTACAGGTATATAAGGTTTAAAACAAATAAAAAAATTAAAATTTATTTTAGCAAGAGTACATGTTTTAATTACTTTAATAGGAAAATTTGAATTTTGCAATGTACATACATAAGAATAGCAAAACAATCTGCAAGTGCTTGGGAATTTCAGTGGAAGACAAAACAAGCAGTATTGTATAAACACTTTTAACTGCCAAGTCACCTTGGACCACTGGGATATGGTATTGAAATCCATTAAAGGTGAAAGAATAATTACTTTGTTAAGTCTTTTGTGTTGGTTATGCAGTGTGTGTGTGTGTGTGTGTGTGTGTGTGTGTGTGTGTGTGCGCGTGTCAAAAAAAAAAAAAAAAAATGTAAATGACATGTTATTTATCGATGCTCTTTTAACTGCTATGGTTCTCAGCGTCCCATTCTATATTGGGCATGAAAGACTGCTTAATTTAACTCAGATGCCTCTCTATCAGGCTTGAGGTTCTTTTACGTGCCGTTAATCTATGACATGGGACCAACGGCTGGACAGTTGGTTAAAAGAAAAGAAAAGTACTAGTAAGACATAGTACAGTAGGAAGTTTTAACCCGTTAAGTTGTTACTACTTCCACTTCAAAGATCTATTACCACTTCCAGTATTTTGATTCTTTTGATAATACAAGAGAGACATGATATTTCATGAAGAATTACTGAAAACATTTTAATATGCTCCTCATACACACCTATTATATCTTATCTCAAAACAGGGTCTTGAAAAAATGTATGTGCCATGTTGATATCATTAAATTTATCACTTCTTCCTGATCTTGGCTTATCTACAGGCAAGCCCATTTTTGGACAAAATCACTTAAGTACTGATTTTTTCTGTTAGCCAGCCATATTTTCTTTTCTTTGACATTTTTACTTTTGCTAATATGTGCTATGCATATAGTAAGTAGAGAAGAAACTGTATTCCACCCAAAAATTTAATGTCAAGAATTCAGCAGAAATACAAATTTTGAGGTTCACTGAATCGAGAGAGAGAGAGGGACATTAGAAAGCATTTTAAAAAATTGCTCCATCATCACCTTTCCTATCATCCATTTTGCTTGCATTTCATATCATCCACTTCCTTATGCTCATGCTGTGCTATGAGCTGACCACAGATTCCATCCAGGTTCCCCATTTTGTGGTTTTGTGCTGCTGGCTTCCTGACAGGCTTCTGACCCCTTGGCTAGGGGGATGTCCTAAATAAGGGAAGGGTAAGCTGACTATGAAACGAAACACGTGTATGTGGACAGCATAACTCAAAAATAAAAAGCTTTCAAATAACCAAACTTAATATTTTAAATTCGGCATCTTTCAAGGATATGACATGAAGATCTTCAACAAAATCCCCCCCCTGCAAACTACCTTTACATGGAGCATTTTGATTTTCTGATAGCTTTAACATTTTGGTTAAAATACCATATGCTTAAGATATTTTCATTACAAATTCATCTGGTAATAGCCTCTGCAGCCCTCTTCATTCTGGTGAATTTTGCATAACTGTAAGACCCAATACACAAAGAATGTAAACCTAGTTAAAACACACAACAAATTTAAAATTCAATTTTTTTTGTGGAGTTAACCATTTCCAAGATATTCCTTGTAATTGGTTTCGATTTACAATATTAAAACTTTTCTCAAATGGAAAGTAATATTCATTTTTCTTTCTTGTGGTCAAGCAAACTACATCACAAGTTTCAAAAAATATTCAAAAAGCATAAAATCACACTTGTCCACCCAGAATAAGTTCAGCCTACAAAAAATGCTCTGCAATAACCAAAAAGACCAAATCCCAGAACATAAAAAATCAGGAATCTACAGCATAAATTGGCAGATTGCAACAAATTTTACATCGGTAAACAAAAAGACACCTTGAAACAAGGCTTAAAGAACACATGAGAGCAGTAAAATACAAACAAACTGACAAATCAGCAGTTGCACACCACTTTTGGTCTACTAACTATGAAATAGTACCTAACATACACCTTGTAAAACCCGCCAGATATGTGGCAGAGCTGGATGTTTGGGAAAAAATCCATATCATTAAAAACGAATACCATGTATTCAATTTTGAATTGCTGCCACAAAATATATTGTGGAAGTTCATCACTCAGCCACCTGGGATCGTCACACCTCAACATAGAACACCCTGCGGAAATTCAGTTAGAAACCATCGACAACGATGCCCACATGCCATCGAAACCAGTCTGAAAAAATTATACGTAAGCGATACTTGTATTACAAACCAACTCAAAAATATTCTAAAAGAGATTTGACTTTTGCTTTAGCTCATTTTATTTCCATATTCCTCTTCTATTAGCAACTAATATGTAATAAATCTATTTCTGTTAATGTTTATCTTAAGCATAAAGGAAACAGAAGAATAAACCTTTGTAAGAATAGTTTGTTGCAGCATAGGTAGAGAAAATTATGTGAATGTGGCATAACAGATTTTTTACTTTCTCTAGCCCCGTATGTACAATGTAGAAAAATTGATGTCAAGATTTCACCAGAAATACATATTTTAGGACCCCCTGAATCCAAAAAAAGGATTTTTAGAAACAGGTCCATGTGGGTACATATGTGGACAGCATAGCTCAAAAACGAAAAGATGGTTAAATACCAAACTTGGTATTTAAGTTTGGTATCTTTCAAGGATGCGACATGAGGATTTTCAAGAAGAACCCCCCACCCCTAACTACCCTTTATATGAAAGTTTTCAAAAGTTTTGTTTTTCTTAAAAATGGCTGTAACGATTTTGATTAAAATACCACATATTAAAGGCATATTTATCACAAATAAAATGTATATCTTGAATTTTCTGGGAATAGCTTCTAAAGACCTGTTTATTCTGAATACATTTTGCTTAATTTAGTATAACTAGTAAACTATAAGAGAGACAAAAACTTACTTTACAAAAAATGTAGATCTTGTTAAAATACACAAGTTATGTCGTATATATTTTTTTTGTGGAGCTTACCGTTTTCGAAGTATTCCTTGTTATTAATTGTAAAGTGCCCATACTTTTCTCAGAAGGAAGTGTCCATTTTTCTTTTGTTCTACTCCTGGCCAAGCAAAGAAGTGATTTGCAATGACAATCGCATGACAGCTTTTAAAACATTCGACTTTCACTTTAGCCTAGTGCATTCCCTTAGTTCCATTTTACTTATAAGGAATTAAGTAATAAAATTCGCTAATGTCTATCTCGATTAGCATGAGGTTGAAAGAAGAATTATCTTTTGTAAGAAGTTTGTTTGTAGAGTAGCTAGAGAGTCATGTGAGTGCAATGCATCAGATTTTTTTAATATGTATACTGTATGCAATATATAGCAGACATTAAAAATAATCTAATCCAATACTGAAGAGTCAAAAGTCCAAAACTGATTTTCTTCAGTCTGTACAGTTTGTGAGAGACGAATATTATTATTTCCTTAGGGTTAGCATGACATATGGAACAGTTTTAAGCTGCAGTACTCGGTAAGAGAATTGCATATTTTTCCGTCTATATAGTGCACATCATCTACTGTTTTATATGGATTTCTTTGTCAATAACTATAACTATGGTTGCTATAAGAAATTTAACTTCATCTTCTACTGACTTTACCTTTTGTTACTTTAACTGTTTCTTTCTCCAATAATCTTTAACCGTCTAAAGTCTTGCAAATGTTCATAGATTTTGCCAAAGAATTGTCATCTTCTTTGACCTCGGGGCATATTGAAAACATCTGAAGAGGAACAAATGAGATTACAAAGATATCAGAAAATGCTATTTAGAGATTCTTGTGATTCTAAGGTAAATTTCTGTTTATATTGAATATGCCAGGAAGAACCATCATGTCCCATTTAAAAGTTACATGGATGGATTAATTTCTAAATTTCCTCTTACACCTGAACAAGCCATTTAATCGTATGATCAAGTAATGACTGGAGGTTTATTGTTACAGAACTATATATTACTGTTATTTCTTCTTTGGTGGATAATAGCGTGACTTGTCTGCCTTATTGCCTGATACAAAGGTAAAATATTTACAGTTTCTGTTTGAATTCTGTTTTTTGATGTACTCAAAAGACATATTACATATAAAGTAATAAGCTATCTCAATTGAGAAGAGAGATACTGCAACTATCAATATTTATTAATGAAAAACAATAGATTAAATTGCATTCTGAAGGTTTGTTTTGGCTAGCAAACCACTAAACATAGAACTTGTCAAGGCATTTACATTTATACCTATATTTATATACTACAGGGGGAGAAAAAAAAAGTATAAAGCTCTAGTGCTTCAAGCACGAGTTACAAAAACAGTAGAACAGACATATAATCTCATCATTTGGCTTTAGAGGTCTGTACGTTACTGCACTATGCTTAATGTGCTCCATAAAACATATGTACTTCCTTATTTACATGCGCATGTAAACAATGAGTATAAAAAATTACTGTTAAAATGTATAATATCATTTCATTATGGAACACTGATAAAATGTCAGATGACAATTTTCTAATTATCAACATAATAATACTAGTAATTGTGTATAACTAAAATATATACATTCCTAAGCTCATGTTACAATTTACGATACATATTTACAAATATGTTACAGTATTTGCAATGCAAAAATGTGCAATTATGCCTAAAGTGCAAAATATCATTGGATCTGTCTTTACAGATTTTGTGTCATTGCTAAATACTAAAAAAATCATGACATATTTGTGCATGTGTAAGTATTCAGCAGTTTCATTTCTGTATGTATATATGTATATAAAAAAGCACACAGGCATGCACGCACACACTAATATTCACAAAATATAATACATTATAATACTTATAAAAACAGTAATTATTAAGATGCTGTCGGACAGACTTGTCATTTTAATATTCATCTACAAGGTAAAATGATTTTTATTACATAGATACTCCTTAAGAGAAGCCTTAAAAACCGTGAAATTGCTAACTTTTTCCTTGAGATTACTGGGGAAAACATTAAATATCTTGATTATTTCATAATATGCACCTTTCGAAAGCAACGAAGATTAGCATTGGGACAATGAATAAGAGTTTGTCTAGAATTAATGTTATGAATTTCCATGTTTGTTATAAAGCTATGTCAATTAATTACATAGAATTTTAAAATAGATCATACATGTATATAAACAAAAGGTAAGGGAGTATGCCTAATCTTTGAAATAGTTCTTTGCATGACTGTGTCCGCTGTAAGTATTACATATTATTCATATAGCCTTTTTCTGTATCCAGAATATGCATTTACTGAATTACCCCAGAATATTATTCCACACTCGATGGTGTTAAAATAGGCACAATACACTAATTTAAATGTATCAATTGAGTGAAACTTAACCAGTGCTCGGAGAGCAAAACATGCTGAGCTAAGTTTAGGTGTGATGTAGCTAATATGCGACTTCCAGCCCAAATGCTTGTACCTAAAGGCCAAGACATTTGACTTCATTTAGCTTTTCTAAGAATGTATCATTAATTCCTATTTCTATGTGTGATTGTGGTGAGCAAGTAGTTACAAATTTAATTGATTTTGTTTTTTCAAAGTTTACTGAGAGTTTGTTTGCTTTGAACCAATTTGACATACAATTTAGAACAGTCATTGAAATCTTTACTTGTTACTAGAACACTAGTGTCATCTGTGAATAAACAAACACTTGCAAAACTGTTAATGTGCAATAGAGGTCATTTATATAAATCAAGAACAAAAGAGGCCCCAAGATCGATCCCTGGGGAATACCATGTTTTACTGATTTGCATTCTGAGACACTGTTTTGATACCCATTGGAGTTATTAATTTTGATTGTCTCTTCTCTAGGTATCAAATGAACCAATCTAGTATGTTATTCTTTATTCCATAGAAATGAGGTTTTGCTATCAAAGTCTAATGATTCCATCCTACATGTTCCTTTTCATTTAAAGCTGTTAACACCTTATGTGTGAGCTTTTAGGTTGCATTATCTGTTGATATTCCTTTTCTAAAGCCAAACTGTTCTTTGACAAGTAAGTTGATCTTTTCCCAGTAATTATAAAGCACATTGAGCATTACTTTCTCAAATAATTTTGAGAAAACAGACAAGAGAGATATAGGTATATAATTTGAGACGTATATCTTGTTCACCTTTTTTAAGAAGTGGTTGGACAATAGAGTACTTCATGCTGGCAGGAAATATTACACTCTTTAGTGATTTGTTACATAAATAGCTAGGGGGAATGCTTATTAAGTCTGAACATGCTTTTAGGATTCTGCTTGATATCTCATCATTTCCAGAGGAATTTTTGGTCTTGAGCAAATTTATTATATTTTTATTTTATATTCAGAGAATCTGTTTACAAAAGAAGTTTTCAAAAAACTTAATACAGATTCTTTACATCCATAACTTATGTTTAATTTGTTTGTTACATTCAAAAAGAAATTATTGAAAATATCTGCAACCTTTTGGGGAGCTTTCTTGAGAGCTCTTTCTTTTTTCTCTTCTTTTTTTTTATATTCCAGATAGTTTTTATTTTATTATCAAAATTGCATATCTCTTTATTATAACAATATTTTAGCAGCTGTTATTGGTTTTTTTGTTGTTTTAAGAATTTCAATTTCAATTTTTTTATTAATCCTTTAAAATCAATTTTGTACATTGTACTCTGATACAGGATACGTTACAGTACTTCTTGTAGTGACATTCTAATTTTGGGATCTTATTATGTTTCAATTCTTGGCGTAATTCTCACTTATGTTAGCAGGAAGTTTTAATGTCTAATGTAATCCATGTGTTATTTTCCTACTGATTATGTATTTTACTATATTTGACTATTTTTCAAAGTGAGAGTTGAAATGTTGTAGGAAATGATTTACTCCGTTTATTTCATAGACTTCAGTCCATGATTCTTGTTGAAGGGCATATTTCAACATTTTGAGGGTGCCTTCATCTACTTTTCTTGATCTACAATATTTACAGTTTGGTTTTAATTTTGGTTAATCTCTTTAATAAGAAGTATTTGTGACTCATGATCTGAAAGGTCATTGCAAATGGCGAGATTATAGAAGTTTTAATTCTAATCTATATTTATGATATGTTATCTATTGCTGAAGATGAGCCACCCTGCATTCTTATAGGAAAATGTACTGTGTGCGACATATATGTAAAATATATAGAATAGAATTGATCCTTTTGGAGACTAGGTATAAGATCAATATTTGTCACCACAAATTATAAATTCTCATTTCGGTTTCAATATAAACTGTAAGGAATCATCTAACTATTTTTTGAATATCTCGCAGTTACCTGGTAGTGACCGACATAGAGCTACTATTATAAAATTTATTTGATTTATATTTAGCTGAACTGCTCACATCTCTATGTCTAGCTCAATGCAAAACTTGTTAAGATTAATGATTTTATAAGGTACATCATCTGAATAATATGCAAACACCTCCTTTTTGTAAATTTTGCCTTGAATAAGCTGCTCCTAGAGAGTACCCATGCAGTGAAATTGGCACGAATTCCTGTTCTGTTAGGTGATGTTCAGATAAGCAAAAACAGGTGGCTGTAATTTTTCAGAAGCAAGATTAAAAGAAAGTTCGTCAACTTTGTTTCTTATATCCCGAATATGTTGGCGAAATATACAGAAGTTTCTGCTATCATTTATCTTGATAAAATTACTGCCATTTTTTGTATTCCTAAAATTCTTTGTTGATGAACTTCTATTCATTTCAATTGACTTTAAGAGTTCTTTCATGGCTATTTTTGGGGATTTTCTTTAACCTAAACAGTCCTATCAGATATCACAACACTTCTACCCATAATCTGTCAGCAATTAGCTGCAAAATCTGAGGTGCCTTTTGCCTCTAGAATTGAGGTGTAGACCATGAGATGTATAACCATCTCGGTCTTTACCACTAACATCTATCATATCAATGTGAGAGGCAGCAGGGATCAACAAGGTATGCTCAAGTCGCAGATTCATCTCTGTCATCCTCCTATGAAGCTGCTGCCTGTTGTGCCTATGGAAAAGCCCCACAAACTTCACACTGGTGGATTCTCTTACATCACACAGAGCTTTCTTCATTGAGTAGTTATTGTCTCTAGCCAGGCTATTCCCTAGCCCATCCACTAAAACTACATGATCCCTCTTAGTAAAATCAGAAGTTAGTTTTACCAGATCTTCAGTGACATGAGAGGGCCCAGCACTAGGTTTAATTATGCCTACTAAATCATAGTTGTTTCCCAAATCGTACTTTAGCAGGTATGCTATGCCCCTACCATGGCTACTCCCAAGCAACAACACCTTGCTTTTAGTGTTATTCTTATCTAAAACCAGCACAGGAGGATTTGGGGACTGATATATAGTTTCAAGAATACCAAATCTGTTGCTCAGTTTGATGGTGTCAGTCATCAGCAGAGAAATGTTGTTTCCTTCTCAGATTTTGTCTGGAGGAAGGACACTTAAAATCAGGGGTTTACTTTCCTAAATATAGAAAGAATATTATAAAACATTATGGTATAAAGAAAGAAAGAATGAATGAGATAAACTATGAAGAGATTGAGAAGAATAATTCAATAGACTTGATTATGTTAGAGAAATTAGAGAAAGCACTGGAGAATATGAAGAATAGTCATAAATAATTCATGAGCACCTTAAAATAACAGAATCAATATTGGAGGAAGAACAGGTTGGTTTTATGAAAGGTTGATCCTGCAAGAAGAAACAGAATTTTACAAAGGAGACAAGAAGTAAACTTACATGTGACATTTATTGACTTTGCTGAAGCTTTCCATTCTGTAGATAGAAGTTATAGAATATATTGGACAAAAAGGAATGTCCCTTGCATGTAACTAATGCTGTCAAGAGTTTATACAAGATACAAGAACAGTAATAAATATAAAATCCTTGGGACTTAGATAAGGTCTATTTTACTGTACATAAACAGGATGTTTACTGTTATGAAGGTTTAAAATTCTAGTATATTTTCAGTACATGTTTTAATGAAATTCTAGTATTGCATCAAGTCATATAGCAGGAAAAATTTATTTTATTTATTTATTTATTTATGCTAAGCATTACACAGGTGAATATGATCGGTGTTCAGCCCTGGCTCTTTACCGGTCATACTCATATTTTACAATAGTTTATTAATTCTAGTTTATTACACCATTTTGTCTATTTACTGTCCATATCCATTTATTTTTCACTTTGCATAAGAATTGTCCAATCTTCTTACTATCTTCTTGAAACATTTCAACTACTACTACATTTCTATCTATTTTAAACCATTTCTTATTAATATACTTTTTTCTCCAAATTTCAGTTCCTTTACATTTAAATAAAATGTGTTCTATATCTTCATTTCCGCCACATATAGGACATTGATTTTGTGGAATACCTTTCCTTAGACCTTTTAATCTCCATACTCCTGCTTTCAGCCATGCAATACCTTCTCGCTCCTCTTTATTTGTCACATCAATGTACTTTTCCCTTCCCCATGAGACTTTCATTGGTATATAGAAAACTAAAGATCTCTTTTCAGTTATTTCACTAAATATTTTTTGTATTTCTATATCCTCAAATCTTTTCCTTGCCAACTTCCAGAAGTTATTCACATTATTTTCTCTTCTTCTCCACATTTCCCCTAACCCACTACTTTCCAGGTTATTTCGAAGACAATCTACCCATCCCTTGTTCTTTAAACTTTTCTCTTGATATACTAAACACTGTTTTAACAAATTCCTTTCTTCCAATTTCAATATCCTATGCCAAAATTTCAATGCCCTTTCCATAATCTTTCCCTTACTTGCCACTCTACCCAGCTCTATTTGTGCTACCTGCCTAACAGTTGCATTTGGTAACCCCAGTATTTCTTTGCAAAATTTCCTATGCACCTCATCTATGCCTTCCCATCCTCCTTCTAATCCCCATACTTCTATCCCATATAGCATTTTTGCCTCAACCACCATATTGTACACTTTTTCTAACCATCTAATATTTATATTAGGTGCTTTGTATTTGCAACTTCTAATAGCTGATAAAGCTCCTTTTCCTTTTGCCAATGCAAATTTCTTTTGCTTTTCCCAATTGCCACCACTATCAATTTTAACTCCTAGATAAATACATTCTCTCACTACCCTGTACTCCTTTTCATTCTCATTCTTCCATTTTTCATATTTTCCCCCTTTTTTGAACACTACAATCTGCGTCTTGTCCTGGTTCACTTTTAAACTCCACTCTTTACAGTAATTATTTAATGTTTGCAAGGATTGTTTCAAGCCATTCACTGTAATTGCACCTATAACTAGATCATCTGCAAACAGTAATCCTGGAATCTGAATATTATTAATTACTGGCATCGAGTTATTATTTCTCCCAATTTCTGTTAATACATCATCTATATATAAATTGAATAGGACTGGACTTAACTTACATCCCTGTCTAAGGCCTTTCTCTTGTTGGATTTCTCTTGTTACAACCCCTTCCTCCACTCTTATACAAAAAGTATTTTCCTTATATAATGCTCTAAGGGTGTCCACCATTTGTTTACTCACTCCTTTAGTCAACAACTTATGCCACAGCAATTGAAGCTCTATCCTATCGTATGCTTTCTCTAAATCCACAAAAGCCATATATAACTTTCCTCTTTTGTCTTTCAAGTATTTATCTACCAGTGTTTTTATAATAAATAAGTTATCAACTGTCCTCCTCCCTTTTCTAAAGCCCATCTGAAGTTCCGAGAGGATATCATATTCTTCAACCCATGTTTGTATCCTGCTTGCCATAATACCAGTAAAAATTTTTCCTACATTTGATAATAATGCAATGCCTCTATAGTTGTTTGGTTTGTCAACGCTACCCTTGCCTTTGTATATTGGATGTATGATTGCTTTCCTCCACTTATCTGGTATATACCCCTTCACCTTAATTGTGTTAAATAAGTCTACTAAAACCTTAACTCTGTTTATTTCAGTGCACCATTCCTTAAGGAACTCTGGAGGGATTCCATCTATTCCCGTTGCTTTATTTCTTTTCATTATTTTCACCTGTTGGATTATTTCTTCACTTCTTATTATATCATCGAGTATATCTACATAGTTATTACCTATTTCCCAATTTCCTATCTCATTTTTACTCTTTTTTTCCCCATACAAATTTTTAAAATATTCCATCCATTCTCCTGGTTTTATACTTGGTTTTGTTACATATTTATTATACATTGATTTCATAACCTTCCATATCTCATTTGCATTATTTTCATTTAGAATTCGTATCAAATTACTTTCATATTTTTTCATCCAGCTTGTTTTCTTTTGTTCCAGTAATAAATTATATAAATCCCTCCCTTGCATATACTCTTTCTTTAATTCTATGTTTCCTAATTCCCTCCACTTTATGAGCAGCTGTTTGACTTGTCTTTTAGTTACTCTACATTCTTCATCAAACCAGCCCTCATCTCTTTTGTAAACCTTCTTTCTCATTTTCATTTCCTCCCCAGCCCTTAGCATAATGATATTTAAGATATCCATAGCACTTTCAATTTCTTGTTCCTTTATCATAAAACTTATTCCACACTGACATATCTGGCCATAATTAGAGTTTAGTGTCTGCCTAAATTTATTGCAATACTCTTCCTTCCATTTGTATCTACTGTATTCTTCTATGTTGCACTTTTCCTCCCTTAAATTATAGACTATTTGCTCTGTGCATGTTTTTATGTCTACTATCAATGGAAAATGCCCACTGTTGGAACTTAAATTTAGTATCTTAAAATTACTTAAAATATACCCCATATTAATTGGCCATAATACATAATCAATCACACTTTGACCATTATTACTAACATACGTATATTCTCCATTCACATCTTCTCCATATTTCCCATTCAAAATATCAAAGGCATTCAATTCACAGAATTCTATAAATTTCATATAGCCTTTGTCAACTATCTTATCTTTGCTGTATCTAATTTTCTCAGGTTTCTCTAATGTATCATTGCTCATCCACCTATTCCCTCCAATAACATCATTTTCGCCAATCCTAATATTAAAGTCTCCCATTAATATAATCTCAGAATTACCATATCTCTCCTTTAAATGTTCTATTTCTATCTCTAGGTGTTTAAGGAGGTCCGGATTATGAAAGCGCGAAGGAAGAGGAGGATTGTATACTATGCCTATACATATAGCATTTTCAACTATTTGTTTCTCCTCTAATACAATCCATAGTATTTCTTTTCTCCTTGACCAAGTTTCTTTAACTCCTTTACTTAACGTTTTCTTTACAAAAAAGCCTATGCCTCCAGATGCCCTCCCCTTTCTTGCTACCTTATCTCCTTTTATCCCTACAAAATCAAAATACTTTACGTAAACCTGGTCCTCTTTTAGCCATGTTTCAGCTACCGCGAGATAATCAAGTTTTGTCAATAATTGATTTAAACTCCCCGCATATATTTTGTTTTTAACTCCCTCACAATTCCAGAATCCAAGCCTCCTTATATTCTCCCTTCCCTATTGTGAGCCTAATCTAAATCTAAATGTTTCTAGAGTTCTTTTACTCCTTAATTGTATCCCTTCTCGGGAAGAAATAGTTTTATTTCTATCTAAAACTAGCACGCTGCCATGTTCAGATGATATGATGTTGTCTTCTTCCCCTTCTGTATTTTCCCCGCTACTCTGTTGCCACGCCTTCTTTCCCTTCGCAGCCAAATTACGTGCGGCTATTACTTCCCCTCTTCTCGGTGACACTATTTTCCTAGGTGACGTCACTCTGGTGGCTCCTCCTCCTGTTGCTTCCTCTGTTGACGTCATTTCTTCGTCAGCTGTTATTTCTCTCGTAGGCAAGTTGGATGACGTCCTATCTGCATATGCCGTCCTCATATCCATGCTGACAGGCAGATTTCGGTTCCAACACACACTTTCACTGTCTTCACCCACATCCATTCCTTTTTGTTTGGACTTTGATCTTCCTGTTGTGCTTCCTAAAGTTGGCGTTGACATTTGCTGAGTAATTTCCTCTGTGCCTGATTGGGGTTCTCTTAGCTCCTTCTTGTCCAGATGCGATGTCTTTTCTCCGTCAATCCACAATTGGAAATTTCTAATATAAGCTCTTCTTCCCTGGGCTCTTGCTTCTTTCATTTTTTGTACCAAATTTCTTTGCAGAGCTCTCTTCTTAGGTGATAAATCTTTATTAATAAAAATGTCTGTTCCTTTTAATTTCTTGGCTCTTTTAAGTACTTCATGTACTAATTGGGCTGTTGCAAATTTCACTATAATTGTTCTCTTGCCAAGTTGTCTTCCAACTCGATAAGCTTCAATAATTTCCCATCTGTACAATTCCAAATTCAGCTTTTCCTTCGTTATTTCTAATATTTCTTCTGCTGGCCATTTATACCTTCTTTCCTTAACTCCTGTGAACACTAAATTAAATCTTCTCTCCCTTTCTTCCAATCTTTCCATTCTTTCCTTAACCATTTCAACTTCCCTTCTTGCTTCCTGCACCTCAACTCTAACATCTTCTTTGATATCTGTTGCCATCTTTTCCAATTGTTTACCTATTCGTTGTTCCATACCTTCTATTTTGTTCATTTTCTCAGTCAGGTTTTCCAGCATTGTTATTATATCTGCAGGGCCGGGGTTTACCTCAATTCCTCCAATCACTAGCAACAAAGTTATAACACTTGCTAAAACCAATATGTTTGTCATCTTCTCTCCAAAACTGTGTTTACTATTCACCAATTTTACTTTTCTAAACTGTCCAATTCTTGCTCTATACACTGTAATGTCCACTCCCATCGTGACTTAGATCCTTCTTCCTTCACCGCAGGAGCACCTCTCAAAACACAACCTTCCTCTATCACTGCTGGCTTAGCACTCCCAGGAAAAATTAGTAGTATTCAAATGTAATGTTATGGCTAGCTTAGCATCTTTACTTCCTTTATTTGTTCCTACAGCCATAATATGAATTTGTTTATTACTAAAGTTTATCTCAACCTTAAAAGACATTATGAAAGTAAATGGAATTGCTGGGACTCTATCTCTTCATTCATTAGCTTCATTTTTTTTTCTGTTGTTGCACTGTCACCCATTGCTAACATTGATTATTATTTTCAGCTTTAAACACATTATTCAATATGGAATATTTTTCTGTATCAGATTATACGAGGTACGTCGAGAAAGTAAGTTCCGTTTCAATTTATCTCCGCTGCAGCGCTGCGATCGCAGTTCCGCACATGCGCGGTAGACGCTCTGTATCAAGGAGAAGAAACATGGACCATTTTGAGATCGCTGTCAGCCACATACACTTTGTTGTGCTTGTTTACAATGTCGGTGTTGATTGAAAATCCCGCTGCTTGTGAAATGAGATCTGTGATTCGTTTTTTGAATGCTAGGAAAGTGAAATCATTGTATTTATCGGAAAATTTGCGAAGTTTACGGACAAAATGCGATGAGTGATTCAATGGTGAGAAGAAGGGTCCGACAGTTCAATGAAGGACGTAGTGAAGTGCACGATGAAGAATGAAGTGGGCGTCCATCTTTGGTTACAGAAGAACTGGTTCACGCGATTGATGACAAGATCCAGGAAAACAGCAAGTTTACAATTAGTGCTCTCGCTATGAATTTCCCCAAAGCTTACGATCACTAATTCATGAAATTGTTACCGAAAAACTGAAAGTTCGTAAACTTTGCTCACGATGGGTACCAAAGATTCTTACTGAGCAACACAGAACAAAGCGGATGGGTAGTACACTTCAGTTTTTAACCCGTTATGATGAAGACGGTAAAGAATTTCTGACACAGATAGTCACAGGAGATGAGACTTGGGTTTCTTACGACACCCCTGAAAGTAAGCGGCAATCAATGGAATGGAGGCACACTTCATCCCCATCAAAGGTTAAGCGGAAACAAATATTGACACCTCGAAAAATGATGTGCACAGTGTTCTGGGACTGCAAAGGCATCTTACTCCTTGATTTCTTACCGCGTGGTCAAACAATCAAAGCAGATGTTTATGGCGTGACACTTAGGAAATTGCGCCGCGCAATACAGAATAAGCGCCGAGGATTGCTGTCAAGAGGTGTTGTTTTTCTTCACAACGCACGACCACACACTGCAAATGTGACGAAAAACCTCCTACAGGGATTTGGCTGGGACGTGTTTGACAATCCTCCGTACAGCCCTGACCTCGCTCCTCGCGACTTTCATCTGTTCTTACATTCAAGTCTTTCCTTGGCGGTCAACACTTCAACAATGACGAAGAGCTGAAAGAAAATGTTTCCAACTTTTTGAAGACACAGGCGGCAAACTTCTATGAAGAAGGTATACAAAAACTTGTGCCACGCTATGGCAAATGCCTGCAAAATTTCGGCAGTTATGTGGAAAAGTAGTTTAAGAGTTGTAGAGTTTTGTGCAATAAATAATTATTCTGTATCTGTACACAATTTAATTTTATTACCAAACGGAACTTACTTTCTGGACGTACCTCATATCTTATTTTGAGCCACTATAGATTTCTGTGGGTTCAAAATTGTAAATAAAAGGTGTTTGCAGTAAACACTCAGTAATTTTCTGTTTATTATATATGCTTATTATGCATGATGGCATAGAGCAATATTTTTCTTCGCTATTAGTAGAATCTTTTATCTTAGCTATTTGTATACTCTTATCTTTAAGTGTAATATTTTTTAAATTTAGTATTTTAGGAAAATTATATTCCTATGGAATATAAAAATTAGGCAGAGAGAAACCTTTTTGTTATTGTTTTTGAGTAGGGACAAAGCAAGTTAAATTGCTAGAGAAGTGGAGACAGTTTTTAAAAGAATCTGGTATTCTCTAACTTCTTCCATTCATTGTATATACAAAGTTATCTGTCAATTTAGCTAACAGGTGGTATTTGTGAGGGCAGTTAGCCTTCTAGATCTCACCCCTGCACTATACTATCTTTTATTTGTTGATTCCAGGTTTATTTCTTCAAAATTGTTAGTAAAATAACTTTTGATTAACGCTAGAATATGAACATTCAGTGTTTCAACAAATTCTACTTTAATTTCTCTGCTCTGATCCATATAGACAGTAGGCACAGCAAGTATTGCACTTGTATTAAAATTTGATTTAAAGATTTTAACAGAAATACACATTTTGGGGCCCCCTGAATATAGTAAAATATATATATATATATAGATTTAAAACAGCATTTTTGGAAAAAAGGTATGCATGTGCATCTTGATTTCAATGGAGATATACATTTTGGGGCCCCCTGAATATACATAAAAAAAAAAGCAAAAAATATTTAAAATAGCATTTTTGGAAAAAAGGTATGCATGTATGTTTGCATGTGTGTTAACAGCATAACTGAAAAAGTAAGTGTCTCAGAAATACCAAATCTCATAATTAAGTTAGGTATTCTGCAAGGATGTAGTGCAAAGATTTCGAGATAAATTCTCCCAATGAAAACTACACTTTACAGAGAAACATTTTCCAAAGTTGCAGGAATAAGAAATCTCATGCTTAAGTTAGGCATTCCCATTGGCTAAAGTCAAGCATTTTCAATCCACCAAAATAAAACTACCCTTTACATAGGAAAAAGTATATTTCTGAAAATTCCACATACTATTTGTATTAAATTATGATGTATTACAAGCATTACGATCACAAATAAACTATATTCCTCAAGATTTCTGGGGGATGTAAACATTTTTGCACTTGTAATAATTCTGTATAACATATAAAGTATATGCTAGGGAAAATCCTGAAGGAAAAGTGAAGCACTAGGTAAAATACACAATTTATTATGAGAATCTATTTGTAGCTTTAGCCATTTCTGAAATATTATCTTTGGTGTTTTAAAGTTTTTATCTAGTTCTAAAACAGTAAATAATAAGAAAAATCATATTTAAGAAAATGACAGACCTCTGTAAACTTTGTAAAAAGCCCATATTCAGGAAACTTTGTAGCATTAACTTTTCCAAGATATTCATTTTCGTTTGTTTAAAGTGCTTATCTGCAGAATGATATCTATCACAGTATTTCTTAGGCTTTAAGTTTAGATTTACCTCAACATAGTATGCCCCCCACCCCCCTAGATATGCTACAAGCAATGGTATAACAATCCTCAATGTTGAAAGCAAGGCTTTGATTAGTAGCAGTAGGTATATTGTGTTTTCATTATTTTCAAATTCCATGGATTTAACCTTAGATCTACAGTATTTTGGTGTTATCTATGGATATACAGATTTTAAAACAGAATATATGAATTCTTTACAATAGACAGAATACCCAGATCAGGGAAAAGCATGGAGAATTACTAAAAAAAAGATAATTCTCCATGCCCCCACCAGAAATCAAGCCTGGGACCTCAAATTAATGCTACTGATGGGCACTGTTCATACCTTTGGTGTAATGTTAAGGTTTGTTTTTAAATAACATCACTTTCAAGAGACATAATGAGTGTTTAAAAAGCATCAAGCATCAATATTTTTCTCTATTTCTTTTTCTGTATGCTTCACTGTAGTTGACTTCTGAAAAATCTGCTTATTTGGTAACAGTCGGCAGACTAAATATAACAAACAGTCTGGGATTTTTAACTGTGCTTTAAGAAAACCAAGTAGGGATGGAAGGTGAGGCATATAAAATAAGGTTAACTATTTTATATGCTCTTGGCAGGTAAGATATCAAGAATAAGAATGTAATTGGAGCGAACTGACCCACCTGAATGCTAAAATGCAGTCTGACTCCACATTAATCCAATCAGATGCAGGCTCAGACAACACAACCGATTAGCAATTTATTTTAAACGTGCTATCTTATGTGAATTGTCTTGGCAATTAATATGACAGGGCAGCCCCCTGGCTGGAAGATTACCACACTAGCTTCTGGTTCTTGAAGAATCAGTTATTTGATCAAAATTCCAGCACATTGGAAATGTTGACATGATTCTTACAATCGAAAAGTGTTATTAAAGATCATAGTACATGCAACCGCCAAGATATTTACTCACCAGCTCTATTGACACCCAGCACCCTTAGCTCTTTGTTTTACATTTTACTAATACTCAGAGAAACTTTTATAACATTGCTTTATTAGATTAAATTTCAGGTGATTGCTTTTTGGAGGTACTATAAGAATCTTCAAAAAGAAAAGCAAAAAATCTGATGTGTACAATTCACATGACTTTCTCTACATCTCTGCAACAAATTATTCTTAAAAAGCTTATACTTCTATTTACTTCATGCTAATCAGTAAAAAATCTGATGTGTACCATTCACATGAGTTTCTCTATATCCCTGCAACAAATTATTCTTAAAAAGCTTATACTTCTATTTACTTTATGCTAATCAGAAAAAATGAGCAGAAATAGTCTTATTACTTGCTTCCTTGTAAGTAGGTTAAAATGATAGTCAAAAGCTGGTTTCTATATCAATGAAGTTCCTTTGTTTATATGGACAGGAGTTGACAAGTTCCTATATGAGAAAAATAAGTTTTTCATAGCAGAAACCAAAAATAAGGAATGTCTCAAAAATGACGAACTCACGAAAAAAATGTATATAACATAAATTGTGTGTTTTAACGTGCTCTACATTTTTTGTGTAGTATATTTTTGTCCATTTCTTACGGTTTTGCAGTTATTCCAAATTCAGTAAAATTCATCCAGAATAAACTACTCTTCAGAGGCTATTCCCAGAAAATTCAAGATGTACATTTTATTTGTCAGGTAAATATCTTTAATATACGAAATTTTAATCCAAATTGTTGAGAGCCATTTTTGAGAAAATCAAAATTTTTGAAAAAAGTTCCATGTAAAGGGTAGTTGGTGGTAGGGGGATTTTTCTCAAAATTTTCGTGTTGCATCCCTGGAAGATACTAAACTTAAATACCAAGTTTGGTATTTTACCTACTTTTCGTTTTTGAGTTATTGTGTTCACAGACACACGGACACATGGACACACACACGGACCTTTTTGGGAAAATGCTTTTTTTTTGGATATTGGGGACCCTAAAACATATATTTCCGGTGAAATCTCAGTATCAAATTTTTGGGTGGAGTGCAATACCTTCTCTATACACTATATACATAGTGCATACAGAGAAAGTAAAAATTAGCAGAAATAGACACATTACTTGCTTCCTTGTAAGTAGAAGCGAAATAAGGGAGTACCATAGGTTAAAGGGATAATCAAAAGCAGTTTGCTATGTCACTGAAGTTCCTTTGTTTACATGGACAGCAGTTGACAAATTCCTGTATGAGAAAAGTATAAGTTTTTTATAGCAGAAACAAAAAATACGGAATGTCTCAAAAACGTCGAACTCCACAAAAAAAATGTATATAACATAAATTGTGTGTTTTAATGTGCTCTACATTTCTTGTGTAGTAGGCTTTTGTCCATCTCTTATGGTTTAGCAGTTATTCAAAATTCAGTAAAATTCATCCAGAATAAACTACTCTTCAGAGGCTATTCCCAGAAAATTCAAGATATACATTTTATTTATCCGGTAAATATCTTTAATATACAAAATTTTAATCAAAATTGTTGAAAGCCATTTTTGAGAAAATCAAAATTTTCGAAAAAAGTTCCATGTAAAGGGTAGTTGGAGGTGGGTTTTTTTTTTTTTCTCAAAATCTTTGTGTCGCATCCCTGGAAGATACTACATTTAAATACCAAGTTTGGTATTTTACCTACTTTTCGTTTTTGAGTTATTGTGTTCACAGCCACACAGACCTTTTTCCGAAAATGCTTTTTTTTTTTAGATAAAGGAGACCCTAAAACATATATTTCCGGGTGGGGAAACAAAAAAAAAAAATTCTGGATTGTCGTATTTACTCGCATAAATTCCCTTTTTTCCCTAAAATTTTAAGTTGAAAAATCAACCCCCCCCCCCTTATGCAGATATTTAAAAAGTTGGGCAGGTACCTGTGATAACTAAAGCCAAATCCAAAGAAAATGAAGCCAAAGAAGGCAGGGTTGCTTCCATAGTTACACTGTTGTTGCACTCTTTCGTGAATTGAAGAGCATTACTTAATTTCCTTCTGGCATTAGTGGTGGGAAGTTTTGGGCCCGTGAAAGCATGTGAAAACGGCATAACCTTGAGACCTCATCATCTTTAACTAGCCTTAAAATGTTGCCAAAGAATGAAACATAAATTTATTGTGAAACACAATATATGCACATATCTGTAAGGTTACTGATACAATGTTATAATTTTTCCAGACGCTATGCTCTTATGCAACCATCCTGGTAGCGTGACCTTGGATTCAGCTTCTACAACACCGAAACACATTGCAAAGATAAATATCATGAATAGAGTGAACAATACGCTCAACCATACATTTTAAACATACCTGCTTTATTCTGCATCACTTTCATCTGTTGACATTGCTAAATTCTCGTCATCAGATTCATTATCCCATGTCATGTGGTCCTTGGATCCATTCTTTGGATTGCAAATTCCAGTGTTCTTGAAACTCTTGGTGATAATTTCTGGTTTGGTCAGATCCCAAGCATGTTTTATCCACTGACATACTTGGTCAATGGAGGGTCATTTGATGTTGCCAACTTGAGTGAGAGGTAGTGGACCAGATGCCATCCGAACACCAGACAAGATGTCCTTTAAACTATTTATTAATTGACACATCCAGAGGTTGTAGCACCGGTGAAGGGCTTCCAGGTATTATAGTAGGAGCTGGGTTTATTCGCAACAGTTCTTCTTTAACTGGTTTTGCCACATGGCTCCGGAAACTCTCCAAAAAAAGTATGGCCTCCTTCCTTAACAAAGCTCCAGGGCATTCATCTCATACAATTTTCAGCAACTCCTTCATGAGGTCATCCATCCTTTATCTTGCACCCTCACAATTATTCCGGATGGGATTGCACTTTGGTAATGTTTTTCTCTTAAAAATAACAAAGGGTGGAAGCCTTCTCCCATCTGCTAGTATTGCTAGCATCAATGTACAGTGAAGTTTTTCTGCACCTGCAGTTTTAATTAGTAAAATAGTAGATGCACCTTTTATATCCACTGCTGTATTTCTTAATATATATAAAAAACTGGGGAAAGTTCTTCTCACTGGTGGTATGAACACCAGCTATGAAATCCTTAGTAGTCTTATTCTGAATGCTTAAGGACATCAAATTTCATCCTTACAAATTGCAAGTTTTTCGAAAACTTAACCCCAAAGACAAGGAAGAATGAGTTAATTTCGGCACTGACATGATGGAATTGCATCGCATAAATTCAGACATCTTGAATTATCTTTTCATGTCCAACGAAGCCCATTTTAATCTTTTGGGTATCATCAACAAGCAGAATATGTGATACTGGTCTTCAGTAAACCCTCAAGAGCTGCACAAATGCTGCTAACTCTAACAAGGTGACAGTTTGGTGGAAGAGCTTTTCCAAAATGACAATGAAGAAACAGTCACAATTAATTCACAACGTTATGACACTATGAAGCAAAACTTTGTTGAACTTTCCTTCCAATAGCATGGCAATGACCCAAAGCAAAATGGTACAACAATGCACAAGTGAGTATGCCTGTTGTTTGTAGACTGTTTGGAAGGGTCGTCTCTGGTTTCGGAGACATTCTTTGGCCTGCTTGACCACCTGTTCTTACTGTCCAAGACTTTTTTTCTATGAGGATATTTGAAGGACAGTGTGTTCAAGAATCATATTCAGAAAATTCAAAAACTTAAAGAAGCCATTGTCACGAAGTTGCATCTTTTGACAACCTGCAGAGGAGGGTGTTCAGCAACTTCCAGAAGCATTTACAAAAGTGCATCAACTTTAAAGGTCTTCTTTCCAACACTACTTTCAAGAAATAAACTTTTGAATGTTGGTAAGTGAATGGCATGTTTCAGTGTTTATAGAATTTACCACTTTCTGTTTTATGGTTACCATTCAATAATATATGTCTGTCTGAAAAGTAGCAGTCAGCTAGACACCAGCCTGTATCATCAAGTAACAATATTACATGGAGAAATCATTACTTTCATACAAACTATGTTATTTGGGGAATTTATGTCCACATATTGTTTTTCTCTACTTCCAGATCTGAGCTAAAATATGAAATAAGAAAACAGCTTTAACTTGAATATTCATAGTTGAATAAAAAATGGTTACATAGTAGTAAATTTCAGAAAATTTCCTGAAAAATTGCTCTAACATTGTTTGATAAAGTGGGAGATCTTAAGAAAGTTAACTTAGAATGACTGTCCATAGCTTTAGATTACTTGTAGTTTTATTTTTTCTAATATTTCCTTTGGAGGTGAAGATCTGCCAAATAAGAGAGAGAGGGCAGAGGGGGAAAAGGCAGAGAGAATATATATATATATATAGAGAGAGAGAGAGAGAGAGAGAGCGAGCGAGCATGTCTAATGCCAACATGTGTCAGCAAATGTTACGTGCTCATGCTTTATTGGCCAGATTATTTTGCTGTTACAGTTTTTATTTCAACTACTGGCTATGCATCATGTATTAAGAGTGCGATACAAATTAAACTGTACGTTTGTGTGTTATTTAGTCTGTGGAACTAAACTGTACTTCTGAGTATTATTTAGTGTGTGATACAAACTAAACTGTGCACATGTGTATTATTTAGCATATAGTACATCTGCACATTATTTAACCTACATTACAAACTAAAATATAAATCTGTAAGGCGCACGATACAAACTAAATATAGTACTCATGCCATAGTAATTAATAGGCCAAGAGAATGCTGTACTGTTTCGTTCCCGGTTGCTGTTTGGGGTATGGCAGAAAAGATGAAGGTAAGAGGTAAGGAAAAGATTTGTTTGCAAAATGGTTAGAGCAATACTACGAAAAGACTGACAGTTATCATTGGAATGCACAATTTGTGATGTGCATTTTTCAGAAGTTCTCATTGTAAATCTGAACGTTTCATTGTAAAGGGAGAAATCCCTCAAGTGAAATGGAAATTAAAGCACGGAGCAGTTCCTCACATTTTCCCAAATTTCTCTCAAATAAGCTGAAAATCAGGAAACCATCCAGGATGCAGCAACATCAAGTTACCACGAAGGGAAGAAACAACAGTAAGGATAACTGGTAAGGGGAAACTTCAGCTGCGGCTTGTGAAGGTCAAAGTCAAGGTCAGGCTAGTTCTACTCAAATTCAAAAAGTAATTTAAATGATGCCAAAAGGAGAATATTGTCTCTTAAAAGATAACGAAAGAATGCAAATGGAAATTTAATTTGAACTAAGTGCAGTTTATCCTGAGCTAAATTTTAATTTGTTAGAAAAGCCGACTAACAACGCTGAGCTGTTTTAATATAAAGATAACAAATTTCTAGTAAGAAACAGAAAATGATTATAGATACCATTCTGAAAAGTTGTAAAGTAAAATCTCCAATGGTATGAGGTATAACAATGACTTTAGTTTAGAGAGTTTATTACTTAAAATAAAGTCCCCAAAAGGTTATAGGCATTGTCTGCATCACAATTTGTTACCTCTTCCTTCTGAAAATCATTTAAGAAAACTCTGCAAAGGACTTAAGTGCCCCTATGGAGTAAATCCTCACAGCACAAGTGCTATTTCTCAGTACTATAAGAATGAAATGGATGAGAATAAAAGAAAATGGCATTGTAATATTTGATGAAAAGCTTAAAGAAGAAATTAGCTTTAACAGTGCCTCACTTAAAGTGGATGACTTTGTTGATTTGGGTGACCTCATGCCAGATTTTCAAAACAATCAGATAGTAAATCATGCATCTGCTTTTATATTTGTTCCTTTTATGCAACATTTGGTCCAACTAGTTGCAATTTACTCTAGCAGAAATGCCACTCCTGGTGATATTCTAGCTAAACTTTTGTTCCAAGTGATATCACAGCTAGAACAAGCGGGGGCCAGAGTGATTGGTTTTTACCTCTGATGGTAGTCAGTCAAATAAAAAGTAAAATTCTTTAGAAATTAGTAAGAAGAAAAATGCAATACAGTGACAGATTAGTAATCCTGCAGAACCAAAAAGGAAAATATGGGCATTTTCCAACTTTATGCATGTATTAAAATGCATAAGAAACAATTTCCATGACAAACTTGAAGTGACTTACAAGGATGTAAATATAAATTACAGTTTCTATAGGAAGCTATTTGAGGAAGATATTTCGGGGTAAGAGCTTGTCCCAAGCTAACAACAGCTCATTTAGATCCCTCATATTTTCAAAAAATGAATGCTAGGTTTGCATTCCAACTGTTCAGTGACAATGTTGTAAAAGGCCTAAAATTTTATTCGAGAACATTAGAAAATTGAACAATTTACAAAGGATTTAAATGATCTTGCCGATGCTCTCAATGCATTCACATCTTTTAAGGCTTTGTATAAATATTCATCCTCCCATACAAATATTCTCAAATTTCTTCACGCTATTCAATCTCAAAAAATACATTTGCCTCCTCTAGATCAATGGAGTCACTATTGGCACTTTAGAAATGACGAAATGGCTCTGGGAAAGAGGATATAAATATGTGTTAACAGGGAAACTTGCCCGAGATCCTTTGGAACATAACTTGGGAATCTTGCACTCACTCAGTTCAGGTGATCATCCTTTGATGATTGATTTTCTCCATTTGCACTTACTTCAGTGTATTTATATTCCAATAAAACAAGCACTTGCCTCTAGAGGAAATTATAAGCCTAAAAGGGATCTGATTATGCCCTCTTTTATAAAACAGCTGCTCATGTTAGCTAGAAATGTTGGAAGTGCGCAACAAAACTACTAGGAAATCAGTGGAAAACTCTATAAGAGAAAAAAAGTGTTATTAAAAATTCTTCTAATTTTGAAGATCGGGAAACCTCTATACCAGAGCTTGAAAACACTGTTCCTGCTCCTTCTGGTGACAGATATTTGGTATATCATGTGGCAGGATATATTGTTAAGCATTCCTCAAGATTTAATAAGTGTGAGCTCTGATCCCGCTCATGAGAGGGAAATGAAAACCGATACTCAGTTTTCACTGAAATCAAGGATTATGGATCCAGCAGCAATACTATGTTTCTAACACGTCCCTCTAAAAGTTTATGTGATATTCTGTTCCATACTGAAGTAAAAGTTGTTGAAAAACTGAGTTCAAGTACAATGTGGGGTGACATGTTTTAACACTGTCTACACTCAATTGACACAATTGCACTTGAACCTTCAGAAACTTGTTGCTGTGTTGAACACACCATGAACATTATCCCTAAGTTGGTTTATCACTATTTAAAGTGTCTGTTCTTCTTCAGACCAATAGAGATTCAAGCTTGCAAATCTACGAAGTCCATATGAAATGAAAATTTTATTTGTAACATGCTTCATTTAGCAAGTAATTAATGTAAAAAGGTTATTTTAACATGTTTATCAGTTTTCATGCATTGTAGCTATTTTCCTTTCATAGTTACCTACAGTTTTATTACTTCTTATGTTTTCTTATTTGTTTTGTTTTTCTGCTCATCATATTTGTGAAGAATATGTATAACAAATTATGTGTCTTTCACAAATACTCAAAGAATTAAAACATTAGCATAGCAAGAAGTAATGCGTTAGAGTAGCTAGCTTAATACAGCTGTTGTAGGATAGTATCTATACTGGCACCGCAGAGCACGCTTTAACTCCTTGAGTGATCACACTAGTTTATTCTATTCGTCATGGTACAAGATTTATTGCAGATGGAGATTATAATGCAAAACATCAACATTGGGGTTCTCGCATCAGTAAACCAACAGTTTGAACTCTTTAAGTCTGTTAAAGAGCCTAACCTCATATCAGCTTCCACTGAGAGGCAACTTATTGGCCAAATGATACACAAAAAATTGCAATTCTTCTTCCAGGTCTTTTTCATCATGAAGATCCATTTAAACAACTATTTTGACTTATCCTCAGATCACTCTCCTGTGCTAATGATTATGAACTCTTCCATGGTTAAACATTGTCCACCACCAAAACTTTATAACAAACCTACCAACTGAGAAATTTTATCACCAACTTTACTATTTAAAACCTACAAGGACTTAGATGATGTGGCTGAACATTTAACATCTGCTTTACAGAAAGCTATATGGCAGTCTAAGCCTCTAATGCATAATACAGTCAATCAATATCCATGGGACATTAGAGCAAAAGTAGAAGACGAAAGAAGGCTGCAACAAGTGTGGCAATGATGCAGACAAAAATGCTTTTAATAGAGCTTGCCGTCATTTATGAAGACAGTTAAAATTCTATAAAGATGAAATGATTGCATATTATTTTCAGACCGTAACATCAAATGTAAGCCCTTGCTTTGGAAAGCAACAAAAAATTGTAAAAACCAAAATCACAGATTCCATCAATCAGAAATAAGGACAATACTTGGGCTCAAGTTGACAAAGGTAAAGCTGAACAATTTGCAGAACATTTGGCATGTGTCTATGAAATGGTGACTCAGAAGAGCATTTCTGAAGAAGAAATTATGGCTAACATGTCTCCTCCTCTCTATTGTCCCCTGTCCAGTCTGCTGAAATCAAAAGCCATATTAATCCTACCAAAAGCCCAGGTTCATAACCTTGTTACTGGTAAAGTTTTACAAGAATCTCAAATAAATGGAGAATTCAGGCAAATAACAGTAAATCTCATCAGATCACGTTTTCGTGCAGTATGCCCTAAAGTGTATTTAAATCAAACAGAAATTCAGTAATGTCAACTGCTAAAATACCTTGATTTGCATGTAGATGAACATCTAGCATGGATGCTGTAAAGAAGAGAAGCAAAAATAAAATTCAAACAATTATACTGGTTACTAAACAAACAATCTCATGTGTCCCTCTGTAACAAAATATTAATATAAAACACCATCATTAGACCTGTATAGACATATGGTATCCAACTTTGGGGAACTGCCAGTAACTCCAACATAGACATCTACGGAGATTTGAATCCAGATATAATTGTTATCTGGCCAACACTCCATGGTATGTCTCTAATGCCACCTCACATAATTACCTATGCATCCTGACAAAGGAAGAAATCACATCCCACAGTCTTCAATATCAACAGCCATTATGTAACCATCCAAATCTCCTTGCCATCAATCTACTAAACATCAGTACAATTATTAACTACCTACTGCAATGTAACGTTTTGGACCTACCATTCTGCTGTAGTTAACCTTAATGTTCCAGTGGTTACTTGTAAAACATTCACTGCATGTTCTGTTAATACCAGAATGTAAACCAGCTGTTATTCTAATAATGATAATACAAAAATGTTTACTCTTTCAGGAGCAAAATAGAGGGGAGATGAAATAAAAGATTTGAGAAAAGTGAGAATAGTTTAAAATTGAAACCAATAATAGGAATATCTCTAAAATGGTTAACTATTTAAAAAAAACAAAAAAAAAAAAACTGTACTTGCCTATATGTGACGCATGCTCAGCCAAACCTTCCGACAAAATATTTTCCCGCCATCTTGCATTACATGTTGTAAAGAATCCCCTTGGTTTCATTAGAGACCATTCACACTTCATGGCAGTAATCAAACCAATCAGAGATACTGTCTGAAAACTCACACATTGGTCTCCAACTGAATGTGTGATTTTTCCAGATCCATTCTAAAATATAATAATAATATTAAAGCAAACACTCTTCTACCTGAAGAACAACTTGGGATATGTATAGTCACGATCTTAATAGGATGCAAGACCATATTGCATGCAGAATACGACATTATTGTTCTCAGCAGACCCTTGTCAAATAATAATTGAATCAGGCCTCCGAATCATTGAAGTAAATCAACAGATCTGTCTTATTCAGAAGAGCTATTTCTAAAACTATAGGAATCTGTAAAAATATTGCCAATAACATATAACCTTCCCTTCTCGCACCATAACAGATTCTGCTTGATTGCTTCCCTGTGATTGCAAAGCAATAAAACCCAAGAGAAACTATGTCAGAACTTTTAAAAATTCGCTTCTACATGGTGGTTGTGTAGATGTCTGGTGTTGTTTTTCTATAAGTTGGCTACAATTCTTAGGAATAAAGCAATACAGTTCATACTTCGGTTGTTCTGTCTGCTTGCACAAGCGCTTTACCGAACCTTCTAACTTGGAACATTATCTTGGTTTACATGTAAAGAATCCCAAAAAAATGTATATGACATAAATTGTGTATAATAATGAGATATACATTTTTTGTGCAGTATGTTTTTGTCTCTCTCTTAGGGTTTACCAGTTATGGAAAATTCATTCAGAATGAAGTCTTCAGAGGATATTACCAGAAAATTCAATAGACATTTTATTTGTTGTATAAAAATCTTCAATCAGTATTTTAGTCAAAATCATTATAGAGCCATTTTTGAGAAAAACAACATTTTCCAATATTTTTTCATGTAAAGGGTAGTTTGGAATGGGGGGGGGGGATTTTGTCTAAAATCTTCATGTAGTATCCTTGGAAGATACTAAATTTAAATAAGACTTCATTTAGGAGCTATGCTGTATGCATGCATACCCACCTTTTTCTAAAAATGCTGAAATCTCATCATGAAATGTTTGAGTGCAATACAAAACCTTCTCTGGCTATTACATGCATAGTATGAGCAGAGAAAGTAATAACACATCATCCATGATTTTCACAATTTTAAAATATTTTTAAAAAATACTAGCTCCTCAAACAAACACAGTTGACTAATCTATACAAATAATCATGTAATTTATTTTGTTCAAAATATTAAATCTCCAAAAGTTCTTCACTAATTACTTTGAAATTTTTATATACCTGTGACAGGTAAAAACTTTGAAATTTGATTAACGTGCAATAAGTTGGAGGTTAAAGCAATACACATTCTATATGAATTCTGAATACTTGTTATAATGCTATAACATAAGGTCTAGAATGCCTTACAGATAAGTACTTTCCATTTCTAGATATCCAAATAATCAGAGAAAGCAACAAACTGTCCTTTGGTATCCATCACAAACCCACACACTCCGACAACTATATAAAGAATTATGGCCACAATCCTATAGTGCACAGTGCAGTATTCAATAGCCTCATCCATAGACTTGTCTACACACCATTAAAAGACAAAGAATACAACACAGAATACAAACACATAATATCTACCACAAGAAACAATGGCTTTAACCAAAAATATATAAAAAAAATATTAAACAAAGGTAATTAATCACAGAAACCACAAAATTGAGCCCTACAAATAGATAGAACTTGCTTCAAAAAGTTTATGTATCACCCAAAACTACACCACAAGTTTCAAAAACATTTTCAAAAAACATATAAATCACACTTGCCTCCCAAAATAAGTTCAGCCTACCAAAAATGCTCTGCAACAACCAAAAAGACCAAAACCCAGTACACAAAATCAGTAATCTACAGAATAAATTGTGCAGATTGCAACAAATTTTACATTGGTAAAACAAAAAATCTTAATGTGTACCATTCACTTGACTTTCTCTATGTCTCTGCAACAAATTGTTCTTAAAAAGCTTATGTTTCTATTTACTTCATGCTAATCAGAAAAAAATAGCAGAAATAGTCTTATTACTTGCTTCCTTGTAAGTAGAAGTGGAATAAGAGAATACCATAGATTAAAGTGATAGTCAAAAGCTGAAATTCCTTTGTTTGTATGGACATCAGTTGACAAATTCCTGTATGAGAAAAGTATAAGTTTTTCAAAGCAGAAACCAAAAACAAGGAATGTCTCAAAAATGATGACCTCTGCGAAAAAAATGTATATAACATAAATTGTGTGTTTTAACGTGCTCTACATTTTTTGTGTCCATCTCTTACGGTTTAGCAGTTATTCAAAATTCCGTAAAATTCATCCAGATTAAAGTACTCTTCAGAGGCTATTCCCATAAAATTCAAGATATAAATTTTATTTTTCAGGTAAATATCTTTAATATATGAAATTTTAATCAAAATCGTTAAAGCCATTTTTGAGAAAATCTAAATTTTCGAAAAAAGTTCCATGTAAAGGGTAGTTGGGGGTGGGAGATTTTTTCTCAAAATCTTTGTGGTGCATCCCTGAAAGATACCACACTTAAATACCAAATTTGGTATTTTACCATCTTTTCGTTTTTGAGTTATTGTGTTCACAGACACACACACTCATACATGGATCTTTTTCCGAAAATGCTTTTTTTTAAATAAAGAGGACCCTAAAACATATATTTCCAGTGAAATCTTGGTATCGAAATTTTGGGTGGAGTGCAATAGCTTCTCTATACACTATGTACATAGTGTGTATAGAGAAAGTAAAAAACACCTTGAAACAAGACTTAAATAACACATGAGAGCAGTAAACTACAAACTGACAAATCAGCTGTTGCACACCACTTTTGTCAAAAACCATGAAATAGTACCTAATATACACCTGATGAAACCTGCCAGATATGAAGCAGAGCTTGACATCTGGGAAAATATCCACATCATTAAAAACCAATGCCATGTATTCAACTTTGAATTGCCACCACAAAATATATTGTGGAGGTTTGTCACTCAGCCAATAGGGACCATCACACCTCAACATAGAAAACCCTGTGGAAATTCGGTTGGAAACCATCAACAATGAAGCCCACATGGCTTTGAAACTGGTCTGGAAAAACTACATGTAAGTGATACTCAAGTGTGTCAAACCCAACTCAGAAATATTCTACTCATATGTATCACTGTTCCAAAACACTGTTGTTAAGTTTACGCATCTTTTAGTTGACAATTCTTTGTGTAAGTCAGCAAGGGTTACTATTTTTTATTCCCTATGTTATTTTGAGTTCTCGTGATGGACAAGTGCAAATAAAATTGCTGTATGGCCAATTAGATTACTAATAAGTGGTATTCTTGCCAGGGCTGAGTATTATGCTAGACATAAACTTATTTTTAGAGTGCCATGGGGTAGCTGAATTCCCAACCTTGTGAAATATTACCCAAGCAAGTAAGGCATCAGTTGCTTAATTCTGAATTTCATTTAGGCATTTCTAGTGTTAGTGGTTAGCTGAATGATTAATTTTGCTAAATTCACCAATGCAACCAAAGCATTGGTTGCTGAATTCAGAATTTAATTTACAATCTGGCCTTTAATGATTAATGCCAATATGAGTATTTTATTCTGTGATCTTTTCCAGTGAATAGTTTTGAAAGTTATTAATAAGCACTTCTATGCAGAATTATTTCTGCAGTAGTTTTCAAAAACTGAAATATTAACTTGCTGCAATGTTTCCTAAGCAAGTAAAGTGTTAGTGGCTAAACTCACAATTCAATTCAGAATTATTATGATGCTATTGGTAACTGAATTATTAGGTTGCTAAATATTACCAAAGCATCAGTTGCTTAGCTTAGAATTTAACTTACTATTTTACTTTGGTGGTTAAAGATCTTTACTCTATGCAAGTAAAATGTTAATTGTTCAACTCACAATTTAATTGAGAATTATTACAGTGCTATTATGAATGATTAGTTTTGCTAAAAGTTTCCAAAGCAAATAAAGCATTACTGTGACAGCTCAGAATTTAATTCAGAATTATTTTCATAGTATTAGTGGTCAACTGCATTAGTAACTTTGTTAAATATTGCTAATGTTAGCAAAGCTTTAGTTGCTCAACTTAGAATTTAATTTATAATTAGACTTAGTTGCTTAACTTAGATCAAGGCTATTTACTCTGTATTCTTTACACATTGAGTAGAACAGAGTTACTAATAAGCAATTTAGCACGGAATTATTTTCACAGTTGTAACCAGAGTGCTAATTTGTGAAATATTTTCTAAACAAGTAAAGCTAGTTCTAAATTTGTTTAACCCCACAAATATAGAGAGAGATTAGATAAGATTAGAAATGCCCTATCCTTATGCATTGTGGTTAGTGAAGCAGGATTTTCGTGCAGCTGCCATAGTTAGCTACAACACTTTTGAGATGAGCATGCCTTATGTGGGTTAAATGTTCAATTAAGCAGTAAATTTAGACTACAAAATTTAAATTAGTATAATGGCCAATACGTGTGTGGTATTTGGTTGTAGTTTCTTGAATATCAGATGCAAAAACAAGGAAAGGGAAATTTTTCAATACACAGGTTAGTGTACTTAAGCAATTTTTCGGCGGTATACTTGGTGAAATATGTTACACATTATTAACAGAACGATTCTGTATTGTTTGTTAGATTTTAGATTTCCAACTCGGAAAGACCTTAAAGAAGCTTGAATAAAGTCAATTCACAGACAAAATTGGCAACCTACTCGGGTTTATAAGAAACCTCTTGCTAATTCACTCATTTAGCAGCTATTGCGATAAATAATTACTATCAAATTATGTGCTTATGATACCAGAACTGTGAGAATAGGGGGCATGTTTCTCAGGCTCAGAATGCAATGGTAATTATCACAATATTCCTTGTTTGAGTCTTGACTAATGTCACACATTCTACTAAAGCTTTACACCAATGCTGTAATACATAGTATAGCCTTTTGTTACATTAACAATAGTTTTAGACCAAGAAATTAGAACAAAGCCAAGTTACGACCTTGTCACAGTGCTTACTGCAATAATTACAATTTATCAATAATAACTTCTGACAGACCAAAAAATGTGATTATATTAAGTATTCCTTCAACTACCCTTCCACTGTCCTTTGTCCTTTACTTCAAAAACTTTGAAAAAACAATTAGCTTGACAGACGGTGTATATGGTAGTGTAGTGCCACAAGATGGCAGCTGGGTACAACATTTGCTTCAGCAAAATGCTGCCCTGTTTTTAACCCTGAATTCAACTTAATATTTCTATTGTACTATTAGCATCTGAATTATTAATTCATCAAGTATAGCATCAGTAGCACAGCTCAGAAGTTATATTAGAATTATATTTATAGTGCTAGTGCTTAACTGGATTAGTATATTTGCTAAATATTACCAATATAAGTGAAGCATTAATTGCTTAACTCAGAATTTTACTTGAAATTTGGTTTTGCTGATATAAGATCTTTATTCTAGCAGGACTGTTTACTTTGTGTTCTTTTCTTCTTAATAGAATTGAGAGTTACTAATAAGCAATTTAATGCAGAATTATTTTTACAGTCCTATTGAGTAACTGACACATTAACTTGATGAAATCTTTTCTACACAAGCAAAGTAATTGTTGAGTTGAATTCAGTTCAGAATTATGTTAATAGTGCTATTAGTAATTGAATAACCTTGTTAAACATTTTTTTAAGCAAGTATAGCTTTAGTTGTTCAATTCAGAGTTTACCTTGGAATTATTTCCTTAATGCTAGTGGTTAACTGGATGGTTAGCTTTCCTGAATTTTTGCCAATGCAAGTAGAGCATTAGTCCTCAAACATTATTTCTATGATTGAAGGTCTTCGCTCTAGCTAGGATATTTAGCTGTCTGTTCTTTTCCAGCAATACAAAAAAATATAAAGGTTACAAATTTGCGCTCTTAAGAGTTAAGAGTATTATAAGTTTGATTTCAATGTTCTGGTTTATTCTTGAATTATGACTTTAAGAGTTACCTGGGCTTATACTTTAGAGACTTTATTTACCTTGAACAAAATTGGAATTAGCATTTGTAGACTTATACCTCTGTCTGACTATTATTGTAATCTCTGTAGGCTCAAGATACTAAATGTAATAAATACTGGTTATTCCTGTCAATAAAAATATTCTATTGTTCCATGTTTTGGTGGTCACTGTAATCTGCCTATGGCACCTAAATCTCCTTTAGGCAACTACTGTCCATGGATGAATGATGGAAGGAGGCATGGAAGCAGAAACTCTCATCATCCATGGGGGGAGAATGACTGTGTAGCCAAAAATTGCTACAATGGTAAACATTATTTTGGGGACTACATGCTATTGGACCTTATTAGGTCATTGAAATATTGCATAAATTTGCTAGAGATATTCATACTTGATCTGCAAGTTCTTAATGCTTAAATTTATTTTCTTATCTTTATCAGCACCAAGGGCGTCACTTAAGAGGGTCCAAGGAGATGTAGTATGTTGTATTTTATGTAAGTTGGTAGACTTGTTATATTTCAAGGTTTCATAAGTTAGTTTGTTATCTTTTCAAGTTTCTTAAGTTGGCAGTAACCTTTTTATATTCCATGTGGCCACTGGGCTAGGTCTCATTAGTCACGCAACCTTTGAACAATAAATGTATAGTGCCATTCACCACTGGGCAAGATGGCCACCAGCATACTCTATTTCTTCAAGACTATGTGGGAAGTCTGTATTATATAAGTTCTTTTGATTCAAGATCTTCTCGGGCTTCTAGCCAGGTAAAAACTTGGCTTGACACCAACGTTTCGAAGAAGTGCATCTTCGATGATCAGTTCACCCTGAAGACGAGGAAGATGCACTTCTTCGAAACGTTGGTGTCAAGCCAAGTTTTTACCTGGCTAGAAGCCCGAGAAGATCTTGAATTAACACGTCGCCAGGAAAGCTATAGTTCTTATTTTAAGTTCTTTTGAATTTGTCATAAAAACCTCTTTTTTTTCTATGCATAAAGTTAGGCCCTTTCCATGACCTATGTACCAATTCCTTGTAGCCAAGCGAATCAGCCTTGTTTTGAACCCTTAATGTTTGTGTGAGAAATAGTATTTTACTGAGGGGTTGCAACATCATTCTGAAAAAGACTGCATAAACCATTGATTGACCCATCCTGTCTATGGTCTCATCATAAAAATTGTCAATTTTCTTTTCTTTCGCCTTCAGTACAATTTGTGCTTTTTGGATAATAGCTAACTCAGCTATGTGCCTCTTTCTCAGTATTCTTGCATGGATAGATCTCCACCTCCTGAAGAGAATATTAAAAAAAAAAAAAAAAAAAACTATAAATATCTAAAACTATGAACAGTTAATCCAAGTGAACTTTCATAGGATCCTGCAACTTTGTCAAACACAAATAAAGCAAATTTTTAATTTACTCAAATTTACCGCAGTGTAATCATTTTTATGTAACCGAGTATTACTAAAAAAATGTTTTCATGTTTTATATTATAGAGAACACAAATCCTCCATATAGACATGGTTTGCATGAAAATAATAATAGTTACCCATTAAGAAATGTATTTAATAATAATAATAATAATAATAATAATAATGTATTATAACTATTTTCATCAAATTAATAAAAAAAAATATTAAAATTGCATTTCCAGATAGTTGCATTCATCCAAACTACAATTATATGGAAGGATTTGTGTTCTAACAGTAGTGTTCGATAGGAAGTATGCAATCTATGGTAGCGCGCAAAATCGGTATTATGTTCAATTTGAATCCTCTTCCAAATATTTACAATCATTATATTATGTTAGATATTGGTAATTTATAGTATGTGCCATAGTAATGCTCATATTTTCCATTGAACATACCTTAGAAGTGCTTCAATATGTTTGGATACAATCTTTTACATGTCCAAAGTCAGATACGATAGTCCATCCAGCTATTATAATTCATAAAGAATAGGGATCCTGTACATTGTATGCTGCTACATATAACATTTTTTGAAATCTCTTTCTTCTAGTGACACACAGTTTGGTTCCCATCAAACTCAATGGACAATGTGGAAGAACTACATCGTTATGGGACTCCTATTCATTGTGATAACCCTCGATCTGAGGCTAGTTACCTATAGTGGAAAAGAATATTGCATTTTACATTGAAAACCAAATGAACAACTGTTTCTGACTTTTTCAGTATGGAAGTAAACTCAAACATTTTTTAAAACATTGAGTAAACATATTTTAGAGTGTTTACTTATGTATTCGTAGGTTAGAATCTGGATGAAAGCATTAATTTAAAGTGCCAACCTTAAAACAGTATTTGAACCACGAATCTCCTGGTTTCCAACCAGTTGCTCTAACCACTAGGGTATCATGACATCCCAACACAGCACTAAATCCTCTAATTGACTCGCATTTTTCCCAGTAAACCACAAGATCTCAAATTATTTTGAGATCATACCTCAATTGACATAATTTTATCTCCTTGTGGTTTACCAGGGAAACTGAGGTATGACATCTCAAAATAATTTGGTGTATCCTTGTGGTTTACCAGGAAAAATACCAATCAAATGGATGATTTAGTCCCACACTGGTATATTGCATGGTACCTCAGTGGTTAGAGTAACTGGATGCAAACCAGGAGATCCCTGGTTCAAATCCCAGCTATGGCATTGAATTTTTCTGTCTGACTACCTCTCCAAATCATGTTCCAAACATATCTGGTGTGAAAGAAACAATTCACATTCATAGTATTTATTTATTCATCCATTGTAAATGTTTTGCTCTCCTTCTCTCACCCTCTCTCTGGTTCATGTTCAGTAATCACAACACACCAGTTCCACAAGACAAGCTAGAGCATAATGAAGAAGAAAAATACTGAAATTGCATTTATTGATTTACATTTTTTCTATTTTGCCCACATGACGGAAGATGCATTCACAAGAGGAGGTATACGTCATTTCGTACTCATCGTTCCTAATGTCAAAAGGTGATCATCAGTATCCATAAGGTATGTCATGAGATCAATCTCCATTATTTATAATTGATTTGGCGCGAGCATACACACATGCTCACATGCACGAACACACAGCAGCCAATATATATTTTAAATTGATGAATTTGTGTTATTCTTAAAAATGGGCCAGACCCACAATTATTCTTTGAAAAATGCCCAAATTGACATAAGGTCCTGTGCTGTCACAAATATGAATTTTGCATGTCCACAGTTGTAGATATTCACAGATTATGGTGAAAAGGAAGCTGATACCCAAACCTCTGCAGGGAAGAAAAGGATATTACTGATCAGCTTGCATGAAACTATTATCAATATGTTTTTGAAATTAAAAGCTGAGGCTGAAGAGAAAGGCATCTTGTCTTACTCTGATAACTAGAGTTGCAAATCTAATGGGTGTAAGGCTGTTCTTCTTCTAATACATATGCTAAGCTTGTTAAGGAAAAGCACCCTATTATCTGTCGTAGTTCACCGGTAATGTAAACAAATGCAACATGTCGTAATGGCTCTGATTGGTTGCTGAAGTTTTTACTGCTTTCCCTATAAAAAAAAAAAAAAACAGCTCTTTTTAATTTGCTGAAAGAAGTACACAAATTTCATATTAAATTAGGCAATGATGTCGAAATAACATGGTAAGAGTATTTAATAACTGGAAATTGGTTGAATTTTAATCATTATTCCCTTGCACAACAATGTACGTGTGTTGTGCCGTTCATTTTAACGGATGATGTTCAGTTACCATGTGGAGAGCGTAGTGTACGTATGAAAGCAATGGTAGAGACGTGTGATTCTAGTGTAGTGAAATATAAGCGAGGAAGACCTCTAAAAAGTGGCAAAAAAACAATTGCTCTTAACGTATACAATAAGTTTTGTGAAAAATATCCTACTCTTGCATTAGACAATATCCTCAGTTTAATGGCCGAATTTACTGGTGTTTCGGAAAGCAGCATAAAGTGTGAAAGAAAAGAGTGGTCAACTACGGGAAAGTTTTCGACACCTGGGAAAAAGAGGAAATGCTGCAGACGTGTTTTGGACGTACAGTGTGACGAGTTTGTTCGAACAGCTATTGTGAACAAAGTGCACCAGTTTTTTTCGCAAATAAGCCGCCTACAATAAATAAAGTGTTACATGCAGTGAACAGTGATCCAGCATTGCCTAAATTGAAAAGATTTTCACTCCATAATTTGCTCAAAGAAATAGGGTCTGAATTTATAAATAGGAATCGCAAAAGCATTGTAGTGGAAAAGGATGATATTGTTTTGTGGCAAAGAAAATACTTACAAAATATCAGACAATTCCGACAGCAGAGGCAAGCTATTTATTACTTAGATGAGACATGGGTTAATGAGGGTCACACCACCTCTAAAATATGGGTTGATACGTGGATAAAAACAATGAAACAGGCCTTCTTATCCAGTTCCAGTACAAGGCTTACAAATCCCGCAAGTAAAGGGAAACGTTTAATAGTTTCGCACATAGGAAACGAGAATGGTTTTGTGAAGGGCGGGGATCTTGTTTTTGAGTCTAAAAAAAACAGGGTACTATAATGGAGAAATGACAGGGGAAGTGTTTAAGGCTTGGTTTGAGAAAGTGCCTCCTAAACTTGAATCTAACAGCATAATTACTATGGATAACCCTCCTTATCATAACGTGAAATTAGAACGTATCCCCAACAGTTCTTGGAGAAAAGAACATATTATAAAGTGGCTTCAGGACAAACATATAAATTTAGGAGAGTGCACAGTTAAATCTGAGCTGCTAGAATTAGTACAGTCATGTAAAACTCGGCATGAAAAATTTGTTGTAGACGATTTGGCTGAGAAGGCGGGTCATATAGTATTGAGATTGCCTCCTTATCATTGTTATCTCAATCCAATTGAGCTTGTTTGGAGTCAAATAAAGGGGTATATAGCTAGAAACAACAAAAAAAGTTTTAAATTAGCCCAGGTGTGACATCTGATGCAAACAGCATTTCAACACGTGAGAGCCGAAAAATGGAGCGAATGTGTATCACACATTGTTCAGAAAGAGCAAACAATGTGGGATTTGAAGGGAATGATGGACATTGTAGTTGATCGAATAATTATTCATCCCGGTTATGATTCAGACAGTTCCATTGCGTCTACAAAAGATCGGATCTTGAAGGAGTGGACCCACTTCCATCTTTGGATTAACTCTTCTGGGTAAGTCATTGTGTTATTGCAGTATATCAAAGTAATGTGCACACACACAAACACAAAATATTGGCATTTGGAGTGATGAACGCATGCAATATGCAAACGAACAGCATGCCTGCATTTTATAATTTTATGCAAGAATTTCATTTTTCGTAGTGAATAACAACTAGTTGATTTGTTTTTTTTTCCCCTTGATTATATATCTCATAGTTTTAATCAATATCTGTGAAGAGTAAACGTAGATAGGCATTTATTTCCTACCATTAGTGCAGAGGTGTGCGCTTTTGTAATTGTATAGGAGACGAACACAGCTAAGCACCACGTGGTCCATCCACATGCTTCACGGAGTAATACATTTTGGTTTGTTGACACTACTGGTGAACTAAGTCTGGACAGATAATAGCTGCAATTAGCTTGAGTACTCAATACAAAACTAGTGGTTGGAAATGTTGTATTGTGTACAAAGTGAGAACTTCCCTTGAAAGAAAAAGCACAAACTAAAAGTGTATTATAGTACATCACATATAAATCTGTATTTAAGAAATACAAATTCTTTGGTAGGGAGGGGGATCCTCAACAAGCAATTGGACGTTAACAGCAAAATTGTGAATAGAACTCTGGTGTATGCTTCTGCCCAGGCCATCAACTGGTGGCTTCACTAGTATTATTAATCATCATCATCATCATCATCATCATCATCATCATCAAATATATTGTCACTATCCTAGAGTTCTCATTTTTTCCAGTAATTAAAGACCCATAAATAATTGACTTACCTCTTGTGTGAACCATATTTTGTGAATGTATGAACTAAGTCCATGAGTCACTTAAGATACTTTCTCTCTAAAGATAATGAAGCAAGATGGAAAACAAACTTTGATTTAAATAAGTCCAAAATTTAAGATAAAATGGACACTTTGTGCTAATGGGTTAAAACCTACAAATCACTACAATTCAGTGTGATTTCCCACTTTATCTAATCTAAACAATCATTCCAATTGTTGTTTGAAACTGAAAATATACAGTTCTTAAGTGAAATTATTCTTGGGTTATTCATAAAGGATTCAAACCATATGAACCAGAAACAATAAATATGACATTGGCGTCCTCAAATGATACCACTGTAAAATGTTAATTTCTTTTCAAATTGGACTATTCAATGATTTTACACTATCTTGATATCTATAAAATTCTTCACAAAAGAGAATCCCTTATACTTTTCAGTCCCAACATATTCTGAACTAAAACTTTTGCTTAAATTTGGCATAGGCAGAACCAAACACATGTTGAATGAGTTATACATTACAACAAACTGTTACATCAGCAGGTGGCTGATAGTTGGCGTCTAGGTGCTGGCAAGCATATAGGTAGGCTCCCTATATGCTTGCTCCCGTATATTTTCAAATGTTGTTTATTTATCAGGGTAATTGTGAGCTAAAAGTGTTAAGAAGCTAAATTTAAGATTTCTGTCAGCTGTTAATATTTGTAAAAGTTTAATTTATAGTTTTGTTTAAGGCTAATACAGTTTTTTACTTATGCCGCTAGCCAGCTGACCAGGTCCACCATATTGGTTTAATGTTTGCATATATTAGCGTTTACCTTAGCAGTTCATACAACTTTTCTATTTTCATATTTTAAATATAGTAAATAAGTAGTACAGTGTGAATAACTGAAGCCGGTGACAAAATTGTGATTAGTGGTATTAGCAAACAGTGTTTAGTGTATTAGAAAGTGTTGTTTAGTGCATTTAATAAGTGGTGTATTATGTGTGTGAGAATGAGTGCACGAGTTTGTGATGTGTCGGGTAAGTGCGGATCGTGTCGTAGGATTGTGAAACAAGGTGTTTTTTGTAGAGTGTGAATTATGGTTTCACTGGGACTGTGCGAAAGTGTAGGTCAGGTTTGGTTGTGAACTGTGTAGATTTAAGACCTTAGTGATAAGCCATGAGAACAGAGGCCTGCTACCAGGTCCAAGCTAGGAAACAGATCCCCTAATGCCAAACTTAGCATGTTAGTTTTAGGGAGTAGTCGTGCTAGGGGCATCAGAGAAAGACTCCAGGTGAAATTGAGGGAGGAATATACTGTCACCAGTATTTTCAACCCCAATGCTGGTCTAAGCTATGTGGTGGGGAATGTAGAAACTTTTGCAAAGGATCTTGATAAAGGAGATCATATAGTAATACTGGAGGACCTGGAAATAGTTTGGATAGGAATCTCAATTCCTCAATTGAGATGGACATGAACCACATTGCCAAGGCCAGTAGCCACACTAATGTGAGCTTTGTGAATCTCTTCTGGAGATATGACATGCCTTGGAATAACAGGAGAGCGAGGGCAGTTAATCACACGCTTGATCAGTTTCTTAGTCGAGAGGGAACAGGTCACATTAGTATCGTTGACGTGTCATCCATTGAAGGTATGGTTACCCTAACATGGCTTGTATCTGAACTCTCGAGGCAAGGATATGCTGATGCATTCCATTACTGAGAGTCTCTCATGTATTGATGACCCACCACAAGAAGGCAAGGTAGAGGAATGCGTAACATAAGCACTTAGGTAAACACTTCTGCTATCCGCATTATGTTTATGCTCGACATCTGGATATGACAAGGATGTTAGGTTCATCTAAAATACACAGTTGTCATATATAGCTAGAAATCTAGTTGTCGTGCAAGATCCGAATCGGAGAAGTCCTCATCTTTGCTGCCGCTCTCTGCATTTAAATATTATACCAAGTATAAAAGTAACAAAATATTACATAGCTTTAGTACTATATGCTGTAGCGCATGTTAGCAGAGAGAGCCAAATAATGCATAATACATCACTGCAGTTACTGAAACAAGCATTAGATCTGGCAGTAGTAGGTTGGTTCATATACACACGTAGTAAATGTAAACAGATGCACTAGTACGTGACCAGATAACAGTTCAAGCCCCCCCCCCTCTCGCTCCCCTCAAGCCCCACTTGCCTTCTTGTGTTGGGTGGACAGTACAACCATGGATAGTCCCAGTAACATTCCTGCTCGTCACTAGTAATGTTGCTCCTTTTTTAGAGTAAATCAAATAAATAGAACGTAAATGTTTCAGAAATAAAACAGAAACCAGATAATCATTATTCCAAGTCATTAAAAAAAAAGAGAACTTACTCACAATATTTCACCAAAACATCCAAAGTTTAAGATATAAAGTGAATGAATTATCAATTAATTTCAAATCTGAAAATTTAAGTCCAGATATTTTATGTATTACAGAACATCATTTAAAAACATAGGAAATATTACACTTTTCAATGGATGGTTATAAAACAGCAGCTTGGTACTGTAAACAAAAACTCTCTAATGGAGGGGTGAGTATCTTTGTTAAGAATAATATAAGCTTCAACGTAATTGTTCTTGAGAAGTACTGTCTGGAACAAACCTTTGAATGTTGCACTGTTCATATTAATACAGTAAATCAACTAATTGTAATAGCGGTATATACAGCACCCACAGGAAATCTTGACAACTTTCTACATAACCTAGATATTATTCTAAAACTGCTCTTCAAGCCAAAGATTCAACTCATTTTATGTGGTGACTTGAACATAGATTTCATGATAGACAGCAATCAAAAGATGCAAATTTGTTCCCTATCTTATGCATACAGTCAATTTTACAACTAGAATTCAAAATAATTCCAAAACAACTATCCACAATATTTTATAGATATGTCTAAAAAGGAGTACCATGAAATATAATCCTTTGTTATTGGACTTTCAGACCATGACGGACAACTCATCAAAATTGATTATTATACTCCCAATTCCAAAACAAACATGATAACCAGCTTTAGAATTATAAAAAAAACACAGTGTTCTAAAGCTAACTCTCCGAGGTGTCGTGGGAAGAAATGTATAAACTAAATAATGTAAATGTATGTTTAACTTATAAATGTAAAAAGAAGCTAGTAACAGTGAAGAATAACACAAATATTAATATAAAAATAATAGTTGCAACAAATCTTCACTTATCTTTTGGAATCCTTGCTTGGACTAGTTTCGCAATGATTTCATTGCATTATCAACATATCCTTTTGGTCTCTTTTTTGATGTTGTTTATTTACACTGTTATGGTTACTGCTACTAGATTGATTGTGTACTAATGCATTGCAAAATTCAGATTAAACCTATAATTATTATATTCCATCACATCCATCATAAGCAATAACCTAAAATGTACTGAAACTAAGGAATGCTTCAAAACAAATAAACTTATAAATGTAAAAAGAAGCTAGTAACAGTGAAGAATAACACAAATATTAATATAAAAATAATAGTTGCAACAAATCTTCACTTATCTTTTGGAATCCTTGCTTTGAAATTTTGTTTTGAAGCATTTCTTAGTTTCAATACATTTTAGGTTATTGCTTATGATGGATGTGATGGAATATAATAATTATAGGTTTAATCTGAATTTTGCAATGCATTACTACACAATCCACCTAGTAGCAGTAACCATAACAGTGTAAATAAACAACATCAAAAAAGAGATCAAAAGGATATGTTGATAATGGAATGAAATCATTGCGAAACTAGTTCAAGCAAGGATTCCAAAAGATAAGTGAAGATTTGTTGCAACTATTATTTTTATATTCATAGTATGTTTAACTCTTTCTTAAACATTTTTGTAAGAATTCATAGCTCCAGTTTTCCACACCATGTAAAGAAAATTAATAACAATTCTAAAAATGACTGGCTAACTCAAGGTATAAAAATCTGATGTGTACCATTCACATGACTTTCTCTATATCCCTGCAACAAATAATTCTTAAAAAGCTTATACTTCTATTTACTTTATGCTAATCAGAAAAAATTAGCAGAAATAGTCTTATTACTCGCATCCTTGTAAGTAGAAGCGAAATAAGGGACAACTGTAGGTTAAAGTGATAGTCAAAAGCTGATTGCTATGTCAATGAAGTTCCTTTGTTTATATGGATAGGAGTTGACAAGTTCCAGTATGAGAAAAGTATACATTTTTCATAGCAGAAACCAAAAATAAGGAATGTCACAAAAACGACGAACTTCACGAAAAAAATGTATATAACATGAATTGTGTGTTTTAATGTGCTCTACATTTTTTGTGTAGTAAGTTTTTGTCCATCTCTTACGGTTTAGCAGTTATTCAAAATTTAGTAACATTGATCCAGAATAAACTACTCTTCAGTGGCTATTCCCAGAAAATTCAAGATATACATTTCATTTGTCAGGCAAATATGTTTAATATCCGAAATTTTAATCAAAATCGTTAGAGCCATTTTTGAGAAAATAAAAATGTTCGAAAAAAGTTCCATGTAAAGGGTAGTTGGGGGTGGGGGGATTTTTCTCAAAATCTTCGTGTCGCATCCCTGGTTTGGTATTTTACCGACTTTTCGTTTTTGAGTTATTGTGTGCACGCGCACGCACCCACACCCACACACACAGATCTTTTTGTGAAAATGCTTTATTTGGATTTTGGGGACCCTAAAACATATATTTCTGGTGAAATCTCGGTATCGAATTTTTGGTGGAGTGCAATACTTTCTCTATACACTATGTACATAGTGCGTATGGAGAAAGTAAAAATATCATGTAGACATAAAAGAGAACTTTATTTAGCAACTAGAGAAAGTAAGTGTGGTATACATAAAAAACACTATAATGCACTGCAGATTTCTAAAAAGGATTATAAATACAGCTAAAAAACTTTGTCATGAAAAACAAATACAGTCCTCTCACAATAAGCCTAGAACTACACGGAACATTATTAAGAAAGAGACTGGTAAATGTCAATCGAAGAATGGTATAAAAGAAATTAAAGCAAACCAAGTGACCATAAATGATCCCCAGCAGATAGCAAATACATTTAATGAATATTTTATTCAGGTGGCAGAAAATTTACTGACAAAGATACAGACTAAAAGAGTTCCAATTTCATACCTTCAGGAATCCTGTATGGAAAATTTTACAGCCTTAGAGATAGTACCCACAAGTGCAACCAAAATAAAAAAAGTAATACAATCCCTCAAAAGCAAGAATTCATCAAGTTACGATGAAATAAGCACAAAAACATTAAAGATATTTCTGACATTATTTGCAAACCTTTAAGTCATATATGTAACATATCCATCTTAACAAAGACATTCTCAGACAGATTAAAATATTCAGTCGTTAAGCCATTATACAAGAAGGGACAAATCTCAGAAATATCAAACTATAGACCATACTTACAGCTTTTTCGAACATTTTAAAAAAAATTATGTTTAAAAGAATTTATCACCTTCTAGATAAGCATAATATTTTAGCAAAAGAGCAGTTTGAATTCAGGAAGAGCATATCAAATAGTGATGCCATTTTCAAGTTAACTAATGAAGTTCTCAAGTCATTGGATGGCAAACTTAACACACTAGGAATATTCTGCGATCTATCAAAGGCTTTTTACTGCATTAGTCATGAAATACTTCTAGCAAAATTATTACACTGGTATTAGGGGCAAAGGGTATCAATGGATTATATATTACTCATCGAAAAGAAAGCAAAAGGTTATAATAAATACTTCAAATAATAGCAATGCATATTCTGAATGGTGTGAAATAAAGCATGGTGTCCCACACAGTTCTATTCTGGGTACTCCATTATTTTTAGTGTATATAAATGATCTACCTGCAGTAATAAACAACAACGCCTATCCAGTTCTTTTTGCGGATGATACAAATATTATAATTAAAGAACAGAATGTCAGTCAGCTCCCAGATTCGTCTAATAAAATCTTCAACACACAAATAATTGGTTTTAAAGTAACAAAATTCACATAAACTGAAAAAACTAACTACATTAAGCACAAAACTTAAAAACATCACGGACCTAAGGATAGAATATGAAAATAATCAGATTGCAGAAGCCTGTAATACAAAATCCCTTGGTCTTATGATTGATTGTAACATGAATTGGAAACACCATATTGATTATATCTTACCCAAACTGAGCTCTGCATGCTTTGCAACCCGATCTTTAATTTAGCTTATAAATAAGAGCATACTAAAAACAGATTATGCATATTTTCATTCATTGATGACCTAGGAATAACATTTTAATGCCAAAAAAGTATTCATTATGCATAAAAAGGTAATAAGAATGTCAGGGGAAAGACGATCAACTCACTGCAACCACTTTTCAAAATGTTCAGAATTTTACCATTAGCCTGTGAATATATTCTAGCCATGTCATTTGTAATAAATAACCCTGAAAACTTTACAAAAAATACAGATATTCATAACAAAGAGACCAGTCATAGGCAGGACTTACATAGACCAACAAATAATTTGCAGTTATTCCAAAAAGGGGTTTACTACAAAGGAATAGTTTTAATTCACTTCCCTCTTCTATAAAAGCATTACAAATGAACAAAAACAAGTTCAGATCAGAATTAAAAAGATACCTTATTACTCATACCTTCTATACAGAGGAGGATTTCATTCAATCAAAAAACTGGTAATTATGTAACATTGTAAATATAATAAACATGAATATTCTAAGAATTCAATGTACTAGTAAGCTTTAGGAAACAGACATGTAATTGAAAATTATGCAAAACTGATGCCTCTAAAATTCATTGTCACAGTTATTATTTGTAAATAAATGTATTAATAAGTATGAATAAATGTAATTCTTGGCATGTTCTACATACTATAGTTTCGGCTTTGAGTCTAATCTCATAGGATCTACAGATTGCAATGTGTGTGTGTGTGTGCACGCGTGTGCGTGCGTGTGCACCCATTGCATGCATGGATGTATGCACTGTGGTTACTTTTCATCATTACCAGTCTTCTTCCGGTTAATTTTTGTTAGAAACACTCCACTGTACTTTTATTATATATTGTAGACGCATGTTCAAAGTAGATCCACTGTAATGTAGAACAGAAAACTGATGATTGCAACTGTTACACATTTTAAAACTATTATTTTTACAGGCAAGAACTATGAATATTCTTCCTTATTTTCCCATCTTATTAAAAAAGCATATAGTCACCATTTCTTAGGGAATAAATCACTCATATTCTTTCAGTAAGTAACAAGTAACAAACAACAAAAAGACTCTGGCACCACAACCTATAAACATCTTTCCTCTTTTCATTATGGCTTGACTGTGATCCTGCCATTATCAATACCAATATACCCTGTCAACAAGAGCACATTCATTATGCACCTTTTAAGCAGAGTGAAATACAGGATTTTTGACATCCTGTATGACAACAATGTGGAACACAAATCTTCCTTCTTGAATACAGGACAGCAAGTCTAGTTGCAACACAACGAATAAAAGCTAAAAATGAGAATGACACAGTGCTTTCATGTAACATTTTGCTTATGTTATTTTATGTTTAGATGATGGGTCCAGCTTACCAAATAATGGTGGTAGCGGTGTGCATACTTTTTTTTTATGTAAGACCAAGTTTAAATCTACAAGTTTTGATAGTGAAACGTAAGTGATTTTTCACAGCCTACAGAATTTTCTGTATGATATAAACCAATTTATGAGAGTTATAATACTATCCAACTCTCAAGCATCTATGATATCCATAGCATTTGATACAACATCCAAATACCTAAATATCACGGATTGCTTCAAAATTATAAACCAATTAATTTAAATATAAGAATGGTAGATAAATGGATACCAACATATTGGGAATACACAGAAATGACACAGCTCATTTTTTGGCTAAGAAAGCTAGTAAAATCATCAAAAGCATCTAGTCTGGCATCTTATAATCTATTCGTCAACGTACAATACAAAAATTAAAGAAAAATATGCATCACAAACAAAAAGAAAGGAATGGGAAATCTGTTGAACATGACTTGAATTCTAGAGTTACTACATCAACAAGAAAATCCTTCATAATAGCTTTTAGATTACTAACAGACCATCATAGCCATATCAAACATCTACACAGAACTGCTTAGCAGAAGCTTCTGTTTCACATTTTTGTGAACTTAAAGATTATACTCCACTGCCCAGCTTTTGACCAACACACTACCTCACATCAAAATACTAGGAATGTTCAGTAAGTACTTAGAAAGTCTAAGAAATTACACTCATATCATCAATAAAAGTTTGTATTCAGTAATCATTATCTCTTACTGGATGGCAGTTATAGTTTCTACTACATCCATAAGTGGTTTTTTTGCCATAGGCGACTGAATAATAATAATAATAATAATAATAATAATAATAATAATAATAATAATAATAATAATAATAATAATAAAATGTTTTGTGTGGTGATTAAACACTTCTATTAAAACGACTTAACACTGAAAGAGATAAAAGCCGAGTTGGATGAAATTCATGGTACATCTGCTCCTGCATTTGCAACAATTTACAATTGGATAAATGAATTTAAATGTGGCCATACATCTACAAATGATGAACATTTTGCACATCCAGTAGAAGTAACAGCCTCCGTAATGATTGACAAAATCCATGATTTGGCTTTGAGTGATCGATGAATCAAAGTTTGTGAAATAGTAGATGTAACAGGCATATCACACGGTACAGTATTCTCAAATTTGCACAGCAAAAGGGTCTGACAAAGGTCTGGGCAAAATGGGTGCCACGTTTGCTCTCAATGGAGAATAAACATAATCATGTGATTGATTCAGAAGCTGGTTTGACACTTTTCCACTGCAATCCTGACAAGTTTCTACATCAATTCATAACTGTGGATGAAACATGAATAGACTACACTTCAGAGACAAAATACAGTCGAAACAGGTTTTTAAAGGTTCAAAAGAAGGTGAAATCTGCAGACAAAATGATGGCCTAGGCTTTTTGAAATGCATGCGGAATCACCCACATTGATTACTTGCAGAAAGGAAGAACAATAAAGGGAGAGTATTACACATTGTTATTTCACCAGCTGAATGGAGAAATCAAGAAAAAATGCCCTCATCTGGCAAAGAAAAAGATTCTCTTCCATAAGTGCACTCCTATGCAGTTTGATGGCAAAAATTGTAGAATTAAGATTTGAATTACTGCAACATCTGCTGTATTCACCAGATTTGGTCCCCACTGACTTTTTTTATTTCCAAACTTAAAAAAGTGACTTGGTGGAAAATGATTCATGTCTAGCAAAAAGGTAAACTTCCAAACAGATGCCTATTTTGAGGATCTTCTGAAATCCTACTTTTTGGAAGGATTAAAACAGTTTGAGAAATACTGGGAAAAAGTGTGTGGAGCTGAAAGGAGATTATGTTGGGGGGGGGGGGGGGGACTACCAAAAATAATTTGTTTTTGGAACTTTTTCTAAGAGCTTATTGAATGCCCTCGTACTACTGTGCAAGAGAGTGAATGGCTTCATTGACAAAAGCTCAACATTAGATACCAACCAACATTTTGTTTATGTAATTAGAAAAGGTTCTATAAGATCTGCACAAAATCTAAATCTAACTGCAGTGTTACATTTGTAACAATAGAACAAGTGCTATGGTAAAGAGACAAGACTATGTTTTCAGGCAGAAATGCACTAGTTCTTCATTACTGTTAACAGTGAAGACTATTACAGAAAACAGAACCATGTAGCCTTTATGGAACTGGCACCCTGACTGTTTGATATTTGTGTTGAGGGAAATGGATGCAGACACGGTTTGGTAGCGTTGAAACAAAATTATACTTCACCAATGGAATCTATGTGTACTTATCACTGCTGGCAAAATGGCTGCATGACTTTGGTCTATAGTAAATATAAATCAGCAATTTATCATAAGTGATTTTAATTAATACATGAAATGAGAAACATATATCCCATTTTTATTAAAGTACACTGGATAAACTAACCACTTTGCTGATTATTCCTTTACGTATCTATTTATTGATGAGGTGGATAAAATATTTATTTAGTATAATTAAGTACTTTTGATTTCCAATTAAAAAGGCTATAATATTTAAAATAAATAATTCAAAATTTAATTTTTATATACTTAATTGTATTAATAATCTCCTTCATTGTCATAATGTTAACTAATTTTTTATTGTAAAAAAAGTATTGTAATCACACTGTTCCATCTGAGAAAGTCAAAGATGTATTAAGTGGTGTCATCTTTTTGGGGGACAATATACTCCTGATTAACTTTTAGTCATTTGCTATAAATTAATTTCACCTGTTATAGTTCTTTTACATAAAATTAAAATTCAGTTTTCATAACTGGTTGCTGTTACTCTTTTTAGGTAGTTTTTGCAGAGGGAAATCCAAAAGGAGAACTCTTCTCTTGATCAATATTATTTGTTTTGATTAGCAATATTAATATTATAACAATAAAGGAAATTGTTAATGCAATTATGAAGAGGTTAAAAAGTTAAATATAAAATATATCTTAATATTGTAGTAAACCAAATAATCTTTTTCCTGAATCATCTGTGACAAAACTGAGCTTAGTTTCCTTTGAAGAAGGATTTTACTGAAAGTTCTATTTTAGTCAACCTAGGACATGCAAATGCCAAAAATTATTCTAACCTGCAATCCTTATAAACATCCAGTAATTGTCTCATAACACTTGTTGTCTGCAATGAGGGGTTCTGGGTAAATATTTCTTCTAAGCGTGACATGGCAATACGTGCTTTCTCTATGTTAGCTGCTAACTTTGGTTTTAGCATTTCTTCCAAATCTTCTTCAGGAAAACTGAAAAACAGTAATCATTATTAATCATGAAGTTTCATGCTCAAAACAAGATGCTAGCCTAATCACAGAAATGATGCAAAATTTTATGACTATTAGATATAGTCTACTCATATTCTTTATCATAAAAAATGAGAATGTATGCATCTGAAAAAAAATCTGTTACATGCACCAAGCAGCAAAGCTGACACATGCTTAAATGGTGAAACCAACAAACCTGATAGGTTTATCTATAAGTGTTTCAAAGATGAAGGAAATAATTTTTAGCATAACTTAACAAATATTTCTGTATTTTGTCAAACATATATAGTTTAGCATACTGAAAGAAACATTTGGCTGATGTGAAGAGTTACATTAAATTTGTTTTACTAGTTGAGAAATTCTTTAGTAAGAATAATTATGACACTAACTTTTCCAGGGATATCAGCCAGATGAACCCTGAGAAATATTCAAGCTGTAAAGAACTAATATCCCCCTCAATTTAAAGAAATGAAGTATATTTTTCAAATTATCTTATACTCTATCCAGGATCCAGCAGAGGAGGCGTGTAGGGAGACTCCTCTCGGACTGGCTAGTGTCAAAACTAATTTGCTGGCTCTTTGCAGTCGCATTGATACTGCATGTATGCTGAGGACCGGAGCTGCAATGCTGCAGTTCTCAGTGTCCCATTCTACATTGGGTGTGAAAGATTGCTTAATTTTGTTCAAAGACCTCTCTATAAGGCTTGAGGTTCTTTAACGTGCCATAAATCTATGACACAGGACCAACAGGTTTACTTTCCTTCTGAAGGAAGTCATGCTAAGGATTTTTAGGTCCAAAAAAAATGTATCAACCTCCGACAGCTATGAACCCATGACCTTGGGAACCTGAGGTTAGCTTATTACGTCTGGCATTCCTGGTATGTTTTTTAATAACATGCAGGGAAAACCCAAATTTCAAATTTCATGGATGCAGCAATCATGAAGTCTGGGGGAAGATTACTGCCAATGTCGTGATGTATATGGCAGTTTCTATGCATTTTATTCTGTGCAGTAAAGTTAGTTATTAGCAGACTGCGTACTGTGAGTGCTCTAATTTGAAAAAATGTTTCTCTCTGAGAGTAATAGAGGATTTCCTTTCATCATTGGTTGCACCTAATGATGAACTGGGAGCCAATGGTCAAACAATGAGAAAGGTTTAGTTGCACATTTCACAGCAGACATATCAGGTATGTTTCCGCTCTCCCCTCTCTCTTCCATTATACGACTTTTTGTATCAATTTGAATTACTTAAAGGCTTTTTACACACGTATTGTGTATCAATTTGAATTACTTAAAGGCTTTTTACACACGTATTGTACTCAGTAGGTTATCTTCATTGTCATGCAGTCAATTATCACACTCACTACAGAACATTTACACTCTCTGCTCCCCTGCCCACCACAAAATTTCCTGTGGAAATTCAAATTAATAAAACTTTTTACAACAGTGTATTATGCAAGATATATTGTCTAAGTACAAAACATTATCCATCATCATTAAAGCTCTGCTGCTGTCAACTACATACTGAAACAATTCCATTCACCCCTTCCCTCTTTCCCCGCCCATTAGATGACTTTATGTGCAATTTTGCAAAAAAAAAAAAAAATAAATTTAAAAATTAAAAAAAAAGTATATATATGAATAATATCCTTATCAACTTAAGTGTCTATTAGTTTGATCAAAATATATATTCAAAATATGTGTTTAAAATTAAGTTATGTCTCACGATATGCCAAATTCCAAAATTAGGTTCTGGAATGGTGTTGCATTTGAGGTTGCCTTGTATTCAAATAAATATGGTACTTTATGGTTCATACTTAATGGCTGTGGTTCTTTCATGGAGCAATCTCAATAACTTGTACACTGAAAGCTTACTGATAATTTTCTTCTTGGTGAAGAACAGTTTGTATGAAAAACCATCTGCCAATTTAAAAAAAAAACTACTTAAGTTATTTTGATAATATGTACACAGACATACATAAAAAGTGGTCCATTTCCTTAGACTGCAACAGTCTTTTTTCCATCTGTAAAGGATCTTCAGGTAACAACTTTTGACTCCAACCAGTGATATCAATTCTCTATGTGACATTCACATAAAAAGCAATCTAATAAATGATGTTATAATCAAAGTAAAATGAAGAGGTGGTTTGGATGCCACCTTTTACCTTCCTTAGGTCACATGCAGGCTGCCACTCCACAGAGAGTCGATAAAATGAATTTCCCGCGCACCCATAACTCTTTCTTCCCTCCATTTCTGGTACCTTTCAACAATATACTTCTCATTATTGACACAGTATTTGAGCTATGCCTGCACATTTGCTCACACGTTATGCAACGTTTCGGAGTCCACAGTGACCTATAACATCAGGCTAAACTGTTTAAGTTTATCAGAGAAAAAAAGATAGGTACATGGCTACATATGAAGAACAGTGAAACAGTATCCAACATCTGATGGAGGAAGATCTTGAGTCTAATGATGATGTTGACTATGATGATGATGCTGAGGACGTCAAAACTGCCAAAATCTTGGATACAAACACCGAACAAGAAATATCCGAGGAAGAGAATGAATTAGATAACATCCCCCATCCATTCTACATGGGGAAAGATAAAATAACCAAGTGTAGTAAACAAGTTCCTCTATAAAACGCACAAGCTAGATCTGAAAATGTAGTGACACACCTACCAAGTGTCAAGGCTGCTACTAAAGAATTGAAAAATCAACCTCAGGTCTGAAGATACCTTTTCCCTGCGGAAGTAATACAAATTATTGTAGATAAAGCCAATAATCCCATTGAATCCATAAGAGCAAACTATTCCCATGACAGAGATGCAAAGCAGATGAGCAGTGCTGAAATTGAGGCTCTTATTGGTTTGATTTACCTTGCAGGGGTAACGAAATGCAGCCAACGGAATACAGAAGATCTATGGAGAAAAGATGGCACAGGTGTTGAAATATTCAGACTTACAATGTCATCATCCAGGTTTAGACTTCTTTTTAGGCATCTCAAATTTGATAGCATTAGTACAGGTCAGGAATGCAAGGCCAAGGACAAGCTAGCACCAATCAGGGAAGCATTTGATATATTTGTTGGCAACTGTAAAACTACATACACACCATTTGAATATCTTACAGTGGATGAGAAGCTGGAGGCTTTTAGGGGATGATGTGGATTTTGGCAATACATCCCAAGTAAGCCCAACAAATATGGAATCAAAATCTTTGCCCTTTGCGATTCCAAAATGTATTATACCAGCAATCTTGAAGTGTATGTGGGCAAGCAGCCTACAGGGCTTATGAGGTGGACAATTCCCTAAGCAGTATTGTAGAAAGACTTTGTAAACCTATCAGAGGAACGGGGCAAAACATCATGACTGACAATTGGTCCACAAGTTTGGATCTGGCAAAAAAATTGAAAGCAAACTACAGACTCACATTGTTCGGCACCACCAGGAAAAACAAAAGAGAGAGCTACCTTTTGAATTTTTGCAACCTGTAAGTTGACTTAAAAGAACATCTATGTTTGCTTTTGAAGAAGATTGTGCATTGGTGTCATTCATTCCCAAGAAAAGAAAGAATATTTTGCTGATTTCCACCATGCATTCGTGATGATAAAGTTGACCTTGAAATGGGGAAGCCAGAGATGACAATGATGCACCATAGGGGTCATTGACACAGTTGTCAAATTGTGTTAGGTTTATGACTGTGCAAGAAACACTTGAAGGTGGCCCATGGTGGTGGTTTATCCCATGCTGAATGTGAGATGCATAATTCCTTTATCATCTTCAATGTAAACAATCCTGATGTGTATATACCTCGCAGCAAATTTCTTAGACGATTGTCCTTTGAGCTGATAAAGGGCGTTCTAAGTTCAAGGACTTGTGTCAGCAACATATCCGTGAATATGAAGAAGAGAATTCACAAGATTCTTGGAACTGAAGTACTTCAGCAGTCGAGTGAAGTATTCAAAGATGCCAGAGGGAGGTGCAGTCAGTGTGCCATTCTTTATTAATTAGGATATAGGATTATGGAGATATAACAAAATATTTTGTAGAATAAAAATTTGCTTCACCTCACAGATTTTCAGTTCTGGGATTTCAGTTGTAACTTTTTTTTTGTACTAGAAGTAATTCACACATGATTATTTTGACATCAATTGCCCTTAGCATGTAAGATACCCCTAGTTTATAATAAATATATTTATGTAATCAGCATATATTATAAATGTTCTGCAAATTCATAATATTAACCTACTGATGCAATTTTGTAGTTTAAATAAATATTTTATGCATAAAATGATTTTCCAAACATTCTGAACGATTAAAAACAAATTTAAAACCCATTTATATGTTCGTAGAGTGTCAGTCTGCAGCGACTACTTACATAGGTCCACTTGTAGCAACCACTGTAGGGTTAAGAAACAATTTCACTATGATTGGTACAAAAGAACACTGGACATCACAGCATAATTTGGACTTTGGGCCACATTTTAAGTGTATCTTTAAGTATGCATATTCTTAATTTATTATATTGCTTTATCTTTTACTAGTATGTAAAGCTACAGAACGGATGAAATACCAGATTCTTAGAGCCACCACAAAACTAGAAACACATCCTAATGTAATGAAACAATTACAACTAACCATGGAAGTAGAAACTGATCCCAGGAAGCACCCAAAAAGTCTTTTTAGGTTGAAGTGCTCAAGAGAAACCTGCTTCCAAAGTAAGTCATATTATACTGCTATATTGCAGTGACGATACAATAACAAACATTAAATAACTTTGGCAAATAAAATGTTTATATATGGTTTAAAGCTTTGTATACATTAGGTGATTGATATGCTAATTACACATTCGTGAAAGCTTCTATGCATCTCAGCAGTTATACATTAGTATCATTATGAAAGCTGAGTAGATAATGTGTGCATGAATTAAGTATTGTCAATATAACAAAGGCAGAGACAATTGTAGTCAGTGCAGAAAGGTCACAGATCATTAAAGTCAAATTTTACAGGATAAATGAAAAACTGTTTAAAATAGAAACAAATTGATTATTTTTGGTTTATTTGATGTCTTTCTAGACTAACATGATTGGAAAACCTTTACTTTTGATACTTTGTTTTCAAAAATACAGTTTTAATTAGCTAGATTTTTGTCCTTTCTGCAAAGAATGATTATTACTTAAAATGCTATTATTTAAAGTATAAATTTATTATAAATGTTTTATTCAATGTCACTGTTAGAATAAACCAGGATTGAAAAATTAACAAAAACTTAAAATAATAGTTTGTCTTTTCAAAATCAGTTTTTCGTTACTCATCCCCTTTCTGCAATGAATGCACTATTATTAAAACTAATATGTTCAGATACTGTAGAACATTGTTATTTATTTATTTACTTATTTTTGAAAAGTAGTAGCTAGCAACTTTTATAACCTATACATTGCATTTACGAGCTTTAAACTATTCTAGAAATTAATTTTACATTATACATTTTACCCTTGAGAATGTTAAAAATCTTTACTAGTCAATCCAATATTCATTGTTTATAAACATTTTGGTATCCTTTCATGAAAGCTAGGAGATAAAATATGTAAACTAAAACCCAATCTAATCTTCTCCATCACATTCCTCACTAATAGTGTTTGTTGGTTATTGCAAAATCTCTGGACAAAGCTCTATTTATTCTGGAATAAATTGCATTTACGAACTTTAAACTATTCTAGAAATGAATTTTACATTATACATTTTACTATTGAGAATGTTAAAAATCTTTACTAGTCAATCCAATATTTATTGTTTATAAACATTTTAGTATCCTTTTATGAAAACTAGGAGATAAAATATGTAAACTAAAACCCAATCTTATCTTCTCCATCACATTCCTCACTAATAGTGTTTGTTGGCCATTGTAAAATCACTGGACAAAGCTCTATTTATTCTGGAATAACATACTGCTTCTTTTAATTACATTCTCAATTTCCTCACGTTGAAAAAAAAAACACTTTACCCATTGGTAAGGACATTTCCATAGAAAGTATAAGTTTCGTTTTTAGGTTATGCAAAATGTGATAATGATCTATACTTAATCCATCAACAAATTTAACAATTAATTTTTAACACTGTATTTAATAGCATATTCCAGCTGTTTCTATTTAGAATGCCTTCATCTATGCTTAAATGTGCCCATCCATTACAAAACTCACTTTCATATAAAAATTGATGTCATTTCAGCAAATACTGATTCAATTCTGAGACAATCCCATACTAAGGGATAAAACAACACAACATGTTCTTAATTCTATACCCTTCAACACACTGTTCTTAATTTTGAATATTCAATATTCCATATGGCCTTTATTGAACTTCATTAATAAGCAGTTTGTATCAAAGTGCTTGGCCTCCAGCTGCTGCCACAAATTGCATGCTCCTCTGAACAGAATAATGTAATTCTGTAAACCTCAAAGCATTCACTTGTGTGATAAAAAGGAAAATTTCAAATTGTGTACATACTGGACAATAACAAAAAACTGAGTTTGAGCACTTAAACATCAATACAATTCCAGGTATCTCAGAATCACAAGTTAGCAAACAGGCCCTAATTCAGAATGCCAAACAAAGCACCCTTTAAAATTTCATGTCAGATGTCTAAAGATTCCACCATGACAGCTTTCCAACAGATGGCCAAGTTAGAGAAGTGTTTTCATTTAAAATCACAAAGCCCTCAGTTAAAATTAATTTAGTCAAGGTGGCCAGAAGATTACTTTCATTTTTCTTTCAAATGTTCATAACTTACCAGGGAACTAACCAATGGCTCAAATATTGTAATATAAGACACAATATGTGGACATTCAAATAATATATATTTTATATGTAGCTTGTATTTGTTAAAGAAGAATGCACTAAAAATAAAATTTAAAATCTAATCATGACCCTAATTGTTTTACTGGTATATGGATTATATAAGGAATTAAGGAAATTCTTTAAGATGGAAAATAACTTTGTTGTAACACAGCAGTTTAGCTATTCAACTTGGAGAAGAGTTTTAGAATGGCATTTATTAATGCATTGTAAACAAACCTAAAAAAGAAGATTTTGAAAATCTTAAATCCATTTTATGTATACACAAAAAATTCTGATGTGTTACACTCACATGACTTTCTCTAGCTGCTCTACAAACAAACTTCTTACAGTAGATGATCTTTCTACACTATACTAATCAAGATTAACATTAGCAGAATGTTCTTAATACTTAGTTCCTTATAAGGAGAAAGGAACTAAAGAAATGTGCTATGCTAAAGTGATAGTTAAATGTTTTAAAAGCTATCGTTAGGCAATTGTCACTGCAAATCGCTTCTTTGCTTGGCCAGGAGTAGAAAAAAGGAGACTTCCTTTTTGACAAAAGTATAAGTACCTTACAACTGAAACTAAAAACTAGGGAAAGGATTTTTATCATGTTTTTGTTTGCTTATAGTAAAAATGTAACTAAGATGGAAATTCCCGAAATAGCACACACAACTTGTAGACCAGTGTTTTAGGTGAACCAGCTTCCTTTTCACATACCTTAGTTCCAAAGTTCTGAATACTATGCAGATTTATGCAAAATCTTTCTTTCGTGTGATATTCCTTTATATAAACTGGGAAATACAGAACACAGAAGTTTTCTTACAAAATACACACATTTTGAAACACCAGAAGAACCAACATTAAGAAAATTGTATGTGCCTGCCTGTTATGAAGAAATGCTAAGAAAGATCAGCGCACAATGTGAAAATAAAAAAAAATTAGATAAGCATTGACAAATTACCAGACTCAAGCAGTAGGAAAGTGGGAAATGTTGTGGTAGGTGTGCTAGAAAATGATGAACTAGTTTCCAAGCAGGTTTTCTATTAGCATGCAGAGAAATATCAGCATCGAATCATGCAACAATGGTTTGCTTATTCAATAATCTCTGCAGTAGTTAGGGCCAAATGTGGTGAAATTTGATAATTTTTTACTCTTAATTACGTATGTTGCTCCACACATGAAGATCTTTCTGCAAGTTTCCTGCACATGTATATGTAATTTGTATAGTACATGGTTTACATAAGAGTATATGAGCAGATAAGTACATTGAATCCTAAAGTGGACAAATTGATCTCCAATGGTAAAAAGGTGTTTGCAAAAGCGCCAACAATCATTGGTTTGTTCAGAGTGAAAAATTGCACTTCCATCTAGACCCATAGTTACTCGTTGGGGGACATGGTTGAAAGAAGCAGTGTATTATGCAAACAAATTTGAAAGTTTTAAATAACATAACTAAATAAGGATGATATTTCTTCAATTGAAATTCTTCAGAACTTACTCAATGACAGTACACTAAAAAATGAATTGTCATGCATATCTGCAAATCTGAGTTTTTTGTTTCAGTCTATCAAAAATTAGTAACACCAACCAGCTTGTTAATTGAGATGCTTAATGAAGTGCATGGCATTGAGAAAAAAATTAATTTACTCAAAGGTCCACAGCAGGATCTATAAAACAGAAATTTAAAAATGTGTTCGAAAATTTTTTTGTGGATTTCGTACTATGTGCAAAATTGCCAAGGTTTTGGAAGGGGAAGTAGATGGTGATATTGAAAATGTGTGTGCCTTTGATGAAATACGCAAGACTATCTTCATGTGATGCTGAAAGTTCCTTCTCCTGGTATCATGTGCACTATTTCGAGAAAAACTTGGAGAAAGTTTTCATGATTCTCTATAACAGTGAGTTGTTGCAATCCACCACTGCCTCAGCATGATTGGTGAGTGATTTTTTAACAAATATTTAGAGCTCTGTAATATTGAAATGAAATATTTTTGCATTTTTATGCATATTTTTAATATTTTGCCTACATAAAAAATAAAATATTTGAAAGTTCTTTAGCATATAAAAATCTGTTCCCTAGTTATTATATATTCCGGACTTGGATAACAAACATTTTTCTTTACAAATTATGCCAACAAGAGTAATGTGATCTGAAAGTACATAAAGTTCAATGGATGCATTTATCATAAAACAAGACAGTCACAGTATATTCTTATACAACACATTGCATGGACTTTTAGTTAGTGCAACACACATAAAAGCAGCATGAACTCAAACATAAGATACCATCAGATCTTGTGGTAACGATTTCAGCAGCACCAGGGTTTTGGTTGCTACTCTCTTGTTACTCCACTTCTCTCAATGTGAAATTTAACCCACTTTTCAAGATTAATGTTACTTTTTAGTACCATCTTATGAATTAGGAGTTTATATTTTGTTGTGTGGGGGATTTCTTCCTTACTAATGAAATACATGTTTTGAGTTAAAGAAGACACTTGGCGATTTGATGGTTTTTCAATTTCATTTTGTTAAGTATCAGCACGTGAACTAATGTTTAATCCCTGTAATATACAATTTTCAAGTACAACAGCTTATGAATGTTTTTCTGACTTGGTGTGCTTTTCTAGTTTTCCCGAGCTTCCAATAACTTTTCTAAATTTATTGATAGGCACAGAAATGAACGCTCCCCCAGTTTTTTGTAGAGCTTCAGTATAATTTTTAAATGCATTTCACATAATTTGCAAAAAGCCTACCCCAATTGTGGTCAAAATACAACCAATCCTATTTTTGTTGGCACTTAAAACTCATGTTCAATACTTTGTTTAGTATGAAAACTTGAAGATGGGCCAGAAGTAGAACACTTTTCAGTCAAAGACTGAGGAACATTAACCAAAGATTCAGTAAGCAATTCACCATTACATTCACTACCACTTCTTTCAATGGACTCACACTCATCTATATGTTTTGCTATATGCTGTCTTTTATTAGAAAGAAAGAAAGAAAAAAAAAAAAAAAGGAGCAAATAGTTTGTTGTTTCAACAATGTATTTTGGTACTAATGAACTGACGAAGACTCCACACTGCACAAACATATCCTTCCACAGCTGGTTGTTGACTAACCATTAAAATAGCTGCATTAGCACTCATTGTTGCTTTTAAAGGAGGTATGGTCCAATAAAAAGTCAAGAAAACAAATGATAAAACACTTACCTCCTGTTACTCCTTTTTATAACAAAACTTATCGTTATTTTTAATAATAAAGGAATATATTATAATAATAAAAAAATACAGCTAAAGGCATTTATTTTGGCAATTAGGTATTAATATTTCTTCAAAAAAGCCAGAAAAGGGCAACATATAGCTGTGGTGTTTCAATCACAGAGATGTAAATCATACAGATTCACTTTCAAAAGGATATAACACATTTATAAAGGCATTCTGCCAAAGTTACAGTCTCTACTTATTACATTACACCAGCCTAGATATAATTTAAATTTCTAGATCATTTTGAGTTTTAATGATATATACATTTACAAATAGATCTGAATTTCTTGGAGGGGGGTTGGGCTTTTTAATTCACAGAGGGGCTTTTTAATTCACTGGTTTTAAGATATCACAGTTAAAGGACACACTATTAAAACAGAAAAAAGAGAGAGAGGGGGGATTGTAATAACTGCATAACTTTTAAATTCTCAGTGTAATGTCAGCGCAACAATCAATTCTCATATTAATAAAAAATATTTATTTTTTATTTTTATTATAATTGTAATGGTCATGATACATGGAATTGCAAATATCAGTAAGAATGTAATTGTCATTGAACAATACTGTATATTGAATGTGGCATTAAAGGGATATTTTGTTTATGTGATGTATGTATGCACCGATGAAATGTGCCAAAATGTGCATAAATATCAATGTAATTTGTTTAATCTTAATATTGATATAATAGGAGAACTTCAAGTAAGAAATGTTACAGGTTTACAAAGAAAAGGCGGGTATCAGTAGGACTGTAATGTTTGTAAACAAAGTTAGAGACAGGTTGTTGACAACCACAAACAATCATATATTGTTTTGTATATACATAAGAGTATCAATGAATGACATACTAAAACAAGTATGAAAATTAAGCTTCAGAGGTTAATGAGAGATTAATTCATCACAGAGGTAGTATAAGATGGTATCTCTTGTATATATTTATGATCATATTGTAATTATGTAGTTTATTTAATGATAAGCCTATTTTATCAATCAATGTTTATGGTTTAGTAATATTCAAGCTAGGAAGCAATGTTAAGTACATTTTTTGCAAGACTATATTCATTACTTCAAGCAAGGGCTATGTTAGGGAAGGGAAAGTCCAGCAAGATGCATAAGCAGTGTGTGCAGTAAGTGTAAATGTGTAGCAATTGGAGAATACCCAAATTTGAAGGAAAGAGTTATATTCTTTTTATTTTCAGTCACAAGGGTAGTTTTAGGTGTCATGGACTAGGAGACGCTTTCATGATGCACTTCTTTCTCCAGAAAGCAAAAATCATCATAGGAAGGTGGGTTGACTATATAAGGGCTGATATTTTGCAAAACTGTTTGTGGACGATGGAACTTAAAATGTATCTGCGTCACTCTGTATTTTGAATGTCAGTATGTAAATAGTCAACGGGCAATATGAGTGTTTATAATAGAAAATGTAAAAGAGCTCTGAAGTATTTGTCATAGGTCCTCAAAGATTATAAATTAATACTTAGCATGTAATGCTGAGGTGCTTGTTATGATGGGAAGACAAAGGGAACAAGTAAAAGTGTTCAGATTTTAAGCAGCTGCAAGTGTTCTCATTTATTGAATATATCTCTCATCCCTACCCGAAAGAGTCAATAAAATGCTCAATGAACCCAGGACTATGAGCAGCCAAGGACAACATTGACGCAACAGTCAGGACATGTGCAAGAGAAACACTACCAGTCTATAATCACTCATGCGACATGCAGGATTTCCACCGCATAGTTTTAGTTAGTGAACTTAACTGTGTTATAAACAAAGGTCATCATAATTTTATATTATGTTCATGAAAGCAAGTAGCTTTATGTAGAGCAACAAATGCATACAATATTGACTTACACATCATCTGCAATAAAACAGTCTTCAGATTCAGTCTCCCAAGAACCATCACTGCTGCCATCATCCCACAGCTCACCTTCTTCACTATCATATTCTCCTACTTTGTAGAGATCCTGAGGCCAGGACATGGATATATGTCCATCTACCCACCAAACTCGTACCTAGCAAGTATAAAAAACAATTTACACAAGATGATATTTCACTTACATAACATTATCTAACTTATTGTAAATAATTTACATTGGACAACATTTTGCAGGGTAAGAATAAGGCTGAATCAAGTGGCAGGGTAAACTAGGCTAGTTAAAACTATATATATTAGAGAAACATTCTGATGTGTTCCATTCACATGACTTTCTCTACATCTCTGCAACAAATTATTGTTAAAAAGATTATTCTTCTATTTACTTCATGCTAATCGTGAAGAAATTATCAGAAATAGTCTTAATACTTGCTTCCTTGTAAGTTGAAGCGAAATAAGGGAGTACAATAGGTTAAAGCGATAGTCAAAGGCTGCTAGCTATGTGTCTGAAGTTCGTTCGTTTGTATGGACAGAAGTTGACAAATTCCTGTGTTTTAACGTGCTGTACATTTTTTGTGTGGTAAGCTTTTGTCCATCTCTTACAGTTTAGCAGTTATGCAAAATTCTGCAAAATTCATCCAGAATGAAGTAGTCTTCAGAGGCTATTCCCAGAAAATTTGAGAGAGGGAGAGAGGGGGAGGGAGAGAGAGAGAGAGAGAGAGAGAGAGAGAGAGAGAGAGAGAGAGAGAGAGAGAGAGAGAGAGAGAGAGAGAGAGAGATGCATGCATACTGCTTTTTTTGGATTCAGGGGTCTCAAGACATGTATTTTCATTGAAATCTTGGTATCAATTTTTTTGGTGCAATACAATACCTTCCCTATACACTATACATATAGTATGTATAGAGAAAGCAAAAACATTAACCAATTTTTACTTTCTCTATATGTATTATGTTCATAGTGTATAGAGAAGGTATTGTAAAGCACCCAAAAGTTTGATACAGAGATTTCACCAGAAATACATGATTTGGATCCCCCTGAAACAAAAAAAAACAAAAAAAAAACAAAAAAAAACAAACAAAAAACAAAAAAACAAAAAAAAAAAAGCATTTTTAGAAAACTGGGTGTGCATGCATGGGTGCAAGTGTGCAGCATAGCTCAAAAACAAGAAGTCTATTAAATACCAAACTTGGTATTGAAGTTTGGTCTCTTCCAAGGATGTGACACACAGATTTTCAAGAAAATTCCCTCACCCCCAACTACTCTTTACATGGAACTTTTTTCAAAAATTTTTATTTTCTCAAAAATGGCTCTAGATTTTGACTAAAATATTGTATATTAAAGATATTTACCTGGCAAATAAAATGTATATCTTGAACTTTCTGAGAATATTCTCTGAAGACTACTTTATTGTGGATGAATTTTACGAAATTTTGCATATCTGCTAAACCATAAGAGATGGACAAAAACTTACTGCACAAAACACGTAGAGCAGGTTAAAACACACAATTTATGTTATATACATTTTTTGAGATATTCCTTGTTTCTGTTTCTGCTTTAAAAAAAACTTGTAGTTTTCTCATACAGGAATTTGTCAACACCTGTCCATACACACAAAGGAACTTCAGTCACATAGCAACCAGCTTTTGACTATCACTTTGACCTATGGTACTCCCTTTTTTCCCCTTCTACTTACAAGGAAGTTAGTAATAAGACTATTTCTGCCAATTTTTTTCTTGATTAGTATGAAGTAAATAGAAGCATAAGCTTTTTAACAATAATTTGTTGCAAAGATATAGAGAAAGTCATGTGAATGGAGCACATCAGATTTTTTTTATATCATGGTACTGTATACAAAAGAGCTTCTCAAAATGTTATGATTCACAGCACATATATTTTGTTGTGCAGATTAGATTACATATCTCATAGTAAATGCCTGCTTTAGAGAAATTTCAAACACTAGGGAGCAGCCCTGAAAAATGAGAATCCTAGCAGAGGATGAACCACTGGGAACGCTTAAGAAACACCTATCATCCTGAAGTGGATTATATATATATTTTTATATATATAAATCAAGTCATCTAAAGTTCAATAATCAGAAAAAGAGATGTTTACAGTCATATAGTACAAAATTATGTGCAGTTGACAACTAATAGTCGCAATATTTGATGTTATGAAGTTTGAATAAATATGCAGTTTTTGTGTAATATGGAGAGCAGCAGTTAGCACCCAAAATTAAGCAGCAGTAAAGAAAATTTTAGTGTAAACTGAACAAATTATTCATTTGGATAAGCGACGTGCAACTTTGACACACGATTCACACGGTTATGCATGCAGATATACGGACTCTTATTTATCCTTAAAATTTATACATAACATATCTGGAAATCATGAACTTCCTAAGTGCCTTGTAGGCTGCAATAAACTATGCAATGAATATATGGTATCAAACAAACTTGAAAACAAAACACAATGATGAAGCCCATTTCAATTGTCTACTATGTTCTCAAGTAAAAGAAGCCCTAGCAATGAATAAAATAACTAAAACATAGGAAGGGTTTTCCCTAAAGCAAGCAATTGCCAAGAAAATAGAGCCACAAAGAGTAACTGAATCTTTAATTTATTTGCTTATAAAAAATGGCGTGTTATTTATGGACGCTCTTTAACTGCTGTGGTTCTCAGCATCCCATTCTATATTGGGTGTGGAAGACCGCTTAATTTTGCTCAGTGGCCACTCTATCAGGCTTGAGATTTTTTACGTGCCGTAAATCTACGACACAGGACCAACGGCTTTACTTCCCTTCTGAAGGGAGCCATGGTAAAGATTTTTACTCTCGAGAAAGTCCATTGCCCTCCGCCAGGTTTAAACCCCACAATCTTGGGAACCAGAGGCTAGCATATTACTTCTTGATCATTGACGAAGACAATGACATGAAATGAAACCCTTTACCAGGGTGTTCTAAACATTCTCAACTTGTCTCAGTCATAAATGGAGAGGTCTAAATTATTATAAGTGCCATTCTTGCATCCTTAAAAAGGTGAACTGTAAAATTTTACATTGTAAACACTCCAAGTTACAATTTGTGATGATCATGTATGTATAAATGGAGTAAACATTTTCTTTAAAATGAATAAAAGTGAAATGTGAGCATTGATGAGATATTTTCTTTTGAAGAGTTTAATCCCAACAGAAAAACAAGGTGCAGTTAGACCTTACATTAAAGGATTCTTGCCATTTATTTTTGATGATTAAAAAATGGGTTGCTGAAATGAACTACTCATACATGCATTCAAGATGAGCATTAAGGATATCCCAAAACCAGAATCACCAATAAATTTGTGATAATTCATAATTTGATAAAATGATCGCCAGTTGAAGGTACAGGAGTCGGGTTATATTGCAAACACCTTGGTAGGTAATTTTACAGAAAACAAGTCATAGTTTAAAACAAGAAAGTCCTAACCAAAAAAATGTAGTGAAACTTTCAGAAGAAACCTTCAAAAAGAAGAAAGAATAAAGAAAGAAAAAATCTGATGTGTACCATTCACATGACTTTCTCCATATCCCTGCAACAAATAATTCTTAAAAAGCTTATACTTCTATTTACTTTACGCTAATCAGAAAAAATTAACAGAAATAGTCTAATTACTCGCTTCCTTGTAAGGGGAAGCGAAATAAGGGACAACCGTAGGTTAAAGTGATAGTCAAAAGCTGGTTTCTATGTCAATGAAGTTCCTTTGTTTATATGGATAGGAGTTGACAAGTTCCTGTATGAGAAAAGTATACGTTTTTCATAGCAGAAACCAAAAATAAGGAATGTCACAAAAATGACGAACTCCACGAAAAAAATGTATATAACATAAATTGTGTGTTTTAATGTACTCTACATTTTTTGTGGAGTAAGTTTTGTCTATCTCTTACGGTTTAGCAGTTATTCAAAATTTAGTCAAATTCATCCAGAATAAACTACTCTTCAGAGGCTATTCCCAGAAAATTCAAGATATACATTTTATTTGTCAGGTACATATGTTTAATATACGAAATTTTAATCAAAATCGTTAGAGCCATTTTTGAGAAAATCAAAATGTTCGAAAAAAGTTTCAAGTAAAGGGTAGTTGGGGGTGGGGGGATTTTTCTCAAAATCTTCGTGTCGTATCCCTGGAAGATACTAAACTTAAATACTAAGTTTGGTATTTTACCGACTTTTCGTTTTTGAGTTATCGTGTTCACAGACACACACACACATACTCGGACCTTTTTGTGAAAATGCTTTTTTTTAGATATTGGGGACCCTAAAACATATATTTCCGGTGAAATCTCGGTATCAAATTTTGGGTAGAGTGCAATACTTTCTCTATACGCTATGTACATAGTGTGTATGGAGAAAGTAAAAATTACTTGCAATATTCTAATAAAATTTATAGTAGAGAAACCTGGGCCAAAAACAATGCAATAATAAGACAGAAACATGGGGGGGGGGGGGTTAATTAAACATTCAAAAAAAGAAATCAATTTAATAAGGAAATCAGATGTATAACAAAACAGACATCATTTGCACCAAAGAAGATAAGGGCAACACAATTATCAGCCTAAAGATAACAATGGAAATAACATACAAGCAGTCTTGAAAAGCAACTGGTCCATTGAAGCCAGCTCTGACACACTATACAAATGCTCAACTTCAATATACAAAGCACCAAATGCCAACAAAATAACCCCAAAAGCAGATCCAAAAATAAAAATGGTCAACCTGTATATTCCCAAAATTATTGCACAGGGAACAAAATGGCTCATTGTAAGTAATTAATACACCTGCCATATCACCTAAATAGATCTACAGAAAGAAGAAATTGAGGAATACTCAAAATTTGAGCATCTGCACTGACCAATCTTTCTTCACCTTTACAGATAAATACTTTAAAAAAAGATCAGGTCTCATAATGTAACGCCAAGTATCACCAATTATTCTAGCAAGAATTACATTGAAACTCCAAACCAAAGGCATTTTTCCCACATCTTCAAAACATGGTTCAAGCATACCAATGATGGATTTTCAATACTTACCAGAAAATTAGCCATAAGTCCAAAAAACACTCTTTTCATATGCAAATTTAAGAAATAAAGTTCACCATGGAAGCCAAGAAAGAAAACATCTTTTGCTTCTGGATTTAATGATATAAGGAACAATAAGAAATTAGAATTTGGAATTATTAGAAATGGCACCCATACAAATAATCACATCAAAAGAAGAGCTTCAAAACAAATAGTCATGCAATCATTCACAGTTTGCTACACAGACTACACAACACACCCATGAATAGAACAGAATACACAAACAGTGTAACAGATACTAAGATCGACTGAGAACAATGGCTTCAAAAAAATTACGAGGACCGATCAACAGACTGATTTCCACCCCCTCCCCAAAGATGTTTATTATTCCATTTTATTATTTCAAAATTACATTTTTTTTAAACAAGCCATGGTGCAAGCCATTCTTTGTCAGTCCTTGGGAATCACCTCACTTTTCTTGGCAGTGTGAACCAATTTTGGGTCTAGTACATTGAAGAATAAAAAGAAAAAATCCACATCAGAAAATCATAAAAGCCTTAACTTTTAAAACCAGTTGTATACACAAAATCAGACAAATAGTAATAGTGGCTCTCAGAGAAATTCAACTCCTTCCCAAAATTCAGTAGTAAAAGTGTATCAAATTCATTGACCTGATCAACCACTTGAAAGATTTCAGTATTTCACCTAAAGATAAAATAGCATCTTTTGATGTCACCCCTCTATTACCCAGCATTCCCATAGATGAACTCCAAAAACCTCTTAAAACTTGGCTGCAAAGCATAAACGTAACAAAAGAGGAAATAGAAGATCTTGTTCAGTTAATTTTTGTATAAGACAGAACTAATTTACATTCAATAATAAATGTTACCAACAGGAATAGCAATGGGGAATCCCCTTATCACATTCCTAGTCAATTTATGCACAAGTAATTTTGAGACACACATCAATGAGGCATTCGTGCATTTATACAAAAAATGGTAGCGGTATGTAGACGACATTGCCATAGTTCCGGAGAAAGTCATAAATGATGCACTTAAGCCCTCAACTTGCAAAACAAATCTGTCAGTTCACCACAGAGACCGAACGGGAAGGATGCCTACCATTCTTGGAGACATCAAAATAATAATAGAAAAACATAACCTAACATTTGGAATATCTAGAAAATCCACAAATACAGATAATGGCACAAGTTTGATAGATATTATCCCACAACACACATATATGCAGTCCTGAACAGTGTAACATACTAGTCAGACTGTGTAGTATAAATAGGAAGAATGAAACGAAGTTTGGAAACCAGATTAAAGGAATACATGAGAAACCTAAAATACAAAATGAAAAATCAGCAGTTGCTTATCAGTTTTGGACATCAGGTCACAAAATCACACCTAATGTATAACTGTTAAAACCACACAGAATTAGATTCGGGAGAAGATCTACATCATGAAAAAAAAGAGCCATATCATGAATTTTGATTTATCACCATACTCCTTTGGAAGTTCATAGATCCAGCACAGATGCCTCCTCAAGTGATACACCACCACCACCCTCATCATTAATGCCAACGAACTAAGATTTAGTCAGAATTAAGGGCTGAAAATGGGAACAAGTGTTCCCGAAACTGGTCCCAGTAAATAATTACCAAGTGTTGTTTGTGTTACAAAAACCGACTCAAATTCTTTTGATTTAATATCTAATGCTATTTCTTAGTCACTCAAATTTGACATTTCATGAGTTTTTATACAATGAAAATTAAATTGTGTTTGGAAAGTGTGTACAATTATTGTATAATGCCGAACTGTAACATGTTACCATAATATCAGTAATTAGTATTGTTACCGAATTAAAATTTTTTGTGCATAAATTATGACATATTTCAGTTATTGCATCACAAAAATTATAATTTTAAACAATAAAACATTTCAATATATTTGGATAAGCTAATAAGGGTGGTGTGAATTCAAATCTAATAATATATTGAATATGTACAAAGTATGGCATAAACATCTTTATAGTAGTACTAAAAACATTCATTCAAGATTCTCTCCAGCTACTCAATTTACAGAACAGAGGTCTACAATTCACAATGGAAGTGGAAAATGAAGTAAATTTCAAAGTAATTGTATCCAAAAAAAAGGTAGTCGGTTTCAGTATCTACAGGAAGTAGACACATTCAGAAAACTACCTACATAAAAAGCAATGGTTTCAACCCAGTCCCACACAAATAATGCAAAGCATTTTAACCCAAGTTTAGTGCACACTCCACTAACAGAAGAATGGTCTCTGCAATAATATTAAATATTAAAAGAAAATAGCAAAATACAAAAATCAAGAACGCATTAAGAATACCACTAAACTTACCCAAATAAAACCAAAATGATCTTTAGAAAATTCTATTCCATCCAAATTCTCACTAAAAATTTCACATTTTCCAAAAACACAACAATAGCTTAGCTCCACAGAGTAGATTCAGTTTGAATAAATTACTTTGCAACAGCTTGAAAGAACAGATTCCTCTGAACAAGAGCAGGAGTTTATCTGATCAGTTGCTCACATTGTGACAAAATTTATATTTGGAAATCAGGTTAAAAGAGCACAGGAGAGCACTTCTGTACCACCAATTACATTTCACTAAATATTACATTCCTAAAACCTACAAAATCATAACAAGAGTTGGATACTTTAGAAAAGAGTTGAATTGTTTTTTTGGGTAGTGTTTAACGCCCGCTTTAACTACTTATGGCACCGCAGGCGATGACACTGATGATACATGAATGATGATGGAGCACTGGTGGAATGCGATGGCAGGGGAAACCGGAGTACCTGGAGAAAACCCACCACAGCGCGGCTTTGTCCACCACAAAACTCACATGAGGTCCTTGGGATCGAACCCCGACTGTCTAGGTGAGAGGCAAGTGGTCATTGAATTATAAAACATAAACATGACTTAATACATTTTTAATTGCCACCACCAAATCCACTATGGATTCTACCACTAGATGACAGCACAAATCAAACCATACTATGAACACAAACACCTGTCTTCTGAACAGTTCTGAAGATAGAGAACAAACACTCTTGAAACCTCTAATGCAAAAATGTAAGTAACGCATGTATCTCCTTCCAATAATTAAAACTCTCTTTAAAAAAACATATAGGAAAATGTAACAGAAAGATATCATGGAATGATCCTGCTTGGTAGATTGTGGTTCAGTGATTCTAAATCCCACCATCAATTTTCATGTTTTTTTCACTTTCTTTTCTTTCTTCATTAATTTTTAAATTACACTAAAATGAGGATAAATAAGAGCTTACCATTCCTTCAGGGTAATTGTCCAAAACTTGACCTGCAGTACAATTTGCATCTTCTCCTTCAAAATTTGCTACCCGTATGACTACAGTTCCAGGGCGATACTGAAAGTCAGGATGGTCCTTCAGATCATACACACTCACTTCATTTTCTTCCAGGAATGCAGGACTAAAACATAAAATTATAATATTTTCAAATGATAATGGAAATAAGGAGGGAAATATGTACATCCCTTTGGCATTTCTGCTAATATTATTACAAATCTATATGATGTTTCCTTTAAAGCTCATTTCTCTATTAAACTTATATTATGTATACCTAGGTATAAGAAATGGTTTCAATTAGGCAAACACACTTTATTGTATTAGGTACCTGAGAAAATAATTCCATATTGCTTACAATTAAATCATAGAAAAGTGAACAATGGATATTTAACACAAAAGATTTCAATGCTATAAATCATTAGACATAAACTGCCTGTGTAAGTTTTATGTATGTTTCATATATTTTACATGAAATGCAAAATTCAGTATGTATGGAGAGAATTTTAAAGCATTTTCCAAAAAATTTGGATCTCAATGGCTTAATTGGCAAACACAATAACTTCATTAATAGTAGAGAGACAAGATTATTCAACCTACTTGTCCTGTTTCGCTTACTCAAAATTTTGAGGACACTTATTAACTCCAGTTTTTCTAAATTTTAGGTATCTTAGCAATATTAGATCAAAAACAAAAAATAAATAAAAATAATGATGACACGCCGGTGGTTGAAATTTTATGGTGTGAGATTATTAGCTCTTGTCTGCCTAATCTGTCAATATCCAAGTCTTGGTTTCCCATGTCTATTAAATCAACTACTACAGTGCTTCTCAGGTTGTCTCCTTAGCGTGGTGATAGTGCAGCTGCTTACCAAGCAGGAGACCTGGGTTCGATCCCCAGTACCGGCGTGGAGATTTTTCCCCCGCTGGGAGACCTGGCCCAGGGTGCACTCAGCCTCGTAAGGTCCCTGTGGGGCCAATTGAGGAGCTACTTGATGGAGAAGTAGTGGCTCCAGGCATGAGGACCGCATTAACTGGCTGGGAGGGCTCGAGTCGTTGACCACGTCTCACCCTCCAATACTGCCCCCCATCCATGATGTCTGTAGTGGACCGAGATGGGGACGCAGCGGCCGGGCGGTAGGCCAAGGTTCCCCGTGAGCTGTCGTGCCATGGAGTTATTACAGTGCTTCTCAGTAACATTGATAGGATAATTGTTACCCACTATCTGTGGGCCTTTTTTGGTAGTGTTTAATGCCCGCTTTAACTGCTTATGGCACCACAGGCGGTGACACTGATGATACACGAATAATAATGGTGCACCGGTGGAATGCGATGGTGGGGGAAACCGGAGTACCCAGAGAAAACCTGCCCCAGCGCCGTATTGTCCACCACAAATCTCACATGTGGTCGCTTGGGATCGAACCCCGGCTGTATAGCTGAGAGGCGAGTGGCCTAACCACTCGGCCACGGCGCGGCCTTCTGTGTGTCTGGTGGGACTACTGGTCTCACATGCTGGGAATATTCAGAAGAAATTGGACACAAGAGATTAAATAACAGCATACATTATTATTCATCCCTATTCATAGAAGATGCTGGAATTCCTCACCATCTTGTCTTATACATAATTCCTGCTTTCAATGAAATTCTCATTGAATGAACATAAATCAATTCTTTTACACAAATGGACCTAACTTGTGTTATAATGTTTTAAGCTCCTCAAGTGTGTGCAGACTAATGGCCTACACTTCACTTTCCAGTGTTCCCCAGAAATGAAAATCGCATCACTCATCTGAGGATCAAGGAGCCAACAAACCTTTGCTGTATAAGCAAGGCCAAATATACCACACAATTCCCGCAAGGATTCATTAGCAGTATGAGCTGAGGTATTATCCTGTTGAAAATAATAAACTGTTACATATTACTCATATGTTAGCTCAACACATAATGGCTCCACAAACCTCACATTACTTCATTATATAATGGTTAAAAAAGAAAAATGAACCAATAATTCTTTTAGCAAATTGCATCACACTCCTTTTTGTCCATTGTGGAATGGGGGCTCATAAACAATATCTTATTTTTCTAATGACATATGTTATTACATGAGGCTACACGGCCGTTTAGATAAAACTATGGGTCATCGCAAAAAATTTTCCTGGGATCAATTTCTTCACATTGACTTTTGCCAACATCCAGTTACAGAAATCCAAGTCTTTTGGTATATTCTGTAACCTTAATTGTGAGATACTGAAATAAGCTAGGCTTTTAATTTCAGTAATTTTAATGCTATGTGAGCTGATGTTCTTGAAATTCCTGTCTGCTGTCTTAAACACCTCAAAGATTTTCTAGGACTATGTTCCAAGGCAGATTCAATTTTGCCAAGTTTGTCTTCAGTGATAATGTGACTTCATTGGCTTTCTTGTTATTCACAAAACCTATTTTATTAAGCCTAACCACTAGGTTCAATAGTGCATTTATACATGGAAGTGGTTCTTTCAGGAAAGTTTCATCTAGTTTTTCCAGTTGAATCTTCATTTCCTAAAAATGTTTTTAGTTGTGCACATGCTTGCGTTATGAATATATAACTATATTGTAATTCCCACACGTGTAAACATATACATTCTCTCCATGGTCTAATCTTACACTGAGTGTTACAAACTTGTAGCAGAGGAAGCCAAACATTAAGTCAGAAATGCTGTATTTCTACTATGTACTCATAGCATTCAAGGCCAAGAGTTGTCATACTAGATCCACAGACCTGTGGGTAACAGTTATCCCATCAACTTTCACTGAGACTTAATTTAAATAACTAGAGGAGTTGTGTAAAAATACTAAATAATGAAAATTGTTAATATGTAACTACATTATGACAACAATTAATCCCATCATGTAAATTACACCTTGTGATTAAAACAAATTTGTAAGAGGGTTGGAAATAAAACAAGCAATGCTCTCAAAGCCTCCATCTTGCACTCTTCAAAGATGACAAAATTGCAGAACACAATCACATTCCTTTCTCTACTCACTAACAATTAGTTTTATAAAGTTGCTACAAATAATGCATGCTTAGGAAGGCTTATTTTTACTTCCTCTACCACATGCTATGTACATGGAAGAAAAGCATTGATTCCAAAAATCAATATTGAGATTTTACCAGAATATATGTTAATGATTAAAAAATTTGTGTGTGTGTGTGTGTGCATATGTGTGGGCGTGCGTGTGCGTGTGTGTCTAATGATGCCTTTAAAGCGTCTGAAAAGTGCAATAAAGCGCTATAATCTGCGCAATGTAGCATATATAGTTGGTATTGCAAAAAGCGCACCCATAAGGTATTGTGGAAAGGATGGCATACGGTTAACAGCGTGGGTAAGCAAGGATGTCATTGGCATAACAGTAATGGCAGCCCTTTCATAGTGTGGCAGATAAACACTGGATAGATAAATGAATTACATTAAGTAGACAGTCACAATAACATTCATGCTTCTTCTGAATCTCTTTCTTTCCTTTAGTCTTAATGTTTTCCACCTCTGTCTCTATTTTCACCTACGTCAGAACAGCCATTTTTAAGGCTAACAATGACATAATTAAAGAGCAAGTAGATCTGGTAGGGCAATTGATAAGCTTTTATTAGACAGATTTGTGTAATTTCTCCATTTAACCCAAAACATTACTTGATCAAATGTATTAAGAGCACCACAATTGCAGTGTGGTGACGCGGGTATCTTCATGTTCTTTAGCTAGCTCATGGAACACATAACGTCAAATAACCAACATCTGCAATAGGACGTTAAACCTACAACGGGTCCCGTCATTTCTCCACCATTTTCAGATTCCAAGAAGGGTTAATGGTTATGTGCATAGTTTATAACCTGTTCATTTTAAAGAATTAGAACAAAAATATACTTATTTTTTTATTTAAACGATGTGACCAAGGGAACCATAGTTAATACATAACAAATATATTTGATTGTCAGTATCTTGCGCCTTTGTGCATTCCCTTAGCATTGAAGAAGAAAAATAAAGCGGTAAATACTATGGTCATCTGATGGCAAATAAATAAGTAGGTGCCTATTTTAGGTGTTCATCAATGGTTTTCACAGTTATCTTGCGTCATTATCTCCACAACCAGGTGCATTCCCTTAGCACTGAATGGGGAAGAAAAATAAAGCAATAGGTATTACGGCAATCTGGAGGCAAATAAATAAGTACATATTTTAGGTGTTCGTCGAAGAGCAAGAGATCTGGTTGGGCAATTGATAAACTTTTATTTGATGATAGCTTTATGTATTAAATTTCTCCATTTAACCCAAAATATTACTTGATCAAATGTATTAAGAGCAGCGCAATTGTAGTGTAATGGTGACGCGGGTATCTTCATGTTCTTTAGCTAGCTCATGTCCCACATAACACCAAATAACCAACATCTGCAATAGGAAGTTTAAAACTAAAACAGATCCCGTTATTTCTCTGCCATTTTCAGATTCCAAGAAGGGTTAATGGTGCTGTGCGTTGTTTATAACTTGTTCGTTTTAAAGAATTACAATAAAAATATACTTATTTCTTTATTTATACTATATGACCAAGGGAACGATAATTAATACATAAGAAATATATTTGATTTCCACAGTTATGTTGCATCATTGTCTCCATAACCGGGTGCATTACCTTAGCACTGAAGAAGAAAAATAGAGCAGGAGGTACTACTGCCATCTGGTGACAAATAATAAGTATGTATTTAATGTGTTCGTCGCCAAGAAAGCTCCTTTATTTTAAATGACAGGAGTACGGAAAGGACAGTTAATACTTAAAAATGTATTTGAATTTCACTGCTGCTTTCTGTCATCTTGATAAATTGTTTCGTTACCTTAACATTGGATGGGGAGGGAAAATACCACTATGGCCATTAGAGGCAAATAAATAAGTACTTACTCTAGCTGTTAGTCGCCAAGAAAGTTTCTTTGCTGCTTTATTTTAAACATCAGGAGTAAGGAAATGACAGTTAATATATGAAAATGTATTTGAATTTCACTGCTGCGTTGCATCATTGTGTTGTTGATAAACTGGTGCGTTACCTTAATATTGAATAGGGAGGGAAATATAACAGTACTATGACCATTTAGCAACAAATTACCGTGATACCACTGCAATCTGGTGGCTATTAACCGAAATGTGTTCGCTTGGCACAGTTTTTATTCGTTTTATGAGATTTTAAATACTTTCCTGTACTATTTTTAATCATCTTCTTTTCCACAAACCTTGTCGTGACAATAACGAACACAACAAAAAAAGAATTGTTCAATTTGATGTAGTAGTTCGGAAGTGATATGCGTGCATACATTTCAGCGATTCATTTTTATATATATAGATAAAAGCCAAATGTGAAATGTTTCAAAGAGGTCACGTCACTCTGGAGTTCATTATGACAAAAGAAACTGAAGAAATAATAATAAAAGCTTTAGATCATTCATTTGAGGCTTCATAGCTAGTTACTAAATCAAGTATCAGTGATTGAAATAAACTAATGGAAGCATTTAAAACAAAAAACTATTGAATTAAATTTCTATAAATGAATACATGTTTTTGTCAATGTAAATTTTGAATTTTGATTCATCAATTCAGTTGGCTAACAAAATGTGAGAAAATAAGCATTGAGATAACAAACAATTTACAGAATGCCAATAGTGGTACATTTGTTAAAACTGGTTTTTTCTGCTTAATAAAGAAATGTAGTCACTTCTTAAGAATCATGTTACGAATAGTTCTGTAAATATGCTGAAAAGTTAGTCCTATTAGACTAGTGTTATGCATTAAATTTCAAAGTTGAAACACTTTGCATACAAATAACAGAATATAATGAAAAAGGTATATATACTTTTTGGTCTTACCATGGTTCTTCCAAAGATGTGTATGTTTTAAACCATTTAACAGTTGCAGTTCGACCAGCATGGTCTACGCTCTGCACAACACCATAAATTCTCATACAGCTATCTTCCTTGTTTTCTATTACAAAGTCACCCGGAAAGAATTCCTGGTCATCCAAGTGATGTATAGGATAAAGTTGAGTAGAGGGAATACCACATTCAACTGAACCATCCTGAAAAGATTATTCATTTTTTAATTCTATAATTATGGCTTCCTGAAGAATAAATTTGAATTACAAGTAAAATTTGTTTCTGAGTAAAAGGTAATTCTTCTTTTAATAAAAACCAACAATGCTAACTTTCCAGTTCCAGTATTACTTTTCACAGACTAAAAAATCTGACATGTTCCATTCACATGACTTTCTCTACCTCTCTTTAACACATTATTGTTAAAAAGCGTATTGTTATACAGCTTATTATAATAAAACTACCTACTTCTTGTTAATAGAGATAAACATTAGCAGAAATTGTCTTTATAACTTAATTCCTTATAAATAAAAGGGAAATAAGGGAATACTTTAGGTTAAACCGACAGCCATATTTTAAAATGTAGTTGCTATGGGATTGAAATCCATTTCTTTGCATGACCAGGAGTCCACAAGTTCCCATATAAGAAAAGTACAAGTTTTTAAAAATTGAAATCAATAACAAGGAATATTTAAAAAAACAGTCAACTCCACGAAAAAAAATGTATATAACATAAATTGTGTGTTTTAATGAGAATTATGTTTTTTTGTTAAGTTTTTTGTCTATCTCATGGTTTAATAGTTATGCAAAATTTCAAAAAATTCATCCAGAATAAATATGTCTTCAGAGGATATTCCCAGAAAATTCAAGATATACACTTTTTCATATACATATCTTTAATATACAACATTTTAATCAAAATTGTTAGAGCCATTTTTGAGAAAATCAAAATTTTCAAAAATTTTTCCTTGTGGGGTGGGAGGATTTTCTTGAAAATCTTTGTGTCGCATCCTTGGAAGATACTGAACTTAAATACCAAGTTTGGTATTTAGCGGACTTATCAGTTTTGAGCTATGCTACATATAGAGTCACACTGACACAGACATACATGGACATTTTTTTAAAAACACTTTTTTTGGATTGAAGTTGTCTCGGAAATGGAAATGGCGTGTTATTTATGGACGTTCTTTAACTGCTTTGGTTCTCAGCGTCCCATTCTATATTGGGCGTGAAAGATCGCTTAATTTTGCTCAGAGGCCTCTCTTATCAGGTTTGAGGTTCTTTTACGTGCCGTAAATCTACGACACGGGACCCACGACTTTACTTCCCTTCCGAAGGAAGCCATGCTAAGGATTTTTATGCCCGAAAAAATCCATCGTCCTCCGCCGGGTTTGAACCCGCGACCTTGGGTATATGAAGTTAGCATGTTACCCATTACACCACGGAGGGCGACAAGAAGTTGTCTTGGAAACATTTATTTCTGGTGAAATCTTGGTAACAAATTTTTGGGTGCAATTCAATACCTTCTCTTTACACTATGTACATAGTATGTGTAGAGAAAGAAAAAAAAAAGCTATTTCAGTAACTCCTATTGATAAAATTCTCATATTAAACCTGATTTCCTTCGAACACACCTTCATTCTGGATGATTTTGCTATCACTGGTAAACTGAAAGAGGTGTACAAAAACTTACTACACAAAATATAGATCTTGTTAAACACACAATTCACATCATATATTACTTTCTCTACACGTACTATTTACATAGTGTGTAAGAAGGCATTGTATTCCATTCAAAAATTTTGATACTGAGATTTCACCAAAATGCATGTTTTAGTGCCCAATAATTGCAAAAAAAAAAAAAAAAAACGCACCCACCCACCCACCCCATTGTTTGAAGATCCTCTGGAATTTGTAGAGAGTTGTAGGGTGGTATGTAAACTTCTTATAAAACTTGTTTTCTTTCTCGTTTGGAGTGAGTGTACTGATTTATTTTATTCTCTTCCTATTTTTGGCCTTGTTAACTTTTTTGTAAACCATTTCTGGCCAGAATCCATTTTCTGTAGCTATGTCCAATATTTTTGCCAGCTCACAGTTGTATATTTCTCTTTTGCCAATTGGTACATTTATCAATCTGCATGCGAGGCTGTTGAGTACTGCATGCTGATGGGGAATGGGATTGTAACTCTTTTGTTTTATATACTGTTGATGTGAGTAGGTTTTCTGTAAATATCAAATGTTAGGTGGTTTTCATTTTTGATGATTTTAAAGTCTAGAAATGGTAGTTGTCCATCACATTCCTTCTCCATTGTAAACTTGATGGATTTTTCTTGCAAATTTAGCAGTTTCAATGCATCTTCCAGGTGTTTTTAATTACAAAGATGCCGTCTATAGTAGTACCATAATTTGAATATCCAAGGGAATGCCTTTTTTATCCTTGTTTCCAAAAAAGAGGTTGTAAGTATTTGTGATATTGGCTGCCCATAGCTAAACTGGATGCTAGTTTATAATATTTCCCATTGAAGTTGATGAAATTTTGATCTATGCAAAGATTTGATAATGTGATGTATTCTTGGATTTCTCTGTTGTTTTCCCTATTGCAAGTAACCAGTTTTTGATGTGGGATTGTATGTTTTCTGTTGGCATACTTGGAAAAAGAGCAGTAACATATAAGGAAACTAATGTATCTGTGTTTTCTATTACCATATCTTTGATTTTTTCAACTAGATCTAGAGTTTTTTATGCTTGCAATTTCAAATTTAGAGAGAGAAGAGAATCTGTGTGTCAACCATATTGCTAGGCAATATTTAGGTGCACTTATGTTATTTATAATTGGCCTCATTGATTTTCCTGGCCTGTGTATTTTTGGAAGACCATAAATTCTGGGCAGTACTGGATTGTCCACTTTAATTTTGTATTTTTTCTGTTTTGTCTATTAATTTACAGTCTTGAATAGTTGCACTTAATTTGTTTACACATTGGTTTAGGGGGGGTTTTCTGTACTGTAGAATATTCTTCTTTTTCTAAAACTGTTTCCATTCTTTCTACATATTCAATCTTTTTCATAATTACTATGGCGTTCCCTTTGTCAGCTTTGCTATATATCACCGGTTTGCTTTTATTATATTTCGGGGGGTTAGTTTACTTTATATTTTTCTATTTGCCCTTTATAATATTTTTCTCAATTTCATTTATGTTTTGAGTGGCTATTTGTATGTCCACAATGTAACCATCAATCTTATCTGAGATATAGACACACGTTTTCATTCCTTTATTTAGGAAATACAGTCCTGACTTGGTGAAGGTTTGAATACATTATCTTTTTAGTAGTAGTCCCTTCCTACTTGAATGTACTCAGCCCTGAAAACATACATGTAGGTCCTTGAGAATATTTCCTTGAGCATTACTCCACAGTTCTTGGAGCTTTGCTTTTAGTGATGGGAATTAAAAATAGGCCCAGGGAGCAAGATCAAGGCTACAAGGCAGATGCTGTATACAGGTAACATTGAATTCAGCCAGGATTTGATTCAAGACGTGAGGCCACATATTGTCACGATGGGAGTTACCATGAGTGTTGGTCATGAAGTTGTGGTCTTTTCTTTACAATGTGCCTCCCCTTAATTTAGCAATACTGATGTGTGGTATGTTGCTGTAATAGTAGTATGAGAGGATATTGAACCTAGTTAAGCATTCCATTACAACTGAAAAATATCATCTTTTCCACCCCCTCTGAAAAATCTGGCAATTTCCACATGTACTGACTTATTTTACTTCACAATTGTAATGATGCCTGAAGCTTATCACTAAAACCAATTTCAGGAACACATTTCCACTATCAACAAAGAGGTCAGCACCTTACAGTAGCCTCCATTCATATAGCCTTTTGTTCAGGAGTCATCAGATGGGGTACCCTACTTGCACAAGTATGGGTAATATGCATAATTCTAAAGACGATGTCATATGAAATTTTCAATACTTCACTGAAGTTACATAATGTTATCTACCAATCCACATGGACAACTGCAGCATTGTTGATGTTGACTTCTGTCTAGCTGAGGGCAAAACACATTAAGTCCACCTTGTTAACACTGAGAGCTCTGAACTCATTGAAACACCTAAACAAATTTGAAGTGAAATTTCTTCTGAGTTTATAGGCCGTGGTAAATATGTAACATTTTTTCCTGATGTTTCACTCAAAACTGTGTTGACTATCACCAGAGGATTCAACGATGATGTTCAACAGTTTTGAGTTAAACGTCAGGAGCAACTCCTACTTATCAACAACAGCCTATTTGCCTGGAAGAAATTACACTTCAAATGGATGCCGGCTGTGAAAGCCTTAGTACATATCTAAACAAATTGTATCTGATAATGCATCTTCACCATACACTTGTTATAGTTTTCCATAAGCACCATAGGCTGGGAAAACATCTTTAAATGAAAACAAAGTTTTATTCCACTGCACTGCTTCTCACATATCACCTCTACTTTGTGTTATGCAAGAGTCTAAAACGTACAGCATCACTAACAACCTACCAATATGAGGGTACTGCAACTTATGGACATTGCACACAAAACCCCCTCTTCTGTAACTATTGATGGTAAAAACAGGCAACTATTAACAAAGCCAAGAAAAATAGCTCAACCCTCATTGCAATTGGCTTCTTAAGCATATCATACAATTATCAGGAGTGTCAGTTCTTTCTCATTTTTATGTGCAAACATTTAACAGAGGGATATGATATGCAAAAGCTAGCTAATGTAATATTACACAGTGATTAAGCCTACCTGCCAAACCACATCTGCTACTGAAGAAGTGGACAATGTTTCAACAACAACCTTTTGTCCAGGTTGAAGAGGTACTGGTGGTGTCCTCTTTCTGGTTCTACGCAATTTCTTCTTTTTCAGCACCTTGGTCATTAGAGCCGGCCCACGCTTCTTTTTACCTTTAATAGCCAAAAGAGTTATTCTATAGACCTGTTTAATTCATATTTTAAATTACTGATTATTCTATAAACCTGTTTAATTCATATTTAGATTTACTGGTTTCCATAAAAATTACTGAAAAATTACCTATGACATTTTTACATTTGTGAATATATGACAAAGTGAGAAAACATGTCTTATTAAAAACTTAGACATTTAAGTATTATAGTAAAGAAGCATAACTATAGTGTCTCAAATTTGAATGCTTATCATCCTGTAATTCATCCCTGTACAATTAAAATTTTCTTTCCACTTCAACTGATGTCCTGGGTGCACAGTTGAAATAAGCAATGTTTTCTAGCTAACTTTTACACAAGTACATCAAAGTCAAATTTTTTATTTTGCAAAACCTTATTGATTTTTACATTCATCTAATAATCATTCTTTTACAGCACATTTATAATTTTCTTGCTTGATCTATCCTGATCAATTTTTCCTGCAAAATGCCCAAAATGCTGTTCAAGCCTTTGTATCTTCTTGAAAATTGAGTTCTTTCATCCTTTTTTTTCTAGCCATGATATCAGTGTTGTCAGAAATATAAAAGTTACTACATACTATTATATTGACATTATTATTATTATTATTATTATTATTATTATTATTATAAAAGAGGTATTTTTCTTCTTTCTTTTAATATATTGTTAGAACCAACTGAAAAGTTCAATGCCACAGCCAGGATTTTAACAGCTCATGTTCTCCATATGGTTGCTCTCACCATCAAGCTACTTTGACAACATGCCAGTATACTTTAAATTTTCTAATTGATTCAGGCTTTTACCTGGTTAACCAAACAGTATGCCTCATTTCAGAGATAATACCTTAGTTGCGACTTGTTATCTTAAGTACATTAGTATCTAGATAATGCTAACATAATTAAAACCAACTATTGGGTAATTTTTTTATTATTTTACGTTATAACAAAGTTTTTTCTTCTTATGTATTGCTATAACCAGTCAAAGCCACAGTCAGGATTTGAACACAGATCAACCACACAGACAGCAACGACTTTTTCAACTGGTTTTAGCAATAAACAGATAAATTAAAAAATAAATGTACAAACTCTTTAATAACATCACTAATGCAGGGTGAGAGGTGCAAATAATTTTATATTTAGTAGAGAATAATATGTATAATACATAAGTCTATTCTATTTATCTGCTTGCTAATAGCAGCCATAAATGAAGCAGAAATTTTAGGGTCTAATGAGTTTTGAATGGCCCTGTGTAATATCTCTGGCAAGTTTACATACACCATGCAACAGCAGCTCCTGTGTTTTAATACAACTCACACACAGCCAACATGCATTTATGTAACTCAATAATGAGAAAACAAAGGACCAATTTAGTCACAAATGGTTTTACATATTCTAAATTTACAGATATTCATTTAATTTGTGTCACACCTGGGGAATCTGCCTATGCTGCAAGGGACTGTTCATTGGCAATTTCTAATTATCTTCCTAAAAGAATGTTCACTGCAGTGTATCCAAGGATTTGTGACACAGGTTCTCTTAATTTCTGATCTCAAGGTTTTTTAAGTGTTGAGGTTTAATTTTAATTTCTCATCTTTGTATGACCAATGAGGGTAGTTTTGTCATTCACAGAATGAAAGTGCAAATGCTCACATGTTGGTCCGATTTATGTATTTGTTCAATAAAACCTAATTCAAGTTAAGCATAATACTAGCAATTCCATATTTTTAAGTTGAATCCTAAGTACATTGTGAATTCTAATCATATAATGTTATGTGAAAACAAAAATATATGGTTACATATGCTGAAATTTTAGTGTGACATAATTCTTCCCTATAGTCGGGCAGGGCAAAGGGCAGAAGAGGTCCACTTGTAACATGTTATGTAAACAATCACAGAGTGTCTCAGATAGGGAATAATAGCCAAACTAAAAATATTGTGAAACTTTCATCATGAACTAACTTAAGAAAATGGCAAAGAAAAAAGCTGTAAATTCAGGGTCATCATAACATCCTCAAATACAGATGCAAGTAATTGCACATGTTCACCTCCCATCCTGTACCCAATAGTTGGTACACTATGTTAGCATTATCCTATTAACTACTTATAATAGTAAGTCACCATTAATGTATTATATTATCCTCTGAAGTGAAACATATGGTAGGTTAATCTGCTAAAAAGCTGAAAAGGTTGGAGAGTAAGTCATAGCAGCATGTTGTCACAGTAGCTAATGGTTAGAGCAATTGCACAAAGAGTGCGAGGACTCTGTGCAGATGTGTTGAAATCCTGTCTGGTTCTTGCAATTAAGTTACTAATAACTCAAGCCAAACTATTCAAGTTAGAAACAACCAGTATGTCCTGGCAAATTGATTTTGCTTCAGAGCTTTTGCTATTAAAAATTGCTGCTTTGAGAAAAACAGGAGGAGTAGATGATGGAAGGTGAGGTTTCTCTTAAGGGAGACCCTTCAGAAACTTGTGCCTGGCCCATGTACCTCCTCTTAAAGAGGCAAAGGAGACTCCTCTTAAAGAATAGGAGAATGGAACATAGTTTTCCACTCTAAAACTGGAAGGGAATATATTTCCCATGATACCTCCTAATGTAGGGTTGGATTTCCATGTACAGAACAGGACTTGTGAAATTCAGAAAATTTTATTTAGAAAATTAGATAAAAAACAATAGTTTCAATCCAATCCCACACAAATATGTGTCCTAAACAATTTAACCCATAGATTGGTGTACACTCCATTATGAGGAATTGAATATAAGCAGGAATATCGGCACATAATTAACACATCAATATCCAATGACTTCACCAAATAATTTGACAGAAAAATAACAAAACAAAACAAAAGTACATCAAAAATATTACCAAACTCACCCAACAGAAAACCAACAAGATATTAAGAAAATTTGCCTTCTACTGAACATCAACTACAAACTACACAATATCTTCAAAAAAAACTCAATGCTTGGCTCCACAAAATTACCCTGCAACAATTTAAAGGACCAACACCACAGAACAAAAAAGCAGTTTACCAAATTAATTGCACAGAATGTGATAAAATCTATGTAGGGAAAACAAAAAGAAATTTGGAAATCAGAAAGAGCACATGAGACACAACAAGTACAAACAAGTACAAGATGGAGAAATCTACACTTTCACACCACTTTTGGACCACCAATCACAACATCACACCAAACATTACATTACTGAAATCTACACAACGTACAGCAGAATTGCTCCGCTGCCCTTTTTTATGAACAGGGATAAAACTTTAGCACATATAAAAAATTTAGAAAAAATATAACTATCAATGCAGGATTATAAATATGTCAGTCGTTCAAAAATAAACTTAGCTGTATTATTAAGAATAATAGTGTTTAAATCACAAATATCAGTACAATAACTGTTTTTCAGCTTTAGAATGTTTTCTTTTACATTTTGAAGAGTGACATGTCTAAATCTGAAGTTATAGTTAGGCTTTGTTACATTTACATAAACTCCTTTGGATATTGCTTTAGGTATAGTACTATTTTTCTTTCACTTGAGTAACAAAGACAGAGTTCAGAGATTCAGGGTCTAACTTGGTTTGAGCATCTCTTTTTAATACTATCAATAGTATTATAGATGTCAGACCAAATTGATTTAGAAGTATTATATTGTACAAAAAAGAAAGAAAGGGGAAAAAAAAAAAAAAATGCCAAAACCTGAAAATATGAACTATCTAAGTTATTATGTGTGCTGAATTCAAAAACGCTTTCCATTTTTTTCATATCAGTGGCATAATTCTGCTTTTTTCTAATTCTCGCCAGGCCGTCACTCCAGGTGGGGTAAAACATAAGATAATCTTGCAGGTAGATGTAGTGGAAGTTATCAGATGACACATTTCCTGTTTACATTATTTTCCAATTGTATATCCTTCCTCCATGGCTATTTGTAAAGAATAAAATTCACACAGTATAGTGACTTGCTATTGGCGAGACCATTTATACGTAAAGTTCTGTGTTCGCATTTCATGTGATTTCAGATGTTCATTTTGTGGTTGTGGATAACAATGCTTTTAACAGAAATGCGTTAAACAGACCTTTACTTTATAAAGCTCATTTTACAGTAACAATGATGTGACAATGTGTAAATTCTCCGAATGTGTTTTGTTATGTGTGTGGTGAGTTCACAACAAAATCTCAAAGAGAAAATATTAATCCTATGATTAAGAAAGCATACGAATTGTACTTTAAAGTAGATAAGGACAAAAGTTTTGCTCTTAAATATTGTTGTAGCGGACGTTCTCGAAATTTAAGAGGAAAGTCAAATTTGCTGCTCCTATAGTATGGACAGACCAGAAGGACCACCTTTTAGACTGTTATTTCTGTTTCACCAAAATTTCATGTTTCTCCTAAAAAAAAACAGAGTCTATCCAGATTTTCCCTCCGCACAAAGGCCTATTAAGCATAGTGATTTATTTCCTATTCCAACACCACCTAGAAAATAGACCCCACAAAAGGAAACATCGGGTTCCACTACTGCTCTCACACCAACTTTGATTCTGAATCTGTGGTATCCAAAGAACCTGGTCTAATTTCACAGACAATGTTAAATGATCTTGTCAGAGATTTAAATCACACACAGCCTAGTCTCAATTGTAAGCATCTAGACTAAAGGAATGGAATCTCTTACAACTGGATATCCAAGTATCAATTTATCATATGCATCAACATAGCTTATGAACATATTTTTCTAAAAAAGATAATCTTTTTTATTGTAATAATGTGAAGGAACTTGTGCATCAGCTAGGCAGAGAACATATTCCTGATGAGTGGCATTTATTTATTAACTCTTCAAAGTCAAGTCTAAAAGGTGAATTGCTATAAAATGGTAATATTTACTCTTCGGTACCACTGGCTTATGGCGTAAATATGAAAAAAAACTTACGAAAACATATCTTTCTAAAAGAAATAACATAATGACTATTGATGGCAAATATGTGGAGACCTAAACGCTATTGGTCTATTAACTGGATTGCAACCGGCATATATGAAATAATTTTGTTTTTTGTGTGAGTGGAACTCTCGGGATAGAGTTAATCATTAGAGTGAAGGAGTGGCCTTTGAGACAAAGTTTAGTAACAGGCAAGAAAAATGTAAAGTTTCACCCATTCTTAGATTCTCAGAAAATGTTATTATCACCACTCCATATAAAGCTGGGCTTAATGAAGAATTTTGTTAAAGCAAGGGACAAAAATGGGCATGGTCTTCAGTATTTGAGAGGCAAATTTCCCAGTTTAAGTGAAGAAAAATTAAAAGAGGGTATTGTCAATGGTTCTCAAATCTCGAAAATCCAGCAGGATCCTATGTTCAGGAAAAACTCACCAAAACAGAAAAAGTAGCTTGGTGTGCATTCAAAGACATATGTTCAAGATTCCTGGGAAATTACAGAGCAGATAACTACATCAAAGTTGTGAAAAATTTGTTAATGCCATATGAGGTAATGGGGTCCAATGTGTCCCTTAGAATTCATTTCCTGCACTCCCATCTTAACTTCTTTCCGCTGAAATGGTGAGTGATGAGCATTGAAAAAGATTTCATCAGCAAATATTCCCAATGGAAAAGCAATATGCAGGAAAATTGTCTGCTAACATGCTTGCTGACTACTGTTGGTTTGACTCTTGAGTGTTCCGGGCCCAGCCACAAAAGAAAGTCTTCATAAAAACATTTTAAAATTGTAAGTTTTTAAATATTTTTTAAAAGTTATTCGCATTTTTTTTTTTTTTTTTTTTTTTTTTTTAACTATTTGACATTTTATCAGTAATCACCATATGCTTTTCAATAAAATTGGTACTTTTGAATACTGAATGTAAAATTTTGAGTCTGTAACTACATTTATGAAAGCTATTAAATTTTAACCAAAATATTAAATATGGTTGCCAAAGAAAACTGTCCATGATAAAGAATTTCTCACTTCAATTTCGAATTTAGGAGACCCGAATTAGTAAAAGTTATACTTTTTCATTTCATGGCATGAAAAAAGTTAAAATTTTGTTGAACAGTGTTATTGGAATTCTGTATCCTGTTAGAGAAATGTCTTCTCTTAGTGAAACTAATTTCTTACACTCATTGTTAAGGTTTCTAAATAAGTCCTATGCTTGCAAATCCAGGCATTGTCACCACTGGCATCACTCAATTCACTAGAGCTTTTATTGTTTCTCGTTCTTTCTTCTCATTGAAAACAAGAATTGTCACTGAATTGGTTATAAATGGACATTATTTCACAATTTGTGTTCTTTTGAAATCCATTTTTCATATAACATGCAAAGCACAGATTAGTTCCTTAGCTTGTAGCAGGAAAATCTATTTGAACATGCTCTGAACAGCAAAAAATGAATCCCTGCATGCTTCAGATACCTATTAACAATTTTGGAAAGAATTAGGTAGATCCAACTGCAGCTGCTCCATTAGTAGGTGAGATTACCTTGCCTCTGGAGGAGTGTGGATATAACAGCATCCTGGCCAGGTAGGATTAATTTCATGTGATGCCAACAAAAGCTTGCAAGGACATCTATAGCTTTCTTTAACAATTATCATAATAGCATCAACATTGCCAATATAAGAAAATAACAACTTGGGTTTCATAGCCTCAAAAGATAACAAAAGGATCAGCAAGTTATCATATTATTTGTTGATCTCTCTGAAACTGATCATGAGGTAATAACACAGTAAAATAATTATAACAGCTATTATTGCAAAATTGCTTTAATTTCAAGATTGAAAAATTAACAAGATTTCAAACTGCATTATACTAAATATTACTACTTCATCTTATTTATTTTCATATGATTATTTATTGTGTATTGATATAAAATAACATAAAAGGATTCAACAGGAGGCCATGGATTTATAAACAGCACATCAACACTCAGTTCTATAAGAATTTAATAATATTATGTTGTTTGTTAAGTTTGTTTTTCTTTAATGTTATTTTATTTTGTTCCATAGTTCATGTATTTGTCACATTATTTAACAAGTTAAATATTCTGTTTGTGTGTCAGTACAAGAGCCAAATTACACTTGAGCTAAGAGTTCCTGTATGTTCACGTGATTTGAAGCTACCAAATAAGCCTACTGCTTAACTACAGAAAGATACACAATTGGATCTTCTACTCCTAAAGCAGCATCTACAGCTTCATATAATCTACATCCACCTTGCTTGATACAGAACCCCTGGATCCTGAAACTCATGTCTGTTTTAGTCCAACCTCCTATGCACAGAATTGTAATAACTCTTTGCAGTCTTCTCTTGGATGACTTCTGTTGTTTATGACATTTTGTACATATTTCACCATTTTCACCCATTCTTTTAGAAAGCCTTCTCCAGGACAAACTATCACAATTATGAATACAATTGAAATTTCTGTAGCACAACAAATGATCTCAAGTAAATACAATCCACTCAATATCTCCAATCATTCATGTTCAATGCAACTGTGCTGTAATAACAAAAATTTCCCTACTAAAGAACAGGCTATAATCACAGATGCACATGATGGCATGCCAGTGAGAGATTATATTTTTGCAGTTAGTAAACTCACTGACCCTGCAAATATATGCTATATTTCACAGATTGCTAACAAAAGAATATGCTCCATGGACCCCGAGATCATTTGAGCATCATTTCGCCAATTTCATTCATCGTCCGACATGACCAACCATGTTAAAGGACGTTAAACTACAAAAAAATAAAAAAATAAATAAATAAAATAAAAAGAACATGATGAACATATTATCTGGTAAACAAGAAAACAGCAGATGAACTATGCAACAACCATCCCATCATGGACTCCATGTACCACCATGGAATGACCCCTACCCTATCAAATTAATATACATAATACAAATAAATATCTAATTTAAATATGCTATGCCTATTAGGGTGTTTCATTTTATATGGCAGATAATAAAATGTAAAATTTTTGCAGACTCTGCTTATGCTCCAAGTCACAGTGATGTAATATATGCAATGCCGAATATCAAGAACATTGGAAAATATTTGGAGTTGCACACTTAGATCAGTTTTGTAAAAGTAGACAAAAAATATGATTTTTCAATGTTAATTACTTCAATTGTGGAAACTAGAAATCACAAATTTAAAATAATAATATTAAAATTAGAAAAGATTAATGGATAGTATAATAGACAAAACCTGTGTTATATTAATCAACTTTGAATGATGCAATCCCTTCTTTTCTTTTGCATGACATTTTTGTGATGCTGGAATTCCCTTAACAAGAACTGTTTTTTGTTGTTTGTTTGTCCGTGACCAACTCATTAGACTATCAGAGCAATTCCTCTTTCTGCAGTATCATTGAGAACCATAAGTGTGTTCATGTGGCTTCTTAGTGAATCACTGCAGTATTCTGTCACTGGTAACAAAATGATGCAGGTTTTTTCTTTCAAAACCTAGCTTTTTCCCCAATACTTATTTTATTAACATTTTATCCGCAGGTTTGGTTTCTGATTTTTTATTCATAATTTCCTTTACAACCCGAGATATACATTCATCCAAAAAAGCCAATCCTGTGTTTGTTTCCGACAGATATCAAAGGTGTTTTTTATCAACTGTGAGAGCACTTTGTTTGACATCTGCACCTGGTTAAGTGCTCAGATGCTGTAGCATATTCAAATCATTCTTTGGAGCCTTGCACCAAAAGCGAACATACATGAGGATGAATTAATAAGCAAACCATTTAATTTCTTGTAATTCTCATTGAGAAATATTTAACTGTTTAGAGAAGGAGACAATTGCCTTTGCCATTCACCTTGCTTGATACAGAGACCTTGGATGCTGAAACTGAAGTCTGTTTTAGACCAACCTCCTATGCACAGAATTGTAATAACACTTTGTAGTCTTCTCTTGGATGACTTCTATCTTTTATGACATTTTGGATGTAGTTGACCATTTTCACTCATTCTTCCAGAAAGCCTTGAATGGGACTTTCTTCACTCATTGTACATGACTTCTTATTAAGTCTTTTGAAAAATCTGAATGTAAGGAACACTTGATGACATGCCACAACACTCTGTGAACATTTAATTCTAGATGTGATGAGAGCAAGCCAACCTGAACAATTCTCATTTGAATTAGCTTTTAATTCTAGCACATAGCCGTTGGATCAGTCCTATGTTAAATGCTGTAATATCAAAAGATTTACTGATGATATTGCCATATAGCCCAAATCAGTCCACTTCCTGAATAACTTCAGCCATCTGCTCACCACTGCCTTTCAGGCAATAGGTATGCCAAGCAAATACTCAAAATCTTTGCCAGTCACTACAACTGCACTACAACCAATCTTGCACAATTTTGCAAATCCCATGGGCAACTGAGGGCAGCAATTTACTATCCCAAAGCAAAATCAAATGAGGACGATTTTCAAAGAGTGACTCTTTGATTTTCTTTGCCATTTTAATTCTGATTGCCAAGCTCAGCAAATGATAGCTGGAGGCATGGAAATGTTTTAAACTTTGTGTCCAAGGCTCTTTGCAGTTGCTATAAATGAACTTGTTTGTTAAATAGAGAGCTGTTCTCGATCCCAAGCAGACAGTGTCTTGATCAAGAGGTTTTAATCTGGCACTTGAACATAATTTTTTCATTGCTAGAGACAAAAACTTGGCCTCTTCATCACTAGGTGCTGATGATGTAGATGAGTGTCCCAGTATAATTGTCTCATTGATTTCAGTGAATGCTTTGTAATTTTTATTTTTACAAGAATCTCTGTTCTTCTGTTGTACACTAGTTATTTTTATTACAAAAACCTTGTCTACTCCAGTCATTGACAAACTGACACAATCTTCTCTTTGTGAACTGAGAAGTGTTATTTATCTTGTGATATGCTACTCAGCTCCATCACATGTTGCTGGGAAATGTCAAGTAATTCAACAAGATTGTCTTTTCAAATCTTGCCATTTCACATTTGCTTTATCTGCATTTCTTAATTCCTCTTTACACGATTTTAGTATTCTTCATACATTTTCTGTATACCAAAATGGATACTTTGCTCTATCTTAACAGAGCTATATTGCTTTCCTCAACACTTCCTGTAGCTTAGCACTATAGATTTAGCAGCATCCAGAAGTATTTCTTTCATTTTCTGTGATGGTAAATAAAAACTAGAAGTATTTGTTCCTTTGAAGGGAGCCAAGCTCCTAAAATCTCATCACTAGGCACTTTTCTAGCAGTCAAACTTCTCTTTTGGTTTCCATTTAAAGTTCAACTACCTGCAAAAGATGAAAGAAAGAAATGAGAAGCCCATTAGTATACAGCCCTTCAAAATTAGAAATGTAATTAATTTGGAATGACAGTAATTACAGTATGCAATCCCTAAATATTATCCAATCTTCTTGAAATTTGGCATATATATCTTTTACGTGTACACGTGCGGGCGTGTGTGTGTGCGAGTGTGCATGATAACTCAAAAACAAAAAGTCTGTAATATACCAAACTTGGTATTTAAGTTTGCTATCTTTCTGGGATGCGACACAAAGATTTTGAGAAAAATTCCCCCAACCCAAACTACCCTTTACATGAAAAAAATTTAAAAAATTTTGATTTTCTCAAAAATGGTCCTTAACGATTTTGATTAAAATACTGTATATTACATATATTTATATGGCATATAAAATGTATATCTTGAATTTTCTGGGAATAGCCTCTAAAGACCTCCTTATTCTGAATGAATTTAACTCAATTTTGTATAACTGGTAAACCGTAAGAGATAAGACAAAAGCTTACTGCACAAAAAAGTATATCACACTAAAATAAACAATTTATGCCATATTAATTCTTTTCGTTAAATTGACCATTTCTGAGATATTCTTTGTTATTTGTTTCAGATTTAAAATCTTAAAACTTTTCTCATATGAGAGCTGTAAACTCCTGGCTCTGCACAGAAACGAATTTCAACCACATGACAACTAGCTTTTAAAAGATTTAACTATCAACTTAGCGTGGTGTATTCCCTTATTTTCCTTCTACTTACAAGGAAGCAAGTAATTAACACAATTTTTGTTAATGTTTATTTTGATTATCATAAAGTAGATAGAAGAATATGCTTTTTAACATTAATTTGTTATAGCGATGTAGAGAAAGTCATGTGAATGGAACAGATCAGATTTTTTTGTTATTGATTCACCATGCTCTTTCCACCACTAGTTTCTTGTTGTTAAGTTATTTATTACCAAAATGTTAAGTTTTACAATGGAATATTAACTATACCTTTCCCACATATGTTAGATCTTTTCTTTTTTACATTATACAGCTTTAGTGTAAACAATTCATACACTTGAAACATTTAATCCAATTATAATTCTTTATTATAGCAAAACAGTTTTCCCAATTCAAGAATGTATTTGCATCTGGATAGAGCACACTATCTTCATCTTCACTAGTTTCAGAACAGATCAATTTTTATTTACGTACTTATTTATTTACTTTTGCACTAGTGTATCTTAATTTGGCTTTATTTTCCTGCCTTTTTCTCATTTATTTCTCTTCCCTTCCCTAAGATTGCAATGCTTTTTCTTCTGGTTTTTGAGTAGATTCAGTACCAATCAATGTGGAAACATACTACGATGGTACAAATGCAAATTACCTCAACTTGAGATTTTTGGTCAACAGCTTTGGAAGAGAAATCCACCTTATGAGGAATTTTAGAGTAAAACCTTTAAAAAAAAAAAAGTCAAAGGCAAATCTGCATTTTTGTTGAGTTTTGGTATAGACACTGTATGTGAAAGTGATGATGAAAGACATCCAAAATACAAAACTTGGTATCTGGTTCACATTAGGTATCAAATTTGACTGCTTTGTCTATGGAGAAAGATTTCTTTCACATGTTGCCCAAAGATTTCCCTCTTTTGGTCAGGTCAGACCATGTTTTCCTTTGTTTTACAATACTGTTTCTGAACTGAAGAAAGCTTTGTATAATAGCTGTAAAGCACAAGTAGTATGGCTGGCTAAACACAACAAAATCATACCATTTTGATCAGAAACTTCATAAGTTCCAAATATGTACAATTGAAACTATCATTATACCATAATGGTATGTGTAACTTTATTAAATTTTGCATTTGAATGCTGAAGGTAGGGTGCTGTGTATCCTCTACACCTTCTTATCAGGATAGATAGTGCATATGTCTACCATTCGCATAAGTTGATCAACATGGCTAAAAAAGCACCTGCTATTCTAGATGAAATCTTTTGTTACACAAACATATGAAATTGCATCAAAGTTATGCCTCTCCTTTAGTCCCTAAGAGTTTAAATTGTAAGCAGAACTATTTTTCACTACATGTACAATGTACTTACATGGACTATCTAGTTGTAGCTGCTAAAAACCAATAAAAGGAAATTTCATTGTCTCTGTTTACAGCATTTTTCTGCTACTGAGCACATCTTTTGATGCACATTTTGGTTGTTGATTGTTGAATTACAAGGATTGTGCCAACTCTAACTTAATGGATGGTATGGTAACTAAATGCGTGCTATTTATGGACGCTCTTTAGCTGCTGTGGTTCTCAGCCTCCCATTCTAAATTGGGCGGTATGGTAGCTGCTAGCACAAATAGCTTTTATTGGTGTTGTTGATTTTATTTAAACATTAACAAAAGTTAAATGCTCTGATATGAATAATTTTCAAAAAATCTGATGTGTTCCATTCACATAACTTTCTGTAGCTGTTCCGAAACAAAATTTTCTTACAAAAGATTATTCTTTTATCTACATTATGATAAAAACTAGGAAAAAAATTGTTTTATTGCTTGCTTCTTTGTAAGTGAAAGGGAAATAAGGGAATGCACAGGCTAAAGTGATAGTGAAATTTTTTAAAAGCTATGTGAAATAATTGAAATTCAATACTCTTAGCTTGCTAACAGTAAACAAAAGAGACGAAAAGAAAGATACTTCTTGTTTGAGAAAAGTTTAAGTACTTTAAAACTGAAACCAATACTTCAGAATACTCTTTAAGGGTCCAAGTGTAGGAAAATATGCCCAGTTCTTTACAGAAATTTGTGTCTTGAACAATTTCAATTTCAGTTGAAACGATTTAATAACACTGAACACATCACATGTAAGTTTGTCTTTACCTTGTAGTGTCAGGTTTAAGTCTTCTAATGTCTGGTCATGTTGACCAGAAATGCTAAGCAGCACAGCCATGCAGGGTCACTTAACAATTCACATGCATTTCCTTTCTCTTCCAGAGATTCATGAATTTCCTCCCACGGAGCAAAAAAATCTAGCTAATGTTTGACCATGACTTGACCACTTATTTCTGAATGGTGAATAATGTCACCGTGTTTGCTGTTCATTTCATCAAGTGTTTGTTAACACTGCAGTGATTTAATACCCTACTATGGATGAAGTCAATTAGTTTTGAAACTGTCTGCATATCATGGAGATTAGCTGCCTTTGCACATAGAATAATGGAAGGATAATGCAATGTAAATTCTGCACTTGCCCCCCTAAGACTTGACTTTTTTCTTATGAGCTCTTACCTCTTCTTATCAGCTCAGCTGTTCTGAGGTTAACTCCTGCCATGTTGGGTGCACCATCCATAGTTACACAGCACAATCTTTCCCATTTGAGTTCCATACTATCCACAGTTTTTACAACCTCAATATATATGTCGCTACCTTTTGTGGTTCCATGCATACATCTCACTTCTTTAAGTTCTGTAATTGCTAAGTCATTGTCCATGCCCCTAAAAGAACTACAGCAATTGTGCAGTATCCGTTACATCAATACTCTCATTATATACAATAGAAAAGCACAAACACTTTCCCCTTCTCAGTTGATATCCAACACTAGCTGCCTGCTTACGATGTTTCTTGATAGAGAAACAGATTTACACACATGCTTATTTGGGAGACAATGTTTCAGCAACAATTATGAGACACTTTGTTAAAAATTCTCAACCAGCAAACTGTTTTGCATGCTCGGCGGTAAGTTCTGAAACCTCATAACTTGCTTTCATAACATTTTTTGTTTCAAATTTCCAACCTGACTTAGAAATTGCTGTTGGTAAGTGATTTTGTTACAGAGTTCCTTTTCCTTTGCAATATGATCCTGACCAGTAAACTTACCAAACTCAGCTGATGTTTTGTCCAATTATGTCCTTTTATATTATATTCCTTCATAACTGTGATTATATCTTGACATATCACACACATTGAGCAGTGAGCCGGCTCAAATAGTTCCTTCTACCGGGGTTGTATGACATTTGCAGAGAGGTATGTGTAGCCGGCCAGTTGTTTGACCTGACAAGAGTGAAGGGTTTAATAGTGGGAATGAGGGAGAGTGTGCAGGACGTAGCTGGCAAGAAAGCCTTCTAGCTGGTTTTGGGACGTGGTGGCTCCAGAAAGCCCATGTTAACCAACATGTGAGGTGAGTTATGGCACGTGACTCCTATTCAAAAGTTTAAAATTTTGCTGGGTGGCTTAGTTTCTTTGTTTCCTTTGACTGGGAATTGAATATTGTTTTAAGAATTGTGCCCCCTCCCGGGTTAATTGGCCAACATATTTCCTTTGTTGGTGGGAAAACTTTCCATGCTTTTATATTGAGGAATGCAGAAGAATTATGGTTGTCATGTGAATGAGAATAATGTATGTGATTTTTGTTGGGTCTATATGCTTTTATACTAAATGGAAAAGTTTTCTGGCTTATAGTTGAATGGAGCACTGAAATTTAGCGGCTTGAAAGTGAGAGTTACATTACGTGTATTCTGCTCAGATCCTAAAGTTCTTGTTCCCTTACTGATAGCATTATATGGTATTCGTTAACCTAAATAGTACAATTTTCTGTGTAGTTTAAAAGACAAGAAAGTGAACCTTGCCCCGGTGAGTGTGTAGCAATGTTAACGTCAAATTTTACTTAGTCTAATGTGTGTTTCACCTCTCATCATAGAAGTTAAACTGTAAGGTTTAAGGCATCTGCCTATAGTAAGATATTGGCAATTTAAATTAAGGGTGTTTGGCCAAGCATGCACTTAATTTTCATATGGTTTACACTACTCACTTTTCAATGTTTAAGAAAAGATAACTGAAAGCTGGACTTTGTGTTAAGCTGGAAGGCTCAAGGCTCTTCTTTTGAATATATGATATGCAAATTTCGTTTAACATGGCCTTAGATTTTTTTATCTAATATGTATTAAAATCACTCTTTACTACGATTACATGCTGGAGAACTTTTCTTTACATAACTTACGGTTTATAATTCTTTATTTATTTACTTTCTTTCCATACTGAAGAATGCAGTGCAGCCAAATTATTCGTGCTGCATCCCTTAATGCAATGCAGCCAGCAGTCTTTTTTCATCAATGGTTTATAATAACCATATAATTGTTTGCTTCTAAATTATGATGACGAGCTAAATACACTAAACACTAACTCACTTGTTAAATAAGCCTAACTGACTACATAATAAAGTTAATTGCTAGATAATTATTCATAACAAAAGTCATAAGAATAGGGTTCTACTTTAACAATCTTCTACCTGGAAAAAAACTCAGGATATATATTGGTACCATTTCTTACTGAGATGCATGACAGCATTGCAATCAGAGTACAAAATTCTTGTTTTCAGCAGACACTTGTCGTATAACAGTTGAAGACAAGTCTGTATATCATTGAGGTAAATCAGCAGATTTGGCTTATTAATCGATGAGTCATTTCTACAACTGTTATAATCTGTAAGAACATTGCCAAGAACATACAACCCTTGCTTTTTGAACTATAAAATTCTCCTTAATTGCATCCGCATGTTTGTAAAGCAATACAACCCTAGAGAAAGCATAGTCAGGACTTTTCAAATATGACCAACTGTTAATCGCCTCCATAATATTTGTTGTGTATATGTCTGGGGATTATTTGCAGAGGTTAGCTATGATTGTTACAACTGATGTGCACATTGGCCGCTATGCGAAAAAAGATAAAGCTCGTAGTCACCAGTCGTTTCTGTCTGCTTGCGCATGCGCATTGGTGAATCTTCGGGCCTCATTGCATTACATGTTCAAAAGTATTCCCCAAAAAACAAATTTGGACCATGATGCTATTATGTTGCTATAAAGACCACATGACAATGGAATATTTACTAAACATGACAAACAGCAATCTCCTAATAACATTTTCTTTGGTTTCATTGTCCAAAGTAATATGCTCATTGTAAGGCATGAAAAAGAATCACACATTTTTACGAGAATAAATAATGCGACATGGTTTGTGTTGACTTCTGAGAATCAAAGACAAACTATCACATGCAACCAGGTTCCAGGTAGAAAGTACTGAAGTCTGCTTCAAAATTTTTAGTTGTTGAGATCTTTAAAGACCAAGATGAGTGATATAGAATGCATACAAACCATTCTCACATATGGAATGATCGTGAATTCTACGCAAGATTTTAATGCAGCAAATAATATAAAAAATTGACAGAACTAAACATAAAACAGAATGGTAAGTAAACATTAATTCAAAATCTATACTACATACTTTTATTGAATATTTTGTCATTCTCATACTGTCGCATCTATAACAATGTTTTACATTTTAGTAACAAAGCCCTCTTGTCAGAAACAATGATCTTCTTGAAATGTTTCCAGTATCTCAAAATCTACTGTGTACAGAGCTGTCAAAATTGTTTCACACCATTCTAAACCACTCTTCTTGTCACTATTTTTTCCCACATTTTGACAATTTTTAGTCATTTTAAATATATCTTGCTGGATAGTCTACAAAAGTGTATTTCAGGAACAGCATTCTCATACACCATGGGATTTCATGTGCAAATTCATAAGCATTATCAATCTTCTCAGATTCAGATCACAATCAGTGAAGACATATGATTACCTGATTGTGAAACTTGCAAAGTGGAAACCAAAGCATAAGTCATTTGTTAAAAGCTTTGGCTTATCTTAAACTGTGAAATTGGCCCTAAATATATAACCAGTGCTTTGTTCTTCTATTGACTTCATATATGATCATATAAGCACAAAAAAATGTTTAGCACTCAAAAAAAAAAAAAAAAAATAAAATAAGAACTGAAGCTTTTCTGGCGACGTGTTAATTCAAAATCTTCTCGGGCTTCTAGCCAGGTAAAAACTTGGCTTGACACCAACGTTTCGAAGAAGTTCACCCTGAAGACGAGGAAGATGCACTTCTTCGAAACGTTGGTGTCAAGCCAAGTTTTTACCTGGCTAGAAGCCCAAGAAGATTTTGAATTAACAAAAAAATATATGTGTAAAAAAAACTATGAGCAATGTTTTACTGTACTTAATTTTGATTTGACCTGAGCAATTACCAAAATAAAAAAAAACTATGTTCTTTCCACATACATTTTGCTTCAAATATTTCCATACACAAGAGCCAAGCACATTAGGCCCTCTTTTTGCTTTACCCTCATACCAGATAAAACAATATATTGGATTTTTAGCACTTCACTGGGAATTGACAAAACCACTTTCAGATCACAAGCTGTTACACAATTCCCTGCCTTTGCCTCATTCTTATTTGTCTTCTATTCTACTCATTTGCTTCTCTTTTAAATGCATTTCATAGCTGTACTAAAATTCTTTAACTTTATGGTCTGCATTCTTTAAGATTCACATACTGGCATTTCTTGGAAGTGAAGAAAGATAAATTATATCAATTTCTGAATATGCGAGAATACTGGTTATATTCCCTTCACTTTCACAACTAACCCTCTAGTTCCTGTGCAGATCTGCAATAGTTATGTCACCTTCAATGAATTCTCTGGTAGTATTTGCTCTTACATAGTAACTTTCTATACAAGGAATGGATAGAAGTTGTCTTATATGATCTTTAAGTGCAACAACTAGGTGCTTCTGGCATTTGTTATGATCCCTGAAATCAGAATCAAACAACCTTTTTGTTTTATTAATACCTTTCTGATCATTCTAAGATTTCTACTGCATTCTTAAAGAAAATATTTCACACTCATTTTGAATCTTCTTAAGTGAAGCAAAAAACATGGTTAGGATTCCTTTTGCTTCCATCTTTCGGATAACAATGAGAAGGAACTATAATTCTGACCTCTTTATCAATAAAATCACTATCTATTGATATCAGTACTTCAGAAGTACTAAATAAATTATTCATTAAGTTCTCATCCATTTTAGTGTAACTTTTTAGGTAAAATTTATCTCTACAAACGTGGTCCCATTGTCTCAACTTTATTTCATACGATTCACTGGCATTCCATTCTTTTCAGCTGCTTCAGTAACATATTAGTCTTAGTGGCACTGTCTCCTTTCTTGAAAGTTGCTCAATCTTATCTGAAACAAAATATATGACTCGTAAAGCACATGCTTGAAAGCTTCCCAGATTTTATATTTTAGAAAAAGTAAAAATAACTGACATATTTTCCACAACTAAAAGTAGTGAATTAGCAAAGCAAAAGCTAAAATTTTAAGCACCACCTGATTCATGTTGTTAGAAATTATTAATATATTATAATTTATAATAAATTGTTTCTCACCTTCTAGTGCTTCTGGGCAACACCCTCTTCCTCACAGTTACTATTAGAAAATATTTGATACCTGGTTTTAGAGTTGTTGGATGTGTGCAAATAGAGATTTCCTTATTAACCCAGTTACTCTTTCAATTAAAAGACTAATGATTATACTACCTTCGCACAGTCAATATACTGCGGCCCTTCAAAAATGTTCGTGTCCCTGCTTCTTATAATTGTGAAGCAAGGTAGATTTGGTTGTCCTTCCACAGTATCATTCTACAATGTTTTCTGAACCTGAAAGAATTACAAATAGGTGCAGTTAATAGTGCAGTTAAAGTAAGCTTGAGTTACCCCCATTAATGTAAGAGAGAGAACTAGAAAAGATTCTCCCAAAAACTGAATTTAATAGTACAAAATGCATATCGATATTGAACTGCTCTTCTAAATTTATCATTTTGACAGCATCCTTAAACATAGGGTCTTCTAAGCTATCCTCAGAATTGCAATCATGAAGATGTCCATTATTACATTAAAGTGTTATAACTTGGAGAGGACACAATTTTATACTATTGAATTAACTACTAATAACACTGCTTAAATAACTGCTAATAGTTTAACACCCACTCACCTCTGCAGTAATGTCCAAATCATTACAGTTTTCACTGTTTGCCAAGGTTTTTAATGCCAATTCAAGTTTTCTGCTTCTTAAACTCATGATTCACCATTAAATTACACAATAGGTGACTGCAATGAGAATGATTGCTTCATGAATAATTATTGGCAAGATATCAACATCTGCATCATCAGATTATGCAAAGCAATGCAAGAACAAAGGCACTACTGACATGTGTCACCTCAACTATGGCAGTTTGAGCAGACACATTGACGCAACTAAGAAGAGTTGTTCTTGTTATCATTTGCGCATTCTTTGTTGGTGTAAAAATTAATTTTATAAAATAAGACGGGAATAAATAAGAATAAAGTTATGTCACTTAACTTGATACATAGAAATCATTCTTGTGCCTCCTGTAGTTGTACTAACTCAAAAATGATAATTATTTTAAATTACCATTTGAGCTGTGTCACTGTTGCGCTTGCTGATGAGCAAACTGTGGATAAAACACAGATACAATAACATACTCCCATAACAACCGAACAGTCCAAATAGCAAGGTTTTAAATGGCGAAAGTGGCAAAATTGGCTTAGGTGATGGTCACAGCTCTTTGTAATGCTTGCAGAATTACCTTCATCAGTTACTTGCAGAGGATGAATAATAGAGTTGTTATTGCACCAGCTGAGCAAAGAAATTAAAAAAGGTCCTTGTATGGCTAAGAAAATGATTGTTTTCCATCATGACACTTCATTGATACCACACCTGTGCAGCTTCTATGGGACAATCAAGGGATTGAAATTTGAGTTACTACCACATTCACTGTATTCAATTCTCATTGAATGAGGTAATCTCCCAAAACAGATGTCTATTTTGAGCACCTTCCAAAATCCTACTTTTTTGATGGCTTAAGAAAGTTGGAGAAATGCTGGGTTATTATACTAAACAGAGATTATGTTGAGGAAGAAAAATTATACCCAAAACTAAATTGCTTTTTTATCTTTTTCTAAGGAATTATCGAAGCCCCTCATATAATTATGAATGTAAATCGTGAGGGTAGGAGGTTAAGCTAAGTTGTAAATATTTTTGCCATTAATGTTTGTAATATTAATAATGAATATGTTACACATGCATTTTTTTTTAAGGGTTGAGGAAGTAAGTTAAATTGTATCTATTTTTTTCCAATAGTGTTTGCAACATTAGAATAGTTAATAAGTTAATTATGCTTCTTTTTCAGTACATTATCATCAGTATATCTCAGTGAGCTTTGATGAGATAACTTATTGGTCTATGGGTCTGATGCTACAATTACCTGCCTCATCTGCCACAAGCACTCTGAAAATTTGTGCATTTCCAACTTCATGTCTAGCTTCCTCTGCACCAAGTCTCACACATTCAGTATGAGATTAGACCCTCTATTTACATGTGTTTGTACTACAATTTAACTGTGTATTCACAATGCGAATGTGTGTACATGTTAAAAATTGTTTAAGAAATAAGAAACTGAGTGCAAAAACCAGACGAAAATTTTCTGACACACTATTTCCATATAGAAATACAACATTGAAATTAGAGAATTGGTCTAACAAAACAGGTTCTTAACCTGCCTCTGTAGTGTGGTGGTAGTGCCTGCCTTACATTCAATAGGACCTGTGAATCTTGAATATCAGTTAGGTTTCTTTCTGCAATTTTCCCTTATCCTGAGAAGACAAATGTTGAGCAATTAAGCTCTCTGTATCCAGGGCATCAATTCACCAATTTCATTCATCATTTGATACAACTTAGCACGTTAAAGGATGTTAAACTAGTTCTGTGAATACCAAGAAAAGCCAATAAAGCTGTTGCATCCTTGCTCACAAAACACTTGACGAAATCGGTGCTGCCTTGGAATGTAACCCTATAAAATCTTTGAGGTATTCAAATAAGGAATTTTTCATTGTGAAGCGCAATTCAATAATTATTAATTAATCATCTATGAGGTGTTTAGGACAGTAGACAGGATTTTTGAGGACATCAGCTCACACAGAAATGAAATTACTCAAAGAAAAACCCTACATCATTTTAACTCACCAATTACAGCCTACAAATTATAAGAAATTACTTTGTTTCAGCAACTGGATGCTAGCTTAAGTCAATGGGGAAATTGGTCCCAGGAAAATTGTCCTTTCTAATGAGATGTGGTTTCATCTAAATGTCATGTAACCTCACATAATAGCAGGTGCTGATAATAATACAAGTCAGATATTGGATATGTAGAGTTAAATTGAAAAATTCAATGCCATAGCCAGCATATGAACCACGGTTCTCCCAGTCTCTAGCCAGTTGCTCTTCCACTGAGCTACCGTGGCAACATGCTCTACCTATCCAACTCCTGTCCTACACACAGCTTGTGTAAAAACAATTAAACCAAAACTAGATATTGTTTACAATGCACAACAAAAAAATAAAGAGTATACTAAAAGAATTATTGGTCCTTTATTGGAAGAAATGATAACATACATATAATTTTGAAACCATTATGTGATGAACTAAGATACAAGGAACATGTAACAGCATTATCACTTTCAGCAAGATTCTGCTGATGAATCCACTAGGGAATTGTACTCTATATTTAGCCAAAGACTTTTAAGCAAAGATCTGTGGCTCCTTGATTTGTGTATCTAACATGTTGTAATTTATATTCCTGGTGAGCACTGAAAAAATAAAGTGTATGCCACTTATGCACACACACTTAAGAAACTTCAACAAAACATTCTAACAAAATGTAAAAAAAATATTAGTACAGAAGAACTGATTGATGTGAACGATAATTTCATGAGATGTGAAATATGAATAAGATAAGATGGCCAGCACTTTTGGCATTTTCTATGATAAGGGTGAGTAATGCATACTGTTATTTAATCTCCTGTGTCTAATTGTGTGCTTCAGACCCACAGAACTGCGGGTTATCCTGTCAACATTCACTGAGAAGCACTGTACTTGAAAGTCTGCAAGCAAATTCTGTATGACTTACAATAACCAAATATTTTCCTTTCCTGTAATTTTATTTCTATATGATCTACAGTAACCAACAATTTCCCTTTCCTGCAATTTTATTTCTATATGACCTGCAATAACCACACTTTTTCTTTCCCCCTAAAAATTGTCCCCAATCACTCAAGAATTGTTCCCTTATTTACTCAAGAATTAAACTAAATTTTATTCAAGAAATTTGATGTTATTAGCAATATGTCAGAAGATTTCACTGTTTTCCCAAAGAGAATTCAAATGGCATGAATAGCAAAAACTAATATTTTGTTTCTAACACTTTAAAACTAGCAAATCTGTGCAAATACATGCATTAGGAGTTTAATCTTATAATTATAATGCATACTGTTTGAAGAATTAATTTGATGATGGAAAACTAATCTTTTGGTAAGGCACTAATTACAATAAAATGTGCATGACAAATAATTACAAGTACATTTAATGTATCCAAATGTCAATATCCATAACCTATTTACCAACTGAAGAACCATTTTTAAATGCATTTATTAAACACTTAATTTAAATAAATTAAGTACTCCATAGCATTTCTATATCACTCACCTTGTGACCCAACACTGCTACAACCACTACTAATAGACATAGAGTCTGAAACACTAGCAGTGTCTTCTGTATCCCACTCCTCAAGAACTTCTACTGTAGAGTGTTGTTCAGGACATAATACTGGACTTCCACTTGTAATTTCAAACATTGGAACAGCAGAAGGCACAAAATTATCATCTACTTGATTAGCAGTTTGAGATGAGAGCTCCTGGCTGACATTCTCTGAACCAGGTTTCCCTAACGTTTCTGGTAACATAAAGGAAACAATTCATAAATCTGTGAAAAGTTTTTAAAATTTACCATTTGTCATACTTATATTTCCAAAAATATGTTGCTTCCTAATATGTTGGATGAAAAATCAGTTTTTAGGAATTTCACTACATACTTTCTAAGTTATTTTTCTGGGCATTTAAACATATATCATATCAGAATTAATTTATACAACTCTTCAGGACAAAAATAAATGGCACAATTCAATAAAGGCTGCAGATTTAAATATATTTCAGATACCATAATCTCTTAACACTTTGAAAATTGAGCCTTCCCTGCATACTGGGTATTATAACATTAATGTGACTTCTTTTATGATTAGGTTATAACATTATAACGTTTCCAATAACTACATCTACCCTGTATTTGTGTGATTTGTGGATGTGGTTTGGATGTGTTTGGAATTTTCAAGCACCTTAAGTTAAATAAAAAAGTGTTGACAAAATCACGTCTTTAACACAAATATTTCTTTTGGGGCAAAAGCAAATACAAATCTGCAAATGTTTATAATTCCTTTATTTCATGAATTCTCTGCATGTCCCATAACCTAGAAGGTGAGTTGTCATTACACCTTAAGTTAGGGTGACTATATATTTTCTTTTTCCTAGAGATGTCCTGCTTTTAGTGAAAAGAAATGTTTGAGCAGATTTTTGGAAATATCAGCTTGCAAGAAAATTTAAACTTAAGTCACATGATCTTCCTTTCTAGCAACTGAGATGTTGAACTTCAATAAAAAAAACAAGCAAAGGCAAAGATTATATACATTATATCATGAATGTGGTATTTTTCACTATGCTCTTTGGTCATAACATACTCCTTGATAAGTAATGTATGTGCTATTGTTTTGCCATTGTTGTGCTGTTAGTCTATGCTTCCTGTCACAAATTTTCTATTTTGTTTGAAGTATGTTGAAGATGTTAATGTATTTGTACTTCTTTGGTGCCCCATTTCTAATCTGAAATTATTGAGAGCTCCACACAATACAACATCTTAACCTCTAACATCAAGCGGTGATACCTTAGGTTTTTAATTTTTGTCTCCCTCATTCAATATGCAATGATGGTTGTTAGTATGCCAGTTGTGCTCAATGTCTGCCCAGCTGACATCAAAACTATGAGGAACGCTTTGAAACTTCATAAATTGTAAAACAAACAGTCATAACCATAGGTAGTCCTATCACGGCTTGCTATCAAAAGTCAGGCATTGTTGCAATGCCATTACGTTCAAGAAATCAGTATGTTTTATCAGCTTTGACTGTGTACTGGACTTTTTCTTCAGTCTTCATTGAAGTTATATAGTTTTTATTGTGTGTAATTTTGAAAGTTTATCAGTATTTAGAAGTTATTAGCATCTAGTACTTGTTAATATTCAAAGGCTTTCATGGCCAGTGTTAGAATCACTTATAGAAACTGTTTTCTGTACGTGAATCTAGTACTTGTGTAGTTTAATCAAGGCCTTTCTACAAGTGGTTTGTAGAAGAATGAGTACAGATGATTATGTGAATGCAACACAGAGTTCTTTCTTCTGTTTTCTATATGTTTACTTCACTTGCATTTTATAATAAGGGTATTCATTTAAATAAACAGAATCTGCACAGCTAATAAATCTCCAACATCTTAAACAACAATTTATATAAATTGCTTCTTTTATTAGCTCTGTATCCCTAAAAACATTGTTATGAAGCATTGCAAAACTAACAAAAAGCTATTATTTCCCAAGATTTACATAACTATTGCATTTCCCTTAATTTTTCACTTGTCTCTTCTTTTTTTTTAAACTTTAATATATTATTGTTCTTATTTACATTTCTACAACTTGATTTTAACATATTCTCTGGTTTCAAGACAAATTAAAACTGAAAAGATTAGCAATTACTTTGTGCACAATTAGACTGCATATAACTACAAGCATAAAATATTTATAACAATTAACTATAAGGACAAATAACATAACAGCCAAAGATCATAGTTTTATTTGCAAGCAATTATACTTTGTAAAATGAGTTCAAATTAATATATTTTAATACTTTTCACTATTTAACTATAGTCCAACAATATACAGGTGCCCCAGAATTCAACCACACAAACTAAGAGGATTGTAGAGGGTTCATAGATGAACACTTTGAGATAGGGAACCTATTGTCCCTTTTGCCAAATGTAAAACATGTTTTCTGGATTGCACATCATTGGACATCATTGAAAACAATGTGGGGCTGCGTGCCTACTTTCATACAGAATGCCTCATTTGTATGCCAGTAGTCAAAGGAATGCAGTATTGGCCCACATTCAATACAATATTTAAAATTATTAGACTTGGAATTATGGCAAAATTGCCTATTCTTTGTGGGTGTTCACACCATTGGTCATTGATGGCTGTTTGGTTGATTATAGATCATATGCAGTTAGCTAGAGCTGTCTGCTGTAACATACTGGTGGGCAAGTCAGTAGAGCGCTGGTTGTTGAATTCCATGATAGAAGATCTCTCAGCTCTCTCAAGTTTCCATTGTTTAGTTTTTTAATTTAGTTCATTTTCTCGAAGGGATACACAATTTGACCACTACTAGTACACTTAGTTTACATTTTTAGGGGAATGAACCCTCCAGAACAAATTACTCTCAAAAAACTGAATGAAATCTACATAGCATTCAATATTCAATTCAGTAATTGCCAAAGAACATGCATAGATTAATTTAATACAACATATAGGTTTGTTGAAAACATTTATGTTACACCTACTTTGTAATGTAAAATGAAACTATGATTTTAGCAATGGAATTAAAAAAAAAATTTCTGGTATTGCTAGAATTCAAACAGCAGTACTTTGGTTTTGTCTATGTAGGCATTATTCATACTAACACTTGAGCTACTGTGATCCTACGGTATGTGCAATCTCTGCAAGGATGTTACAGGTGATAACATTGAATAGTTCCTCTGGTAACCGTTTTATTTGGTTCCTAAGATATTGAATTAATTCTCAATTATTTATTTGCCCTTCAGGCACAGATGAAAAGGTAGAATGCACTTTTCCTTCTAGTACATAGTTCTTAACTAGTTTATGTAGGTACTGGTTTTACTATGGAGACGGTTGTTCATTTTGCTTTTCATTTGATACAATTGACATTGTTTCGTAAATTGTGTATTGTGTCCACAATTGTAATGTATATGTACATAACATGTTAATGTGTGGTACATTGCATTTTAGAAATTCCTTCAAGAGGCACAAAGAAGTGTACCCCTTCAAATGTTTAATGCAATTGTTATTGAAATGTTCCACATTGCACCTAGATGCCAGCTGTACATTAAATTTATTCTATTTGTCAGTACGAATAACTCATACTAAGTAACACAGCAAAATATGAACGGTTCATTATAAAATTCAAAGAAAGGAACCAACATAAAAAAATCTGATGTGCTCCATTCACATGACTTTCTCTACATCTCTGCAACAAATTATAGTTAGAAAGCTTATTCTTCTATTTACTTCTTGCTAATTTAGAAACATCAGCAGAAATGGTCTTATTACTTGCTTCCTTGCAAGTAGAAGGCAAATAAGGGAGTACCATAGGTTAAAGTGATAGTCAAAAGCTGGTTGCTATGTTACTGAAGTTCCTTTGTTTGTATGGACAGGAGTTGACAAATTCCATATGAGAAAAGTACAAGTTTTTCCCCCTGAAACCAAAAACAAGGAATATCTATGAATAGATGAACTCCACGAAAAAAATGTATACGAGATAAATTGTATGTTTTAATGTGCTCTACATTTTTTGTGTTTTAAGCTTTTGTCCATCTCTTACGGTTTAGCAGTTATGCAAAAATTCCGTAAAATTTATCCAGAATAAAGTAGCCTTCAGAGGCTATTCCCAGCAAATTAAAGATATAAATTTTATTTGTCAAGTAAATATATTTAATATTTGACATTTTAATCAAAATCGTTAGAGCCATTTTTAAGAAAATAAAAATTTTCGAAAAAGTTCCATGTAAAGGGTAGTTGGGGGTGGGGGAATTTTCTTGAAAGTCTTTTTGTTTTTGAGCTATGCTGTACACACTCCCCCACCCCACCCCCACACACACCACACCACACATACACCACACCCACACACACATGCACCACATGGACACATCCACCCAACAATTTTTTTGGACTCAGGGGACCTCAAAACATATATTTCTGGTGAAATCTCAGTATTCATTGTTGGTTGGAATTTAATACTTCCTCTATACACTACGTACATAGTATGTGTAGAGAAAGTAAAAAGTTAGGTATCTAAAACTGAAATCAATATCAAGAGATCTCAGAAACTGCTAACTCTACAGTGTGGTGCCAAAAGTGATATGCCACTGCAGTGGTATATTTATTTTTCTTGTGTCCCTTATTGCATATTTCCAGGTTTCTTTTGGTTTTTCCAATGTACTGCAATCTAAGAAACCTATGGAATACATTTCTATTTTTTTTTTCTTTGGAGGTATTTCATCTTTCAAAGAAGAATGTAAGAGGATTTGAATATTCTATCTATTCACTGGAGCTGTGTTGTTGAATCTGTTGAATAGTTTTGTCAAATTAGTTGTGCAGTTATGGGTTGTAGGCGAATTTGTAACACTTGAGCTGTTCTATTTTTTCTAGGGTGGTAGAGTTGGTACAGTTTTAGAGGGCATGTGAGGTGGTACTAAGAGGGGTTTGTTTAGAGCGACTGGCCTATCATAGATGATCAGTGTTGCCTAGTTTGGTCACCCAAGACACAAGCGTAAGAAACAGTTTCTTTTTTTTATGCACCCAAAATTACTACTGGAAATTCAACACGGTTATATGAATTGTATGTTTGCAACAACATTTTTAAGTAGCCTATACAAAGGCCATGTTTCTCCACTGGTTGCTTCTCGATTTATCATTCCAGAAATAACCATGGCTTATTCTCCCATTTTATGTTTATGGTATGATTCAACTATGCCAATGTGTTATTTCCTTTCATTATGAAGTTAGCAGTAGCTAGGAGACATTTAAAACGTATCAGTTTGAACTATCTGTATTTCTTTTATAAATTAATTTAATCCAGTTAACTGCAGTCCGGAAGAGCATGCATGTGTTCCTTGAAGTTCAATTCAAAACCAGTGTGTAAGGCAAATTATATTTTAAGTGCTTTGTGTAAATGAGACAGTAATAATAGTTTTTATTTTTACATCCTATGAACTGTTAAATATCAACCTGTCACAAATAGTGCAGGCACTAAGGGCAAAGTATTCCGCTCCCAAGCCAGAACTATTATTTTTAGTATACACATTCTTTAAGGAATTGTTATCTGTGGAAGTACGTATTCAGACAAATTGTTCACAAAGCCAGGAACTCGCAGCCAAAGCACGTGACATGAATAAGCATAGTGTTGCAAATTATGTAGCAGGGCAAAACTCTTAGCATAGATATTGGTGAACCTTTATTGAAATCTCTAGGAAAGCATGCCAGAAAGCAAAAGATGTTTTCAATTTAGATGACTGAAAAATATGTACTTCGACGCACAATATATGAAATGTATGATAATGGCAAATACTCCCACTATTAAAGTGCTGGATCATATTATGAGGGAAAAAATAGATTATATTGGTTCCTCTACATCAATGGGATTAATTCTGAAAGATTCAGATACAAAAAAACTAATGATGGGCATAAATTCTTGGAGGTGATTTAGTGCTGCAAAAGTATGACTTAAGAACCATGCATATGCTTAGAGAATCAGAGATATGCACCCCACTTTTTATCTTGATAAGATGTGGGTAAACCACAACCATTGCAAGCAAAACATAAGGTAGGATTCAATGGGGAGGAGAGGACTCAAGGTGCTTCTAGGAAAAGGAAAGAGATTTATAATTAGTCATGCAAGTTTTGCATATGCAGGATTCATTCCCAAAAGCAAGTGGATTTTCTGTCATATATGCTTACTTTTCCCATTCTCTCCCCTCATCTTCCTCGCCCTAGGGCAACACTTGGCAGTTATGCAGTCACCGCACACATGTATTGGCTGAGCTCATATGCCCTCTAAAACTGTATGCCACAGAGTCTTATGTATTTTTTCTTTTTGTACTTCTTTATCTGTTTTATGATGGTAGATATGTCAAACTCGTTGGTTACTGCTGTATTAAGAATTTGTTTATATTCAAGTTTGTAGCCTCTGGAGACCTCTTCGTTCTGCATGACTTCTGCATAACAGGTAAACCATAAGAAAAGACAAAAAGTTAATATGCAAAAACTCTCTAAGTGTTCTCAGGATTCTAGTCAGTTAAGTTCAAGGATGTACCTCATTTTAGTTCTTCAGTGTAAACTGATAACTTGGAAACCCAGATACGTATATTTATAGTGTCTGAGTGGAGCTAATGTCTGATTGGTTCGCATAATTTTGGCCATGAAGCAACTGATATTTAATGTGTCTGAGACATAGGCATGAGCCTCATAGAAAAATATATATGGAGGTTATACGCCTAATGTTTTGAACTTGAGCTCAATGTTTGAAAGCATTTTATAGCACACATGCTTTGAAGCACAATCTGTTGCCTAAGAATGCAGTGAAGTTTTCTGAAGTCTTGGGTGATGGTAGGAATAGTTGTAGGCCTGAATTGCAATTAAGATTATTTACTTCAGATGAGATGGCTAAGGCTTCTTTTATTCTTCTTTCCCAGTAGCTCTAACACTTAACCACTATCCCGGTGTTGGTAAAATTGGCCCTGTGGCTGTTTACAATACAATGTTCAGCCAGTCCAGATTTTTTGAGTTGCATAAGCCTGATGGTTTTTTGGTGTTCAGTAATAAATGCACTCTACACTGCAAGCAGCCTTCGAAGCTGGGCTCAACGCAGAATTCGCCCAGCAGAGCCCAACTGGCAGGAAGGATCCACCGGAGCCACACACAGTTGTGGCAGAGGGGCTTTGGCCCTGTCTCGCCACACACCCAACCCCGACTGCACCACCGACTGCAAGGCCACCTGCTCCTGGCACCTTCACTGCCACCACACCAGAACCCACTCGGGAACTGGCCCAGTTTCCTTCAACACCATCCACCAAGCCTGCTGGGCAACCCGACTACACAGACACAACTGGATGGCCATCACTCCGTGGTTATCTGCAGGGTTCCTCGGCACCTTCCAGCACACTTTGTGTTGGATGCTGCATTCGGTCTTCTGCAATGAGGGGGCAACCGTATATCTTCATTCTCAGGGTCCACACCGCTGGTCTGTCTTCACCTGGGGTCCACGTTGGAAGCAGAAGCTGTCGTGAGGCCTGCCCTTGTTAGGGCAGTAGCTGTGCATCGAGGCAAGCAGAAGTGAACACTTGCTTACAGCAGCTTGCCTCCATTGCGACCTTAACTGCCAATGCAGCTTCTGTGCCACCTGCTCCGGGAACACACACCTTCAAGGGCAAGGCAAGTGCCACCTGTGCCCCTGGAGTAGGCAGCCATCACAGCAGCATCTTCAATCAGCACCACAGACTTCATCACCGCCAGATCATCCCTTGTTGCAAGGACTACAGAACAGCATTGCCTCCATCCAGGCGGCAATAGAAGAATTGGGGCTTTGCCCCTACAGTTTCGGCAGGAAACCAAAGAGAGCCTCGAGGCAATGGAGGCTGGATTACCAACCCAGGACTCAGCTGTCAAAGATGGCGAGGTTCTTGCATCAGTCCAGCGCAAGCTGGCATGCAATGAGTCGACTCGCTGATCTGGCTGCCCAAGACTGCAACGACAACTGGCCCATGCGACTGGGGTCTCTCGAGGCTTCGGTTGCTGGGATTCAAAAGCTGCAGCTAAAGCCCACAAAACTAACATACAACATCTACAGCACCTGCAGCAAGGCCACACCACCATCAAGAACTTCATGGAGCAACGCGCCTTGTTGCCTTCACCACCGACCAGCAATAGAAACAGGAAACACAAGTAACTTCTGACCAGCATCACCACAGGAAGAGTGTGGCTGCTCTCCCTGCACTCCCAATCCTACTATCACCATAAACTTCCAATTACCGTCACAATCTTCACCTACAATTTGCAAGGGGGCCAGCTGGGCCTCACTCAAGCTGGTCTGCTATTACAACCTTCTCCCACTGGTGGCTTGCACAGCAGGGCCAGTTCACCTTTTCCTAGACTGCATGGGTGCAACTTGCAGTACCACAGTATCCTTACCAGTCACTACCTGTGGAGCAGTTTTTTAGTCGGTATGCCCACTCAGGGAGACCCCAACACTCTGGGCCAGCGAGCCCGAGTTAGTTCTTAAGTTGGATTTTTCCCCTCCACTCGAAAAAAAAAAATTGCTGAATGGGTGCTGGGTATATGCAGCCATCTGCAACTCTCTCTCCCCCTTTCCCTTTCTAGCTCTCCCTCCCTACCTCTCCCCTTCCCTCCCACCTGCTCTACCTATTATGTACTTTGTATGTGGTAGAAAAAGTAAATACTTGGCAATTTTTTAGTGCTGCACATAATAAATTTATCCCTGTGTACAATACTGATATGAATAAAATAAACTTGCTTTAAGTCTTTGGCTGAGACAAAAAATAGAAATACATTTACTTTAAACAACAAAAAAGAATTCACAAATTAGTGCAGTATGAATCAGTAAACCATCTTAAAGTTACTAGTCATAAAATAAAGCAACAAGATGGAACTAATAAGGATCTTTAATAATGAAGCAGAGCATTATAAACAAAGGTTTAGATTCTTACCTTTGTTCTTTGGTATTTTAGGACTGCCAATTTTTGCTTGCAATAAAGCAACTGCAGGTCCATTTGGGACTGAATTGCTAGAAGCAATCAAGTCATGTTGATATCTTCGCCATTGTTCTTTGGTTATTTCAGTATTATCTTCTCTAAAAATGTAGAAGTTGCGATCTCCTACTTGAAGAGTGCACGGTTCAAAAACATTTAGTAGCTTAAGCCTGTAAAGTAAAAAGAAAACAGAAATTGAGGAAAATGATCTTACCCTAAGGGCATAGTTTAAATTAAGTAGTAAAAGCCTCCCATCTCATAAAATTTTGATCTTAATGGAATTTTTATCACATTAGAAAACTTTTAATACTATAACCATGACTGCAACCTCTTACTTTCATTTTCTATATCAGTGCTCTACTTCTGAGCTATCATGACAAAATACCTACAGATACAATTCTATACCATTACACAGACTCCAACTACATATCTTAAGCATGAAAAGTTGAAGATATGTGGTCTGAATCCCATTGTAGCAGTTTTTTTAATATGATTCAACTTCTCCAAAGCTCACTTTAAGGTTAAAAATGAACTCATTTATTGCAGTTTTTATTCTGAAGCAGCCTTATTCAAGGAAATGAATTTGTTACCCAATTATAGTGGTGTTCCTAATTAAGAACAAAGCTAAGAAGTATCTGGAAGGTAACACAGGAAAAAGGTTACAGGTAAAGATGTAAATTAGTCCAACACTCTTTAATCTATTTATTGGCATTTTATTAGGATAAGCAAGAATAGCTATATATCTGTAATAAATAATATTTTAATTCCCGGACTAGTTTGCTGATGATATGATGGTAAGATTAATTACAGTTAATGGTCTGAATCAAGCACAGATAAATGCTAAGAGGAATGGAATTTAACTGTGAGACAAGAAAAAATAAAAATTGTGGTATTTTAAGAAGGGAGCAAAATTGAGTAAATATGCAAAGTGGAAATGGGGGCAAGGAGTATAAAGTAGTATGAGAATGTATTTACTTAGGCATTAAAATATGAGGGTAGTTCAGAAAGTAATGTCAGATGTTTTATACACAATAAACCATCACAAATTTTTTTCTGTTTAAGTTCCATATTTGTTTAAACATTTGCCAACTTTTTTGTATGCTGAAATCATGGAAGTCTGCCGTCTGTGACGATAACGAGTCAACTGCTTTTTTCATTTTATCATCTGTGTCGAAGGGCCTGTCACTGAGAAAGTCTTTTTAGGTGGACGGTGGAACTAGTAAAAATCACTTGGCACCAGGTCAGGAACGGTGAGTGTTCCACTCTTCCCATCCAAAAGAACTGATGAGATCTTAGATTTGCTTGGCAGAATGGGGTCTGGCATTGTCATGAAGCAACATCACTAAGGCCAAACTGTTTACTCTGTATTGCTCATCAGAGGTCAGTAAGTCAGTCGGTCGGTCGGTCAGTCAGTAAAATACTTCATTATTGTCTCTTACTGCATGTATATCCCAAAATAGAAATGCTCTAACCTTGCATGTTCAGATTGGCTGCTGGGCCTATACTTTGAGTTGTGATATTCTGTGAACCATTCCCATGATTGACGTTTTGACTCTCAGGTATGTGAGAAATGTCTCATCCCCTGTGACAATTGCTCCAATAGTTGATTACATTCCCCATAATATCAGCTCAAAAACTTCATACCGCAAGCCATTCTTTTCATTTTGTGTTCCTCTCTAAGCAGTCTGGGACCCAACGTGAGCACAATTTGTGGTACTGCATAGTTTCAGAGATAATTTTATGCAAAGTTGTTCTGACACTCAGAAATTTGAACGCTTAAGTGAAAATTGTGAATCACCAGTCTTCACGGATGTTTCCATCCATACTATTGCAGAAATCTTCTGTGATCATGATGGCTAGTCTGAGCACGGTTAATTATGGACTCTGTCCAGTCTGTCCTTGAAAGTTCTCGCCCATTTATGCACTCTTGTTGACACTCATCATATTGGTGCCATACACTTCACTGATCTTCTATCAATGAATGTCCACTGCTGAACATTCCCGACTGTAAACAACCAAATCACAGATCATATTTCACAGATGGCAGGCCAATCAATGGTTTTAAACATTTTGAACTGACACGATCAACAGCATACTGTAACACTATCAATGCAAATAGCACAGTTTTACACACAAGACATACCAGGAGTCAGTATGCATACGTTTCGATGTTGATGCAAAATTCAATGAGCTACAGCAACTCAGACCTTATTTTCCAAATTACCCTCTTAGGTGGAGAAAGGAAATATAATGATACCATAATGATGAAAGGAAAAGGAATCATGCCAGCAATTGGAAGTTTTACGTACAGAGTACCAAATACTCATGTTAAGTGGCTGGGAAAAGTTTATAATATGCATAGTGGTGGAACCAAAATGCTATATGGAAGAGAGATACAGGTACCCATTGATATAGTCCAGAAGATGTTTTGTAGGGGAGTATTGGGCCTACTAAATGTGGTGATAAAAGAAGTAGTGCAGATGAATTCTGAGAAAGGGTATGATTATAGAAAAAGTATGAAATATTGGTTTAGGATCTTGAATTCAGATCATTTGTTATGGCAATTTGTGGAGTATCACAAAGAGTCTTAGGAACTTTGGATAGACTATTAGTATCTGAATATATAATTTACTTTAAAAAAAAATAATAAATAAAATAAGTATCCTTTGTAGGAGCCTTTTTTATGAAAATATTCAACAATTAAAAAATGTGCACATAACTGTAATTTCATGTCCAGAATAAAATTTTAGTCTCTGACCACTATTCTTTGCAGACATACTGTGATTAGCAATATAACACAGTTCCAGAGAAACAGACACCCAGCAGTTCAATGTAAAACAACAATTAAATGCAAAACAGAACTTCTCATTGTTTAAAGAGCTTTTAAACACTGGGCAAGTTTTAAAGTTGTCAGACCAATGAATACTGTTGTCCCTATATTCATGTATGTTGGTGCTTTAGATCACACTGAATGTTTCCATTAGTTTGGAATATAATTTAGCAAGTATGCAAATGAAAACAGATGTTAGTGATGTTGCTTATACATATGGCATGTTAGGTTATCAAGTTTTTGATGGCATTAAATGTTTAAATTGTTGTCTCACCTCCAAGAAAACCTCTGTCCATTATAAAATGCTGTTTAATTTCATGTCATCTATTAATTTATCATGCTGTTCATTATTAACCTATCCTTTACATGTTCTGAAGAATAGATGTTTTCACTTTTAATACCTGCTAAAATATGTGTACATTTGTGGAATTGGTTTTTTAACACTATGTTACTCACACTTTTGATTTATAAGGGTTAGTTTCGGCAACTCTTGCTTCCATTTTCAACCTCAGGAGCTCGGCTGATGTTACTGTTTGAGGTTACCACAGTCTATTCCCTGCTTCTTAACAAAGATATCGGCAGGTTTTCAAAGTTTATTATACAGTCTTTTAAGTTTCCATATCAAGAAGTTTTCCAATATTGTGAGTTCAAAATAGCCTGCTGTGCTTTTTATTTTTTTTTTTTAAATGGTAGTTTCAGATTTTGGTCTAAGATGTGGTTTTCTTTCCAAAAGTGAAATACTATTGCTGACTTGTCATATTGTTTGAATTTCTGAAGTGTTTTTTGGATCTGTTTTCTCTTCTTTTGGTTTGTTCTATGTAAAAATTAGCTCAGTTTATACAGTTCATTTGATATCCTCCAGATCTTTTTTCTGGTGAAATCTCATCTACCTGAATCTGAACCTACTAAAAAGCATTACAGGCTACAACATAGTCAAAATAAATGAAAACATCTTAATACAGAAACACAAAGACCACCTCATAAATTTTGAAATCCTACCAGTTGACAGTTTGGTGAACTTCACCACCCAAGATGAAGCTGTAGTCAATTACAACCAGAACTGCAATCAGCCCCCAAGTTTGAAAACAGAAATAACAGCTCCCAAAACTAAGTCCCTCATAAATCAAAAGGTTACAACTGACTACAAAAACATACACATAAAATTTGGACATCAATCACTAAATTCTTCTAAAAAGTATTGTCATTATAAACCTGACAAAAACATTCTGGGCACTGTTTACCAACCTACCTAACTACTTATATAATGAACCACTATTAGTCAGTAACTCAATTTCATATGGATGGGAATTAACAATTTCCTAACTATTTTAGTACTTTCAGATAATCCTGCAGTAAATTACTGCAGAAGTAAATGTCAGAGAGCACCACCATGTTGTATGTTACTACTAAGTATGGAGTGGACAAATATATGCCAAAACTGACGGTCATGATTTGGTTGGAGTAATAATACTGTATCATATTTGTTAGATGACAATTTAACATGCCCATGGGTTAGGTTACACTGATCTCTGAGAGAACACTGGGAATTTATAGTAAATATAACAGGGAAAGACAACATTCATTTAATACTTATACAGAGTCCAGGAATATTGATATTAGGCAACAATCTTTTATATCCATTTTGAACTTCTTGGAGAATATTTACAATAGAACTCAAACAGGAATTCAGCTACATCACCTAAACTGCAATTATTATACACCCTACAAATGCCTTATGGTAAAACATATCAGATGGTTGTAGGAAAGTTATAAATTAAATAAAATTGAGTATCATTTATAGATGCTCTAAGTGCTGCAGTTCTAGCATCCCATTCTATATTGGGCAAGAAATACTGCTAAGTTTTGCTCAGAAGGCTCTTTTCAGGCTTGAGGTGTTTTATGTACTGTAAAACTATGGCACGGTACCAATGGCTTTACTTCCCTTCCAAAGGAAGCCATACAAAGGATTTTTATGCCCAAAAAAATCCATCACACTCACCTACAATTTTGGGAGCTGGAGGTTAGCATGTTCCCCCAGACCAGAGGACGAGTTATAAATGTCCACCATGTGAATGCAGGTCATTTTTTATTGTGTTGTTAAAGCCTTTTTAGGTTACAAGCAAGGTTTACAAATATGCATACAAATGATTTTGAGAGTTCAGAAAACACAAAGGCAATTCTTCCTTTCTTGTTTCCCACACATTGTGGATGTAATTGACATTTTGTGTCCATGCGGTGAAAATAGTGCACTTTTTCATAATCTGAAAGGTATTTTGCCATCATGATGCAAGTGTAATCCCAATATGCAGATTACGAGCATCATTTCCAAAAAATGTTTGGCTACTTTTCAGTATGTTTCTCATCACTTGAAGGATTAAATTAGTCTGTTGCAATTTTTCAGGTATTTCTTCAACATCTTTACATCATATTTTCTGTACTTAATATTGTTCAGATGAATTATGATTATCGCTAACAACAAACATGGCTCTCTTTCACTACATTTGACTTATCTTATATAATACCTATAGCACTTATCTATAATCTCTCTCTAATCTATCCATCTCCCTATCTCTCTAACTCTCTATTTCTATCTCTCTAGCTTTCCTTTTCTAAATGCACATAGCCTTAACCATAATCACTTCAAATATATTATGCAAGAAAAACAGTACTCCTCTTGCTTCTGTAGTGGTAATTAACAGGGTAAATTGTAATTCATCTTTTCAAAGTCATTTGAGTAAATTACTCCCATATTCATCCACATCTGTATTATGGACTTCAGTAAACCTAACTTCCAAAGTCATTTTTACTTTCTCCATATGCTCTATGTACATAGTGTATAGAAATTTGATACCGAGATTTCACTGCAACTATATGTTTTAGAGTTCCCTGTATCCTAAAATAATTATTTTCACAAAAGAGTGTGTGTGTGCGCGTTTGAACATAACTTAAAAACGCAAGGTCTGTAAAATACCAAACTTGGTATTTAAGTTTAGTATCTTCCAGGGATGCGACACAAAGATTTTGAGAAAAATCCCCCACCCCCAACTACCCTTTACATGGAACTTTTTTTCGGAAATTTTGATTTTTTCAAAAATGGTTCTAATGATTTTGATTAAAATATCTTATATTAAAGATATTTACCTGACAAATAAAATGTATATTTTGAATTTTCTGGGAATAGTCTCTGAAGACTACTTTATTCTAAATGAATTTTATGGAATTTTACATAGCTGCTAAACCGTAAGAGATAGACAAAAACTTACCACACAAAAAATGTAGAGCACGTTAAAACACACAGTTTATGTTATATACATTTTTTTCGTGGAGTTGATTGTTTTTTTAGATATTCCTTGTTTTTTGTTTCAGTTTTAAAAAACTTATACTTTTCTCATAAAGGAGTTTGTCAACTCCTGTCCATACAAAACAAAGGAACTTCAGTCACTTAACAACCAGCTTTCAACTATCACTTTAACCTATGGTACTCCCTTATTTCGTTTCTACTTACAAGGAAGTAAGTAATAAGACTGTTTCTGCTAATTTTTTCTCGATTAGCATGAAGTAAATAGAAGCCTAAGCTTTTTAATAATAATTTGTTGCAGAAACGTAGAGAACGTCATGTGAATGGAACACATCAGATTTTTTCTGACATGATGCATGCTTGCCTCCAGGTAAAGGAGGAATGAAGATGGTACTCCCTTATTTTGTTTCTACTTACAAGGAAGCAAGTAATAAGACTGTTTCTGCTAATTTTTTCTTGATTAGCATGAAGTAAATAGAAGCCTAAGCTTTTTAATAATAATTTGTTGCAGAAACGTAGAGAACGTCATGTGAATGGAACACATCAGATTTTTTCTGACATGATGCATGCTTGCCTCCAGGTAAAGGAGGAATAAAGTGGCATAAAACAGGTACAACCAATGCATTCATATTTGTGATGTTGGCACCTGATGACTAAAATTCTTGGGGAATGTATGCATTAATGATCACTTACATTGAATATAATTTAAAATACACCTTCCTGCTTAAAGAGAAAATCTATCTGCCTATTCTTTCTTGTTGCAAACTTTTCAATCAGACTTTGATTGAAATCAGGTATCTGCCTAATCCTGTTCCACTAAAAGCAAGAGTCTATCCTGAGTCACTGTGGTGCTAAATTGTTTTTATTTTCTTCAGAGTAGAAAAACTGCATTCTGCCATGGCTATGGTCATAGGAATAGCAAACAGAACTTTTAAGTAGTTTTGCACATTCACCAGTTATTTTCAGTAATGAAGTCAAAAATAGCGCACCTGTAATTTCCTAAATTCCAATCATATATTGCACTCACTAATTCTGAAAATTTGAGTTATTTTGTACTTTCTCTACCAAGTATTCCACCCAAAAATTTGATACCAAAATTTTACTGGAAATAACATGTTTTGACGAACACTGAATCCAAAAAAATAATTTTTTGAAAAAGATATAGGCGTACATGCATGTGTAATCAAAGCTGAAAACTCTGTTAAATACCATACTTATTTATGTTCACCATCTTTCAAGAAAATTCCCCCACCCCAAAATATCCTTTATACATGCAAGCTTTTTCAAAAATTCTGATAATAATAATAATAACTATTATTATTATTATTATTATTATTATTATTATTATTATTATTATTATTATTATTACTACTACTACTATTATATTAATCCAAGATATTATTACACTGTTATGAGCCCATCAAAAGTTTCAATACGTCATTATTAAGAGCCTGGATTTTTATGTAATTACATATTTTAAATCCTACACAACATTTCAATGAGAAGTAAAAATGTTGGCAAATTACATCATTTGGGACTGCTTTACAAATTTTTATTTTGCATTTTTTTTACATATTTTGCACATTTCTACATATTTTAATGATGTCACATAAAACTACATATTTTCTGGGTTCCGTTACAATTTTATTTTTTAAAAAATATTGTAGCAGCATTATAAACTACTATTTTCACAAGTTTTGCTGAAAGCAACAAAAATCAATCAGCGAAATAGGATGCAAATTAAATTAAGAATGCAATAATAACCACCTCGCTTGTTCTGATTGTTGTCCATTTACATCAAAGCAGGTGCCGCTCGACAATGTTGACCTCCAGTGTCACGTTTCTCGTAGCGCTTTGGGCATTTACAAGGACTGGAGAAATTGATTGTTACCATTGTCACAGAAGTCGACATCTGGTAATATAATAGCTGCGAGGAAACAAAGTGAGCCGCTGTACAACCACCAAAATATAGTGAGCGATAATACTGCATTTAATTTCTTGCAAGTCTTAGTAAAATGGCATCAATTGCATCCTTGCTATCCTGCAAGTTGAATTCATGGGTGAAATTAGATAGCACCTTTATAACCGACAGAAAAATAATAGTCTGTGAAGCAGGCGGTAAAGGAATTGGATGTTCCTTGAAATCTCAATTGGAACAACATATCAAGAGTGCTCTTCACATGCAACAAACACCTACAGTCTTCTGAAAGCAAGTTCTGTTGACACAAATGCAACAGGAACCGTCCGGAAATGATTTTTTTAAAGACCTATGCAGTGTAATGGTAGCAGCTAATATTCCTTGGCATAAACTTCAAATTCCTCAATTTCGCTCCTTTCTAGAAAAATACTGCAAGGTTATTCCTGACGAATCTAGTCTGAGGAAAAATTTCATGCAAGTTATGAAGAAGCAGTTGCTCATATATGGAATGAAATTGGAGACTCCTGTATTTGGTTTGCCATCGATGAAATTACAGATGACATGGGTCAGTACATAGCAAATTTAGTAGTAGGAAAACTAGATTCTGAAAGCCCAGCAAAACCATTTCTAATCTGTTGCAAGATGTTAGAACAAACAAATCATTCTACAATTGCAAGATTTGTAAATGATGGGATGAAGATTCTATGGCCAGAGGGTGTGTGTGAGGAAAAGGTTTTAATTATGTATTCAGATACTGCAGCATACATGATTAAAGCTGCTACTGCTCTTAAGGTTTTCTACCCAAATGTACTTCACTTCACCTGCTTGGATCATGCATTGCAACGTGTTGCTGAAGAAGTAATAAGTAATTTTCCCTATGTGAATAAGTTGATATCAAAAAAGGTCTTCATGAAAGCACTGCACAGAATTCAGTGCTATAAAAATCACCTCCAACATGTCCCTTTACCTCCTGAGCCAGTACTTACAAGATGGGGTACATGGTTAGAAGCTGTGAACTTCTATTGTGAACATTTTGAAGGAGTCCAGTCAGTGGTGAACATGTTCTCTTCAGAAGCAGCTATTTCCATACGTGTGAATCTCAGGTCATCTTAAAAGATCCGACAGTGGCAAGCTCAAAAGTAACTCCAGCTGGTTGCCTAGCACCATCAAGCAGTTGGAAACATCAGGTTCCCTTCTTCACGAGTCTATGGATTTAATGGAATGTACATCACAGAAGCTTAATGTAGTTCCAGGAGATATAGGAAGGAAGGTAGGTAAAAAATTCAAAGCTGTGTTAAACAGGAATCCAGAGTACTCTACGCTTGTGTCTGTGTCTGAAGTGCTAAATGGTGACAGTGTCAATTTGCCAAAACATTTCTCTGGAAATCAGATTCCTATGCTAAAATATGCTCCTATTACTTCGTGTGACATGGAGAGGAGTTTCTCTGCTTATAAGAACATTTTATCCAATAGGAGGCAAACAGTGACCCCTGAAAATATGGAAAAGTATATGGTTATTCACTGTACGTTGAAAGAAGCAAAAGACTAAAAATGAAAATACCTGGTTGTTCATTGTATGTCAAGCGATAGAAAACTGAAATAGCGTCCTCACTATAAAATGTAATTATTTTGAATTGATTGTTTCACTCATTGATAAATTGGTTCAGTGTTTCAACATTGCTTTACCGTCTAATTATGTGAAATGAGTAATTTTAATAAATATAATCCAAAACACATATTTCTTATTTCGTAATTACCTACTTGAAAATAAATTTTAGGTAAATTCTGCATAAAACCAAACATTTTCCCAATAATTAACTCTATATTTAGTATTAATATAAAAATAATAGTTGCAACAAATCTTCACTTATCTTTTGGAATCCAAGGCAACGATTCCAAAAGATAAGTGAAGATTTGTTGCAACTATTATTTTTATATTAATATTTGTGTTATTCTTCACTGTTACTAGCTTCTTTTTACACTTATAAATCTATATTTAGTCTTTAAATTTTAACTCATTGTAACTAATTTGCGTACTAACAGATGCATCAAATTACAAAAATCTGGGTAATTTGCAGTCTGCATTTAGATTTGAGGTGGTGGCAATCTTAGCATTTTGAATTTTACATAATTTCACATATTTTGTTGGTATTACATATTTCATTACATATTTTGATGTTTTTTGTTACATAAATATGCACATATTTCGCACCTTGATATGACATAAAAATCTGGGCTCATCATTATATACATTTGTTTACACATTTTATACAAGTTTTATAAATTCATATAAAGTATACATGCATTACCTAACTGAGGTGTTTTAATTTGCTTTTAAATTTAATTTTTGAAATGCTAACCAAGGCTTCAATTGAGCTCCGCAAGCTGTTGTACAATACAATCCCTCTGATTGATGTCATTAATACATATGCACTTGCTGGTGTTATATCTGTGATAATCTAAATTGTTTGAGTTATAATTATGAATTTGGTTATTTCTAATCAAAAGCAATTTGCACACACGAGCACGCACATGCACACACAGAGTTGAACTTGGCTAATCCAAAGTTAAAGAGACTGAGAAAAAAAATATTATTATTCTGGATTTTGAATTACAAAAATTGGGCTTTTTTAAAAATGTTTTAATTAAAACAGGTCTAAATTAAATAAAATTATAGAAAGGACAACATTAGAGTGTGTACTTACAGTTTTGTAACGTTAAACTCAGGTTCAGTTCAGATTCAAAGTTTTTTTTACAGATATCCTTGTTTCAATGGGTATTAGTTTGTTTTTTCACACAAGCTGTGTGTAGGACAGGGGTTGGATAGGTAGAGTCAGACTGAAAAATTCAATGCCATAGCCAGGATTTGAACTACGGATCTCTCAGTTTCTAGCTGGTTGCTCTTCCACTAAGCTATCATAGCATTGAATTTCTCAACTGATTTGCATGTTTCCCGGTAAACCACAAGGTCATGCACCCTCACACCATTACACTGCCTCCACCATGTTTTTACTGTACTCACCATATTCAGTATTTGGTTTCCTTCAGATTCTACCATCACCATGATAAATATTAAATTTACTTTCATCAGACCACTAAATATCATCCCAGAATTCTACACTTCACAACACATATGTTTTTCCTCTTTTGCTGATTTACTTTACACAGGTATGGCTTCTCCCTTGGCAGCCTTGCATGTTAACCAGCTGGTGATTGTATGTGAATGAACTTATCTACCAATCTATTCCTTCAGCTGGGCTGTAATTTCAGGAGATGCAATACCTGAAGTTTTATTTGCCATATTAATCACAGCTCTTCGTGTGCTATTCAGTTATAGTGGTCTTTCAGTATGGGTAAAACTGACAAGCATCTGCTGTATTTTGTAGCACTGAACTACACTTAAAGTGGTTGAATGGCTTCTATTTACCATTCTTCCTATCTATGCATAGGTTTTACCTTCTGTGTGCAAAGTTATAAAAATTTGTCACTCCTCAACAGTGGTTTCCTTTGTTTTGCAACCCAAGTTTACTCTTGGGAGTAAGCAGCAGGTAAACCAGAAGTTTTGAACACCTTGACCATACACAGGCGAGAGCAACTAAGCATGATAAGCACACAATAAATGCTGCTTACCTTCTTCATAGCTTATTTTGAAAAACAGATTGTTTGTATAACAGTCCTAGAATTTTATGACTCTGGCAAATTTTCTATTACAAAAAAGATAACAGTTTCTTTATGGGAAAAAAATATCTTGCAAAGGTACTCTAGATGTTCTCAGGCTTCAGGCCAAGTGAGGTGATGTGGAGTCATTGACATTTCAGAAGAGTACATCCCTCCTGTCATCAGGACGATGAATGCTAGATCAGGTGAGTGGCCTGTAGATATACTGTGCACCTGGGGCACACTCCTTGTAGAAAACTCACCTACTCTGGCTGCTGCTTGGATTGTGTGTTTCTGCATTGATTAATTTCAATATTGAGGGTCAGTTTCCATGCCAAACTAAACTATAAACCAGTATCCCAGTTCAGGGTATTCCTCTCAGAGGAGAGATAGTCCTTGACTGTGTGTTCCCAGTAGCTACCACATTTGGCTAAGAAGATGGTGTGTGGAAGTTAGGTCTATGGGCATGTTCAAAGCGATGTTCTGCCAAACCAGGCATATCAGGCCATATCAAACTGATGGTCCTCTCACGTTCTTTAACTCTGGTGGTTATGGTCCTGCTGGTTTGACCTACGTATGGGGCTCCGCACTTGAATGGAATGCGATAGACACCCAGTACATTGAGGTCTAATTTATCTTTCACTGGTCTTACTAGATTTTTTAGCTTCAAAGGTTGTCTGTGAATGGTCCTGATGTTATGTTTGGCCAGTAGAACAGTAAATAATAGTCCTTGAATGGCTTGATTATTATTATTTTCTAATAATCAAATTTTTGATATTTTAAGATTACAGTTTAATTCTGTTAAATGTAGTAAACATAGATTATGTATTCTGCTGATTCTGCCAGATAAGTTGCCATTATATGGAATTGAGGCTGTGGCAGTAGACTTTTCTGATGATTTTGGTGTGAGTTGTTTCCCTTTTTTGGCTCTAGTAAGTGTTGCTGTGGCATCATATAGGTCAAGCGGGCAGGATCATAACTACCAGAGTTAAAGAACTTGAGAAGACCATCCGTTGAATACAGCCTTGTAAGTCTGGTTTGCAGAACATTGCTTTGAACAGAACCATATACCTAACTCCCACAACACCACCATCTTAGCCAAATAGTGATGGCTACTGGGAATGCAGAGGGCAAGGAGGTATTGACTATCACCTCCAAGAGGCCTCTTATATTCCTTTTAAGTATGGTTTATAGCTGGTACATTTTGATTATTAATAGAGTATTTTTTTTTTAAAATCCATAGTTGGCAACAGTGCTAGATAAAGGTCTGTTAAAGGTGTGATGTATTACTCAGTTGCTGCATTTTGCAGTCATAAATTTGGCTTTATAACAATTGAACAATAAGTGGTGTTATATATTGTTGGTATTGAATATTGTGTAGGTACTGGCAAACATTACATTTCATTTTAATGTTATTGCTGAATACAGTAAATGGAATACTAGGAACTATTGCTTTTTAAGGTTATGGGGAGAAAGTCAGATCTTTCACCTAGAAAGACTGGCATGGTAAGAATTCTGCTTGCTGAAAAGCATTAAACACAACAAGAAGCAGCATGTCCATAAGTAGAATAAAGCAAATTGAAGATTTTGGTAAAACCAAATCACAATGAACAAGAAAATATGGGTGAAAGAAGAAATTATCACCAAGGGGTGTACAAAAATGAAACAATTGTCACAAACAAATCGTAAAGCTCCAGCAAGGAATTATGCAAGAGATTAGAGGAATATGGATCACTTGTCTCAGCAAGAACTGTGAAAAATACCTGTTTAATGATGAACTAAAGGCTCTGCAAGAAAGCAAAAAATAACACCTGCTATGGCTGCAAAAAGACGTCATTGGGCAAAGGAACATCAAAACTGGACATCTGGCAAGTGGAAAAATGTACATTGAGCACTATAAATTGATGTAAAATATTCTAAGATTATTATAAAATATATTATAATTTATTTTCCAAAATTGGCTAGACAATAATATCAGATATTTCTTTCAGAAGCTATGGTCTACTGCAGGATGTGAGAAAGAATTTTAGCACAATGTACCATCTCTACAGCTTCCATATACCCTTCAATTTTATTTCAGGTTTGCTTCAGTGATGAATCAGTGTTTTCTGTTGGAGAAGAAACTAGCCAATATGTCAGAAAAAGAAGAGAAGCCTTCAAACCAGACTGTAAAACAAACAGTAAAATATCCTTCATCAATAATAGTCTTTAATGTGATTTCTTGGCATGGATGTGGATGGCTATACACTGTAGAAGGAAATATGAAGCATGCGCTGAAAACCCGGTTGCTACTACAACTGAAAGAACGGTTTGGGGAAAATGAAAATATCTTTGTGCAAGATGGGGCTCCATGCCACAAAGCAAAAATAGTAATCACATTTTTTAAAGAAAATTATGTAAAACTGCTTGGTTGGCCTGACAATAGCCCTGACATGAATTCTATAGAGAATTTATGGTCAATAGTTAAGAAAAAAATAAAAATAAATATAACAACAAAGACTGTCTTGATTGAAAAGCTAATCCACATCTGGTTTCTTGATGAAATAAAATATCAGTATTAAGCACTGATTGAAGGCATGCCCAAGCGAATCAAGTTGCTAATTAAAGCTAAAGGTATGTACACTAAATATTAAACTCAGAAAATAAATAATTTGTAATACCTTATCTGTACTATCTACTCACTTTGTAAAATAAAAGCTCTAAAATATGTTTGCTCTAATAATTTGGCTACGTCTGCATATACAGGCCATTTACCCATTTAGCCTTCATCATCTTGATGATGGGAGAGATGCACATTCCCGAAACATCCGTCGATGGCTTCACATCACCTCACCTGGCTTGAAGCCCCAGAACACCTAGCGTATGTTTGCTGCCAGGAAAGTTTCAGTTCTTATTTCATCTTACAAAGGTTCTACTTCTTCCACCTTCAGACTATTGAAAAAGTTAGGCTTCAGATACAGGAAATGGGTGGTATGAATAAGAGTGAGAAGCGTCTTATCAGACATTGCTAGCAGAAAATGTGAGGCAAGCTAAGCTTGAGATGTGTCTCACTAATTTTGTATGAATAAAAATTTCCCCACCAAAGTGAAAACTTGCATCTCATACATGTGCCATTGCTATCTGGGAGTAAACAGGTCAACAATATATTGTTGCACATATGGAAAGGCTTATTTATGCTGTCAAAATGGAGAAGGAAACATTACATTTTTAACTGCGGATGTTTTAAAAAAACTATTTAATAAAATCGTAATTGTCAAAAAATTAGAAATTTGCAGTGGCCAGAACTAAACAAGATTTAGGAAAATTTCTTGATAGGGCTTATAATGAGATTTAATTGTTTAGAAAATAAGCAATGTGAAAAGCAGAATAAAACAAAAAATCTTATGTGATCCACTCACATGACTTTCTCTGGCTGTTCCACATACAAACTATTCTCACAAAACATTATTCTCTTATCCACATCATGCCAATCATTATAAATATTAGCAGAAATGGTCTTATTACTTGTTTCTTTGTGAGAAAAAGGGAAATAAGGAATACACTAGGCTCAAGCGCTAGCCAAATCTTATAAAAGCTGTCACTATGTGAAACAGAAGTTCGGTTCGCTTTGTATGACCAGCAGTAAAACTAGAAAGATGAAAGGTTTTCTGTTTGAGAAGAGTTAATGTAGTTTAAAGTTGAAACCAATAACAAGGAATATCTCTAAAACAATCAACTCACAAGATCTACATTTTTTGTGCTGTAAGTTTTTGTCTATCTTTTACTGCTTATCAGTTACGCAAAATTTATCCAGAATAAAGAGGTCTTCAGAAGGCTATTCGCAGAAAATGAGAGGTATACATTTTGAGTTGTAAATATGTTTAATATACAGTAATTTAATAAAAATCATTAAAGAGCCATTTTTGCTAACATAACTACCAAGCTTGGTATTTAATGGTCTATGAACTATGCTGCCCACACACAACGGACTCTTTTTTTTTTTTTTTTTTTTTTTTTTTTTACTCAGGGGACCTCAAAGATATATTGATGGTTCTCAACACCAAATTTTTGGGTGGAATACAATACTTTCTCTAGCTACTATATACATTATATGTACATACGTGCTAGAGAAAGTACAAAACAAATGCTTTACAAAGGACAGCATGAAAGAATAGAAAAGAAAGTCCTTGAACCTGGGAGGAGAAACAAGTCCTCTGTAAACAGTGAAAGTTAAAAAAAAAACATTAAAAGTGCATTATTTTGCATATTTATTATTTATTTAGTTACTTTTATATAGAAATGCTTCTATAAAAGTTACACTGTGTTAAGGAGTCAAAAGCCTAATTTTAGAGCATTATAAGCATTAATCTCATGTGCCATAAAAGAGAAAGATGATGAGTGAGTTCGTCTATACACATTAATTTGTAACTGATTCGATGAAACTATAACTTATTAGACTTTGTAATAACTTTTAGACCATTATAAGCAGTGTCATATCTCATATGCTATAAAAGAGAAAGATGATGAAAGTGAGTTTGTCTATGTATAAATTTGTAACTGTATCGATGCAACTATAACTTAATAGTCTTTGTAATAACTTTATTTAAATATTTCAAAGGCTTATACTTATTAAAATAGCTGTAGTTCCTGTTAAATATATTATGGTAATACTGCTTTGGTTATAAAAACATACTCGTGTAACCACTTATTATTTTTGCTATTTCATTCATTTTTTTTTTGGGTCCCCTTTCCTTAACAATCTGCTTCCTGTCCACCACCATCACTATAAATAACCTCATGTTAATGATCAATATTCATGTCTTCCTACTCTTACTCCTCTTCAGCCTTGGACCACAAAAATTTAATTTCATTTCTATATGCTGTCTATAACCCTCATCCTTAAGAAGTAATGCATTCATACCACCGTCCCGCTGTTATTGCTATTGCTAATTTGTTGTTGTTATTATATCATCATCATCATCATTTTTATTTCTGTAGACATCAGAATTTTGCTCCTGAATAGAATCATGTCATTTTGCAACACTTGTAAACAACACCCTTCCTGGTAATGATTTCGTCCACATTAAATTTTGGTTTCTTCATTATGATATGGGAATAATCCAAAGCCCCAACTGCATCTAGGAATGTATCGCACCGTTGCCATATCACTTTAGATATTTGTTTATTTATTTCAATCATACACTAAACACATCAGAACAGCGTTACAGTAGATCATGTCAAGACTAAGTTTCCAATCATATTTATGGTAGATCACATAGATCTTGGCCTTGGTTACAATAGAATGCTTTAAAACAAAATTTCAATCATATTTACAGGTGATCATTACAAAAATATCCTCCTTAACAGCACAAGTATAATTATATTGTACATAAGATACTTTACATTATCCTCTAACATATCTGGATCAAAAAAGGAATACACAAATTTCAGTATACCAAGATGTAACAGATAAAATTAATCAACCTAAAACATCCAATTAAATACAAGCGCATAATCTGTTTAACAATTTAAACATTCTTCTGAATTATAAAACCAGTGTGTTAATAGATAATTTAAGCCCTATTTTAAACTGAGTTATATCTGACATTGTTTTTAAGTTTGTCAGTAGTGCATTAAAATATTTGGAGTCTGAATATATTATCACCAAAAACACCCCTGTACGATTTAATAAAAAAAAAAAAATTGTTTCAGAGTAGAATAACAATGTATATCTTTGTTTAATTTAAGGGATTCTGTAGACTGCTTTTTCATGTATAAAATTACAAAATTTACACAAATACAAAACAATGGCAAAATTCTAAGTTTTTTAAAATATTTTCTACATGATTTGAGTCATTTAATTTTAGCCATAACTCATATCTCTATCGCTCTTTTCTGTAGTGTAAAATAGGTTTTTGCTGCAGATCCCATAGCATTACACCATACTCCAAAGTGAATGGAATAGTCCAAAATATATTGTGCAAATTGCATAGGAAGGTACAAAGTTAATTAACTGATGTAAGAGAAGCATATTCTTATTAAATTTGCAATAAGTATTCTGAATGTGATTTTTCCGGGTTACATTATCACCAATAAGTATACCCAAAAATTTAGTGTTGTTTACCCTGGTAATTATTTCATTGTTATAAATCAAATTTATATCTTCCGTTATATGATTACTTCTATTTAGTGAAAACAATAAGTAATTAGTGTTGCTGATGTTTGGGGTAAGATTGCATATGTGAAAATATTCTTCTATCATTTGTAATACCAGTTTATATTTATTATTCAGCTGCTCCACATTCTCAACTTAAACAAAAACAGTAGTATCATTCGCATGTAGTGTGACTTCTGTATCCATAGTCAAAAGATATTCATTTAAGCCATTTATATATAATAAAACTAAACTGGGTCCAAGAACTGACCACTTTGGAGTTCCATATTTAATGTCTGCAAAGATCTAGAAGTTCAATACTGTTCTGTCCGTTTAGTAATCATATTTCCATAGCTTGTTTAAATATGACTATCCATTTACCAGCTAATCCTCTAATTCTCTATTTGAAATGCAGCAGCATTTGCCAGAAACTTGATCCATTCGAACGCTCATACCATTGTGTAGCTGCAGCAAACCGACTTTCCAAAAAGTTTTGGATACTGAATTCTGAGAGACCTCTGTATCTTTTGCAAAGCCACACAAACTCAGGGTTTACTACTTGAGGTCAAATGGTCAGCATTTCTGGCTTCTCAACCAAAGGTCCCAGGTTTCAGGGGGGGCAGGGAACTCTTTAACTAGAATTTTCTTCTATCCTCACAGAGTTTCTTGTGTGTCTTTCTCTTATGTTTTTAATTGTATAAAACTGAAAAAAAAAAAAAAAAAAAGATCTGAAACCTTACAATTAAGCGAGAAGCCATCAGCAGTTGTTTCTAAAGTAAAGTCCCCGATAAGACCACAGAAGTTAAAGCAGAATATATAAATGGAAGGGGGGGGGGGGGATGACAATAATATTCTAAAGTAAAGCTGAAGCTTTCCTGACGATGTATTATTCTAATTTTTGCTCCTTTGCATAATGTTTCACCTCTTGTTCCTGTTGCTTCGGAAAGAAAATGTACAAGCCACTTCAGATTTTATTTTAATCTTTAAGTTTGTTATAATTTAATCTTCAGAGTCCTTCCTGGTTTAATAAAGCTTCCTTCTGCACACCAAAAACACCAAAACTAGTACCAAATCTGTCTATAACTTGTTGCAAGAAGCTGCGTTTCGTGTGGTGAGACTCCTTCTGAGGTGATTTAACAAATCACAAGACGCGTCTCATTAAAGTAAGATGCAGTTACCTTTTATTCATTCCAAAACCTGAGAGACATCTTATTGTGTGTGTGGGACAATGGTCGCAATAAAGGTCACCTCCTTCTTGAGTCACCAAATTTTATTCATATGAAAGCTTTGCAAGTTTTGAGACAAGTCTCACTTTTATTGATTCCACCCATTGTTCCGTCAAGATTGAAATTTCACAAAATAAGTTTCTGGTGATACAAGACCAATGTTTTACTTGGATAAGCTTGGGTGAAATAAATATTATGAAATCTATTTGGCAAGACTCCTCACAAAATTAAAGGTACCTATAGGAAAAGGTATACCTGTATATCATGCGAGTTCTGCAGAAACAGGATTTTTACTAGAGAGCAAGTGGATGTTTTAGTCAAAGCAGACATTGGATTATTACAATGAAATAACAGCTCATACATTTAAAGATTGGTTTTTGAACAGATTAATTGCTTGGAAAAATGAAGTATAATTATTATGGATATTGTAAGCTACCACTCAGTAACTGTCAACAAACTTCCTAATAAGTCTAACACAAAAAGTGAAATTCAAGAATGGTTGACACAGAAAGGTATAAGATTTTTGCCTACTGAAACAAAACGAGAGTTGTTACAACGCATTTTGCCGTTCAAAAACGAAAAAAAAGTGTGTGAGCTCAATCAACTTGCTAATGAAAGGGGACATTGAGGAATACAATTACCTCCCTATCATTGCCAGTATAATCCGATTGAGCTTGTGTGGGTTCAAGTAAACTGTCAAGTTGCTTTCAGAAACAATACATTAATATTGTGGACACTAAACGACTTGTGAATGAAGAGCTTGACAGTGTAACAAAAGAACAATGGGCCACTTGAGCTAAACACACCGAAGAACTACAGGAAAGTGGGTTTATTACAGGAATAAGTACAGAAGAAATTTTAGATCCAATTGTGATAAATTTAAAATATCTGATGTGTTCCAATCACATGATTTTCTCTACATCTCTGTAACAAATTATTGTTAATAAGCTTATTCTTTCAACTACTTCATGCTAATTGAGATAAACATGAGCAGAAACAGTCTTATTGCTTCCTTCCTTATAAGTAGAAGGGAACTAAAGGAATACACTAGGCTAAACTGGCAGTCAAATGTTTTAAAATGTGGTTGCATGAGATTGAAATCAGTTTCTTTGCATAGCCTGAAGTTGACAAGTTTCCATATGAGAGAAGTTTAAATACTTTAAAACCAAAACCAATAACAAGGAATATCTCGAAAACGGTCAACTCCATAAGAAAAAGATATATATGACAAATTGTATGTTTTAAGGAGATCTACATTTTGTGTACAGTAAGTTTTTGGCTGTCTTTGACAGTTTACTATTTATACAAAATTCAAAAAAATTCATCCAGAATAAAGATGCCTTAAGAGGCTATTCCCAGATAATTCAAGATATACATTTTATTTATCTTGTAAATATCTTAAATATAAGATATTTTAATCAAAATCATTAAGAGCCATTTTTGACAAAACCAAAATTTGTTCCATGTAAAGAGCAGTTGGGGATGGGGGGAATTTCTTGAAAATCTTCGACACCCACACACACAAAATGCCTTTTTTTTGGATTCAGGAGGTCCCAAAACATGTATTTCTGATGAAATCTTAGTATCAAAATTTTTAGTGCACCACAATTCCTTCTCTATACACTATGTACATAATTTGTGAATAGAAAGTAAAAATAGTGACACAGAGGACGAAAGCAGAATGCCAAGTGACTGTGACAATGGTAAGGAGATTTGCTGATATGTTTATGAGCCCTTGGCCATCCCTACATAAATTTCTACTGTCATTTAGAAGTATTTATTTTCACAAAATAGCTAAATTTTATTTAGGTTTTAATCTACAATGCCACTAACCAGCCCTCGGAATGGAATGGAGTTTTATATATGGGCACTCTTTAACTGCTGTAGTTCTCAGCATCCCATTCTATACTGGGCATGAAAGACCACTTAATTTTGCTCAGAGGCCTCTCTATCAGGCTTGATTTTCTTTTCTGTGCAAATATGTTTAGTTACACGTAAAGTCTTTAATTCACTGCTGCAAACAATTCACTCAACGCTTCAATGTGTAGACAGTTGACAACTTGCTCACTCCATTGCTCATGCAACTGTGTGCTATCACTCCAGTCATCTGATTCATGACTCGCAACAACTTGGAGAGGGGTGAATCAAGTAAAATAAAACACAGGCCCTTCCACTCAAAAAGAAGATTTTTGCCCAGAATGAATATATAATCTCCCTCCTGCTGAATATGCTTATGATGAATCAACTATTATTAATCTTGAGCTTAGCTTGCAAACCCCTTATATAACTGTAAATGATGTCACAGAAATGTCTAGGAGCTTGTCGAAGCTACTGGAAGAGTCTGGCATGTTCCAACCAATGTCTAATGTTCCAAAAACCCCTGGTTACCAGCGCATCGCAATTTCTGTGCTTACCAATTCCAGTCCCACCACATTCTGCAAACCTGAGAATGACCACTCACATTTTGTTGTAGCATAAATAGACAAAGTTATGTGAGTATCGCACATATTTTTCTGAAATATGCCAGTACTGAAAATTCTATTGAAGGTCTTACCTTTCACTGAAATAATTTGTGTAACCTTGATGGCAGGTGCTTTTTTCTTCCAAGCCATTTTATTTTGATTTTCTTCTCAAAAGTATCTAGAGGAAAATGCCTGTGACTAAACTACTTATAGAATTAATTTCGTTCACAAAAAATTAATATTGTGCTGTTATACAGGTTGTTACGGATATGATTGCACAGATTTCTCATGCTGGGAAATCCAAATATAACAATAAAGTCTAATAACATCTATCTTGAAAGGTAAGAGATACTTGAACATTACTGAATACATTATTTGCACAGTCCGGCAACAGAGTAGGATTTAAGAACAGAATGTTATGTTTTGTTTTAGTTTGTGCTTGAAATCTGGTTCACTATGTGCCCGTGTGTTTATACTGCCACTAACAAGGGGTAGGATAGTTATCTTTCAAGCTATCATATTCACAACACCTGAACTAAAAACTGCTTAAGAGGCTACATACAAGATTTAGTCTGGTGATCGAAGATAAAACAAATTCAAATGTGAATATGGAAATAGCTCATTTAAATGTATCCAGGACAATTAAATCAAAGCCACATCTTTGCTAAACAGGACATTTATTAACGATTAATAACTGCAATATCAGAAATATGACGTGTTCATTTACAGTAAAAGCGCAAAATGTGCTCATTAGAATCTATGCAGGTATCACAACTTCTTAACCAACTTTGACCTACACTCATTTGAGCTTCTGCATTCTGTCCAATCTCTAGGGCTGCTTCAAGCACATGTACATAGATCATCAATGCAGCAACTTGGTCATGTTATCCTTAATCTTCAAATGTACCCAGAAATAATAATCCAAAGGATTGAGCTTTGCTATAGCAAGAAGCATATCTAGATACTCTTGATTTGTAAAGACTGTAAATGCATCTGAAGCCTTGACAGAACCAGTTGTTGTGCAAGGTGTTGAGGTACAATATTACTGTCAACATTCCTGACCTTCCGCTTCAGTTGTCAAGCATGACCATGACTTTATTCTAGTAGTCACACTGGAATCCAATTCTTTAATATTTTGTGGCTAAATGACTCATTTTAGCAATTGTAAAAGTATAAATAACTTTTCTTTTCTAGCTCTACCTAGCTACTCTAATTGCAGAAATAAATGCTAAAGTAGTGCTCAGATATTTGCAATCAAACATTTGACCAATTTTACTTATTTATACAACCATGCCCAATAGAGGAAAATTTAACATATGTTCCAGCTTAATGTCAGGAAGTTGCAATGTAGTCTGCACACTCATAGGGAGGTACATCAGATGTGTCAAGTCGCATCTGCAACATGATGCAACACAATTCAAAGCAATGGAAAAGCAATAATCACTGTACACCAGTCTACATTTTGATGTCATATGCATCCTGCTGCAGACACATACAATAAAACACTGCATGTTCCATTTCTATGCATATCTTAAACAATGCTTCAACACTGGTATGTATTCGAATTCTCAGAACATTTAACCTGCAAGAGTATCAGTAAATAACATATCAGAGAATTTTGAGCGAAGATCAGATCAACATTAAGCTAGTGCAATCAGTGGAGAAATGTCCAATATATGATTATTCACTACCATTGTATTTGAATAAGAGCAAGCAGGATTGAGTGTGGCTGGAAGTGTCCAAAGAATTAAATTTAAATGGCGAGTACATAGCTTACACTGAGTAACAGGTTTATTAACTAAAAGGAACATGCACATCAAATGTAAACATTTCTTGCAAAACTAGCATTATTGATTATAGTACAACAAATTTAGGTATGTCCTGTAATGTACTTATATTGCCAAGTAACTGCTATAATTGGTTTCATAAAATAAGTACACAATGACCTCAATGGTTGCTCTTCTATTGCAGGGTTGCAATTTCGGCAAGACACTTAGTGAACTGGTATTATTTGCATCACTTTGTTAGACACAGTTCCCGTAAAATGCCATCCTTTAGTCTAATGAAGTTGTGTAGGACATAATTGCTCTAATGATATTGTCTGTTTTATCAAGCTTACAGGCTATGGCTGTCCCAAATATCTAAATTCAGAGGTAAGCATTCCAAAACCACATTCTATACCCTTTCTGGCTCTGCTTAGCCTACATTTAAAAATTCTGCTTTCATTTGCGAGTTCTCTTTGAGGAGAGGGTCTCAATGATATGTTTCTATTAAAAGCTTCATCCCCACACGAGAAAAAATAAGGAAAGGAACAATGATCATCCTTTGGTAGCTTCTTGGGGTCAGGCATATTCAATGTATCCTGTTGAAGGTTTCTTCCTAAAACTGAGTTTTGTAACTCTCCACCATCACTATTTCTTCCATAATCAGCAGCATCTATAGAAATAAAAAGCCCATCTGTGTCAACCAAAGCTAATAAATATAACAGTATCCCTTGTGAAAGAATGAGCCACTGTTTCTGCAACACTGAACACAAATATGATCTCCATCTATGGCACCAATATAGCTAGGTATACTCCAGAGTTTCAATATCTTTCGGAAATGGTCTCCTTTAGCTGCTTTGAGGGTACATGCATAAACTCAGGTTGAAGTGCCGTCCATATTGCAAGACATACCTCTTCAATAATTTTGCCAGTTGTTGTTTCACCTCTTATAAAACTGAAAGCTCAAGCATCTAAAGCTGCTCCCAGTAGTTAAGTCCTGAAAGTAAATAGCCATGCTTAATTATAATGAACAAAGAATATTAACATATAATAATAGTCCTTATTTCCATTGCAGTGGTCACCTGTAAAGACAAATGTAGGAACTGCTGGTCCAGATATTTAAAGCAAATTCTGGCCAGAAGCAGCAATGAAAAAACACTACTATCTTGCAGACTACCTAGTTTTTTGACACCATACACAAAATCAAGAAGACAATGGGAAACTTAGAAAATCTGTATATAGAAGAATAGTCAGCCACAATACAACCTCCTCCATTTCCGACTTAGTAGAACACAGTGAGGAGGAATGTACTTCAGAAATAATGCAACTGATACCTCCAAGAAGTCGCAAAAAGAAGTTTCCAAAGAGAATATTCACCAAATATGTCCTACATACCTACAAATGAAAACAAAATGCACGGTTGAAGTGGACTCTGATAATGCAGATGCTTTTTAAAAGCCTGCTACCGGACGTTATCAACTGCTACTAAAAGTGCATTCAAATTGTTTGTACAGCAGAAAGTGAACGACATGTTGTGCATATCAAGCTCCAATGCTCAAAATAGTTCTAATACCAGTATACATGTCTATCCTTCATATTCTGTGTACGTTAGTCGAGAGCCTGGTTCCTCAAACAACTTTACACCATTGTAATTTACAATGCATTTAGTAGAAGAACAGCAAGAAGAATGTGTTGACTCATTCACATACCTGAATAAAATGCAGTAGTAAACGTTACATAGAAAACGCAGAACATTACATAAGCGTTATTTACAAAAATTATCAACATATAAAGGTTTATGTTTGGAAGAATTTAGTGACAGTGACGGTCAAATTATATGTTTTATTAATTTGTTGAGTTGGTTTTTTAACACTACGTCACTTACATTGTTATTATGAGGGACTAGTTTCGAAAGCCTGTGCTTTCATTTTCAACCTCATGGGTCCAACTGCCATTGCTGGCTGCATTTGCTTGTACACTCTTCTCTGGTGGCGAAATGATCAACTTCTTAACTAAGCTGTCTACTGGCGGGATTTCAAAGTTTATTAGCCGATCTTTGTTTTTCCATATGAGAATGTTTTCCCAGGTTGTGAGTTCATTGTGGCCTGACATGGTTTTAAGCAATTTTGGATTTGGATCTAGATTGTGGTTTTCTTTCCAAAAGTGAAATGCTACAGCCAATTTATCTTCTTGTTTCAATTTTAGGTTTCTAAAGTGCTCTTTGGATCTGATTTTTAAACTTTTTTTGGTTTGTCCTATGTAGAACTTTTCACAATTTGTGCATTAAATTTGATATATTCCTGACCTATTTTCTGGTGGAATTTCATCTTTTATTTTTGAATTTAGTAATTTTATGACAGAAAATCTGTTTATTGGAGCTAGGGTGATGTCTTGTTCTTTGAAGATATTTTTGAATTTTCTAAATGCTCGGGGGTGGTAAGTGAATTTTCTGAATGTGTTGATATTGTTTTTTCCTGCTGTTAGGGTAGTTATTTCTTTTATGGTATTTTTCTGCTTTGCTTTGTTTAGTTTCTTGTACACAAGGTTCTTGCTGTATCCATTTTGTTCTGCTGTTTGAATTATGGTTTTTAACTCTTTGTTGAATTCGGTTGTGCTCATAGGTACATTTACTAATCTATGTGTGAGGCTGTTTATTATTGCATGTTTGTGTGGTAATGGGTTGTAGCTTTCATTTTTAATGTAATTTTCTGATTGAGTTGGTTTTCTGTAGATTCCAAAGTTTACTTTTGTGTCGTTTCTGATGATTCTTAGGTCTAAGAATGGGAGTTCTCCATTGGTTTCTGTTTCCATTGTGAATTTTATTGTTTTTTCCTGTATGTTTAATAATTTTATGGCATCATCTAAATATCTACTTGGTACTATTGCAAATATGTCGTCAACATAGCAGTATCACACTTTGAAAATCCATGGGAATGCTTTCTTCATGTGCGTTTCGAATTTGCTCATAAATAAATTTGCCAAAAATGGAGATAGAGGGTTGCCCTTAGAGAGTCCTGATTTTTGCCTGTAATATTTACTATTGAAGGTGAAGTAGTTTTGTTCAAAGCACAAACTTGTTAGTTATATGTAATCTTCTACTTCTGCAGGTTCTATTTCTGTTGTATTTAGCTAGCTTTTAATAGGTCTTGCAGTTTTTGTGTTGGGATGCTAGGGTATAGTGCTGTAACATCAAATGAAACTAATGTGTCTTCTGTGTCTATTTTTAGATCTTTGATTTTTTCGACTAATTCCAAAGAGTTTGCTAGATTGGAACTTTCAAATTTTGGAAACGAATCAAATTTATTCAATAACCATTTTGCTAATTTATATGTTGGAGAATCAATACTACTGGTGATTGGTCTCATTGCTTTTCCTGTTTTGTGAATTTTTGGTAGGCCATAAATTCTGGGTAATGTTGGATTGTCTACTTTTATTTTATATGATTCTGCTTTTTTGATGATTTTACTTTCTTTTACTGCTTTGTTTAATGTCTGGATGCAAGAGTTTAGTGGGTTGGTTTCCACTGTGATATATTGGTCATCCTGTAATAAATTTTCCATTCTGTTTATGTATTCTGTTTTGTCCAAAATTACCATGTTGTTCCCTTTGTCTGCTTTAGTGTATATGACTGGTTTGTCTTTCAGTGATTTTAATATTTGGCTATTGCATTTGGATTTCTTTTCATTTTTAATCTGATCAACAATTTCTGAACATTTACTTTTTATTATAATTTTATCTTCTTCCTTTAAGTTTTTTGTGGCGATTTGGATGTCTGCAATATAATCCTCTACTTGGTTTGAGTAGTCCACACATGTTTTTAACCTTTGGTTCAGAAAGTTTAACTCTTTTTTGGTGAAATTTTGATTTGATAAGTTTACTACATTATCTGTGATTTTACTTTGTTGTGGTTTTAGGTTATGTTTTGGTTTAGTTGGTGGTTTTTCTTTCTTTGTTTTCAAACATAATTTATCTAGTTTCCTTTTTAGTTTTATTGTTTTGTTTTTCATTTTTCTGTTCAGAATTTCGTAAAGGTTGTTTTCCATGTTTTCCCATATTATGTTTCCTAAATTTCTTATTAGTTTTAGGTGCAGTGAATATAATTTTAGTTCTACATCATTTTTATTTTTGTAATGTTTGTTTTTTTCTAGTTCTAGTACCACCAGAGAAGAGCGTACAAGCAAATGCAGCCAGCAATGGCAGTTGGACCCGTGAGGTTGAAAATGAAAGCATAGGCTTTCGAAACTAGTCCCTCATAATAACAATGTAAGTGACGTAGTGTTAAAAAATCAACTCAACAAATTAATAAAACATATATAAAGGTTTGTTTATAACTATGTTTATAAACTAATAAAGTTAACATTAAAATAGGCATTGACAAGTCATTTTAAGCCTTAAACTTACCTTAGTGTTATAAGTAGCTTTTCATCAGGACTTACAGCTCTCCTATAGATTATGTCTTGCTTTCTTAAAAATGGAGAAACCCTCTTAAGTAGCTCTCGGTAGGTTTTGAGCTACATTCTGTAGTAGGACTGAAATTTTACGAGATCTTTTTCTAAATCCTGCACTAGGACAAATTAAAATCATGAACCCATTTCCTTTTTCTCCTGTTAAGCAACATCTTCCATATGTACATCAAAGCATTGTCCTAACTCGAGGAAGTCACGTCAACAGCTGATAAAGTCAAAATAAAGTAGCATAATAATGCAGGCATATGTTTCTGTGGGGTGCAGCTTCATGTCTGCATCACGCAAGTAACAAACAAGCACATCTTATTACGTGTTCTGTTGCAGCTGTTGATGCATTTGGTGTGCAACATCCCATATCTCTAACACTTTGTATAACACACAAAACCTCACTTGGTATGCAAAAATTCAAACTTCAAAAATACAAGCAGTAAACAAATCACAAGCTATCATATACTGATATAATGGGTGAAATTTTCTGGCAAACAGAAATTGATTTTATACCATCATCCTCAATGCCACTTATGTTTAACATGTTGAATTAAATTGGTTGTATAGATCAATAAAAATCAAAGGTGTAACCAACATAAAGACATTAAAATGAAATTGACTATGATCAACAATATGATTCAAGCTACTTTTATTATAAACACTATTTCACAAAAAATGCAATATAATGCATTTGAATTCAAGTTTATGAAGTATAAGATGGTAAATAAAATATTTTTAACCATTTTCAAAACACATAGATAGCATTTCTTAATAGTGACCATCTCACCAGTTATAACCACAGATTAGCCAATTGGATTAACGATAATCCTGCTGCTAGTGGCATTAATCCAGATTAAAGTGGATTAAGAGCTGTGGCAGTAAGTTTGAAAGGATTATTGTTAACCTGATAGGCTAATCTGGGAAGTGGTCCCTGAAATGAATAACCACCAGTTATTGAAAAAAGAGCAGCAAAGTGTTGAGGATGGGAGTATGTGTCTGAAAGAGGAAATGATACAGAAGGACATGGTGAAACTGAGATGACGTGACATGGAAGTTTTTATTGATGAAAATAAGAAAACTGTGATTGTTAGATAGGATTGAAATAAATGGCAGAGATTGGTGGAAATAAAGTGCATTGTGATTGGCCAAAAGAATGAGCTGTGAAAGTTTGAGGTGGATTAAGGGTGAAGGAAACAAAAAAAGTCACATGACAGAAACGAGCAGCAAAGTAACGTGGATGGGAGTTGAGAATCCTCAAAAGAGAAAATGATTTGCAAAAACAAGGTAAAAATGAGATGGTGACGTGAAGTGTTTTGGTTGGTGAAGAGAAATGAAATAAATGATAGGGATTCGTGGAAATATGATGTGATTGATTGAAAGAATTTATGTTAGGTGATAAAAGTGTGAAAAAGGTATATAAAAGGAAAAAGTGAGGGTAGATGAGAAACATGATTGTGGTTGTAATAGCTTTGATAACAGCAGGAATAGTTAGTGTGGAGAACAGATGCGTTAATTTTGGGTTCCAGATGAAAGGCGAGACATGGCATTTGGGAAATATGACAAGATGTGATAAGGATTACAATTTTTGCCTAATTGCACGTGCATATACTGGATGGGTGGTGGGTGTAAGTTTGGTTCTGACTTTATTAACTTGAGGACACTTAAGAATGTGTATATAATTGTTTAAAGCTGATAACAAGATATCAGAGGGGGCATAGATATTTAGAAATGATATATGGGAGTGTGAACAAAGCAAATGGAGTGTCCGGAGGGATAGACTGCAAACAGAATTGCACAAGTGAAAAAGATAGGAAGAGAGAGTAGAACAGGAGTAAATTTTATAAAAAAAACTGGTGAGCATGTATACTAGCAACAACAGCTTGATTCTTGTGGAGATGATAATTGCAGTTTGTTGATGGATACAGTAGCTTTGCCGGAGTAGTTGGATTTGGAATGGAAACTGACACTGAAGGAGAACAAGCTTGTAATGGCTTAAAGTGTGGTAAATGAGATGAATTCCTACTTTTCTATAACATTGTGTATATGTATTTGGGGAATACAGAAATAGCAAGTACAAGCTAAACTTAGGTGGTGGTGAAGGCAACTGAGGAAATGGGGAAGGTATCAATGAACAGTATAAGAAAAGCAACATCAGAGAGGTGCCAGAAGAGCACGAATTTGATGAAACAAAAGATGAAAAAGGAATGCAATAGCAGGATTAAGGCAGTAAAAAAGTGAGATAGATGCTGCAAAGTAAGAAAAACAAGATTAATATGGGAGGAATGAAAAAAGAGCTGGAAGAGAAAAAACAGAATGTTGAAGCAGCAGGGATTGGTCAACAGATTAAATCAAATGTGGGTAAAATGTAAGATGAATTTGAAGCATTAAAGCAAATGTTTGGGAAATTGGAAAATCCTTGCACTCCTGGAGCGAGGGGAATTTCCCAATTATGAGGAAATCTACCATGAAGGCTTAATGCCAGATGAGGAGGGAGAAGAAGTTGGCAAAGGGGTAGGGGAAGAGGTGGGTGAGGAAGAGGAGTTAGAATTTGAGATGAAATGAAAAGGATAAGGTAGCTGAAATCGAATACATTAATTATGGAATAAGTTATGCTATAAAATCAGGCTTGTTAATGAAACTGGACTGTAAAGAAATCAAACTTGTTTGCAAATGACAGGCTAAGGGAAGGAGGGGGGAATGTGTTATTTAAATATTCAGTGTTCTCTCTCCTGGTATCTTTCTAAATGTAATGTAAAATGTTTGTATTATTTCTATTCAATTTGAATAAAACCATAATTATGATTTGGATTTATATCATATGACTATTTGCTAAGTTTTTCTATTTGTAACTTTTATAAGAGCAGTTTTAGGTTTGCAATTCTTGGTTAAGCATTATATAAACAAAAAAACATGCTCACATGTTAGGCAAACTTTAATAAATACTGGGTTATTCTAAACGAATGCTGGGGTTTCACGACTTTTTTTTTTCCCCCCCTTTTAAGAAAACGTGGAAAACATGCCTTTTTTTTATTGTTGCAGTAGCGGTTAGGCAAATTCTCAAAATTTTGTTCTGCATAACTGTAGCGACATCAGTTACCTACCAGATGGCAGTAACAATAGTGTTTAACAAAATGACTGATAGCAATAAGGAGAAAGCTTCTTGTACTCTTGAATATCAACATCAATCCATTACCATAGTCCAGCATAATTTTTGGGCAAAATACGGGATGGAGCCTCACTCTGACACACTATTCACAGATGGTAGCACAATTTGTGGATACAGGTTGTTTGTGCAAATGAAAAAGCAGTGGGCAACCCATTGAAGCGGATGTAAATCGGATAAAGGATGCTTATCTTTGTAGTCCTAAGAAATCAACTATGAGATGCAGCAGGGAATTGCAAGTTCCTCAAAACCACAGTATGGCGTGTTTTACGAAGGCGCCTAAAGGTAAAGCTATATTACCTACAATTGCATCAAGCACTAACAGCTAATGACAAATTCCTACATTTCAACTTTTGCATGGCACTGCAGGAATGTTTTGAAGATTTTCTTGACATTAGTTTTCAGTGACGAAGCTACTTTTCATGTAAATGGAAAGGTGAACAAGCAAAACTTTCACATTTGGGGTACAATAAACACCTATTGTTATGTGGAATATATGCTAGACTCAAGTAATGTGTTTTGTGCCATTTCAAGCAGGAAGGTCTACGGCCTGTTCTTCAATGAACAGAAATTGATGGGCTGACTTACGTAGACATGCTCACAGAATGGCTGTTACCCAGTTTAGTGACAACAGGGATGATTACATGCTGCAACAGGACGGTGCACCACCTCATTTCCACAGGGTGATCAGAGCATTTTTAAAACCAAGAATTTCCACAATGGTGGATGGGACGCAGAATGGAAGGTGATCTGATGCTCTTACCTTTTCCACCATGTTCACCGGATCTTACACCATGCAATTTCTTTCTGTGGGGTTATGTTAAAGATCGGGTGTTTATTCCTCCTCTACCAGTGGATATTCAGGAACTGAAGCAGTGCATCCGAGCCACTTTCGAAACCATCACCGTTGCCATGTTGACTCATGTGTGGAAAGAGATGGACTATCATGCAGACATGTGTAGAGTGACAAAAGGCACACATATTGAGCATTTGTAAAATATGTAAAAAAATGTTACAAGTTACAGCACACAATAAAACAAGATTCATATTCCTATGTAGATTGTACTGTGAGTTGTTAATTTTTGCAACTGCAACAATCATTTAGAACCCCCCTGTATCTGTAATTCAAGAAGGCTGGGAGGGGGGGGAGGGGCAGCAGAGATTTTTCTTTTCCCTGGGGGTATCAGGAGACCTAAATACAAGCCTAAGTATTATTATTATTATTATTATTATTATTATTATTATTACTATTATGCAAACCAGCCACCATGCAAAGGGAACGAGAGATAAGAAAAAGGAGTCCGTTGTCAATACGATAGACGGTGGAAATGTAACATATTATTATACCAAGAATTAAATAAGAGTTTTATGTTTTAATAGGAGACTCAACATGGCTGATAGAACAGCTTTGACTTCAATATTGAGAGATAAGAAAAAGGAGTCTGTTGTCAATACGATAGACGGTGGAAACGTAACATATTATTACACCAAGAATTAAATATGAGTTTTATGTTTTAATAGGAGACTCAACATGGCTAATAGAACAGCTTTGACTTCAATATTGATTATAATTATTGTAACAAAGAATTTCCCACTTTGGACCAGTTATTTTATTTCATGACAGAGAAATGCTGCATTCATATGACAGTAGTATTGAAATAGTGATATTTCTTTACTTTTGTTTCACAGCAGTATCATACACAGAACTAACCTTTCATCCTAAAGAAATGTTTGCCATATTTTGCAATATTTATTTTTCCTTAAAAATTTCTACAATCAAGCTTTACATTTTATTCCCAGTCATTCACCCATCAAGATTTTGGTCTATGTCAAAATCCTTTAACACATCATTTTTACCTTCCGATTCCAGTTGATAAACTTCACGTAAAATGTATAAAGTCATTTCTTTTGAGCTGAGTGGTTGAAACAAGCCATAGATGGATTTGATCAATTGCTTAACATGATCAGGTGAATTTATTTGCAAAGATAAGTGAAGTTTTGTCACAGACACACCTTCATTTGAACATTGGTGGGAGATTACAACAAAAAATAAAATACAAGTCATTTTTAATATTTTATTATTTGTACTGCTTCGTGACAAAGCATAAACATCAGGCTGATGAAAGCAATATGTTTTAACTGTTTCTGATCATATGTAACTTGTGAAATAAAACCACAGAATTGCAAAGTGTGAAAATGTCTTAGGAGTATTGAAATTTGCATAGAAGCTGGTTACAGTGATGTGATTAATATTCAATGGTAAGCATTGAGTCAGTTTTTGTAAAATAAATCATTTAAAAATCACTTAGTGGGGCCGGTTTTAGAAACCATCTTGTTCCCATTTTCAACCTCTAATTCTGACAATCATCTTTTGCTGGCATCGAAGATGAGGGTGGTTGTGAGGGTACATCAATTGTGGAGATGCCTCCTGTTGATCTATCAACTTCCAAAGGTGCAATATGTAGTACATTAAAATTCATTTCATGGCTCTGTTTCATCACACCTTCTGAATGCTGGTGCCTTAACACAAGCAATAATACCACCTGGATAAAGAAGACCCTGGCTCCTACTCTGTTTCATCACACTTGCATGAATGCTGATCATGCCTTAGCATGAGTAATACTACCTGGATATACAGCCATGTAGCACTTTTACACTAGCTTTCAACTTATAGAAACATACAATAATGTGGCTATACTACTTTTGCGGTGTGCATGTTGGTAAAAAATATTCTTGTCAAGACGATTCCAGTATCAATGGTCCCACATATCGGTTGCAGGCTTGCGTCCTCGATATGAGACAATTCCAGGTCTCAATGGTCCCACGTGTCGACTGCAGGCTGGTGTCGTCTTTCCAATCCTGGCTAGTTTGTAATGGAATGGAGTTTATGTTACATGGGTTTTTCTTTTGGGTCTCAGGGTAAGGATGAAAGGCAGTGGTTCTGGCGGTAACATAGGTCAGCGGTTAGCTTCCAATAAAGAAAACACAAAGTACTTTATGCAAATGATTTATTTTCACATATTAAACTTGTTTTTAAGTGAGCACGTGTGGGGTGGCTGAAATGTCCAAATTCCCCACATTTTTACACTCAAGCTCTGATTAACAGCATATGTGCCACCTCGCAAACATAAATAAAAGGCATGCAACGTTAAAGTGCGTCTTCTAATGCCAACATCCACAATGTCCGTCTGCCCCCTACGGCAATAATTTCAAGAGTGTCCTCAAAGCATCCCTTAGCGCTTGGCATGGAAGCAACGCTAACCCTTCCAACATTCCTTCACTGAAGTGGTTGCAGTGGATCCATTGGCCAGCACGTCAATATATCACACACACGTGGCCTAATCTCAACATCTGATTGGTGCTCCATGACTGTCATGGCTGCTACCTTTCACTTTTACATTTTAAATTGGAACTATGGCTTGGACTCTGGACATACAACCTTCAAACATGTGCTTTTATCCTTATTACAAACACAAATAAATACATCATACAAAATAAATGAAATACTCAAAATAAATGGGAACAACAAAATATGCATATTAGATTTCATGGCACAAACACATGAATTCCAAATCAAAATATATACTCCAATCACACAATATATATATATATATATATATATATATATATATATTGTGTATCAATATACAAATATATTCAAATTAATTATGACATATGCGGTGATTGCTTGTTGTCTGAGCAAAATTTTATTACACTAGTTTTCTATTTATGCAATTACATAATACTAGAACAAATGTCTTTATTAGAGTCCATAATTCACTGCTGCAAATAATTCACTTGACGTTTTGACATGTAGAGAGCTTGCACGCCACTGCAGGCTAATACTCCAATCACACACAACTCGCTAATATTCTCTAAACACCAACTTACAATTCTTCCTCCTTTTATAGCCAGAAAATGATGTCGCAGAACTTTCTGGAAGCTTGTGCAAATCGAAGCTTCTGGAAGAACCCAGTTACTGGCATGCCACACTTTCTATGTTGTGTATTCCAAGGCAGTAAAAACTGTAAAAATTTGCATACCAAGGTGAACCTGAGAGTAGCAGCACACGGACATCACAATATGGTCAAGTTGTTCTCCAATTCTTTTGGATTATTAGCTGGAGTGAGCCCTCCCATTTTCATAATAGGATTGCTACTATAATATTTAATGTATATTTTATACTATTCTAGTTTCAACAGTAGGAACACAGTAATCACGACCTGCTGATACTGCCTCACTGAGAATGGAGGAAAAACAAAGCATGCATCCAAAGCTTATGAATTTGCAATTAATCACTTCAGGTGCTGAACAAGTAAGACAACCATTGCCATAACCAGCAATGTTACAGAATACCAAATACTGCCAAAAATGTTCAGGGCTTATTACTAGCCATAAGAATAATGGCAATAATCTTCTTAACTAAAAAGTTGAATAGCCCATATTGTAGTCAATTGTCAATAAAGCTGTTTCGTTAGTGATAGAAGTATTTAAATATTTATAAAAAAATATGCGTTAACTGATGCTTTATCAAAAAATGATTTTGAACATATAAGCTCAGCCTTACCCAACTAACATATACATAAACAGTCTATAGCCTACAATATCAAGTGAATAATTATTGCTGTAGTTACCATTAATGCAAATGAATGTAGTGAATTACCTTTTTAAATCTTCTCCTTGTACAAGGAATTTAGGCTGCTCCTTTTCAGCACCAGAACCATCCTTTGAGTAAGCTCGACACTGCCAATGTACACCTACAGAATCAGTTCGCACTTCTTCTACTACAACTTTTATAATTCTATTAGCTTTATTGTGATGTGCTTTTAACTCCTTGGTGCAGTGAATCCATTCTGCATCCTCAAGGCAATGCAAGGGTCCCCACAATGTCTGACCTGGATAGAAGTCATCTCGATGGCTTGGAAACTCACAATCCTGCTAAACAAAACAATTTTTTTCTATTATATATCCTGAATTACATATAATATGCTATATTTTTCTATTATAGCTATTTTAATGTATTCTTTATGTATATGGCATTTATCAGATTTGCTATAAGAACTAACACAGTGGCAATTTGATGCTTAGTTTTACAATGGTATAATATAGAAGCTGTTGTTTGAAATATGTCATTAAAATCCCTATTCTCTGTTCTTTTCATTTCATTACTCTTACTGATTCTATTTAGATGATAGAACTTTAGGAAGTCTCTCAAAGGTTGTCCTTCCCACTTTTCTCAGATTACTTGAACTCCTTTCCAAAATTGGTTTGGAAATCAGCCTTTCAAAGTATGAACTTTATTTTTGTTCTGAAGATAAAAATGAGGACATTTTTGTGTTTTTGAAGCTGTCGCAGTTACTGCTACAGCTAAACAGAAATTATCTGATATAAATACACTTTTTGAATATCTGGAGCCTTTTAATCCTCACACATCCTATTTTCTCATTAAGAACTATTTATTGATTCCTAAAATGACTTATGTTTATGAGAACACCATCTCTATGGCTATTCTTGACATTTATTCAGAAAGCTATTGATATGATGAACTGCTTCTTAATATTACACTTGCAAACAAAATTGGCTACAGGCTTCTCTTCAAATCTGGGGGTCTTGGTATTAAAAAAGTAAGCAACATCTGTACTCCTGCATTCTTAGATTCTACCTTTGGCGCTTACGATTTCATTGATTCTTACTTTCTTTTCATAGATGATGTCAAAATCTGTTTTTTTTGAAAGAAGCTTTGGATGGAGAGTTTTATCCTCCAACACCGATTGACCACATAATCCAAGTTTCAGAAACACTGGGATGAATTTATTACCAAAAGCTCTTGAAATATTTTGTCCAATCTTACTACTTCACCTTCAGATGGCTGGTGCAATGAGTTGAGTGTTAGAACAGCAAGAAAAGTGGCACCCTCACATTCAAAACTCCTGCATTCTTAGATTCTACCTTTGGCGCTTACGATTTCATTGATTCTTACTTTCTTTTCATAGATGATGTCAAAATCTGTTTTTTTGAAAGAAGCTTTGGATGGAGAGTTTTATCCTCCAACACCGATTGACCACATAATCCAAGTTTCAGAAACACTGGGATGAATTTATTACCAAAAGCTCTTGAAATATTTTGTCCAATCTTACTACTTCACCTTCAGATGGCTGGTGCAATGAGTTGAGTGTTAGAACAGCAAGAAAAGTGGCACCCTCACATTCAAAACTCTGATGATTGGCCACAACCTTCCTCAAATGCTCTTCTAGAGTCTTGATGTACCACTCAACCACACCATCTGACAGTGGGTAGAGAGGCGTTGTGTGCATCTTGTGCACTCCAAGTTGCTCCTATCTCCCTTTCATCAGCTTGGACTAAAAGTTGGTGCTCTGAATACCATGCAGCTCCAACGTTACCCCATAGTGACAAAACAGTACTTCTATGAGGCAGTTCTCTCTGGTCTTGGCCTCCTAGTTAGGAATGGCCTACCTCTGAATTCTTGGTGAAGTAATTCATGGCAACCAACAGATGCTTGTTACCCCTGTCTGACACAGAGAATGGCCCAGCTACATTAATGGCTATGCATTCAAAGGTGATACCAGGTTATACTGCTGCATAGGACCCCAGCTCCTGGTCTGTGGGCCATGACGTGTGCCACATATGACATTGCAGCACCACCTCTCAGCTTCTGCTCATACTCAGTCAGTAATACCATTGCCGGAGCTTGTCAATGGTTCAGTTGAGTCCAAAACGTCCTCCCAAAGTCTCTGCAGTACTTCCTCCAATACTTCCATGACCTTACTCTGTGGGTCTCTGGACCTTCCCATCAGGTGACTCATTTCCACAACACACTCCTTCCTTGATCTTCAATGAGTCCCATTGGGTCCAGTAGGACTAGTACAAAATACTATGCAGTGTGTGATGTCTTCCTAGCTCGGTCTAGTCCCTGCCTACACTTCTCTCAGCAGTGGCCCCTAGCCAGCATCTGCCAGCTGTTCCCTCCTCAGCCCTGCACTTGCCCATCCAGCAGCAGGAATAGCCAAAGTGATAGGGAAGCAGAGTATGCTCTTTCTTAACTTTAGTGCAAAGGCCGCACTTCTCTAGACAGGATCAACATGACATGGCCATCTTTATTTTTGTGCATCCTTCCTTTCCAAAATTCTGGCCCTGTAGGTTCTTGAAGCTCAGCAGCCAGGTCAGGACAAAATGGTCAGTCCTCAGTAGGACTGTACAGGTATTTGTGGAAGTGTCCAGTGCTTTCACTACCACCAGGAGCTCTCACCAGATACACAGAAGTTCTTTTCTGGCTTGGAAAATGTCTTGCTGTAGTAGGCTGTAACATGCTACTGGTCATCTTGGAATTGGGATAGAATTCCTCCAATGTCAGTGTCATTGGCATTGGTGTCCACAATAAAGTCACTACCAGGCTGTAGAAATCTTAAAACAGGCACACTGCAGTGCTGATTTAAGCACCTAAAATTGCTCTCTACCCCCATCTGATCACATGTAAGGATGGTGCTCTTCCATCAAATGAACTGGTAGCTGCATAGGCCTAGGAAACTTTGAATTCTCTTTTGTCTTTCGGGCGAGGCTAATTTCTCACTGCTCGAGCTTTCTCCAGGTCCATGAACATCCCAGATGGTAAGACTATGTGGCCCAAGTAGTTCACCTCATTACAGAAGAGCTCACACTTTTTTTGGGTTCAACTTCAGGTTGGCTGCCTGCAGCCTTTTCATTATATTGGACAGGTTCTCAAGATGGTCTTTGAAGTTGTGGCCTATGATGATGATGTCCTCCAGATGCAGCAGGCAGGTGTCATAAGTCAACCTTCTGATCAATGATTTCATAAGGAACTAGAAGGCGCCTGGTGCATTGCAGAAGCTAAATGGTATAACTGCAAATTGCTAAAGCCCTTGGCCATTCCAGAATGCAGCCTTCTCCTTAATTCTGGGATCCAGAGCCACTTGCCTGTATCCTGATTTTAAGTTCAAAGTCCACTGGGCACCAGCAAGTGTCTCATCAATCTGGGGTAAGAGGAAGCAGTCCTTTCCAATGGTAGCATTCAGCTTCCTGTACTCACAGAAGCATAGCTCACCACCGCCGCCGCCACCACCACCACCACCACCACCACCACCACCGCCGCCGCCGCCGCCACTACTTCTTCTTCTCCTCCTCCTTCTCCTTCTTCTCCTGCTTCTCCTCCTCCTTCTTCTTGCTATTCTTCTTCTTGCTATTCTTACTCTTGCTATTCTTACTCTTTCTACTCTTACTCTTTCTATTCTTACTCTTTCTATTCTTACTCTTTCTATTCTTACTCTTTCTATTCTTACTCTTTCTATTCTTATTCTTTCTATTCTTATTCTTTCTATTCTTATTCTTTCTATTCTTATTCTTCTTAAAACTAAAAGGGAAGATCAAGGGTTGTCAGACTCAATGACTCCCTAGATCTCATGTCCACTAGCATGTCCCATACTTCTGCCAAATTTTCCAGAAGAAAATGTCTTTGGGCTGCCAGGTAGGTTGGGTTTCTCCAGTGACAACCAGCGGTCAGGTGGTTTGGGCACCCTCTTCAGCAAGTCTTTAACTGGGGCACCAGATAATGCAAAGGTGCTGGCTAATCGGACCCATTGCATGGTGATATACTCACTACCTGTCTGCACTTCCTTAACTCCATCCCAGCCTGGACGAGGAACAATGCCTGGGCAACATGTAATCCTTTCAATGGTGTTTTACGGTCTTGTACAAGGTTACTTGACTATTGACCCTCCAGGTGAACCTTCACCACCACCTCCCTTCTTGCAGGTCTTTCTTTTACATCATCCCTCAGGATCACCCTGCAGATCCTCGGATGTTCATAGGGCCTCCAAACCTAATCTCAGCCAAGTTGCAAGATCTTTTGGACAACACTGACCATTGCCTGAACGTTCCTGAGGGCATCCAGTCCCATTGTCACATCCTCAGCTACCTTAGTGATGAATACCCCACAGGCTCACAGTGCTCCATCCCAGTATCAACTTCAGCACCTACTGGCTGGCTTTGTCATGGATAGTCTCTCACTAGGCATCCTGGTTGGCAACACCTCCAGCACACATCACTCGAAAGTCATTGTGTTGTCTCTCAGTTTCTGTCGGAGCGAGTATTTATTCATCTTCAAGGTCAGTGCAGCTGTTTTCTTGGCCCTCTCCATCCTTAGTGCTCCATTAAGGCCTTATGGATGACTTTACTCACCAAGTATATGGCACTGTCATATCTCGGTGTCACGCAGCTCTCACCTAAGGAGTAGACAGCCTCCTGGTACATATAACTAGGTGGTAGGTTTAGCAGGGCTTTGTTCACTTGGCAGGGTGATCTCCTGCATCGTCTCTCCTGACTGTAGCGAACTCGATTTAAGCTGACTGCGGTAGCTGGTTATTGAAAGCCTCCCAGATCTCTTTAGAAGTAGCTGTTGTTGGAATTGCATTCAGTACTTCTAATGCCATCCCTGGAGACTTGCTGTCAATTCTCTGGCCATCAACTATGAGTGGTGATTGCAGCTGTTGGCAGAAAACTTTGCAGGTGAATGTTCTGTCACATGTGAGTGGCTTAACATGTGCAGATGTGTGCATTATGTTGAATTTACCATTTTGGTTGCGCAAAGTGAATTGGTTGGAGAGGGGTGAATTGAATATAATTAAACAAAGGCCCTTTTTTCCAGAAAAAGAATTTTGCCCAAAATTTGATTTATTGAAATTGCATTTTTTTTATTTTTTTTTTTTTATAAGGCCATGTATAATTTAGCAGGGCTATATTATCTAAATATATACATCCTACCCTGATAAAGTTAAGGTTCCATCAGATGCTACTATGAAATCAGATAACCCCAAATCTTTATCTCCAGTATTATCAGTCCTTGACCAGTGAATATGCTGTTATAGTAGAGATATCATGTTTTACTTTCACAAAGATTAAAACACTAATGCCAAACCTGGCCCTTTAGTTTTGATGTATAGCTTCCAACCTAAGCAGCCCTTCCAAAGCATCAAGCTTTGATCGAAGCTTTTCACTAGGCCTTTTCTTTGAATTTTTAAATAATATAATTTAAAACTGGCCTGAGTTTGTGTATTTTATTATTTACATTTTCTATGTAGGTGAAATAAACGAACCACAAAATGGAAGTAAACCTGTTATTTGACATGCATTTCCCAAATAATGGAATAGTAGCTAGCATGTCTTCTGTAGACCAGTACATGTGTAATGTAGGTTTACAAATAACACCCATGAGTGTAATCAGACCAACTAGCCTGTAAATCTCATTAGTGTTACTTCTGTCAACTTCAAATTCTACCCTTAGGCCTTAAATTCCCTTTAGAGGTGAGGTCTTTCTTCACCTTATTCCCATAAACATTTGTTTCTGTAACAGGTCAGCAGTAATTGTGAAAATGTCAATTAGTTGGCTCTCAGTAGCCAGCTGAGTCTTAGGGTTGTGCACAAAATGCTGTGGTCGTGAAGATATGTCTATTTGTGTTGGAGTTTACTTGACCACTCCACAATGTTGATTCTTCACAAACATCTGAAGGAAGACAGTAATTTTCTTCCTCACTGCTACTTATGTCCTTAACCTCCCTCTTCAAATCTGAAATTTCACCATAGTATCTAAATCACTGTCATACAGGAAAAAGTCCTGCACATTTTCTGAACTAATTTCAGAAGCCTATATACTGACTGAGTTAATTTATTTGCTACATTATTAGTGTAAGCCATAGTTAGCACTCGGATTAATTTCAAATGCGCTTTTCAGTTAATTCCCAATAGTTAAATCACTCTGAATCCTGAGACAGTCTAAATAGCTAAATAACTGAGTAATAACAGCAGCTACACAAGTCCAACTTTGGGATGTAAAATATTCTAAGCATACAAATGCTGACAGAGAGGTTTGCTTTTTTTGCAGTCTGGCATTTTTCACAACATACAAAAACATTATTGCATGGCAACATAAACCAAATCATAAAACCTTGAACTGAAGAACACTTTGCCTAGACAGCTATATATATATATATATATTTTGTAAACACAAAATACAAGCTGGCTCACAAATTAGATGCATTCAATGCATAATAATTTTCGAACATTTTTCCATGCAAAGGGTAGTTTGGGGTGGGATTTTCCTTAATATCTTCGTGTCTTGTCCTTGGAAGATACAAAACTTATATTTGGTATTTTACCAAGTTTTTGAGTTATTGTGTGCACATGCACATATTAACATGCATGCACCCACTCACACACATATAAACCTTTTTTTAAAAATGCTTTCTTTAGATATAGGGGACACTAAAACATGCATTTTCAGTGAAATTTTGGTATCAAATTTTTGGGTACAGTGCTATTACTAAGTAGAGAAAGTAAACATTACAAGCTTCAATAATAATAAAAAGCTGATGCACATTTTAAAAAATAGTTAACTTTGGAATCTTACACTGATTTATCTTTCTACCACTACGACAAAAAATGGAGTGCTAAATATAAAGTTTGAGGAATTAGTTACCAGCCATATAGTTATCAAAAAGCTATATACAGTTTGAAAAAATAAAGAAATGTGAAAAAAAGTATTCATATGCACAGGGGCTCTGCTTATAAATATTCCCAGGTATGACATACAAGGGTGGTGGCTGTGTGGTGCGCATGTATTTCAAGACCGATTGCATATGCAAGAGGGGGTCTGTATGAAGGGTGAAAGAGCGCGAGAAGGCTGGTCCATGCTGTAGTCTCACTGGCGCCATGAGTGAGCATGAAAAAATGTAAATGGCATTTAATTTATGGATGCTCTTTAACTCTGTGTCCCATTCTATACTGGGCATGAAATACCACTTAATTTTGCTCAGAGGACTCTCTATCAGGCTTGAGGTTCTTTTACGTGCCATAAATCTACGACACGGGACCAACGGCTTTACTCCCCTTCCGAAGGAAGCCATGCTAAGGATTTTTACGCCCGAAAAAAATGTTAAAGCTTGTCCGAGAAAAGCTGCTAAAATTCAATGTTGGTTACAAATACACACACACACACACAGAACTCTCTCATGGGCCCAGGTGCAATACTAGTGTAAGGAGTTCAAGGACAGACATGAGACAGTGGAAAACATGCAACATCCACACCACCCCTGCAACAGCATCACAGCGCAGAATACTGCAGCTGTTCAAGAGCTTATTGAAGCTGATAGGCGAATCACAGTGCTTGAAATCAGCCAGGAACTTGAGATCAGCTATGGGAATGTTCTGACTATCCTCTAAAAGAACCTGGGATTCCAAAAGGTGTCCACTTGTTGGATCTCAAAGCTGCTGAATGAACAGCAGAAGGCTGCACGTCTTGCAATTTGTCAAAAGCTTCTGACAAGACATGAAGTGGAAGGTGATGCCTTTTTGAGATGAATCGTCACATGTGAAGAGGCCTGGGTTGACTATTTATTACACTCCCCAGGCAAAGAGGGCCAGTATGGAGAGGCGGAGGCATGGCAAGAGACCACCAGTGAAAGCCAAGATGTGGTTGTCTGCAGGCAGGTCTTGTCCACAGTCTTTCGGGACCTCAGGGGTGTACTGCTGGTTGATTTCCTCAAGGGACGTACTCTTACGACCATTAATGCAGCCTACTACTGCAATCTTCTTCAGCAGATTCGCATTGCCTATAGGTAAAAACAGTGCAGCATTCCAATGAGATCTGTATTGCTCCTTCATGACAATGCCCATCCACACACCGCAAGATTAACACAGTAAACATGCGCTGTAATGCACTGGACTGTCCTGCCTCATTTGGCCTATAGTCCAGATCTGTCGCCATGTGACTTTCACACGTTTGGGCCACTGAAGGGTGCTCTTAGCGGACAGCACTTCACAACCAACATGGAGGTGCATCAGTTTGTGCACCTATGGCTTCGGACACACTTGGCTACTTTCTTTGAAACTGGGATGAAGAAATTGCCTATCCAGTAGCAAAAGTGTGTAGATAGAACAGGTAGTTATGTAGAAAAGTGCGAAAAATGTAGAATGGGCCTATTTGTAATGAATTACAAAGTTACAATAAAAGGCTTGCTCATATTTAATCCACCCTTGTACTTTGAAACACATGCCGGGACGGAAATGAGATTTTATATTGCATGTTTCACAGTAATATCTGGTTAGCTTACTCTTTCCTGCTGCTTGGCACACTGTACATGAACTAGAGCCTTAGCTTTTGTTTGTATGTCCCCCATCCCTAAAAGTTGTCATTGCGGGGGGCCTGTTTCTATCAGCCATGTTTTCTTTTGTTGCAATTGCATTCTTTCACTTAGAGCTATTAGCAGAATGTTCAGAAATTCTTATGACTCATGGGGGGTTTGTTATTTTAATTTTTTTCACCATTGTGAAGAGGGGGAGGGAATTAACCATAGTCACCTCCAGAAGCTAAAAGAACATCTTCCTTTACTATTTTCATGTCCTGAGAAACTGATAGGAAACAATGTAGTAATCTAGTCCTATCAACCCCACTCATATTCTCAGTATAATCAAGGATTATATCAGGTTTTGGAGTAGATTTTATTTGGGCATTTGAAACAGACATTGGTTACCCAACATTTATCCCCTTAGTGATTTGTACTTGGCATGTTTACCATCCTTTAGTCTTTCCATGCTAGTGCAAGTTTTTCATGTTTACTTTCTCTATACGCACTATGTAGATAGTGAATAGAGAAAGTATTGCACTCCACCAAAAAATTCGGTACCAGGATTTCACCGGAAATATATGTTTTAGGGTCCCCTGTATCCAAAAAAAAGTATTTTCAGAAACAGGTCCGTGTGGGGGGGGTGCGTGTGCGTGTGGGCGTGCATGTGGGCGTGCGCGCGCGCGGGTGTGCGTGCATGTGTGTGGGTGTGTGGGAGTGTGTGTGTGTGTGTGTGTCAGTGTGTCTGTGAACATGATAACTCAAAAACGAAAAGTTGGTAAAGTACCAAACTTGGTATTTAAGTTTAGTATCTTCCAGGGATTCGACACGAAGATTTTGAGAAAAATTCCCCCACCCCAAACTACCCTTTACATGGATCTTTTTTCGAAAATTTTGATTTTCTAAAAAACGGCTCTAACGATTTTGATTAAAATATCGTATATTAAAGTTATTTACCTGACAAATAAAATGTATATTTTGAATTTTCTGGGAATAGCCTCTGAAGACTACTTTATTCTGGATGAATTTTTCATAACTACTAAACCGTAAGAGATGGGCAAAAACTTAACCCACAAAAAATGTAGAGCACGTTAAAACACACAATTTATGTTATATACATTTTTTTTCGTGGAGTTGATCGGTTTTGAGATATTCCTTTTTCTTGGTTTCAGCTTTGAAAAACTTATACTTTTCTCATACAGGAATTTGTCAACTCGTGTCCATACAAACAAAGGAACATCAGTCACATAGCAACCAGCTTTTGGCTTTCACTTTAATCTATGGTACTCCCTTATTTCGCTTATACTTTAAATAAAGCAAGAAATAAGACTATTTCTGCTAATTTTTCTCGATTAACATGAAATAAATAAAAGATAAAGCATATTAACAATAATAATTTACAGAGATATAGAGAAAGTCATGTGAATGGAACACATCGGATTTTTTCAGATGTTATATATGTCACCTTTTTTCATCATTTCAGATGATCTTTTCTGGCATCATCCTTTTCCTATTTACCATTACTGTTCCTGTTACCATGTGTATATTCAACAGTGTGTCAACAGGTTGTGGTGACATGTAGTACCTATCAGTGTGGCCAGAGGGAGGGTGTAAAGATCCTTTATCAATGATGCACTTAAATTTTTTACTACCTATGTGGTTTTAAGAAGGTGAAAGTATGAATTATTTTTTCCCCCAAAATTGTATAAAATATTCATTGCATAAATACCCAGGTGTAAAAACTTTTAGGCCAAATTTTATGGACTTATTGGGGTTGTACACTCTGAAAGATACTCTTTCCCTGAGACTTATTGTGCTTTCATCTGCAGATATGAGGAACCTAGAACCAAAACCCTCCAAATCCAGAAAACAAAATTTGTGGAAAAATGAGAAAAACTGCTTGTATGTGAATATACGTTCTTAGAATATAAGTAATGCTTTCATGTATTTTACTATTACCAGATAAATTAAACGAAATTACAGGATTGTGTCTTTATTTAAACTCAAATAAGGTTGAATTAGCACCTAGCAGTGTTTGGAAATGAAAAGTGTACTTGGAGACTTTTGAAAGTAAGAGAAATAGTTTAAAAATAAAAATGAGTAGAAGGAAAACATTTCAATTTAAATCTTAGAATATATGAAAAAAATGGAAACCACACATCAATTATGATTATGCACATGTTTTAAGAGAGTATCAATTTGAAATGTTACTTTTTATAAGTTCATACTGATTTTACACAACATTGTCACAATCCTCTTTCTCTGGATGAACACCTGTGTTCATCCTTACCTTCAATGGTATTTCTTAAATTTATTATCTCCACATAAAACTTCAATGTAGGTAGCATTTGTCAATCAGGTGCAAAGTGCTTCTCCAGAAGCTTGGTCACATCTTTTAACTTAGGTGCATCCAAAGGTACTCCAAGGCTTATTATACCGGATCAACTATTGAAATACTTTGTTTTGTTTTTAACAAGTGTCAGGCCCACCTAGGTAGTGTGGGGATAGCGTGTCTGCCTCACATTCAAAAGGTTGCGAGTTCAAATCTTGCTTTGGTTGAGTTACCCGGATAACGTTTTTTGGGGTTTTCCCTTATCCTGAGAAGACAAATGTCGAGTAGCTTTAAACTCCATGGACCCTGAGATCATTTGAGCATCATTTCACTAATTTCATTCATCGTCCGATATGACCAATCAGGTTAAAGGACGTTAAGATAAAAAAAAAAGTGTCAATTAAAATTTAGTTGAGTCGATTTTGTAACGCTACATCACTTACTTTTTTATTTCGGAAAACATGTTTCAGAAGCCATGTGCTTCCATTGTCAATTCCTTTGGTCGACTAAATTTTAATTGTTAAAACACATCACTGTCTTAAAGTCCACCATATATCAGGATAAAAAAAGTGTCAGTTCAATAGGTAACCTCACCTTCCACTATTATCTGTTTCTCCAATGCAGATTGTCCTAAATTACAAAGAAAACTTGAAATGCCAATTTGCAAGAGATCTTAAAATTCTGTATGTCTGTTTAGAGTCTTCTTAAAGAGAATTTGTAAGAATAGGCTTGCAATGTGTTACAATACTACACTATCTTTCACAAAAGTATATACCCACCGCACAATGGGTCACTTAATTCATGGGATTCTTGCATAGGTGGTATGAAAATAAAATTTGCCATATGACTCCCTTCCCTTTGTGTTCAAGTGGGCATGGCAGCCATTCACTCACCTCGCAGTTTTGCAAACCAATTTTTCAGTAATCATTGTAAATGGGAAAATATTGCAAATTTAACTTCAATATACTTGCAGAAAATGTGCTATTATTGTTTTGATTAAGTAGTGGACCTGAAGTAAAATGTTCCTAGTGTTGCATGCTTTGTTTACAAAGATAACTTTAATCAGGAGCTAGCATGCCTGTGACTAGGATAGTCAAAATGGTTAAAGAGTGTGTCTGATAAAAATCAGAGAAGTCGGGAGTGGATCGAATCTCATGTAGCATGTGTATTTATTTTTTGTTTGAAAATCTTTATTTCCATGGCCTGTACAAAATATAAATTTGGCATTAATAGAGGCAATATTTATATCCTAAGCACAAAATCTGCCGATATTTTGTGAATTTCATATAAATTTTTTGTAATATATGATGTTCAAATGTTTTTGTTCTGTTGCATTCCAAAACTGAGATCACTGGATGCAAATGTTTATTATTCCTTGTGCTTTCATTGCGTATAAGTGTTTTGATTTTATCTAAGCAATTTTGTTTTCCAACAATAAATATCATAGTTACGTGTTGATTTTCTTGGTTGTGAAGCCAGTTATTATAAGAAAAAGAGGCTTCTTCATAAGCATGGAAAAGGCCACTTGGAGATTACGCATACTCTCTGAGAAGAGTCGATTTTTACTCCAAACAAAGCATAAGCGCAAGTAGATTTCTATTTCAAATTTAGCACGAACGCGAAGAGGATCTCATGCTTCATCTCTTTCTGATAAAACTTCTCCCACAGAGCAGTAAATTGCTTGGTTAGTTTTATTTCACATAGAGATGTAATGTTTGCTGCTGTCTTACACATACTGCAATACAATTGAAATTTTACAATTGAATGATTTATGAAACATAATTTGTAAATGCTCCATACAGGGTGAAAATTATTTAAACCGACAAACTCTGGGAGGTTGTAGGGGACACCAAAACAAATATTTTTCCTTAGTGTCATTTTTTCCTATGAGGATTATTTAAACCGGTAGAGGGCGAATTACGCCCTTCAGTTGTCATGAATGCAATTGCTGTTGATGGTAGGTTTTGTTTTAGTGTAGTGTGCATACTGTACAGTATCTGTTTACTAATGGAGCGATACACCTGGAGTGAGTACACTGATATGGTTGGTGCGTACTATGTAGCGCACCACAATGGACGAGCTGCACAGCGGCTTTATCAACAACAATATCCTAATCGCTGTACCCCGCATCATATGACGTTTACTGCTGTGTACCAACGTCTGCGCGAGACTGGGTCATTTAGCAGACGACCTGGACAGGGACGCCGTCGCACAGTAAGAACGCTGCAATTTGAGGAAGCTGTCCTGCAGCGTGTGGAGCGAGATCCTTCTATCAGCACTCGTGCAATTGCGCGTAACATGGGGACGAATCAGACGAATGTAAGAAACGTCCTTCATGAGCAATACTTGTGTCCATTTCACCTACAGCGTGTCCACAACCTGGAACCAGTTGATTATGCACCCAGAGCACAGTTTTCGCAGTGGTACCTACATTTCCATCCTCTGTGTTGTTTACAGCTGAAGCAACGTTTGCGCATGATGGAGTATTCAACCTGCACAATTCGCATGTTTGAGTGAGGATAACCCACATGCCACAGTTACTCGTGCACATCAAGTGCGGTTGGTCGTTAATGTGTGGGCCGGTGTTGTTGGGGACTGTTTAATTGGGCAATATCTCCTACCTAGGCCATTAAATGGCAGGCACTGTCACAATTTTCTCGCCAGAGCATTGCCAGAATTGCAAGAGGATGTCCCACTCCCTACAAGACAACGCATGTGGTTCCAACATGACGGGACGCCAGCACATTTCAGTTGTCCTGTGCGTCGATTCTTGAACCGATAGTTTGCAGAAAAGTGGATTGGCAGAGGTGGTCCTGTACCATGGCCTGCTCAATCCCCAGATATGACCCCTATGGATTTTTTTGTGTGGGGATAGATGCGCAGCCTAGTTTACAGAACTCCTGTTGAATCAGAAGAGGATCTGGTTGCCCGGATAGTAGCAGCAGCAGGAGCAATTAACGACACTCCTGGAGTTTTTGCCCGTGTTAGACAGAACATGATCCGTCGGTGTCAGCTTTGTTTAAATGTCAATGGAGGCATTTTTGAGCCTCTACTGTAATTTAAGTAATTGCATTGTGTTCATGTGTTGTCTCTTGGTAATAAATAATGCAAAAGTGTTTGTTGGCGTCTCTTGGTAATAAAAAATGCAAAAGTGTTTGTTGGTTTTTTTTTATGTCAGAGAAATCTTCCTCTACCGGTTTAAATAATCCTCATAGGAAAAAATGACATTAAGGAAAAATATTTGTTTTGGTGTCCCTACAACCTCCCAAAGTTTGTCGGTTTAAATAATTTTCACCCTGTATAAGCTTCTCAACTAGCAAACATTCCTCCTAAAACTAATATTTTCCTTTAAGCACCCACACTTAAAGGCATCTGTCTATAATTCTCAAATATTATTATCAGGTTAAAGGATTTATTTCAGCCATGCATTGCAACATTATGGGGAGCTACTTCTACAGAAATTATAAACAGAATTCTTATCCTTCAAAAGAAAGCAATTTTTACTGTGCTAAACTTAAACATTGGACGTGTAAAACCAGAATTTATAAAAATGAAATTACTTACAAAGACAAATTATAATAAAATAAGCTATGAAAATCATGAATATAACACTGGACATAGGAATGACTAAAGTGTAGTATACCATAGACTAGCAATATTTGAATAGAGTCCAAAGTATAAAGGAGTTGTATAATAAACTTCATAATCAAATAAAGTCAATAAACAATGTAAATAAATTAAAAAAAGAACTGTGTAAATATTTAGTAAATAAGGCATGCTATTCAATTGAAAAATTAGTTAACTATGTAGTTCTTATATTTGATTGGGTTTAAATGATTTGTCAGTAATTTTGTTTGTTATATTTCTGATGTATACTAGACAATTCAATGGACAATAAATTGAAATTAATGCTTATTTTAGTTTCCAAAAGCTATAAGGAAGCATTTATATCACTTTCAGATTGGAAGGTCTTGCTAGATAGGAAGGAAATTAAAATGTTACATGCACAAAAACGAAAATAATTTCTTTAGAAATATCAGCATAATTACATTCCTTTAAAGTTAATTGTGAGGCAAATACAATGGTGTGAGAGAAAGGGACTCAAAATTATCAAAAGTAAATTAATTTAATATATCATATAACATAGGGAAGCATTTAATGGATTAAAAATTATATTAGCGATCAAAACATAAACTCTAAAAAATCTGGTGTGCCATTCACATGACTTTCTCTATATCCCTGCAACAAGTTATTCTTAAAAAGCTTATACTTCTATTTACTTTATGCTAATCAGAAAAAATGAGCAGAAATAATCTTTTTACTTGCTTCCTTGTAAGTAGAAGCGAAATACAGGACTACCATAGGTTAAAATGATAGTCAAAAGCTGGTTGCTATGTCAATGAAGTTCCTTTGTTTATATGGATAGGAGTTGACAAGTTCCTGTATGAGAAAAGTATAAGTTTTTCATAGCAGAAACCAAAAATAAGGAATGTCTCAAAAACGATGAACTTCACGAAAAAAATTAATGTAACATAAAATGTGTGTTTTAACGTGCTCTACATTTTTTGTGTAGTAAGTTTTTGTCCATCTCTTACGGTTTAGCAGTTATTTAAAATTCAGTAATATTCATCCAGAATAAACTACTCTTCAGAGGCTATTCCCAGAAAATTCAAATTATACATTTTATTTGTCAGGTCTTTAATATAAGAAATTTTAATCAAAATCGTTAGAGCCATTTTTGAGAAAATCAAAATTTTTTAAAAAAGTTCCATGTAAAGGGTAGTTGGGGGTAGGGGGATTTTTCTCAAAATCTTTGTGTTGCATCCCTGGAAGATACTAAACTTAAATACTAAGTTTGGTATTTTACCGACTTTTCGTTTTTGAGTTATCGTGTTCACTGACACATTGACCTTTTTGTGAAAATGCTTTTTTTGGATATGGGACCCTAAAACATTTATTTCCGGTGAAATCTCGGTATCGAATTTTTGGGTGGAGTGCAATACCTTCTCTATACACTATGTACATAGTGCGTATAGAGGAAGTAAAAAATTGAAAATGCCAAGGAATAAATTAATGGTATATTAAACAGAGTACAATACAGTTGTGGATTGTTTGAACCTAAAGCAACAAATACACCCAGCAGCATTGCCATCTTGTTTATTTTCAGCAGTATACAATGTTTCCATGGACAATTCAATTGAAATTAATGCTTATTTTAGTTTCCAAAAGCTATAAGGAAGCATTTATGTCACCTTCAGATTGGAAGGTCTTGCTAGATAGGAAGGAAATTAAAATGTTACATGCACAAAAACGAAAATAATTACGTGTGCCTTTATCCTGATTCTCCATTGCTGATGATAATACATAATCTCGGAATTAAAGATGTTTGCTGACGTTCCATTTCAGAAAATAAACACACAGGAGGTGAGGATCGAAACACCTTCTACTGCCACTTTTGAATTCTCAGATAGTGACACAATAACCTTGGTTATTCTTTAGTTGGGAGATTACGCTCTACTCACCTAATACAAAATGTTTCTCTATTGCTAACTTTGCAACATTCTTCCTGGCAAGGCATTGGTTCCATGTCGTAAATTTATGGCACATATAAGAACCTCAAGCCTGATAAAGAGGCCTCTGAGCAAAATTAAGTGGTCTTTCACGCCTAACATAGAATAGGACACTGATAACCACAGCAGCTAAAAAAGCGTCCATAAATAAAACTCCACTTCCATTTTAAATCACTGATCCAAATAATTTACTTAATGTTAGACAGTGCAGTTTACAGCTGCATGCCATCCATGGTTCATACACCACTGCAAGCTTTCATCACTCACAACTCAGTACAATTCACAACACTGCAATTCTTCCTCCTTTTCATAGTGAGAAAATTACATCACAAACTTTCTGGTATCTCGTCAATGGTAGTAGAAAACAAAGCTTAGAGAAACATCTCAAATATCAGGGAAAAATCATGTGTGAGAAGATGCTTGCATTTCAAAGGATTCTGTAACAGTACACCATTGTTTACCATTGATGTCTCACATTCCAGCTCTCATCGCATGCCAGAGCAAACATGACAGGTCTCATAAAACAGTTGAAAATGAGTCAGAACAGTGACACTCACCTCATTTAAATGAATTTTTTTCAAAACATATGTTTCAAGGGTGTTTCACTTGTCTCAAACTTCTGAGTTATTTAATTATTAATGACAGGTCTCATTATCACCCTGCTCCCTCCTTAGGGCAGATTGTCCTGACCAGCACAGCAGGCTAGACGACCAAATGGATTACTGGTTTCTTCCTTTATCCTCTTCAGCACAAGGAATGCCTTTGCCATGGTTGTTAAAGCTTGGGGTAGCGTCCCTTGGTCTGGGTAGGGCAATACAGACACACCTAATCACCTTGTTGGAAACCTCAGCTGTATGCCTGCTGGTAGTAACAGATCTTCATCCGATCACTCGCTACTTACATGTTTTCATGCGCCATCTCATGCATGTCAAAGTCAGTCTACAAAATATCCATGTAAGTCAACTGTTGCAGGAGGACTCCTGAACATCAGGTCACATGGTAGTCAAGACCAAACTGGCAGTGTCAACCTGGTGGCATCATGGGTTGAATAGCAGTATGCCACAAGAAAAGTAGCACCTTCACATCCCAGTCTCTCTGGTGATTGGCTTAATGTTTCCCTCATGAAGCTGGACTCAAAATTGGTGCCCAATTCGCTGTTTTAGTTACATAACAGCAAAACAATTCTTCCACAAAGCAGTTCGCAATGGTCTTGGCCTCGTGTTTCAGGATGGTATATACCTCTGGCCACTTGAAGTAATCCATGGCAACCAACAGATATCTGTTGCCCCATTCGAGAATGGCCTAGCTATGTCAATGGCTACACGTTCATATGGTGCTGTCATGTTATACTGCTGCATGCAACCCCAGCTTCTGGTAAGTGGGCTATGACTTGTCTTCCCATCAAATAACTCCTTAACACCCAATGCACCCCATTGTTTATTTTCAATGGATCCCATTGGGCCCAGCAGTGTTCCTTGGTGTGATGTCCTCCCAGTTAGGCCTGGTCCCTCCTCCACTTTGCCCAGGTGGCATCAAGTCAGATCTGCCAGCTACTCCCTCTTCAGCCCTGTGCTATCCCATCCAGCAGCAAGCACTGCTGATATAACATGGACAGCTGCAGCAGGCTCCTTCTCTTCAACCTTACTGCAGTGTCCTCCTCCTCTGGACGGGAATTCTGGACATGGAATCAGCATTGATGTGACTTATTCCTTTCTGATGTGCTGATGTAAAGCTGTACTCTTACAGCCTCTGTACCCAATGGGCTATCTGTCCTTCCAGGTACTTAAAGATTAACAGCCAGGTAGGTGAGAGCTGAGTGGTCAGTTCTCATGTGGAATAGTTGACTATACAGGTACTTGTGGAAGTGCTCTAATGCCTTCACTACTGCCAGGAGCTCTCAACGGGTAATGCAGTAGTTCTTTTCTGCTTTGGAGAGCAGCTTGCTGTAATTACCTGCTCCTGGCCTTCCTGGATCTGTGATTGAATTTCGCCAATGCCTGTGTCGCTGATATTGGTATCCAGGATAAAGCCGCCACCACCAGGTTGTGGCACTCCCAAAAAAGGACCACTGCAGTGGTATTTAGCACCTGGAATTTGCCCTCTGTCTCTTCTGACCACATGAGGCCAGTACTTTTCAGTCAGAGGAAGGGTTTAGCAATACTGGAGAAACCTTAGACAAACCAGCAGTAATAGCCGCATAGCCCAGGAAATTTGCAGCTTTCATTTGTCTTTTGGACAGGGCCAATCTCTCACCACCCGAAGGTCAATGGCCACTCCAGATGGTGAGAATATGTGGCCCAGGTAGTTCTCTTCCTTGCAGAAGAGTTAGCACTTCTTCACGTTTGACTTCAAGTTAGCTACCTGCAGTATCTTGGTCGTTTTCAAGATCTTTAAAGTTACTACCCAAGACGATATCATCCAAATAGAGCAAGCAGGCATAAGGTATAAGGTCAACCCTCTCATCATTCCATGAGGTGCTGGAAAGTGGCTGGCACATTAAGAGTCCAAAGGGCAAAACGATAAATTGCCAAAACCCTTGGCCAGTTGAAAATGCAGTCTACTCCTTGTCTCTAGGCTCTAAGATCGTTTGCCAGTATCCCGACTTCAAAACAAAAGTTGAGAATCACTGGGCACCAACAGGTGTGTTCGGGGTCTCATCAATCCAGGTAAGCAGAAACAGCCCTTCCTGGTGACAGCATTCAGCTTCCTCTAGCCCATACATAAGCATAGATCACTGTTCTTCAACACTACAGGGGAGCACCAAGGGCTATCGAATCAATTATTCCCCTAGATTTCAAGTCCTCCAACATGTCCCATACTTCTGCTTGCTTTGCCAAGGGAATATGTTTGGTTGTTGCCAAATAGGTCACACATCTTTGGTGTTAGTGTTCTAGAGTACTCAGTCAGAATGACCATAATCAATGTGTACTTAGCTGAAGATAGACTAATATCAGCTTAGTAGATGCCGGACCCCCCTCTCCAGTTGTGTAACGGTCGGATGGCCAACTGCCCTCTTCAGCAAGTCCTCCAGCCAGGGCCTCTGGCCCTTCGACAGTACTGATTTTTCAGATTCATCGCATGGTGTTACATTGACAGCTGGCTCGCACTTCTCTAACTCCAACCTGCCTGCTTGTTCTGGCCGATACCCATTGGGATCAGCAGTCTCACAGGTATTTCCTCCCGGCAGGACAACAATGCTCAGGCAACACATAGTTTATGTAGTGATGTCTTCCAGTCCAGTACCATGTACCTTTGGCCCTCCAGATATGCCTTCACTAACACCTCGCTTCTTGCAGGCATTATCCTTCAGTATCACCTTACATATCCCTGGATGTTCTTGTGGGCTTCGGAGCAATACTTCATCTTGGGCAAGTCACAAAACCCTCCAGTCGATGTTGACCATCGCCTCCTGACTCCTGAGGGCATCTAATCCCAGTATCACATCCTCAATCACCCTCGCAACGAGCACCCAAAGGCTCACAATGCTTCTTCCCAGTGTCAACTAAGGCAGGAGATCCTCCTCTACAGCCAAGATGTTGCCCAATGCCATTGTCAGTTGGTATGGACGCTGGGTATTCATGCTGGCAAGTCTGATTAGTCACAGCTGCACCTGTGTCTAGGAGTATCCAACACAGCTTCTCTTGCATCCAGCCATCTGCAATGAGGCTATCATCCACTCCTCTACCCAAGACACATAGTATTACTCAAGGGGGTGGTGAAGACAAGCCCGACGTGCCCTTGTCATGCCGGTAGCTACCCATTTTCCAGCTGTCTGTTATCTCTGAGAGGACAGTCTTTCACTAGGTGGCCTGGTTTGCCACAATCCCATACATGCCACCTAAAGGTTGTCAACATCTGTGGGTTGTTGTCATATCTTGTCACGTACACCATCGACAAAGGAGAAGACAGCTTCCTGGGACACTAAACTGGGTGGCAGCATATATGTGATAGACACACTAAAAACATTAAAACTTATATGAGTGCCAAACAAATACAGAGATAAAGAATTATTAATTTGATGTATGCAAACTTGTCACTAATTTATTTCATTGTTGTTAAACTATTTATAGATAGTTAAAAAATTACCATGGAACAAAAGGGCTGTCCAAATGGAAGTAAAATTCATAATGGTTTTATAATGGTTAACAATTTGGAAAACTCATATGTGAAATAAATGACACTGTGTAATGTGATGTATGTTAGTTAAAGCAATCATCCTAGTCACCCACTAGATGAAGTGTAAAAATAAAAAATTTCACTCTTTAATGCCACCTTACACTTCAGCTTAGTAGCATTTCTTCAATGTCCTGAAAACTTGCTGAAAAGTATAGCCCCAATGTTTAGGCATTTATTACAGTTAAACAGGCACGCAACAACAAAAAAATAAATAAATAAATAAAATAAAAAAATAAATAAAAAGTCACAAAGTATTTTACGAACAAATTGCAATGCATCAATATAACTTACATTTTTACTGGTTGCACATACCACAAGGTATTGTTGTAAATGTTCTTGTGTCACTTAATAGTCTATCCAGCAAAATATTTTTTGTAATAGAAAAGGATTGATCCACTAATGTTGCTGTAATTGGTGCATATTTGAAACAACTTCTTGCACACAGATCTCTGTTTGATGCAACTGTAGCTACACCTTTTATTATTTCACATATGTTTTATTTCTACCAAGGCAGTATTAGCAGACATTACACGTTTACACTTTTCAATAACGGCACTTCCCACTTCACCTGGTACAGATTCAAGTTGGCGCACAGTTTCTCTCACTAAATTCACTGATGTCAAAAGTGTTTCCCTCCTTTTTTTTTTTTCACCAAGTTTTGTTATACTTGCAGGCAAGTTAGCATAATAAGCTGCTATCTAAGACAAGCTATTACAAACATTCAAATTATTTAGCAATATTTTTGCTTGCCGAATGGATGCAGCTCCATCTTTGGAGAGTGCAGCAACAACCCCACTTAACTTTTCTAAGTTGTCAGCGTAGTAGAAATCCACATCCCCCATCTTGTTAAAACAGGCTCTGGAAGCAAAGTGAATCCAGGGGCAAGAGTTTTAAGAGTTGAATTTGAAATGGCAGTTTTAGAAAAATGTTCTTGATGTTGGATATCAATTTATCTACACCAGAAATGAACTGCGAATCTCTTCTGATATTCTGTAAAAGTCATGTGCCAGACACATTAGATAAATCATTTAGGAAATACAACCTTCAGAAAATCACCAGCCTTCTTCATGTATGGAGCTGCATCAGATAAGAATATGAGGACGTCATTGTGTTTTACACCGCCAGGCCTAAGTAAGTACAACGAATTTGTGAACAACTGAGCATTGGTTGTACAGTTAAGATTTTTCCAATTTTTCTGGTATTAGCAAAAATACTTAAACCCTTTTAGTGCCAACCACGATCTAATCAAGATGCTGTCGCCCTTCGTGGTGTAATCATTACCATGCCGACTTCATATACCCGAGGTCGCGGGTTCAAACCTGGCAGAGGATGATGGATTTTTCGGGCTTCCTTCGGAAGGGAAGTAAAGCCGTTGGTCCTGTGTCACAGATTTATGGCACATAAAAGAACCTCAAGCCTGATAGAGAGGCCTCTGAGCAAAATTAAGCGGTCTTTCATGCCCAATTTAGAATGGGACGCTGAGAACCAGAGTAGTTAAAGAGCGTCCATAAATAACACACCATTTCATTTTTTTTATCTAATCATGATGCCATTTTTGTACATCTTAACTCTTCAGCGGGAAAGTCTGTGTACTATCTTCATCATAGCCATAGAGAACAGTTTTCTGGAGCGTTTCAGGGTCTTATCTTCACTCCAAAGCGCTAAATTATCTTCAAATTTAATTTCTCTAGCCAGTGTTTGTACATGCAGGTTGAAAGATGGCGTTGTCTAACCATCGAGAAAATAAGAGCTGCAGTTTGCGGTGTATTAGAAGAAAGCGAGAGATTTTGAATTTTCAGACCTTGATGAAAGAGTTTGACATCTACGTAAGAGAGGAAGATATATATTCTAGCCTCAACGATGAAAATGCATCCAATAACAATGGATATGCAAATAATCAGTGTACTTATCAAAATGGATTTATGGTGGTGTAACCAGACAATGAACACAATATGAATCAATCATTCAGCTACAAAATAACACAAGAGCTAAATTGTACAGTAATGCTTTAGGCTGTTTTCATTAATAGTGGTATCATGCTTGTGTGTGTGTGTTTTTTTTTGGTGATTTTTTTTTCCAGTTTCAGGTTATGTGAATTCATTTATTATAGAAAATAAAACACCAGACTAAACTGGATGCTGTTTTAGTAAAGAAATATCTATGCCTTCATTTAATTAGCATGAACTTTCTATGTAGTGAACTTTTGTATACCTAATTGTTGATTATTTTGGGATTTTTAATTTTATTTTAAATTTTTTCTTGTTTTTAATTGTTTGAAAATATTGAAGAGACTTATGATCCATATAATGCATATTATACAGTGGACAAAAGGGTTTACTTAAAATGAAAAGTCTCTTAGTCATCTGGTACTTATTTTATTACTAATAATTTAAAACCCTGTGTTCTCCTCTAAAATTGCTTAGCACTTTTCAGACCGCATTTTGCTAATCAGGCTGGCAGTAAAAGGGTTAAATGCTGTACCCTCCACAGATTCCAAAACTCCAATAATTACATTGGCAATATGTTTTTTTCTACTATCCGTCATTTAGTCTATGGAGATACAAATGTTTTTGCCATTTACTTCATTTCGAATACGTTGAATTGTATTTTCGAAACTTATGGAACGTAGCTCTACCTCAGAGTTGATTCGCTTGGAACAGATTCTTCTGTATATTTTTATAAAAAGATTTTCAGGGACTAATTTTCTAATTTCCAGAAAGGAAAGCCAGCATCAATGTTTTACACAAATCTAATGAAAATTGTGATTGTTTTCTACATGTGGTGAAAGCTGCAGGAAGTAGTGTTAATTTCTTTCCACCCTCTTTGAGGCAAGTGCAAATTGCTTGTAGTTGACACATGTTGATCTATGAAATACTTTTCTTCATGATTGACCGTTTTCTCCCAAACCTTACACAATAAAACTTCCATCGGTTGAAAACACGTGAGAAATAAATTCACTAATATAGCTGTGAAGTTTACTTTTCAAAGGTTTACTGAATTTATGCATAATAGCTTAGTCTTCTACTTTCACTCGACAATAACTGAGTACTGATTGCTCCGAGCAGAAATTTCTTCCTCCTACAACAATAAACTGTGAAACCTGGAAAACAACACAAAAAATAAATAAAAAATTGCAAACTTTATTAATTGATGTCTAAGAGACATACTGAGAATCTGGTGGCCAAAATCAATAGCCGCACTACATTATGGGAAATAACAAACCAGTTACCAATTGATAGAGAAAAAAAGAAGCATAAATGGACATGAATTGGACATATACTGAGAAAAGATTGTGGTAATATAGCTAGACAGGTATTGGAATAGAATCCACAGGGAGACAGAAGGATTGGAAGACCTAGGGTAACTTGGAGAAGAATAGTTGAAGCGCAATTGAGAGAAATAAATATACCATGGAAATACTAGTCTTGTCAAGGAATAGAGTTTGATGGCAAAGATTTGCTGCAGCTCTATGTTCCACCTATGAATTAAAGGAAATCATTACAAAAATAAATGATTTGAAAATACAATTTTTCATTGGCTAAAGCAAAAGAAAATTGGCCATAACACTATGTGACAATTTCTATAAGAACGGTGAGACATTTTATTAGAAGAATAAATAAACTATTTGATTAGCTACTTCCTGTAGTTTTAATAGTGAATAGCAAGCTCACAATAAAGATCTCAAAAATTATAACATCTGTGAGAATGGACAAAGATTTAAAAGTGTTGCTGTTTGAGGATTAAGCTGCCACTTGTGAAGAACAAGACCAGCATAAAAGTGCCAGATGTCTGTATTTTGAACCACACTCAACCCCCTCCTCTCTTGCACAGATGATTCTACCTGAAGACCATCCCTGTAATAACAAATATTTTCATATCTAAAACATACTGCATGGAAAGTATTGTCGCAACCGCTTTTCCTAATAACAACTCGGGGAACTCGCTGTGGCTGCGAGAGGCACATACACAACTATTCTAATCGGATGCGACATGAGGGACGTATCCCCCATGCTACCTTATGGGCAATTAGCAACCTTAGGAGTGAAACAAGGAAATTAACACATATTAATTCGAAAGTAATTCCAGCTGATTAATTTATTAGACCTTTACCTGTTGACGCTGGATGATGCGTAGCCAAAACCTGGGTGAATACTAGAGCTCCATTATGAGTTACATAATTACTAACAAAACGTGCGATGTGCACCCCACGGTGTCCCACTAGCAAAGAGGCCGGAAAGCCACGCTCCCGTGGTTATATAAGACTAACCTTTTCTACAGTACAGCCAAAACAATAAAAATTAATTAATCAATCATGCCACACTTAGAATGTGGATCCTAACGCAGTAGTACCACATTCTGCATGTGACAGTATCTTGAGGGAAGGAAAAAAAACCTCAAAATGCAAAATCGTAAATAAAAAAGAAATACTGCTTAAAATAGCATAATATGTATTTATTACTGAATGAGGCTAAAATAAGCAAAATAGAATTTGGCCCTATCAATTCTATTTACTCCAAATCACATTTATATCTATGTTGATTTACTTTCACCCATTAAAAAAGGCATTTTGCCTAACATCTGAGCTCAGGATATAAGTCAAGAGATATGGACTGTAGAGATCATTGTTGTGACCTCTCACTGAAAAGTACTCCAGCAAACCTGCGCACAATGTTATCACAAGCTGGCAGGCATTTTTCATACAGCATTCTTTCTCATCCCACATTTTAGCTAAACCAACAAATTCTGCTGTCAAACAACGGGTTTATTTGAGTGCCCATCAACAAAATTATGTCCTAACTACAGATTCCTTGCTTTTGCATATGCCTGCAGTCAAGATAAAATTTCTTTCTTACATACAAACACTCACTGTTCTAATTTAATTACACTCCATGATCAGTGGTGCCAATGAGGTTTTATATTCCTTGCAAACATTTTGAAAATAGTGTGCAACTCTGAAATAAATTATAAACTTATTAGAAAAGATACCAAGATGCAAACAGAGAACTAACATTTTCAGTAGATAAAGCCAAAACATATTAAAAAATTCACATAAAATTCCAAAGCTACCATTTTCAACACTTTTCAAAAAATATAACCTATACCACAGAATAAATTCAACCAGTAAAATTCACAGACAACAAGGCCACTAGTACAATTACAGGCATTACTATCTCAATGCTGTAGAATTTAAACCCACAAATGAAATACGTAATCTGGCAATTAGGTTCAAAGAACACTTCAGGAACATGGAAATGTTCAGTAACGGTTTATCATTTTTGGGAGGAGAAACATGACATACAAGATAGAATCAGCTTAATCAATCCCTTTGTCATTATAAATGGAATGGTTCTACCATATCCTGGATGTCCATCTGTTATGGGCAGAATAGTTGTGCAAGAATTACAGCTATTATAATTTAAATAAAATACTGTTTTGCATTTAACTGGTGAATGATTTGATTTGTTATGTACATCTAGTGTAAGAACTGAAGTATGCTATGAAGATGTACCTTGTGGGCATAATGTTTCATATAATTTCACAAGTACCTATCAACATTTTTCATTCCTGCTTATAATAAACTACTTTTTCCAATATATTGCAAGATAAAAATTAGAAAAGAAATTTAGTTATTGGTAACCTTTGCAATGCACCATTGTATTTATAATTTTGTTCTTAAGTGCATCATAGTAAGAAAAAGTACTAAAAATAAAGAAAGTGTGCATATGAATTTCTCTGACATGTGAATGTTATACAGGCTTTACACTACATGGAACTTCAATACTGTTCACCCCTATATCATCTAAATATCTAATAAGTGTTAAACTTAGAAAGTTACGTCATCATGTCTTTTATACTTGTGTGTAGTAAAATATTCTTTATGATTCACAGACATTAATAAAATAAGGCACACCTCTGTAAGTAAACAAAGATGAATGACACCACATCATTCTAGTCATTACCTTTGTGCCTTCAGCTAGCTTGTGCAAAATACTCAAAAGTGAAATAAATATGCAATAAGCTTATTTATATATTAAATCCAAATTTTAAAAAAAAAATAAATATATATATATATATATAATTTATTTTTGGGAGGGGAGGGGCAATCTACCTTTAGTAGATTTATACTTATTGGTTACAATTTCAGTAAAACAGGTTAAAATTTCAAGAATACATAGAATTGTTCTACATCGGAGATCATAAAAAATAATAATAGTTGACTCATCAGCTTAATATTGCATAAAAACAAGAGAGACACCTCGATCAGCACCAGGAAGATCTTCAAGTTAGCTTCTCAGAGTAGACCTTAACTGAGGATATGAAGAATAAATAGTTCATGAAGTATATACTATGCAAAATATCAAAATTAATGCAGTATGAATGTGTGTTCAACCCAAAATTACATTATAAATTTATGCTTTCTGGTATTAAAAGTCCAACTGAAGTTTTCTCAACATTACCAAAGTTGATTCCAGCAATGGCATTTATGCATAAACATCAGCTTCATTTGAGCAACCCTTAGAGAATATAGTAAAACTTACACAGTATTTCTTTTCATTGAAATCTTCTAAACCACTTGCTTCTATATCGTTGATAATGCAACGTGAGCCATCAGAGCACTGGATTAGTAGTTTGGAATGAACAGTCTTGATACCACCAACCCATGAATCTAGGCATGCTGCAATGTCTGTTGCAAATTCCTAAGGATTAAGAAACAAAGAAACTTGTATTACTTTAATTCAAGCAAATCAATGAAATAAATTTTATATTGAAAGAAGTTAGTTACAGCAAAGCTTCTCATAATCTATAAATTATTTAAGTCTATTTCTATCACACCTTCTCTTACATTTTTAAAACTTGGACATGTTCATATATACCTGATTGACTGCTGTCGATACATTGTAGCATCAAATAGGATTGGACAAAATAGCAAAGGATACATAAGAATTATCGAATAACCCCACCAAACAGTACTGCAACTTCATGAACACAACTTTCTCACAGAAAGATAAATCAAATTAAATTCAGACAACTCAACTCTACCAATGATATGTAGTTTCCTAAAAATGCAAAAACCTGATCTGAGACCTACTGTCAACAGCATTGGTTCATCCATTTACCAAGTAGCTTAACAGCTCTCTTATTAAACTAAGTGTTACAAAATATGAAAATCAGAGCATCATCAAAAACATATTTGATATGACAGATCATGTGAAAGAAACTACACTAGTATCCTTCAATATCTCGACCTTATTTCTGAGCATTCCAATTAATAAATCTCCCCCTTACAAGCATTGGCTACAATCAATCAAAATTGCTCCCAAAAGGATCACTATACAGGGTTATTCAAAAGGAAAGAACAGATTTCAAACATATATTGTTTTCAAACTACAAAAGATAGAAACATGATTCCAAAGTTCATGGAGAGAGAAAAGTGTACAATTTTATAATATGCATTCAATATGAGCACCGTGTGTTACACGACATGTGTCAAAACGGTGGCTCATTTCTTGCCACACACGAATCAGCTGGTCTCCAGTTATCAAATTACAGCTTCAACAATTTGATGTCATAGATCTTCAAGAGTGCCAGGCATAGGAGGGATAAAAACACGATCTTTTACATAACCCCATAGATAAAAATCACATGGAGTGAGATCTGAGGACCTGGGAGGCCACCAGCGATAAAGTTGATTTGCTACTCCTCTTCCAATCCAACGTCCTGCAAATGTGATATTCAAGTAACGTCAGATGTGGTAAGAGAAATGAGGTGGGGCACCATCTTGCATGAAGATGAAGTCATCTGAATCTTCAAATTGGGGAAATAACCAGTTTTCAGGCATATCTAGCTAGGTTAGTCCTGTCACAGTTTTCTCCATGAAGAAGAAAGTCACATAAACCTTGGTTACAGATATCGCACAGAAGACGTGAATCTCTTTTATGTTGAATAACTGCCCTAGGGTTTTTACTTGCCCAAATTCGAACGCGATTAATTTGACCAGAAAGATGAAAAGTGCGTTCATCGGAAAAAATTAATCGTTGAGCAAAATTGTCTTCTTCCATATCTTCTAACATGCCAATGCACTTTTCGTACCTTTTGTTGTGGTTGTCAGGATTCAATGCTTGCAATAACTTCAGTTTGTATAGTTTCAGGTGCAGACAATGTTTTAGAACTCGCCTCGCCATACCGTTGGTTGCTTGCTCATGATGTGGATTTCTTTGGGCTCCTTTTGCATAGTGTACGAATATGCTCGACATTCATGTCCGATGTGCGAGGGCTTCCCGTGCTTTTCCTTTTGCAGATGCAACCATCTTCTACGAATTTTCGATGCCACTCGTAAATTTGCTTGTGACGCGGCAGTTGTTTATTAAATTGACAGCGAAACGCTCGTTGAACTGCAACAATGGACTCTAGCTTTGCTAATTGCAGCACACAAAATGATTTCTCTTGTGTCGCCACCATTTCGCTACAGACATACATACAACAACAAAAAACAGCGCCAATGTGGCCGTGATTGGAACTTCTACTGCCCGCGCTCTTTCAATTGCAAACTTTTCTCTCTCCATGAACGTTGGATTTATGTTTCTATCTTTTGTAGTTTGGAAGCAATAAACGTTTTAAATCTGTTCTTTCTTTTTGAATAACCCTGTACATAGTTAACAGAACAATGCATTAAACAAAGCTTTATTGGTTCAATGGGAAGATCTACCAGCAAAAATATGGTTTAGCCATGGTCTACTCAATTTCTCCCTCTGCTCAAAACATTCTCTAAATATGCTTTTGTAATTAATACCCAAGAAACTTGGACAAGATGTTGTAGTACTGCTAAATATACATACAATATAATACAAAAGACTACAATGACAAAAGGATGGTTGTCTCCCATTTTTAGATAGAAATCAAATGACACCTCTTCTTTCACACTCCCCTAAACCTCTTCAGCATGCAATTTTCAATATTTTGGTCCATCCTGATCAACATTTCAATGGACAAAGAATACCATCATATTATGCATGGTTCTCCTATCAATGGCTTAAATCCACAATTAGTGAACAAAAAAGTCAATAGGTGCAAAGGAAAAAGATGTAAAAGGAAAAGGAGTTATCCTGGCAACTTTAAAAGGCACCTACCACCACAGGCTATATAAGAGCGTCCATAAACTTTTTTCAAATAAACATGAATATTGTACCTCAGAACAAACTCAACCCAAAGATTCCATTAAAAGTGCCACCAAGAAAAAATATACAACAAAGTTGCAAATGAATATACAAAATCAACAGCATAGTTAGCAATAAAGTGTATATAGGCAAAGCAAGAAAAGAACTGCACATCCAGCACCAATGAACACTTTCACCATATGAAATATTAACAAGCAGTTAACATTTCTAGGACTTCAATTATAATATATGGGCAAATAACATGTTAGGCATCCATTAGAAATAGTCACCAATTACAATATTAAATTATTGTTTGAAATCCACTCAGCGTAAGCGATTCATCAGATTCCAGCCCTAAAATGTCACCAAAATGACACCTATTTCCGTATCCAGTTCTACTGATGCTACCAAGTACTAATACCAGTCAAGCTTCAAGTGAGGATGAGGGTGATAGCTCTGTAAAACAGTTCAACTTTAAAAAGTGGAAGTGAAGTTGTATACAAAAATCAACTTAAATAATTTCTAAATCAATAAAACACTCTATTTTAATGTATAAATAACTAACTTCAATGCACAGTAAAATAAATTTAAATGCAATGATACAGTTTCTCCTCGATGTTAAATATTTATGTATTCCAGTTCCTCCAAATGCAGGCTACTTTAACAACAGTATTTATAACTAGGGATATAATTTTAATGCAAATATTCTGTTTCTTCTCTGCGATCTGAAAGCATACTCATGTATGCAAGTTAGTTACTAATTTAAACAATAAAAATCATTCACAAATTTGAATGGCAATTGTAAATACTTCAACATTTTCCATTTAGATGTAAGATATTGTAGTAAGACTAGTTTCAGGAATCATCCTCCTTATTTTCAGTTGCTTTGTCTACTTCTGCTCCCATACTTTGGTTTCACCACGGATGCACAACCCCTATCATCTATTGCCATTGTTGGCTGGTTAACATCTTTTATGGCTGCAACTCCCAAATTCATGATTTTCTTTGGGCTTGTTAACACAAATATTTTTCTAGATCTTTAGTTCCAAAGGTTTTTTTTAAGTATTCGTTTAGTTTTATTTCTGGTTCTATGCTGTGATTCTGTCTCCAAAAATGATGAGCTAAAGCAGATTTGTTGTTTATTTAAATTTAATGTTTCTCATGTGTTCTTTTTCCTAGCATAAAGTCCAAATATATCTGTTTTTCCAATACATATTTTATTGCTATTTTGGTAATTCATAGATAAGTCTGCCACGGCAACATAACACCTGGTGAAACCAGTCACAGTACAGGAGCAGCAGTCAACACAACTGAAGATAGAAAAGACGCTCCCTCAAGCTAATCTTGTCTCAATACCTTAGTAGTGGAGAATTTAAAAGTGTTTACAACTGTGGTCCAAATTTGTTTAAGATTTTATTACAATAGTGCTCCACTATATAATGCTCTTCCTAAGTAATTTATATAATTTAAACAATGTTTTAAATTGCACATCATGGGTGTTTTGTTAATAACCTTAATATTTTAGTAACTTCCAATTATGCTACAAATCTGCTTATTTTGCATTATATTTTATGCATAAATCTTTAAATATTCATTTTATATGCATGTTTAATTTACAAATACTATATTTTAGAAAAATATGTGGTATCAAGTCAATCTTGAAAATGTTGATTTGACAATATTACAATCAATAGCTCTCATGTCACATCAGTGAATTCCAGCCTTATCTGGTAGTCCTCGCTGTAAGAAATGGAATTGAATTAAAACTGTATATATACAAGGTGGTGCAAAGGCACTGGGCAAAGATTGAATTTATGTTTCATTACAAATACAAATACTTACAATTATTTTTTATGTTCAAACTGTTTTCTGTCTGCATTAACACATCTTTGAAATGGTAATAACTTAGCAGGTTAAAATTTCCTACTGTACTAGTCTTGCTGATCACTTTTGATTTCTTTTAACCAACTAGCCAATGACTTTTGCAAGCATGCACACACACACATACCCACCCCCATACACATTAAGATTTATAATTAACTGATTTACACAAAAGAAAGCATATCAAAATATTCTCTGTTAATAGTTTTAGAAATTCGGTTCCGAAAATATTCCTACAGGTTCACAATCATTCTTCCATTAAAACTTCAGATTATTCATTTCAGTGGTGTAGTGCCTTAGGTAAAAAAGTGCAACAAAACTAGCTTACGGGATATATATGAGGGTCAATTTGAAAGTTTTGAGAATTGACAGCAACGAATTGTGGTAGGCCAATGCAGTTCTTCCTAACCTTAGATTGAAGTTCAGATAGGAAAATGTGCAAGGATGGGTACACTTCTATGTGCAGCATCAGCACTGTTGTGTATATGCATGCAGGTGTTGCTATAACACATGATGGATTTTAAGCAATAGCATTTCCACATTATGATTTTCTATAGCTTTAAAGTCGGTTTAGAGGAGAGAGAGAATACCTTGAAAGACTACTAAGCGCATTTGGAGATCTCTCCCTTTACAATCTGTCATTTATCAATGATTCACAGAGTTTAGAAGAGGAAGAGATTCCCTTGACCAGCTTCAACAACAAATGAAACCAGTGAAAATAGACTTTGTTTTCTTTTTAGGATACACACTACCTCAGTTTAACTAAGAAGGCTTAGTTTACTCTTCCACATATATCTCCCTCTCCCTCTGTCTATGTCTGTGTCTCTGTCTGTCTCTCTCTTTTGTTGGAGTGTGAATTTTAGGTGTTGAAATTCAGTTTGCAGATTATCTGGATCTGATACAGAAACTGCTCTATGTACCAATGTGTTGAGAATGCCTATTCGTTGTGACTTATGGTGGAAGCTGTTTGCGTTGAGATAAAGATCTGTGTGTGTAGGTTTTCGGTAGACAGCATGACCAAGAGTTCCGTCTGCTTTTCTGGTAACCTGAATGGATATTCAGCCAAGGACCTCACATCTGCGCTGGAAAGAGCCGGAATAAAAAGAAACCCCAGCAAGAACACTCAACAAAAAGACAAGCCAGCCGCCATAGCCTATATACCGTTTACCGGCAATTTTTCGGGAAAGATTAGTAGACTATTCTACAAATATAATATCAAAACCATCCATAAGCCACCACCTAAAATCAAAAATTTGGTCAGGCCAGTTAAAGATAATTTAGCTTTAAGAGTGCCTGGTGTTTACCACATTCCTTGCGAATGCAGTGCAGTGTACATTGGCCAAACAGGACGCACTATTGCCACACGCGTTTCTGAACACCAAAGATCAATAAGGCTTATGCAACCCGAAAAATCTGGACTGGCTGAACACTGTATAGAACAAAGCCACAGAGCTAACTTTACCAACACCAAGATAGTGGCAAAGTGTTTGAACTACTGGGAAAGGAGAGTAAAAGAAGCTTTAGTCATCTCATCTGAAACAAATAATCTAAATCGCGATTCTGGCCTACAACTAAGAACAGCATGGACACCGATGTTAAAGAGCTGTAACACCTAATCCTCTACCCGCAGTTTTCCAAGGCTTATTTTCTAGCAGGTGCATGCTCAAACACAAAACATTAGCCGTATAACTGCTATAAATAGTTTTCTACGAAGTCCGTGCCCATGTCTCAGTCATCTAAAATACCAGGCCATAACATCACGCAAACCAATCAGATGTTAGCTTCATTCCAGCTCTTATAAATACCAGTCTCCGCAAGCTCAATCCATCAGTTCACCCTGAAGACGAGGAAGATGCACTTCTTCGAAACGTTGGTATCAAGCCAAGTTTTTACCTGGTTAGAAGCCCGAGAAGATTTTGAATTAAGAAATATTGTGTTATGCTGGCAAGAGTAAAGGCACTGGAGCACTTCTACAAGTATCCATAGGGTAAGCCATTCCACCTGAGCCACTCCACCCTCACTTGGCTGTTGAGTTCTAAGAACCTGAGAGGTCAGACATCCTTTTGGGTCCAGAGGCTCCAAGAATACAATTTCACATCAGAACATTGGAAAGGAAACAGCCACTCCAATGCATATGCCATGACAAGATGAATCTGTCCAGAAGAGTGCACCCACTGCACCAAGGTGGAGGAAGAATAGTTTGTCACAGCTGCCTACCTGATTTCTGTAGTGCCTTTTGCTACATGGAATAGCACAGCAGGGAGCAGCTGGTAGAGCCCTCTCCTGAAAGTAGTAGAGGCAGAGACCAGACTAACCCGGGAAGACATTACACCCAGGAATAGTGTGTATATTGTTCATCCAGCCTTACTTCACTGGTAATGTAAACTAAAGCAACAGGCTGCAATGGTTATGCGAGGGTGTTCAGAAAGTAGCCTCCGGTTGATTGCAAGAAATTCACCAAGTTAAATAAAAATATTTTAATATATACATCTTACAACTACATCTTTGCACTATTTTTCTACATAGTTTCCATAACGATTGAGGCACTTAACGTATCTGTTCACAAGCTTTGAAATTCCTTCTGCATAAAAATCACCCGCTTGTGCCTGGAGCCAGCCTGTGACCGCATCTTTGAGCTCTTCGTCGTCATCAAACCGCTGGGACCCGAGCCATTTCTTCATATGCATGAAGAGGTGATAATCGCTTGGCGCCAGATCTGGGCTGTAAGGTGGATGGTTGACAACGTCCCACTTGAAGGACTCAAGAAGGGCTGTTGTTCTGCGAGCAGAGTGAGGACGGGCGTTATCGTGCAAAAAAACCATACCGGAAGTCAGCATACTACGGCGTTTATTCTGTATAGCCCGTCGTAATTGTTTTAGTGTCACAGTATACGTCTTGATTAATGGTCGTCCCACGTTCCATGAATTCAACCAACAACACCCCTTTTGCATCCCAAAACACCGTTGCCATCAATTTTCGGGCAGAAAAATCTTGCCGGGCTTTTATTGGTTTGGTAGGCGAATTTGAATGTGCCCACATCTTTGATTGTTCTTTTGCCTCAGGGTTCACGTACTTAATCCAGGTTTCGTCCCCGGTCACGATTCTGTTTAACAATGGTTCACCTTCGGCCTCATAACGTGACAGAAAGTCTAATGCAGAGGCCATTCTTTGAGTTTTGTGGTGGTCGGTAAGAATTTTGGGCACCCATCGTGCACAGAACTTACGGTAACCCAATCTTGCTGTCACTATCTCGTACAAGAGAGTCTTAGAAATCTGTGGAAAATCAGTAGACAACTCCGACATTGTGAAACGTCTGTTTTCACGAACTTTTGCATCAACTGTCTGAACGAGTTCGTCCGTGACCAATGATGGTCTACCACTCCTCTCTTCATCATGAACGTTTTCTCGTCCACTTTTAAATAAACGTACCCATTCACGGACCACTCCTTCACTCATAACTCTTGGTCCGTACACGGCACAAAGCTCACGATGAATAGCTGCTGCAGAATATCCTTTGGCTGTAAAAAACCTTATAACAGCACGCACTTCACATTTGGCGGGGTTTTCTATTGCAGTACACATTTCAAACGGCCACAAACACTAAACTAGCGCAGGTACAACTTTCACTCGACCACGGCTTGATGCCGACTGACCTGCTGAGTGCGTGAATGCACAGATGGCGTCGCTACTCCCCCCACTACCCGCACTGTGACCGATCGGAGGCTACTTTCTGAACGGCCCTCGTAATTGGTTGCTGAACATTTTACTGCTTTTCTCCAACACAAAATAGTTTATCTTAAATTGCTGAGCGAGTACAGAAATATCGCATTACTCTATTCATAACTTAATATGAATGATTAAGGAGCAACATTTATTAATCATTTAATCATTATTTCTTTATGTAACAATGCATATCCATTATGCAGTTTGTTTCTAATGGTTGTTTCTATTCAGCAAATAATGGCGGAAACATGTAATACCAGTGCAGTGAAACATAAGCAAGGAAAGAATTATTTTGAATTAATACGTCACCAGGAAAGCTTCAGTTCTTATTTTACAATAGTTCTTTTCTGCCTTGGTGAGCACTATTACCCATTCCTGGCTACCCTGGACCTGGGATAGAATACCTCCAATGCTGCTGCTATCAGTGTCGCCAATAGTCCCCTCCTGGTGGAGAAAATACTAAAATAAGTGCACTGCAGAGTGCTCATTTAAAGGATTGGAACATGTTCTCTGCCTCTTCTGACCACATGTATGTCCAGTGCTCTTCCATCAGAAGAATGAGAGGTTTCACAATGTTGGAGCAACCTCTGACAAACCAGCAGTAGCAGCTGCATATGCCCAAAAAACGTCACAGCTCTAGTTTGTCTTTTGGGCAAAGCCAATCTCTCACTGCCTGGACGTTCTCTGGGTCCATGATCCGCCCGTTAGACTGTGTGGCCCAAGTAGTTGACCTCCTTGCAGAAGAGTTGACTGTTCTTCGCAGTCAGCTTCAGATTAGCTGCCTGCAGCCTTTACAGTATCTTACTTAAGGTTCACAAGATGGTCTTTGAAGTTGCTGCCAACAATGCTGATACCATCCAGATATTGCAGGTTAGCATCATAAGTCAACCCTCTCATCATTGATTCCATGAGGTGCTGAAAGGTGACTGCCGCATTACAGAGCCTATTAGAATAACCATAAACCTTGGCGTGTCGAAAATGCAGTCTTCTCTTTGTCTCTGGGATTTAGGGACACTATACCTATTTCAAGATTGAAGTTGAGAACCAGCATATATGTCCACCATTTCTTCAATCCCGCATAGAGTGAAACAGTCCTTTCTGGTGATGGCATTCAGCCTGCTCTGTCAGAACATGTCTTGGTAATTGCCAGATAAGTAAGGCATCTATGGTATCATGTGATAGAGTACTCAGTGTGGCCATAATCATCATTCCCTTAGCAGACTGGTATTATCTCAGTAGATGCCAGATGCTCTCCAGTTGTGAAGCGATCAGATGTTTGGTCACTCTCTTCAGCAAGTCTTTCAGCCAGTGCCAATGGTTGGATTCATCGCTCAATGTTATACTCACTGCTGGCTTGCACTTCCCTAACTCTGCCCTGGCATGGATGTCAGGATCGGTGTCCATTAGATTCAGCAGTATATAACAGACACTTCCTCCCAACAAGACACAATGCTGATGCATAATCTTTCAATGTTGTCTTCCAGTCCAAAACAAGGTTTCTTTACTGCTGGCCCTACAGGCGAGCCTTCACTACCATATCGCTTCCTGCAGGCATAACTATGATCACCCTGCAGAGCCTGGGAGTTGATGGGGGCTCCAGAGCAACACCTCGTCTCAGCCAAGTCACAAGGTCCCCCAGTCAATGTCAACCATTGCCTTGTGGCTCCTGAGGGCATCCAGGCTCAGTTATGACATCCCCAGCCACCTTTAAATAGTCAAAGCTATGCAAAATTGTTATGTAATGCTTCAGTTTTTCCCTACATTAATGCACGTTGAACAGGGTAATGTTTACAAGGTTCACCTCTCTCAATTTCTGCATGATAAGCAGTGTCCATATTGCTAGCAAGTCAAACATACTTCACTCTGATTGGCCACTGAGGACCTTACCCGCACATGTACATCTTTACCACTCTATAACTCATTTGTACATACAGGGTGTCCTAGAATTCGACCGCACAATTGGCACGATTATAGAGTGCTCCAGGATATACTTTTTGAGATAGGGAACCTATGGGCTATGGGTTCTAAATTCTTTGCTTAACATATTAAGGGTTAGCATGTCACTGTTCAAGCTGTACCATGGACCATGACCTAAACACTCAATTTCAGAGAACAAAGATGTAGTGGCATTATTTAGCACTATGGTTGGTAGGCGGACATCGGGTGAAGATGTTGAGGGACAAGATGGTTTAAGTTTTTGCAGGAACCTTTATTTTTATGTTGCTTGCATTTTATAATGAGCCGTTCATATTTTGCTGCTATACAATATGATTTTATTTTACACAAATAAAATAAGTGTAATAGATTATTAGTATGCAAGTGCAACAGACACCTTTTCATTCACAATTGCATTTTGCACCTGAACAGGTCCACTTCTTCATACCCCCTGAAGGAGTTTCTAAAATACAGTGTATCATACATTGATGTTATGTACAGACACATTACAATTGTAGATACGGTTCACAATTTACGAAACAATAAATGAACTAAAAACAAAATAAAAATGAACAAATATCTCTGTAGTAGAACAAATACCTACATAAAACTAATTAGGAACTATATACTGGTCAGGAAAGTGCATTCTACCTTCGAATGCATTTTTCTACATGAAAGGCAAATAGAAAGGGACTTCCAGAAATAATACAATATCCAAAGCAAAAAATACAACAGGTCACTAGAAGAATAATTCAATTTGAACGATCTGGAACATCCCAGGAAAGATTGCACCTACAAAGAAATGAACCTCCCAACCTGTCAAAAATTCCAGAAGTGTAGTGAACCTCATCACAAGCAGCAGTTCATGTCAGTATTTTCATCTGATTTAACAGACATCTAATAAACCAGGCTCTTGAGTGTATGCAATAGTACCACATGGCACCAAAAAAAGCACATGATCTCAGAAGTTTGCAGCTTAGATTATCTCAGAATGTTAGTTTGTTTACACATGTGTATACATTTACAACATGAACAGAATGTTTAGCAATTCATAATTCTCACAGTAATCACATGCAGGCATTACAAAAGATTTTCAGAAGCACAATCTCGAGGACCACAGTAGCTCAGGTGGTTAAAACGGCATAATACCTACAGACAAATAAAACCAAGGTACCACTGTTTGAGACCTCGCAATAGCTCAGGTATTTTTATTCCACGCTAAAATCACAGTTCAGTTACTATGTTTCAAAACACACATTACAAATGTTTTCAACAAACCCAATTATTCTGTTGTATTAATCTGTGCTGCTTCCTTGACATTTACTGCATTTAATATTGAACACTACATAAATATGATGCCTAGTCTTTTGAAAGTAATTGTACTGGAGGGTTTATCGTTTTTGCTTCGGAAATGTAAACTAAGCATTGATTGTGTACCACTTTGAGAAAAATAGAAGAATTAAAGAACTAAAAAATGTGAACTTTAGAGAGCATTATAATCTTTGTAACATGGGATTTGTTGACTAGCACTATACCGACTTGCCCACAAGCATTTTAAAGCAGAGCGCTCTGGCTTAGTACATATGATCTGAAATCCATCAAACTGTTAAAAGTGGCATGCACACCCTCAAAAAACAGGCAATTTTGCCATAATTACAAGTCCTGTAATTTTAAATATAGTATTGATTGTGCACTAATACTGCATTCCTTCAACCACTGGCATACAAATGAAGCATTCTTGAACGTAAATAGGTCACATACGTCCACATACTTTATGGCGATTGATGTGCAATCTGGAAAACATGCCATAACCATGACATTTGGCAAAAGGGACAACAGGTCCCCTATCTCAAGCTGTTTATCCAGGACCCCCCCTACAATTCTGCCTATTTGTATGGTTGAATTCTAGGACACCTATATATACATATTATAGGATATAGGCAATATTTAGGTTATACATTTTGAGGATGTTCTTTCCGATGTGTATAAATTGGTTTGAAGTTTCTTAGTATTGGTTGATGGTCCCTTATGAGGAGGTTCACATATCTATATAACTGTGTACAAGATATCCTAGTTTTACATTCATATAATTATTACTGCCCTCAAATACTGCTGTAATATAACATGATGACCTGGGTTCTGTTTTACAATGTTTACAAACTTTGTTAATTGTAAACTTTGAATTAGTAAAAACTGTTGTGCAATGGAAGTTTAAAAAGTCGAACTTTACAAACAAACTTAAATATTTAGAAGTGAAATTTTATAGAGTTTACAAGTGTGTGATTTTTTTTCAAAATCAAATAGTAATTCCACACATTTGTAATTTGCATTTTTAAAGTTTATAAATGGCTTAAGATTTGTATAGTCAAGTACCTTTTAATATTTGTGGAGCAAATAAAGCATAGAAAACTATATACAACCAAGTATACAGCAATATACCTGAAAACTGCATAAGATGCTGTTTAGTTAAAGATCCCAGGATTCAAAAAATAATGAAGTTAATGCAAGAGATGGAAGAAGATTAAACTTATATGTTCAGGATTAATTACTTTACATCTCTTTATGAATATACTGAGAGGTTTAGGATAACTTGTTTTGAAATGTAATTGTTATTGTAAGATATAGATATTACATTCAACATGCAGCAGGCAAAATGATGCCCTAACCTCACAACACCTGCATGTTCCTTTTCACTGAAAGTGAACTGGCCATCAATTTCATGAAGCTGTACACATGCATGGAGTTTCTAAGGCTTCAGTATGCAGAAGTAGGAACAGCGATCCCATATTCACACTTAGATAAATCTAGGCAATGTATGATGTAATAATGTACATTCTTCAAACAACCAAACAAATCACTGGTCATCAGCACAACCAATACACCAAGTTGTAATTGCAGGTCATTAATTTTTGATATCTTCTAATCTTCAAATAAAATTATATAGACTTGTATTATAGATTAAATACAAAAAAGTTATCAAATGTGCTAAACAAATGGAGACATTACTTAGCTCTTTAGTATTTTTTGTAATGCATGATTGTTTTGTAATGAAAACATGACAAAAAGTGCATAATATTTTATTTGTGAATTGTCTATCTGGATTTGTAGAGTTACTCAAATTTAACAAGCAAACAAACTTTTGTGAAACAGAATTTATAAGCATTTGTAATTTGTCCCTTGTTATTAATTGTTAATATGTAAATTGTAAATATTGTGAAACAGACCCCTTACCAAAAATTCCTCGTATACCTCTATTTGCAGCACAGTACTATATAATTTGCACAATAATGAGAAAGTAATGACACACAAATTGGGCTTACTAACATAATATGTCATTGTACAATAATATTGACAATGCCATGTGACCTTATCTCACGTTTGCTAACACACATGACGGCTAGAGCTGAAATGTGAGATGTTGCAGTTGGAGACCAGTGTAAACAAGGCCAGGAAGTACATCGCAGATGTAACTGGAATCTTTTGGAATGCGAGTCCCAGTGCTTCATAAGTGGTCTGCTTAAAGAAATTTCCAGAAAACTTGTGACATTTTCCGCTTATAAAAGCAGGGAGAATTCAGTGCAGTGTGTGTTGTGATTTGAACTGAGTCTTGAGTGACTGTAGTGTTATCGCACAGTGGGGTGTGAGCCACGGCTGGCCTGTTGTCATAAACTACCTGTAAGTCGAGTGAACTTAATTGTTTAGGCAATAAAGCCATTTGTTACACTGGTGTTAGAAATGGGATAGAGAGGCCAAGATGGAGGAAATGATGAAAAGTTTGTTGGATGAAATGAAGATGGAATCTGGGATTGAATCAGCATGGAGAAGATGGAAGAAAGATTAAAAATCAGAATGATGATGGAATCCGGCATGGAGAAGAGGAGAAGTGAAATAATAACAGTGCATTTCTCATTAGAGAAGGTGAAGATGGAAATAAGTGCCAAAATCAACAGAAGTCTGCCCGGCAAGGAAAAAAACATGGAAGAGTTCAGTGGGAGAATGAAGGAACTTGACGAATGCATTAATGTCCTGGAAGACCTTGGGCAAAGGTTTAACCCCCTGGAGGGGAAAGTCAACAGTGGTGCAAAGAAACTTAATGCCATGATGGAAAAGATGCTTGACAGCAGGCTTAAAGATTTGAAGGTCAGGACGCAACCGTGCGCGTTAAGTCACCCAAGTACAACAGGACGTCTGAAGTATTTCACTGACAGTTCATCACTGTCCCCATCTTCGATTGTCATTAGAAGAAGCCACACAGCTGATAGCAAGCCTACAAGGATGAGCGGCAGTACTGAATGCGATCCCGACATCAGCAAAGTCCTGAGATCTGGGAGGCCCTCGGAAATGGAAATGGAGTTTTATTGATGGTCACTCTTTAACTGCTGTGGTTCTCAACATCCTATTCTATACTGGGTCTGAAAGACAGCTCAATTTTGCTCAGAGGCCTCTTTATCAGGCTTCAGGGTCCTTTAAGTGCCGAAAATCTACAACATGGGACAAACGGCTTTACTTCCCTTCCAAAGGAAGCCATGCTAAGGATTTTTACGCCTGAAAAAATCCATTGTCCTCCGTCGGGATTGAACCTGCAACCTTGGGTTTTTGAAGCTATCATAGTAACTGCTACACTACGGAGGGCGACTTGGAGGCCCTCGAGAACCGCTTTGGAAACCACCACTTGGCTGCAGTCTACTGCAGTCAACTTAAGGCGTAACTGCAACAGCCAGGCAAGACGATGCAGGAGTTCACCTTAACCATCCAAAAGCTTGCAATCAAAGCCTTGTTGAATCTGCCACTTAGCTACGTGTTGCAGGAAGTCACCTCGAAAACTAAGTGTATTCCCTATTAGCATCACTAAACAGATTATGTATTGCCTGAGTATTGTTGCCCTGCATGGAAGAAATAACCATGAGGCTGCTGATCCGAAGGACACCGACCAAAACATTCAGACCAGGACAGAGTTAGGGAAGTGCAAGGCAGCTGTCGGTGTCGGTCACGAAGTGTTAACAACAGCCTCAGAATGGAGGCGGCCAAGTCAACAGCTGCGCCCACCTCGAAGACTAGGTGTATTCGCTATGAGCATCACTAAACAGACTATGTGTTGCCTGAGCATTGTTGCCCTGCATGGAAGAAATAACCATGAGGCTGCTGAACCTGAACGACAACAACCAGAACATTCAGGCCGGGACGAAGTTAGGGAAGTGCAAGCCAGCTATCGGTGTAACACTGTGTGACGAATCTGATGAGCCAGCACCATCGAAGGGTCAGGGGCCCTGGCTGATAGACTTGCTGAAGAGCAGAGCCGACCATCTGACAACTTCACAATTGAAAAAGGCCCGCCATCTACTCAGCTGATACCAGCCCGTCTTCAGTGAAGGGAATGGCAATTATGGTCGCACTAACTCCACAATACTGACACTGAAGTCACGCGACCTCTCCGACAACCACCAAAATGTGATCCTATGACAAAGCAAGCAGAAGTATGGGACATCTGGGAGACATGAATTTTAGGGGAATCATTGAAGTAGTCCTGGTGAAGAAAAAGAATTGCGTGGAATAAAGGAAATTGAATGCCATCACCAAGGACTGTTTCTGCTCACCCCAGATTGACGGCACCCTGGACACATTTGCTGGCACCTTTTGGTTTTCGACCTTGGATTTGAAATTGGGATACTGGCAAGTGGTTTAAGAGCCTACAGACATGCAGAAGACTACATTTTCGATTGGTCAAGGGCTTTGGCAATTTACAGTTATGCCCTTTGGCCTCTGCAATACGCCAGCCCCCTTCCAACATCTCATTGAATCAATGATGAGAGGGTACATAGTGGAATACTCCTTTGTGTGTCACCAAACGAATCTTCTCTTCACCAAAGTATGTGCAAGTCTCAGAAAACAATGTTAAGGTTTTTGTTAGGTTATCCAAGCTTCAACTGAGGAAACAGTATGTATCCACAAATCTAAGCTTAAATCTCAAACATGCTTCAAGAATGAAATATACCCATTGTTCATCCATAGATTTCAGTGGTTTAACAGATTTGTATATTCTACTAATTTTCTTTGTTAGGGATATTAGATAATCCATAAACGCATCATAACCTCTGTATACATAAGGCATAGTAGGGGGAACAGTCTCTAGTTGCTCACGAGATGGTGCAGGTTTAACGTAAACAGCAAAACTCATGGGAGAATACCTCTGATAGGACATTGTGTAGGATGCTTCTGAATCAGACTGTATGAGAAATCGGACTGAGAATACTCTCAAAATCTGCATAGACTACGGAAGTTTCAGCGTTCTTTCAACATTTTTAAATTGAATGATCGAGGTTTCCTTCGGGGGGAGCATAACCATCCTACTGGTAGCATGTTGACTGCAGGGCGTTGTGTAGACGCTTCAGAATAAGACTCATATGAGTTAATCAGACTGAGAATACTCTCAAAATCTGCAGAGACGACATACGAAAGTTTCAGCGCTCTTTCAACATTTTTAAACTGAATGATCGAGGTTTCCTTCGGGGGCATAACTAACCTACTGGTAGCATGTTGTTGCAATTTTTCCACTCCATTTCGTCCATACTGGACATCAAAATGACTGAAGCAGATTTTACAGGTGTATACTCATCCTTCGTCTTTGTCTCGAATAAGCTTCTCAAAGTTCTTGATTTATATATAGTGATGCATACAATTACCATCACTCAGCAGAAGAAGATTACGATGATCCAGTAGTTTTTCTTCTACAGCCTTTATTGGATACACTTGGAACTTTTCATCCAGTCCAAACACGTTGAAAGATATGTTGTTCTTTTCGAATTCTTTAATTTTGGCTAATGGCCTAGGAAATGTCCAAGAAGTCATATTTATCTTCAAGTTCCTTGTATTTGCTGACAGGTAGTAGATCCTCTTGAATGAATTTTATAAGGCCGGCATATAAAAAGCATCTTTCATCATGATGGTTCTGAGGGTTGACACTTTTTTTTTCTTCTTCTATAGAGGAATTTAACGGCTCTTGCAAAAGGGGCTACATTTGTCAATTCTCAGGCATACCCCTCCACAACAATTTGCATTACTTCCTGTAAGCTGTGATTCCTACATTTCAGCACAGTTTCTTGAACTTCGCCTCTAGAACAGTGTCTAAATCAGTTTCTAAAAACACAGCCTGTGTCTTGATTTTGAAGGTCCTATCAGTAGTTTCTCCAGCACTATTTACAAATTGGCACTCCACTAACAGGATAATGGCTTTAAGACACAGAAATAACCTCAGCCGCAGACTGCTAATGCATTCCTATGACAGATTGACAGGTACTGTTAGGTTTGCAGAACACTTATTCTTTCTTTGTCAACCCTTTGCTAATTAGGAACATGTGTCATGTGTCAACTGCCCAGAACTTGCCATCCTTTCTGAAAAGATATTGAATTGGCACAGTTAACCTTACTCAGTGACAGCAGACATTAAAATATGCTTAAGTAAAGATACATATTTTACAGCAGTAACAGACTCTGTTGTTGTAGATGCACATACTGTACTGTAGTGATCCCACCATATAGCACAGGTATGTACTATTTTTTTTTTTTTTAACCATTATTGTGCTCAGTAAACATTCATTCATGATTTACCCACTGAGTTAGTGGATTTGTTATATAATCTGAGTTTTCTTTATGATTTGAAGTAGTCTAAGCTCCAACTGTAATCTCTGTAATATTGTTGACTGATGGTGCATTTGCTGTGATATGTCAAGCTGGCTACCTTTGCAAGAATGAAATACTGAAACATGCAATGATCTGCCTTAAGGAGCAAACAGTATTTGTGTTGTATTGTTCCATTGGAAAGCTGTTAGGGAACCAAGGCAGTGCAGCCATAGGAAGTTGGGGCAACGCTGAAATGTGCTATGCATTAGCAAATACTATTCGGTACCGAATGGTATTTGGTGTTAGGAATCGCTTATACTGCTGCCAGTCTCATATTGTTTACAATTTCTGTTCTGCAAACAACTAATCTTACAAAAGATTATTCCTTTATCTACATCATGCTAATCGAGATATACATTAGCAGAATTGGTGTTATTACTTGATTCTTCTTAAGCAGAAGGGAGGTAAAGAAATACATTAGGCTTAAAGCCCTAGTCAATTCCCTTTATAAGCCGGTCGCTATGCGAAACAATTGAAAGTCTGCTCTCTTTGCTTGCCAGGAATCGGTAAAGAGAAGACAGATGAAAGAAAAATGATCTATCGTTTGAGAAAAGTTTTAAGTAGCCCAAAACTGAAAGCATAAACACGGAATATCTCAGAAATGGTCAAATCTGCAACAAAAATATATATGACAAATTATGCATTTTAATGTGATCTATATTTTTTATCTATTTCTTGCAGTTTGCCAATACGTAACTTTAAAGAAAATTCATCCAGAATAAATAAAATGGCATGTTATTTATGGACGCACTTTAACTATTCTGGTTCTCAGCGTCCCATTCTAAATTGGGCGTGAAAGACCGCTTAATTTTGCTCAAGAAGCCTCTCTATCAGTCTGGAGGTTCTTTTACGTGCCGTAAATCTACGACACAGGACCAACGGCTTTACTTCCCTTCTGAAGGAAGCCATGCTAAGGATTTTTACACCCAAAAAAACCCATCATCCTCCACGGGTTTGAACCTCTGACCTTGGTTATATGAAGTTAGCATGGTAACCATTACACCATGGAGGGCGACTTATCCAGAATGAATAGGTCTTCAGAAGCTATGTCAAGAAAATACATTTTATTTTTTATGTAAATATCTTTTATATACAGTATATTAATTAAAATCGTAATCCATGTAAAGGGTAGCTTGGGGTGGGGGGATTTTCTTGAAAATCTTTGTGTCACATCCTTGTAAGAAACTTAACTCAAATCCCAAGTTTGGTATATTATGCCTTTTAGGTTTTGAGCTATGCTGTCCACAGACAGACACACACACACACACACACACACACCGTTTTCTAAAAATGCTATTTTTGGACTCAGAAAACCTTAAAACATATTTCTGGTGAAATCTCAACATAAAACTTTGGGTGGAATACAATACCTTCTCTAACTACTATGTACATTGCTCATACGAGCTAGATAAAGTAAAACTTGTTTAAGTATACTGAAGAAACTTTGTTGTGGACAGTACAGGCTGTTAATGACAAGATTAAATCTTAGAAGAGCATCCAAAGAGTTTAATATTCCTCTAAATACACTATCAACAAAATAAAAGGTAGAGTGCCAATGACACACAAAATAGGCCCTCAGACTGAAAGAAGAAGAAAGTTTATTAGTCAGCTGGATTAATGTCTATACCAAGAAAGGTCTCCCTCTCAAGAGTGAAACAATAATTCAGACTATAGCTAAGAGTTATTTCCAGGCTGTTTTGCTGTGGTCTGCTGGAGTAAGATGATCCAGATGTTTCATCGACAACTGCGGTGGACATCTTTAATGGTGCAGTCGAAATTTCCTCGGAGAAGGTTGACCGTCAGAGTTGCTGTATTTATGCTGATTGGTTGGGGGCAGGGCTTGGCTTCTCCAACGCAGGTGCCTATCTGATCTTGCCAGTTTTATGATGTTTCCAGTCTATGATGACAGGATGCCAGTTTCTGTCGAGTTTCAAGGCCTCTTCTTTTTTTATTGAAATTGTTAATTTCTATGGTTCTCAGTAGTCAGGCATGGTAATGTACGGTAGACGAAATGATACTGGTATCCTGGAAATTTTATTACATGTTTACCTCCGCCTCAATGGTGAGTTTGGCGACCACAGACTTTTCTGTGGTCAAGTCGATAGTTATCTTTGTATTCCTTGATTCTGTTGTTAACACTGCTTTGTGTGGTTCCAATGTATACTGAGTTGTAAAAACAGGGAATATGGTATACACTAGCTGATGACAGAGGCTCCCAGGGGTCTTTAGTGAGCATAATAAATTGTTCAGTTGTCTCATGGGCTTGAAAACAGTTTTAACATTGTGACGCAACAATATGAGCTCAATTTGGATGGTTGATACTCAAGTATGGCAGAAAAACTGTGCCTTTACTTTTAGGGTTGGTCTGGTTTCTGAACGGTGAAATGAGACCTAGCAAGATGGAAAGTTCTAACTTCTTGGCTGGAATAACCATTAGAATGTAATGCCTGTTTCAGGTAGCTGTTGTGGTTCACAGATGCAAGAAGCCCGATGTACAAGTGTTTTGATCATGGCTCGTTTTTGTCTTGGATGATCGTTTGAGTTCTTGTTGAGGTAACAGTCAGTGTGGATGAGCTTGTAGTAGACAGCATGCCCAAGAGAGCCATCAGCCTTCCTGCTGACCAGCACATTCTTGCGGCCAGGTATACATTGGAACCACACAATGCAGTGTTAACACCAGAATCAAGGAGCACAAAGATAACTGTTGACTGGGCCACAAAGGAAAGTCTGCGGCCACCGAACATGCTAATGAGGTGCAGGGCAAACATGTCATAAAATTTCAGGACACTAGCATCCTTTCATCCACAGTACGTTACCATGTCTGACTACAACGAAAAGCCATAGAAATTTACAAGCACCATAACAATAAAAAAGAAGAGACCTTAAAGCTCAACAGAAACTGCATCCTGGATCACTGAACAAGAAACGTCTTGATCATCTTACTCCAGCAGACCACGGCAAGAACCACGGAAGTAACTCCGAGTTATACTGACTCTCTCATTAATTTAGACTGTTGCAGATATTGTGAGAGATGATGGTAGTACCTGATGCTACTACAGGAAGAAAACGGTTTTCTCATTTATGAAGAGGCACCCCTCAGTATCCGAGCATCAGGCTGAAAATAGTTGCTCATGCCAGGGTTACTGAAGAAAGTATCAGAGAATGGTTTGGCCTGCAAAGCTATTTTGTAAGTGAGAATGCCACGAATATACTTCATAATCCAAGTAGGATTTTCAATGCAGACAAAAATGGTTTCCACACTTGTCCAAAAACAGGAAGAGGGTTTAGTTCCATAGCATTTCCCAATCTTTATGGAACAAAAATTGGAAATGAAAAAGAAGCTGTTATTATCATGGCTAATTTTAATGCTGCCAGAGAAACTGCACCAGCTATGGTAGTTTATCCATTACAGAGAATACCACGGGATGTGTGAGAAATCTTAGATCCAAGTCACGGTATTGCTCAATCAAAACATGGTTGAATGACTGGAGCTATTTATTTTGAATGTACTGCAAATGTATTTTACTCTTGGTTCAAGGCTAACATACAACTTTCAGTATTACTATTGGTAATGGCTACAAGTTTTCCACTACCTTCAATTAGCAAAATTCTGTTCAGATCACCAGATTTTACATTATTCATTGTCACCTAATGCTATGCACATTTTGCAGCCAGCAGCTGTTAGTGTATTTTAACCACTTAAATTTGGATCCATTTACCAATGGAAGAAAATAAAAACAATAAGGCAGTGAATAAACTATTTTTGGCACACTATTAGGGGTGTAATAAAAGGGCAGCCAAGTCCAACACAAATAAGAATGGGTTTAGAAAATGGTGTCTTTATCCCCTTCACCCCAATGTAGTTGACTATACTAGTGCATCTCAAGCAAAGTCAGGGAATGTATACCAACTGTGATGAGTGAAAGTATTGATAACCAGCAGGATTTAAAGTTGAATACCTGCTTTAGTTACATTCAGTAATGAAATCTGGTCGAACAGAACAGTTCACAGAAGTTGAAAAAATTGGCTGGAATCGATCTAAAGAAGCTAACAAGTTATTTGATGTATGGAATAAAATAAGAGGTAAATGCACTGTAAGTGAAACTAAAGATAAAATTGTTGCAGATGAAGTTATTTTGAATGCAGCAGAAAATGGTCATTCAACCAACTCAGTTGCAAGTCATATGACAGAATTCTGCAGTTGCCAATGCAACAGAGATGAATGGAAAAACCAAAAAACCTATAAATGTTGGCCATGATCAGGGGCCTTCCGCTACACTGACATTAACTCCTGTAAAGCAAAGGCCTTTATCTGCTAAAGGTGACAATAAATCTCAGATTTTGCAAACATTTGGCAATCACATCATTGGCCAACAGATTCTCCACCTACAAAGAACACAAGAAAACTGGAACGGCTGCCACATACAATAACATCAAAAACTGTCTGGCTTGGTTCAGCAGAAAGAGGAAATTGAGACAGCTAAAGGAAATGCAAAGAGAACACAAAAATCCAGAGCAGCATCCAAACAAATGGCAGAAAAATTTATGAATATAGCCAATGAAAAAAATAAACCAAGATGAAGGAAACAAACAAGCTGCATTAAAGAAACAGATTCTGAAACCAGTGAAGAATGGGTGCAAAGTGGTGACGCTTGGATAACAATACCTTGCTCCCATCATCTGCAAATGAAGAAAGTGAGGAAGAGAAGACCTTTAAGGAGAAAAGAGGAGTCTGGAAAGGAGAAAATTTTGCATTAATAAATTTTCCAGGGTAAAAAAAAAAAAAGCATACAACTTTGTGTGCATCATACAGTAAGTTTTAAATGATGGGATACAAGTAACGGCATTGAAGAACTGTGATGAAACTTTATGTTATTTAGAGCTGATGATCATGACAGTGTTGTGCTTAGTTCTCAGATTACAGAAAAACTAGACAAGTCTAATAACACAGGGATAGAAGGGAGAATAGGTTCCAGTTTCAGAATGGCATTCCTGTGGGAAGGAAAAGCTGAAGACATGTAAAGAGCTTAATGATTGGATAGCTAACTGTTGCACTCATTTTTCAATGTTATAGCAACTATATAAAAAATGTTACAACTTCTGGGCAATCAGTGTTCACTTTAAGGAGCAGGATGTTCAACTGCTGGTGAAAAATGTCTTTTTTTCTTTACAACAATAAATCTTAAAGTGAATTTTGTACACTTATTACTTGTACATTTTATAGAATAAACTTTATTCTTCCAAAAACATTTTCCATATATTAATTTGGCACAGCCATTTAAAGGTCATTAAAATGTGAATATGAAATATTTCTTAAGTGTTCAACCACTATTACTTGCAAAACATTTGCACACAACCAATGACATTCATAGCAGAATGATGTTACAAACAATTATAATATTATGTCTCTCGTTATAAATTGGAAATTCAAATTCATATTCATATTACGTCAATAGAAAAATTAAGAGATTCTTTCCTTTCCATGAATATTCCGACATCTCCTCAGATTTAAGAATTCACAGATTTGGTAAAGCTACATGATACTACCATCATATAATATATCTTTAAGAATTGAAACTAACCTCATAATCCACTTCAGAGTGTCAAGGAGCTAACATGTTTTCATCTAGAATTGGAATATCCCACCACTCCCATCCTGTAAGTACACTTTCTTAAATAGCAAAATTAAAGAAAATTTTCATGATGGGGAAGATTTAACAGCTGTTGCTTGGCGGGAAGTAAGTATTTACTATCTAGAAACATGAAATGTGTATGCTGCCAATGTAGATAAAGTCACCAAATAAGAAAGAAAAGAAAAAAAAAAATGTAAAGTTCAAAAGTCACCAATATTCACACATTAACAATGGAGTGCTAAGGCTGTAGCTGGAGCACAATACAGCTGGTGAAAACAGTGGAAATTATTAAAAACAAAAGTACAGAAAAGTCAGTTTATTGACACACACTAACCTAAACCTAACTACCTAATGCTTGCTTTGCTCGCATGCTTTGGTGGAAACAATCAAAATTATTAAAACTAAAGTAGACGAAAACTAAGTAGTTTATTTAATACACTGACCTAAACCTAGGACAGCACATGCACGCTTTGCTCATATGCTTTGGTGACACCAGTGACAATTATTAAAACCAAAGTATATGAAAATCTGTTTATTTACAACACACTAACCTAAACCTAACACTGCGCACGCTCACTTTGCTCGCATGCTTTGGTGAAACTGGTGGAAATTATTGAATCCAAAGTACTGGAAAATCAGTTTCTTTACACACTAACCTATCACAGCGCATGTTTGCTTCACTCGCGTGCTTTGGCGAAACCACTGAAAAGTACTAAACCCAAATTACACAGAAATCACGTATTTACACAATAATAGATTCAGAATTCTAAAAACACAGAATCACTTTTAGAATTGGCAGGATGGCATATTGTGGTATTTTTTGCATCAATGTTGGAAATCGTCATGATGTAAAAAAAAGGCAACTCATGCCTTAAATACAATTATATAAAGCGACTCTAGTGACCTAATAACAAACCACTAATGATGGTTCCACAACCTTTTAATGGCTAGTGATAAGCACTTTTCAAATATTGGTAGTTTTGAATTTTGCAATATTGACTTCAACTATGAATGATTTAGATGCCACCTGTCTGATAGCTAGTGAAACAATAGAAATTGTTGTAAAAACTTAAGCAAATGAATATTTTTGGTATTTTAATGTAAATCGCATACCTTGCAGAAACAAAGGCCAAAAATAAACAAGATATATTTTTAGAACTTTGTAATAGGATATTACAATGAGTAAAAGTGAAAAAACTAATGCCTAAATTGTTTTAGTGGTGGTTTAAGCAGTGGAACCAACATAATAATAATCCAGATTTTTCCAAGACTTTACCAAATTATTCCACATTTTCCAAGTGCATAGTAGGATTGACTATTTTGCTCTTTCCCATTACCAGAGCATAAACATTTTGCAACTCTATCAACTACTTTACATGATTCCTACAGCCGTAGCATTTATTCTGCGTAACAGTTGATACCCAATTAATATTGGGCAATGACACATCAACCTCTGAGGATTACCATCATCTGTATGTTTCAATTCAAATAACAGTATCATATGCTCACATGAAACTTCCTTCTTAAGATGAGTAATGATCCTCTTATTATTTTGTCCCTCACTAACAATATTTCAAGCTATAAATTGCACTATGACAGTTCCATGTCTGCTGCATGTTTCAAGTGCTTGTGAAGACAGTGCCTAAGTTACTCACAAATGAAGGAAATTTTAACAAAAAGAGAATTTAGCTCCAACATGTATCTTCCCTGATGACAGGCAAACCACTATGAAAACCCATTTTCTAAAGACAGTTCTATTTTCCTACACACTGAAGATGCACTTATAATTATATACACATCATCACAACTATAAACAACCCATATTCAAGCAATAATGATCTGAACATCTACACAATATAGCTTTGGACTTATATTACAATTATTGAAATAAACTAATTCCAAAGCTCCATTGCAAATCATGCAAATACAACTCAAGCATATAATTTACCTCCAGGGGCACGAGATTTTCACTCCTAACATTGGGGATGACTTGTTTGGTCCCAACAACCTGTACATTTGCTCTCACTTTGATGTCTCTGCAGTAACCTCTCTGTGTATCCTTTCCTTTAATCATTCTTCTAACCACGTCTCCGGGCATTAGAGATCTATCCGCTAACTGAACCTACATAAAAGATAAACATGCATTATAATAAAACCTAATATCTTTAATATCATCATTTCAAAATGCTTCTCTTTCTATACCTTTCTTTCAGGAAGAACTTCTTCCACCCCTGTCGGATGCCATGCAACGCGTATGTGACCCTTTTTCATTCGCCCTCCATCTTCAGCATCTGAATTTTCGTCACTGCTGACAAGCTCAGAATTTTCTAACACCATGCCAAATTCTATATTGCCTTTCCTATTAATTCTATAAACCTCATCTTCATAAAAGTACTGGTGTTCCGCAGCCATGTTGATTTCAGCCAGCTGAAACGCAACTATCAAAGCATAGTCTATAATTTACGAATTGATATTGACAGTAGTTACAAATTTGCAGTGTAATCTTTAGTATATCCTGACCACTTTACGGGAATTTTAAACATCAACTAAACGTACTACACAATTACGTGTTAACTATGGTGTTCGTCAATTTTTTTTTTTTTTTTTTTTTTTTTTTCACCCGAAGACAAACCACTACCACAATCCATGCAACCAGACACCAGCCATTACCATCGAAAGCCTTCCCAATGTCGCCAACAGTCGTAAACCGAAAGCCGCACAGGAATATCAATAGGGATGTATGGAACTAGTACCACTAGATATCTCCACTGAATTAGCCGGTAAGCGCATGTCGTCATTCGTTTGTTTCGTATAAGAAGTTTGAGGTAACGACGTGTATGAGTTAATATTTAAGCAAACTGGCCTATATAAGAAGCGAATATGGGCAAAAATAGAATATTATCATTAATGACAGACCATTGCTGTGTTCCATCGTGTGAAAATCAAGGTCGGCCCATTTTTTTCATCAATTTCCTGGGAATAAACTTTTCAGAAAAACTTGGTTATATGCCATAAGAAGGAAAAACCTCACCGAAAAGAAGTTGAGCAAAAACATTAAAGTATGCTCGAAGCACTTTAAACTGGGGGATTTTGTCACTTCTTTATTAGTTAAGCTATGCAAATATATAAGCTGATTAAATATGATTTTAATTTATAACTGTTCTAATAAATTATTTTTGAAATTGTTCTTCTATTCATATTTTAGTGTACATATTTTATTTACATTTAAATCAAATAATTGGGTTTTAAAGATTTGCAATTTTTAATGTTAAGAATCATGTTTTTAATTTGTGGCAAAAAATTGGTCATGAAACCCATTTTATGTGTTCAGAATTTCAAGGCCTTAACACCTTTTGGAATGATTTTCTGCACCTAAAAATACATTTTTTATTCTTTGATCTCGTTTTACATGTTTTTCTACTAAGATTGATCAACGGGTTTTATTATTTTGCATATTTCCTAAAATAAAAACATTATATATGATAATAATCACTCAACAGTTAATGTTTATTATATTATCTTTTATTTTGTTTACGTATGTCACGAAACAAATATTAAAGGTAATGGAGAATATTCTTATTAAATAGAACAACACTTTGCAAAAGAATTGCTTTCAAATAGAAAAAGCAATAACTTATAAACTAGTTATTCCAAAATGTAAAAAAAAAAAAAACTGTGTACAAAAATGAAGTTCATAACTTTAAAAAGTAGAGATTTTGCCCATCTTCCCCTTGAATTGTATTATTACTATTATTATTTGCTGTGTAGTGCTTTCCTCACAAAGAATTAGCTAAGCTCTATGTATGTTTCAGTCAATATGATACAATATATGGAATGAAAGTTAATAATATGGTTACCTTATTTTAAATCCAAATATATTACATTTTAGATGGAAGGAGAAGGTTAAAAAATGGTGCTATTCCTTCAGTAGCAGTTACAAGCCTTAATCTTCTAAAGCACAAGGATCAAAATAATGATCGTGGAACATATTAAAGGCACTCACTTTTTATGACAATTTTTTTTATGGACGCTCTTTAACTGCTGTGGTTCTCAGCGTCCCATTCTATATTGGGCGTGAAAGACCACTTAATTTTGCTCAGAAGCCTCTCTATCAGGCTTGAGGTTCTTTTACGTGCCGTAAATCTACGACACGGGACCCACGGCTTTACTTCCCTTCCGAAGGAAGTCATGCTAACGATTTTTACGCCCAAAAAAATCCATCGTCCTCCACCGGGTTTGAACCAGCGACCTTGTGTATATGAAGTTAGCATGGAAACCATTACACCACGGAGGCCGACTTCTTATGGCATAATGAAATGCCAGTTTGTGTCTGAAGGTTTTCACTAATGACTACACAGTGTTGGTAACCTAGACTGATAATGCCAGATGAAGGCCTAACCTCATGACATGATTCTTGTAAAATGTGTCCAAATGGCAAATTTGTTGTTTTAATTGGACTGATTGGTTTTTGCCTTTTACAAGAAGGATGATGGAAAGTTTGTAGCCTCTGGGTTCAGGTTTCCATAAACTTAACCTCACCGCTTTTTGAAAAGTTCTCTAGAGTATAGCATATGTTTACAGCTAGCTTTAGGACCTGCTCCAGGAACACACTCAAATGCGGCACTGTTAATGTCTCCTAGTGTATTCAATATTAATTTGACGTCATAACTTTTGTATTTAGTGTACTCTGACTACTTAACCCTACTACCTATAAATACACCATTTAATTCAAATGCACACTTTATGAATGTGATAAACTTTTCACTGAAAAGCCTATACCCTACATCACACAAATATTTATAATTGGTTACAAGTGCACCACCCATTTCTGATTTTCAGAGGATGAAATAATCCATTAGATGCCCATTTGAAATTTCAATTTTATGTTTGTAGCTGGTCGTTAAATTCTGAAGCATGCTATTGCTTGGATGCTGCAGAACTTGTGTTTCAGGAGCAAGTGCAGCTGATTGAATTTGTAGTTTTTTGTATACATTTAATCTAGAAAAATAAAACAAAATTTATAAATGAAGCGAAATGAGATTTTATATGATTATCTTATAGTACATTATTTGACACTTCCATAGAATATTCAACTAAAGACTCAATTATATATTAGTTTAAATCTATATCTCTCCAATGTTTTCTTCCACTAGTTTAAAACCTCTCTTCTTCAATTCCTGTTTCACATATTTTACTTTGAGACTCTGAAAACTAGCCATCATAACTTAAAACATTAAGTTCTTAAAATAATCAATTTAAAAGTTAATCTTGAAGAAAACTCAGAAAGTTTTACCGCTCAAATCAACCGAATAGCATCGCACGTTAAACAGCATGTAATGGCAGACAAAACTCGGGCAAAAATCAGAAGAACGATATGCTCTTAACGGCTAGTACACTAGCGCTATCTGCAGGGAGAAACTTTCAGAATACATCCCTATTGAATTTCAGAATTGAAAACCCTACGGTATCACTTTTTAACACAGTGTCTCAAAATGTTTATAAGAACCATTGTAACAAAAGAAATAAAAGCAATATCAATTGAAAAATACTAATATAAAAACAAATCTAATGTAATAGCGTTTCACATATATACTTTTAATAAGTTTCATAAGTTTAACTTCTATAAAATACCCTTCATTCCCAACACAGGAAACTCCATCAAATTACATGAGAAAGGCTGGCGATATACGATGGTGCTACCATATAGTCTAGCGGTCTGGAGCATTCATCAGCTGATTTAATTCAATGGAAATAATGCTGCTACACGCGTCGCGATTTCTATTGAAATCAAAATAAAAATGCTAATTTTCTTTTCAATGTAACCCACAAAAAAGAGGATAAGCTTTAGTATATTTCATGTGTGAGTCGAGTTAACCTTTACAGGTCACACAATAATTTTGTTTATATAACCTTCATTTAGGCGTACATTACCAGGAAGAATATGAACGGTTATAACTTAAAATATATAATCTGAAGCTAATTTTTAAAGTATTCCTATGTTTTCGGTGCTGCGAATAAAATCTAACTTTAACACAATTGTTTTGTGCCGAAAATAGGAAAATCAGGAACCCCCAAGTGTATTTTGGAGAAAAGCTGACGTTTTGTAATTTTTTACTTTTGAGGAATCAAGGAGAGCAAAGAAATGGAAACTTTTGAGTCGGAAAACCTATTTTGTATTTTATAGAGCACATTATCTAAAATTTAGTAACTTCAATAACTTTAGTAACTTCACTTGGTTCATCGTTCTTCTTTTTCTTTTGTGCATTTCATATATAATTTCAGTAGAAATGCTTCGCCAGATATTTTGGAACCCTTCTATTCTTAGCTCTTCTAAATTGTTTTTAGCCTGGATTGTTTTTGAATGGCAATATGCAATTTCCATAGACTTGTCTTGTAATATGTTGAAGAGAATGTCGGTACGACCAAATATTGCCGAAAATGTTTTGAGGAGGAAGATAGTATCCAACCGAGTCAAAAACTAAAGATCTTATGCTTTAACCAATGTATCAGGTTCTGAATCAACATTGTTTTCTGGTTTTTGTCATGAATTGAAAGAATAAAATAAGGCTATCTCGTTGCTCTTATACAGCGTTGACAATGTGTGAATTGATATTCCATCGCGTTAGAGCCGCTTTTGGCAACTTTTTATTCATAAAAGTATGCAACATTTCCGTTCTTTTAGTGGAACGAGAAAAGAAATTAGGGAGCCCTGATAGGGTTTGAAAAATTCTGCACTTATCACTGCACATTGCTGTCACAGAACCAAATTCAGAATATGGCAGTAGGAGTGAACAAATAATGCCTGTGGAAATGCCACTTTTACTTTAGATTGCCGACCACCTAATCAACCAGACCATCATATGTCTGAGTGACAAGTTTCTTAGAAATATTAAATTCCTTAACTATTGTAAGTAAATTGTTGTAAAGTGTCTCGGCAGATCTGTTTGTAGTGACGTCTGTAAAGCCCATGAATCTTTCTTGAACTTCCCCCGATTTGTCCACATAGCGTATAATGGTAGAGAGTTGGGATTTGTTCACTATATCTGAACACTCGTCTACAAGAATAGCCACAAAATTAGCGGATGCAAGTTCTTTTGTTCTACAGTTAACTAAACACCCCTAACACCTTCGATTAAATCATTCTGAATGGATAACGAAGTACCCTGGAAAACTGTAGCATTTTTTAAATGGGCATTTAAAAGTTGATCAAACGTAGTGAGGAAATCCAATGTCTCTATGTAATTACCTCTATTAAAAAAACTTTCTGACTCGTTGTGTCCTCTAAAAGCTAATTCAAGCTTTCCTAAGTGACAAACATCAATAAGTCTATTCAATATTCTCTGTTCTTTTTACCATTTCATTATGCTTTGAAATATGCAATGCTTTCTGAGTATTTAACTGCAGGTATAATCGCGTATTGCCAAAATTACAAAGAATGAATGGACAAAATATGTAATTTTTTTGCTTTTTCATGCTTACTTGATGAATCAGTTAGAGAAACTATATTGTCGAATCCTTCTTGAGAGCATATAATACTGCTTTTGTCGTTACTAAAAAGAAGACAAGGCCAAGTTTATTTAATTTGGGGCAACCAGTTAATCATTTGTACCTAGAATAATTCTTCTTCTCTTCTGGCACTACAGCCCTTGGTGAGCTTTGGCCTCCTGCACAATCCTCCTCCTTCTCATATCTCTATCTTCTGCTTTACTTTTCCACCCTTTGATTCCAATCTTTCTTGGGTTTGCCATCACATCATCTAATCATCTTGTTGTTTTGTCTTCCTTTTTTCTTCTAGCGTACAATCTTCCTTTCAATATTCTTTTTGGCATTCTATCTTCTGTCATTCTCTCTATGTATCCTAGCCATCTTATTCTTTGTGCCTTAATAAATTTCACAATATTTTGCTGATTAATCGGCTCTACTATCTCATAATTATATCTTATTCTTCATTGGTCTTTGTCCTTTACAGGTCCAAAGATTCGTCTAAGTATTTTCCTTTCAAATCTTCGTAATATTTCTTCATCTACATTGTTAAGGGTCCAGGTTTCTGCAGCATACACGGCCGGAGTTCGACCCCAAGCGACCGCATATGAGATTTGTGGTGGACAAAGCGGCGCTGGGCGTGTTTTCTCCGGGTACTCCGGTTTCCCCCGTCATCGCATTCCACCGGTGCTCCATCATCATTCACGTATCATCAGTGTCACCACCTGCGGTGCCCTTTGTAGTTAAATCGGGCGTTAAATATTAGCAAAAAAATCTGCAGCATACATTGCTATTGGTCTTATTAGCGTTTTATAGATCTGTACTAAAAAGACTATTTTTAATGTATTTAAATTTGCATAATAAACTGAATTTCCACTTTGAACCCTATCTTTTATGCACTCGTTTAAATTGTTATCATTGTTTACAAGTGCTCCCAAATATCTAAATTTGGATACTCCTTCAAATTCAAAATCTTCTCGGGCTTCTAGCCAGGTAATAACTTGGCTTGACACCAACGTTTCGAAGAAGTGCATCTTCCTCGTCTTCAGGGTGCACTTCTTCGAAACGTTGGTGTCAAGCCAAGTTATTACCTGGCTAGAAGCCCGAGAAGATTTTGAATTAACACGTCGCCAGGAAAGCTATAGTTCTTATTTTACTCCTTCAAATGTTTTGTCTCCAAATATACTAAATTTGAAATCATTCTTTTGCTTTTGTCTGCTGTCATTTTCAGGTATTTAGTTTTTGTTGTTGTTTTTTTTTTTTTTTTTTTTTTTTTTCGTTTACTTCTAATCCTATTTCTTTAGACCTTCTTTCTAATGCTTCATAAACTTCAACTAACAATTTTTTATCTCTTGCCACAGTCAATATGTCATTTACATATGCACATATCTGACTAAACTTAAAAATATTGTTCTTTTAGTATTTATTTATTCTACTGTTCTGTGCCGGGCTAGGTTGAATAGAGTCGTAGATAGTCCATCACCTTGTCTTACTCCTGTGTTATAATTAAAATGCGTACTTAATTTATTCATTACTTTCTCTTTGGCTTTTGTATTTTCTATTGTCATTTTGATTAGCCTTATTATTTTCAGTTGCACTTTAAAGCATTGTAAGATGTTATAGAGAACTTCTCTGTGAATTGAATCAAATGCATACTTAAAGTCAATAAACAAAAAGCATAAACCTATGCCATGCTTATAGAATTTTTCCATTATTTGTATTACAAATATCTGGTCTATCGTACTCTTTTCACTTCGTAATCCACATTGACACTCGCCTAATACACTTTTTTATACTTTATTATTTAAAATACTTGAAAATATGTTATATGCTACATTTAGCAATGTAATTCCGCTATAATTATGGCATTGATATTTATTACCCTTTTTATTTATTGAGCATATTATGCCTGTCTTCCAGCTTTCAGGCATCTGTTCCTTCCTCCATATTTCTATTAACTTATGTATTGCTTTCATAATTCCATTCCCAGCATATTTAATTAGCTCAGCAATTATGTCATCTTCTCTTGGTGCTTTATTATTCTTTAGGCTCTGTATTGCTATTTTAACATCCTAAACATCCGGTTCTTCTTCTTCTTCCATTCTTTATTCATTTCCATTTTCGTTCTCTCCTTGTTCCTGATTATTTATTATTTGCTGTTTATTTAACAATTCTTTGTAGTACTCAGCCCATCTTTCCAGTATATATTTATCTTCTCCAAGAACGTTACCTTCCTTACTTTCTTTCATTTTATTGTGTTTCCCTTGTTTCATTTGCTTTAATGCCGTATAGAATTTCTTTATCTCACTCTGTTGATTCAATGTTTCTATTTCTTGGGTTCGCGTTTTCCAATATTCTCTTTTCTTTTTCTTACATATGTTATTAGCGTTTCTTCTTCTTTGGCGGTATTCTTCTATTTCTAGCTTTTTTCTGGAGCATTTTTCCCTAGCCATATTCTTTTTACTTTCTCTATAGGCACTATGTGCATAGTGTATAGAGAATGTATTGCACTCCACCAAAAACTTCGATACCGAGATTTCACCGGAAATATATGTTTTAGGGTACCCTTTATCTAAAAAAAGCATTTTCGGAAAAAGGTCCGTGTGTGTGTGTCCGTGTGTCTGTGAACACGATAACTCAAAAACGAAAAGAAGGTAAAATACCAAACTTGGTATTTAAGTTTAGTATCTTCCAGGGATGCGACACGAAGATTTTGAGAACCCCCCCACCTCCAACTACCCATTACATAGAATTGTTTTCGAAAATTTTGATTTTCTCAAAAATGGCTCTAACGATTTTGATTAAAATTTCGTATATTAAAGATATTTACCTGACAAATAAACTGTATATCTTGAATTTTCTGGGAATAGCCTCTGAAGAGTAGTTTATTCTGGATGAATTTTACTAAATTTTGAATATCTGCTAAACCGTAAGAGATGGACAAAAACTTACTACACAAAAAATGTAGGGCACTATAAAACACACAATTTATGTTATATACATTTTTTTCGTGGACTCCGTCGTTTTTGTGACATTCCTTATTTTTGGTTTCTGCTATGAAAAACTTATACATTTCTCATACAGGAATTTGTCAACTGCTGTCCATAGAAATAAAGGAGCTTCAGTGACATAGCAACCAGCTTTTGATTATCACTTTAACCTATGGTACTCCCTTATTTCAGCTCTACTTACAAGGAAGCAACTAATATTGATATTTCTGCTAATGTTTTACTGAAGTTAATAGAAGTATAAGCTTTTTAAGAATAATTTGTTGCAGGGATATAGAGAAAGTCATGTGAATGTTACACATCAGATTTTTTTTCTATAGCTTGCGCACACTCTTTATCATACCATTCTATGTTTCTTTCCATTTTCTTTTCACCTATACTTATTTTTGCTACTGTTTTACTGACTCCTTTACCATCTCCCATTGTTCTTCTATACCTTCTTCTGTTCCTTTTTAATTTAGTTTGCTGCTCATTAACTTTTATTCTTCTTTATCTTCTATTTTTTCTCTATCCCATCGTATATATTTGATCTCTTGAGCTCTCTCTCCCCATTTTCTTTATTCTTATTCTCATTCTCACTTTAACCAAAAAGTAATCCGAATCCCAATTAGGTCTTCTACAACTTCTTATATCTATAATTGATTATATATGTTTTGCTTTAATTAGCACATGAACAAATTTGATTTAGTATATCTGAGCCTGGCATTTTCCATATTTCTTTATGTAATTTTTTTGTGAGGGAAGCAGGCACTTTTAATAATCATATTATTTCTAACCGCGAATTGTCCAAGTAAATTACCATTTTCATTATTTATTTGATGTAGGGTATGTTTCCCTGTCGCTCCATTTAAATAGTCTTCTTTCCCAACTTGTGCATTAAAACCTCCTAGTATCACCAATGTATCATAAGTTCCTACTAAATTACACGTGTTTTCTAAGCTTTCATAAAACTCTTCCATTTCTTTCTCTTCTGTATGTGCATATATGAATAATATAGTTATATTTCTGAATTTAGCTTTAAGGCGTATTTTACAAATTCGTTCACTAATTGATTTATATTCTATTAGGATATTTTTGGTTTCCTTTGAAATAACAAATCCTGTACCATAAGTCCAGCTTTTTTAGGTCCACTATATAATACTGTATATTCTTTTCTGTCTATTCTACCTTCCCCTGCCCATCTTATTTCTTGGAGTGCTACCACATCTAATTTATATTTTGATACATTTGCTATTTCTTACATTTTCCCAGGTTTCATCATTGCCCTTACGTTCCAGGTCGCCAACATTAAATCATTCCTTGGCTTTTTTACAGGTTTCGTAAAAATAGTTTTTTACAAGATTAGATTGTTAACCTAATGCTTAACCCCCAACCTGGAAGACCAGGCTTGCTTATTTATGTCCCCAGGAAGTAGGATGGTCCGGTTATACCCCCGAACACCGGGTAGCTCAGGCACCACGGGGGCGCTACTCCCCGTACTTACCAAGATGAACCCCTGAGGGTACCTAGAATAACTGCCAATGAGAAATGTCTGTTATAATCTTGTTTTCTGTCTCGACATTTTGTAATCAGACCAGGTAGTTCGGAGTGGGCCTGCCATTATTTTTCATAAGTATTTCAGAAAATTTAAATTTTCCAAATCCATTCTTTAACACATGTTCAACTGCACAGTCACAAGAACCACTAGCTTCAATAACACTTACATCGGTAGTAGTCTATAAAGGTAAAATCTGGCTCACATTTGCATAATAATTAAACAATTAATTTGCATAATTAATAAATTTGCAAAATTAGTTCATTTACATATCAAAAATTTCTATATAAAATTTGAATAATAATTTGAGCACTTAATATAAATATCTGATAGCTATCAATCGTTGATGCATATTAATGATCCCACGGACCACGCCCCGCGGCCCACGCCCTCCCCTCGCGAAAAAAATCGCCAATTATTGAGGTACATGGGACTTTGAAGGGTCATTTCCAATTGAAATTTAATGAAGATTCTAATTACACAATGGGATTTTTACCTATCATTGCACCATAAAAATTTATACATTACCCCATCTGAATATTTACTATAAGTATTTTAATGGTAAATGAATAGGCAGTTCAAGGTATACGATCACAAGATGGCATCACACTTTACCTGTTTTGATATGAAATATTTAATACCAACACTTAGAAATACAGAAAACCAAATTTCAGCGTTTTATTGTCTGCAATCTGCTTAAAAATTAATTATGATATTTTTCTAATGTAATGATTCTTCAGCTCACCATTTTGTTAATAAATTCAATTTGTAATCCTTATTGTAAAGCCTTTTCTAATTATTTTTGTGATGTTTAACATCATTGTTCAAGATTTATGTGATTTGTTTTGTCTGGCTGTTGTATTGTTTGCTATAGCGTTTCTAGTTTGTTCCTCAGGCCAAGTTAGATTGAGCTGAGTTAGTTTAATTTTTTTTTTCCCTATTGTAACTTTTATCATGTTAATTCCAAATTTTCTCGGGCTTCTAGCCAGGTAAAAACTTGGCTTGACACCAATGTTTCGAAGAAGTGCATCTTCCTCGTCTTCAGGGTGAACTGAAGACGAGGAAGATGCACTTCTTCGAAACGTTGGTGTCAAGCCAAGTTTTTACCTGGCTAGAAGCCCGAGAAAATTTGGAATTAACACGTCGCCAGGAAAGCTTCAGTTCTTATTTTATCATGTTATTCATTATTTTGTAAAAGGGCTGACAATTGTCATTACTCTATCTATTAGACCTTTGGTACTGCTGTACAACTTGTAGATAATGTCATGGTGCATTTTGGAAGCCGGCTGTGTGTGTCTGTAGCCAGCTCTGTTGTAATGACTCTACTTAACTTGTTCCTAGTGTTTTCTTAGCACTCCTATGATTGTCAACATGATCGCCAATTCTGCACACTTCAATGAGACTAAGGACTTATTCTCACCTACATTGGCTGGAGGCCATTGAAACACATCCATCCTCCATTTGCTGTTTGAACTTTGTGGTACTTGTGTGCATATGCATCAGTGAGACTTCTTCAGTGCCTCTCCACAACAACTTATATGGAGACACACAGTGATCTGGGTATATTTACCATATTGTGGTATCTTTAGTGCTGTGTTTTTGAGTTGGCTTATTTTAATCAGTGGGTTACAGTGTACATCTTAAGACTCAAAGAAAACTCTTAAAGAACTATCACAGCAGATGTATTGTTTTGGGGGACTTCCTTCTTTTTGTGCTTTTTAGATCATTGGAACACATATTGTGTGAGTTCACTGGTAGTGATACTTTCTTTCAAGTTGTCACACAAGCTCTTAAATGTCATATATATAACATTTTTGTTTATTATCTTTACTGTTGGTGTGGACATCGCTTTTAGAGGGTTTGGGGAGATGTAGCACGTTGGCAGCATCTGGCATGTTTGTCATTTGCTCTAATGCTTATAAATTGCACTTTGCTGCATGTCTTGACTCTCTTTGGGTTTGGCTCAACACAGTTTAGCAGTGAATGTAGCAGGACAGAGAGTAAATGGTGGCGACCATTCCCACAACTCCCCAGATTGACTACTGGGACACCCACATTTTGTATAAGTTTATTTTGTTATAAGGCCTTTGTTTGTGGAACCACTGTTACTTTCATGCATAAAGTTATATCCTTTTCGTGACCTGTGCACCCGTTTCCTCACAGACAAGTCCTAGGTCACGATCCTTTGTGTTTATGAAAGAATGGTAGTTTAATTAATAATTTTACAGAGAAGTTTGACAAAATGTATTCTATAAAACCAAACTTGATGAAGGCTTAGAATTTGATATAATGAATCTAAATCGAGGAAAGAGAAGTATGATAGTAGTTGTTCCTACAGTATATAGTGGACTATACCAATAAGTGTTGTAAAGAAAAAAGTTTTGATTAAACTTAATAGACATAGTTTTTCACATTTCTATAAAAATTTGCCAACAGACATTCCAAGTACCCATATATCCCGATTTGGAAGAAATTGATGCAGATATGTAATGAAATAATGCTACAATAATTTGTTACTTTTTTGTATTCTTTCAATCACGAAATGTGGTAATACAGACAGCAATACTAAGTTCCTTATTTTTGATGTTTTCTTGTTTATTAGACCAGCTGTGCCTTTATATGTAATAGTGCAATTTACAAGGTTATATTGTTTAAAAAAATGTGAAATCATGGTGAACAACAGATTAAGTATAATTACAGACATACAGAATTAATTCTACATTGGAAAATGAGCACAATGAAAGGTTGTCTTAAAACACTAAGTGACTGTGTAATGTGATTATAATTGATTATATTTCTGATTTATAGAAAAGAAAGAAAGAAAAGAAAAAAAAGTTGCTTTTTACTCTCCTGTGAAACTGAGTTTTCAAGACTTATCAGCTTATACTGGAGTCGAAGATATATTTATTCATGCTTTATACAACTGTATGAATAAATAAACACAGATTGAACAAGGCTAGTACTTACAAAGGAGGGGAAAAAAACAAGACACAATATTAATGTTTTCAAATTGTTTAATGATGCATTCAGAACTGTTATTTACAAAATATTTTACTTACTGGAATATGTCAGCATTTAAACAAATACTCCCAGGCACAGTGGAATCTTGCAGACAAATATTATTAGAAATCAGTTCTTTCTGCCTCCTTTGATTTGTTGGCACTATTATAACAATATGAATAATAATAATAATAATAATAATAATAATAATAATAATAATAATAATTGTATACATTCTATATATAAATATCTTCACAAACAATACATTTTTCATTAAGTTATGAATCTACACACAAAAATTGAAATTTTTCACAAATCACTCAATATTACACTAAAGTTTTGATCACAATATAAACAAAACATTTTTCTCTATCTGATATTCAATTCACTCAAATATCATTGTAAAAGTTTTATTCTTGCAGGTTGTTTGTTTTGCAAAGCACCAACTATGAATGAGCAAATCAATTAAACATGCACACACCATAGGAACTACCACTTAAGCATACCTATATGGAAATGCTTTGCTGTGTGTTCATATGTTAGAAATGCTCATACTGTTAAGGTTTAAATTTTAGAGCACTGGAATATTTTCATAGCTATGATAAAATTAAATACTTTTTACCTTTGAATATTAAAAACAAAATATTTGTTATAAAAATGAAAAATTGTCTTTGTGGGGAAATGACTAGTATTACAACATTTGAGTTAAGTCAACAAATTAGTTTTGTTTTATAATTTATTCGTTAACATCTGAGCTTTTATCTGCTTGCACTCTTGATAACAATACTACAGAATAATGAATATTGCTATTTACATATTTGGTAGGAGTACCAGTTTGATTGAAAATTTTTGCTTGTAGGAGCTCAAAGGCACTGTATGGCAGTGTTTGTGCTGAGGCGACACTAATGCAACACCAAAGCTGCATTCTGGATACAAATTGAATACCTAAATGGATTGGGAACTCTCTTCATTAGTATAAATTAATAAAATCTGTCATTATAATGCATGCCAAATGCTATTTGCAATATAATGCTAGTAAATGTACTTCTTTAGGGATAACAAGTATCATAATCTGATACACATTCTAAAGTTGAAATACAAATACAATGAAGAGTTGAAATATGCATACGATGGGCTAAACATAAAAGCAGATTTTTGCAATAAAATGATCCATTATAAACATAACTGTGTATGCAATAGACAGATGCTCCTAATTTTGTGACACAGGAAAATTACCCATATTATTAAATTAGACTACAATTTTTAAATGATGATGATCGGAGATATATTTTATCATCATTTGTAGCATATGTACGTGTATTTTGACAGATACATAACTGCTAGCAGCTTTTTTGAGCTCTTCTCTACAAAATCATTTCTAATACAAAAGAAATATACCTTTTAGGTTTAAAAAAACTTAAACCATCATCTGTCTTTTCTTTCCTATTCTGCTACAGGTCTTTGTTAAATAATTTGCATTACTTAGCATTAAAATGGCGGTTTTATGAAGAGAACTGAGAAGAACCAAATGTAGGCACCATAAATGACTTAAATGTTGTAAGGAATGAAAACACACATGAGGAGGTGACACGCAAATGCGAACATGTCCATTAAATACAGTTTTTCACAAAATCGACAAAAAACGTATCTCAACTATACATATGAATTAAAGCAACATATTGATAGTCAAACGTCTTTATTGTGTATCCAAAAAACAATTCACGTGTGTGAAATAAATCTAAACTGAAAATTTTCCTTTAAAAAGTACATTTAAATATGGACATGTTCTCGTTTGCATGATCCATTTTGACATGTTCGCCTTTGAATGAATTTCGAAAGGCAAATATCTTGTTGTTTCATAATGACTTGCACGTTATTGAGTAATACTTCTTATAGTATATCAGATTACCTATCTATAACATTTTGATATATCATATCATTAAAAAAAAACTATAAACTCACTTTGGTAGCTTTGGCTTTGTTTGGAAATTTTAACAAAGTTGTGATATTTTGCTTTTTTTAGAATCATTTAATTACATAAATTAAAGCATCATGACCAAAATGGAATGATATCAACAATGACACGGCTTATTATTAGAAAGGTTCTTGAACCAACACACTTAAACAAATAAATCACAATCATCTTCTAAACTGTCAAAAGAAATTTCATCTGTCTCTGTGTTGCACGATGTGGGAATAGAGTCAATGATGGATGCATACCATCTTACATCTTGGTGATTTCTCCGGTCTTCTCCAAAAATAGTTTTCAATAAACCATCAACATCTTTCTTCTTAGATCTGGGATTGGATGACTGAGGGGTATTTCAGGTATTGGTTGACAGAAGAGTTTCTTCATGGTCCATCCGCGTTTCAGAAGAGATTTCCGCTCTGGTAGCTCTTGTTGGGACTTGTAGAATGCAGTTGCATCCGCATCAATATGAATGTTTTCCATAGCTTGACACTTTTTAATGAAAATTTGTTTCATTTCACTGATGTGATCTAAATTTCGTATGCCTTTAGATAGTGATTTCATGTCCATCACTGTCCAATTTTCACCATGATTTCTTACTTCACCCACTGACTGATAGACCTCAATATATTCCTCTTTTGACTTTTTTCTTAGAAGTTTCTCCACTCTACCGAAAACGCGGTCAGCAGGTAAGAAACTGTGTCCTCAAACTGGAAAAATAAGGTGTATTTCTTCAACAGGACCAAGAAAATACATGAGTGTGTGAAGCACGACATTGTTCTTGTTTTGAGCTCAACCGTCACAGAAAAATTTCAGTACAGTTTTTCTTTAAAATCGACAGATTTTAAAAAATGCAATAAGGCTGAAGCCATATCCGCTGCACCACGGCCTGCCAAATCTTCCGTCCATGTGTAAAATACAGGGTTCTCTGATTTCACACTGACAATGCACAAACTGTAAAAACTTATCTGCCTGGAGTAAAATGCTTCTTTGGCAGTGGCTGGACCTGTTGCAAATCAAAACAGAAAGCCATGTCTATTCATTGTGTTCTCGTAAAAGTTCATAGAAGGCATTTTCCCTCTTTTTGTGGACCTTTTTCTGTGTGATAAGCTGTATCTTTTCATTTTTTGAAGTCACCTTCATTTGCTCGTCAATTCTTGCGCAGAAACTGCAGATATCTGAAGCAGGACTTCTAAATCCAATGTTATATTCATTCACGAATATTCTACGGAATATAGATGTAGACACTTTGTTGTTATTAGCCACAGATCTGTTGTACAGCGCACTTAGTTTCTTTATACTTAATTCACTGTGCAGATACCACCGCTGTGATTTTTGTCGGTTGTAATGACTTTCAGTACAATGCAGATAGCCTGTAAATTGTATAACATTTTTCTTCTTGTCTGCTGATTTATAACTGATGCGATTTCCACCTCTATATTCCTTTATTGCTTTTCCTTCTTTTATTTATTTTGTTTGCTATATTATTCAGCCGAGTAGATTTCACTAGAGTAATATGCATGAAAAATTTGTTGCACACTGGATATACTATGTTTCCATTTTGTGCAAAAAGAGTGTTGTTAAATTTGCGAGGTTTACTTTCGCCTTCATTGTTTCGAGGTCACTTTCTTTGAATATTTTTCAGCGACATCAACCGTGCAAGCATCCTTTCTTAAGCTGCTTTATCTTGAACTTTATAAATTAATTGCCTCAGGTGCACTGCATCTCGTGGGTGTATTTCCCGACAAGAGAACTGTTTATTTTGGTGTGTACATGCATGTAAAGAATGAAAGCCTCTTGGTGCAACACACCGTTTCCCTTTATCCTTTTCACGTTGTGATTCATTCCTCTTCCTCTTTCTGCTACCCTTGTTTGCAGTCTTCACAAATACACGTTCATCTATTTCACTCGCTAACTAAAAGGCTGACCTAATAATTGCTGCTACTAGATATTAGAATACAATATTACATGAGAACACAGAAGCGCGACAATAATCATACCAGCTGCTCTGCACGAGAATGCCTGGCCTCGAATGGAATGGAAATCACGTGACTTAAACCACAGCCTCCTATTGGTTGTATGGACTAGTTCTTCTTTGCAGGAAATTTATACGTGGTCATGTTCGCATTTGCTTTGAATCACGCATTTTCACAGGCTTATATCACAGAATATATTCGGGTTTGCTTCAATAGCAAGATGTATATACATTCCGCTTATCCTCTAATTACCATTCCACAACGTAACTCAATTTTTTTTAAATTTTAGACATGTACGTGTTTGCGTGTCACCTCCTCACATGTAGATACCATAAGTACATATAGTATTTACTGTGGTTGGTGATACAACTAATGTAAATGCAGGTTCAAGATTTTTTAATTGCAAGTTCAAATTTTGAAAGACCTGTGTAAACTTCAAAAGCACTCATCTTGGAGTGATCATTCATATTTCCAATAGTGTTCCAGCAGCAGTAAAGAATTAAGGGAATGCTTTCATGTGTAAAAGTTTTGCGAAATCAAAATATTGGTAGAACTATTTACAAACAATGAAATGTAGAGGTTCAAATACAGTTATTATGGATGTTGTTCTTTGTTGCAAGCAAAGACACTGGATGTAACACAAACATGTTATAGGTACGTTTACCTCTGGACAGCCCATGGGCCAAAACTCCAGATGTTGACTTTATCAATTAAGCAATTCAGAGCATTAGTATATGTCAAATAGTAAACAAAAAGGTGATTGTATGAAGGGTATTCTAAAACTTCTTGGCCTGCTTCAGAGATGTTTTGAAGATGGAGCAAATTACTACAATAGTTGAAGTATCATCCTTTAGATGGTATGCTTCAGATATTTAAGTAGTCGCTTATTTGTGAAGAATCATGTGTAAAAAATTGCCATTATATTTTATACAAAACTATAAAGCTCAAATACGGCCTATGATCAAATATTTTGTTTTTAATGATTTAACTGCTACAGAAACACAAAAGTAGTACAGTTAATGTGTAGGGATTCTTCCCCTTCATTTTTGACAGCTTGAATTTTTACTTTCTCTAGCCCACATGTACAATGTACATAGTGGATAGAGAAGGTATTGTATTCCACCCAAAAATTTGATATTGAGATTTCACCGGAAATATATGTTTGAGAGTCCCTTGAGTCCGAAAAAATCATTTTTAGAAAAAGGTCCATGTATGTGTCTGTGGACAGCATAGCTCAAAAACAAAAAGGCCATTAAATACCAAACTTAGTATTTATGTTTTAGCGTCTTCCAAAGATGTGACACAAAGATTTTCAAGACAATCCCCCACCACAAACTACCCTTTACAAGAAAAAATTTTCGAAAATTTTTATTTTCTCAAAAATAGTTCTAACATTTTGATCAAAATATTGTATATTAAGATATTTACATCCCAAATATCTTGAGTTTTCTGGGAATAGCCTCTGAAGGCCTCTTATTCTCGATGAATTTGTCGGAATTTTGCTTAACTACTAAACCATAAGAGATAGACAAATCCTACTGCACAAAAAATGTAATTCTCGTCAAAATATACAATTTATGTCCTTTACGTTTTTGTTGTGGAGGTAACCGTTTCCAAGATATTCCCTGTTATTGGTTTCAATTGTGAAGTACTTATACAGGAAATGTCCATTTTTCTTTTGTTCTACTCCTGGCTAAGCAACGAAAATATTTACAATGACAATTGCATAGCAACAGCTTTTAAAACATTTGACTGTCACTTTAGCCTAGTGCATTCCCTTAGTTCTCTTTTACTTATAAGGAACATTAATAATATGTAATAAGAACATTCTATTAATATTTATCTCAATTAGCATTGTGTAGAAAGAATAATCTTTTGTAAGAAGATTATTTGTAGAGCAGCTAGAGAAAGTAATGTGAGTGTAACACATCAGATTTTTTAAATATGATTTTACATCTATTCAAGATGATGAGCATTCAGGATGGCTCAAAACTTCTAGGTGAAAGTGTACAAAATAGACTTTCATCTGCAGGAAAAGTTGGCTACTGTTTTATATGATTTATGGAACAATTAACTTCAGAAGGCAGAATCATCCCCAGAGGTTATTACACTTTACTACTGGACAAACCAAAGATGCTATTGAGTCTTAACATTCAGCTTGCAATTAAATCTAAGTTAGGTGCCTATTTTGAGCATTTGAACAAATCTTGTTTTGCTGAGGGTGCCTATTCCAAGTTGGAAAGTCATTGGATTCAATGTATTGATTTACAAGGTATCTTATCTGAAAAATGAGATGCATATTTCTCGAATCTTGTGTCTGGTTGTACTGGGAACTTTGTATTCTCAACTGTCAAAATTAACTATAAATGGAGCAGCTTCTTATGTTTTGCATTACATATAGACCATTTTACTGCAGTAAACTTTGTTTCAGTTTTCAATACTCAGCCATTGCATGTTTTAACTTTTCAATTGTTAGATTTTGAATAATCAGAATTCTAACAATGGTGAATACCAACATTCTTGCACTTCAAAGAAGTTTTAATATGGCCCATAAAGATTTCTTATTCAGCATGTGATGGTTGTAAACTAACCAAACAATAAAAAGAACAAAAAGTTGCTCTAGATTTTCTATAACGATTTTGGAAAACATCCTGAAGGAAAGTAATAGCATCAAATTACAGAATAAATTGACCCCATGCTGAAACATCTAAACTGTATGTTTTTATAGTACTCTTTGCAGCCAACACTTAACTATACTCTGATATGCTTATGTCTTGAGCACAAGTAATACAGCCTCTGTGCAGAACTTATATACAATCAGGTAATTCCTGAGTCTTATATTTATAATATTATTTCAAAAAATATGCCATAATCTACTTTTGATACTAACACCAAGAAATATGTACAAAATGTTTTTACAATAATCATTATTTTACAAAAACAGAAATTTGCAGTCAAAGTGCAAGCAGAGAGTTGACTGCTTTCCCAATAAGGAAATGAAGAAATTATAACTGAAATAACATGCCTTTCATACAAATGGCTCAAAAAATCCTTGAACAATCTTTGTTTTGAAAATGCAAAGCAAAAATTGTTCCTGCAGAGAATTCATAAAGCCTGCTAACAGCCAATACAAAATTCCCATCTTCCCAAAAGAGGAAGATCGAGCTTGTCCACTGTTAGCTTGTAGCGGCAGTCATATTACCTTAAACTCTCAACATCCTGTCACAGCTTTTATATACATATGTGGCATGTACAAATAAATAATTAATCATGCAATACTAACACTTAAAGGCCATTTGCTTTACAAATGCAGATCAATAAATAATTAAAATTCAATTAGAAATACACTAACATTCTATCACATTTATATTGAATTGAGGGAAAGCAGTAAACAAAGTATCACAATGCAACAAAGTGGGGAGCTGTGCCACTTTTGGAAGCTCAGATGCAACTTCTTTTTGACTACCTATCTTCTATGATTTGTTATTGCCTTGATGGACCTGTAGTTTTCGAATGCGAGATTGAATTGATTCACATTTCACTTCACACACTCTACTGTACCTGCCTATAGGTTTCAGTTCACGTATCACTACTAAGTTTCCACTGCGCAGAAAATCAACGGTTTTCTTGCTTGCAGTGCTGCTATCTGTGCTCATAACTGTGGGAGCAGCCACTAACTTGCTGCTACTGAGTACTGTGGAAGATGTGTGAGCTGCCTTGGCAAAATGTTTTTTAGTAGATGTAAACATCTGTCCAATGTCTTCATGCTTCCTTAAATGCTCTGTCTCTCTTGTACCAGCAGTGCCATTCTCTCCAGGGACGGAATTGAAACGAGCAAATGCTCTGGAGAATGTTTCATTATATGAATACCTAGGTCTGGATGACATGTTTCTGCCGGTTGTCATTGTATCCCATACATTATGATGACCTGAAATGGAAGATGATGATGAAGAATAGCTGATGTAGCTTGCTGAATTATTGGGATAAAGGCGTCCACCACTGATTTTTGAGTAACTATATTCAAGCAGAGAGTCATCCAAGGATATTATACTTGAGCGATCACTCGATGAATCAATTGACATTTCACTGACTGTATCACTTCCAGAGTCGCTACTGGAATGATCAGAATATGATATGTGATGGCCGTTACCCCCTGAATTCTGATGATGGTGAATCAGAAGATGAGGAGTAGTATGGTGAGGCATGGGTGTTGCTGCAGCTTGGGCCACTTCATCATCAGAATCATCAATAATGTAACATTTTCTGAAAGTGTAGACACAGTCTCGATTTTCTAAAGTCCGTCGTTGAACAGAAGGTATTGCTGTCCCTATTGTAGATTTGTTACCTTTTTGCTCTGTACTGGAGACATTGGCATTCTTGAAGTTCTGATGCTCTCTATTGTTGCTGTTTGAAGGCTCATTGCTCTCCAGTCTGTTGTAGCGCTCAATGACACTTCGAATGGGCATTGTCTGCACCGCTATTGCCTTATTTCTTGTGGATAGTAAATATATGCTGTTATCAACTTTTGGTTCTTTGATTTCAACTGCCAAAGTCTTGATATTTGTTGACAGCTGACTTGGAGATGATGTTGCTGGTAAGCTATTATTGTTATCTAGTGCTACAGCTTTACTGTCATTGACATCATTATCATTTGCTGGTTCTTTAGATGTGGCTTTGTTATGATTTTGTACCACTACTGCATTGTTGTTCTCCTCCTCAACAGCGATAGAAAGGTCCGCATAACTCTGGGCAAGGCTTTCCATGTTTTTCATAAAATTCTTGCGTCTAAATGAGCTCATACCACCCAGCCTATTTTTCTCTGCCGCTGTTGACCCTGTCTTCCTAATGTCTTCTGCATTTGAAGATACCACAGGTTTTGCAGTTTCAGCAACAACTTTTGCCACTTCTCTTGACCTGCAGACAGTCACCGTATTGCCAGCAATGGTGGAAACTGTTTTAGAAATTGTCTTTGAAACAGCAGAAGTATTAATGATCTCTGACATTCTAAGTTTAGCAACAGGAGAAGCTGGAGCTGAGAACTTTCTTGGGGATGTAGCTGCTGAGGGTGATGCAACAGCTGGACTAATTTCCTTGGAGGTTGATGGAACCAGCTTCTTAGTAGTGATGGCTGACTCTGAGATGACAACAGAGATTCCAGTAGAGAAAGGCATTTCTAGGCTGCAGTCCGTGAACCATTTATGCTGCAGACATTGTACAGCTGTCAGTCGCTTGCTGGATAAAATAAAATTAAACAAATTATTATGAGTATCCTACACATAAAACAAAAGCTTATGTAAAAGGATGGCTGTAAAATCTGTAAAGTTTCATGCTTTATTTCAAATACTAGTGATGAATGTTTAGAATGATTAAGATAATTATTTAGGGTCAAATTCAAAGTCAGTGCTTATTTGAAGAAAATCTTAAGCATGCTTGAAGAAATTTTCAATAGTTGTCATTCATTGCTTCAAATGAAGAAGTCCTCATTCATATAAGCTTACTAATACACTATAGTTCAGTAATTATGACTTGGCAGATTATAGAAGTGTACAATTATGGTACACATTACTGCTCAAGTAAATTTATGTGAAATACAAAATGCAATAATATATACTGTTCATTTAATAATATACATTTAAGCAATGTACAAGTTACAAAATAGACAAATTATTGCTTTATTGAACCATACAGGGTGAAAGTGAAGTAGTCCTGCAGACAGAAGGAGGTGAGAAAATGGATGTAAATGAACAAAAACTTCTAATACTTTTTGTAATTAAATGCACTGTTAAATGCATAATCACATTTAAAAGTAGGAGTATTTGGCAACTTGGCAGAACTTGTTGGTTGAGTAGTTTGCTTCTACTGGTGGAACCTTATTATTCTAACATTGTAAAAACCATTTAGGCAAGTAAGATTTGCCATAATCAAATTCAGATATTTTGTCGCTGGCATGCGAAAATTTAGAAAAAAAGTGAGATTACTCTTCACTGACTATGTAAATATTACCTTAAATTCTACATTCCTCCATAATTTTTTATTCGATATGTTTAAAGGCTTATTCTGTTTGAGAGGCTTATACCATGATAAGTTAACAAACTCACATGAAATTCGTTTAATTGTGTAGGACAGGAGTTTGGATAGGTAGAGTCAACTGAAAAAATTCAATGCCATAGCCGGGATTTGAACTATGGATCTCCCTGTCTCTCTCAATGCTATGCCAGCATGTTGCCAAGGTAGCTCAGTGGAAGAGCAACTGGCTAGAGACCGGGAGATCCGTGGTTCAAATCCTGGGTATGAATTTTTCAGTCTGACTCTACCTATCCAAACCACATGGAATTGTTATTGATATTAAATAGTTTTAAAATTGGTGAACACATAAACCTATGTATGTAGTTTAAAAGGCACATTTTCATTATGCAATACCACACTGCAGTGATATATGAAATTGCAATTCTTTACTTGAAATGAAAATAAGCATTTCTAAGGTTATGGCACTATTATGTGAAACACCTCTTACATTATTAACAGCATTATTCTGTATTGAATTAAACAATATTATGTGATATTAATAATAAGTAAATCTTTAAGAAAGTATAATTTATGATGTGAATTTACACTCCACTGCCCATACGTATGTATTGTGAAAATTTGTAATGCCACTTTGCACGAAACAAGCCTCGTCCATCACTGATACATTTTTTTACAAAATCTGAACTCTATGTAAGCTGAAAAAGCAGCTACTCAGAAAACCTAAAAAGTGGATGAAAGTACTTTGGTGATCAACATTGTACTTGCTGGATGTGATATGGGCACAATAAATGTTCTTTAAAAGATCTAAGTAGAGCTCCACTGTGCGAACAATATCGTGACTGCTCTTATCAGGATTTTCATAAACCAAATTTAACACTTCTTCTTATTCCGTATTGATAGTTATATCAGTCATTGTTGCCCTCAATTATAACTCTGAATAACATCTGTATTATAGACCCACAGACAAAAATGTATCTGCACTTAGCACAAATCTTTCAGCATAGAGTCATTGAGCAGATCAATAATTGCACTGTGTTTCTCTGTAAATTAAAATCATGTCCAGATATTCAGACATTGTGTATGTTGTTCTGAAACAAGATTTTCTGCCCTTGTTTGTTTTTAATCATGCCTCCTTTAACTGCTTTGATTTTAACTTGTGGCTTTGACAAAAAAACAATTGATGTGATTAAGTAAACATTCCTTGTGATCTACACCAATATAAGAAAAAAACTTAATTCAGCTGATGCAATGTTGCCGGTTCTAACAGAATTAAGAAGGCAACAAATTATGTTAAAATTTAATTTACACAAAAACTGCTCAATCTGTTGGAATGCACTAAAAGAAAAAGTTGTCGTTAGTCCAATTTTCTATAAACATAGTTCTAAAATAAAAATCTTTAATCAACAGTAATCCAGCAAGAGATACATTTTTTTGATAATTGTATTTTTTTCTATAGAAGTGTAAACTTTTCTCTGCTTTTTGGTATTAGACTTCTTTCTTATTCACAATTAGATGAATTCCGTCTTAAAATCTGCACAATTATTTCACTTCCATCCTGTATAAGGGAGAGAATTTATTTTATCCAAAATAAATAAATATGTTTAATTGTGCTAGTATTTCTATATATTTCAGAACATATCACAAGTTCCATAAGACCTTCAGGAAACACAGTATCATCCTAGCCTAACAGAGTAACTTTACCACACAGAACTGCTATGCAAGATTTTGGGAGGCTCTAATAGCAGAAATCAAAAATACATTTATAGAAGAGACTAGACTGTGTTTAAATTATTCACATGCTAATCAGAATGTGAATCACGAGATCTTTAAAAATACAAACATTTGCCATATCACATCATTTCTGGTTCTACTAATTATGAAGTCACATTGAACATGTTGCTAAAAACAAGCTAAGCATGAAGCTAAACCAGAACCATGGGAGGAAATATTCATTGTAAAGAAGAGAAGACAAAATTAATTTTGATTTTCTGCCAACGTGCTGACAGACTGAAATAGCAGTTGCTACTAATGAACATGACAGAAGCTAATGATTTTATGACTTAATCATGATCTGCTGTATAGTACATAGATTATAACAATATGTGTAATTTGTGTGATTCATAAAAAAATGATTGCTGATGACTTTCAATATCATTCCCATAACTATGTTTTATGTCGAATAACCTGGAATTTTCTTTTGGTTGCCCAATATACAGCAGTGTGTGTTTTGTGCTACCTTTATTGAATACATACATTCTCATGCTTTATTACAATTTCACATATAATGTTTTAGTGTGTTGTAAATGCAGCAAGAGAATGAAAGCAAAAATGAAATCGACAATCTTTTTGTGCACTCCACCAACACTCATTACCTTTCACTACTCATGACAAACATTAAGTGAAAAGCTTTTTAACTCTCTGAAAGTTGCAAGAGTCTAAGAATTCCATGAATACAGCTCAAATTGGCAATTAGTTTCCAAATTGAACTGTAGGGGAATCTTATAATGAAAATGTATGTCATTTAAATTGCATTTCCCTTACCTAGGTTCTTTGACCATGAGCTTGCACATTAGGTCCTTAGCATCCTCAGAGATATCCTCAAAAAGATCCTCTGGAAAATCAAGCCTGCACTGAGAGATATTACAGAATGTTTCTTGCTTGGTATCACCACCAAACGGAGAGCAGCCAGTAAGAAGCACGTAAAGAAGGACACCAACAGACCTGGAATAAAAGTATATTGCGTACTAAGAACTGTAAGTTATACTTATCATTTTGAGAATGCATACTTATTGGGAATATGAGGCCTGCAGGTCCAAGTTTTCCCAAGCATTCAAGATCTGATAAAGTAACTTAGCCAATTACTTTTTGAAATACTCGAAAAAAGCTGTTTAAAAAAAAAAAAATCAAAATTGCCTTTCAATTTAGCATTAAGAAAAAATGGCATAACTGTATGATCCACCATAAAACTGATATCAAGATCTCTTTTTATCGGTAAGAATAAATTGTGATATTTGTGATTTGTGTTCCAAATTCACTCAGATTTATTTTCCTGGGTTTCCTCGGCCGCTCAGCAAATGATAATTTATTTTAGGCTTCCAATAATAAACCGGAATTACTGAGTAAGTCGTTAGACGCTCTGAGACGTGACAAATTTGTGCCATTAAAATACCACAGACTACACTCAATGCATTTTGCGAAAATTTGTTTCCACGAGAGTAAATGAAAGATGATTCTAAGCCCTGACACAGTTCCTTCAATATTTAATTTCCCTTCTCATCTGACAAAGGTAAAGAAAATGCTAATTTTATTCTTATAACTATTTTGTTTATGTTCATTAACATTAGAAGGTAGTGCTAAAATATTATATTCAATATTATAATTTGTCCTAAATTTAAAAAATTACCCGAAATCTCAATTACCCTAATTTTTCAAATCTGTAATTTCAGACTGAGACACAACCTCACAGGGTGCTAAAAAGGAATTTTGCAAAAGTGCTAGAATATAAAGAACATAGGTAATTAAATTGATTCTAATTTTAGATTTGTTTATAAATTATTTCAGGAAGTGCAGACCATACTCCCCTGAGGTGCACCTATTTTATCTAACTCAAATGTACCACAAATACTGATAGAAAGGATTACTGAACGTCTTGAATATAGTTTACTGAAGAGAAATACAGGTATCTAAGTCCACATTTATTTTATTTTTATACTGTACATACCATTTCTGAAAATCCAGTATGGCATTTCTGTTGTTGTTTTTTTTTTTTTTTTTTTTTTTTTTTTTGTTGCTAAATCATTAATTATTTTATTTGTTTGTTTGTTTTTATTTTCATACCACCTTTGGTAATATAGTCGTAATACCACTTTGACCTTCTATAACAACTGTTTAAATGTTGAAATGAACATTAAAATGTACTTCTCGATTAACTTAACACACATTCAGTATTGCAATCATTTTTCCAGGCTCTTGAGGGTGGGGAATAATGATTATGAAATAAGAATTGCTTCATCAACCTAGAATCGAACCCAGCATATTTTGCATTTTTAATTCAGCATTTTGACAGCTTTACTGCAGACACTCTTAACAAGCCCTCTTTATAATTCTTGTGCATTAAAGTAAAAATCAGAAAGTATGCATTCAATCACCGAGAAGAAACTGCAAAAACAGAATTAAAGCTCCCTGTGATGCTTATTCCATTTGTAAACCACTTTAAATGCACTTATGCGATATTCAAGTTGAATAATAATATTTACTTCTGTTTTGTTCAGTTGGATGAAATTCCGTCCAGTCAATGAAGTGATTTTATTCAACTCCCAACAGGACATTCAGGTCTAATCTCTGTGCATAGATGCTGACAATAAACTTGTTGTTGCAATTATTTACAATGCAGATATCTTTATGACGTAATTACAGCTGTTTTAAATTTAACTGCTTTCCCATTACAACCAATGCATTGTGCGCGACCTTGGGTGCCTTTTGCCCTCTGGTGCACTTCTTTAATTCACGACATTTGCACTGGTCTGCCCAGCCAGGAGAGTGTGGGCTTGTGATTAACTTATATATAAGTATTTTCAAAAAATTAATTTTGGTACACTTCTTTTCAATTGACAAAATCGATATATAAATGTGGAATAGCAATTAAATAAATCTCTGTATGCTTTTCATATTCATTATACATAGCTTTCATCAAGTACTGTACCAAACTTTTGTATGTAATTCTAAACAGCATACAAACAGTATCAAATACACTTATGAACAAATTAATATAATTTCTTTCTTCCTCTGGATAATCTCACTAGTTAATAAAATTAACACTGAGTTGTTCACTTAAGACAGATTTAAGATGGCCTGCTTAAGTCACTAAGATGCTCAGGATGGGATTTTAGTGAATAAAATATAAATTTATCTCTTGGTATTTATCATATTAACATTAACTGCATTTGTTATGTGATCTGCAGCTAATTTCAGTTTACCTAAACAACTAAAGGTATAAATGCAACATAAAGCATATTTGATAAAGTCAAACGCTTAACACATAAATATAACAAGAGAGGCCAGATTGCAATGTAGCATAAACCAAGACACTCTCTGTATCAATTAACAGAAAATAAAGGTGCAACAGGAAGGGAAAGTTAATGGCTGTTCTATTGATATATACAGAGATACAAGTGAAGCTCACTGCAAGCTGCCTCTGTTACCAAGAATTAATAGCAGTGCCTTCACAACAATGTTTATGCTAAACTGTTTACACTTGAACTGATTAACCATTGCAAAAACCTTTTTCATTAAACAGTGCTTAGGAAGCAGCATATGTATCCAGACATGCAAGAAATGCAGCGTGTACATTCCTTTGATGGGATGAGGGAACTGATCAACAATAAATCTGGGCAAATGTCTCTGTACACCAACATCATGGTAAGGTCAAACTTAAATTAGATTACAGAATTTCACTTGAGCTTCTAAACAGAGATATTTACATGATAGTGAATATACAATATATTCATCCTTACCACATATCTGTAGCCAGACTTATAGGCTCGAAACTCAGCACCTCAGGAGCTGCAATGAAAATATCATTGAGTTAGTGCACAAACATTTGTAAGGGGCAACAATATATCTATTGATTTAAAAAGTTATGATTATGATGTGCCCTGGCATAAGCATTCAGTGTGGTCTTCAAAATAGTTCCTGCTCCACACCAGGCTTCTACAGAAAAATCTAACTGCAGATATAATTTAGAACTTCTTATATTTATCTTAGTCAATGTTCAAAGAAAATGTAGTATTTTTAGAATGGGTGCCATTTGCCATTTAGCAATTGTATTGTTGTTTACCACAGTAAACCTGGCACAACTCTTTAACATTAAGCATAAAAAGTGTTATGCATGGTGGACTAGTTCCCCGTCACCCAGGATGCTGGCAGAATCAGTATCTAAAGAAAGTTACCTGATTACAGAAAACACTGCTTGGGTATTCCAGCAATGTATCAGGAATATAACTTACACTCCTATGTTTTCAGATGTATTTGCCAACCTTAATGTTTATAATGAAATCTCTCTCATATGAACAGAAGAAATGAGAGAACTTTTTTTAGTAAGATGTAATATTCTTGACTTTTTATGTATGTTAGGTGAAAGATTCTTTGTAACTTACCAACATAGTCTGGTGTACCCAAAATATCCCGAATGTCAGCACCTTGACCCACATGTCGTGATATCCCAAGGTCACAAAGTTTCACTTCACCATGTGGATAGTCACTGGTAAGAACCAGGTTTTGAGGCTGCAACAAAAAACAAATTCTTTTTAGTTTGGAATTGCTTTTGTTTCTTAAGCTAAACTGCCTGCCAAAGAGTGTATAAATGGATTCAGTCATAAAACAAACTTTCTAAACTATCATACATCTATAAACAAATACAACATAGTCAGGAAGTTAGCAGACTCTGAAGTAATCCATCCATATACACAGTACCTCTGCATTCCAAAACTTAAAAAAATTACAAATGCCTATCTAACAGATATTTTGAAAATACTCACAATGCACAGAAAATATCCATTACATTGGAGGTAACCCAGATTTAACAAAATAATTGCAAATATAAAAGAATCTATTAAAAATAGAAAGTTGTTTGCATTATTTTGCTAATTTAAATTGTATAAAAATAGAAACAACTAATATTTATCTAAAAATCACCAACTGCCACAGCAACCAGTTGCTTTTTTCTTCCTCCATCTAGTGGTTTATTTCAAATAACGAATTAAGACAACTTCGTGGATCCAGGAAAATATGTACAAATTAAAAGCTCCAAAATCACTTTATATTGAACGATTTTTGTTTTTTCATTTTTCAAAAACTGTTGTTCAAGATTTTGGTTTAAATATATTAAGATAGTGCTGAAAAAGAATAAAATTTTTTCTTTAATTTTCTGTAAAAAGCAAAAAGTCCTTTCATTCCAATTGAATTTTGTATACCCATAAGAGTATAAGTAGAAAACATAACAATAAAAAATCTTATGTGTTTCATTCACATGACTTTCTCTAGCTGTTCTGCAAATAAATTTTTCTTACAAAAGATTATTCTTTTGCATGCTAATCCAGATGAACATTAGATAAATTGACCCCTCCCTTTTTTCCAACTTCTTACATTTCTTTTGTTGGTCTTACACATTTACACTCACATAAACACCCATGCCCAAGGTGGGACTCAAACCTACAATCCCCTGCGCCAAAAAGCGCCAAAGCTAGGCACTTTATTGAGCGCGGACATGGGTACCAGCATGCTAACGTGTGAAAAATTTAAATTCTGTTCTCTTTGCTTGCCAGGAGTAAACAAAATACAGACAAAAGAAAGATGACCTAGCATTTGAGAAAAGTTTAAGCAGCTCATAATTAAAACTAATGACATGGAATATTTTAGAAATGGGCAACTCTACAACATAAATGATGACATAAATGTGTTTTAACATAATCCACATATTTGTGCAGTAAGTTTTTGTCTATTTCTTACAGTTTACTTTTACATAAATTACAGTAAAATTCATCCAGGTTGAACAGGTCTTCAGAAGCTATTGCCAGGAAATTCAAGATATACATTTTATTTAAGATGTAAATGTCTTTAATATACAGTATTTTAACCAAAATCGTTATGGCCATTTTTTGAGAAAAACAACATTTTCAAACATTTTGCCATGCAAAGGATAGTTTGGGTGGGGGGATTTTCTTGAAAATCTTTGTGTCACATCTTTGTAAATTTGATATTTTATGGCCTTTTAGTTTTTGATCTATGCTGTCCACACCCATCACATGTGCACGTACACACTCAGAGGACCTCAAAACATATATTTCTGATGAAATCTCGACATTAAATTTTTGTGTAGAGTACAATATTTTCTCTACTTACTATATACATTGTACATATGTGCTAGGGAAAGTAAAAAAATTAGAGCTCACATAAAAACTTAATTTTTACTTTCTCTACACATACTATGTACATAGTGTACAGAGAAGGTATTGTATTGCACCCAAAAATTTGATACCGAGATTTCACCAGAAATACATGTTTTGGGTACCACTGAATCCCAAAAAAGCATTTTTGGAAAAAGGTCTGTGTGTGTGTGTGTGTGTGTGTGTGTGTGTGTGTGTGTGTGTGTGTGTGTGTGTGTGTGTGTGTGTGTGTGTGTGTGTGGATAGCATAGAAGACCGTTAAATACCAAACTTGGTATTTAAGTTTGGTATCTTCCACGGATGCGACACGAAGATTTTAAAGAAAATCCCCCCACCCCCAACTACCCTTTACATGGAACTTTTTTCGAAAATTTTGATTTTTCAAAAACGGCTCAAATGATTTTGACTAAAATATCGTACATTAAAGATATTTACCTGACAAATAATATGTATATCTTGAATTTTCTGGGAGTAGCCTCTGAAGACTACTTTATTCTGGATGAATTTTACATAACTGCTAAACGGTAAGAAATGGACAAAAACTAACCACACAAAAAATGTAGAGCACATTAAAACACACAACTTATATTATATAATTTTTTCGAGGAGTTGATCGTTTTTGAGATATTCCTCGTTATTGGTTTCAGCTTTGAAAAACTTGTATTTTTCTCATACAGGAATTTGTTGATGCATGTCTATACAAACAAAGGAACTTCAGTCACCTAGTAACCAGCTTTTGACTTCCCTTTAACCTATGATACTCTCATATTTCGCTTCTACTTACAAGGAAGTAAGTAATAAGACTATATCTGCTAATTTTTTCTCAATTAGCATGAAGTAAATAGAAGAATAAGCTTATTAACAATAATTTGTTGCACAGAAGTAGAGAAAGTCATGTGAATGGAGCACATAAGATTTTTTAAATTGAGGGTAATATTTAAAATAGTCCTTTATTGTACATTAAAGCTTTTTCAAGTACGTCATCTCTTCCTATGAACTCCACTACACAATATAAATCTAATCTTTTCACATTTTTGTGTGTAACAAGAACATTATGCTAAGTCTGAAATTATTTCTAAGTAAGCATTTATCATGAATAGTGTAATGGGAATCCCTTCATATTAGATAAAGCTTCCTATCAACTTTATTTCTCTTTCTGGTATTATTGTCATAGAGCGCAGGCAATATCAGCTATTTCTGGTAAAAAAAAAAGACAAAGGAGAAGAGCAATAACTGATGGAAAATTCATGAAAACCTAGCCTGCCCTTGAACCATGTTAACCTAGTGAAATTTACATTGCCCCATATCACGCCCCAGCTAATAATAAATATATGCTCATGTATAGGAATGATACATTACCCCTGTACATGAAAGTATATTCAGTGTAACGTAATCATGAAGCTATTTGTTGGGAAGGATTGCAAAAAGACACCTATAATGTTTTTCAAATAGGAAGAATTCTATGCTGCAGCAAATGAGATGCGTTATTATGCTGTGTTGCCAGGTTGCTATCCCTACTCTTTTCATATTTCCCTCTCACTCACACACTGAGCTTGCAAATCTGCCTGGCAACATAATGTTTATCCATGTTTATTATGAAAGCTATTTGAGCTAAAAATCTGTGGTTTTTGCAGTTCTGTTATGAACACTACTCCCTCTCTTCCTTGTGAATTATTGTTTGCAAAATTTGAATATTTTGTCTTACTGCAAGTAGTATTTTTGCGAGAGATGGAATCATTTATCATGTTACTCCTCAGTTAAGCACAAATGTAATATGTCAACACAGCATAACTCAGATTAGCTGTCGGCCTGGTGGTGCTCAAGGACAAACCTCATCCCATTTGAAAGTCACAGTTCCATGTATCAATTTAAATAAAGCTGATAGGACAGGGGAACTCCCTCCCTCTCCCCCATACTTGTTATTGCCATTGGCATTCTAAATACTGGTAAGTTTGTTTAAACCATGAAATACTGCAATTTTGAAGTTCTCTTTTACATCAAAAGTTTCCTCGACTATTAGGCTTGGTCTAGGAAGTAATAAAGAAAAGCAGTGCACGGAAAATGGTGACATAAATCTAATGGCTCGCTTTTCAGAAAGCTTTCTAACCATCTAAAGCATTCATAGAATTTATATACCCATTTTGAATGATATTTAATTTAATAAGTGAGTTGGGAATTGGTAACATTACATCACTAAAGAAACACTTGGATGTGTTTCGGGAACTGGTTATTGTTCCCATTCTCGACAATATTCCAACTGAACATGCCACTTTCATTTCCTGTCCAGATTTCTGTAGATTACTGGTGCTCTCTGGTGACAGGGTGAAGAATCTCCCAAGGGTGGTTGGCGGTGGTAATTCAAAATTCATTATGCGGTCTCTGTGTTTTTGTATATATATTTTCTCCTATGTTTCTAATTCATAGCTATTATTGGTTTCAAACGTTTTATGCCAGGTGTAATGTCATGATTTGACGTCCAAAAATTATGTGCTACTGCTGATTTGTTTAATTGTTTCTGGTGTAAACATCTTGTATGTTTTTTGAGTATTGTTTCCAGGTTTCTTTTTGTTCTGCCTATGTATACTTGATTATGTCATTGCAATCTATTTGGTATATTCCAGCTAACTTTTCTCTAGGAATAGGATCTTGGTTTTGTTGCACAGTAGTTTTCATATGCTTTGGTGATTCTAATGAATTTGTGGTGTGCCAAGGGGTGATAAATAATCAAAGAGAACTGAATTTCAATGACAATCACATAGCAATAGCTTTTAAAACATTTGACTATCCCTTTTGTCTAGTACATCCCCTTAGTCTCCCTCTAATTATAAGGAATTAATTGCTAATGCTTACTTCAATTAAAATGAGGTAATTAAAATGAAGTAAATAGAAGATTGTAAGATTCTTTGCAGAATAAAGTCATGTGAATGGAATACATTTAGAAAATGGTCAGGTTTGTGTGTGTGAACACGATAACTTAAAATGAAAAGTCAATAAAGTATGAAACTTGGTATTTATGTTTAATATCTTCCAAGGATATAAGATGAAGATTTTAAAATACCTCAACTTTTCTCATATTAGAATTTGTCAACTCCAGAACATGCAAAGAAACAAATTGCAACCCATTTAAAAGCTTTAACTATCATTTTAGCCTTGTGCATTCCCTTATTTCACTTCCTGTAATAAGAAACTAAGCAATAAGACCATTTCTGCTAATGTTTATCTTGATTAGCATGAAGGAGATAGAAGAAATAAACTTTTTAACAATAATTTGTTACAGAGATGTAGTAAAAGTTATCTGAATGGAATGCATCCGATTGAACCCTATGAAGAACAACTAAAAAGTAACAGGTAATGACTAATTATAATGTATAATATATGTGGGCAATTCACTGACAACAAAATGTTATGACCTGTATCTGCATTAGGGACGTAGGATGGACATTTGCCATTTAAATGTCCAAGCATGCTGTATTGATGCTATGACCCTTTCTATGCTTTAGAGAGTGATCCAGTTCCATTACAATGTAACTATGGGCACTGGCCCAACTATTTAATGAGCCAATAGATATTTGTGCATGGTTCGAATTCAGTGACATGCAATAATGAAACTTGTTTACCTTGATATCTAGGTGTGCTACGTTGATTGAGTGCAGATATACGAGCCCATCTAGGATCTGTTTCATCAGTCTCTTCACTTGACGCTCCTCAGGAACTTCATCCCGATCCAGGAGCATCTGTAGTTCACCTCCAGAGGCACTGCAACAAACATTAAACATCTGTTATTTCCAAAATCTGAGGAAAACAGAGAACTAATGGTTAATTTATCCATAATAAATTCTAAGTTTGATCACTTAATCTTCAGTAATCAAGAACTCAGGACTGCAGTAAAGCGTGAACATTCTTCTGACACTCTTTTTCATAAAAAGGTGTTATAATATTTAAAACCCAAAATTATCACATTTACAGGGCATCTGTCTGTTTTTCCTATGTGGAACCAAATCCTCCTTCTCCATAATGAGAATATCTCATTTGCCTTTTCATTTAATTTGAAATAAAATCAAAATTGTTTTCAATTCTTAGGGATGCAAGTATTAATTTAATTAGTGGTTCATAAATTTAATACATAGATATAGTAATGAGAAATTGCTAAATGTTGGACTGTTTTTTTATTCAACTTAGACTATCTAAAGTTGGTATTCTGTGATTTTTTTAAAATGCTTGTTCTTATAATTATGATAACGTAATAATTATAATAATTACAGTTGCCCAATGATTTACAAAATTACAATTATGCTTTCAAACAGTTATTTTAGAAATTCATTACTTTATAACATTGACACCCTAAGGACAGTCCAGTAAAATAATTTAAATTAGAGCTTATAAACAAAATTAACACAATGTGCCTTGAAAGTAACTTAACAATGTCCCCACACCAGAAAATTTGACTGCAACTAGCAACAACCAGAAACTCAAATAGCTTTCAGCCCTAAGATGAAAACCAGGAAGAATGCCCATATCTGTCATCAATTTAAAGCAGGTAGTGTTTACACACACACCCACGCACGCACGCGCGCGCGCACACACACACACACTTTTTTAATTGTATGAGGCACTTAGGAATCCGATTGATTTCAAAATAAAATAGAATTAACATTTGATTAGTGATGCAAGAAGAGATATTACATTATTCTCTCTCTCTCTCTCTCTCTCTCTCTCTCTCTCTCTCTCTCTCTCTCTCTCTCTCTCTCTCTCTCTCTAAGACAGCTCATTTTTGTGCCTTTCATATGCCTCTTAATTCTAAAGATAACACAAGTTAAGTTACTTACAGTTCTAGTAGTAAGATCATTTCATGGGCCGACTCGAATACTTGGTGAAGGCGAACGATGCGCGGTGATGCAGCACAGGCCTCTAGGACTGCCACCTCGTGAAGGATTTCTGCTCGGAGATCTGCTGATCGTCGTCGCTTCCTCAGGAATTTGGCGGCGAACTGTTGTCCACTCGTCCTATGCCGGCATCGCCGAACGGCTGCGTACTTGCCCCTATAACAAAAATACGTACATGAGCACTAGGTTCATTTTCTCAACTTATTCGATATTAGTCTTAATTAAATCCGATTCCTCTTTGTTATATTTGGAGTAGTGCAGAAAACTGCTTTATGGGCATCGATACCTCGTTTCAGAAATGCGCCAAATAGAGAACTACGACTTATAAGAAAATTTGGCTATAAGGCTTACTTTAATTTAAAGTGGGCCTGAACAATACTCTTGGAGCTTATACGTATATAAACAGAAAATTACTGAAATTGTTTTTATTTAGGCATAGTTGTTGCATCATATGTTATTTTAGCGAAATATGAAGCTCTCCACCACGTTTCATACAGAAGCAACCAGAATTGGCCAGGGTTTTTCTTAAGCTCTTTTAGGACCGCGATTTAATTATTAATATTTACATAATGCACAGGTTGCATATGCTAAGAGAATGCAGGCTTTGTAAAGATGGTGGTTGTTCCTTCTTGCACTACATCCAATTGTTCTATCGTATTACGGCGACATCTGTTAGTGATTTTCAATGCCTAGGTATGCTACGGAAATTCAAATGAAATTTTGTTTTTGAACGAAAATGCTTTTTAACAATATAAGGTTTTATCAGTCAACATTTAGGAACAAAACAATGAAAATAATCTCAATAAGTAGGCATTCAACATGTCTTAACGAAGGCTTTACAGTATCTCGTTGAACGGTATGATCATAACTATCACTAGAAGAATATCAGGTTTTGATTCAGCATCAAGGTTATCTGCTTTAATGTATGGCTCCTTCACACACGTGATTTTGCATTGTTTCTTTTTATTCCTGTTCGTATTAATGATAATACTGGAACGTGATTCAGCGCTCGTGTGAGTGTTGCTCTTGCTAATTTATTTCTTAACCGAATTCTATATTCCGGAGATAGTAAACATCACAATTTTATACCGGGCTAGAAATGTCTCAAAATACTCACTCTAAAAGTTGGAAAATATTCATGAAAATATACGGCTGCTGTTTAAAAAATAATCACACACATATATGTGATATTTAAATATAAACTGTACCTGGAATGTCAATTCTGACATTTTTTTGTTGTAAATTTTAAATATTAAAGTGTTATGAACAATGAGTTATTGTTCAGTTTCTGTTCAAATTTTAGGAGTTTTCACACATATATGTGATATTTTAATATAAAATGTACCTGGAATGCCAATCCTGATTTTTTTTTGTTTAAATTTTAAATGTTACACTGTTATGAACTTTGAGTTATTGTTTAGTTTCTGTTCAAATTTTAGGAGTATTTCACAGTACAACCATTGTTTTAAAGGGAGCCTTTTAGACGAACTACCAAATCATAACTGTCATATTTTATATTTTATGCATTTTATTTACTTTTTCTATATGGAACGCGAACGACTGACATGGGTGAACCGATTCTGGGTCCACAACTACAACTTACAAGAATTTTCCGACATGATTTGTCTACTGAGAATAAGGTAGAAGTATGGTTTGAGGGGAGAAAAATAGTTCAGGAACTCGCCAAAACAACCCTCCTCCCAAACCATTAGGAATTCTAATGAAAATAATAATCCAATAGTTCGAGAGTAGCTAACAACCGAATGATTCGATAGTTTCCATCAGCATTCGATGTTTCATCGTTTTACCGATTACACACCGTACTAGAAAATAACAGTAGCTTTCACTTAGTTGTTTACCCAATCAATAAAGTTAAAAGAATATAAGTTCCTGCCATAAGGATACAACTAAAGCAATGAATATCGCATTTCCCCAAAAAGTGAATTTAAAACACACACACACACACACACACACACACACACACACACACACACACACACACACACACACACATACTGGCTTCAGTGTGGTCATTGAAAATATTTTTTCTGTTGGTGGAGCCGTCATTACAAATCCGCCATTAAGTTTACAAACAGAATACAGTATTGATATTACAGAGTTGGAAAAAGTCCTTTTTCCGATTTACAACGCATGTTGTGTATAAACCTACAAGATAAATTATTATAATATTTTAATGCGTGTAGATAAAACTTTTTTTTGTTTTCTTTTTTGTAATCCGCGTGTTACAATACACAACAATATGAAATATTGTGCTCAATTAAAGTGAGTATTATTTATAGACGCTCTTTTAACTACTATGGTTCTCAGCGTCCCATTCTATAATGGGCGTGAAAGACCGATCAAGTTTCCTCATCAGAGGCCTCTTATCAGGGTTGAGGTTCTTTTATGTGCCGTAAATCTACGACACGGGACCAACGGCTTTACTTTCCTTCCGAAGGAAGCGATGCTTAGGTTTTTTACGCCTGAAAAAATCCATCGCCCTCCGCCGGGTTTGAAGCGCGACCTTGGTAACCGAGGTTAGGATGTTACCCCTAGGCTAAGGCGAACGACGAAAAATTGTGCTGATGGTCTAGTAACTGATGAATACATTGAGTGTTTAGCTTATCTATCTCTATTAGAGCAGCGTGTTTGGAAAGTTGATGGCAGAGGTGGGAGTGTTAATCTCCAACGACCAGGATGCATAAAGCCACTGTACCAGTATCATACAGATACACCTAATACGATATTTTTAAACGAAAAACATTTTAACATGGCTCACTAAAATTATTTTTACAAAGATTAACACGAAGAAAATGCATACAATTTTACATACAAAAAAAAAACAACAACAACATAGTTTGTACTTCAAATGTGTAGTCCCGTTTTGGAGTTTCGTGAATACCAAACTAAGAAAGTATTTAACAAAAACTGAGCAGATATTTAAACTCAGGTTTCAAGAATAGTTACGGTTCAAGTTCTCTTAAATGCCATGAAAACTAGGCATATTTTAAAATAAGAACTGAAGCTTTCCTGGCGACGTATTAATTCAAAGTCTTTTCGGGCTTCTAGCCAGGTAAAAACTTGGCTTGTCAAGCCAAGTTTTTACCTGGCTAGAAGCCCGAGAAGATTTCGAATGAAGCATATTTTGTTATCACTGTTTGCCACACTGAGCATTGTTTTATGTGCTCGAAATTCCACATGTCAAACGAATGACTCCGTTAATACTTTAGTTTCAAAATGTCAAGTTGGCATTATCTGTAACCGGATATTTCAGCAATTAGCAAAATAAAAGGATGATTACAGTAGCATAAACTCGGTTCGCTAACATTGTTTGACCACGACCTGCAACTGTTCCCATTACATGAACAGTGCAACCAACTGTGCAAATGCAACTTCGCTCCGTATGTGCAAACCCAAGCCAAATGGAGAGAGGCGGCCTTGGTTTATTTAGCGAGGATAGTGAAGGCCACGTCTAGCTGTAAAGTGCAACAGCACAAAAAGGGTTCACACTAAAGTGATATCCGGGACCACACCAATTTCGCTCTTCACTTAAATGTTCTAAGCGTTCTCTTTTGCATAGATCCCGTTTTCACGCTTGTCAACAAATGTAAAAAAGAACAGAATCGCAACTCAACTATCTCGAGTAAGTACTGATAAAAATTTGGATCTCCACCTCCTATTGGATCGAAGAAAGTGCCTGTATTAAAGATTTAGGTCAGTTAAAAGTAGAGCAATAGCCCCTCCCACTTGTAAACGTTGTGATCAACGGTAATAAATAGTTTTGCTAAACATAATTATACAAATTCACATGAAATGTTTATATGATGTTACCTTAACAGAGCTGGGTCAGTGAACTGTGAAATGCTCGAGTCTGAGAGCCCAGCAGCAACAAAGACTTAATAGCAAATAATTCAAAACTCACGAGTACAAACATTTCCACTGCTTATCACCAATAAAGGACGGACGGAAACGCTCGTGATGTTAGACATATTTATATGTAAGTTGATTTTGGTTTCCACATACCACTTAGGCTGCTGACATGTTTTTACATTATCTTTAATGTTAATTATTACACGTTCCGATTACAAAGCGAATAAAGAGAAATGCAGCAGTACTTTAAAAATCGAAAAATCCTGACGTAATTCACCCGAAATGTTCTGACCAAGTCATTTTGGCTAGTAGTTACATCTGACAACACCACAGTAAAACGAGAATGGCAACAAAATACTGAAAATGGGGAAAGCATTAATAAACGAATTTATTTTAAAAACCTGAGCCTTCGCAATAGTGGGAAGCTTACCAGAGATCAGAAACGGAGGACTAATGCTAAAATCCGATAAGCAATGTGTTTTTTTTTTTCTTAATCTTTACTTTCTATACACGTAATATATATAAGGTCAGTGTGTGTCTGTTAAATACCAATAAACTTAGTATTTCCCAAGGGTGCGACAAGATGGTTTTCAAGAAAATCCCCCCCACTCCAAACTACCGTTTACATGGAAACATTTTGATTTTCTCAAAAATGACCCACGATTTTGATTAAAATATCATGTATTATAGATTTTACGTGACAAATTAATTGAATACTCTGAAGGCCTCTTTATTCTCGATACATTTAGCTGAATTTTCCATAACTGGTAAACCGTAAGAGATAGACAAAAAATTTACTGCACAAACAATGTAGATCTCGTTAAAACACGTAATTTGTCATATACTTTCTTATTATTCTTCTTTTGTAGAGCTGACCGTTTCTGAGATAGTCCTTGTTATTGGTTTCAGTTTTAAAATACTTTCACATAGCAACCAGGTTGACTATCGCTTTAGCGTAGTATACTCCCTTATTTACCTTCTACTTACAAGGAAGCGAATAATAAGACCATTTCTGCTATTTTATATTTAACGTAAAGTAGATAGATGAATAAGCTTTTTAACAGTAACTTGCTACAGAGCTGTATAGAAAGTCATGTGAATGAAACATGTCAGATTTTTAAAAATACGGTTCCACTGAGCCTTTAACTGCACGACCATATCGGCGGCATTTACCTTTGGTACAACTGCCTAATGGCAATGGTTTTAACTCTTATACCTACTGCTGTCATTTGGTTTCTGTTTTCCTTTGTATTTTATTCATTAGATCACGTGCGCGCGCACACCCACTGCATACACACTGTGTTCATACTCCCAGTCTCTAGGGAAGAAGGGAATAAATAGTCTTGATAATCTTGGCAAAAAAAAAAAAAAAAAATCCCACGCCCCAGCCGGAAATCAACCCGGGATTCTCGGACACCAGACAAGTGCTCTACCGACTGAGCTACGGAATTAGCCTATCTGTCTGCCTGTTTTCTTACCTCGTAGGTTCGAGGTACAATGTAAAAAGCTCATTTTATCGAACGCTGTGTGTGTGTGTGTTTGTGTGTGTGTGCATGTGTTTGTTTGTGTTTTTAGATGATTTTTGTTCCCCATTAGCAGCGTGTGAACCCATTTCCTCCTGTAAGCAAATATAGCACTTTACCCGTTTCCTACCTTATGAAACGATACCATAGGCTTATCCGTTAGTGACAATGAGAATACTCTCCAACTAAATACCCGCTCTAGTGTTTAACTGATGTAAAATTGTTAAAATGTTGACAACATTCCAACACCTTGTAGTTGCTCTAAAAATATAAACACACATTGATAAACATGCGCAACATATCTTTAGCGATTGGATCCTATGCTGTAGCAATTACTGCAGCTTTTTTTTTTTTTTTTTTGAGCACATCACACAGAATACAGATGAGCCTCGTCTAAGGCCGATTTCTTGCTGGTCAAGCTTCTATGTGAGAAGAGCAACTCATTGGCCACGTGATCAGGGTAAAATGTCTCCGTGAAGGTGAGCAAGCTCCGTGCGCGCACACATACCACGCTAGGATATTATATGTACGGGTATTGTATGCTGAACCAGGGGTGACCATATAATATTTTATCGCCAGAGGTCTAGTTTGGCAAAATTAACTCCTTCACGATTTGAAAACCACCTAAGTCCTTTAATACAAGTACGAACAGTGACTGCACTCAGGTCCCCCATTAGAATTTATAATGGGCTAGCACCTGAGGCTTTCTCCTAAGTGTGTGGAAAGGCCCAAAATTTCACTTGTTTTTAACTGGCTGCCACTTTTCCAACTCACTCCTTTTACACACATTTTAAAAAGTTGTAACAATCATATGTTACAGTTTCACACACATGTGTTTTAAATAGTATTTTAACCTAATAGTATACACTTTTATATAAACACAAATTTGATGTCTAAATTTACTCTTTCTTTAAAGAGTACACAGTAATTCTTAGTCTTGAAACACGTTTTATGCCCACCACTTTCAAATAACTGCTTAATATATTATATTTCAATGCTACAAATCCAGCTGTGATTTTCGGCAACACATAGATGACAATGAACTTCAAAAGTTAGGCAACACATAGATGACACTGAACTTCAAAAGTTAATGAAGATGCCTGAAAATTTTGCATTCAAGTTTATGCCACCACACAAATTGATATTAATTATTAAAATTAAAAAAATATTTCCTGAAATAAGTATTTTAGTGTATATTCAGGACAACTCTTTGAATCATTTAATAAAAACAATTAGGTACATTTTTAAAACTGTAACGCATTTTTGATGCATTATATATAATTTAATATATAATTAAGCTGGCGAAAAGTATACTTCTCTTGGAGAGAGGCATTGTAAAATAATTCTGCACATAATATTTATTTATAGATATTACGGAAACTTTCTGAGTTTTATTTCGACAAAAGCTCCATCACCTACGTACTCTGAACACCTGCAAATGTCGAAGAATTTTAATATGAGCTGGATAAACCTGAAGTTTTCATCACTAAGACAGCGTGTCTCGTGCTGCTCATTGCCGTAGTTTGGCTTCCCCTGTTCCCGCTAACCGCTCGCATAGCGATACCCAGTGTGTGTCCACATACGATTGCAGACATAAAATACATAGGCAGTGAAAGAAAATAAGCAAGAAATTTACAATAGCGGAGAAGAAATGGTATATACCGCGATATAGGAAGACAATGGCAGCAGACTCGCGGCTCCATGGCGCCGTTCCAAGGCCTTCAGTGAGACAACAATGTCAGGACTACCATTTCATGTTTCTCCAGATGTGTAATACTTAAACAAGGTTATCAGACTTTCTAATTATTGTGAAATCTTAGCTTTCGTAAAATAGGATATTGACTGCATAATACGTGTATTAAAATCGAAGGTGTTATAATAACAATTCCAAATATAAATTTAACTTTGCAAACAAATCTCCAAAGCTCACCTTCCGTTGTGGTAGAGGTACGTAGTAATTATAATATTAATGACTATTAGTGGCAGGGTAATATCAGCGTCGCCGGTGTGCCAGAACAACAGTGTCTTTCATTTGCTAATAAATATGAACTGAAGTCGCATTTGGCATTTGGACAAAAGACTGCCTCCGTGGTCGAGTGGTCAGCGAGCTGACTTCTCACCGGAGGTCCCGGGTTCGATTCCCGGCTGGGGCGAGGAATTTTTCTTTAACCGGAATTATTCCCTATCCCCCATAGAGTCTGGAAGTATGAATGTGCGTGTGTTTAATAATATAAAGTTGAACCTAAAGTTCTGAACCTACAGTTTCACAAGTGAAAGCCCCAATATGACTATTGAAGTTAAAGGGGGCTATACAAATTAAGCAATACAAAAAAAAAAAAAAAAAAAAAAAAAAAAAAAAAAAAAAAAAAACGAGTTTTACAATACTATAGTGTCCTCTCATACGCCAATATTTATCTGGAACATCAGATGTTCACATTACTTTCTCTAGCTGCTCCACAACAAATTTTTCTTACAAAAGATTATTTTATCTATATCATACAAACTTAGCAGAATTGTTATTGTAAGAGAAATAAGAGAATAGACTAAACTAAAGCGATAGTCATATCTTTTAAAAGCTGATCGCTATGTGAAAAGTTTAAGAAAAGTTTAAGTACCTAGTTTAAAACTGAAACCAATAACAAAGAATATCTCGGAATATCTCTACAAGAAAACTATGACATAAATTGTGTGTTTTAACGACATCTACATTTTTGTGTAGCAAGTTTTTGTGTTTCTCTTACGGCTTATCAATTATCCAGAATGAACAGGTCTTCAGAGGCTATTCCGAGAAAATTCGAGATATACATTATGTTAGTAATAAAAATATTTTAAAACCTAGGTATATTGTAATCAAAATCGTTGGAGGCAGTTTTGAGAAAATAAAACTTTTGGAAAAATGTTCCATGTTGGAACATTTAGTTGGGGGTGCGGAGATTTTTCTTGAAAATCTTCATGTCGCATCCTTGGAAGTTAAACGACTTTTGGTTTTGAGCTATGGTGCACGCACACACATACATTTTTCTAAAAGTGTTTTTTTTATTATTATTTATCAAGGAGATCTCAAAACACGTATTTCCGGTGAAATATCGGTATCGAATTTTTGGGTGGAATACAGTGGTACCTTCTCTATCTACTATGTGCATTGTACATACCTGCTAGAGAAAGTAAAATGGGATTGTTGCGAGTGAGCACTTTAATGCCCTTCGATTTTTTATTTGCAGAAAAGGCAGCGCTTACTTTCTTCTGGTAGTTTCATTGTCGATTATATATTGTAACATTTTACAGATGTGCTCAATGAAATTTAATACTGTTTAAGTGAAACTGGAGTGTAGTACTTTTTCAGGGTAAGAAAGCCCCGCCTAAGATTCACACAACTTGCCCTAACCGAGAATCCAACTCCGGCCTTTCTGATCTTTAGATAAATTCGCTAACCATTGCACCACATGAGTAAATCCTCCCCAATACATCCCCGACAATGTAGATTTCTGCCTGTATGAAGATTTGCTATCAAGCGTAGAGGTTTCTTTTAACAATATATGTTAATTCTTGAATATAATATAAAGCACAAACGGCGGTCAAATCGTATCATACCGGTAATATTTATTCCTCTACAATGTATATCTATATTAGCACTGAGTGAATAAGTTTTTACATGCATGGGTATTGACGACCTTTAGGTGGAAATTCGTTACATATGTCCAAAATGTTTTAAAATATGTGGTTTAAAATTCAAAGATGCCTTTGGTCCTTCGCTATAGATTACTTCATATGACGATTATTATAGCTTTCTTCTATCTCTTTTATTTGCCAGTAGCTCTCGAAAGTAAGCTACCCAAATACGCTTTTGATCAATTAAGGCGTCAGAATGAAAAGGTAGGATATAAAATTTTCGTTTTATTTTCCCGTGTCTTAAAGCTTAAATTTTGAAATGGAATTTATTCTCATTATCACTCATCCTCTTTCTTGAAAATCGAAGTAAGAAATAATTTACTCTTCATTTGTGCAATCACTTGCATTCGTTTTAGCGTCTAAGGGACCTTGCACTTTCCGCGCGTGTTGGGCTGAACCTGGAAGGTTTCTACCAAAACCATCGCCTAGTTAAGGTCGATCGAACTATATTTATCCTGCGAGATGTGGATTTCCTTGAGGAGAGGTGTGTTGGAACTGGTTCGTGATTGTGATTGTCAGTTGTTTCGTCATAATGCGGCAAGCAAACCGTAACAAATAACGTTTTCCTGATTCTTTTGTTTTATTACTGTATAGCGAGAAAGTGAAAAATGGCTAAGCCACGCCCAGGTTTCACCTTTAATTTTTTTCTTTCTTTTTTTACTCGTTTACAAATGCAGTACCTTGGAAGACTCTTTCTTTGTACATCTTCATTTCACTGTGTTTATGATAAAAAGCATAATAATCAATTCTCTATTCAGGATAAAACTGCAGTTTATGGGGGGGGGTGTCACGAGTATCTCTGGGGCACGGTGTTAAGTCGAGCATTATTGCTGATTGTTAAAAACGTTGCTTATTAAGAGTTATACGAAAATGTTCTGGATAGTTATATTTACTTACAAAATGTCAATGGGATTGTTGGTATATAAAGCGGGGTCCAAAACTGTGCACTATCTTTGAATGTTCAACGTCTTGTGGACAAAATGGCATAGACCTACAATTTTGTGCAGGAACAGGTGTCAGTTATTTTGTATATTCAAACTGACTACCATCATACCTATCTCTGGACGATGAATAGGTAGAAGTGCCACTGACTACCACGATTTCCAAACCTAGCACCTCTGGACATTTTACTTATGGAGAACCTTGATCAAATTTGCAGGAAGCGCTACAATAACACACCGAAACTTCATGCGCAGCCTTCGCATACGCACATCACTCAGCAGTTGAATGCTATGGAAATCTGATGGTGGTCACTTGGAACATATGAGAAAGCATTACGTTATATTCCTGCGCAAAGTCTGTCATTTTGTTCCTAAGATATTGATAATTAATAATCAAAGAGAACATAGTTTTGGACCCTCCTGATAAGGAGTTACACTATTTTTTTTCTCCCTATTATTCTACATAAATCAGGTAATGCTTGACACTATATAATTCTGAACGATTAAGTGATCTTTCGCACATATGGAGAACCTTCGTAGTAAATGAAAAACAGGTGTTGGAATGTGCAAGTTTCAAATAAATGGTTCCATAAAATAAATATTGCATAATTGCGCTTTAAAATCGTCGTGCTGTCTAATATAAAATGTAGCAGATCTTTATCAGGTAAAGTTTAGATAGAATTACCTATCGTAAGGGAAGAAAAAAAGGTCCCGCATTCTACATAAAACAATAGTGATTTCCGCATCCGGGCTTAATGCCTCGCGGAACGCAATCCATGGAGAAAGTTCATGTGATATACTTTTCACTGCGGACATCGCGTGAGTGTTTACGCCATTTCTTCCTCGAACTTGTATATAATATATGATGTATAACAATCACACAGCTTTCTCTATCCTTTCTGTGAATATTTTGGAACAATGTAGTGGAACAAAAAATGTTATGTTTCCAGTGGCAAGAATTTGTGTAGCTATTTTTGAATTGCCATGTTTCTGAACCATATAAAGTTTAGTTTTAACAATAAGGTTGTATCTTAATGCAGAAGTCTCGTATCATAATTGTATTATACTAACATTTACATTACTCAACGTAGCATGTTTAGCAAAATAATTTTTGACTGGTGCGATGTCCCATCTTCATTGATTACAGCAGGCTTAAAATGATACCGATTAAAGAGACAAAGTACGTTAATATTAGATATGCATGGAATCTTAACTTTAATTTAATGTACGAAATTAAATTATGAATTCTTCAAAGCATTTTATGAATCTTTTATAGTTCAAGCTCTTAAACGTCACTTAGAATGTTTAAATAACTTATTTTTAGTTCTTCAGAAAGCGTCCGAGCCTTCTTTGAATTTCAGATCGAGTGCTATTCTTCCTCTATCCTATGCGTGGCGTGTGATTATCTTTGCCAAATATTAGATATATAATACGCTATTCGCAATTACACTACTAAAATTAATCTTTAATTCACTCCGCCAGCTTGTCCCTACACCCAACTATTCTTGCAAGAGGGAGAGCATTGCCATGGTATAGGTACTAATGGAACAAGAGGACTCCCACGACTAAAATGCAAACGCAGCGGAGATGCCAAATTTGTGTTTACAATCCGTTAGTATGGCATGGCTTAACGCCATGGTGTACGTGGAATATTTTGAATTTTACTGCATACACCGTTAAAGAACATGTGGCGGTAAAATGGTTCCAGAGCATTAACTGTTGGCATCATTAGTGCTCAAGCGGTGTAGGAGTGAAACATCATGGCTTACTGAAAAGGTTACATCTAAGAAATTCTGCTTTAACAGAAATTGCAGTTACACAGAAAACGCGGGTTGCACTGATATCGCCTTTACTTCTTCTGCTTAGGACTGTAAGCAAATGATAAACGTATTGTTTGAGATATCATAACAGATAAAGAGCTTTAGTATTTTTTTTTTTAAATCAGGCTAGCATTTAAATAAGTATTTCCGGCCTAAAAATGACAGGAGCTTGTTACGAAACATCACTGTATCTATAAGTAAAACTTTAACAGAAGTCAAAATTATTTTGACTTTAAGGTAGAAGGTTTTTAAAATACTAAATGTGCTAGGGTTGGAGTATCCACTATCATGTTCATGACTTTATATTTGTGGGTTTCAAACAAAACGAAAAGCTTTTGCAGGAATTCTTTTCGGTAGGTTTGCATTTAAGGTTAGGGTCAGTGCTACATTGAGCAGTAAACATTTAATGTCCTTGTGACTTTCTAAAGAAGCCTGCGTGAACTTCTTTACTGACGATTGATCTAAAGACCAATACCACAATGGACTTCCATTGCAGCGAACATGTATTATGTTTTGTGCCCTTTTTAAATTCCACTGAGCTATTTCTTTATCGAACTTCCATTAACCATTAAAAACTAAAGAATAATAAAAAGGATACTGCATTTATGGTATACTTACTTAAACCATAACTCACGTGTTTTTTTTTTTTTTTTTTTGGTAGTGTTTAACGCCCGCTTTAACTACTAATGGCACCGCAGGCGGTTAACTCACGTGTATGAATGTCTTGCATGCTTAGAGACATTACCTATATAGAACTCAATAATAATTATTTATTGTGCAAGAACTACATACGCATAATGATATTATGCTTTATGAAGTAACAAATAAAAAAAAAGAAGCATAATTTCAATTTGGGACGACTACAATGCTATCTGTGCCTATTACATTCTACAAAGTGAGCAAGTAACCTACTACTTCCAATAACATTATATCAGATGGCCCAACTGGCCTGTATTTGATAGTGTAGATGTCCCTTGGTACGCTAAAAGAGTTGCAGAACTCAACGGCTCTATTTTAAGTTAAACCTGGTTTCTCTGTCTGTGTTTCGATCAATACCAAATTTGTATTACATAATACCTGCATTATATAATTTATATACATTAGCATGTTTCATAATACAATACAATATTTCTTTTGAACACAAAACCATTATTATAATGGCAGAATACAATAATCTATAAGCTTGTTTTGAATATAACACGTTGAGCAAAATGCTAGAAAATATACTGTGTATGTTTTTTTAACGTAAAACATTGATCTAAATATTAATAAAATAATAATGATAATAATAATAATGTTTGTACATATAACAAAAAATCTGTTTTTCAATGCAATTAATTGCTCAAAATACAAGTAAATAATAGTGAGCTTGCTAGTTTTGAGATGTAACATTAATAGCGCATTACATTTTACACTTTGGGCAATAATTAGCATCATGAATTTTTAAAGATGTTTCTTACAGCTTGAACACATGATACGGAGTCCCATTATCACAACTAGAAGGACAAAACCCTTCACCTGACACGTTTACCGCTTTGCTTGGAGCCAATATAGTTTGGAATAGACTGATCCGTGTTTGCACCTTTCTCACAATGGTAATTGATGGTTCACTTCGTGGCAACCGTTTCCTAATTTCAATGTACGGAGCAACAAGAAGTTTTACTAGTTCCCATTTCCTAATTTCAATGTACGGAGCAACAAGAAGTTTTACTAGTTCCCGTTTCCTAATTTCAATGTACGGAGCAACAAGAAGTTTTACTAGTTCCCGTTTCCTGATTTCAATGTACGGAGCTACTAGTTCCCGTTTCCTGATTTCAATGTACGGAGCAACAAGAAGTTTTACTAGTTCCCATTTCCCCTAATTTCAATGCACGGAGCAACAAGAAGTTTTACTAGTGCCCGTTTCCTGATTTCAATGTACGGAGCAACAAGAAGTTTTACTAGTTCCCGTTTCCCCTAACTTCAATGCACGGAGCAACAAGAAGTTTTACTAGTGCCCGTTTCCTGATTTCAATGTACGGAGCAACAAGAAGTTTTACTAGTTCTCGTTTCCTAATTTCAATGCACGGAGCAACAAGAAGTTTTACTAGTGCCCGTTTCCTGATTTCAATGTACGGAGCAACAAGAAGTTTTACTAGTTCCCGTTTCCTAATTTCAATGCACGGAGCAACAAGAGGTTTTTATAGTGCCCGTTTCCTGATTTCAATGTACGGAGCAACAAGAAGTTTTACTAGTTCCCGTTTCCCCTAACTTCAATGTACGGAGCAACAAGAAGTTTTACTAGTGCCCGTTTCCTGATTTCAATGTACGGAGCAACAAGAAGTTTTACTAGTTCCCTTTTCCTAATTTCAATGCACGGAGCAACAAGACGTTTTTATAGTGCCCGTTTCCTGATTTCAATGTACGGAGCAATCAGACGTCTCCCTCAAGAAATAGATGCCTCTTATGAGGAATATTTCTGTTCTATTCTGGATTGATTTCTTTCCACAGCACAATTGCTTGTAGGCGGTAGGGTCAAGCCTATTGTAAAACAATTACAGGCTAACGGTTAGTTTTATTTCTTGCATGTGTATGTGGCAATAAGCTGGAGCAATGCTAACTGCTCATTTGGTGGTATTGTAATCCAGTATCGCTGTCGGTTTTTTATCCTCCTTATTGCTTATTTTCTTATCATTGTGCATTGTGCTGAACAGCACAGTCTTCTTATTCTTCTTTGGAATGTAAGATACAACTGTGGTACCTTTTGTGAAATAGTATTTTGAACTGTGGACCTCTTCTTTGCATTATAAATTAGGAAGCTCTCTTCTCATTTTCCTCAAAAGCGCAAATTTTCTTCTGAAAAGTGCTTGATCCAAAATATAGGATGTGAAAAAAATTATCACATGTAACATTCAATCCTTTTAGTTCATAAGTCAAATCCATAACAAAGGCATACATTGGCTTTTCTCATATGCTATGTCTGATGGTTTCCCTGTGTAAATTTGTGCTTTAAGAACATATGAAGAAGTATTGACGCACAGTATTCATATCTTTATTCCATATTTGGCGGGTTTACTTGGACTATATTGTTTGAAGGGAAAGCGACCTCCGAAACCCACCAGTTGTTCAACAGAATTTTGCAAGAATTTCCAGCTACTGTTCCCATAAGTCCCTTATAGGTCCTAGTTTGTCATTGCTCTTCATGCCTGTCGATCAGACTTGTTATCAACGTAACACTCGAGATATGCGAATAAACATTTTAGTGACATTGTAGTAGGAAAAATGGCTCTACCTGGTTCTGGATCCCATAAGCTTCTTGTTGATTCTCCGTATGATTTGTAAACACCAGCTAGCAGTAGTGCACCAGTGTATACTTCTAATGTAATTTCATATAAATCTAAAGTCATCGTACACTCTTCAGTCACCAAAATTAATCATTTTCAAAACAATATTGCAAAGTGTTTTGTTCATAATTATTAGAAAAGCAGATTTTATATCACTCATTCTGAATGTAGCATATCTGGTTGGACCAGGTTTTTGTTTAATTATGTCTGCACTGGAGACTCTTCCAAGTTACGGAAAGGCTATTAAACTCCAATGAATGTTTCTATTATCTTTCAATTGAATTACTTCCACATTTGACAAATTGTTACTCCTAACCTCACTGTCTAAAGAAGAATCTTCCGATTCCGATGTAGGCCTATTTTCACTAGTACGCGGTTTTCTTCTAAAATATCTTCCAAACTATAGATACATTGCCTAATGCTTCCAATTCACTTTCAGTAGAGCAACGTTTTGTCATCGTAATATATCACCATTCACTACGATAAATAAAATTGTGTCCTCTTTTAACAGTTAAAATGACGTACATTATTTCATTCTCCTGCATTTATTTCTTCAACACTATATTTCTATTGTTGCAAAAGTAGTGTTGCGCACAGACATACACGATGGGAATTTTTTGGTAAAGTTCAACGCCCGCTTTTACTACTTGTGGCACCGCAGACAATGACAAGGAATGAAGATGGAGCACCGGTGGAATGCGATGGCGAGAGAACCCGAAGAAAACCCGCCCCTGCGCCGCTTTGTCCACCACAAATCTCACATGCGTCGCTTGGAATCGAACCCGGACCGTCTAGATGAGACCGATGGACAGCGTGGAATGTGAAACGTATTGGAAAAAATGAAATAATTTTAAATGCAAAGAACACATGTGTAACAATTTCAATTATAAAAATCAATTACAATACCCATCTCCACAAAAGTTGGGACAGTGCGAGATACATCCAAATGAACAAAATGACTGATATACACCTCTCTGGCCAATATTAAACAGACGATACATTAATAAACTGATATAATATAATGCACCAAACCATTGCGTATTGTGGCCAGGACATTGATGTTGAATGGGTATGCTGCAACACGTTCCAAAACAGTTGCGACACAGTCGAATGCACCGTTAGTAGTGGGACTGACGCGATTGATCGGGAATAATCTAGAATGATGACCGCATACTGTATTCCGTATAAATAGCAGTTGTCACTCGACTTATTCTTAATGATGGGCCGAGGCAAGCCAGTTAGCGAAGATCTTCCATGTTCGAATCATATAGGAATTCGCGGCCGCCTCTCACCTAGATCTCTTCGATCCCAAGCGATCTCATGTGAGATTTGTGGTGGACAAAGCGGCGCTGGGGCGGGGTTTCCCCCGCCATCGCATTCCACCGGTGCTCCATCTTCATTCACGTATCATCAGTGACACCGCCTGCGGTGCCATAAGTAGTTAAAGCGGGCGTTAAATACCACAAAAAATATAGTAATTCAGTAACAACGTTTCTCAGCGTGCCATAGCCAGGAGGCTTAAGCTGTCCTCATCTACAGTACATAATATTATGAAACGCTTCCGTGAAAGTGGTAAAATTACAGTTCGTAAAGGCCAAGGTAGGAAACCTATTCTGAATGCCCGAGCTCTTCGGATCCTCCGACGTCACTGCACCACGCATAGGAATGCTCCGATTACGGATATAGCCACGTGGGCCCGCACATTCTTCGGGAACCCATTATCATTGAATACTGTGCGCAGGTGGATTCACAAATGCAATTTATTATATTATGCACAGCAGAAGCCATTCATCAACAAACGCCGCAGTGTGATATAGGCTCAGGTCCATCGCAATTGGTCCCAAGCACGCTGGAAGAACATATTGTGTCCGTTGAATCAACTTTTACGATTATTTACGGAAATAATGGACAGCATATACGCAGGACCAAATACGAAAAGGATATCCCCGAGTGCTACAGGCGTTCGGTACAGAATCCAGCGTCTGTAATGGTCTGAGCTGCATGTGTGGCCAGGGACTGGGAGCCTTGCATATTTGCAATGGCACCGTCAATGCTGAAGCATATATACAGATTCTGGAACAAGCTATGTTGTCTTCTAAGACGCGCCTGTTTGGTCGACGCCATTGTATATTTCAACAAGGCAACGCCAAACCTTATATAGGGCGAATAACCTCTGCATGGCTACGTAGGCAGCACATTCGTAAGATCTGCCAATAGAAAATCTTGGCGTATTGTGAAACAGTGACGATCCCGGACGACAGAACAGCTGAAAACCTACATACAGCAGGAATGGGACAGTATTCCGGTTGCGGTGGTAGAAAGATTGGTATCCTCGATGATCAGAAGAATTGAGTGTGTTATTAAGAGAGGTGAAGCCATACCGCGGTAAAAGCAGTGTTGTCCCGACGTTTTTGGAGTGTGTTGCATGTGCCAAAAAGGACAACCACCTGTATCTTTATTTAAGCATATCATAGATGCGATCCAATGCCTTAATGTTTAGTTTATTTAGTTTATGTATTGTATTGTGTTGATATAAACATATTCCAAACAAATATTGGTGTGTTATTCATATATTTCGCTCTGTTCCAACTTTTGTTGAAATGAGTATTGTATAATCAATTATAAAAATCTGAAATATGTATTTTTAAAAGGTATTTCAAGGTTTTATGAGTAGTAGATGAAGAGAAACGAGTACATAAAATTACAAGCATCAGCTATTAAATTTAAATTAGTATAATGATACATTTTTTGTCGGTCATATTGACCCAAAGATAACAGCAAGGCTAAATGCGGTCTTTGGGGTGGGAATTCTAACCCTTATTTCCAATGAAATCTTCGTATCGAATTTTAGTCGAAAACGATACTTTCTCGTACTGTGGATATCTAAAATGCAAAAACTCCTGGACACTCCAATCTACTGAAGTAGATTGAAGAGCATTTCCTAATATACTAATTACTAGCTTTCGCAGCTAATAATGACGGAATACATCGTGTTTCTACACCCAAGCAACATCTGTAAATTTATTATATGCGAGACATCACCCACAAGTAGTGGAAATAAAACCTGATTTTCTTTAGTGCCAATTGACACTTGTTAGGCCTATCCGGAGAACAACCTTGTAGATGTAATTGCCTATAAGGCACGGTTCCATCCCGCATTTGGGGAAATTTGCTGTTGCATAATTATAGGCCGCCGCAGTTTGGATTATGCGAAGTGTAACATTCATATGAGCGCAATATCTTACCTACAGTGATTCCCATAAACATTCGGTTTTGTGATATTTGAAACCACCGACTTATCATTACATTTAATTCATTTAAAAATTGTTCGTAGTAACCAAAGTAACAGCACCCTTTAACGTCCAAGGACATATACTTCCATATCAAACTAACATTGGTCTTCTTTTGTCAATATTTTAAATAACATAAATAACTGAAAACCTTTACCGAAAAAACCACATAAAACATATGCTCATAAACATTCGGTTTTCACTTTAGTACTGCACTTTGTATCCATCAGTATTTATTTGGAAGCCCCTTTTGACGTAAACCAGCATTCAGACGGTTTGGCATACTGGACACTAACTTCTGAGTGTAGTCGGAACTAACATTGTTCCATTCTTCTATCAGTCTTCTCTTAAGTTCCACGGCTGAGGTAATTGGAGAAGTTCTTATCCTGCGGTCAAGTTTGTCCCACAAATGCGATTTAAATATGGTGACTGCGCCTGGGTTTGAATTTACCTTGGGACAATTGTACAGCAGCCAGGAACGCACTTCATAGGCCGTGTGTTTGGGATCGTTATCCTGGCAAAACTTGAATGTTTCCAATATCCATAACTTCTCAGCACTTTTCCGCAAATTGTCTTTAAGCAACTATAAATATTAATGTTTGTTCAGAATATCTTCAATAAATAAAAACTCTCCAGGTCCAATAGCAAAAATACAGTCCCAAATCATCATACCTCCTCCACCAAGCTTCACATTTGGTTGCAGGTTTATTTTTCGTAGCTCTGGATTAGGTCTTCGCCACACCATAGTCCTTCCACCTAACCCAAAAACTTTATAGGGGACTCTCAACAATGAAGATAGCATCATTCCACCAATTTTTGTCCTTTTCACTGTACTGCTTAGCAAAGTTAAGTCTCTTTCTCCTATTTACTTTGCTGACGTGTGGTTTCTTCCTGGCTACTCTTCCATTAAATGCTTGTGTTTTTAGTGTCCTAATTGTTTGTGGACTGACCTGCTTGTTCCACTGCTCACTCACCTGTGCGGCAATCTGTGGGGCAGTTAATTTTGGATTTATCTTTATTTTTCTAACTATAGCACGTTCTTCTTTGCTTGTTATTTTTTTGGCCAACCTGGTTGGTGGTACAAATTCCACTCTTGTCTTCAGTTTTGTACCTCCTAATGATGTCACCAACAGTACTCTTGGGAATTTGTAACATATTAGCAATTTCTGTATATTTACGGCCTTTAGCATGATGAAATATGCAAAGTTGCCTTATTTCGAAAATGGTGTTAGGTACTCTTCGGGGCATTTGACTTTGCGTTTGTGTTTAACTCAAGCAACACACTTCCACATGGCTGAGCAACCTAAGACTATTGAGTGCTCACCTTTTCCGTAAGTAAGGTAAAATCAAATTGAAGGAGGTTGAAACCGAATGATTATGAGCGGTGACATCTGTTGGTCTCGGTGTAAACAAAAGTTTTCTTTCTTACTGTATAACGGAAGTAAATTATTCTATATCGATCGTAAACTAGAAATATATGTCTATTTTCAAAAAATAAATTACTAGAAAATATTGTTTAGATGTGAGAGAAAAGAAATCCAAAAATAATTAATTCGACAAAACCGAATGATTATGGGAGTCACTGTATGCGCTCAAACAAAAGTAAAGAATTTTCCTTTCTTAGCTATTACATTCGGAAACCATGCAGATTACGAAACAGGACACGATTGTCGTAACAAGGGATATGGTTTGATCGACTTTCTCGACACCCGACACTCCAGTTGAATTCGATTATCACGCTCCGGGTTAACAATGGTCGTGATGCCTGATGGGAAACAATGGCATTGCGCAAGAATAGGTTTAGTGAAAGGAAACCGGCTTCGCTTCTTCTGCAAGATAGTGCACCCATAGCATTCGGATGGTCGCAAATATATACCTACATTTATCTGGTGAAATTACCGAGATCGGGATCCAAAACTGGTTCTGCGGCTTACTTACACAGTAGATTTAAACTTCAAAATCTCGGAGATGTGCTCCTACAGGCTCACTGACCCACAAATATTAGTTAGGATGAAAGTGAAGATGATGAACGACTTTTCAATGTACAATACTGCTTTCCAACTCGGACCCAAAGGCGAAAATTCTGATATCTACAATTGTGAACTTTGATAAAATAGCTACATTAGAAAGTAACTCAATCATCACGGTTAAAAAAGAACAGTTCCAACTTAAATAAAAAAAAAAAAAAAAAAAAACACACACACACACACAGTTTCAACATTTAATACGGAAATATAAGCTGATAAAACTTCGGTGCTGGCATTTTAGGAAATATAAAATTTCATGCAAAAGCATTATAAATAATGCATTAGAAAACGAATAAATTAATTTTTATTACAGTCACAACTTCCCTGAAGAAGAAGAAAGTCTTTGAAACGTTGGAATTTGAATCCTTCACCTGGCTGGAAGCTCAAGAATATTTTTGGCCATTATTTATTATCTACGACAGTGGTACCAGACTCCAATGAAAACACCACGTTTATCGCCCTCCGTGGTGTAATGGTTATTATGTTAACTTCATATACCCGGCGGAAGACGATGTACTTTTTCGGGTGTAAAAATCCTTAGTATGGCTTTCTTCGAAAAGGAAGTAAAGCCGTTGGTCCACTGTCGTACGGCACGTAAAAGAACCTCAAACATGATGGAGAGGCCTCTGAGCAAAATTAAGCGGTATTTCACGCCCAATTTAAAATGAGACGCTAAGAACTACAGCATCCATAAATAACATGCCATTTACATTTAAAACCACATTACCATGGTACCAGATGGGCTAAACAAAATTTTGTTATATACTTCAAGAGCACGAAGAAATTTAGGACATCTAAAACAATCCTGGTATGGGACCGTAAGAGGACCAATAGCGTCTAATAAATGAAGGATTATGATATATAAAAATTTTTACGTGATGTACAAATAAACGCTCGGAGAATGTTGCATAATAAATTCAGAAACATTTATATCAACATTAATGGAAAATACCTGCAAAACATTTTTCTTCCTAGTAATTGTCATATTTCGAAGCAAAATGAATTAATACTACTTATTGCGAAACTCAGAAAACACTGACATGAGAAAAAAAAAACCTAAAAAAGCTATTTGGCTCCGTAGAGGTTAACTGCCACATTTTTATGCAGGAGTTAGGGAAAAAACCCAAATTTCAACAGAAGCACGAACAATGGAATTAGCCTAAGTTTATGAATCCCGATTTTAAGATGGCAGACGACACTGAACACTGCTCTAGCAAACAATAAAAATTACGCACTGACTAAATTATTAAACACCCTAAATGTATAATGATGGTATAGTCCGGAACAATACGGGAACAAAAACTAAATGATGGAATATTTCGGAAAATTGCTTACACACGGGGTCTTTTTATTGGTAATATTTAGAAAATGAGCTTCCATTCGCAAGCCAGAACAGTTTAAGGTATAAAATTTAACCACAAAAAAAAAAAAAAACGTTAACATTCGGCAATTTGCGCTATTTCGGAGCGCTTGAGATATTAAAATAAGTAATGGATACAAACAGTACACAAATTTGGAATCATTTTCGACTAATTTTTAAGTTAATAAATTTTTACTTGGACAGGGGAACAAAACGACGCAGAACCCCTCTGAGGAACACCGGGCTTTTTTTTTTTTTTTTTTTTCCTTCCTTCCTGGCTGGTCAAATGTAGAAAAAAGCAAATTATAATCTTCAGTAATAAAGGAAAATAAGCAAATAAGCCTCGTATACACAAACTTTAATTAATATGCACTAGCACTTCTGTTATGCCAAGTACTTGGTTACCTGCAACTGACAATATTTTCTTGGCAACGCTGCACTTGCGGCAAGCGTTGTACACAGCCTAGTGCACATGAATGTTAATAAGCTCTTTAAATGGGAATAATAGATTTGAGAACAGCAATTGCAACTGGGCAAAAATTAGAATATGAAATCACATTTCCTAGGCTTCCTCTTACCTTAGCGGTTTTCTATCCGTAATTTTATTTAAAATGTGACGTTAAAAGCAAGCATAGCAGAGGTTTTACAGTAAATCTTTATGTTTAAGGAAAAACTGAATACTATTTCTGTACTATGCACCGAAAACTGCTTTATTTTGCAACGTAAAGTAACTCAGAATTAAATACAAGACAACCTAAATATATATTTCGTTTACTCTTCCGTCGGAACAAAAAGAGTTCCTACTCATCGCACGGAAATGCTCCCTAACAGAGTGTATTCAAGAAAAACGTAACTGCTCTTTGAACTTTTCATATATCTTGTATCTGTACAAATATATATATGCACCCCATCCATGATGTCTGTAGTGGACCGAGATGGGGGATGCAGCGGCCCGGGTGGTAGGCCAAGGCTCCCCGTGAGCTGTCGTGCCATGGAGTTATATATGTTATAATTAGCTGAAAAACTCAAAAGTCATAGCCGGGGTTTTGAAAACGGCATTCTCGCTCACCATTCAGCTACAAGATGCCGGTAGGGCGCTAAATTCTCGCGATTTACTCGATAGACAAACCAATATGCATAGGTATCACCTCGGAGATAAACGTTTCTGTACTGTCCATGCAAATAGAAAACAGTGTAATGCGCAGTGGCATGATTTGATTGCCAACAGTTGATGTTGATGGTCCAGTTTGAGACAGTTCAGCTTCATTAACCAACATCTGGTTACAACTACCTGCACTGGAATTGAGCGATCAGCTACGAAGGATGAAAGAAAATCAGTCTGAAAATACACCTCTATCCTAGGGAAATGTACGTGCCTTTTTGAAGCCATTTATGATGCTGCTTATAGTAAAATGATAGGGAGTATATTAGCCCCACAATCTCAGCAAAATCAAAATGTTTTGCCTGGATTGTGCAAATGCCATGTATAAACAGCTTGATCATAATAAACTTTAAGAGACATGCAGTGGCTGGAGTTTAGATATGTGATGTATGCGGTGGGAAAGTCAACATCACAACTCCAGCTTCAGATGCCCGTTCTATGTCTTCCACTGAAAGATGAGTTTCGTGATTATCAATAAGTAACACAATACGGCCATCTTTGATGGTTTTAAATGTTTTATAAAGTGTTTTAGAAAGGCAAATAAAAAGAATCATTTGACCAACCAGAAGATTTAGCTCCACCTAATTGTTCCAGGAGGGGCCCCTATTAAAATACAATTTTTAAAATGCACAATTAAAATGTGGGAAAATTAGCATAGGTGGAATATGGTTCCCAAACGCATTTATGCATGTATTAAGTGTTACCAATTGGTCACGCTCTGCTGACGAACTGCCAAGTTGTTTCCAAGTTGTTTCACTCCTTTTGGTCCCACTACTTTTGGTGGAGTTTGAATCGTCGTAAGGCCGGTTTCATCTTGTTTGCAAATTCTTTCTGGAGGAAACGGGTCAACACGTTCATGTACATTTTGAAGAATGTCAAAAAAACTCACCAACTTGTATTTATTGAAGCTCGTTGATTGAGACAAGCTAGTAGCTTCGGCCTTCCGAATAGATAGATACTTGGCATACCGTTTCATGTCGTCTCCTTAGCGCGGTGGTAGCGCACCTGCCTACCAAGCGGGGGACCTGGGTTCGATCCCCAGTACCGGCGTGGGGATTTTTCCCCCGCTGGGAGACCTGGAGCGGGGTGCACTCAGCCTCGTGAGGTCCCTGGGGGGCCAATTGAGGAGCTACTTGATTGAGAAGTAACGGCTCCAGGTCGTGAGGACCGCATTAACCGGCCGGGAGGGGCTCGAGGCGCTGACCACGTCTCACCCTCCAATACTGCACCCCATCCATGACGTCTGTAGTGGACCGAGATGGGGGACGCAGCGGCCGGGCGGTAGGCCAAGGCTCCCCGTGAGCTGTCGTGCCATGGAGTTATTGTTATACCGTTTCATGAAGAGTCTAATCCATTCTTCACCAGCAATTTTCTCTTCATCCCATTTTTTGGGATATTTCTTTTTATTTGCAAATGAAAATTTGTAAGCAAGCAAGCGAACCCACTTTTTTGTAAGCCCATATTGCATTTTTGCATTTGTCTTAATATATTGTACTATGCATTGCTCTTCATTGTCATTTAAAACTCTGTGTACATCACACTTCACACCATAAGTTTCTTTCTCAGAAGCCTTGAACGACTGATGATGTACTAGAGTGGGTAATTTTACTCTGCATGCCTCTTTAATTGATATGCTTTTATCTAGTTGTGAGCAGACAGCTTTAACATTTTTCCTCATTATGTTATCACAATATACGAACGCCGTTTTTTACAATAGGATCAAGTAAAACACTGAAACAAAAGTTTTTGATGAAGTGTAATATTAGTTTGTCTATGTACCTACCATTAATCCACGTTACAAGTTTCTTCTGATATGAAAAACGCCTATAACAATCTTATACAACTTTGGGATTCGTGCATTAGACAAAGCGTCTATTAGCCACTTTTATAGAGTGAACGTCGTAGTAATAAAGGGGGAGAGAATAACGGCACGTTATGACGTCACAGGCCTGGAAGGTGCGAGCGGGTCAACTTCCCACAATGCTGTGCAGGAGGCACGGATCATTTCTTGACTTCCAATCGTGACACACTAACACGCACACCCCGCAATGGAATAGATGCGTTCGCTCTCGCTCAGTTGAAAAGTAATTATCTGGCTATTATCATTAACCTGTAGAAAAAAACCAGGGCATCGAATAAAGGTAGAAATCTGAAATTTCTAAGTTTTATGCTATTAGATATGCTCTGTATACAGAGCTCATGTATTTAACATAAATGCGCGTTTTAAAATATTTGGAAATAACTTAAAAGAATTTCGTCCGATGCATAAATAACCGATTACAACTATTCTACAGATTGCTTTGACATATCTTGCTATAATGTTTTATTTCATTATATTTTTTTTGAACTGATACTACCGGAACTGAATATACTTTAATCAACAGTTAATCAAATATATTAATATATAAGAAAACTATTTCAAACCCGGACATTGGCATATTTGTTAGCCATAGATATTATGTGCAATCACAAAACAAAAGAAGTCAGTTTCTTCCATTTTTTCAGTACGGGTATTCGAAACATCCTACATCTTAAATTATTCTAACTTTATTCAAGCAAAATTCTGTTAATACTCTTACAATGCTCACAACACATGAACGCTTATATATAATCCACTGTTCAAATTTTCAAACCGATCATTTTAAACGAAAAAGGCAACATAGAATATTATACAACGATGAAATTTGCTGTGTGCTGAGCATTAAGACAAAGTGAAATAGTAGGAACCTTATGAACGCACAAGCGCGCTCACACTCGCTCGCATACATTTTTATTTAAAGCATTTGGGTATGTTACAAGACAGTTTGGTTATACACGTGTGGAAGGCAGCAAACGCAATAAAAAAAAAAAGCAATTATTTAAATAAATGAAAATACTTCGCATAATTAAATTGTGATTATTCGGTAGATATGTATTAGTAGCTGCCACAGACATTCGCATTAAAGTGCCTCTCCGGGAAAGGGCTCCGATCCTGCCGCTCACTTATGCTGTTCGGTTGTTTTTTTCTTTCTTTTCTTTTCTCCCTTCTCCTCTGGGAGTTCTTTGTTAATTGGCTGGCAACACACCGCTGCGGTGAAGCACAATGTCACGCGTGAAGGCAAAACAGTTGAATCACGATGTTACAATACGTGCTCCTGCGGCGATTTCTACGTCCTTCTCAGCTGCATCAGCTGACCTTATTTGTGAATCTGATCCCTACTACTGAACTGAGCTTGTCAGAATGAAACGCCATAAATGAAGAATATTCATAGAACCCCATGCCACTTTTCACCATTGCTGATTGAACAGGATAGAAGAATGCTCGCAAAACGGCGTCAAGATATACAGCATATAGTTTTGTTCGTCAAAACAATGCAGTTCATCCTTGGAAATGCCAAGTTAAAAATGTATTTTTCTTTCTTTGCAAAATCAGATACCAATAGTTTTGATAAAATATTGCACGTTTGTTTTTATAAATAATTTTAATGCCTAAATTTCTAACTGTTTTTCGTCAAAGCCCTTAAATTACAGATGGCAAAAAAATGGAAACTTTTTGTAAAATCCGATATCCAAGTGTTGCAACCAGCTCGATAATGGCAGTATTTTTTATTCTTTTCTTGCCAATTGCAGATGTTTCTACAAGCGAATAAATTAACAAAAAGCGAGAAGAGCATTTTCATGCACTTCTCTCAAAAATGGGCTTACTTTTTTCCAGATTATGAAAGCACTTCCAATCAGAATTCCCTGTGAGAGGAAGAATCAAATAATTGAATAAGAAGCTATAAACTTCTGCAAACATCAGCTTAGCAGGCGTTAGGAAAGAAGAGAAATGCCGCAAGCAGAGCACTGAGAAGATAAATTCCAATAATATATTTTTAAATGCTTTATTACAAAAATTGTACACTATTAAAAACAAATTAGGGTACAACGATTAACACATAAGTGTCAATGTATCTGTAGGGGAAAAGTTTTGTGTACAGGCTCATATGAATTAATAATTAATTATAATTAATACTAAAGAAAGTAAATGTAAGGTATATATGCAATGGAGATGAAGTAAAATAGCTCTGCTGTATACCCCTGGAAATTCCATTAAATTATCAGCATGGTTTTGAAATGTTACAGAAAACAAAAGGCAAGCGATATTACTGTGTGCTGCTTTATTTATTTACTGAATATACAAGTACATAAAACCCCATTTCAGCCAAGGTATGCTTAAAATACAAATGCATTTACTATATTAAGTAAGTAGGATCCTCAGGCTAGATCCTCTCACCAAAGTGGCCCGAGTTCAATCCCAAGGGAACGTATGTAGGATTTGTGATGGACAAAGTGGCGCAGGGGCGGGTTTCTCCTGGTTTTCCGATTCTCTCGCCATCGCACTCCACCTGGCGGGTAAAAGCGGGCTTAACACTACCCAAAACAAAAACAAAAATAGGCTGGATGCAGGTTATGCTGGTGAAAGAAAACGAGAATAACTATTATATTATAAAAAGAATACTATAGCGGTTTATAAATAGAACATAACAAGTTTTGGAATTCCCTATGACAATTTTTTTTCTCTAAATCTCTCATATAGTGTTTGCAAAATCTAATATTACAAAAATTTAAGTGTGCACCGTGTTTGTTACTCTTTGTCTAAGATTCTATCTTATGTCCAAGTCGAACTTGCCTACATCGAATTTTCCGCAGGTTCTTTAGCAGTTTTTGCTGTGGATGAATGGACCTCTGAACTAGTTGGATGTGCTACTTTACCATGATTCCAGTTTGGCAGCTGGAAGGTCATGGCCTGGGCTCTCTCAGTCTCCAGTAATGTCCATATGCATTGCGGCCTGCCTAACTTGTAATTATATGGAAGATAAAACACATTTTTTCGCACTGCCTTTTGTCTGCAAACCCTATCACCTTGTTTTTGCTCGCCTCGGCCCACTTCGGTGGCTCGATCGGTCAGATCGACTTGGGTGTGTATGACCCCGACTATTATTTCTTCTTTTTTCCCCCCAAACAAGTCCAACAGCTTCCGATTATCTTGCCTGGAAAGATGGACTGCTGAACGGAGCAAGACCGCAGGCATGTCTCCACCTTCATGACACAAGTACGTACATTTTACGTACTGCACGTTTTGTCTATCTCATTTACCAATTATACAAGTCATCCAAAATGAAAAGATCTTCATAGGCTATTCCCAGAAAATTCAAGATATACATTTTGTTCTGTAAATTTCTTCAATGTGCGGTATTTCAAATAGCCATTTTTTATAAAATAACAAATTTCGAAAAATTCCTTCCATGTAAAGGAATTTGGGGGGGGGGGGGATTTTCCTGAGAATCTGTCGCAATCTTGCAGGTTACTAAACTTAAATACCAAGTGTTATTTAACTTTTGTTGTTCTTTAAGCTATGCTGTCCACGGCTGCATGGGCGCACGCGCACAGCGCATGCGCGCACACACACACCCACACACACACACGCGCACACACACACACACACACACACACACACACACACACACACACACACGGACCTTTCCCTAAACATTTTTTTTTCTCAGGAGTGCTCAAAGTGTATTTCAGGTAACATTTTTGGATGGAATGCAATACCTTTTCTACCTACTATATAGATTACACTGGTACAGAAACTAAAAATTCAGCATAGGTGATGCAGATAATATTAATAGGACTAAATATGCCTTACATGTGCTACGAGTAAGATTCAAAAATATTTCACTCATTACGAAAAATGTAATTTTACCCTTATAGCCTTTATAGCATCTAGACGTTTTATCACCGATTATTGAATGCTAATGAAATTAACCCTTAATATACGCAGCAACAGCAGCGCATACATTTTCTGAATGTTAAGCTATTTACTATTTAAGTGGGCATGTTTCAAAAACTACTTGTGATATATACCCGAAATTTTGAGTGCAAATGTAGAACGAAAAACATATCTTACACTACTATTATAAAATATGTGTATAGTTACATATCCTTTTACAAACGTATATTATAACAAGATATAATTTATTGGCAAATCATGCTCTTACCAATTCTGAAAATTTTACTGCATTAGGACAGCTTCACCGACTAGCTTGATTTTGTGCTAGATCAAGCAGATTTTCTCCTAGAATGCAGTGAATTAGTGATAGCAGTGCATGGTCTCTCTTCCTGCAGCGAGTAGTGTGTCAGATTATAATATGGGGAAGAAAAAACATTCCAACACGCAGGCTGTCGACTCCTATGTTTATGCCTGCCTAAAAGGAATCTTTCTTTTTTATAGAAAGTGGCGGAATAATTGTTTAGTTTGTAGCAAAGTTCTGCACTCAACCAGAAAATTCAATTTGCAACGGCATTTCGCAATCCACGCTAGTGAATATGACAGTTACCAAGGAGAAGACAATTCTTTCGAATTGTGTTAGATATACATTAATTACCAATATATATGTATATATAAACTTCATATTTACTGCTATAAATTGAACATTTTTCGTCACAAATTAATTTTATAATGCTCTTGCAATAGTATTGAGCAAGTTGAAGATGTTATTTTACTAGTTAATACTGTGATACTAAAATTGTCTTTTTTTTTTTTGCAATTGTTTATATTACGACCACCAAACCTATCTAAACATTTGCTTCTTACTTAATTTCAACTAAATAAGGATACTTACTTATCTTACTATCAGATCGAAACTGATTACAATTAATTTGCTTCTTACTTCAATAATTTAAGTACTAATTAGCAACATTATAATTGAAAATTGTTCTACCAATCATGAACCAATCTTATCATACATAAATCATATTGGTATATAAACCTATGAAAATATGTTATACACCCAAATGGTGAGTTTCCTAAAGAAAGTTTGGTTAAACTACTGACTCTAGATAAAGGGATAGACGTTTCTAACTAAAATAATAGTGATAAGGAGATAATATAACAAATCCCAAAGGTTTAGGTGTTAAGGCAAGTACAACCCGATTCCTTCACTACGACAGTCAACTCATGAAAGATGGAGTACTTCAAACGCAAAATGTTGCTTACTGCCACTGCACTGAAAGAACTGTCTGTTTCTACTTTCCGTGCAGTTGGTCAACGCAGTGCACAGTAGGCGATTCAGAGGAGCATCGAGCAAAGTTGTTCACCAGTTAGTGAACATCAGATTTAGGAGCAAAACTTGAAAATTTTAAACCTTTCTGTGATCGATGCACTTCAATCCAAAGTAGCATTTTTTTTTTTTTTTTTGCGTGGAAATTGGCAATTAGAAAAAAACTTTTCGACTGGGAATTAATGTTTAATAATACTCCAAAAGATCTATTATGAACCTTTATAGGGTTATCGAACTGATTCAAACTACAATCTGACACGGTGAGTGCGGTTCGACTGGCGTGTGACGGGAGAAAGTCCTGCTGCCTCTTCATGCTCCATCGAGGTGTTGTGCAACTCAATTGTTGCGCCAACAATTGCAACGTGAATGGCAGTCGTGCCAACCTTAAAACTGTTAATCGCGATTAGCAGTCAAGGAATTTAAGGATTGGCAGCAAGAAACCACAAATCTGTCAGAGAATATTGCGCCAGAATATCTGATTCTGATTTGCATCAATAGAAAGCACGAATACAGGTGCTATGAGAATAAAGCATAATGGTTAGGCGATCAAAGGGATATCACAAAGTGCAATATCCTCCCGGCACGTTTTAGCTGTGGAAGAGCCGGTTACTGTAATTTTGAGGTTGAGTGCGCCCTCCGCGTATGTGAATTTTTTTTTTTATAATATCTGCCTAATCCGAGAGTGCAAATACAACTTTAGAAGCAATACTTCAACCTGTAGTTTATGCCAGATGTTAACCTTTCTCTATGCATGAATTTAAACTGAAATGTAATTATTCCTGTGCTCGTGCAGTTCCAAATCGCTTGTGTTGCAGGCATCGCACTGCCAGATGTATCAGGATAATTAAACTCAACGGATGCGCAGAACACTTTCAAAATCGGCGACTTGAAATTGCTAACGTTGCTGTCACTCTTTATGTGAATAAGAGCCACCACTTACTGCCACCACCACAAAATCTTAAATATTGCCAGAATTGGTATGGAACTAACAACATTAATGTAAACAGTTATTCTTTTGTCAAAATATTTTGAGACAGATCAAGTTGTTCGTACCCAGGTCGGTTACATGTGACACCATTTTGTAATAGCCGTCAGTGCAACCATGTGACCAAGCACATGTTGCACGCTATAGATCGTTGGTGTTTTCCTTATATTTAACTTCAATTACTGACCTCTATGGACCAACGTACTTACGTATTGGTCATGTATTACTCTGGGCCTGATTAAATCTCCCTAACTAATTATACCATGAAAATTCCTAAATGTCATCAAAGCAAAATGTTATATCGTGTCCTGGTCTTCGCAGATCACATTTATTACACACTCTGTATCGTAAAGCTGGATCCAAAACGTTTATCCTTTTTGGATAAACAATTGATTTACCATATTATTCAGATTATTTGTTATAATATTGGTCACAAATTGATCTGCCCAGCAAAATAACGGAACAAAAAATGAAAATGTGTTTCTGTGTATTACTTTCTCACTCAACATGACCGAAACAACTGGTATGAGCTTTATTAATATATCTACGCTGGTATATATATTATTGCATATTAAAAAAATGATACACATGACTTCCTCTAGCTGTTCCACAAATAATTCTTACAAAAGATTATTCTTTTATTTACTTTATGCTAATAGAGATAAACATTAGTAGAAATAGTCTTTTTACTTGCTTCCTTATATGTAGAAGCGAAATAAAGAAACACACTAGACTAAAAGGGCAGTCAGATCTTTTAAAAGTTATCACTATCTGAAACAGTTTAAATTCGGTTCTCTTTTGCATTCCCGGGAGTAACACAAAAGAGATGAAAGAAAGGCGACTTCCCGCTTAAGAAAAGTTTTAAGTGGTTTAAAATTGAAATCAATAAAAGGAATATCTCGGAAACGGTTAATTTTACATTAAAAAATCAGTTATACGACATAAATTATGTATTTTAATGAGATCTATATTTTAGTGTAGCAAGTTTTTTTCCTATCTCTTACGGTTTACGAGTTATCCAGAATGAAGAGGTCTTCAGAGGCTATTCCCAGAAAATTCAAGGTATACTTTTTATTGGTCTTGTAAATATCTTTAATATGCGGTATTTTAATCAAAATTGTTACAGCCATTTTTTGAGAAAATCAAACTTTGAAAAAGGTCCCACATTCGGATAGTTGGGGTGGGGGTGGAGAGATTTACTTGAAAATCTTTCCTGAACTTAAAAACCAAGTTGGGTATTTAACCGACTTTTCTTTTGGAGCTATGCTGCACACACGCACAGACATTAATTTCCTGAAGAAAAAAAAATTTTATTCAGGATGTTTTAAAACATGTATTTTTGTTGAAATTCGGTATCGAATTTTTGGGTGGAATACAATACATTCTCTATCTGACGTGCTAGAGAAAGTAATAGCTTGTCAAATAACATATATAGTAGTTTCATTTGAAACACAAAATGTGTCACACCATACTTTTCCCAAATTAGAATAAGTCCTAATGGGTCATGAAGTTTAAAAAAAAAAAAAAAAAATTCGCTTGTTATTGCGCTTTTCGAAAAATTATACCACAGAAGTGAATGCGTTTAATATTTGTGATAACTTTTGCTTCTTAAAAATGTCGAAGGAGTTAATATTTTATAAGCTACACTAATCTGTAGTTACCATCTTTCGTGTGTATAAGTCGTTCTGAAACACATTCAGCTCGTCTGTTTGCAGTGGTAGTAGCGAGTCTGCCTGATGTTTTAGAGATTCCGAGTTCGAATCTCGGTTAGGGTAATGCTTTTTCCTGTTTTCCCTTATCTCGAGAAGACGAACGTAGGACAACTTTAAGCTCCATGGGCTCTGGGTTCACTTGAGCATCAATTCATTCATCGTACAATATGGCCTACCAGGTTAAAGGGACTTACACACACACACTCACATACACACACAATGATATTTATGAAACAATAACTAAAACACTAAATTAAATCTTTCAAATTCGAGATAAACAAAATTTATAATTCATTTCAATATACTATATTGTTAAAAATTGAGTTTTTAATCAGTTTGGATTTAGAGATAATCCTGTAAATTATTCATTGATATTTTACTCTCGTTTTTTCCTCGTTTCATGGGAAATCATATAGTTCAATTTATAACCCTCAGAAAACTTGGCTCAATTACAAGTTTCCAAAAGAGCACAGTGCATTACGGCAGTCAGAGAGGGGAAATAGCTGAGGAGCAGGAACTGAAACCGAAACATTGGGAGACCGAGAAAGATGGCACACAGAAAAGAGTTTCGTTAGTTAAAATAACGTAAACACAATGGATGTTTTAAAAAGTTTCTTAAAACCCTGGCGATACTTTCAGAATTCAGATGAAACAGCTGGACGTCAAATTAGTTCTGAAGAACTTGTGTAGAGACGCAGGAGTTACACCATTTCAGTGTGAGCGTCAAATTACAACAATTTCAGTGAACAAATTAACCGAATTCTTTCGGCGTAGAACAAAGGAATTACAAATTCACATTTTCACTCCTGTCTTGGCTTTCTCAGGATATGAGCTAACCTCTAGCCTTTGCCTATCCTTGATGGAAGTACCAGGTAAGCACGGGGCAAGTGCCGTTGTTAGGAATTTCTTCCGCTGGCGATGACCCTTCGACCTTCCAGCAATATCCCTCTATCTGCTTCGCGGCAGTTGGGGCATAAGGGTCACTACTTCTTTTGCCACGCATAAGAAGTGAACCTTATACGTATGCAGGCTACGACTGCCGTTGCTATGGAAACGCACACAAGTTCACTGTACTGGACGATAGAGTTCACTAAACACCGCGCATCACAATTGCCAACGTTTGTAAAATCAGCTTCTATTTCTTTTCTAACCACGAGCGATGAGCGTGGAAAAAGTACCAACCAAACAGTGCAACTAGTCGGGTATCAATTGGGATAGAGCGCAACCAGTCTCGTTCCATTTCTATTGCTAATCATAATCTTTCAAAATTAAAAATATAGTTGTGATACTTAATCATTTACCTCCGCTCTAGAAATGGAGATTTTTTTCTTTTCATTTTCTCTATCAAATATGAACAATGCCCATAGTAGATGGAGAAGATAGTTTATTCCACCCATAATTAAGGTACAGAGATTTCATCGGAAATACATGTTTTGAGGAATCTAAGAAAAGTAACTTTTAGAAAAAGGTCTGGGTGAGTGTCTGTGTGTGGTATCCGTGGACAGCATAACTCAAAAACGAAAATTCGGTTAAACACCAAACTTGGTATCTTCCAAGGATGCGACACGAAGATTTTCGGGAAAATCCACCCACCCCACACTACCGTTCACATGGAAAATTTTTCGAAAATTTTGATTTTCTCGAAACTAGCTCTAACCATTTTGATATCATATGTTTTACGATACTTTTACTACAAACTAAATGTATATCTTGCCATCTTCGGTGGTATAATGGTTACCATGCTAGCCTCTTGCACCCAAGGTCACTGGCTCAAAACCGGGAAGATAATGGATTTCTCCCCCTTTTTTTTTTATATAAAATCGATCCCTTTTAGGGAAAGCTTCTCAGGCATTGTGCACCACTTCTCAAGCCTTCTTTTTTTTTTTTTTTTTTAAATGCAGTTCCCGAGTCTGATCGGGACTCCGACACTGTATACCCTACTTTTTATTTACCTAATTTGTTTACCTTGATTACTATATGATTACTGAATTTCTGTTTTACTTTTTACACACACATACAGCACCCATGCCCAAGGCGGGACTCGAACCCACGATCCCCTGCGCTGCGAAACACCAAAGCCAGACGGGGACCGGCCTTCCTTTTTTTTTTTTCTTTTTTTTTTTTTTTATATATAACAGTAACGGAGTCTGATCAGGACTCCGGTACTGTATCCCTATTTACATTTCCCCCCGTAGGTTTTACTGATTACTGGTTTACTGGTTTTACTGTTCCTTTTACAAACATATACACATTGCACAAACATATAACATCCATGCCCAAGGCGGGACTCGAACCCACGATCCCCTGCCCACGAAGCACCAAAGCGAGACGCTTTAGCGAGCGTGGTCATGGGGACCGGCCTCCTTCGGAAGAGAATTAAAGTAAAGCCGTTGGTCCCGTGTTGTACACTTACGGTACCTAAAATAACCTCAAATCTGATAAATAGGCCTCCGAGCAAAATTAAGCAGTATTTCACGCACAACATAAAATGGGACGCTAAGAACCACAGTAGTTAGAGAGCGTCTACAAACAAAACTCCATTTCCATTTCCATTTTTCTGGGGATGACCTATAAAAAACCTGTTCCTTCAGGGTGGATTTTATATAACTGGTAAACCGTAAGAGACAGACAAAAAACTGCTGCAAAAAATGCAGATTTTTTAAATTAATTTCCGAGATATTCTTGTTATAAGTTTATATTTTAAACTACTTAAAACTTTTCTAAAACAAGAAGCGATCTTTCATTTCATATTTCTATTGTTTTACTCCTGGTCTTGGAAAGATAACCGAATTTGAATAATAAACACATAGCGGCAGCTTCGCGTAGGCTAGTGTGTTACATTTCTGGTAATCTTTATTTTGATTATTATGTAGAAAACAATTTAATTGTTTCATTCGTGTTGCCCTTTTTAACTTCTATGGTCGTATCGGGAGCTTTGACTTTTGAAACAATTCATATATACACTGTGGAGTATTGCCATTAGGTTAATCATTTTATATGATTAAACAATGCATATTTACTCTCAATGCAAACTTCCAGACTCTGTGGAATGGAAAATGATTCTGGTTAAAGAAAAATTCCCCACTCCAGCCGGGAATCGAGCTCGGGACTCCGGGTAAGAAGTCAGCTCGCTAACCATTCGACCACGGAGGCAAACTAATACATATTATATTTGTTTGTCTGCGGAACAGATAGAGAAAATTATGTGAATGAAACACAACAGGTTTTTGTTAAAAACGTCAACATATTTTAAATACCAACATTAAAGAGCTACGATTGAGCTTAACGCGAACAAATTTCATATAAATATGTTTATAATTTAAAATGGGCGTTTTAAATTCCTCTGATTAGAAGTCTTTAAGTTTCCTAATTCTTACTCCATTCACGTGAAGTTTAAGTTTTCATAATCTTTTTATTAAATAATGTAACCTATGCGAGTAGTTGAACGCAGTATGTGCACTATCCATATTTTCCAAAGTTTCCTGCTCCCTTAGAAAATACATTTCATACTTGAAGAACCTATATAAGTTTTCCTTTTAGTGTATTTTAGTATACTTTAAAGTCATTTAACCTAGTAGATCACATCGGACAATGGATGATATCGGTGAAATTATGCTCAAATGAACCCGGGGTAAATGAAACTGAATTACTTGAAATTCGTCATCTCAGGATAAGGGAAAAACCCCGTAAAACCCCTTTTCTAGTTAACTCGCCCTAGAGAACCTTTAGAACATAGAATAAGTAGGTTAGCAGACATTTCGGCAAAGGAGATGAGGTATGTTCACTTCAGTTACAGAGTACAAACTTCTACGATCTGATGTTAAGAATTGCATCATGCGGTTTATAGCGTGCAGAAATTATTTTCTCTAGACTGTTTCACCCTATGCACTTATGTTTCATCTCTCCATTTCTGTTTAGATGACACTAATTTAGTGTTTAGCCTGCATCTTTGCATTCGTATTTTATGCTATTTGCTGTACACTTCTCTCTTCACACCAATTGGGACTATGCTCAGTTTTAATTGAGCAAGGTGGCGCACGGGTAACGTGTATGACTCGAATTCGGAAAGGGTAACCGGCGACCTACCACTCTGATCAATGGTTTATTTATTTGCTTATTGTCGCTTTAACGTATACGCTATATCGCGACATCTTTACATTTCTAAGCCGCAATTTGCAGAAATGGGTATTTCGTGAGTTTTTCCGGAACGATTTCTATGAACCATGATTTCCTTTCCATCAGTACCCCTTCATTCCATTTCTTTCTCTCTCAGATGTGCTTCTAGGTTTCGTGATATATGACACAGCCAGACAGATGGCGCGGATTCTTGCTCAAATGAAAGAGTATTCCCTTGCACACTAGTGGGCTTCTTGGCCGGTAGGTCGTTGCCAGCCTGGAATTTTTAGGGATTTCCCAAGCCCCTAATGCCTGGCTCCGCAGAAGAGTGCAAGTGTCGAAAATTGCAAAACTCGAGTGGAGGGCAAGGTCGCGCGCAATACATTGGTTGTAATGGGAAAATAGTGAAATTTGAAACACTTATAACTACGTCATAAGGATACCTGAGTTGGAAGTAATTGCGACAACAGTTCTTTATGATCGCCTGCATCTATGCATGGGGATTAGACTTTTGAATGTCCTGTTGGGAGTTGAATAAAATCATTTCATTAACTAGACGGAATTTCACCACACAACTGAACAAAACAAAAGTAAATATTATCATTGAACTTGAATATCGCATACCTACATTTAAAGTGTTTTACAAACAGGATGTAAGCATCACAGAGAGCACAATTGAACTTTAATTCTGTTTTTCGCAGTTTCTTCTTAGCGATTCTATGTAGATATACTTTCTGCCTTTTACTTTAATGCACAAAGTCGTCAACACGAATTATAAAGAGGCCTTGTTAAGAGTATCTCTGCAGTAAAGTGGTCAAAATGCTGACTTAAACATGCAAAAATATGCCGGGTTCGATTCTAGGTTGATGAAGCAACTCTTATTTCACTATTATTATTCCCCACCCTAAAGAGCCTGGAAATGTGAATACTGAATGTGTGTTAAGTTAATCGAGAAGTACAATTTTAATGTACACCTCAACGATTAAGCAGTTATAGAAGGTCAAAGTGATATTACGATAGTACTAGGGCGGCACGTAATAATAACAAATAAATAAATGATTTAGCAGGAAAAAAAATTCTATGCGATACTGGATTTTCAGAGGCGGTAAGTACAATACAAAATTAAGATGAATATGAAATTAGGTACCTGGTTTCCTCTTCAGTAATCTATATTCAAGACGTTAAGTAAACATTTTCTATCAGTAGTTGTGGTATATTTGATTAGATAAGTTAGATATATTAATATGATGTGCACCACAGGAGAGTATGATCTGTGCTTCCTGAAATAATTCATAAACAAATCTAAAATTATAGTCGATTATTAGTTACTTAAAGTTCTTTATGTTCTTACACTTTTACAAACTTCCTTTTTAGCACCCTGCGGGGTTGTGTTTCAGTCTGAAGTTACAGATTTGAAAAAACCAATTTCATCGAGATTTCGTGTAACTTTTTTTTTTAAGGACAAATTGCAATATTGAATTTAATCTTTTACCACTGACTTCTAATGCTAATGAACATATGCAAAATAGTTTTACAAATGGAATTAGCATCATCTTGCCTTTATTCTCATGGAAACATTTTTTCGCAAATTGCATTGAGTATAGTCTGTGGTATTTCGATGGCACAAATTTGTCATGTATCAGAGCACCTAAACCAGTTAGTTACTCGGCAATTCTAATATTGGAAACCTAAAATAAATTATCATTCGCTTAATAACCGAGTAAACCCACGAGAATAAATCAGAATGATTTTCGAACACAAAACACAAATGTTACAATTTATTCTTACCTATGGTAAGTGATCTCGGAATAATTTTTACGGCGGTTGGTATAGTTATGCAGCATAGGATTGCACCACACTCACTATTAAACCCTAATTAACCTTGAAAACTCTTGCTTTTAAAGCTTAAGCGTATTGAACCTGCGGCAAAAAGCACGCTCTTGCCCTCCAGAGGCAACTGCGCGAGAGGTTTCAATTAGCGACAGCAACACTGGGTAATATAATTGGCATTTCCGCGCATCCATGCAGCCAATCTACCTGCGGCCTTTAGCCTCCTGCGGTTCCTTCACTTCATCTCTTTCCTAGGGGGTAGGGTGGGGGGAGATGTTCACCTCAATTGTGTTATAATCGTAATCTTAAGCTCAGTATTAAGTTTGTCACCAAGAGTGAGCATAACAAAATATTATTTGTGAAGAACTTCAACCCCCCCCCCCAAACGGACATCATGAGCAACCTTATGGAAACGAAAGAGCAAATATTGGAGTGGGAGTCTGACCTTTGCCGGAAGAACTCCTTATGTAAGGGACGTCGTGCAATGTGAGAGGTCACGCCATGGGTTCAGATTTGTGTGCTAAATGTTACTCAACTGCGGCAAGGTAGGTGCGATTAACGGAACTTGGCAAAGGTCATCACCACACGGATGAGCGAACAACTGAGAAAGGGATTACCATCAGCCAGGCTATTTCGCATCTTGGTTTGCGATCCTGTCACTAAACTGCTTTAGGACAGAAAGAAAGGGGGAAAAAACGTCAGCAGTTGAAATATTCGGTGCACAATAGCTTTCCGACAGCCAAAAATATAAGTTTTAGAACTAGGCAGCATGTTTCTTTTCTACGAATTCCATAATAATTCAGAATGACATAAATGTAGACGACTATCTTCGTCTTCAATATCGACTGATTGCTAGAAATCTAAGCGTTTACATTTTCTCCGCAGCTTTGTTTGGACTAAATAATTTAATGTTCACTTATGTTAAAAGCATTTCATAGATAAGAGAATACGGATGCTATATTTTGCGCTTCGTTCTGGAAAAACAGGAATTTTAATGATGATTTTCACATTCGCAGTAGGTTACAATATTTTTTTTTTCGGGTATAAACAGGCAAAGCATATTTTCAAAGTTATGTATTCTGCGAGTAAATAATGCGCTTATCTTTTAATGTTCTCTTCAATCTGGAAAAGGTATAAGAGAAATTTATAGATGTGCATCTTAATTTTAAGGACACTTGTTGGAGACAAGAGTAGCAATTTCTATTCTGTACCTTAATGAGGTTTCTAGCTACCATAATGAAAGTTTTACACTTATAAAACAATTTCTAATTAAAAACCCATAATCAAATGATCACTTAGGTTAATAATTGCTAGCTTGTTGATATTTCAGTAAACAAGAAAATTTGCACAAGTTTTCACATTAGCAGAAATGGTCCATTACTTGCTTCCTTATAAGCAGAAGGGAGAAAATCTGATCTGTTACACTCACACGACTTTCTCTAGCTGCTCTGCAAACTTCTCACAAAAGCTTATGCTTCTTTCCACAAGAGCTGACCGAGATAAACATTAGCAGGATGGTATTATTACTTAGTTCCTTATAAGTAGAAGGGAATTAAAGGAATGCGCTATGCTAAAGTGATAGTCAAATGTTTTAAGCTATCGTTATGCGATTATCAAAGCAAATCGCTTCTTTGCTTGACCAGGAATAGAACAAAAGAAAAACGGACACTTCTAGTCTGAGAAAAGCATAAGCACTATGATTTGACGAGGTCTATGTTTTTTGTGTAGTGCGTTTTTGTCTATCTCTTACGGTATAGCAGTTAAGCAAAATTCGGCAAAATTCATCCAGAGGCTATTCCCAGAAAATTTTAGTTATCTTTTATTTGAGGTGTAAATAGCTTTAATATAGGGATCAAAATCGTTCGAGCCATTTTTTAGAAAACCCAACATTTTCGAAAAATTTCCATGTAAAGGGTAGTTTGTGGTGGGGGGATTTTCTTGAAAATCTTCTTGTCGCATCCTAGGAAGATACCAAACCTAAATACCAAGTTTGGCATTTAACGGTCTTTTCGTTTTTGAGCTATACTGTCCACACACACACACACACGCGCGCGCGCGCGCGCGCGCGCGGACCTTTTTTCTAAAAATGCTTTTTTCGGACTCAGGGGACACCAAAGCATACATTTCGGATGAAATCTCGACATCGAATTTTTGGGTGAAATACAATACCTTCTCTATCCCTATGTACATTGTACATACGGGGCTAGAAAAAGTAAAAAGAGACTAGGCTAAAGCTAGAGTCAAATCTTTTAAAAGTATGTTGTGTGACTGAAATTCGTTTCTTTGGAGGCGTTGGCAAATTTAAATTTACTTTTTTTTAAATGTATCTCGGGATCTGATTTTTGGATGGAATGTAATACCTTCTCTACCTATGTATTACACTAAGTAGAGAAAGTAACACATTGTAATCACTTCATGTACACTGACATACTTTACGGATAGAATTCTAAAGACTCGCTTAACGCAAATTCATCATCAAAATACGCATTGGTGAAGGAAAAAGTATGTATTTTATTTCATACTAAGGTGCAAAATCACAAAGTTTCGAAGAAGAAAATACCTAAAATCTGGCTATGAATATTCCTAATCAACTTCAGCATCAGTGTGCGGTGCCAGAACAGTACACCAACAGCTTTATAAAAACAATTAACTAATGGCAGAAGCAAAACAAGTGGGGCAAGCGCTCGTCGTCCTTCGCTTGTTTTGGCTTCGTGCTAGGGAATGGAGATGTCTCAGAAGACATTCCCAGACCGGTTAATTATTGACCAGGGATCAACTACTGCTCAACAAGACTTGCTTAAAGTTGGAACGTGAGAATTTTACAAGTTTACTGCAGCGCACAGACTTGCAATGAAATTGCTGCATTTAAACACAACATGTGTTGCTCTGTCTAAATGCCGTCGTATTTCTTCCCACCAACACCCCGCAAGAAAAAAATGTACTAACAACTGATGGGAGACTACAAATACAAAACGAGAAAAACATAATACGTATTAAAAGTAACACATGCCTCCTGGAACAGATCCAAAAAAGAAAAGAAAAAAAAAAGAAGAAAAAACATGCAACTAAAGGTAAATTTGGGCACAGCGTTAAATTTCAACTGCATCTGCCACTGACGTTCCATCAGAAACTATTTTTATAAAGGTAATACAATTTGTTTTTATTACTATTGTTATTATTATTATTATTATTATTATTATTATTATTATTATTATTAGGTGACTCCCACTTCGTATTCAGTCCAATAAAGGTAACTTCTGGTGAGCTGTACTTTGCATCTGCATTCATTTTTTTTACTTTCTCTACACGTACTATGTACATAGTGTATAGAGAAGATATTGTACTGCACCAAAAAATGCATACCGATATTTCACCGGAAATACATGTTTTGAGACCCCCTGATTTAAAAACATGTTTTAGAAACATGTCCGTGTGTGTTTTTGTGGGCAGCATAGCTCAAAAAAAAAAAAAGTCGGTTAAATACTAAATTTGGTATTTAAGTTTAATATCTTTCCTGGTGCACACAAACATTTTCCAAGAAAATCACCCCCACAGATATTTTGGACAAACGAAATGTATATCTTGAATTTTCGGGAATAGCCCATGAAGAGCTCTTCATTGTGGATGACGTTTATATAACTGGTAAACTATAAGAGATAGACCAAAACATACTACACAAAAAATGTAGATCTCATTAAAACATACAATTAATGTTATATACGCTACAGTTAATATTATATAAGCGCTTTTTTTTTAAGGCACTTTAACTTTTCTTGAACGGGAATATATCTTTCTTCTCGTTTCTCGTTTGTTTACTCCTGGCAAGCAAAGAGGTGGAGTTTCAATTGTTTCCCATAAGGACTTTTAAAGGACTTGGCGATCGCTTTAGCCTGTACATTTCGTTATTTCCATTCTAGTTACATGTAGTAAGACTAATCCGATTTTTGAATAGGTTTGTTTGCGGAACAGCTAGAGGAAGTCACGTGAATGGAACACATCAGATTTTTTATTTATAAATAAAACTTGCAGAAGGCAGTGAGTCCAAATGTTGATAAGTTTTGCATTACATCTCTAAAAAGTCGTAGAGAGGTTGTTCAAAAAGTATCTCCAAAATTATTTTTACAGGCGTTTTACTTCTTCATTTATGATCAAATCTGAGAAAACGTGTTCTAAATCCCATCAGATCCAAGGGACATCGCGCTTAAAAATGTTTGCACTCCTACTCCCATGTTTTGGCAATGGTCTTCTTTAAAACACCATAAATGGTGGAAAATATTTATACACGCTTCTGGCAGGGTATTAATGCTAATTGTATAAAAGAATAAGTTTAAAATGTACACAAAAGTATGCAATTTTATTCCATTTTAGCAGCTATATGCAACATACGCACTAAAATTCCTGTTAAAATGCAAGAGTAATTGATACGATATACTACTCACCAAAGCTCTGGTAACCATATGTAACTCTTAATAAACAGTCTGTTACATTCATATGTCTTTCTCTACCCTATATCAGTTTATTAGAGGGTGTGCAAACTATTCTTACGAAAATTTATTTTAATTAGGATAAACATTTGCAGAAATAACTACATTACAAATTTCATTATAGGCACAAACGGAATATCGATAAACAAATTATTGAGAACTGGAGACGCTATATCCTGACATTAAAACTATACTTTTTTTCCTTACATATTCGCGAGAAATAGGTGAATATTGTAACAACTTAGAAGAAAGTGAAGAATTATTGAAAAATTCCAACCATTATTAAAGGATATCTTGGAAATGGCACAAACATTCTTTGTATCCTAAGTTTTCGTCTATCACTCACGCTTACCAGTTATAAAAGATTATTAAAATTCCTTCCGAATGAGGATTTCACAGATTATTCCCAGAAAAATAAAAATATAGTTTATTTGCCATTTAAGTATCTAATATACAGTATTTTAATGAAATTTGTTAGAACCATTTAAGAGAAAAAATTTACATTTTCGAAAATCTTATACGTAAATGATAGTTTGGAATAAAATGAGTTTAGAGAACAGTCGTGTTGCTACCTTCGAAGATGTGAACTTAAATACCGAGGATAGTATTTATCCGATTTTTTTAAGCTATGCTGTTCACAGACACATCACGGGCCCTTTTTCTGAAAATGTTTGGTGGGAGGGGGGGGGAGGGTTCTGAAAACTTAATTCCTGTGAAAACCTAATGTCGAATTTTTTTGGTTGGAATAAAATACTTCGCGAACTTATATATGTAGTAGAGAAAGTAAAAATCATAAAACATTTACGAAGCTCTCCAGGTTGCGCCACCTTAATAGACATTTCAAATTAGTATTTTAATCTACGGCAAGCTTCCTTGAAGTAGGGTGTAAAAAATGCATTTTAAATGTAGCGATTTTAAGTATTTTATGTTTAGTAACACGACAATGATGTACATAAAAATCTAATGTGCTGCATAATCTGTTCTTTGCATGGCAGAAAGAGAGAGAGAGAGAGCGAGAGAGAGGGAAACAAAATAACGACTTGTAAGGAGTATCTTGGAAATGGTTCACTCAAGCCCTTCCCAGAAACTTTAAGATAAACATTTCATTTGTCATGTAAATATTTTAAACATATACTTTAACCAATATTTTCTAAAAATGTTCCGTGTAAAAGGTAGTTTCAGGTAGTTATAGGGATTTTCTTTAAAATCTTCCATGTTGCATCTTTGGAAAATGTCAGTTAGTTTGGGGTTATGGGACTTTCTTGAAAATTGTTCGCGTCGCTTCTTGGAAGATCCTGAACTTAAAATCCAGGTTTGGCTCTTAACCGACCTTTTATGGTTGAGTAATGCTGTGCACACACACGTTTACATACAAACGGAAACCTTTACCTAAAAATTCTTGTTTTGGGTACAGGGTTTCTCAAAATGTACATTTCCATAACATCTAGACACTGAGTTTTGAATTGAGCACACTACTTCCCCTACTTATTAGACGCAGTAGCTAATAAAAATTACAGTTCTTTATTATTTTCACTTGGAAATGTAAGAAAATTACTTTCGCTTACTATAACGAGCAGAGAGCATTTGACGTATTTGTAGCTGGACCAATTATTTGTTGTAAAAATGCAGCAGCTAAACTTTTAGAAATGCAAGCAGAAATAGTTTTCCGCTACCATGATAAGAGTAAAGAACTTTTCTCTGAATCGAAGATCGAATACTTGGTAAATAAACAAATAAAAAAAAAAACAAAAAAGCTGAAATTCTGTTCACGCACGCTCCACTGGGCAACAATGGCTCTAGCGGACGGTTTCCTAACTACGTTGAAATAAAAACAAAGGAGCAGCAAATATCAATAACAAAGGACGGTCGAGTCTAGGATGACTAAGCAGCATGTCTCAGACGCTGCTTGGAAAAAAAGAATAAATTTCTCACTAAAGCAAGCACATTCATTTTGCTTTAAAATTTACTGCCATATAGCCTTTCTTTTAACACAGCTCTTCAAATCTTGAGAAAGTTTATTATCTAATTTGGTCATCTTTGTGGTTTCTGGAGGTCTTTAATTATATGTAAGCGCCACTGTCCTCTGTCCACAATGATTTGAAGTGTCAGTTTTATTGCACAGAAACATTTACTACAAAATTGTTAACACCTGCATGTTGCTATTTGCTTTTAAGGTTCCCTGGGCTATGAATTAGATGGGAAAGTTTAATAAGCGTTAGCCATGGTAGCTCAGCGGTAGAGTACCGACACGGAAAGCCGAAGATTCGATGTTCAATTCCCGATTGTTATGCTTAATATTTCAAGTCTGAATCAACTCCGCAATTTAACTCTAGGCGCTGCCAGTGCGGAAGAACAATGATCAAAATATAATTTCTTATGGTGAACAAGAAATAAGTTGTGAATATTTATGAGTTCTGTTAATATAATGGTCAATTAACATGTGAGTGTTCCTGGCTAGGCTATGTTGACCGAAACGGAAAGTTTGTAGACTTAAATAAACTGTATTATCTAATTAATTGCTTGCTTGCACGATTCCAAATCCCAAGTAGAACGGAAGTTCTAGATAGAGGCCTTCATGTTTTGGTTTGATCGGAGGGTGATAACTTCATCAGTGTGAGAACTGAACTCCAGTTCAGTAGAAATGAGTGAGTACTTCAAGTCCACAGGATTGAACTATTTGTTCACAAGTACCATTCAAGCTAATACTGCAAAAGAACTTTAATAGCAATTCATGGCAAAGCACATAGCTAGTTTACTAGATAACAAGCTCACACTACCATAAAGTTAATTTTCTCAACCACCTCTCTTTGGCACCGACCTCCTCAAACTGTTCTTTAGAAGAAACTGGTGTTGTCTAGAAGGATGCAAGATCCAGCTATGTACTTGAAGGTGTCGAGTATTGCTTTCGACTTGTATACCTGGAAATGACGCGATGCCGCTGGTTGATTTGCTATGCAATGGCACTGCAACTCAGGTCTAGTTGTGCGTGGGTTGCTGGCACAGACGACCTCGAGGAAAGGAATCTGGCTTTCACTCCAAGTAACCGCCAGTTCGACTCCCGGCCGAGGTCGACCGATTCTCCACCCACTGGTCACGACCACCGTGTCCTGTATTCCTTCTGGTTCACTGCGTTGCCGTGAGTAGATAGGAAAGTAATCAGACTTCGGATTTTTTAAGGGTTAGCCCTGGGAAATGGCACAGAATTAAAAAGACAGTCAAACATTATGTACCATCATACAAATTGTATTTATAGTGCAGAAATGTAGACAATGTGCTATTAGCGTGCATCTTATTTCTTGAATGCTATCTTGTATGCATCTTGCACAAATGGCCGCTTTAGGCATCGTTCGTTTGATATACGCGATGCAGAAGTTCCTCATAACGCGCAGTATCATTTTATGTGGAATCGTCCGAGATTCTCGGATTGCCACTTTCGGTTCTTCAGTAGTTGCCCTTCAGTATTTCGGTTCTTCAGGGTGAATCCCCTCAAATAATAATGATAATAATCATAAAATAATAACAAAAACAATAATTATAATAATGGAGATATAATAATCGAGATGTCTGCAATTTGCGAAATCAAGTGGACAAAGTAGGCACGGCGTAGACTCGTAGCTCGGGCTGTAGCTCGTCTTGTTGACTGTATGTTGCATTACGTGATTAGTTATGAGAGAAGATCTGTTTAATGGCGTTACGATGCAGCTCAGTGTTGGCAGCCATTGCATCTTCGTGGTCGCTCTAAACATTATGGCCTCACAATGATTGAAACTTCAAAAGGGGCCAGCGATTGCTTTTGTGGTCTGATGGTCAGCATGCTAGGTTCCAAATCCGAAGTTTAAGTTCAACTCCTAGCTGAAGAATGAGCATTTTTCTTTAGCCAGGATTATGCCTATCGTTCCTAGAGTCCTGAAGTGTGAGAGAGGAATTAATGTTTAAAAGAAAACCCAAGATAAACAAGCCTAAAGATACCGAATAGTAAACGAACATCATTGCCGACGAACAATTTTCTTCCTCTTTTTCCACTGCAAGGTTAGATTATAAAGCCTGTTCCCCTACAAAGACATGTTTTCATCTGGGCCCCTATCAGTGCTGTCCAATAGAACGTCGATTTTCTGGTTTGTATTAAAACGCTTGTTCGGTAATCCTGTTGTCATCCAAAGGCAAAACCGATTGTTAAACACGACACATAAATTATATTAAAAATATAAACAAAAATCAAAACCTAAAATGTTACATTCAAATGACTTTCTCTATCTATTCTGCAAAATATTCTTGCAAATATAATTATCTTCTTACTACTTAATGTTAATCAAGATAAACATTAGCGGAATTGTTTTATATGCTGTTCCCTTGCAGGTACAAGGGGAACGAGGTAATGCACTAAGTTAAAACAATGGTTAAATATTTTAAGAGCTGATCGCTATGTGCTGAAATGCCGTTTTATTTGTATGACGAAGGGAAAGAGAGTGGGAGGGAGAGAGAGAGAGAGAAAAAAAAGAATGATTTCTCATTTAAGTATAATATGTTTAACTATTCGGAAAAATAAAGAGAAAAAAAAAATATCTCGGAGATGATTAACTCCAGAAAAACTGTTAAGAGATATAAATCTAGGTTTCAACGAGATCTGCATTTATATAATAAGATTTTATGTATCCCTTATGGTTTATTAGTTACGCAAAAGTATGCAAATAGTTTTAATGTGGCATTTTAATCGAAATCGTTACAACCATTTTTGAGAAAATTGAAAAGTTAGAATAATGTTCCACATAAAGGGTAGTTTGGAGCGGGGGTGGGGGTCCTGAAAATCTCTATGTCGCATCCCTGGAAGATTATGAACGTAAATACTAACATTGGTATTTAACCGACATTTTGTTTATTCAGGTTCCTCAAAGCATGTATTTCTAAAAAAAACGCCTTTTGAATGTGAACCGACTTATTTTTATTTATATTTATTTTGAAGTGTTAAATTATATTCTTCATAATAATAAACACTAGGTTATACAGGTGTTGCAGAACAAAGAAAAGAAGTGTAACATAACATTGCTTAAACATGCCCAATAAATGTCAAACATCTCGATGTTGATGTGTTTGTAGACGCTAATATAAGACTGCCTCACCAGCAGCTGTGAAACAGCTTGGATACAACCTGAAGGATCCTCAGCCTGTAATTTAAGGCTTAGTGCGCATTCAATGTAACTAATGTAGCCATTTACCGAAAAAATTACCACTCAATTTATGCAATAAAAGACCTGACGGGAAACGTAGTGTGGGTGGGCGTAGAAAGTCGAAAAAGGTTTGACGGCCTAGTTAGTGAATATAACAATGCTCCATTAATCAATAAAATTCCTTCTGGCATTTGGTACATAGATACTGAAAATCGCTGAATTAAAAAAAATTAAGTTACATTTACACTACTTATATACGCATTGTTGTTTATTGTTATGCCTTCTACAAATTAATCGATCAAAACGTTTGCAAAAATAATTGCATGACACATTTCTGTAGAACTAACGTAAATACAGAAAACCGAAGGGATAGTCAGGATGACATTTTTGAATCCTCATTCCCTTCCCAATTGAATGCACTAGAGATGTTAAAACACTGTAGATATTGTTTTCTTGGATTTCAAGTGTTTTTTTAAAACCTTCTCTACCATATACAAAGGAGATAAATAAAGAAGGTAGGTACGTATTGCATTTCATCCGAAAATTCTATATAGAGATTTCCGAAAATACTACTTGAGGTTCTCTAAATAAATAAAAGTGTTTTCAGAAAAACCAAAAGTCCGTTAAACAACAAACTTCATAGAGCAACTTCCAAGTATGCGACACGAAGATTTTGAAGAAAAACCCCCAACCCAAACAACCCTTTAAAAGGAACATTTTTCGAAAATGTTGATTTTCTCAAAAATTGCTCAATACCATTTTAATTAAAATGCCGTATTTTAAGATATTTTCGTGATAAATAAAATGTGCAACTTTAATTCTTTGGGAATAGCCTTTGAAGTCCTGTTTATTTTGGATGACTTCTTCATAACTGGTAAACCGTAAAAGATAGTCAAATCTTACAATACAAAAAATTTAGATCTCGTTAAAATCTCGTAATTTATGGCTTATACTCATTTGAAATCATTGGCGGCAACATTTTTTGAAGCTGGTATTGATTGCAAAGCTTGTACACAGGTATGGTAAATGTCTCAATCTTTTCGGTGATTACGTTGAAAAGTAACCATAAGTGTACAAAATATTTAGTAATAAAATAATTGTTTTCTATGAACTTGTCTTTTATTTATAACCTATCGGAGGTTGAAAAAAAAAAACGGCCCTCGTATAATAATCAGTATTCTTGCCAAGTGACCAAGTTTGTTTGAAAGTGCTAAAGCATCATGAAAGGGAAGCTGGATTTCTCAGTACATATTATACACATACACACTAAAAAAAATTGTGCATGATAATTATGCACATTAGCTTTACTCGTTTAGAAATGTCCTGTCAAAAAGTTTCACATTTATTATTGCAGTGAACGGTCAAAAATCTCATTTCTGGTTGACTCAAAACGCCTAGCAAAATGGACTCAAGAAAGAACTGCATGACACTGTTGGGTGTTGCTAATCATAGCTTAGCGACACTTTCAACGTTGTGTTGACAGCATACAATTGAGATTTGTTGGTGTTAGCTTCCGATTATGATTTTAATGCAGAGTGCGTCTACGTCACAGATTGGGTGCAATGACCCCGAGTGTGCTATATCGCAGAGCAGGGCCACATTTTGCTTTAACTTGAACTCTTAACTACAGGACAACACGTGTGCGGTATCAGGTCATATCTGTGCATATTGCAAAATGAGTCACCGATCAACCTGAAAACGTTCCCATAATCTTAAATTGTATAAAACTGAACACAGGTGCGTTTTAACTCTTTAACTTTAGTTAGAAATTCGGTATCTAGACTTTCCACTTTTACCCTTGGCCAAACGCAAATGTTTGCGCCGGGTTTATCAATTGTTATACATGCTTTAACGTGATAACGCAACAAACGATACTTCACGTTATTGCATTCCCGATAACAGTTCAAAGACCCTCCACATATGTACATATATCTCAGCTCCGTACTAAGCTGCTTTATGAATGGAAAATTTACCCCGTTTTACATCTAAGAACCGTATTCACCAACGCCAGGAATATCTGTCATCATCGTAGGTTTTTAAATCTGGAATAAACCATTAACTCGAATAACGCCTACCTCTTTATTCACCACTGCAATTATAACTCCCGATTCTCAATCTTATTTTCGCTGCAAATCGCATTCATCCTTAAAATGTTTCATATCGAAGCACTGAAAACAATTTGAATCAGTAAATGTGAGTGCTAGCTGCAGTTGATTTATGGACGATAGGACAGACTGGTTTACAGAAACGGTAGGTACATGAATCCAGATTGCATCTCTAACATTTGTAAATAGATTTTGCTAATATTTCACAAATTTAGTTAACGTTTAATGAGATGCACGCAAAATACAAGCGCTTTAAAATTATACTACACCTATCCGCATTCTAGCTACATTTTAATTTTTTCAGTGCCTGTGTGTGTGTGTGTGTGTGTGTGTGTGTGTGTTTTTTTTTGTTTTTTTTTTATTCTTTAAAAGTTCAACAAATATTTTTTAAGTTACTAGTTTCCAGAGGCAATAGATGAATAAAATTGATGAAAATCTGCTCAAATGAGTTTAGGTTCCTTAGAGGTTCCTTGTCTACTATTATAAGGATAAGGGAAAACCTTCGAAAAAGGCTGACACAGATAACACAACGTTACTGAGAGTCAAAGTTGGGATCTTTGGCGCAGGAAGCAAACACGCTAGCATAAAACCCAGGTATGTACTCTGTCGTTTATTATTATTATTATTATTATTATTATAAATTACATAGACCATTAACGCCCTCTCTGGACGTGAACACACTGCCAAGTGATGCACTAGTATAATCGCATCGCAAGAAACTGCCATTTCATGAATTCGGGCTCAAGTCTGTCATTGCCGTAGTTATAACATTGTCACTATAATAACTGTTTATGTTATGATTAATATATTTACAATAATTGATGTATTACCTATTAGTAAAATTAAAATAAACAAAAAGTGCAAGAAGCTCGGCACAAAAAAAAAAAAAAAAAAAAAAAAAAAAAAAAAAAAAAAAAAGTAATGAAAAAATATATGAAACGTACGAACAATCCTTCCAGTATAACAGTGTAAGGGTGAATTACATGTGTTTTAATATCCTCCGAATGCTTTTTACTTTCTATATCAAATACATGTAGCAGGTAGAGAAGGTACCGTATTCCATTCAATATTTCCATAACAATATTTCACCAAAACAGCGTGTTTTGAGAACCCCTAAATCCATAAAAAGCATTTTTAAAACAGTTCCAGAGTGTGTGTGTGTGTGTGTGTGTGTGTGAGGGGGGGCAGCACAACTCAAACCGAAAAGTCGATTAAACACCAAACTTGGTATTTAAGTTTAGTATCCTACTAAGAATATGACACGAACATTTTCAGGAACCGCCCCCCCCCAGCCCAACTATCCTTTATACGGGACATTTTTTTATAATTTTATTTTCTAAAAATATGGCTCTAACGATTTTGATTAATTTATTACATGTTTAAGATATTTTCATGGCAAATGAAAACATAGATAAAACTTGCGGTACAAAAAAAGAAATATGTAGATTTCGTTAAAACATCAATTTGTCACAAACAGTTAACCATTTCCAAGATATTCCTTGTTTTCAATTTCAAAATACTTAAAATTTCTCTCAAATGGAAAGTTACTTTTTGTTTTCCTTCGACCATGAGCCGAATTACGATTTTATCAAATAGCGACCCGTGTTTAAAGGATTTGACTACCGCCTTAGCCTAGTTAGTGTATTCCCTTCTACTTATTAGGAAGCAAGTGATAAAACTATTTCCTATAATGTTAATCTCAATTAGCATGATGTAGTTAAAAGAATAGTTTGTATACGGAACAGTTAAGACTCATTCATTTGAATGAAATACATCAATTTTTTTTTTTCAGTGGGAAAGGGGGTTAAATTAAGGTAATACCAGGAAAATGTTGAATTCAAAACCTGAATATAGTATAGTAAAAATATTTTATCAATTTGTTCTGCAATAACTTAAATTTAGCTTCATTATATATTTATAAACAAACATGTTAATTAAACGGTTCAAACCCATTTTAATCTTATATTTATTTATTTACTTTTTTTTCTTTTCTTTTTTTACTTTTTATTGTTTCATTTATATAGCCCCCTTTAACATCTAAGGTCATATCGGGGGCTTTGCACTTGAAACAACTCCTTGTCAGTAGGTTTAAATAATTTTGTTTTCTTAAAGCACATACACGTTCACTCTCACATACATACTTCCAGACTCTGTTGGGGATAGGGACCTCCGGGTGAGAAGTCAGCTCGCTGATCACTCGACCACGGAGGCAGTCTTATATTTGATTTATATAGTTGAAATAAAACGTTACATTTTATTTTCAAATTCATTCCTTAAACTGTTTATTTAACCGCTTAGGGAAATTGGTTCCCTCTGAATAATCGATGAAATGGACGAACTAACAATCTACACGATTATAATTTCAACTTAATTCAAGGCATGCGCATCAATGCAAGATAAAATTTCAGCCACTTTGCGGAGAGGCTAGTATCAAATGTCATTTGTTTTGATCGGGTTTACTTCTCGATGGTTGGTATTAAATATCCCAGTCATTTGATATTTAGCATGCAAAAACAAAAGCTAGCCGAGTCACATGACATGGGGGTCACAGATAGACAGCCAAAATGACGTTAGCTGCGCATAGCTGCATGATGAAAACTTTCCTGGTGTGGCAGCGCAGATGCGATGTCTCTGTGCAGTAGAGCGACATGCGCAGAAAAGTGCGAGGAAGTGAAAATGCGGAATGTAAATATATAATCACTATACGGAGAGAACTTGTTCTCTCGTACTCTTTTACATCCCGATAAGGTTGGTTTGTATTAAACATAAGTACTTCAGCACTTCAGAGCAGAAATCAGCAGGCTAAAACGAAATGAATGCCAAGCTTGACAAACTGCTTTCAGTTAGCAAGAAATTATTGCGCATCTCTTATGTTCATTAATTTTATTCTATAATACATAACACTTTCTACACGCAGATAATTACATTCGTAAGTTACCATGCATATTCCATGCAATCTAGGTTCCTTAATGTAAAGACACACGTTTCGAATGCATATGAGTAAACACGATAGTCGCCCTCCGTGGTGTAATGGTTTCTATGTTAGCTTCATATACCCACGGTCGCGGGTCACACCCGGTGGAGGACGATGGCTTTTTTCGGGCGTAAAGATCCTTAGCATGGCTTCCTTCGGAAGGGAAGTAAAGCCGCTGGTCCCGAGTCGTAGATTATGGCACGTAAAAGATCAGGACTGATAAAGAGGCCTCTGAGCAAAATTTATCGGTCTTTCTCGCCCAATATTGAATGGGACGCCGAGAACCACCGTAGTTAAAGAACACCCATAATAAAACTCAGAAAGAGACCCTTCGCGGAATGCTTTAAATGCATGTTTATTGTTAATAGAAAAATAGCTTATTTTAATTTCTTAAATTGCGTGGAATATGACTGGACTCTCACAGTAATATGGTTTGTGAACAACAGGAACTTGCAGCAGTGATGTTTTTAAACATTAGGTGCATTACAGCTTAGCAGCAAATTTTAAGGAAACTTCGGATCAAGATAAACAATGCAAAAATACCCCTCCCCCACAAGTAGGTAAAGAATCCGTCTTTAATTTCAGGATTGGCACTTCCTATTGTTCAGTTTAACCATTATACAATTTCTTCAAAACAGCACTACACATACAAACTGTGCAAATGAAATGAAAATCGCATGTAATGAAAGCGAAATGATTATTTTAAAACATTTAAATTTAGCTTATTTTAAATTTAAAGCATTTAACATTTTATGTGCATACCGTTTTAAGTCAAACATTATTTATGCACCTGCTCCTAGGAAGCGATGTTTTTTGTACCTGAAAAAAAGTTTCTTCTTTACGAATGATTAAAAATCAGAATATTAAAATGTGATATAATTATGATACAAATGGTTAAGTTGCAACTTTGTTACTGTGTAATTCTATTCTGCTTAATATAAAATATGTTGATATTAGTTATTTCCTGGCATACACTGGAAGATCGTTAGGAAGTGTTTAATCATTTTCTGTGTTTTCAATTAGAAACAAGAGGATTTAATGAATGCAACAAAAACAATGCACAATATGTGCCCATTATGGGAACGAGAAGATAAACACTTTAAACTACATTGAATCAAGGAGGAAGTTCTTTAAGTAATGTATTTTGTGACAGTATGTTTCTCATTTGCAGATATCATTTCAAACCAGAATAATTCTAGGATAGAAATGTCAGGATACCTTTGCACGTTTCAGATTCCTGAATTTTAATGAATTATATCTCTGAAGTATACTCTCGAGTTCAATTCGTTAGTTTACGGAAGACAAAGCGCAAGAAGAAAAAGGTAGGAAACAAACTTATCTTTATTTTTTTTTTTTTTTTTTGCCCATTCCACACATAAACGTTCATATCTAAGTTAAAATTATAATTACAATATTTACTTAAAACAGGAAAACAGATTTCAAACGAAACCATGTTTTATAATAATTTAAAATAAATGGCATGCGCTCACTTTAAAACACTGTAAACTTAACGTAAACCAGCCTCCGAATAACCGCTTTCATGTTACCGTCTATCTCGAAATATCGATGTCGTGAAAATGACTTGGAGTATAGAGTGAGTGAAACTTAAATGTACAATATGAAGTTTCATTACACATTTCTAATGAAAGGGTTCTGAACACTATTGTTGGTATTATCAGGAATATGCTATCTAATTTATGTCAAATTGTTTTGCGTGGGCAATTGTTTCACAGGCGAACCACTAAGCACGTGTTTCTACCACGAACTAATAAGTACGTGTTCCTACCGCGCGTTGAAATCACTTCAGGCGCACAGATTAAATGTTTGCTCTGTCGCAACTTAGCGTTTAGTAAACCAGGCCAGGCGTGCAAACTTTTGAAACATATTGATTATAGTGTAATCAAGTAGACCGTATAAAATGTCACATAGTTCAGGTAGCAGTTCAATGACTTAATATCCTTGTCAGGTAGGAGAATCATATTTGGCATGTTCTTAATGAGTTAACGGAACAGAAAAAGAAATTTGGTAATTTTTAAACCATTTTTAGGTATGTGAGTGGAATACTCTATTAGATTTACAATCATATTAAAGAGAAGAATAACATTGCGCAAACCGCTAAAAATACGGCATATTAGGACCACTTAAAACTTTCCACGTGTATTTATGCTTTGGAGAAATAAAGATGTGAAATTAACGTTATTTCTCTGAAATGATAATCCCTCGCCGTATAACAAACTCATTCTGTTCCTCATTTTTTTTTTTTTTTTTTTTTTTAAATGTTAACGAAGGTTTACAAAAGCGCGTTAAAGAAAAACCATGCGGGACATATTTGACATTGTTCCATCTATTTATTGATAACTTTCAAATGTACAAACCGTTATACTTGATTAGCATGCTTGCAAGTTGCCCAAAACACCAGAGTCTTGGTTGATCATTCCCAAATGCATAACTTTCAGAAACAGCATGCAGCGTTGTGACATAACGGTCTGTTGGAAAGTATTAACGACATTTTTTTCGTAGATACTTCTTCTTTCTTCTCTTTCGTAGGACTTAAACCCCCAATGGTTTACAAACCAATGCGTTAGTACAAAAGCCTGTCGAGAAGCAAGAAAACCTTGGATTATGCATACCACGATCAGCCCATTACCTGGTTCGGTGGTGAAGAAGAAAAAGAAAAAAAAAATGGAATAGTGATGAAAGGGATGATAGGAAAATTCTCGGATCAAATTATCCAACACACCGAGGAAAACCCGAACAAACCTTTGCTCAGGTTAGTCAGCCCCAGGGTTTAACTGCGGGCCCTCCGAATGCGGACCACAAACGTATCCCCTCGGTTATATAAATGCGTAGTAAACAAAACAGTAGTGAAAATATCTTAAAATGTATAAGTTATTAAAATGTTTAACCTCTTGCACAGGTTCACAGTTACGTTAATAATGAACACAGAAAGATGCTCGTGTAGCCGTATCTACCTCAAAGAGAACGTGTTAAGCGAAGGCCTAAATAGTTCCAGAGAAAAGCAGCCATGCAATAGGCAAGGCATGGGTAACGTTTATAACGGAGGGGAACACCTCGTTTAGATTTACAAATATCTATTGCGGCTAACACAACCGCAGGAGGAATTGACGAAGTTCCAAAAGGAACCACAGGAGACCACATGCCCTAGAGACACGACACCAGAAAACTAGCAGCTAAAACCAACTAAATATTTGCAAACGTCATATTCTAAATGGTCAAAGTATGCAATAAACTACAAAAAAATCAGACAAACGAGCAATAAACTGAACGGGTTCACAATGACTAGGCAGCAAAGAGAATGGTACGCTCAGGACATTAAGAATAACAGTAGAAGCAGAAACCGAACCCAGCCTGGTCTTGCGTAACCGACCGAGTCAGCGAGCGGCCTTGTGGAACTGTTGCAACTTGATAGAAACAAAAGAAAATCGAATGCGAAGCCAGACAAAAGAAACACACACACACACACACACACACACACACACACACACACACACACACAGAGTAAATACAGGAGAGAATTTTGTTTGATATATTTATGGGATGTCAAAAGATAGGAGGCACCCTGCAAATGCTATTAAATCTAAAACATTTTACACCTCTCCCTAGAGTGAGTGAAACTGTTTCACATTTTCAACGTAGTCAAATGTTGTATTTCCGTTTTTAGTAAGAACGAGTTGTTATATTGACTGATGATGGAAATAAAATCAATTTTCTATAAAATGATTTTTAAGCAACATAATGAACTTTTTAATTCTTTTGTAATTGGAAGAAAAAAAATTAAAACGTTTTTTTTCTCGGAAATTAGTTTATGGTTGTAAATTTCCGAATAGCCATACGATTTTAAAATTCTGGAGAAGAATAAGAAAACATTGCCATTATCGACTCTTATTATGAGGTTTATACAATCTTTGTAGTCCTGAAGATGTTCCTTGTAGAAGAATGTTCACTCTGAGATGAACATTAGAGGGCTAATCAAAATGTAGATCCCCGCCCTTCCCTGACATTTGAAAATGCACAAGAGGGCTGCCTGTAATTGAAGAGCCCTAGTTTGGGCGTCACCGTGGTAGCGCTATATAAGCTGCTCCTTAAGTGAAAGCTGAGCACGATGTTGCACTACAGCACTAAAGGTTATCTCTCCACTCGTTATGCTTAAATAAACAGATAAACATTTTCAAAATATATCAAAATATAAAGGGCATTATTTATTTGAACATACACTGTAACTTGCATATTTCTGGTTGTACTTGAGAGATCAACTCATATCAGTATCTTCAGGAAGTTTCGTGTTGGGCATTATTTCACTCATTTATATATATCTCATTGTTACGTATTGTACATTTTACGATTTATGTGTTTCATTATTGTTTCTTATTTTACTGGAAAGACAATATCAGATGACTGGCAAAATGGCAAAGTATTATTCACAAACCCCTGCTTTGGTGAGATTTTTTGTTCCGAGTGCGTAATACTTTACGGCTTATTTTTCAGAGTTTTCCTGGAAGTTCAACGATTGTTCTTGTGTTTGGGACAAAGCTATATACACGTTCAAAATTGGCAGGACAAAGAATCTCATGCAGCACAACGAGGGAAAAGTGGTTATCTCTCCTTTTAGCCTAAGGTATTTTGAATGTTGTTTCTTTTTTTTTTTTTTCCCCCAGTGCTTATGGTTCTTTGCTTTTTCTAATGTAACCTAGTTGTATACTCCGTTGTGAAACACTAACAAAATTGTTGATCGTAAGGTCTGAATGAAGAGTTGCAATTTGTAGATACAGTCTTATTTTCTTAAAATTTTCCAAGGGTAGAAAATATTCTGGTTCTATTCACTGAATTTGTTCATTTGAACTTCTATCAGAAGTAGTCTTTCCCAGATAATAAAAACGTGTGACTGTTTCAAAGTTTAAACATGATTAATTTTGTACTTAGATGAAACGAAATAACTAAGAAATCTGAATCTGCGAAGCTAACTCGTAAAATGATACTTCTAAATCCTGGACAATTTTTCAAAACTGTAAAATTAGTGTAGCTCTCCTGTTAACATAGAAAGGGTTCATAGCTCGTTCACCTTCTAGGCGTTCCTATAGCAGCACTGACATGTAGGTGTAATTTACAGTTTAGGATCAGAAACAAGAATCCTAACATTGCTCATACTGCACTGATATCCTAGCTCAGTTCGTCTTGTTTTCAACAGCCTGGCCAATACTGGTACAGTATCAAGATGATGTCAGCTAAGTGCAACGTATAAATGTCACGGCCGACTCAACAAGGTTTACTTCACCTAGCAACAGTTCCAATTAAGTGAGAAACTTCAAATGTAGCGGCGTAGCCAGTCATGGGATGTGTTTGTAGTTTTAAGAGCGTTAATGTTAACGGGTTCATACACAATACATTATACAAAGTAAACACTTCCTGTCTTCCTGTAAACGTGATGTTGAATCCTTATTGAACGTGATAAACAGCACGTTTTCATAGCTCGCTAATTATTATTTTAAAGTGTAGCTAACAAAGCTGCAGAATTGCATTAGCATTTAAGTAGGTTTTCAATTACTTACATTTCTATGTAACACACTTTGTATTATTTGCATGTGCAATCGATATACGATAATTGCCCACTTTCAATAAACTGACTGGTTTCTATCTCAAAATAACGGCGTAAATGTTAAATATTACAATAAAATTATTAGACTATGCATTAGCACATTTTAAATGTTATATAAAAAGATGAGATCAGTTTCCCTTTCTTATTCGAGTGTTGCGATTAGCGCCCAATGAAAGCATTCGCTGTGGTCAATGCTTGTTCCTTTAGTTTTAGCTCAGATGTTGCTTGTTTCGGAGTTTTATAAATTAATCTGTTTTCAGGTAGTATAAAATATACTTTTGTGCGCTTATTTAATCATCAACTTTTATTGGCGAAAAAATGTATGCTGGGGAATAATTCATAAATTATTTCCTGCTTTAAAAAGATGCCAGTTATGGATATAAAGATCTTCCAAACGTCTGTGATTTGTTTCATTCACACATGTAGTATTCATTACAAAACTGTTTAACGGTCTTAAAATTTGTTTATTATTCGTAAATTTACAGACAAAATAAGCAATTTTAACAAGTGCGCCATGCATATACTTAAGAGAGTCGTTTATTTTTATACATAAATCCTTTATTAATGGGTTATTGGATCGATGTATCTTTCGAGTCATTCTTAACATTATGGCACATACTTGTTTCTCGAAATCTTTGTGCAATATTACCTAGTGTTCCAAAGGTCTTCCGCAGCAAATTATGTAGATGAACCACAGGAAATAGCAGTAGGTAAAGGTATTGGAATTTTTACAAAGAAATGCAGTCAGCTAGTTGGCAATAGTTCTATAAATATGACAGTATTACGAGTAGGTGTGACGTCATCCTAAAGTATACCATTCGTTTCGCTATCCCCAATAAACAATCTAAAGGAATATGCTCCAGCTGTCATGTTATAACAAATTACCGTACGTTCAGTGAAAGGCGAATGCTATCAACGAGCGCATTAACGCACTATGGGTTCAACGTTCAGGTGCGCCAAGATAATGCTAAAGATAAGATCGATACTTAACGACTGTTGAATGCTACAGCGAGGCAGCGAGCGAACCAGTGTTACCAACTCCCTTATAGCGGGTTCGAGTCCCGCTGACATGGGTGTTTTGTTCTTGTAAATGTGTGCGTGCGTGTGTAAAACGGAAAACCAATAGGAAAACAAACTAAAAACGTAGGGAAAAAGAAAAAAAAAAGTCATTACCAATTAGTACAGAAAACGCCAGAAATAAAACAAGATGCATTACTATGCAGTTATATATTTTGCAATAATTATAATGTGTAATAGATTAAATGAAATTATAGTTATTTAATTGCTCTGAAATCTGTACAACACACGAGAAATACGTGTGCAAACAATTAATTAACTATGAACAATTAACTTTAACATGATTTAAAGTTCAAAGCAAATTATATGTATCTGTGTACATGTTAATGTAAACATTAATTTATATCCATGAAGTCTATATTTAGTATTGCATCATCCAAATTTTACATAGTAGTGAGGTTGACTCACCTACATAAAACTGAATTGTTCTATTTTGTGTACAATGGAAGAAGCAAAAATGTAATCTTTACAACATTTAGCCCTCTTATTGCAAGAATGGATTCAACATCTTGGAACTCGATCTAATGAGAAGTTACGTTTTTACTGCATTCATTTGGCTCTAACACGCTTTCCGCTTTGCCGTTAGCCCGTGCGAGAACGAGCATAGACAATGCCAAAGAGGTCAATGCATTAATCGAGTTTCCTCCAGTTGTATCTGTATTTATGTTCCTAGAGCACAATATTGTTGGACGTAGCAATTTATCCCGTTGGAGTTGAATAGGTTTTGTTAGTTGTCACTACATTCCAACAATGGCTCTTTCACCCTGCTTAAACAATGTGTTACGCATTGAAAGGAAGCCTTTTTCCACGCTTCTACATTGGAGGTAGTCGCTGATGCAATCTTTTATTAACACTGTTACAAGGTTAATACAATGCCCCTTAATCATTTTTAATTTTTCGTTCAGCAAATAAATTCCCTATCATCAGCAGGAATTTTAATGCCTTATTCTAGAGTCAGGAATAAAACCAACTTATTGTGGAAAAACTATACTTCGGTTTCCACAGAATTCGGATAGAAGGTAAGGCAATAAAAACTAAAACTACTGCAGGTAAAACTGTTCCAAGAATTTCTAGATAATAATTGTCTATAACATATCGATCTACAAATTTATTTGTTATTAATAATAAAGTTATATAACCTACTGAGATTACAATTCACTCATTCGCCAGCTAGATGGAGTTAAAAAGAAGCAGCTGATTGAAAATATTCTCAGCGTGGTGAGTCATCTCCATGGGATTTGCCGAGTATTGCTCTAACGGACATTCCTGAACACGTCATTGCTTCAACAGGACCTGACTTGCTTCACAAGATAGCTACATATCAGCTAACATCGACATTGGCCACGTTTTTAATGAAACTTGAGTACCAACTTAGTAAAAACATGTAACTTACAGGTGTGCCTGTCATTTACGGCGGCGAGTTCGATACCCAATTGAACCCACATACCTACGGGTATTTTATTGCCAGATTTCCTTTATGCCACAGTGGCAGTACCTACATTAATTGATAATTTCCCTTTGACATTCTCTTCATTTTGTCCACAACTTATTTCTTGAGCGAATAATACTGGAGTTAAATAACACTTTGTATTCTTTATACGATTTATCTAATGGTGTAAAACAATTAACTACATTTGCCATTTCATAAACTTCAGGATCATACATGTCAACTATGAGTCGGAGGGGAGTACATATGGAGATGAGAAATCGTACAAAATTGTTAATTCATCACATTTTCTCTGCCCGATTACTCTGCAAAGCGTATAGGACAATGACAAAAAGTTCGCAATAAAGACCTCAATATACGAAAACATTTCTTCCTGAAATTGAGTTTGATAATAGGTTTGGCAAAAATAATGGCATGTTGGTGAAATGGGTCATTATTATATATTGCACTATTTCTTATTGTTATATTCAACAATTTACATGTGCTCTTCTTAATGTCTATATTTGTTAAGCTTTGTCCATGAGCCAACATTACAATAAACGAAGCTATGAAATTAACTAAAATGGGCTGTGGACAGAAGAAACAATCATGGCCACATTTCATGTCCGTGACTTTTTCACGACTTTCATAACTGAACCTGTTTTGCAATTTAGTATTTTGCTCTGCACATTTTGTAGCATTTATACATTAAAATTTAACATTATATTGCAGTTTCCACAAAAACAAACACGAAACGTGTATAACGTCATGAGATAAGAGTAATAAGAGATAAAATTCACTTTGTAAAGGTTAATTGATAAGATAAACATGCATAAAGTAAAGTGGGCATTTATTTTGCTATCAGTGAAAGCAGTACAGAAAAATAAAACAAACTGATATATGCTAAAGCCTAACATAGGCCTCACTACATCTCTGGAACATTTTTTTTTTTTTTTTTAGCAGCTTAACGTCCTTTAACATGGTGGTCATATCGGACGATGAATGAAATTGGCGAAATGATGCTCAAATGTTCTCGGGGCCCATGGAGCTTAAAGTTATTTGACATTCATCTTTTCAGGATAAGGGAAAACCCCGAAAAAAAACCTTATCCGGGCAACTCACCCTAAGCGAGATTAGAACTCACGACATTTTGAATGTGGACCAGACACGCTACCACACATTACCCAGACGAGCAATAAATTATTGTTAAAAAGCTTATTATCTATATTTCATGCTAATCGAGACAAACTTTAGCAGAAATAGTCTTATTACTTGTTTCTTTGTAAGCAGATGGGAAATAAGGATATATACCAGTCTAAAGCGATAGTAAACTCTTTAAAAACTAGTTGCCATGAAGTTAAAATCCGTTTCTTTGCACGGCCAGGAGTTTACAAATTCCCATATGATAAAAGTTTTAAACATTTTAAAGCAAATTAATAACAAGGAATATCTAGGAAATGCTCAACTGCACAAAAAAACTGTATATGACATAAATTTTGTTTTAACATCATCTACATTTTGGGGGGGGGTAAGTTTTTGCCTTTCCCTTGCAGGTTACCAGTTATACAAAATTCATCCATAATAAAGAGATTATAAGAGGTTTATTCCCAGAAATTGCAAGATATACACATTATTTTTATGTAAATATCTTTAATGTACAGTATTTTAATCAAAATCCTTAAGGCCATTTTTGAGAAAATCAGCATTTTCGAAATTTTCGTGTCGCGTCCTTAGAAAATACTAAACTTAAATTCGTGTAATCGTGTTCGCAGACACACGGACCGTTTTCTGAAAGTGTTTTTGGACACAGGGGACCCTAAAACGTGCATTTCTGATGAAATCTCTGTATCGAATTTTTGGGTGGAGTGTAATACCTTCTCTACCTATGGTCAACTCCACGAAAAAAACGGGTAATGTTGCCGTTTAAGCGTTAGTTGGCCGCGCAACGCCGCAAAACCATACCAACTTTAGAAATTGAAAACCCGCTGTAGAATTGAGCACATAGTGCCAAAGGAATGCAACCGGTTAATAGCCGCAATATGGCAGTAGTAGCACGGTTATGTTACTAAATGGCGCGTATATCACGTAGCCGAGGGGCGTGGCAATTCTAGCAGACGACGGCATCTATCATACACCATTAATCCTACTTATTGCAGATGTTAATTATTTGAGATACTGACGACGCAGTGCACTGGGCATGATCGCCGCTGCCGCCGGTTCTGTACACTTCACTGGCCAGGCCGTGTCCCCCTTACCCCAGGGACGGGCGCACCACTCCGCAGCCAGTACGATCACTGCAGATCCAACACTCAGACGCCACACCACCTCCAGCTTCGATAGACGCAGCAACGCGGGATGCCATTCAGGTCCTTCATGCGGAGATCCTGAATATCGGCGCTCGCTTAGCTGCGTTAGAAGAGGCCTTCACCAGCGTCATATCCAGGAAGCTGCTGGACCTACAAGCTGCTGCCACCACCGCCGCCATCTCCACTCTACAGTCCTCCACCGCTGAGCTACCCAACCGGATAGCCAGTGTCCAAGCGCAGCTACAGCAGGACCACCAAAATCAGCAGCGAAGTCATGTGTGTCCACTGGCTAATTTCACTATCACTCGCTGTTACTGCCACTGGCAGACAGCATTCATTATCACCAGAAATGCGCAGGTGCTTAATGCGGTACTGCACCAGAGAGGCATGGGCCTCCTACTTCCGGTGGGGGTTCTTTGTGAGTAGTGCCACCCTGGTTCGAGTCCAGGGTGGGGAGTCTCACACTCCCAGGCTTGCCTGGGGTTAGGGCGTCAGTTGGCTTCCCCCCCCCCCATCATCAATATAGAAAAAAAAAATCATTGCGCCTTCCAGATGCAAAGGTTAGCTGCCTGGCGTTACGCAGCCAACTGACCCTTAAACGGCAACATTACCAAAAAAACGTTTATCACATAAATTGTGTATTTCAATAGGCTCTTCATTTTTTGCGTAGTAAGGTTTTGTCTGTGTCTTACGGTTTACTAGTTATGTAAAATCCAGCAAAATTCATTCCAGAATAAAGAGGTCTGCAGAGCTATTTCCAGAAAATTCAAGATATCGTTTTATTTGTCCTGTAAATATTTTAATAACAGCGTTAGAGCCATTTTGAGAAAATCAAAATTTTCGAAAATTTTCCCATGTAAAAGGGTAGTTTGGGATGGAAGGATTTTCCTCAAAATCTTCGTGTCGCATCCTTGGAAGACACTAAACTTATGTACCAAGTTGACTTTTCGTCTTTGACCTATCGTGTTTCACAGACACTGTTTTTTTATACAGAAGACCCTAAAACCTCTTATTTCCGGCGAAATCTTGGCATCGAATTTTTGGGTTGAATGCAATACCTTCTCTACACACTATGTATGTAGTATGTGTAGAGAAAGTAAAAACGAATCGTCATTTTGGTGAAGTGCTACATGTAAGAAAGATGCATTGTTTTGGGAAGTGGATAGTTTAAGTAACACTATTATCGATAACCTGATTATCAACCTTGGAGTGGAAAGCAGCAGCACAACTCAGACGACGATTTTGATCTGAAGGTAATAGAAGCGCTTCAGAGAGCGAATAAACGTAAGTTATTTATCACATACGTACGCTCGTGTTTTTTTTAGAGTTAATTATTACATGTGCGCCCATTTATTTTGTTATGACTATCAATATTATCACCATTATACCTAATAATATATTTTAGCCACCGTTTAAGTTGCCCAAATAATGGCTCTGTTCGTTTTACATTACAATATGTTGTTGACTCGCCACGTGGTCATGGAAGTGTAATACCATTCCTGGCGCGAATGGCGGAAGGCTATATTATGATAGAGCGCTGATCGCCTGGGTTTTGTTTTGGCGAGGATCGAATTAAGGCTGAACAGATCATTCTGAACCATACAAAAACCTCACCATTTGTCTTCAGTAACTTGGAGGTTAAAGTTGTGCTGCGAGTTGCACAAGGATACTGGGAGAGGGAGTTATGGGTGTTCATTTACTTATACCTGTTGCCCTTGCAACTCTAGCCCAATGCAATCGCCGTTTGGAAAGAAGAAAAGAAAATCCAGCAATAAGAGTCCTAGGTTCGCTCTCAGTTGCTTCGGGGCAATACTGACCAGTTCAGCAACATGAGGAAAGTAACAAAGAAAAGCAGTTTCTCCTTCATTATGACCACCATTACCACGAGACAAGGAAAGGTTTACCAGTGAACCGACTTTCATATCCCTTAGCAAACAAATATTTATTTAGTCGTCCTTTTGACAGTTGCCGCTCTTCTTGCATGGTCAACTTTAATCTCGATTTCAAACACAAAACTGCCTTATATGCGCTTGTGTATGTATATTTTGTAAACATTCCCCGTGAGAGTAACAGAAACCGCGCGTTTGTCACTTTTTTACATAGTGTATAGAGAAGGTATTGCACTCCACCAAAAAACTCGATACCGAGATTTCACCGGAAATATATGTTCTAGGGTCCCCTGCATCCAAAACAAGTATTTTCAGAAAAAGGTCCGTGTGTGTCCGTGTGTCTGTGAACACGATAACTCAAAAACGAAAAGTCGGTAAAACACCAAACTTGGTATTCAAGTTTAGTATCTTCCAGGGATGCGACACGAAGATTTTGAGAAAAATCCCCCACCCCAAGCTACCCTTTACGTGGAACTTTTTTCGAAAATTTTGATTTTCTAAAAAATGGTTAACGATTTTGATTAAAATATCGTATAATAAAGATATTTACCTCACAAATAAAATGTATATTTTGAATTTTCTGGGAATAGCCTCTGAAGACTACTTTATTCTAAGTCAATTTTACGGAATTTTGCATAACTGCTAAACCGTAAGTGATGGACAACAAATGTAGAGCACTTTAAAACACACAATTTATGTTATACACATTTTTTCGTGAAGTTGATTGTTTTTTAGATATTCCTTGTTTTTGGTTTCAGCTATAAAAACACACTTTTCTCATACAGGACTTTGTGAACTCGTGTCCATATAAACAAAGGAACTTCAGTCACATAGCAACCAGCTTTTGATCATCACTTTAACCTATGGTACTACCTTATTTCGCTTCCACTTACAAGGAAGCAAGTAATAAGACTATTTCTGTAATTTTTTCTCGATTAGCACAAAGTAAATAGAAGCATAAGCTTTTTAACAATAATTTATTGCAGAGTTGTAGAGAAAGTCATGTGAATGTAACATCAGATTTTTGGAATAGTTTATCAATAGTTTAAGCAAGGCAGCTTTCACGAAATAATCCAACGCTCAGGAGTCACTTAATTGTAATGGATTTTATTTACATTTCACTAATAACCTTCCACTTCGAGCGACTGAAACTCAACTATTCTGGTTCTTCACTGAGTTAACAATGTTCTTGGTTTGTCAACTTTTGTGTTTTTCACAGGTTTTGCTTTGCCTAACACAACAACTCTAAAGAGCGAAGGAAATAAACACATTTGAAAGAACGCTTTCTTCAGCCGGGATACGAATCCGCAAGCTCAGAGTTTAGAAGCTAGCACCCTACCCAGCAAATATAATTTTGTGCTTAAAGGTACAAAACTAATACACTGCTGATAGTGCTAAGCCTGTCGTATGGTTTCTCTAATTACCAAAATGAGAAAAACTACTTAAATTTTAACTATGAACATCTTTATCACAGGTGACTCTGGCAGCACTGCAGTTATAGTCCACAGAAATAATGACAGTGCAGCTTGAGTATGAAACTCCAGGATAGAAACTATCTTGCAGCAGGCCTCAGCGGCATTGCCCTTACTGCCACCAGAATGCAATTTTTACATGTCTCTTGTATCCTGGAAGAGGGAAAATGTTATTTTTAAATAACTTTACACCAAATAACCATTCCAAAATAACAGTAGAATGTTTATTATTTACGCCTAACGTAACAACAAGATACTTCTGGCCCAGTTATTTGAATTAGTAATCTACTGTAAAAACACAATATGCGTTGGATCTTACTACTTATTTTAATTAGATGTGAATTGTAAATTAAGCTAAAAGGGGCTCACGTCGTTTGTACTAAAAGTTTAAAATCAGTTTTAATTATTATAATTGTTCCAAAAGGGCATCTCGAATATTTGCCTTTACTGTAAATGCATTGGAATAAAGGAGGGACGGTTGCAAGAGCTTGCTTTATATTACATATTAGATACCTATTTCGTTACGTTATAACTCTGTATGATCAGTTATAAAAGTACTACAAGATCGCGGTGACATTTTTAAGTAATTAACAAGGCCTTTTAATGGCTCCATTATAGCGTTTGTGTTATCGCCCCTCCCTAATACAGAGGTTTACAACCCTATACAGATCAACTTTACTTTTAAAACGTCCTTCTCGATCCCCAACAACGATGGCTCGATTTATCTCGTTTATCTTTCTGGGCTCCCAAAAATTCTATTTTAGTTGCTTTATAATAGCAACAAGTTTTGCCAAAGAACTATTTCAGTTACCAAAATACAACTGAGGGAGGTGGCACCGCGGTAAGTGTGTGACTCGTATTTGGGAGATCCCGGTTTGGATTTCCGGCGACCGCCCATTGACCTGGTGTTCGTGGTTTCCGGGATCGACAAGTGAATGCTGGAATAGTTTGCCATCCACCAAGACTTCCTTTCCAATTCCCCCGTCATTGTTTCCTTCTCCTCTTTCAGATGTTCTTCCAGGTTTGTGGCGTATGCGGAGTGTGCAGATGGCGCAAATGCATTTTAACAGCAAGAATATACTCCCTGTGGACGCTAGAGGAGTGCCAGATTGTCGAGTTGCTTGAACGCCCTCTTTGGTAGTTCCAGTAGTGATACGGGGCATCGTAAATGTTTGGCTGCCTACTTATTTGTTTTTAATTATTTTGTTTCTTAACTATGCTGTCAATTGCCAAGATATCAGCGCCGCCCATATACCTGAATTTCGTTCCGCAGTTCTTTTACATGCCAGTAAATCTACTGGCATGAGGCTGTCACTTTTAAGCTCACTTAACAACCATCGGTCTGGGCCGGTTTGAACTCGCATCTTCGAGATCAGAAGGCCAATACCTAACCACCGAGTCACCCAGACCTACTTTGCGGGCCTACGCCGTGCCCTCCTCTAGTCACTACCTCGTGTGGAGTGTTAGCCGAAATAAATCTCTGTGTTACCATGCACAATAAAAACATGGTAGCAGCAATGTCTTGGCACTAACGCAAACTGGCCTTTACTGGGAAGTTTGTGACACTCTGAGGAAAAAAGCTGCGGAAAGCAAATGGCAAACCATGGCATTTTATTGTCATGTTTTCTTCAGGCCTGAACTGAAAAACAGCAGGTATGCTGTTTACTTTTTCCTGCACTCAGTCAGTCACAACAAAGGGATCTGCCAGTTCACAAAATGCTTTTACTCTCCCCAAAAAGGATTTTCTATTGTTATTGAAAGAGTTCAATATCCTCCTATATTCCATTGTTGTGGGTGTTCTTAGTAGCAAATCCAAACGAAAGTTCTTTAAAAGTCTTCTACAGTTAAAGTTTGTATATGTGCAATTATAAGTTTAATAAAATAAAAGTAAGATGTATATATACTGCGGTTTGGCCTACCTTCCACATTTCTATATGGAATATAAATGACAATGATTACTTCTACTGTCTTAATAATTGTTTGTTTATGATTGCCGAAGCATTTTTTTTATCAAGTATAATAATAATAATTATCCTAACATGAGATAGTCCTAGAAGGACTGTTTCGATGTTTACAAAATCCTCCCAACATGTTTACACTGGAATAAATTTAAATTTAAAATATGAACGGTGTACATTAATTTCAAAATAAATATTGTAAACTTTTAAATATGAATCATTAAATGCACAGAATTAAGAAGATATTCCTTTTCTTTTTCACTCTTATTCTCTCCTCCTTTTTGCTTATTGCTTTTAATTATAAAGACATCTTACAACATGCATGCTAGGTAACCAATATTTTTAGTAAAAGTATACTACTGCAATTTCCCATGGTTCCTGAAAAGCCAATGTATATCTTTTGGATTTTCAAACATTGCCCGTAACCACAACAAAAGGTGCCTACTACACATATTTTAGATTGGCTTTTAGAGCCCCAAGGATCGCCGCGGCGTGCTGGGAAAAGAGCGCCCCATTATCATATTCCCCAACAAAAACAATCGGCCAATTAAACCCTTCAGACTAGCGTGGGAACACGCGGTTCAAAATGTAGAGGGTCTGACTTTTCGTTCCACTAATCCCGGTTGTCTGTATTTCGAGATCTCAGACGTATTCAACTTTGTCTTTATAGCACCATTGGTTAAGCATCCAAAATTGTTGAAATTATTCTAACCGCATTCGGCAAACGATTTTTTGGAATAAGAGAAGTCATGAGAGCATTGAATTATGTTTTTATTAATTAACTTGGATCTTCTGATTATGATGCTTTCATGATTTACTTTTTGATTCCCTTCGAAACAATGCCTAAAGTAAATACTCCATTCTCTCCTTAGAATTTTTTTTTAAAAATGTTCCATGTAAGGGAAGTTGGGGGAGGGGGGGATTTTTTTGAAAAGCTTCATGTCGCATCCTTCAAAGATACTGAACTTAAATACCATGTTTTGGAGCTTGCTGTCCACATGCAGACGCACACAAGGCCATTAATTTTTAAAAATGTTTTTTTTTCCGACTCAGAAGGCCTCAAAACATGTATTTCCAGTGAAATCTCGGTATCAAATTTTGGGTGGAATACAATACCTTCTCTGTCCACTATGTACATTGTACATACGGGCTAGAGAAAGTAAAAATCGGAAAGTCTAGAACAGGGAGATGGTTCATAAATGAAGGGAACTGAATAATAGAAAAGAATGCATAAATGTTTATCGTAAAGCAATACCAAGAGTGTTTTCATCTTGTCGATAATTCACGACCGGAGCGAAGCGACTAGTTGTATTTGAAGATAATTCAGCGAAATAGATTATTAATAATTGAAAATATATAGGAAGGGAGATTTTATCAGCTTATGGTTGCAATACTTACATTAGTTCTCAATTAATGGTAGATGACGCATTCGATCATGTTTATTTAGCGATTTTTTTTTTTTCTTTCTTCACTGCCTCCTGAATTATGATATAGCTGACCGTGTCGATAGCAACAATATAAATAGGGAACTATTATTTTATTTCAGTTTTTAATAATGTATACATAAAATGGAATTTTATTTGAGGTTATTGTACCGATCTATACATAACAAATACAAATAATAATTATTTTCACTCCTTTTTGAACTAAATACATTATGAACTGGATAAAACTTTAAATAAACATTGTAACTGAATTAATTGAAAGTACAATTGTGGAACTGACAGTTATTAAAAGTGAAGGTTGTCTGACTGGATTGTCACCTTATTACCAACAATAATCAGAACAGGACATTAAACAAACGAACGTCATGTACGACAAGATTTCAAAGAAATGAACATCAGCTGCGACAAGATTTTCCGACAATATCGCTCGTCTGATTACCACGACTGGTTGAAATCACCTAATCTCGATCATTCCATTGGCACTTAAATAGTGGAGCTTAATTGTCAACATAATTATACGTTATACATAGGTAAAGCAAAGTGCAAAGAACTTTACATTTTCCTTTTACAAGCTCCAGGAAAAGACAAGCCATGGTTTTTATCCTGGCTATTTCATCGAAGTAGTAAAAGCGGGCGTTAAACGCTACTACAATAATAAAAAAAAAAAAAAAAAAAAAAAAAAAAAAAAAAAAATCATCATCAGTTTGGAAAACAAGTCAAACCACAAAGCAGCTTATAGAGAGGCTATGTTTGGCTTCCGGCCGTGACACGCACACAATTTGGGATGAGGGCAACTTGGAATAATGAGCCCCGTCCATCCAGGGGGCAGTGCACGGTGTGGAGGTCACGAACAGGCTCCAGACGCCCCAGCAAGGTCGTTCCTTTGTGTCCTTGAGGAGCGGAACCTGTTTGGGCCCCAACCCTACGCCCAAACCGCCTGAATCACCAAAATTTGGTGTCAGGCGGGAGTTCCCAATCAAGTAGACTAAGAATTGAGAACAAAGTTATGGAGCATTCGTAAACTTGCAATTTGATTCGGGTTAACATACTAGTCACGTTCCACATGGCCGTGTTTACTTCTCCCAAGTATGTCACTCTTCTCTCGCACACACATGAATACATGGAGAATGCCGGTAGCACCACATAGTTCTACTTCTTTCTTCTTCATTGATATAATCCTTTTTGTTTTTTACTTATTAATTTCTCTAGCCCACATGTATAATGTACATAGTGGACAGAGAAGTGTCGAGATTTTTTGGGGTCCCCTGAGTCCCGAAAAAGCATTTTTAGAAAAAGGCCCGTGTGTGTCTGTGGACAGCATAGCTCTAAAACGAAAAGACCACTAAATACTAAACTTGGTATGTAGGTTTGGTATCTTCCAAGAGTGCGACACGAAGATTTTCAACAAAATGCCCCCCCCCATCACAAACTACCCTTTACATGAAAACAATTTCGAACATTTTTATTCCTGAAAAATGGCTAACGATTTTGATTAAAATCCCATGTATTGAAAATATTTACATCCCAAATAAAATGTATATCTTGAATCTTCTGGGAGTAGCCTCTGAAAACCTCTTTATTCTGGATGAATGTTGCCGAATTTTGCTGAACTGCTATACCATTAAAGATAGACAAAAACGCACGGCACAAAAAATGTGAATCTCGTCAAAATACACAATTTATGTCCTTTACGTTTTTGTTGCGGAGGTAACCGTTTCCGAGATATTCCTTGTTATTGGTTTCAATTGCAAAGTACTTTTCTCAGGCAGGAAGTGTACTTTTTTCTTTTATTCTACTCCTGGCCGAGCAAAGAAGCTATTTGTAATGACAATCGCACCACGACAGTTTTTGAAACATCTGACTATCACTTTAGCAAAGCATTCCTTTAGTTCCCTTCTACTTCTAAGGCAGTAAGTAATAAGAAAATTCTGCTAATGTTTATCTCGATTAGCATGGTGTAGAAAGAAGAATAATCTTTAGTAAGACGTTTGTTTGTAGAGCAGCTAGAGAAAGTCATATGAGCGTAACACAGATGAGTTTATTTTATCGTGCTCAAAGCATTTCAAGTTATCAAGAAAGGCAATAATGTATAGCTATTGGTTTAAAAAAATACAAAATTTCTCACACATGTAACAGTTTCACTTGAGAATTTGTTTCCAATAATACTAGCCGCACAGTGTCTCTCGATTTCAAGCCACATCTTAAGCTTGCAGAAAGTCACAAGTTTAGGTATTCCACACATGTCTACGTCATTTAACATAAGAGAAATTATGAACGTGAATATACACGGTATTTTAGTCTATGACCAAAATTTCACCCATTCCTTATCTTTAATGCCAAATTGTATGTACTAAGTGTGCCAAAACTATAGAATACTAAACAATAAAATTCTAAACCTCTACAAACGAAAAGATACTTCGGAATGTCAATTTACATTCCATATGCATTGACAAGAAACCTATGTTTTCCCTAATAGAACCTTTTACCCTCTCTCTTGCTTGACTTTCCTCCAGCGTGGATCCGTCCTGTCCTCCTTAGAGAAAGCGTGACGTCATTTGTAGAGATGAGTGTTTCGTTAGAACACTGTTCTGATATAGAGAAATTGACTGCGTTTATGTGAGACTAATATTCTTTTGGTGTATACAAACGGAAGCTTATAATCTGGTCTATTGAATATCTAAAGGGTGAAGAAAGGAATGGATTGCGGACTAAGCGACCAAAAAATTACCATCTTTTTTTTTCAATTCTAGGAGTAAATTTCGAATATGTATATATATATATATATATATATATATATATATAAAGTTTTAAATTTATTACACTCTTTCAAAACAACGTTATACAACTCATTCAATACAACTTTCACTATAGTACCAGATTTACTATATCTAAAATACATAAAATAGAAAATAATAATAATAATAATAATAATAATAATAATAATAATAACAATAATGATAACTGCAAACATTGAAAGAATATGCATATTTTATTTTCGATTTATGTAACAAAACAACAAAAGAGAAGGTAGAATGTTTGAAATGCCACCTATTGTAATAATCAAAAACTGTACTAGATCATCCGACCGATGATTCTTGCTTCGACAAAGGGTACTTACATATATTAAATGGACATTTTCCAGGGGTACTTACGGATGTGTGAATATCATAGAATTTTCATTTGTTACTATCCGAAGTTGACGAAATCACAATTAAAGGGAGAATTCACCGTAAAAATTCTTCCAGATTATTATACAATAATAGAGGGGGATAAAGTTAACTAATTTCGACACTCAAGCTTAGAATGCTAATCATGCAATGTAGGATAAGCCGGCTAATAAACAAAACGAGAAGAGAAATTGTTGTAATATATTTCTAGTTTTTTTATTTTATTTATTGTTGTTTTGCAATTAAATTTTTGTAAAGCTCGAGGAGGCAATCTTAAAGCTAGCATTCTATTTTACGACAGCTTAATGGCTATATAATAAACATTCTGAGAAGTAACGGAAAAACCCTATTGCAAAATTCACGAAGTTTTATAACTGCCTTTTATTGCTTCCATAATGCAGATTGTATTACATACAGCTAAGAATCCCTATGATAACCGGCTGAGTTGCTTTGGTGCGACTGCAAAAGAAGAGCAAGATGATCCTTCAAGGATTAACGTTGTCAGCTTTCGACTTGAGCGGACTGTTACTGAAGTAGAAACTGGAGGAGAGACGTGGATTTACGGTGAAAGAGATATTTGATAATGCTCGCCGCCAAGATGTAGGTACAGTATTAAGATATATTTTCAGCAGGCTCTAACAGACTGAAACAAATTATACTCCTGTCCTTTTAGCTAACAAAATTGATATTAATTACGACAAATTAAACATTGGACGGTGCCAAATTCTTAAGTTATGACTTATTCTATAGACGAGCCGACCTTTGTGTTTATTACCATAATTATTACTTTTCAAATATGAACTTTCTTGGACAATCTTAACTGCTACACCAAGCAGTTTTTCTACTTATGCTGCAACAAACTATTTTTACAAAAACTAATTCTTCTATCTACTTCACGCTTATCAAGATAAACATTAGCAGAAAAGGTTTCATTGGTATTAATTCCCTATACCAGAGGAATTAGGTAACATAATAGGTTGAAACGACGTTCTCTTTGCTTCACCAGGAGTGAAAAACGAATAACAAATTCCCATTTGAGAAAATCTTTAAGTATTCCAAAAATTTAAACCAATATTAAGGAATATCTCAGAAACCGTTAACTCCACAAAAATTGCATTTGACATAAACGATGTACTTTTAACGAAATTTAACGCTTTGTGTAGTGAGTGTTTGAGTTTACCAGTTATGCAGAAGTCGTGCAAAATGAAGAAGGCTTCAGAGGCTATTCCCAGAATATTTAAGATATTCATTTTATTTTTGATGAAAATACCTTAAATATAAAGTACTTTTATAAAAGTCTTAGAAAGTATTGAGAAAATAAATCATGTTTAAATAAGCTTCCTTGGTTAGTCTGTGGTGGGATAATTTTCTTTAAAACCTTCGTCGCATCCTTAAAAATTGCTGACTAAAATATCAAGTTTAGTATTTAAGATGCTTTTCGTTTTTGAGTTACACCGTCCACACACAGACCTTTTGGAAAAAATACTTTACGGAACCTAAAAACATAATTTCCCGTGAAATTTCGACATCGAAATTTTAGGTGTAATATAATAAGTACTTTCTGTACTTGCTATGTGCATAGTACATTGTAGAGAAAGTAAACACGGCCGTTTCAATAAAACGACATAAAAAGGTATTTGGATTCCCCAGTTATAGAACATAGTGCTGTATGTTATACAGCATTTTGAAAGCATGTCTACATTGCTGCATAAATATTGATGTGTTTGGAAAAATCTTGTATCTCGCTGCAGGCGGGGCTACATTGCCCCAGGATGGGCAATATAGTTTTGCGACCGGTTTTTCTTGTCGGTCAGGCACGCACGCGCGCCCGCGCGCGAGCACGCACGCACGCACACACACACCTCCAATCAAAATTCTTTCCCAACAAGGTCAAAAACGAAGACAAGAAAAATTAATGAAGAAAAAAAAAAAAAAACAGATAAAAAGCAAGAGAGGGAAGTGAGTGTTCAGGTGCAAAGCCGATACCTTCTGGAGCTTTGTTATTCATAGGTACGTACGACCTCACTATATTTTTGTCTGTTTTCACCTGTTTTGTGTAGTAAGGTTTCAAGCAGTATTTGTTCCACCTTATCTTTTTCGCAGACGAGAGTTTAGTTCATTATTTCTCTCCTTTCTTAAGATATCCGTCAGGTGCTCTAATTTGGAAAGCTTGTGGGAATTACGTTTATTTGTGAATTTTCACATGGCCTGAAGGACTATTATTTTGCGCCATGTCATTAGAAGCAGTGATCTCTAGTCAAAGATGTGTTCAAAGCACACAGCATCGTTGTGTTTTTTATTATATATTTTACATAGGAGTGTGGTTTTTTAACACCTCAGGCGTAACCTGATTGGTCATCAGTGAAAGAGAATAACGTGCATACAAATGAAACACACAGCACTAAACATCCATGCCCATAGCGGGATTCGAATCCGCAGCCCTTTCGCGGCAGTCAACGCTAGGAGAGAGTTATAAGTCGACATCCAAAAACCCTATCAAGCTTAGCTATCACAACAGTCCGTATATGTTTATACATTCACATTGAATTAAATTTTGTGGTGCCTATAAGCATCTATTTCGACTTTAAAACTTCCTTTTTCTTTTCTAAAGCTATAAGAAACTTTTATCCGCTTAAATTGTAATGATATAAGCTAAGCTCTCTCGCTTGCTACTATCGACAATAAATAGCGGAAAATTACATACCAAGATTTCACCGAAAACACATGTTTTGAGACTCCCTACGTACAAAAAAGCACTATTAAAATATCTGATGTGTTCCATTCACATGACTTTCTTTACATCTCTATCACAAATTATTGTTAGAAATCTTATTCTTCTATCTACTTCATATAATCGAGATAAACATTATTGTCCTTATTACTTGGTTCCTTGTAAGTAGAAGGGGAAAAATCTGACATGTTCCAATCACATGATGTCCTCAAGCTTTTCGGTAAACAAACGTTTATTCAAAATATTAATCTGTTATTTACATCACGCTAACCAAGATGAACATAAATAGAATTAGTCTTATTACTAGCTTCCTTGTAAGTAGAATGGAAATAAGAAAATGCACGGGCTAAAACGATGGTCTCGTCCTATAAAAGCCGGCCACTATGTGAAAAAATTGAAATTCCTCTCTCTTTGCTTGTCAGTAGTAAACAAATGAGAAACAAGTAAATTATCTTTCCGTTTGAGAAAAATTTAAGTGGCTCAAAATTGAAACCAATAATTCGGAATATCTCGAAAATGGTTAACTCTTTAAAAAAAAAAAGTGTTTTAATGAAATCTACATCTTTTCTTTAGAAAGTATTTTGTGTATCTCTTACGGTTTGCCAGTTATATAAAAGTCATCCTGAATGAAGAGGTCTTCAGAGGCTATTCCCAGAAAATTAAAGATTTAGGCTGTTCCCAGAAAATTCAAGATATACATTTTCTTTGTCATACAAATATCTTATACTATGCCGAATATTATCTATAAATTTTACATCAATTCATCATTTTGGATTTGAAGCAGCCGCTTGATACTGACATTTCGTTGATGTAGTATGACTTTTCCTTTACGTATCTATTTACTGATGAGGATAAAATATTTATTTAGTATAATCAAGTACTTTTGATTTCCAATCAAAAAGCCTATAAGGTATTTTATTCAAAATCGTTAGAATCATTTTTGAGAAAATCAAAATGTTCCATGTAAAGGGTAGTTAGGGGTGGGGGAATTTTCTTAAAAATCTTCGTAAATATACTGAACTTAAATATCAAGTTTGGTATTTGACAGACTTTACGTTTTTGAGATGCTGCCCACAGAGAGACAGACAGACACGGACATTTTTCTAATAATGTTCTTTTTGGATTCAGGAGGTCTCAAAACATGTATTCACGATGAAATCTCGTTATCCAATTTGTGTGTCATATACATTACTCAAGAAAGAAAAGAACGGTCGGTTAAAGAGCAAGCTTGATATTTAAATTTAGAACCTTCCAATGATGTGACACGGAAATTTTGAGAAAATCCCATCGCCCTAAACTACGCTTTAATGAACATTTTTCGAAATTTTAAACTTTCTTAAAAATGGTTCTTACGATTTTCATTACATCACATATTACTCATACGATAAATCCGATGCATATCTTGAATTTTCTGGGAAGTCCTCTTTATTCAGAAGGAATTTTCAATAACTTATTATAACTGATGAGTATTAATCATTAAAACGTACGACACAAAAATGGAGATCTCTTCAAATCACACAATTTATTTCAAATAACCCTTTTATTGCATAACCCATTTCCAAGATACCAATAGTTCGTATTGTTTAATACTTTGAAATTCGACACTATTTTTAAGGATGTTTCTATATTCAGTTGTTTCTCGCGATTGCATTGAAACAATATAGAATTTTAAGGCCAAACCTATAGCTTCCAGTTCTTAAACATTTGAGTATTGCTGTTCCTTCTCTACCTATAACTGAATATGCCATGTAGATATCCCTAAAAAAAGTGATGTACAAGTAAAATAAACGTCCGTGAGAATAGTTTGCTTACACATTAATAAACTATTGTTACAGTCATGTGAATATAACAAAAAAATTTAATTTCAATTTTCGCAATTAAGAACATGCCTTTAATTAAATGTTGTAATATAATTTCAAACTCGAAAACTCTATTACCTCTATGTGGGGTATATCTGCAAATTATCCTACAAATCTGAAAATAATATACAGGGAAATAAAAATATTTTTTTTTAAAAGGCGACCTAAACCATATATATATATATATATTACAAGGAATAAAATAGGTTTGCGCTAATAAGAGTCTCACTTAATACACCACCATAATACTACACTGCATCAGGAAAATGCAAAAAGAAAGAAACTCATTAACAAATGTTGTACAATGTACAGAAATGCTATTCTCAGTATTGCTTAAAAGTATAAACGCACTGTACGTTTGTACATGCACATTATTCGTTCAGACGTATATGTTGGATTTTATGACAGTAAAAACCTACTTTATACAGTTTTGGTATACGTACACATTCACACACATAGATAGTTTGTTTCGAAATGACACCGAAAGAGTATAACAATCTTAGAGCTGACACTTGACTGTTCTGAAATTTAATGTCGCAACTTCGAAACTCTTTAATGTGTTTTTATGTAGCATTCAAAATTACATCATTTTGAGATTAGGCAACGCACGAAGCACTTGTTAGTGATGCTACATATTATTCACACCTCAGAGGGTTTTATTGTCATGCACTTGTCGTGAAAACAAAATTATGGTTTCACCTTGTGCAATTCAGCAAATCTGTCCTAGCCTTTAAGTTAAAGGCCAAAGGGTTGGTTACTTACTCAAATGTTAGGAGTCGGACAGTTTCAAGCTTGCAAAATGCGAAGCATACACATTTCGCCCCAATCACTAGAATTTTGTATGTATTATCCTAATCATTTTGTAAGTATTCTAAACTCCCGACAAATTCCGGTAGTCAAAAACAATTTGATGTTAAAGTATACCTAAATATTTAATTTACGAGCAGTAGTAGTTATGGACATTAAATTAAACTTCTTGTCTCACTGCAAAGAGGATTTATTTTTGTTTAATTTTATCTACAATCCCTTGGTAGTATTGTGAAAGTATTCTTGTCTCTGTTCTTTTATCAGTTCCTTTCTCCATCCTCAATATCACCAACGTAAATTTTTTACCACAGTCACAAAATCGAACATATTTTTTGTAGTAAGTGGATGTTGGAACCTTTGGGCATCCATTGAGAGTCGACATTTACATGTAACCACCTTGCTTCAGGCTCTACAGCAATTTAAAGATCGTACGATACACACGTTTGCTAGCATAGTATTTTATAAAACAGTGTTTTCTCAAAACTAATTTTCGCACTTCCAAATGTTACACACGTCTCAGCTTTTGTTTAAATTCAATTACAATTCACCAGAAAATGCTTAAGTATCCACAGCAATATTCCGCAGGACAGAATAAATTCTAATACAAATAATAATTTTTGCACTCCACCCAAAAGTTCGATATCATTTTAGGGTCCCCTGTGTCCAAAAAGCCATTTTTAGTAAAAGGTCCACGCGCGCGCGTGTATTTGCGTCCGTATACCTGTGAACACGATAGCTAAAAAACGAAAAATCGGTAAAATACGAAACTTGATATTTAAGTTTAGTATCTTCCAAGGATGCGACACGAAGATTTTGAGGAAAAGCCCCCCATCCCAAACTATCCTTTATATGGAAAACATTTAAAAATATTTTATTTTCTAAACAATAACTAACTTTTTTTTTATTATTATTATTAAAATACCGTATGTTAAAGAAATGTACATGTCAAACAAAATGTATATGTTGAATTTTCTGGGAATAACCTCTGAAGAGCTGTTTATTCTGGATGAATATTGCCGAGTTTTGCATAAGCGGTAAACCGTAAGAGAAACACAGAAACTTACCAGATCTCGAAAATGTAGATCTCGTTAAAATTCTCAATTTATGTCACATGCATTTTTTTCCGGGGCTTACAACTTTTTAGATGTTCTTAATTATTGGTATCAATTTTAAAATGCTGGGATTTTTCTCATAGGGTAATTTGTGAACTCCTAGCAATGCAAAGAAAACTATTTCAACCACATGAAAATTAGCTTTTAAAAGATTTGAGTATTGCTTTAGCCTAGTGAATTCCTTTATTTCCTTCTAATTATGAGGAAGTAAAGTAATTTTAAGTAATACGGCAATTTCTGCTAATGTTTATCTCGATTAGCATGCAGTAGATAAAGAATAAGCTTTTTAACAATAATTTATTACAGAGATGTAGAGAAAGTCATGTGAATGGAACACATCAGATGTTTTGAAATATGAATAAATTTAAGGAATACATTTTCTTTTAGGTTTACAAAAAAGTTCACAGTTCGTGCATCATATTCGGTTAAACTATATTTTCATATTATTTTTACTTGTGATAAAAAGCTCCAATTGCAAAAATTGAAACCAATTTTCTCAAATTACGATGGGCTTGGGGCATTTTGATTAGGTCACATATTTAAACATTAAAATTTATAAAATAATGTATGGCCCTAGAAATTTTAATACAATATTAATACGATTTGATATACATATGAACTAAAAAGCAATGCAACCACAGTAAAATTTTCAAAAGAATCTATACAAAAATGTGGAACTTCGAAAAGTCATTTTCATGTGCATGTCCCGTAAATTGCCCGTAAACATCGTATTAGTGGGTATGTATTTCAACTTATTTTCGCAGTAATTTCCTAACATTCATTGTCTTTTACGACAACATATGTCGAAACAATAAACAAAAAAACATGAGGTTCTTTGATAGGATTTCGTACGATAAGCAGCTTATTCTGAGCTAACCATTGCGCAGTCTGTTGATATGTTTACGTATACACTGCGAAAGCAAGCGACGCGGTTCTTCCTAAGCTACTTACTAGTTACCTACTTCCGATAGCAGGGCCAGACATGCGGCTTTGTTCCTGGATAACTGCCTAAACCATGCTGATCATGAGGCGTTTTGTTCAAGTACCTCTATTGGCGTTGAAAACTATATTTTGGAATTACATAAGACCTCGGCCACAACATCTACATATGGATTCGGTGTTGTACCGTGATTTCTTTCAGTTTTCTCCCTGCTGTAATTTCTGTATTTCAATATGAAAGAATATCAGAGGTACATTTTAACAAGAGTTTACCGCTTAGGTTTTTTAAACTTCATAGCTAAATTTAAAAAACAATCAACACATTTTTTTATTTCAATCAGTACTAATTCAATAAAACATTTAGTTGTTTCTACACCCCTAGTTTGTTGGTTCTGTTTAGTTTTAGACGTATGAACTGTGAAAACGAAAACCGAAGAAATCGCATAAAAGTTTGCGTTCATACAAAAATCAAGATATGGAGACTTTACATAATCATAGCAAGTGGTAAATGCTAATGCTTACTGCAATACTGTAACCTGAAACTCTGCACAGAAGTATAACTTACCTACTCTCACTCACCAATGAGGTAAACAACATTTGCCAAATAATAACTAGCTATTTCAGTATAAACAATGAATAAGAGCGAATACTTAATTAAGACTAGAAAATAACAATGCTGCCGTTGGCTATAATTATAAGAAAATGTCTTACCGCAAGCGATATGAAGGTCACCATGAAGACCGAAGGCGTCTTACCTATAATAAGAGAAAGTTACAGTTTACTTGTCAAGTTAGTGTTTTGACGTTGGCTTGTTTTCCCTTTGCATACCTTACTCACACATTCTCCACTTGACGAAACCTTTTGCAGTTTTGTTATTTTTGGTTAGTTTAAGTGTTTGCAACTATTCTGACCATGTTGTGTTCTTTTAAAAATCTAATGGTTATTGACTATGTTAAAAGCTTAATTTTCTAAGAAACAAATTATTTTTAATTTTTGTGCAGTTGACACGGTTTTAAACTTAATGATTTAACTTTAACAATTCAAATGAAGAATATGTAGACATGCAAATAACATTTGATTTGCATAATTTCTAATTTCTTTCTTTCTTTGTTTTAAACATATGTAGGTAAGTAATTTCTTATTATAACACGCGTAAGCAAATACTAAATATAAAGGTAGAACTCAATTACAGGATCTTCGGTTTCAACTAGTTCGTTATTCACATTAACATAAACAATTCGCAGAATTACCCCCTTGTGAATAATATGCATAGCGAATGTGTAAACGCAAGTAATCTACACTATAGTAAAGATATCTATTATACATTCAAATTTGAAACTAAGAAAATTGGCATTTTCATTATAGCTGCAATAAGACTACACTTTGAAGAGATTTCGCCAGTAAAGCTGTAGTGCAGAACACGTCCCAATACACCAGTGGTAGTTAAGTAGGTCATGGAGGGCCCTGCGGGGCCTTGGTGGGGAATGTGACCTGACCACCGCACCCAGATATGCTCTCTCCTCGCTTTCGCGGTACCTTGGTTCGACTCCTACTACTTTCATCTTCATCAAGCGTCCGTTCAACAGTGACACTATAACATTAACAAGTAATGTACGGTTCTTGCAGTGCAGTCCGTTAGTATACTAGTCCAGCGTTTCCTTAGTTGGATCCAAATTTGTTGTTGTAAATTAACAGTTCTCAATCTTCGTGCATGGTTCTTCATTGCTTTTGGGAGGTTTACCAAATTTGAATGATTGTTTATGTTATAACAATAACTACCTTAGTAGCTTATTTCTTATGCTCCATTTGGATCACAGAGTTTTATACTAATTAGAAACTTCACTTTTATCTTCAAAATTTTGCACATATTGAAACAGCCATTGCTTTATAAAATGTTATGTATACACATGTTTAAAATATTGTAAATGGTATAACATATATAAAAATCCACTCAATCAATTTATCCCCTTTTTCAGAATCCTATTCCTTAGCCTGAATACTATGACCAACTATGCTGAATCGGCTCTAAGAATCATTTTTGTATTATCTGCGACATGCAATCGACCTACAAAGGAAACAATGAGATCTGCATATTTGGAACTGCCTCTCGCATTTGTTTACCTCAAATGTGTTTCGTATTTCTGGAAGAGTACAGTACTGTCACTGCTGTTACTCCAGAGTTTCTATTGCTTACTCAAAGTAAGCGCGCTCGCTTCACTGGGTGCGTGCGTGTGTGTGTGTGTGTGTGTGTGTGTGTGCGTGCGTGTGTGTGTGTGTGAGGGGGGTGTTGGCATCTTCTAATTATGCGACACGAAAATTTTAAAGAAATCCTCTACTCCAAACTAATCTTTACAAGGAAATTTATTCTTTATGTTTTACTTTCTCAAAAATGGCTCTAAACTTTTGTTTAGAATGTGATTATGTGCAAGATATTTGCATGGCAAAGAAAATATTTTCTGCTAATAGTTTATGAAGCCGTCTTCATTTGAATAATTTTTGCAGGTATAATTGATAAACCGTAAGAGATACATAAAATCTTACTACAGAAAAGTGTAAAACACACACTTTATGTTAAATAACAGCTTTTGTGGTTTTAACATTTTCGAGATATATTGTTATTGATTTCAATGTTCAAATAATTATGCTTTTCTCAAGTGGTAAGCCGTTATTAGTTTTCTCTAGTGGATATACAAAGGAGTGGGACTTGGAAGCTATCACATAGCAATCCACTTTTTAAAATCCTATCTAACGCTTTAATTACCGTGTTCTTGTAACTGCAAGGAAATGCGTAATGAAATTATATTTAATGGTTAATGCAATGTGTTCTATTAACAAGTAAATAGTGGAAGAATGATTAGAGGAAGTCATATTAATGAATTGTATTAGATTTTAAAAGAGTCACTATTCTTTCTTTCTTTCTCTCTCTCTCTCTCTCTCTCTCTCTCTCTCTCTCTCTCTCTCGCTTCGTGACCTTGCTAAGGGCATAGAATTTCAAAGCCATCACAATGTAATCACTTTTTATAAATCTTATCACTTTTGCTATTGTAAGCTATATGTACAACGAAATTCATAGACGTATAATAAAATATTATCTCGATTATAAATAGGCAGAACAGTTTGTAAAAGAGGGGTAGAGAAAGCCGTATGGGTGCAACACAATTGATTTTGCTTTATTGTTTGATATTTCAAACTAATAAAAGCTAGATGTTTGGACAGTTATATTTTTACTTTCTCTACACGTACTGTGTACATAGTGTATAGAAAAAGGTATTTCATTCCATTCAAAAGTTCCATACCGAGATTTCACCAGAAATACAATTTTAGTGTCCCTTGTATTAAAAAAAAAACATTTTCAGAAAAAGGTCCGTGACACAATAACTCAAAAACCAAAAGTCGGTAAAATATCAAACTTGGTATTTAAGTTTAGGATCTTCCAGGGATGGACACGAAGATTTTGAGAAAAATTCCCCACCCCAAACTGCCTTAATTCGAAAATGTTGATTTTTTCAAAAATGAATAGAAATTTTTATTCAAATACCGTAGGTACCTATATTAAAGATATTTATATGCAAATAAAACGTAGGTATGTCTTGCATTTTCTGGGAATAGCCTTTAAAGTCCTCTTTATTCTGGGTGAATTTTGTGTAATTGGTAAACCGTAAGAGATAGACAGAAAATTGCTGCCAAAAATGTAGATCACGTTAAAACACACAACTTATATACATTTTTTTGTCGAGTTGATCGTTTTTTAGATATTCATTGTTATTGGTTTCAGCTATAAAATACTTATACTTTTCTCATACAGGAATTTGTCAGCTCCTGTCCATACAAACATACTTAAATCTCATAGCAACCAGCTTTAGCTTATGGTACTCCCTTATTTCCCACCTGCATAGAAGCAAGTAATATGACAATTTCTGCTAATTTTTTCTCGATTAGATGAAGTAAATAAGAATAAGCTCTTTAACAATAACTTGTTGTAGAGAGGTAGAGAAAGTCATATGAATGGAACAAATCAAATTTGATATTACTTGTAATGGCATTGTTATTGAATTGAATATCTTTATTATTTAACATGTCATTTTTACTTTCTTCAGCCCGTGTGTACAATGTACATAGTTGATAGAGAAGGTATTGTATTGCAACCAAAAATTTGATATAGAGATTTCACCGGAAATACATGTTTTGAGTCCCCATGAATAATTTTTTTAGAAACATATTCGTGTGTTTCTGTGGGCAGCTTAGCTCAAAAAGGGGCCACGCCGTGGCCGAGTGGTTAGACCACTCACCTCTCACCGGGCCGGGTTCGATCCCAAGCAAGGAGATTTGTGGCGGACAAAGCGGCGCAGGGGCGGGTTTTGTCCGGGTTCTCCGGTTTCCTCGCCAAGCATTCCACCGGTACTCCATCTTCAGTCCGTGTATTACCAGAGTCATCGCCTACGGTGCCACAAGTAATAAAAGCGGGTGTTAAACACTAGCTAAAAAAAACAACAACAAAAAACTCAAAAACAAATAGACGATTAAATACCAAACTTGGTATTTAAGTTCAGTATCCTCCTAGGAGTGACACGAAAATGTTCAAGAAAATTTCCCCACCCCTAATTACCCTTTACATGGAACATTTTTCGAAAATTTAATTTGCTCAAAAATTGCTTTAACGATTTTGATTAAAATACCGTATTTTAAAAACATTTACATGACACACAAAATGTGTCTTGAATTTTCTGGGAATAGCCTCGGAAAATCTCTTTATTCTGAATGTATTTTGCTGAACTTTAAGAGATAGATAAAAACTTCCTACACAAAAAGAAAAAGTAATGTAATGTAATTTAAACACATAATTACATACTCCATATAATTCTTTTTTGTAGAGTTAACCATTTTCGAGATATTTCGAATTATTGGTTTCAGTTTTAAGGTACTTGTAACTTTCTCAAACGGGAGACATCTTTCTTTTCGCCTCTGTTTTGTTTACTCCTAGGGAGCAAAGAGAACCATATTACAATTGCTTCACTTATCAACCGGGTTTTAAGATATTTGACTATCGCTTTAGCCTGTGATTCCCTTATTTCCCTTCAACTTACAAAGAAGCAAGTAAGAAGACTAATTCTGTCAATGTTTATATTGATTAGCATGATGTAGACAAAAGAATACTTTTTTATAAGAAAAGTTGTTTGTGGAACAGCTACAGAAAGTCATGTGAATAGAACACATCAGATTTTTACAATAACAAGCAACATGAATTTCGTTCTTAGTGATTTAAAAATGAACTTTCAGGTATACCTTGGGTATAATTAACTTTCATCTTCTGCATATTCAAAGCTCAAACACAAAGATTCGTCCCAACGGACCAATGAACCGTAATCCAGAAAAACTGTATTTATTACAGATGCAAGGTATTCTCTAGAAAGTTCTTTAGAAACACAATAGATGTAGACGTCAAAGTTATTCACGGAGATCTTTTAAAATAAAGATTTAGTACAAAGAATTGAACAGCTCATTCGTTTTAAGCATATCCCGTTGTCTAGACGGTAGTATATCCAAAGCACCTTCCCGTTCGGAATCATAAAAAAATCCTTACGACATCTGGCGTCAACAAAGGACACTATGGCGCCAGTAATCTAGCTAGCTTTGTATTCAAACCAGTCCATTTGTCATCCCTTTACTCGAGGGTACGTTAAGATTTTATCTTAACACAGCTGCTTCGCCCCCTGCTGAAGATGCCGCTACAAGGGTAGTTGTGCCATATTAGGCAAGCATGAAAGGGGAAGAGACACAATGGACGCCAATATCTGTTATTCATAGACGGTTGCCGCATTAATAAATAATCAACTGCATATTATGGAGAAAAACTAATGAATAATATGTTGTAGCCTCAGTGGCACTGCAGCGTTTAAACTCTCAAAATTTGTAACTAAGACTACTGGCCGTCGGAAAAGAGATTACAGTTATACTTTTGAGACCAATATGAAGTTGGCGCCGCACCGTAGTCGGGTGGCCTTTCATCAAAACGGCCCCGGTTCGTTCCCAGGGTCTTTGTGGTGGGTAAAATGACGTCTGGGAAGGTTTTCTCCGGGTTCTCTGTATTCCCCCACCATTCATTCCACCGCCGCCTTTCATCCATTTCACCATCATTTCCTATCTTCCTCATACTTATGCTAGGCATCGGGCTGATCACCCATCCTGGCAACTTTCTCTATTCTGCACAACAGGAATGAGGCAGTTGACTCAGGGACTGGTTTAAGTCCTATACGAGGAGGGTAAATACGAAAAAAAGGACTAAGAGGGTAAGATAAGACTGTAAAAGAGAAAAGGGCCACTGGAGGTGATGAAGCATACCAATTTCTATTATACAACAAACAAACACTCGTTTACTGAATAAAAGAAAGCCAACATAGTATGCTAGCCAAAAAAAGAGCTTGCAAATGTAGAGCAAAAAGAAAATAAAGAGCCCGAGGATGGGGGAGAAAAGTAATTTTGCTTAATGTTTCTTTTAATATGTATACAGAAAGTACCGATCAAAAGAAGATTAACTTTTTTGTACAATTAAAATAGCTCTTTAAAGCATCGCATTTTCTCCATGTAAAAATACACATTTCATTAAAGTAATATCCAGGAAGTGTTTTAACCGACATGTAAGTTTAATATTTATTATAACTAAGTATGCTTTTCAAAATCCAGTAGAATAGATAACACCTAGGACATTTTTCATAAAGTTTCGGAAAGTGAACTAGATATGTTTAACGCTATATAAATTAAATGCAGTTATTTGCAATAAAACTGAAATTAAGGAAACATATTAGATACCCCATTTACATCACTGTGTGATACCGAGTGCTTTTCTAGTACAGACTGGCTGATCGTCCAACCCATACACGAGGAGCATTGTGTTGTGTTATATTAAAATTGGTAGCTATCGAAGCAAAATTATAATCTATCTATCGGTTATTCGATTGTTATCCAAGTATTCAATTTTAAAATGTTACTATACTATTGGTTGTTTTGCAGTCGATAGTCCCCAATCACTTTCCAAGTCGCTTTCATCGCTGAACCAATGCAGATATGATGCCAACCTCATTCCAGAGAGTATAAAGTACGTATGTATCTTTTTATTTTCTTTATTTAACTGTTATTAGTAATTATAAACATTACACTAAAGAATCATCTACCATCTACAAGCAACAATATGGAGCTGATCTACTGGGACATACAGTTTGTTGTAAACATGTGCAGTAAACACTGATAACACTGCCGGAGATGTCACCATTTTGTGGCGGATGGACCAGTGGTTGGAGGTAGCGATTGCTGTATTACATGTAAATAAAAACCACAACACGTTGATCCCAAACCATAAAGCAACGTTTTTTTACATCCCATAAGTTAAAGTTGTAATAATGTTGCTGCTTTATTTTTACTTTCCCAACACGTACAATGTACATAGTATATAGAGAAGGTATTGTATTGCAGCCAAAAATTAAATATCAAGATTTCACCGAAAATATATGTTTTGAGGTACCCTGAATAAAAGACATTTTTAGAAAAATGTCCGCGCACGTGTGTGTGTGTACTTTAGCACAAAAACGACAAGCCCGTTAAATACCAAACTCGGTATTTAAGTACAGTATCTTCCAAGGATGCGACACGAAGTTTTTCAAGAAAATCTTCCCCCATCCGCAACTATCTTTACATAGAAACATTTTCGAACATTTTGCAAAAATGGGTCTAACGAGTCTGATTAAAATACCGTATATTAAATATATGTACACGAAAAATAAAATAATATTGAATTTTCTGGGAAAAGCCTCTGAAGCCATGCTTATTCTGGATGAATTTTGCTGATAACAATAAGCTGTATGAGATAGACAAAATTTACTTAATAGAATTTGTAGTGCTTGTTAAAATATACAATTTATGTTATATACTTTTTTCGTGGAGTTGATCGATTTTTAGATATTCCTTGTTATTGGTTTCAGTTTCAGTACTTACTTTTCTCATACGGGACTTTCTCCACTCCTGTACCTACAAACAAAGGAACTTCAATCACATAGCAACTAGCTTTGACTATCACGTTAACCTATTGTCTCTCTTATTTCCCTTCTACTTACATGGAAGCAAGTAATAGGACCATTTCTGCTATTTTTTCTCGATTAGCATGAAGTAAATAAAACAATAAGCTTTTTAATCATAATGTATTGCAGAGATGTAGAGAAATTCATATGAATGGAACACATCAGATTTTTTCTAGCTAGTTAACAGCCACAAAAACTTTCGTAGCCTCCCGGCTGTTGGAGTATTAAAATCGAGAAGTATGTAGAGCTTAAAATGTTAGCTATTCCTTACATTCAAATCAAATCAAAATATTACTTAGCCAAATTTAGGAATGAGCACCACCAACAAAAAATAAAAGTAAGATTCAGTAATAAATAAAATCTCTCCATACATTTTATATCAAGTGGATACAAGCAAAATAATAAATGCAATATAGCCTCAAATGACTGAACCATAACCGCACATAATTTTGAAACATGTATATATAACCTTAAAAGGGGAAATATATTTCTTTATGTAAAAAATACAATTACATGTGTTGATGTGTTTCAGAAAAGGTATGCTTTCACAATTTGATATTAATGAAATTCATTTTCGCCTATTTACTTATTCTCTTAACAAAATTATTACAAAATAGCGTGCGTATTTGTCTTAATTCAGGACTAAATCCCTTTAAATGATGAGTAAAAGAAACGACTAATTTTATTTTTGATGATGTAGATAGACGAATTAAGTAGGTTTAGATTCGTGCCATTATTTAGTCTGATTCAAGCAATGTAATTACACATGGAAAATTGGACTGGTGAGCAACGAGGATTTGCTGTAAAATATTGTCTAAATGGACAATGTGTCCAAGCTGTTCCTAGGGAATTTTGTGCACTTTCAACTCCATCTCATGATCCTGTGTCCTTCTGCTCGTGCAATTAATACCAGAGTTTGCAATTTAGAGAAAACAGGTTCAGCTCCAAGTTCATACTGCTGAAAATATCGAGACTGTTAAGAGTTGCTTTAATGAATAGTCCGACGCGGACGTTCAGAAGACCGACAAGTTGAGCAGCACCAGTGTACGACGAATAGTGACCAAGATTTTAAATTTCAACAATACAAGTTGCAAATTAAGCATAAATTAAATGTAATTGTATTATTTCTTGTGAAAGATATTTGAATGAAATCGAACATAATCGTTTTTTTTTTTTTTTCCCCAGTTTATGATGTTTGATGAAGCCCACTTTCATTTGAGTGGCTGCGTAAATAAGCAGAATTTTAGAGACTATGTGCATGAAAATCCACGGAAACTTCATGAACAGTCCCTAAATTGATGGTTTCGAGTTTTACACTGTTACATTTCACTCGCTCTTACAAAAAAATACATATCACACATTTAACGTTTTTGGCGCGATTTCACTATGACAAGTGGCGTGGGCTTCGCCTCTGAAGAATCGGTAGCACACTGTGTAAGTTCTCAGTTTGCTGCAGCTTAAATACCCATCTGAAGAAAATGTATTCTTGGACGCTTACTGGCTGACACTTTGCGCTAAAAGTTGCACCCTGTGTCATCAGATCATGCGAGTCTATTGTGCTGATACCATGTGATAAACTAATACAAAGAAAGATATCCTCTTTACAGAATATTTGGGGCTTTTCCCGAGTTCACACTTATATCTCTGCTGCACGCAAGCAACATAAAGAAATTCTGAAAGTTCTCAAGGTTTTCACATACAATAGGGGTTGCCTTTGTAATATTTACTGCGTATTTCTCTGTTTTCCCTTATCACAAATTAACATAGATAACATTACAAGTTAAAAGATAAATGAAAAATAATACTGCACGTTGCTTGTATAAAATATGCAATCAAGTTAATTAAAGTATTGTAAATTGTCTAGAAATACTTCATAATAAGACAATTGCTTTTGTTAAGCAGGAACGTCAAAGAATTACCGCCTCACATTCTTCATTATCAATCCAGTTAACTTTGATACCGATCACTCATCACTCTATGTATCTCTCCTCTCGTCGTTCTACTTCCTAACCTGGAAATATTGGTATTTCGCCTTATTCCTTCAATCTCCTCTTCCATGATCTTAGATTTCTGACCCTGTAGCAAAGGCCATCCCTCAGCTCCATAGGTCATTATACTTTCAAGATGTTTTAAAATCCTCTTTTTCGTAAGATTTATCATAGATCTATCCCTCCAATACTCCACATTATGTATTTAGATAAATAAACAGATTTTAAAACCAAATGAAAAGGCAGCTATCGTAATATATTCGATTGTTGGAAACATTATTTAATGCCCATCACTACCAGCAGCATTATTTTAAACTATTTTATAATCAAAACATTCGGACAGTTTTAGTCCTTTTTAATAACCGCATACCGTGCTTACGACATGGAATGGAGTAATAATAACATTCTGACGCACTCCTAATTAACGCCTATGAGTAGATTTCCAGAAAGGTATTTCGCTTGAACTAGGATTTCAACAATGTCTTCATATTTCTAAAGTAAATTGCATTAATAAATCTTATATATTTACTACAAAGAAGTTCGTCAAAGTCAGAAAGTAGACTGTAAACAAAGTAATTTAGCTGGTATGCTAGTGTATCCCAGCATAAGGCCAGATTAACCACGAAAACTAGTCCTGTTATTACACCAGCAGGAAGCGCGTTAAATTTATTATCCGGAATATGCCCATCGTGGGGTACTCCCCCTTGCGTCTCCCCTTGTGTCTGAGGTGCGCGTGCAGGGTAGATGTAGGGTGGGGCTCAAATTATCTCAAGCAATCAACATAAATGCCACCCCCCTAGCTACGATGCCGAGCAATGTGTCACTCAGTGTCGCTTCCGCTATTTCTTTCTGCAGAGGGTTCAGCACGTGACACAATGTTGACGGCTCTGAATGTTTCTTGCCTCTTTGCAGTGACTTACTCAGCTTTGCTTGAACGTGAAACTAAAAACAAAACATCCTTGCATTTAGCAGTCTACATTAGCGATCGTCAGCTGTCAAGCCGTGACGCAATACGGATCCGGGTCCCCTCCACTCCATGAAATATGAATCGCGCTCACTTCCTGTCCGTCAGTTCCGCTTAACAGCATGCTAGTGCAGTTGGCTTAGCGACTGAACAAGCAACTGCGATTCAAATATTGTACAATTTTCTGAGCCTTTTAAGTGCACTATCTGTATAAAGGCAAATTGGATTACATTACATTTTAACCCTTATCCGATAGCATCATGCTTTCGTACTGTATTGCATAGCTCGATATGGTATAAGTCATTTGCTTTCCACATATTCCTAGCCAATCTGTAACGCATTTTAGAGCGAGAAGATAGCATTTGTGGTATCATACCCATGTCAACGTAATGAGCGTGGCGATAGGGCATTTTTAATCTCTTCTGGTACAAAACAAGAATACGAGATAACTTGTTAAGTACATAAATATTCAAGTTGTATCAGCAAATTAATTAAAAGTCGGACATGTCACTATATGGGCATTATCATAACTGTTCTACTATGCAAGGCAGTAACAGTTTAACCGCAGATTGGCAGTAAGCTCGTAGTACTGGTGTACTGATTTTATAATATGTTACCAAAAGTATGAAGCTTTAGGCTGTATTCTAACCTCTTTGTCGGTCACTGTGACATTTTGTTCAGTTGCTAAAGAGTGTTTAGAACTGAATGAGATACCATATTTATACTTGGTTAAATTAGTTGTACTGGCTCAGGACGCATTTTAACATGGAATCTTCGCTTTTAATAGTGCTTCGTTTTACCTTAATTCTACAGATTGACTATAATTACACAGATTGACCTGATGTTCTATTCATAACTGATCTGCAAATTCTGGGAGTCAGAAGTCGTCTGTTGCACGAAAGATGGAGCTGTTCAACTGAGATAATTTAGTATGAAAAAGCCTAGGAGAGGCTATTTAAAAGCATTTTAGTATCGATCCGCGAGATTATTAATAATTTAATACGAAAACCTCTAAGAATAAGTTTAAAATAATTCACTATCAATTGCCGAGATTGTCAGTCTTACTTCTAACGCGTTCGATATTTGAAGCATACTACAGAATGCATCATAATCATGCTTGATGAAAATGAGCCAAGAACATAAACAATAATGACACGGGTTTATAGAAGAACTGGTTGGATGGAATGTAAACCTTCCACGCGTCACACAGGTTGTGATGCCACCCACGCAGTACGCAGGACAGCTGGCAACCCCCATGTTTGGGGCTATAATACACAGTAGGGCGCCGGCTGGCCTCTTCTACAGACGCTGTTGCCACATCTACATTAATATGTCTGTACATAGCTACATTGTTCTTTAGAAAAATATTGCACGCATTTAAGGAATCCAATTATGTTTCCAACATTTACTTTTGCAATAGAGTTCAATATATTTTTCTGTTGTCATTGTAGCCTTTATCTTAAGTGTTAGGGGTGCTTGTCGCAATATTTTACAGCAATAATTGTTCAAATATTATGTGACAGAAATAACTTTGTGCTTGGTAGAAGAAATACACATTTGAAGAAAAGCCACGAAGATGTGCGTGTATTTGTAAGTGCAGGAAACAGCCTATTGCTTCTAACAGATGTGGATGATCTAAGGAGATACAAAGGCTTTGGAGTGCAATTCTATAAAACTGTTATTATTCGAGCATTTAAGTACTGAATAATATAATATATTAGCAAATCCCAAAAATGTATCTATGTACTATTAATGCTACAAATGACACAAATTTAAATTTATACGTGGGATTTAATTCTTGTTTTCGTTTGTTTTTTTTTTTTCAAAGATAAAAAGAAACCAGCGAGGCGTATTCCAAAACTAAAGTCCGTTTGGTCATAATAAAACATCGCTTATGAGACAAGGTTTTTATTGACAGTAATATGTGATTAGTCGCCGTTCACATCTATGCACTTTCTGTAACCGCTTCTGTAACCTCGGCATAGACCTGAACCAGTTGTTAACGCTCGTCCTGAGTTCATCGTTTGTTTGAAATACCTGTCCTACAAGCCACCGTTTCAAATACAGGAAGAGGGAATAGTCGCTTGGTGCAAGATCGGGATTGTACGGAGGGTGATCAAGGAGTTCCCAACGAAACTCTTGAATCTTTTCTTTGGTTTGGGCAGCGGTATGCGGGCTTGCGTTGTTGTGCAGGAAGATGATACCAGACGAGTTTCCCGCGGCGTCGATTTTAGATCGTACGTCCCAGTTTGGTGAGTGTTGCACAGCTGTTGTTTCACGGCCCATGAAATCGATTAACACGACGCCCTTTTCGCCCCACGGTTCGTCATTTAGCGATTCGTGTACAGCGATTGCTTACACTTTTCTTGGTTTGGGTGAACCGGAATGGCGCCACTGCATTAACTATTGCTTTGATTCTGCGTTGGTGTACGCTATGTCTCGTCTCCCGTAACAATGTAGGAAACCATATTTTGCCTATAGCGCTCCAAAAACTGTTGTGGACTATGACTCGTTGCTCTTTGTGCTGACCGGTGAGCAGCTTTGGCACCCACCTTGCACAAAGTTTCCGATACCCAAGCTCTTTAGTGACAATCCTGTAAAGTGTGGTTCAAAGCAACATTTGGGAACTCCATAGCTAGACCACTATTCGTCAAAGGCCGATCACTTCGAAACTTTTAATTCACTTAATCAACGATGTCGTCGGTCCAAATACTGAGCCTGACACTCTGCTCTTCATCGTACACGTTTGTGCAGCCATTTAGAAATTTTCGTCAGCAATGTTCAATATGTTTGTCATTCATTATGTTCGGTTCATACACTAGACATAACTCACGATGGATGTCCGCAGCTGACGATCCTTTTGCCAGCAAAAATCTAATCACATCGCGTACTTCACAACTGACGGGAGCTACGATTGTCGCGGCCATTTCGATCTGCTCTCGACAGCCAAGCACCCACGGCGCAGTATTTTCCCGAGAAATTAGTAGACAGCGCTGCAGGCGTGAAACGCCATTCAAGCCTATCATCTGTGACATATTGTTCACCGGACCTTAGTTTTGGAATACGCCTCGTATTTTATGAAATTATGGTTATGGCACATTTTGAAAAACAAAACTAACATTTGCATAAGGACAACTAAAAAGGCTACTCCCGAAGTGAGTAGAGTTCTGTCTATTCATCCCACAGTACTCACTTTCACTTCCCAGTTTGAATGGGTACTCAAAGTAATGTGTCTCATGGTTTAAAGAATCAAAGCAGCATTTATTAAAATTACGTTTAATACCAATATGACGAGTAAGACGAGTATATAAATTGTCAATTTCTCTTATAGATATTGTCTTCAACGTCTGCTCTTGTTGAAGAATCAGGAGACAAGACTTAGAGACTGGCAGGCTGGCTTGCTTGTCGGCTGTCATTCCCTGTGGTCCAGCAAAGTATTCTGCCATAAGTTGTGACATGTTGCTAACCTTAGGTGCGAAGTTTCAGTATCAGCCTATTGAAAAGGGATCTCCCAGCACCGGTTGTTTTCTTTCTTTCTTCAGCTTGTCTGTTGTAGATGACATGAAAAGTAAGGACCTTTACAATAGTCCTCAAATCACAATTAAACCAATCGCTAGCTTATATTTATGGTGTAACTAAACTGTTTGTACAGATTCTATAACAGTTTTTCAACTTCGTTTCTAGAAAAATCGCGGGTTATCTTGCGCACATTCCTGAAGGATATGTTGGTTACATAATCTTTCTTTAAGTTTAAAACTTCAACCTGCAGAGAAGATACTGGGTTTTGAAGTGCTCTATCGGATGCTATAAGCGGATCAACACAATAGCATTCCAAGCTTTGGGTCCCGTGTCGTAGATTTACGGCACGTAAAAGAACCTCAAGCCTGATAAGAGAGGCCTCTGAGCAAAATTAAGCGATCTTTCACGCCCAATATAGAATGGGACGCTGAGAACCAAAGCAGTTAAAGAGCGTCCATAAATAACACGCCATTGCGTTTTATTTTTCCAAGCTTTACTTCCACAATGCAGTTAAAAGACGCGGTAATTCCGTTTCATTTTTTTTTTCTACGATAGTTGAGCTAATAGTGAGTTAAATTGTGTCTTTACAGAAAATAATTTAATTTTCACTTTGTAGCGACTCCATTTTACAACATTTTAAAAACAGTAGACATATTTATGTTTCCTTGCAGCATGTTAAACCATTCCATGGATAAAGCATACTTTGCCATTCCAGCCACACATATCCTTCTAGCGTTTCCTGTGTCGCCTTGTTTATCTTCTTTTTCTTAGTTTGTAGGACTGCTTTGGAATATAAAATTGGCTTTTCTTCTCTCCATCCTCTAAAATTTTACAGTAGTTCTGCCATCCAATATTTATTATGTATGGTTTTAGTTTTCTTGTAGCTTCGTGTCTTATTCATTTTAAACTGAGGCAATCTTTTATTCATCTCAGGAATTTTGGTGTATTTTATTAAGCTGCTTCCTTGTAGATACCGAGGTCTGATATCATAACGTAGACACTGCCATAACTTTTTTTGCCGAGTTATTTCTGAGTCTACTGAACCACGAATTGCATGAATTCACTGTCGTAATTAATGCAAATATTGCGATCGACACACTTGATTCTGTCGTTTGTTCTAAAGTTCTATTTTCTATTATAATTTTGGATCTGAGAAGTTAATTCCGTTTAATACCATTCTTTTCATCCTTTTATCGGATGTTTCAAAATTATGGGACTGAATTGCGTATTTAACAGATAATGAAGTTGATCCCTGGTGCCTCCGTGGAATAGTACCGATGACGGAAATCTGGTAAACTCGTGTAGTTGTTGTGTACTTGCCTTTGTTAGGGCTTAACCACTTAACCATAGGAAAGATTTGGGATGTTTGTAGGTTGATATGTAGGTTTGAGATTGAGGTTGCTAATGTATGTTGCGTATAGGCTCCTCAACGATTGCCTTTTCAGAAGCCTTGCCGCTGCTCCGCTGATTGACTATTGTATCAAAAATAAGTGATGTTACCATGCCGGCCTTTAATATAAAAGGCTGCAGTTCTAAACCCGGGGTAGGTTAATATTTTTTTTTGGACTTAATGTATCCGAATTAGCATGCGTTAGCATGGCTTCTTTCGGAAAGAAAGTAAAGTCATTGGTCCCGTGTCATATTTATTTGCATGTAAAGGAACCCATACCTTGAAAGAAAAGGCCCCTGGGCTACATTCTGCCATGTTCGTCCTATGGTGCCATTGTGGCAAACTCACGGACTAGAAGCGTCCTCCATGGTCTAGGGGTAACATGCTAGCCTCTGGTTCCCCGGCAGAGGGCGATGGATTTTTTCGGGCGTTAAATCCTTAGCATGGCTTCTTTCGAAAGTGAAGTAAAGCCGGTGGTTCCGTGTGGTATATTTGCGGCACGTAAAAGAACCTCAAGTGTAATAAAGAGGCTTCTGAGCAAAATTAAGAGGTCTTCCACGCCCATTATGGAATCGGAATCTAAGAACTACAGCAGTTGAGCGCCAACAAATACTCTCAATTTAATTTCGCGAACTAGAAATTCCAGTGATCAAGAAACCAGAATTAAAGGAGGCCCAATACGCCGACATGGTGTGACGGAACATAATTGATAAGGTTGATTCTACTGCTTATATTTAGTCTCATAACATTACTCAATTGCCTGCATTCGTGTGACCGTGGTCATTAAGGCATGAGCCCTGAACGGGAGGGCTGCGGTTCAAATCCCTAACTGAGATTTCCCCCCGATTTTCCTGTCTTTATAACTGGCAAAAGTCGGGGAAGTACCCTAAACTTGGAACGTTTCCTTCAACAATTCCTTTCCATTGCCATGTGTGTGCTGCTGTGATAGCGCATGCGGCAATAATGGGCGTTAGACGCTAAGAAAATACAATAAGCAGGAGTCATGTCAGCATTCAGCAGTGCTGGTAACACACTGGCGATTTAAAGGAGAGAGTAGGTAATGCCCGTAAAAAATGCATTTAAAAATAATCCTTAGATTTTATGGTGTAAACAAATAGCAAAATCCAAACAGACGATACATACAAAACCCACAACTCAAAAGAAAAAACAGATTTTAGCCACAAAGAAGGCACTGTCTCGTTTCAGGGGTTAAGCTGGTACCCAAAGAGCTAAATGTACAAAGCTTGCGAAAGGTTCATCCTGGGGTCGAATCAAGTCATTCACTCTCGGCCATCTGTGTGGGTAATGCGACACCGAGCAACAGGAGGGAGCAGAGATTCGGTTTCTCCCCGGTTCCACTTTTCCACTCAGTTAAATTTCTCAGAGGTTTCACCTTTAAACCGCATAGGGTGGTCGTCAACACAGCTGGCCTCGCATTCCGCCACTTAATGAGTGTGATATTGTCATTCTTCATCAGCATTTGGCTTAAAGGGATTCAACAGTGCAGCATCTGCCATTAAGCTATCTGCCATGCCGTGTTATTTGGGCTGAAGTGAAACTGTACCCTGGAAATGTCATGCCGTAACTGACCTGATTCACGAGTTGAGAATTAATTGTTTCAGTAGAAAAGGTGGAGGGACATGAAGTTACAATTATATATATTACAGTACATTAAATAGGTTAGCATATCTATTTATTTTCAATATTTTCTTAAAATTTTCTTTACTTCTTCGTAATGTTTAAATTACTACACTCAATAAGGAGTTGTGTATTTAAACATATTTTGGTGTCAATGTCGAGGAAAATCCATCTAAAACATCGTCAAAATAAACACTCTTCTTATACGTTTTGTGACAGTATCAATCAGCATATACATTCCTTAAAACCGTCCCCGTAGAGCAGTGGCAGCGCTCCTGCCTCTGGCGGAGGGACCGGGACTCGATTTCTGCTGGGGGCATAGGAATTTTCCACGACTAATTCCTTCCCCGCTGATTCCCAGGTCTGGACGTTGTGTCCTTTCAAGTCATTCCCATGGAAGTTACTGGCAAATTACCGCGGTGTCATCCTGCCAATCCTCGTGCTCGGGTTGTGGTCTCTCCCATGATTCCATCATGGTTTCAACCAACCTTCCGGTTGCTCAACCCTCATCATTATATTCCCCAAACACCTACAATTTGCACAACTGAATAACTAGGATGGCTTGAGCTCTAAGAAACTTATTAGTGATCATTTTTATAATGGGCATTAGCATCTGTATCTTGATGACGGATCGCCTCAAACACAGCTTTATAAGATATGTTCTGTTTTATAGGTATATCACTAAACCTTGATGACAAAGAGTGTTCACATAATTTAGCAAATTAAAGGGCTCACATTCGGGTCCGAAGGGTATTCAGAACTTCTACATATGTCTTAACAGGATAGGAGACGTATAGAGAAAATCCTTACTAGAGGTTCACTCTGGTTCTCCAGATTAACATGCTAACTATACCAACACTGTATCATCTTTTATTTCCCTTGTTTACATTCACATTCTGTACAAATGAAGTAAGGTCGCTGATGGAAGGAAAATAAGCAATACCCTCAGATTACTATTAGGCTACCAAAACAGGTAATGGGGCATAATTACATTTTTCCGTACAGCCATAGATTTGGCTCATTGTGAATAATACATACACATATATATGTGTGTGTGAGAGAGAGAGAGAGAGAGAGAGAGAGAGAGAGAGGGAGAGATGTCAAGTAATAGGTTCTTCCATCGCCAGCCATGTGTGGAGTTACAAAAGTAGTCACACTGAAAAAGTCAATGCCCTAGTCTGGCTCTACATTTCCAAATTATATGTCCTTCAAATCAGACACATCCACCGCTATTTAAGTTTTTAGGCGGTAGATATTAGGGCGACATGGCTTCCCTCCGTGCCGAAGAACCTAAGTTTAAAATATTGGTAGGTTTGAGGCGAATAAACTTTTTTTTCTTCCGGGGGGGGGGGCCCTTCCTCCATCTTTGACCTTCACCGTTTGCCCTAATGCCGAGAAAACAAATTCCGGTAGCTCAGGACACTGGGCTTAAAGTATTACATAATTTCATGCAATCTGTTGATTGTTTTACATACTGTTAAATGTACTGCCTTCCGCTTCCCTTACAACACTGAATAAAATTATCCTTTCTTTGGGAGTCAAAATGAAATGATTTTAATGTACAATAAATCTACTCCCGTTGTGGAGTAGAATTTGCCATGGTTTAGAAACTCGAGTTAAGGTAAGATAACTTCCAAACAATGCATTTCAAACATTTTACTGTCTCTTGAAAGTAATTTATTAGGTGAAAATATGAACGGAATGAAAGTAAGGCGAAAGATTGGATGCATGGATATGTAGCAAGCCTGTGACCGCGTTATACGAGTACTTCCTAGGAATTTAGGTTTCGGATATTGCTATTACTTATTTGCTTGGAGCTACTGGCATTACTTCCTGGTTACCAACATAAAAAGCAAGTGGTCCACCTGCTACCTGCCCCGGGAGTAGCGGCCTCCATATAAAGTAATTTCGTCATGGCACGATTGCGTATGAACGAGATGCCGCCCCGGGCGATTGAACGAAACAGTTTTACATGGAATATGAAAGGTGCTAATTGCAAAATTGGTTCTGGGTATAAACCTAGTATTTGCAGAAACTCGTGTAGGTGCAGGTAATAGATATGTTGCAGTGCTGTAGCAATGGTTCCCAAAACTGGTGACAATGAGTTTAGGAGGAACAAAGACAACTTATCCAATAAAACATAAACAACAACAATAATTCAAATACGTTTGTTTTGCGATGGAAATAAAATGGTTACTTGATAAACTTTCTTACTATAAATACTTTAGGAAGTGTTCGTAAAAATCTTTTATATCTAGTATGCTCTGTACGTAAACGACCCTTTATTTGTAACACTGTCAACAGATTTAAATACATGTAATTACTTTTTACTCCTACCTACAAATACAAAATTTCAACTCCGTGCGAGCAGCGGTTCGTTGTTGTTACATTCATATACACATAGAGAAAACGGTGTTAAGCTGTTTCACAGTAGTGAACGTATCTAACAAAAAGAAGGTGGCTCAAGAACATGCAACTAAAAAGAAAAAGGAATCGAAGAAAAAAAGAAAACATGAGAATTAGACCATAGCGGCAGCTAAAGCAATGCTAAAGAGAACTGAAAATTTGTAACCACTTACATCCCAGAGTTCAACATTAAAAGAGTCCAACCCTTATTTATTTTCCAGAAGATTCCGTTTTGCCTTTCTTGTAGGTGTAAATCAAAGTGTCAGTTTGAACCAAAGGAATTTCTAGAAGGCTGGGGCGGTACCGGACTTCACAAAACTCGTGGCCTTGAGAACCGTTGCCAAGGAGAGTGGCCATTGTTGTGAGATAACGTTTTGTACAGTCTGTTTGACACCAAAATAGGTCAATCTCATCATCGTTGTGGGCACCAAAGTTTTCAAGGCGAAGTTTTCGATATGTTTAGTAGTTTTCTATTCTCCCACAAGTCACGCTTAATTTTTCTGGTACTCTAATAAATTATTTTCCGTTTTTATAGCTAGGGTGGAACAGAACTTAAGCCGGAATACTTAATAAAAGTATATCCAAATAAACAAAATTGATTGTTAGACAAGTCTGACTGCACACTCTTAATTGTTCATCGTTGAACAAACATAAGCAAGCGTTCACGAATTTCAAGTGCAAAAAACGGACTAACAGGAACTGAAAACTTGGGCATTCTCTTAGAATTTCATATAAGGAGAGATAAACGTGAAAATCGCCAAAAATTAACTTTATGTAATTTGGAATATATACAGGGCTGATCAAAAAATGTATACACATTTTAAATTGGCTATACAAACCATACGCTTTGAAATCACAATGGGTATGGTTTGAAAGCGTAGTAAAATGTTTGAACAACGGATAGCAGAAGTGTTGTAACGTTACGATGTGCGATAAAACGATGTGTGAGGCGCCAATGCCAGCGTACAAAGTGGCGCAAACTCTCCTCACTCGAGGAACGCAAAAGCAATCTCAAATGGTATTGGAAGTTCGAGAACATCAGTGCAGTACAACGATATTGGAGGCAAAGCACCGATATGGCTATATAAATTAAAAAATACATTAACAATAATATTCTAATCTTGACTCCTTTGCGTAAAACTCCACCTTTTGTCACAGTTATTTCGGGAAGAAAATGTTGTACAAGCCTTTGTATATTTTGTTTTAATCTTTAAAGTTCGTTATAATTTATTTAATCTGGATCCCTCCTGATATAATAAAGCTTACTTCTGCATTCAAAAATCATCAAAACTGCTACCAAATCTGCCAATAATTTGTTGCAAGAAGCTGCGTCTCTCGTGTTGAGACTCCTTCTGAGGTGACTTAATAAATCATGAGACGCGTCTCATGAAAATGAGACACGGCTATCTTTGATTCATTCCAAAACCTAAAGCGCGTCTCATTACGTAAGCAGGTTGATCGCCATCACGGTCACCTCCATCTTGAGTCGTCAAGTTTTATTCATATCAACTAATGTATCCTGTTATTGCAGGTCGATATGATGATTGCATATTAGCATCCAGTGCTGCCAGAAAGCTGTTCCACTGAACATAATCATTAATGAACCTTAGTGTGTGCATTAGGATATTAGTCCACAGTTGAAATTCGCCCATGCCATGCCCAAGTAATCGGCATCGAGTGTTGCTATAACACATCCTGTACTTGGTCAATTGGTTTAAATATCTTCAAGCCGAAGCTTAGTGACTGTAACCACAACAAATATCTGTGACGTTGGTCATAAAGCCAATACATGAAAAACCAGTCCATTCACAGTTTTAGGTAAAGTGTGCGCATTGAAAGGGGCATAAGCTAATGCACTTTTAATATTATATAGACTTGTGTGGCAAAAAAGAAAACAACATTTTAGAAAGTAAAACCAAAGAATTAGGTTCTACGATGGTGTGTTAATCTTCAACAAAGGCAATTTGCGTGGGATTAGTATGCTAGAACATATAGGATTAAAAATGGTAGAAACACAGCTACCATCCTAGGGGAACTCGACCAGTTGAGGGTGGAAAAAGCAGAATTGGCCATGCAAAATATGACCAAATAGGTCAGATTTGCCAGAAGAGCCAGACTTCAACACGAGTATGCTAAGGAGAATACAGGTGATTCTAGGAAGACTATGTGTTTCTTTAAATGTATAAGAGTTTATTTCTAAGTTTATTTCTAACATTTTCTCACTATCATTTCCTAATATAATTAATACGTTTTCTCAGAAATTGTTGAAGATAGTTCAGTGAAATCTAGATAAAACACTACCTTGATGCTATAATTGAACTAGAAAGGTGTTAACAGAATGCTTAAGTTTTTAAGAAATTATTTATTGATAAATCTACAGAAATACCCATCATGAAAAAATATATCTTCCTTAGTGAAAATATTATGGTGTAATCCTAGTTCATAAACTTATAAGACATGTATATCCTATAAAAGTCCCATCTTGAGAGCTTAAACGGTTTCTCAGACAAAAGGCATAAGTTAGCAAATTTAACTTTGGCGGGAAAGGGCCTTCAGTTTCCTCTTATGTATACAGGCTTAAGAAAATTCTTTAAATATCACTTTTTGGAAACAAAAACCTTTCATCGCTGTTTTTCCTACTTTATTTAAATAATTTATATATTTAAAGATTTTCAAATTTCTAATTTTGGCACGCCAGTGGTTTTTCTGACGACTACTGTGGATATGTCTGGAACAAGCTAGTCCACTTGATTTGAAAAATTATCATACAGAAGTACCTATACACTAGATGGCACTAGATATACTCCGGAAAGAAACTATTAATGAATTTAGACTTCTGCAACAATAGCAAGAAACAATAATTGAAAGCCCTCGATGAGACTAAAGGACCTTTCAGGACTGTCATATAAACGAATGAACCAAACTCTCCCTACCTCAGTTTTGTTCTGTATAGCTCGAAATGTGCGATCTTTACGATACTGCTGTGCTAACATTATAAGTACACTTGTGTCTTTATTAAAGAACAAGCATTTTTCGTGGCGAAAAAGTAAGCAAAACTCAATCCGGTTAAACCGGGAATTCGAATCAGTAAGGACAGGATAAAAGAGGTTCTTGTGTATGTTCAATTGGTGGTGGTGGTGGTGATGATAACGTACTAGCAATTTTTTCAGAACGCTCTTTCATTGTTATCTTCATGCTGCCTTCTGCATTATATACTTAATTGGATAACGCATTAATATCTGAAGCGACGTACCGAAAAGTGACGATTTTGCACACATACATGTTATTGCGCCTATTAACATTATTGCGTCAAGAGTTTTAATATCTATGATACAAAATCAATACAATTTCTTCTTAAGATTCCACATTTCATAATGCTTATGAAAAGATTACTTCTGAAAGAAAAGAAATACCAATACCAAAGAAAGATAACCGTTAATTTTTACAGCAAATTGTATTTTGTTTAGAGCATGGAGTTTTGTATATTTATGTTTTATAAGGAACCTTAGAATAAGGGAAGTAAGCAATATAAGCGGGAGCGAAGTAAAAACGCGTCGAGCCCATGACCGACCATTTAGAACTTCAGAGCTCAAAAATGGCCTCAAAAATTCATTCATTAATTAAAACCGTTGCAATTTTTAGGCAAAGCACCTCAGTCAACTACACGTGAAACGTGAACGATGTATCAGTTGAGTGTTTCTCGTAAACTCTTAAGGACAGCCAGTTTCCTCATTTCATTGAGAATGGTTGGTGCAAGTAGGCATTTTCCATGGCATTACTATAATCGAGTAATTTCACTTCCCGAGATCTACAAGGGCGTAAACTAACTTAGCCATCATAATAAGAAAAGCATCCGTTTATGCCCTTTCAAGGATATCCGAGCTACAAAATCTCTGATTTCTAAGTACTTTGCTCTTTCTGTGGTTATAGATAGCCCATAAAATATTCCTCTGGTAAAACTTTATGTAAAAAACATTAATATTTTGACACAGCTGCTGTTCTGTTATATTGAGTTTTGGGTTTAAGAGTTTCTTTCTGCTTTCTTTAAAATTGGTCCTAATTTATAGTTTTAAAAAAGAACCAAAGGAGCAATAAAGTCACCAAATACAGAAAATAATGCATAACTTTCTATGCTTTTGCTGGAAATATGCGTTCAAGAAATGTAACATTCCTCAAGTTATGTGTAAGTTAACTGAACTACGTAATGGTATGCAAGAGGCAATTCTTTTTCTTCTTCTTCTTCTTCTTTGGAAGCTACCGGAAACGGCGGTTCTTTAACTGCTTCTGGTCGGTAACGCTTCTTTGTAAGTCTTGCTTTTCAAGTAGCCGTTCTTCTCTTACCTCCATTGCTATCTTCAAAAGAAAGTTTTTTGTAGGCTTTGCGGATAGAATTCTGCTGCTAGATGTTCAAAGCGTATGTTCCTTGCCACTGGTGTATTTTTTAGGACATAATAAATTAATATCAAGTTATTAGGTAATACCCTTTTGGGCATAGCCCGCTATGAGGACAACAAATATGCGAGTTTCTTTCTCAAACTGTGTATAAAGATGGTTCATTAGCATTGTGCCATGCTTGCGTTTTAGTTATTCTTACTGCAAATATAAAATATTGCAACACCATACGATCGAACAGACGATAAATCTCGTAACCAAAGTTAGGTTCATTTGTTCTTATCGCTATTGAATTTCTCCCTACATATTTTCAACGACTAAATAATTCAGATGTTGAATCTGAGTGAAGGATGAATCTTATTTGGTAAGTAAGTATAATGCATATTAAAGTTTAACAGTTTTTAAAATAAGCAATCGAAAGCTAGGCTTTTGATGGGTACACATTATAAGGCTAACATATTTGGGTATTTAAAATATGAGATTAAAAATGATTGCTTTAGAATGAATGCAAACATTAATCAAAAATGAATAATTGTGAACGTATGAAAAATAGGAGAACGATTAAGTTGAATGATATCCGACTGGGTCGTCTTCAGCTAATATTTTCAAATAAATAAACAAACAAACAAATAAATAAAACACATGGAAAAAGCTACTGGAGATTTGAAGAGTTTGGATTTGCTGAATTATCGCCGCGTACATCAGTCTCTCTTGTGCAGATCGGACTATTGCCTTGGAGTATCTGCAAGGAAACGTACTGAGATTTCAAGAGTTTGTATTTAAAATTTGATGTCGAGATTTCATTAAAATTGTTTTGAGATCCCCTGAATCCAAAAAAGCATCAACAGGATCGTTCCAAAACGAAAAAAGTGCTACACACAAAATTTGGTATTTAGATTTAGCATTTTCCAAGGATACGACAGACAAAATTTTCAAGAAAATTCCCTCTACTCCAAATCACCGTTTAAATGGAAAAGTTTTAGAAATTTTCGATTTTCTAAACAATGGCTCTTAAGCGATATTGTTTAGTTAATATACCATATATTACAGAATTTACATGGCAAATAAAATGTATATTTTGAATTTGCGACGGTCTCACCTACTCGTTATCAATTATTTTCTCTACACGTACTATGTACATAATGTATAGAGAAAATATTGCATTCCAACCAAAAAATTCGATACCGAGATTTCACCGGAAATAGACGTTTTAGGATCTCCTGTGTCTTTGCCCACTAAAGCTCTTGAGAGAAAGATGATGATGGCATAAGCTCAACTTTTGCACTGAAGTAGGTATTACAAGTGTGGTTTCCGCTGTGGAAAAAACATTATTTAATATGCTTTTCTTAATTATGAAAGGACCAATTTTAAAATATTTAAACCATACAAACAAAAACAAATTTAACTGTCATACACTGGCGCAATAGCACAACTATAATTTGTCACTACCTCTCGGCTCAGCAGATTCTTATCAGTTAGCAAACATAAAGATGTCGTATCAGGTTAGGCAAGCATACAGATTATCAGCCAATTTCGTTTGTGGTCTGCCCACCAAACCTGACCCATGCGTTTTTTTGTTGTTGTTTTTTTTTATATATAGAAAAAACATTACGTTTCAAGAGTAATTTCCCATTAATCGGGAATCGAACTTACCACTCAACCGCGAAGTTAATATTTTCATTGGTATTTTGTAAGGCAACTATTTAATAATGTCACTAATAATTTTATTTAATAATACCATACTTTAGCACATTATTAATGATGCTGACCGACAGTTACAGCAGTTCATGATTTTGATACAAAAAAGTAATAGTTAAAAGCCATTACTCTAATTTACAAATTTCGTATTACAATAAAATCCAAAACATTAATGTGAATGAAGGTTTGAACTCCCTAAGTGAGGTTAAGTGAGGGATTGTTTTGTTTTTTTGCTTTTGTAATTGGTAAATATTACGTACATGCATTCTTCTTAGACACATGTTAGGAAGTTAACCACAAATACTTGTACGTAGCTGGGAACCGAACCCATGGCGCCGTCAGCCGGATGTGGTTTGAAGTCAACAGCCGCATGATGGCGCCGACTGAAGTGGACACAGCCCATGAGTCATACGATGGATGTATGTTCATGCGTGTGTGAGAAATTCATTTGCCAGTAATTGTTTGTCTACCAACTTCAATGAACCACGTTCAGCTCCACTCATGCTCCTCCTAAGAAATTCCAAATTATCAAGTGCCCGTCTGTTATGCAAGAAGGCAACAGATTTGCATGTCACTGATAATTTAGTGTTATCCGCCGAAGTCCAAGACAGATAATGAAATCATACTGCATCTGTGATTTGTTTTTGTTAGGTTTGAGACATTCTTTAATGTTTGATTAAGTAACATGAAAATATTGCAATATTTAAAAGAAATGATTGACATCATAGTTTTGTTTACGAAGTTTTCTGCTAAAGTACATTTACACATGTAAAATATTTCGTATAATTCTCAATTTTGGATAAATAACCCACTTTAACGTTAATAATAGATTACACTGAAGCCAAAAATAAATGTCTCTAAGTATATATATACACACAAAGCAAAACCATAGTAGAAAGTTCACTATGAATTGCTTTTGGATATTTAAATGAACCGGTGGCAAGCAGGTAAACGGTAAACTTAGATAACTTTTTTCGGCTGTTTGTTTTTCAACATTTTTCGCAATTGAAAATACTTTGCATATTAATGTTTTAATTTGCTTTAATGAAACTTTTAGGATATTTCAGAAGTTGAATAGAAATTACTGCGTCATTATGAAATAATTAGTCTATTTACAATTGAAAACTTTCCTGCCAGTCAAATTGAAATCTCGATAAAGCATACAGAAAGACACATTCGTCTTGTTACCTTATTAAAATTAGTGTAATCACGAATAATTTATAAGTTCGAAATAAAATTTAGGGCTGTTGTAATAAATTACTTGGTGTAATTAGGATCTTGTATCAACATATAAAAATGAATTTATTACAAAAATTCAGAAACAATTTGAGATGCCCGGGGTAGTTTTGTATAATCTACTTTTTTATTTCACTTCTGAATAAAGTATGAACATTTCAGATTAAAATAAAATCGGTATGTTCAGCTTTTGGCAGATGCACTGCCTTGCAGATCACTTTTGCCTCTGCTATAAAATGTAGTACCTACTAAAGACTGCAATGGAATCCGGTTTAGAGATTACTTCCTCAGTAAAAAGTGTAATTGGTTATAAACTGCACACGGAGCGCTGTCAGAAGCCCAGTCAGTGAAGGCACTGCATTCTTACGCGGCGTTTCCGGCTTGGTGGAGTGGGCGGCGAAATCCGGCAAGGCATTTAACAACTTCCAACAGCATTACAGATAAGTTAGAAAGCTTTTAGAGGCTCTCTTGTTGCCGCTTGTGTGTGCACTCATTTCATTCCTCATCCATCAACACTCACCTCAATTCCTTCTCCGACAGTTCGGTTCTACCACTTCAGATAATATCAACCTATTTTCAGCATCGTAAACGCCATACTCAAATGTACAATTCTTTTGTAGAATTAGGAAGTAAATTACAAGAATTTCATGGTTTGTTTTATGTTCGGTCAATATTGCTGTTTTTGCACACTCCCAAGGAATCAGCTATGAATAGCTGATATTCCGTGATGTATATTTTAAGAATAAACCTGTTACATCTTATGCTAATGATAAACATGTTGCTATCGAAATCTCCCCAGGCGTGTTTCGTAAAACCTATTCTATAGTAATTATGTATTGCATCTGATCAGGAGTATGGTTTTTATGAATAGAAGTGGAATATAATCTTGATACAAAGTTTGACTATTGCAATGGTTTGTAATTTATTTATAGAGTACTAGTACAAACATTGGCAGATCTATTATTACTCCTTATTATAGTTGCTGGCATGACCGATACTGACTGGAGAACAGAGATCGATATCATTTTTATCCACCGTGTCGAGCATTTACTAATCGTCTGCAACTCGGCCGAAGATGATAAAGTTCTTTTGTTTTTCGAATACTATCATGATAAATACTCTTCTTAAACATGTCAAAGCGCACGTGATGCCAATACTTTGTCTGGGCACTTCTTATGGTGTTTTCTTAAATTAAAATAACGCAAACTAAAACTAACCAAAAAAATGTAATAGGGTTGTTAAAAGAATGCTGTAACGCTTCAGCGACACTTTTTTACAAATTAATATTACTAAAAAACTGGATTGTCTGATTTGAAATACAACCTAATTTATAACATGCACACAATATTATATCCGCATTTAGCTGAGAAGACCAGCTATATTCCACAATTAAAACACATGTTTTAAGGCGAGGTGAATATTTTTAAAAACTGTTATGAAATGAGTAAAATAGTTACACCTTTAAACGAAGTAAACATTAGTAAATTTTCTCCCCCTCCCCAATCAACATTTTTATATGACGAAAATTATGCATTTAACGATGTACTGGATTTGGCTGTGCACTAAAAATGTGTACTAAGCATGAAATTTGCTGCTGTGGCGTTATGTGGCACACAAGCCTAATGCAACTTGCATGCTCCGTGGTATACATGCGTAATTAATATGGAGGAAGGTTTACGCATGCAACCAAGATATAGCTGACTCATTCTCATGACAGCAAACAGTACGTAATCAACCATCTCTCAGCTACAATCAGTTCGATGTTGGCATACTATGAACCCACCTTTTCTTGGGCCTCGGCTACCTTGTCTTTAATCGGTAGATTTCGCGCAATTTCGGCAGCTGAGCAGAAAGACATTGAGACTTGAAGTACACTATACATCCTGACATCCAGTGGCTTCAATGTTAAAGTTTAATAGTTTCTGTAGATTCCAGAATTCATGCACGTGTTTCGTTTAATAATTCAGCTGCTTCGCGGTAAATTGGATATCTATTCACAATAATAGCTGAGGGTCTCAAATAAAGATACTTTCTTGGTTGACAACACTGCGGAAAGCAGGCGGATGAGCTTTCACTGTAAAACTAGCCACCAAGAAAAGGTGTGCGAATATCATATTAAGTTTCTATTCCTGCAATTAATATCCGTTGCATTTAGCTGCGTTCCATTTAAATCTTAATATGTTGCAGAACATCTTAATTCAGTAATACATGAGTAGAAGACTATACTGTACCCGCTGTTGGAACCGTGTCTTGTATTACTCCGTTCCATGTTAATATTCTAGATAAAAATAACGTCCAGGAAAGGCGGAATTATTTTTTCATCCCCATGATGGATATGATGTTGTGCAACCTTCAAACTTGAGCCGACAAATCAAAACAGGGGCAGCGTGAGCCTTGCTCGCATGCAACTATCAAAACGTAGGAGTGGAGCGTGTAATCTACAACGCCGAGCGCTGTCAAATTCGTTCTAAGGGACATGTTCAAAGCGATATTTGCTGACTTGATTGGATGGATAGATTTACTGGCGTTCCAAGCGATGTGGTTCATTCAGAAGTGAATAAACCCTTATTTACAAAATATAGCAAAAGTTGGGAAGTTGGTATGTAAGGATTGGTTTAACCTAGACGACTTTTATTAATTCTAAACGTTATAACAATCATTAATTAATTTATAATTCGTTCCTATTTGGAGGAGTGTTTCTATTCTAGTTGTTTCCCTTTGGAGGTGATGCTAAGCAAGGATAACGTTTTAATTAATTTTGGCATGTTTATGTTTGTGTTATAACACCATGATAATTTGCACCGTCATTTTTTCAGGTTATTTCATTTCATAGTTTCATTAATTTATGTGGCCGCTCCGTGGCCCAGTGGTTAGACCACTAGCCTCTCACCCGGGTTAGATCCCAGGTAACCGCATGCAGGATTTGTGTTGGATAGGAACGGGTTTTCTTCGGGATCTCCGGTTTACCCCGTCATCGCAGTCCACTGGTTCTCCATCTTCATTCCATGTATCATCAGTGTCATCGTCTGCGATGCCATCTATAGTAAAAGCGGGCATTAAACATTATAAAAATTTAATTTATAAGTGTGCGTCTAAAAGTACATATCTGTATGACCATTAGTGAAAGTATAACTTATGCATATGAAGACAAAGTAATAATTTATATGTATTGTCCTACATTGGAACAACAAGCACTGGAACAGCTATACATGGCAGTCCCTGAGTTTGATAGCTCGTTTCTCCGTTTAGCCATGCAGAACCTCTCATATGGCTGACTTGTCATGCAAAGGAGAGAACTCCTCTCTAAGCAGCAAACTTCGGTAGTAGCCACAGTCCACAAACTTATACCGAGCATTGGGCGTATGGGCATGGCACTACAAAATACCTACCATAGTTTTCATTTAAACAGAAGACTGAGTTTGTTGCATAATATGTGTAACTAGAGCAATATTGACATAATCGATTTCATGGGATTGAAGTGATGGATCACCCCGAAGCTGTTTTTCTTATTTCTGGTGTACTTCGAACGTTTCTTTATTACACACATTCTATGGTATGTTCTTTTGCGAAATGAAGCTTTATTACCTAGACATCAGGAGTCCTCTGCGCAATATAACATGATTTGTTGCAAAACATTGCCAGTCATACTTGTAATTCTTCTAGATGGGATGAGAAATAGAAGAATTCATTTTCTGGCGCAACTTACTTAGTGTTTCGTGATTTAAGTGGCGGTTCAAGTTTCAAAAGATAACGATGTCATTTATTTATGTCCGTTCTGAAATCCTTAGGGTGATTTATATATTACGATTATTCGATCTATCACGTTTTCGGGACACGAATCTACTCTTTTCATCTCTGAGGTGAAAGTATGAGATTAATTGTTACCCTGAACGATGACAACTCTCATATACATTTCAAACGCGGAAGTTGCGTGATATATGACATCTTCACCCACATTAGCCTTGTTACCGTTTTGTTTTCTGCTAGTGCTTCCCAAGAAATTCCTTTGTAGCGAGACTTTCACCTCTCGCGGTGCATTTGGACGTCCTTGTGTTGTGTAACTATGACAACACCGGTCGTTCGTCACCGGTCGTTGGTGTAATTGTGAGAACTATGAACATAATAACAAACAAGGGCGCATGCAAACGAAACATGACCTGCTTTTTACCAGTATTAGTCTTTTTAATCACCAGTGAAATTGTAATTTGCATTAGTTCTGAAATAAATGCACTTACAGTTTGATAATTAATTGGTTCTTCCATGGTGCATAGGCTAAAAGTTATTTTGATTTATTTGCATAGTGTTAACGCCCCCTTTTACTACCATGGCACCGCAGGCGATGATACTGGTAATATATGGAATGAGGATGGAACACCGGTGGCATGAAATGGCGGGGGGAACCGGAGAACCCGGAGTAAACCCGCCCCTGCGCCGCTTTGTTCACCACAAATCTCACATGCGGTCGCTTGGGATCGAACCCGTGCCACCTAGGTGAGAGGTGAATGGTCTAACCACCTACCTTTTCATATATAAACGCATCCATTTCAATAATAATCTTTATTTCTCAAAGAAGCTATCTGAAAACTTCGTATGTAGTGAGCGACATACATGATTAGACTATGGAATTCCCAAGCAGCTGGCTTCAAATAGCTGAATTCAAACCATCATCAATACCACATAAAACATCACAATGGAGATCATGAGACACATCGGCAGGAATTGATGTGGTGATTCGTCTGCACATGCCGACAGACTGAACAGGGATGGTGGATGTCTATCTCTGAAGCACAGCGTCAAGTACAGTAACAGATCAAGTCCTTTCCTCCTGGCTTTAGTGATTGGAAATTCTCCTCTAATGAATGTACAAAATCTGACAGTATAGTTTTGGGTTGGGATTCACATTCTCAGCACCAAAGTTTGCATTTAGAAGTGTGTAATGATGTACAATGGATTGCAATGGTAAATAGAATTTAAAAAATTCATTTTCAATATTTTAGAAAAAGCGTCAATGTTAGAGCATCCGGCCAGAGACCCGGGGATCCATGGTTCAAATACCAGCTATGGCAGCGAGTTTTTCAGCTTGACTCTACCTGTCCAATTCCTGTTTTACACACGGCTTGTGTGGAAAAAAAACAATTAATTAACAGATGTTCTATTACCTTTATAACATGCATCTGAGATTAATAAAGCCCTTTGGAGTATAACTTCAATTTAAAAATAATCCATATGTTAATATAGACACTTAAATTGAAATAAAAAAAACACCTTAACCATAAATGAAAAATATCTAAGATATCAGCATTGGGTGGAGAGACAGCGAAACAGTAAATAATATTTTTCTGTTAGAAGTTTAAGTAATGGAGAGCATTGAGAAGGGAGGAAATTTGAAGAAATCTGGCTGGACCGAGAAGGTTCTTAAATACGCCGAGGCAGCAGATTACTGTCCACACAATCCTGCAACAGGTTGCCTACGTTAAAGACACGCGGCAGAGTAATGGAATGCTAGCAGTTATGGCCACCTGGTGTCGTGCACGGGAAGTAAACCCGTTATATCCCGGGGGAGCAAGCAACTCAGGAAGTGCTCCTACTAACCAATTTACTGTGTCACGTGTTCGAGGGAGGGTCCTTGCTGTGCATTTCAACCAAAGAATGTTTAATAGACTTTTGGAAATAGAGCCAGCCATATTTTAAATAGATTTTTTTGTCTAAGTATTTCCAGTTTTGTACATACGGAGTGAACCATATTGCAGAATTATTTAAAAATATTTCTTGTGAAACTAGTTTTGTTTGGGTAATACATATTTTTTCTGTGTTTGTATGGTTCATTCAGTACGATGAGTAACTGGAATAAATGAACCGACTGTTATTTGGAGACTAATTTGCAAAAATTTACAACAAAAATTTAGTTTTCAATTTAGTATTATAAACTGAAATTGACTCTTTAGTTAGACATATTTTGTGGATAAAATATTTATTTTGAACATAACTTTAAAATGGTACTGCATGTAGCATTTGGTACTATCAATTCTGCAACATTTCATAGGAAAAATCGCATTTTCTACACATTTTGGTGTAGAGCGCTGAACTTTAGCCTATCTCTAAGGGGAGGGTTTATTCTACAAAATGATCCTGTTATTAAGCATAGCAGCTTCCTTGTGCTCAAGTCATAGAGTATCTTTCTTTGAAAGACATTTTCTGGTATAGATTATATTTTTTTTAGAAATTAATGAAAATAATAAATTAGATTTCGCAATGATAAAATACATCTTTAAGTGTGTAAATCTAATTTGATGTTAATAGGATGGTTGGTTATTATAGGGAGAGAGGGGGGGGGAGAAAAAAACTGATAAAATTATATTCAAGAATGACATGACTACAAAAAATTAAGGGATACAAGCCAAGCAGCGGACGTAGAACGCATTTGCCTTCATTCTGTAAACACTTCAGTGCGTAATTCTAAATCATTTCAGTAATAATGGGCGATGAATGCAACATATTTAAAATAGACAGAATAGGGCCTTTAATGTCTCCTTTATCTAAAACATATAGTGAGTTTCATTTATAGAACATCTTATGACGTCATTGACTACATTCCCAAAAGGGGACTTGAAATAAAAACAATCTCAACTTTCTATACGCTCGTATCGTCTATCGTTTATTTTTGGGTATTATCACAACCTATTCTTTCGAAAGCGAGTTGGTATTTTTCTTTTAATCGATTTAAACCTTTGCAGAAAGTTTAATTACATATTCTTGATAGAACATGAACAACGATTTAAATATTTAAGAACCATACCTTATAATTCCACATTCTCTCTATGCAACCACGAGAAATAGCTGAAAACGTTCTAAAAATGAATAGTTCGAACTATAGGCTAACCCCGTAGCTCAGTCGGCAGAGTTCCTGCATGTTTTCGAACCATGGGGTGTCCCCGTAGCTCTGCCGGTAGAATTCCTGCATGTTAAGCTAGAGGTCCAGATTCGATTCCCGGCTAGGGAATAGGACTTTTCTCTAGCCCAGATTATTGCCTATCGTTTCCACAGTCTGGAAGTGTATATATATATATATATATATATATATATATATATATATATATATATATATATATGTGTGTGTGTGTGTGTGTGTGTGTGCGTGCGCGCGCCCGCGTGATCTAATTATAAACATTAAGTTAAACGGACACCGAAAGTCATCAGTACACGAGTTACACCATTTCCAAAAGGCAATAACTGTGTTCTAAAGACAAATGCTGCCAGTAAGATCAATAAAAAAGGGTGTGCGAAGCGTGTGGGTTCGATTCCTAGCTGGAGGTTATAATTTTCCCCAAACCAAATTATTCTCTATTCTCCCCATAATCTGGAAGTATGAATGAGAGTGAGAATGTGTATTGTATGTGCATGTGTATGTGTGTGATGTATAAAAACCCTAAGGAAATCAAATATCCAATGACAATTTAATGTAGAGGAGTTAACGCCATTGCGGGAGCCAATATGTTTCAAAGCTTATGACAAATGCGGCTAAAGGCTAAGTATAAATGACCAAAGAAGAAAATACGAACCTGGAAATTGCTTGTGTAACAAAAAGAAAATGGTAAAGAGTATGCAAAATTCTTTTCGAATGAAAGAGGATTTCACAGGTTATTCCATAAAAGTTATACATACATACACACATTTTGAGATAGTAAAAAATAACAATAATTTCGCTTTGTAAATAATGGTTTGAGGTAGGAGGATTTTCTTGAAAATTTTCGTGTCATCCTTGACAGATTAGAATTTGAATATCAAGTTTGGTATATAACCATCTTTTTTGCTTTTAAGTTACGCTGCTCAAAGACCACAAGCGGACACGAATCTTTTTCTAAAATTGCCGTTTTTAATTCATCGGGATCAAAATATGTATTTCTGATGAAATCTTATGCCGAATTTTTGGGTGGAATACGTTAATTCCCCTATCGCATTCGGGAGGTCCTAGGTTCAAATCCCGTGGGCCGAACAATCTGGTTAAGGTTTTTTCGTGGCTTCCCGTAAGTCATCAACGTAAATACCGGATTGATATTTAATAGCACGATCCACACTTTCACCATCAACTAATGTAAAACAACAGTAAAACTAAAACTAAATGGTAATTTTGATTACGTTGCCATTTATCCACGGATAGTGAAAACATTTGACCGGATGGTACCACAGCGCCAACTGCTTGTCGTGGAGCAAAGCAGTATGGTGTATAAGGTATGAGGCCTAGAAGGCTCGTTGTATACCATCTGAGTGTAGATGGTGAAAAATGAGCCAGACTAAATGGTAATCTTACACCTCTACTTTACACGAAGCGAAATTAGTATGGGTACGGGGAAAAGACCACGAAGACTACTGTCCACCTTACAGACCAAACGAATATCAGGGGATTTACGGTGTTTGCGGTGGATTTGCTTAGAGCGAATAATTTATTTCATGCCAAAATTTTAGTAAACAAGATAGGCAATTCTCCTTCGCTTCCGGACCCTAACAACGGTGAGTTATTTAATGGAATATCCAGCCATTTTTATATAAATTCATTCCTCTGTTTATAGAAATGCTATTTATTTTAAAACGTAATATTAAACACGAGACTATGTTTCAAGCATAATCTCAGATGAAATACATAGTAAATAATCCACAAACAACCAAGGACACTAACATTTATTTACTAATGCTATGTATCATTTCACTCAGCAAATTTAAAATTGTTAGCATGGAGGTTTAAAGGTGCTAAAAATGGAGTCAAAGTTTAACATATAAAAGCCCAATTGGTTTAAGCTTGCAGACAATATGGAGCAGTCACGCCAAGTGAAGAGCAAGTAAACTGTTGAACTGGAGATGTCTATGGAATGTTGCAGAGTCGATCTCGGACCTCCCAGTTGCGTTCCTTGTGCTTTTTTTTTATACTTTTTTCTTTTATTGTCCTCCGCGTCCTGGAATTCGCCTGACCGCCGAGCCAACCGGAACCCGCATTCCGCCGACAACCTATGTACCTGCCTTCGGTAGGCTGTGTATCGCTGGCTTAAAACCCTTTGTCCTCTTCGGCATCCTGAGAAAGTGCGCTTATATGTAAGAATACCCTTTTATTGTCCCTCTTACTATCACCACCAAAAGCATTTTATTTTTCATGGAAAGCATAACCTCATTTTCGTGCTCTATTCATTGGGATGCATATTATGCAGGCCATCAATAAGCAATGAGTTCAATTTTATTACCTCTTTTGAAAATGTATGCTTTAAGCCATGTGTTTTAACTTTTAAAATAACACTACCTGGAAACGATAAGAGAATCGAAAAAAAGTACTTTATTTAGTTTTATTTTGATTACTTCTAATGTCTCCGATAAAATTCAATAATGACACACAAATATGGTTACAGTTGTGAAACAAACATTTTAAAAGCTTAATTCTATGTCTTATAAATCTGACGCGCAAAGTATATCACGCCAGAAGTCAGATTAGATCAACCACTCTCAGGTATCATAGCTAAAGATTGACCCCACAAAGAATTTGAAATTAGTGAATCGCTTGTTCATGGCCGATACAATTGTCATAGCTTTCCCCTCCTTCCTTCCGAGCTAACTATTCAGTTTTTTTTTTTTTTTTTTTTTTTTTTTTTTTTTTTTTCTCTCTTCAAAACCATTGGTTCCGGGGCCACGGCCAACAAATAGAGACCTACAGGCAACAGTTTGCCCTGCATGTTATAATTTAATTAGCATAAGTCTGCCTTTTTTCACAAGATATTAAGAACTGCAGCTATTCTTATTTAAAAGTGCTCTAGTAGAAGTGGTAGCAAGAGTTATTAGCCGCAACGCTTTCATAGAAAGTTTTGTTACAATCTTTCACATCCAAACTATTCAAAGTAAGAAGAACACCCTACTCTACTTTAGTTTTGACACGTTCTTTTAAGCATTTACTTTTGACCAAAAGACACTGTTTTTCCTGGAACTGTAATAATATTCAACTGCGTTGGTGATTTATCAAATGTGACAGAATTATACACACATATTTCCAAAGTACCCATTTCCTACGTCTTTCAGGCATCTACAGTGCGTACATTAGCAATTACTGAGGGAACGGAATCTTTATAACATTATGTACAAGGTACAACACAGGACAGCCACGTCATATCATTTGTTTTACTGCGTTTTGACTCCTTTCACTCATTGCTTCTCATGCACAATTCTTAGTGGATCCTGTGTTCAGGTGTCCTTGCAGCAGCTGAAACAAAACGCTCGTGGGGGGGGGGGTGGCGAACATTTACCACTCGACATTCCAGCAAGCTGACATAGGTATGTATCGAGTGAACAAAAGACGGCAGTCAAGCGTGGGAGTTGGAATGCACACAGCTTTTCATTTTAGTCTGCATTTTTCACAATCTGTTGTTTTGTTACAGTTTCTTTAGCATATAGTGTAAATAAAAGCTGACATTTTCATAGGGTATCCATGCTTTTGTACTATTCCGAATATGAAATATAATGTGTTTGCAATTGAATTTAAAAACATAAAACATATTTATAGTAAAAAGCTTGCTATACCTATATGAAACACATAGTAAAACAAATACAAATTGCAACAAGTATCGACAACAAAAAGATAAATCATATGATATGATTATCAAGAATGCCTTGTTATTTATTTGCGTTATTAAACATAATTTTTAAACTCACATACAGGGCTGAGTATTTAAAATAATTTATATTTAGAAGTGTTTCATACTTCACATTTTTTTATTCAGCAGCTATAAGTTAGAAGGCAGAGGAAGACACCTCGCGCACTGCGACCTATTCAAAGCTAACACCTCTAGAAGGAAGGGATAAAGTGAGGTATCCACAGGAGACTACAGGCCTCCAGCAGGCAGATCAAAGAGTCGTGCGGAAGTCATTTTCAGGCTCGAGCTTGTCCAAAAATGGTGATCAGCAACCCATTAACCAGGCAGCCTTTAGTTTCTAGGGGCAAGGCTCTTTCTTTAAAGCAAGCATCCGCGACATCTGTGCGGAACGTCATATGCCATGAAGCTAATAACGCACCTAAAGGCATGATAAGGATAGTGAACGAAGGGGAAACATAGACTATCCTAATGCGTATCGTACACGTTTCCGTGGAGTCATTTCACTCGGCTTGTTTCAGGGGGAACCTCTTTAAAGAGTTTCAAGAGCACTACATGATGTTTTCTTTTTCCTGAAAGATGAGAGTACAATCAGCTAATAAACAAAATGCCATGTTGATATGATTGGCGATTAATTCCTCCCGCCACCTTTGAATGTCTTAAAAACGAAACGCAACTACACATAGTAGGTATGTTGTAGGCCTAGGTCTGTTTTTACATTATTTCTTTACAAACCGATTCTTTTATTATACACGCCGCTTTTATTAATACCTTTACAATTGCTTGCACTTTATAGCAATACAGTGCTACAATGTTAACTCTATTAACCACGCTATAACATTATCCTCTGAAAATAGTGTTTTTAAAGAACTAATGGACCGATTCATACATTTTTCTTCTCCTTAGACCAAGTTTTCTCCAAGCACGATATTTCTGATATTTGACCTATGTGACACAATTACGTACAGCCCGGTGCAAGAGGTGACCCCGAAGAGGCCGCGTTATGTTCTTGGAACAGGCCTGCCTCTTGAAACGCGGGCACGGATCCGTTATTCAGCTAGCCTGGTCCGGTATCGATGCTCCTTTGTTCGCCAGCTCGCGGCGGCGCGGAGTGTAATCTGGAGTAGGCCATGTCTCAACAGCTCTTCATTTACATACATACCTCTTTGGCTATAATTGCATTGCGTTCGATATCTGACACGCCTATTCCATTGTGTCTATATTGTTACATAACCATAGGTGTTAAAGGGTCCCCAATATAATCATTGGTCATTACGGTTATCTTCCTGATGATTTTATTTGGTATTATTTACATATTGGGTCATTGAAAGACAGCATTGTCAATATGTAACTAATGCAACGCTCCAATAGATTGACAGATTTTTTCAATTAATGCTATCCCATTTAAATATTGTGAACTGCTAAAGAGTGCTTAGATCATAAGTTGCTCCTTATAAAATCATAATTTCCATTGTTTCCTTTTATGACTTCAAAGTAACACTTCTAGAAATTTTAAGAGGACATTAGAAATTTGTGTTGTTTACGATTGATATAATAAAAATCCTAGTTTTGTTTGTTAAAAAAACATCTCTCTCAATCTTCGTTTTTATTATGAAGATATTCATAACCTTTGTAAATCCTATATTCCAAACTTCTCCGTTCTTTGTCCAAAGTGGATGAAGTACTCCACTATACACCCAAAAATTCAATAGCAACAGCCCTGAATAAAAATCCGATGTGTTCCATTCAGATGGCTTTGTCCACCTATTCTACAACAAACTATTTATTTTTATCTACTCCTTGCTAACCGAGATAAATATAACTGAAATGGCCTTATTACTTATTTCCTTATTGGCACATGGAAAATAAGGGGATACTCTAGGTTGAAGTGATAGTCAAATCTTTTAAAAGTTGATTGCTATGTTCTGACATTCAAATAATGTTCTTTTCATGCCCAGGAGGGCGGGGGGGGGGGGGGGTGGAAGTTGAAAAAGAAAGAAATAAAGAAACGAGTGATGAAAAGAAAAACAAGCGAGAAGAGTATTGGAAAATTTAAACTAATAACAAGAATATCTCGTAAATCATTAATTTCACAAAACAAGGGGAGAAAGCAATATAGGACATAATTGCGTGTTTTGACGAGATTTACAATTTTAGTTTCTATAGCACGTATGTACAAAGTACATAGAGGAAGTGTTATATTACATAAAGAGCTCGATTTCGAGATTTCACCGGAAATACATGTTCTGCTATCCCCTGAATAAAACAAAGCATTTTTAATAAAATGTCCATGTCTGTGGGCAGCATAACTCAAAGACGAAAAATCGGTTAAATAACCAAACTTGGTATTTAAGTTCAGTACCTTCCACGGATGCGACAAAAAGATTAAAACCCTCCCAACTACCCTTCATAAGGAACATTTTGCGATTTTTTTGTTTTTATTTTCTCAAATATAGCTAAAGCTTTTGATTAAACTGTCATATGTGTAATGTATTTTCATCACAGACAAAATGTATATATTGAATATTCTGAGAACAGCCTCTGGATGACTTTAGTATAACTCATAAATCGTAAGAGATAAATTAAAAATTACTATACAAAAATGCTGACCTCATCATAACGCATAGTTTAGGTCATTTTTTGTTTGTTTGTTTAATAATAATAATTTGTCTATCTCTTACGGTTTACACTTATGGAAAAGTCATCCAAATAAACTATCCCCATAAAACTTAAGAAACTTAAAATGTTTTCAAGTAAACGGCAGTTTGAGGAGGGGAACTTCTAGAAAATCTTCATGTTGCACCATTGGAAAATACTGGACCTGAAAGTCAAGTAGAGGTTTAACCGCCTTTTCGTTTTTAAGTTACTCTGTTCACCACATGCATATTTTTTCTAAAAATTTCATTTTTTTTGTTCATACAGCGGACTCTAAATGTGAATTTACAATGAAATCTACGTAATGAATTTTTAGATGTATACCTTCTATGTGTATGTATTATGTACGAATTAAGGAAAGTATTTTTTTTTCTTTTTGGTTTTTGAAATCTCGGTACAGAATTTTATGGTGGACTGCAAAACCTTCTCTGCATACTATGCACGTTCTAGAGAAAGATTGTGTGGAAACTTTTTAGGAAACCATCTTAAGGCAGCATGGACGTTGTTAAAAAAAAAGTAATCTTAAACTAAGAGTTCCAAAATCCTTACGAACAGAAATTTAGAAGGCATATGGATTAACCTGAAATTACAATTTTAGAGAGCTCGGTAGCGACAGAATATGCGTTTTTTATATCGCGAGAGTAACTTCCACATGTAACTTGTTATAAATATTAACGATGTAGATTTTACAACCTTAACAGAATCTACAGAATTTCATTAATACATCTTATTAAACCATCAGCATTGTTTCAAACCTTGTGTACATGCCGCTTTTTACGCGAATCCCCGGAAGGTTTGTAAAATTACATATTTGGACTACAGAAACTTTTTAATCTCGTTTTTTACGTTGGTGATAATATTTACACTATAAAAAAAAGAGCACAGCTAAGGACGCAATTTTTAGCTGCGCTTTAGTAAACCCTGTCCTTAAGTGAATTTTAAATGTAATAAAAAGTTCAGCATATTTTGGAATCCTCCTCTGCATTTGTCAGAAAAACATAGTTACTTGGCGTAGAAACAAGGATGGGTTACTTGACAGTTATTACTGCTATTATAGCAACAACTCAATTGTACCTGTTCATGCAGAATTTTAATACGCGGTCATTACAGAAAAACCGGGTCCTGCGAAAGTGCTGCTTCTACTGCAGAAACCGGCATTGAAGAAATTTAAAGCTTGTAATCTGATTTTAAAATTCGAAAAGTATTTGGCTAAAAATTATACATATGTTGAAGAGATAGGCAACAAACACTGATCAGCTTGTCATCAAGAACTGAAAACTGATCCAAACAAATGAAAAACAAAAACAAAAAAATTGAACCCGTTTCCTAAACTGTTAGGACTTTGATACGACAAATCAAGAATGATTTTCAGGAAAAATATATAATTATCTGAAGAACCATTTAAAGGGAAGTGTTGCAAACAGTTTTATATGACTCAGAAGTACAGAAAGTAAAATAATGAAATGAAACGTTCAAAAACAAGTTATAAAATCACACTTATACATAAAACCTATTAAATTAGGTATTTAGACAGTAAAACCCATTATGGAAGAAACGTTTTTCTGAAAAATGTAGGGACTTAACGATTCACGCATATGGATGCTCCATAACAGATGAGCTTTTCGAAAAGAGCAACTGCTGAAAATTACGTCCTGAGCTATCTCCATTTCCTTATTTTTAATTTTGAAGTCCCAGCTCACTCCCTTCTTTCTGTTTGCGAAGCACGGTAAAAAATATTATGTTCAGATTTCCAGTAACTGACTAAAAGGGTTCACAAACTGTGACCCAAGTAGAACATTTTATTTGTATATCAAATTTACTTTTTAAACCGACCCAATTATTAAATAGAAGTGTGTTTGGAGAAATTTAAAAACAAAAGAATCCAAAAACAAATAACACAAACATACAAACTCTTGTAGGAAAAACAGTTAAGTTTTCCTTTATTTTCCTAAATAGGTTACTACTATTTTACACCACAGATTACAGCTGCGAAATAATAGTAAAAAAAATAAACAAACATAAAAGGTTTTAATTTAAAAATTCCTGTTTTTATACTGTGCTACAAAAAAATGCAAGCGTAGTTTCTCACGATAAAGTTCATGCCTTTCCAATGATCTAGAGGTATTATAAAAGCCGCTGGTTTCTTTCATATTTCATAAAAATATATTCTGAGGTCGAATTATGAAGTACCTAGTCCAAGTGCAGAAAAACAGATAGTTTTAAATAATAGTTGCAAAACCACGGTTAATGCTCACTTTTTGAGATGTAGCATGTCGCTACGCTCCCACATTTTTCAATCTCATGAAAGAAATAATGTAAACTAAGTCGATAAAATAAGTTAATTATTTGAATAAACATTTAAATAGGTGGTTTACAATCCACACAATAACGGTCACATCTGGCTATTTTAAGATACAATGCAAGATGACTGATCTAAAAATGTATTATCTTTTGCTTTTTGAACAATACTTCATTTCTATAGCTGCTTCTTGCAAACTTTCTGGCAGTACATCAATGTCGACAGTAGAAGCATTTTTGCTCGTCATTTCTCACACACATTAAAAGACTGTGCAGAAACATGCGAGAAGAATAGAAACAAGGCAGTCTACGAATAACCATTTTTAATTAATAAACGTACGAATATTCTTCTTAAGATTTCATAATATTATTCAATTTTTTTAGAGGTTGCATATTAACATTTTACTAATTTCAAACCGATCTTCTCCCTGCTTAGGTTGGTAGACGTCCTCAGGTTGGAACCCCTGCTTTAAAGAAAGTTTTTTAACCTGGGAAAGAAACTGTTGAATGATGCACAATGTATACCTCTCACGCATCCCGTAATATTACGCAAAGTTGTTTGGAGACTATGAGATGAATCGCACGTGTGAGAATCGACCAAATAACAAACGTAGTCAACTGGTTATTCGCAAACACGCTACTCATTTGTCCTCTGGATTTTATCAATACTAGTACAGGATGTTTACTCTGCAAGGAGTGCACAGTACTGAAACTGCTATTCCAATAAATAAGTCTGTCAACCATATTTCTTCCTTCTTCCGAATAAAGAGTTGAAGGTTGCCCCGTTACGAACCAAAGGTACTTCCAATCCTGAACCTGATTTACCAGACTTAAGGTTTACAAAATATAAACGAAATAAGCAGCAATACACCAATAAAAGTTCTGATGTGTTCCATTCGCATGACTTTCTCTACATCTCTGCAACAAATTATTGTAAAAAGCTAATGCTTCTATTTACTTCATACTAATCGAGAAAAAATTAGCAGAAATATCTTATTACCTGCTTCCTTGTAAGTAGAAGCGAAATAAGGGACTACCATAGGTTATAGTCAAAACCTGGTTGCTATGTGGCTGAAGTTCCTTTGTGTGAATGGATAGGATATGGCAAATTTCTGTATGAGAAAATTTTAAGTTTTTCATAGCTGAAACCGAAAACAAGGATTATCTCAAAAACGATCAACTTCACGAAAAAAAATGAATATAACATTAATGGTGTGTTTTAACGTGCTCTACATTTTTAGTGTGTAGGTTTTTGTCTATCACTTATGGTTTAGCAGTTATGTAAATACCGTAAAATTCATCCAGAATAAAATACTCTTCAGAGGCTATTCCCAGAAAATGCAAGATATACATTTTATTTGTCATGTAAATATATTTAATAAACGAAATTTTAATCAAAGTTGTTAGAGCCATTTTATATAAAATCAAACATTTCGAAAAAAAATTCCATGAAAAGGGTAGTTGGGGGTGGGGGAATTTTTCTCAAAATCTTCGTGTAGCATCCCTGGAAGATACTTAAATATCAAGTTTGATATTTTACTGACTTTTCGTTTTTGAATTGTGTTCATGGACACACACGGACCTTTTTCCGAAAATGCTTTTTTTTAGATAAAGGGGGGCCCTAAAACATATATTTCCGGTGAAATTTCGGTATCGAATTTTTGGTGGAGTGCAATACCTTCTCTATACGCTGTACATAGTGCGTACAGAGAAAGTAAAAAAATCTTATGTGTACCATTCACATTACTTTCTCTATATCCCTGCAACAAATTATTCTTAAAAAGCTTATGCTGCTAATTGTGTGTTTTAATGTGCTCTACATTTTTTGTGTGGTAAGTTTTTGTCTCTCTCTCTTACGGTTTAGCAGTTATACATAATTCCGGAAAATTCACTCAGAATAAAGTGGTCTTCAGATGCTATTCCCAGAAAATTCAAAATATATATTTTATTTGTCAGGTACATATCTTTATCATGCGATATTTTAATCAAAATCGTTAGAGCCATTTTTTAGAAAATCAAAATTTTCGAAAAAAGTTCCATGTAAAGGGTAGTTTGGGGTGGGGGGATTTTTCTCAAAATCTTCGTGTCGCATCCCTGGAAGATTCTAAACTTAAATACACAGTTTGCTATTTTACCGACTTTTCGTTTTTTAGTTGTCGTGTTCACAGGCACACGGACACACACACGCGCGGACCTTTTTCTGAAAATACTTTTTTTAGATAAAGGGGACCCTAAAACATATATTTCCGGTGAAATCTCGGTATCGAATTTTTTGGTGGAGTGCAATACCTTCTCTATACACTATGTACATAGTTCGTATAGAGAAAGTAAAATGTATCTCCAATAAGCAGTGTATGGCAAAGAAAGACAAAATCGAGTTTCGAATTTACTCGCAATATCAATGCATATTAAAGGCGAAAGTTGATGATCGAGAGCATGTGATCGACAAGAGGTAGATTGTCAGCCCTAGGGGCAAATGCGCACAATTTCTCCACTTTCACACGAATTAATCTCGACCTCAGGGAATTACGAAACCACAGACGACCTCCGTCATTTTCCTTTTTTTTTTCTTTACACTGGTTGACCCATTTTGTAACAGGGCAAATGACTGTCCTAAGGCAGTTTAAATTATTTTGGTGAAAGGCATCTTCTGCCTCGGGATCTAGGCTATTATAGAGTGCAAGGGATGCAATTCCGTCAGTTCTCTTAATTCAAATGAAATGTACTATGTAATGGCACCAAAACAGATTTCGAGTACAGCAGAAGCTCTCAGGAAATTGCTTCACTTTAGCATTTTACCTTCCAATGTGTGACAGGATCTGCGAGTAATTGGGTCTCCAACAATGGGGGGGGGGGGTGGCATTCGAAATAATAATCACCAATATTAAATACGCTGAGACATCAATGTTTTACCATTATATGACAATATAAGATACCACTCATAGAGAACTTCTTATAACAACTCTTATAACAAATGGTCTATTTCCTTCGTTCATTTTGACTTTACTAAGTACTTTATTTAATTCTTCAAAATACTAACATTTACTTGCATACACATTCTAAAGTGTGACACATCTAAACTTCCCTTAATACCACAGAGAGCACCTTCTTGCGATTCTGTCCTTTTTGGTTATACAAAACAGACACCAAGGTGACGATTTTGATTAAAATGCCATATGTTTAAGTTATTTGCATGATAAACGTAAGTATACCTTGAATTTTCTGGGCATTGCCTCTAATTGCAAAATTGCACTCTGGATGACTTTTGTGTAACTGGAAAACCATAAAAGATCGACAAAAACATACTACAGAAGAAATTAGATTTGTCATATACCTGTTTCTCTCTCTCTTTCTCTCTGTAGTGTTAACTGTTTCCAAAATATTCATGTTATTGGTTTCAATTACAAACTATTTAAACGCGATGTCATCTTTCGTTTCATATCTCTTGTTTCTAGTCACGAAAAGGAAACTGAATTTCAATTGTTTTACGTAGCGAAAGCTTTAAAAAGATTGGACTACCGCGTTAGAGTATTTCACATTTCCCTTCAGCTTACGAGTGCAAGAAAACAAGTAATAAGACAATTTCTGCTAATGTTTATCTCGATTAACATGATGAAGATAAGCGTAAAAGCTTATGTAAAAACAGTTTGTTTGCAGAATAGGTAGAGAAAGTCATGTGAATTGCACATACAAAATTGCTTCATACTGACTCTACTTTTTCAACTCTTCTCCTGCACACGCCTTGTGTGAAAAAAAAAAAAAAGCAATTAATTACCAATAACTGACATTACCTGCAAAATAAAGAACCCAGATTGAGTGATATTAAAACCCTCATGCAATTGTGATGGGAATTATTTGAAATAACTAGTAGAATTTGCACCGACAGTAATTGCGTTCTCTTAGCTACTTCTTGTGAACAAGTATTGTTTTTGTTTTTAAGAGAGTTGAATATAAAGTAAAATTAGGAATAGACTATCATTAGACACAAAAAAGACATTGAAAATTTGGTAAAGAATAATGGTTCTATAAATACTAAAAACATGAACATTAGTATCGCCAGCTTTATTGTAATATTAGATTTGTTTACAATATATGATAATTTTGAGCGTACAATTCTGAGTGTTTGGTACAATATGTTTTAAAAGTTAGCAAGCCTGGCCAGACTTAATAGTTTTCTTTACTGTAATCACTTAGGGATCCGAAACAATGTAACTACACAGATACAAAATACAAACAGTAGAAATGTGATTTTTGAGGTCTAGAGCAGGATACACAAAACAGCACAAAAGACAGTAAAGTATTCCAAAAGAGCTAAATTAGAATAACTAAACTATAGAGCATACAAAGAAAGATGGAAACAACATATAGGGTTCAAGCTAGCTGCAAGATTATAGCCATAACAATACGGAATTATCTTTACGGCTCAAAATCGAGGACATTCAGGTGTCATTAATCAATGTAAATTAAGTGAAGTTAATATGAGTAAGCCGTGGAGAATTTATAATTATTGCCTATTATACAGCAATTGTTAAGTTGTATAATAGGCAATTCGGCAATTTTTTAGGAAGTGTTCAGCCCTATTTGCTCCTTACTATTTTGCTGTTGGCAAAAACGTAAAAATACCTACACATTTTCCTAACATGAATACTACTATTAATTATACCTGCTACTGTAAATAATTATGGTTTCTGTTTTGACGCTTGTAGTTTCGTGGGAGCTTTACAACGCGGCGCACGCTTCATATGCGAGTAATTAAATAAAAACACTCCAATATCTTTCATGTTCATCAAAGCAAAATTAGCAATTGTCTTCAATTTTACGATCCGTCGGGTAATCTTTCCGAGCATGGAATGTGCTTTTGTGACGTAAGAGCATATCACCACGAGCAGAGTCGTAAATTCGATTCTCGCCTGGAAAGTTTTATAGCCTTTTATACTGACTGCGCTGTGCTATGTCAATTGCCCAGTTCCACATTATTAATATACATTCCCAGCACAGCGTTCTCCAATTGTATCTTTCGTTCTACATCACCAGGTAGTTTAACAGCACCTTTGCAACCCAAAATTACAATTAAAAGAATGATCATGCACTGCAGTACATCATGCATTCAAACTCGCTATTATTAAATCAAATTTGAAACCGAAGTATTGCTTTCAGAAAATACCCACCATTCGCATTGAACTATCATAGAAAATTTGTACATACTATTTACCTCAATTTAAGAATATCTGTTGTTTTTCATTTTTATTACCAACCACAAAAAACAATATGCGGCAAAACAAATAAACACGCTATAAATACCAAGGCAGGCTGTTAAAACATAATTTTGAGATTAAAAAATGTAACTTCTTCGGTCAGCATGTATTCAAAACGTGCCCGCTAGGGCTCAACTAACAGCAATTTACGGTTTTAAGAGTAGTACTGCACTGCCTAAAAATGAGAAGCACGCTTTTCCCTGGACGAAGGAAAGTATTTTACTGCAAAATTATAAACGCCAAATCAGATTCAAGGATGTACTGCCAAGGAAATGCCGGGGTTCCATTTTCTTGAATAAATTACTGCCCCTACCGTGGCTCTACGGCAGTAGCTCACCGCAACCGTCTTGAATACCTAGTGATGCGTCTTTCTCATTGTATTTCATATTCTATGTTTGTTGAAGAGGAGCTTGATCAGTAACTGAAGTTGAAAAATATGCGCTTCTCCATAATATGCAGAGTGGGAATTGTAAGAATACAAATCCGAAGTTCAAGTCTGGAAGAAATCACCAACACTGTCAAAGTAATTTTACAAAAACGAAAGTATTGGCATATTGGTTTGTGGTACGACATAAACCAACAGTAAGAAGTGAAATCGTCTTGCCATGCACATCCACTTTACACTATAAACTGCCTGATGCCGTGGAGCCAGAACGGCAGTAAATTTGTTTAAAGGTATAAGTTTTGAAAAACAGCAAATGAGGACATCCTGCTTTGCTGCAGAAAATATGCGCCAGAGCCAGAGCAATTGGCAGGCTGAGGGCAGCCCGAGGTGTGATAGACGTGTCCCTGTTCTCGGAGAGAACTTAACCACGTTCAGACGGGATTGTGGGTTTTTGCAGGATGGCGGGTGAGTGTTGGGGTTGCGGAGTAACGGGAGGAGGCAAGTGTTGCCCCTCGGCGGTTGCCTATGATGGTGCAACGGCCCTTGTGCACCGCTGGTGTGTGTTTATCAAAATGTTTGTTTTGAGGTTTTAATTTTAAATCCAAGCAACTCTTGAAGGATTATAAGCAGCTTAGCCGTAGCAGCTGTTGGAGGTGCTCCTTCGTTACCGGGGATTCCCGCAAGCCACGCGGGGAAGCCGGTATCGCCTGAAGCGGCGGAGAATATGCGACACAACACTGTTCATTAATATAGTACATTATTGCTAACAGCCCTGCCTAATTCTCACGCATTATTCGTCAACGTAATAACAACTTGTAACATATTGATGAACAATTAAGTTCCTGCAACGACACAAAGAAGCTTATCTTTTCTCTTAATTTGCGTTAAATTTCTAGATGCACTACAGAAGTCGTCATGACCTGTTTACACAGCGCAAATGATATACATACGCGCACTTGGGTATCGTATGTTGCTTTGCTTCATATATTTCTTTCCTGAGCACAAGAATCGCTTTTTGTCGTTATTGTTATTTTATCTATATTAACGCTTACCACACTAAGAAACAGCAAACCTTAAAATCTTGTTTCGTTGGCTCTGCGAATTCCGAGCAGTTTAGAAACCGCATGGTATCACTTTCAGGTTGGGTTCCTATGGAACCGCAGAGTTCGTGTGGCACGTCGTCCTTGGGGACGTGATCAGGAATCCGCAGGTATGCTCATTGTTGCGTAATGCTTCCGCATTGAATTCCAATTGTTGCGTAACAAACATTGCCTTTTAGTGCGCGAGTTGCGTGAACATATTACTATATATCCTAAAAGATTTGTCAGCCTCTTATTTTAGTTCTACTGCCGCACTCATTATGTTGACATGCGGTATAGATTAGAACTCTGCTGTAGCTTTCTGGTAGAAATCCTTCCTTTTTCGCTGCTTGCGTCACATTAACAACGTACAAACTTGAAACATCACACTTCGTCCTTAAGTTCATATTACTTTTTGAACTCAAAGCAGAATGAAATGTGGCAACAAGGTACCCACTGCCGCCAGTAGGATGAAAGACATGTTTACCAGTGGAGAGCGGCAGCTCTTTCCGAAAGTCTTGAAACTTGCATTCACTATCGCAATCAATTTTTCAAGACAAAATATGCAATTAGAGACATGTTTAGCTTTCAGTACAGAGACCACTAAAAAGATGGAGGATTTAATTTGGGAAAGGGGGGGGGGCAAAACGCAAACAAATTCAACATCTGTTAGAATATCTACGGGATCAGAAGTTTAGTTATTTAATCTAGTCTCAAACGTATCAGTGTCCTTGCTATCAGTCACACGCAGCATGAAAGCATCCACGTGTGTGAACCAATAAACTTGTGACCCGAACGTAGCGACAGATGTTCCAAGAGATTATCCCAATACTAATCGATTGTTTTCATCGAGATTATCTGAGAATATTGACCCGCCCTTGGCCGTTGATTCAACAACAATCATCATATTAGAGCTGACGTAGTCACAGTTCTGCGTATCGGAGTTTCGTAAAGCCAGTAAGAGCAAAAACAAAAGCAAGTGAAAACGCCTAAGGTAATCAGTGCATAAAACTGAGAGTTAAGTGAAAAGTTAACGTGCTTTAAATGCGCACAATAATTCAGTTATCTTGTTTAAAATGTTGCGATAAATGAACAAGTACTGTTAGTGCACGCAATTTTTTGTTAAGAAAATAAATTGGATAAGAGCAGTGGAGCGAGTCTAAAACCAACGCTCTTGTGCCTACAGAGAAAACATGAAGCGAAATCAGTGTCCGAACTTTCTGCATCGTTAATTATAATCTACAGCTCATTTTAAACACCCAGATTTGGGCTAGACCACTGCAAGTAGAAAAAGCGCGCTATAATCTATAAATATAGAACCAACAGTCGAGAGATGTTCCAAATTCTTATCCATAGAGTTAACGCTTTATCTCATCATATCAAAATTAACGTGTAAACATCCAATTAGTGAGCTTATTAAAATTGCATTTAACCATGTTTATTAACTGGTGAAGCTCACAGAATGCCAATCCAGCATAACTTCAGTGATGATAATTCGAAAGATATAAAACCTAAAACATTCTGTCGGGGATCATAGAGAGGTCTATAACACTCGTAAATATACATTCATGAGAAACTTTAAACTTCTTAATTATCATTACAACTGTCTGTTCTCTATGCTAATGAAAACCAATTTTACAAACTCCCCATGCTTAAAGACTGCAGTGTGCTGTTATCCCTAATGGTATCTTTTAATTATGAGTCACAAAATTAATTACATTCATAAATATACTGATATTGCAAATGCTCTTGATAAGTTTTTCAGTGTCTACAAGTTACTGATATGCTATTAAAAATAACAGAAATGTTACATACATTTTGTTTGTACATAAATTGCTAACAGCTCAATATGAAAAAATGTTAATAGTATTTGTTTATTCGGACCATACAATGATATATTATTGCTTTTGTTTTCTAATTGTGCGCTTGCTTGAACATTTAATTGCTATTGATCGCACTACTTCAAAATGACTTGCTGCACAAGTATGAAACACTGAAATAAGAAAATAAATAAGAAAAAACAGTCACATGATTAGTTTGGGAACTGTAAATAGCAATAATTTCTCCACTAGGTCCCCTCTTCCTTATTAAACCTTTAATCTAAAGAAACACGGCGCATGTGCGTGAACTCTGGAATCTACAGACAGAATGAAACCTTATCAGATAGCATAACGTACTTGATGATGTTGCTCTGCTTCTGAAGTTAGGCGAAACCTACCGAATGAAGACAGGAAGCAAGAGCCCAAGAAAAGTGCGCGCACAGTGGTTTGAATCTGCCGAAAAGTACACTTACTGAATGTTGATAAAGCTGTGAATGCAGGGACTCAATATATGTTTTGTCGTCCCATCACGCATTTACAGAAAGCCAAGTCAACATTATAGCATTTTGTCCGGTATGGAAATGCAATGTCATACAAATGTTCCGAAGAACCTAAAAACTTATCGGCATAAGTATATGGAACTAGAAACTGCCTGGAAATCATTCAGCAAAACGCGAAGTTTGGAGCAGCTGAAGTCACATGCTTAATAATATTAGTTCAAGATGTTATGCAGTAATGTCAATTATTTACATAAAAGTCAAATTGCATTCTCCCGTTTTAAATGGCTCTGTTGTAGGTTGTATTAACGTACATTTTATGATCTGAGGAACCAATTATCAAGCAGGTTTACGACGTAGAAACAACACAATTTTTCATTCACACGTGCCAAGAACATGGTACTCTTAGATCAGTTTATTTTTTGTAGCTTGCCAAAAACGATCTGAATTACGCAAAAGACTAAGGCTACGGCTATTGTTGAGTGGACAGCTGTTTCTTGATGGCATTGCCTTTCAAGACATATACACTCATATGAAGATACTTAACTGCTTGTTCTATTTCCGAAGACGATTCGACAACTTACGGACGCACCAAGTCAGAAGGGCTTAAAGGGTTAACTATATGCCCGGGGGAAGCAGCAGTTGACACTCTTCTGCTCACGTATGCATCACTAATATTTGTTTTTATTGCGATGTCCTTATATTTGCAATTCTTTTCGTTTAGTAACTTCACCTAAAAACTGAGATAAGCTTGTTAAGCGCAAAAAGCGAAGTTTCAAGCTCAGTTGGTATAGTAGAAAGTCAGCTTGAAGGACTATCTTGAATTGTTACATAGGCAGAGAGACATGCGAATGGTAACGCACAAATGTTGAAAATGACAGGCTGTCCAATTAGCGCCTTTGTTTGTGCTCCTGGCCGTCCACACGTGAGCAACAGGTGACACGGCAACGGAACTCAAGGTCTCCGGTTCATGGGGGCGGCAGCCTTGAATCACTAGACGTTTGGCTCTCTCCCAAACACAAATGATACCGAATATGTCCTCCTTTGAGCAACTATACTTCTTAATGCTTGCCTTTATTCGCGGTTTTTGATATCCTGAATATTGGTTTCAATTGTTGTAAGAGCATCACCTAATTCACTCTTCCCTGCTCCAAATACAGAATTGAAACATTTCAGAAGTTGTTGCTCCAATTCGATGTAATTTACGTGCCCTTGTCACATAAATTGAAGGAGTGGGGCGATATTTGCTTTTCTTTTAGGCACGGAAGGCATGTTATTTTACATTTAAAACAAAATATCGCCCTCAGCTGGGTTTGAATCCAAGACCTTGGGAACCGAAAGCTATTAAGCTCCCACTAGATCACGGAGGACATTATTTGCCCATTAACGTGGGTTAATTCGACCCAACATTACTAAATTTCGCGTGCATGAATGCAACAACCTCATCAGATTTACCTATCGACAAAATTAAAGCATTCATGTAAGTTTGCCAGAGCTGACTTACTTTAACTTAAAAATTGCTTATTACACTCTTAATATTTTGATCTCTCAAAAGTAACGTAGGTCAATAAACCTTAAGTGCACTCAAAAACGGCTGGTACCAACTATTATTTAGTGTCGTATTCCATGACCAAAGCAGCATCTCTAATGATCAGTGTTTCTCTTAGTGTGCAGATACATTTTCATAAGTTGAAAATATTTTCGATCCAAAATTGCTAATACTACTATACAAATAAACAAAATAACTGACACAAATCGCATATTTTACTGAGTTATACATTTTTCTGAAGTAATTGGTTTTCCAATTATCAAAAATTAAGTTTGATTGAACAGAACCTCGCCGAATATTCGCAAAAATTAAGATACACAGTTTATTATTATTGTCAACGTCTCATAAGAGTTGAAACTGTAATATAATTATTTTTAAAAATGCATCCCTAACTTATATGAGGTGGGGGAAATTGTTTAAAGATGTCCAGCCTTACATGCTTTAAAGTGCTATAATTTAATTTTAGTGTCAGGCATCTATCCAAATATTTAAAATTATACCGCTAGATTTCACTCAATCTTTCAGTCCCATCTTGTTTACAAGACGATTTTTGGGATTCCCAGCAAACTTTAAAACATGCATTTCCGGGGCGATATTGCTATATTGTTTTGAGGGTGGTATTTTCTCTATAGAATCCCTTTGTTGCCACGAATAACAATCCGGCTGGTGTCACCCATGGCAATGTCATACCACGCAGATTTACCCGCCAAACAAGTTTAGTAGCCTAGCATCGTCGAAAGGGGGTCGCCTCTTGAACTTGAATACACACATTAATCGAAGAGGATATGTTCAGCGTTAGACTTTTGTTATCCCAGAGAGAAAGTTTAGAGAAATTCCCCACATGGGATTTCTAAACGCGCCCTCAAGGAATCAGCTGTTTTCGAAGGAGATTCTTTTCGATTAAGGCGATAGAAGATTTGCCACATAAAAATTTGCCTTGTTAGAGTCGAAATCTCAATTTACATGAATTTGCTAATTATCCTCTGCAGTTCTAGGGGAATATCTGCCCAAAAAGTTTAATTAGAAACTAGTATAACTAGAAATATTTCAAAGTTTATTGACAGAAAATTATGGGTCATAGTAATAAAACCGGCCACTTTAATATTTTCATGAAGACAAAAGAGGTAAAGAAAAACCCTCCGTATATATGTGGATAAATTATTAACAATTGTATGGTCATGAATATTTAGGTATGCTTAATTCATTCCCACCAAGCAGGCCTTTAAAATTAGAACAGCATTTATTCATAATTCCATAAATATATCTTCTTTAGTAAACTCATTTTTCACATAATATTTTGTACACGTGTAGTTAAAGGTAATCTTGATCAACGCTTTTCAAGGTTTGAATGGAGAGTGCATATTACATATTGTCTTTTCGGTGGTGACGTATTTCTAAACTTAGTTCTAAAAAAGTGTAATGCAGAAGTTAGGAAATATAGCAGTCAAAACAATCTAAACCTTCTCCTAACATTCAAAATTGCAATGAACATATATATATATATATATATATATATATATATATATGTGTGTGTGTGTGTGTGTGTGTGTGAAGGAAGCATTTTATGGGTACCCGGTTTCGAATACTGTTGCCGACATTCATATTAAATATTAAGCCCTGCGTTAATTTAGTTGTCATAACGCAAAACTCACCACTGTTGAAGTATTAAGTGTTCCATCTGAAATACGCATAAGAAACGTGCTAATATAAAATAGCTAATATAAAATATTCTGACTTCGGAAGTTCACGTCTCAATATCGCATTTTATGAGATAAAAGTCAGGTATAACAGTTTTGAACACAGTACGCCTTAACGCCAAGCCCGGATATTTCCGTCAGTTCGAAAAAACAATCCAACGAGAGTGAATCATCACGCTGTGAAAACGTATCCTCATGTTGCTGACGAGCGTTTTAAAATGTGCAACTATAGCGCATTAAGGAAATGTATATTTACTTGCGACCAGACATCGTTGGTGTGTGCCGATTACAACTGTGCTGTTCCAGAACATCTAATTTCAAAATAAACAAAAGAATGATACTTTTAAACAACTGAGAGCGGCCGGAACACGATTAACATCGTGCTTCGTTTGTTTGGTGTGGTGATGAATCACTTCAGTTGGCCTCTCTATTTTTGGAATAAGCACATGTGTCCATAGGTCAGGGTCGTTTATGCTTTTAGGATCTCCCTGAAGCAGTCAAGTCAGCTTTTAATGTTTGTCTGAATCAACACATTCTCAAAAATTTTGGTGTACGCTTTCAATTTCACGCTCAACTAAAAACATTTCTGCGTTATAGACCAGTAAACATTAACTGCTTCCAAGAGTTACATCTAACAGGGGCGCTAAGTCAGAGAAAATGTGTAACTCACAAATGCGCTAGCACCCGTCTTTAAAAATGTCTGTTCAATTTGTTTCTTCGTCTTTTTTATCGTCTGCAAAAACAAATTAGTATCCATTAAATGTTAGGAGACAGCGCATGACCTTGCCTCCATTTCCACCCTCAATCTGTCAGCAACGTCATTAAAATTCCTCTGCTCCCTTTTGAAACCGTTTCCAATATAAATATTCTCCAACTACAACACAGCATGCTCTTCGCCATTTACAAACTCCAGCTGCTGCCGTCATTCATTTATTCATCGAACTTCAGCTGCTCTGAAGGAATGTATCTCTATTGCAAAGGTGAAAAAGTACCTATTTTTTTCTTAACCGGAGTTCCTTAGAAAGCTCTTAGGAGGGCTGACAAAAACCTAATGCTAGTAGCTGAATGTTTTTACTGGCGGTAAAAAGCCACACCCTATACACACAAGAGAGCGCTTAAACTCTGGGTAGTGAGACATTCTTGTAGTTTTCTACTTTAAAAATACATCCAAATAAAGAAAGGAATTCATTTTAAGTTGAAATGCAGACAATGGGATGGTATTAAAGAATGAGATGCTTCACAAATTCTACCCCATTATGAACGGAAACACCAGAAAGTGCATTCATAGGGTTTAATTTAGTGGGGAAAATTGTGTCCTGAATTGGTAATGTTTATTGCTTTGAACATTTTGAGAAATAATATAAACAGCAAATATGTTTAAAGTTGTACATTTAACTTACGTTTCCATGCTCTGTGCATACGAAACGGACCAAAAATACCTTGTCCTCTCAATTGATATGTCTTCAAATTAACCAGATGTTCTGAACGAAACATAGGTATTAATTCATCTTTACTTTTGTGTACCCCTGTAAAGTTCAATGTTCAGTAAACTTACATAGTTTAAAGCAGTTAATCTCACAAGTCTAACATTTCTAGTATAAATGCATATTAATAGCAATTTGTACTCAGCCTTTATCTTTAATAAATATTAGCAAATATTATAGTTATTGATAGCACGAATTTAACTCTAAGAAAACAAATGTTTGAAAAGCATTTTTTTTACCAATGCCTAAAATCATAATTTTTCATGTTATTAACATATGAATTATCAGAAAAATGAAGAAAAATAATTATAAATGAGCTATGAATATAGCATTTGCTTATAAATTTCATATAAGATATACAATTAAAAATCTGATGTGTTCCATACACATGACTTTTTCTACGTCTCTGTAACAAATTCTTGTTAAAAAGCTTATTCTTCTATTTACTTCATGCTAATTGAGAAAAAAATAGCAGAAATCGTCTTATTACTTGTTTCCTTGTAAGTAGAAGGTAAATAAGGGAATACACTAGGCTAAAGTGATAGTCAAAAGCTAGTTGCTATATGATTGAAGTTCCTTTGTTTATATGTATGGACGGAACTTGACAAATTCCCGTATGATAAAAGTATAAGCATTTTAAAGCTAAAACCAAGCTGATTTTTTTTTGAACCAGGGGACCTCTCAAAAATATATTTAAGGTGAAATATCGGCATCGACATTTTGGGTGGAATACAAAACATTCTCCAGATATATATATATATATATATATATATATACATAGTATGTACATTCGTGCTAGAGAAAGTAAAAATGCTGTGAGCGAAGATATCAAATCTTTAATATTGCATGAACTATTCCTATCAAATTATAATTTATATATTCCAAGGACTGGTTATTAAGAGCAGATTATATTTTATTGAAAATTAATTTTCTTTTGTTTGTTCATATATTTATCTCTTGTTTATATATTTATCCCAATTTCTTGTTTGATTGAGTGGGGAGGGGGTTACAGGGCAATCTGAATCCTCCTAATATATGAATTGAAATAAGTTACCAAAAGGAAATTGGAAAGTGTCTAAACTCTCCGCCAAGTTATTGATTTAAAAAAAAAAAAAAAAAAAACAACTGAGAATTGCGTCAACAATTTAGATAAAATGAACTCCAATTTTATAATGTTTCTTATTAGAATTTGTCGGAAAGAAAGAAAACCAATAGGCAAATAAGAAACCTTTGTTGGCATTGCAGCCTTTTCTTAGATTTTATCTGAAAACTATTTAAAATGTTGATATCGGTACATTCGTTTGTTAATAGTACAGAATCCCATATTCATTCGATGAATAAGCTGAGCTGCCAATCATTCATTTAAAATTGGTCAAGAGCCTCCAAAATCCCAGATATAAACTTTTATATACCTTTATTTTGTTTTCCATAAATTGTTATCCCCCTTGATAATTAACAACTCTATCTTACAACTGTATTCATAACAGAGCTATAATTTACAAAGTAAGTAAAATGAAATAGCATTCACAATTTACCATGAATATACCGGATACAACTTATGAAATTGTAACGTGCAAAATATACTTTTTCTGAAGAAAGAAAGAAAAAAGGAAAAGCCAACCAAAAATTGCGGGAATGGCATGAGCTGTTTTCCAGTTTATGCTGCACCTTACCACACCTTGCGATGCGTCACAACTAATTTAAAACCTCCTTGCGCCACAATATACTTCGCAAACAAGTGACGATCGCTAACACGTCCACTTCCCACGATAATGGTGGGCCTCATGAGGCTCGCTTACCTGGAAATGTTTGTCGTGACATCCTCTCAATTGCATTTCATGTAATAAGTCTAGCTATATTTCCTTCGAACTTTATCCCATACTCTCTCGGAATGTTTTAATCGTCTTCTGCAGCTACAAGGGACGTTCAAAATTACTAGCGCATTCATACCACTACTTACGATTTAGAACTACCTTTAATTGCTGGCTGCACACTCAAAAACGTTAGCGCTATAAACGAAGACAGAAGCCGTTGTCCCTATTCCTGCCAACCCGACTGCCACCTTGGGCTCACGCAAGCACGGCAAGGGTGAGTGATAATTCAACCGATATACGTGACCAGCATCATGCATCTTCCAGGCAGAAAATTTGGCTATCTTGGGCAGTGCTAAGACTTCACCTTCCTCACGACGCTGAGTGGGCACTGGTCCTACACCCGGATTTAAAATCAGTACCCAAATGGGTGGCACCGATCCCGGGCGCATTCCTTGGAGAGTTCTACGCTCTAGCTCCCTCCTCCACGGCGCAAGATCATTATCTCCTTAAATATATAAATATGACCCAGTCAGTGTATGCAATATTCTGAAGCACAAGGTAAGGGGCGAAATTTGCGAAGCTGGCAAAAAATGGACGAGATTCGGAGTCAAACAACGATGAATATATTTCTGGCTCAGATGGGTAGATGACTGAAACATTAACTTCTGTTAAGGATATACGCTCGATCGGAGCCTGTGAATTGCCTTGTGGGGAAATCATACTCCATTAAATCTATAGTTTCAAAAAAATGAAAAACAATTTAGTCTTTATAACACGCACCCATTCGACGTTTTCCACAACTATCCCCTCGGAAACTTAAAGGTAATTAATTTCAAATTAGGAAGTACCAGTTATCTCAATAGTTAGCCACTCAGCTATGCTAACACTAAAAGTGCGAAACTTCTTTTTGATCTCTCTTTTCCTCTCTATCCTCTAACCCCTTCCCCCTCCCCTGTAAAAAACAATATCTAATTCATGTCGTGTTTTGAAAACCAGCAAACATACTAATTCTTCTGGCATGTTTATAAAATTTAAAACATAATTGGCAATCTGCTTATCATTATGTAATTGGATCAGTACCGCTTTCCCATGTAACCACAACTTAAGCATGAAAATGTCTATGCAAATTTTGTAAACAATAAAATGCATCAGGGAGAAGCATTAATCTTATGAAGTTTTGATAGGCAGGGTTATTTTAGCTACACAGAACAAAAATGGCGAGGCATTAATAAAATTGTCTGGGCTTTTATCAGTTGAATATATTAATAAGATGTCACACAACCTTCTAAGAGAAACCTAACAAGTAGCAGTTATTTCATTAAGGAAACAATCAAAAATTGTGAGGGGTTACAGTCATATATTATTACTAACGGTTATTCTTCTATTTCATTTAATCAAGAAATATATTCATAATATATTTCCTAGAAGGACATTCCTACATATGGTAGCTATGTGATGGCTTTGGAATTCAGTTCCCCTTTCATCACCAGAATGAGGAGAAAAAAATACAAATTGCCCATAGAGAAAACTATAAGTAAACGAAAATCAATTAACAAGCAAATGGTTAAAAATGAAAATAAAAAATTACTGGATTTGCCATGTCATATGCTTTAACAAGAACTAAACTTTTTTTCGGTAAGATTTGGACCTTTTCCTTATGGTTTACCAATTATTAAAAAAAAAAGACCAAAGTATACATTTCATTTGTATGAACATATCTTAAAATGTTTTGTATTTTATTCAAAATCGTTTAATTAATCAAAAATCAATTTTTTTTTTAAAAATATTCCATGTAAAGCTAGTAAAGGAGGAGGGGACTTTCTTGTAAATCTGCGTCACGCAAAATGCCAATTTGCGAATTTATCCGACTTTTCGGTTTTTACTTGTTCCGCTTAAAGCGTAGTACATTGATAGAAAAAGTATTGCATCCTCCTGCATTTGAACTGGGATTTCACTGAAAATGCACATTTTAGGGTAGCCTGTAACCAAAAAAAGCACTCTTAGAAAAAAAGGTTTGTGTGGATATATGCGAGTCTATGAACACAACGAAAACGAAAAGTCTGTTAAACGCCATACTAATTGTTAGAGCCAAAAACGGCTCTGATAATTTTGATTAAAATATTGTGTATTAAAGACATTTACTTGACAAATAAAATGTATATATTGAATTTTCTTGAAGGAATAGCCTCTGAAGACCAGTTCATTCTGGATGTCTTTTGCATAACCGATTATAATAGATAAAATAAAAACCTTACTACACAAAAAAATATAGATCTTGTTTCAAACACACAATTGATGTCAATTTTGGGGGGTGATGGTGCTAAACAATTTCTTTTTTTATTGGTTTCAATTTTTAAATACTTAAAACTATCTACGGAATTTATAATAGTTGTGCCTTTTACTTTATTCCTGGACATGCAAAGAGAACCGCGTTTCAATCACATAGCAACAAGCTTTTAAAATATTTGACTATCGCTTTAGCATAGTGTATTCTCTGCTTTCTCTCTCTCTCTGGTAAATTTTATCTTGACTAACCTGAGGTAGACAGAAAAATAAGCTTTTGTACGGATAGCTTGTTACAGAAAGGGTAGAAAAAGTTATATAAATGGAAAACATAAGTTTTTAGTTATTCGTTCACAACCAGAAACAAACGCATTCTGATTAGCACAAACAATAACACATGAATGCAGGGTAGATGAATGAAGAGCCAACGTGATTTTCATGGCCTGTTCCTTGCTCATTAGCAGTCAACCGTCTGCCTTAGTCTCCTGGAAACAATTTGGGATCCGCGACGCGCTGCAGGTTTCCTTTTAAGGACAGACTGGTAGCACTAAGATAGATACCAGTCCGCCTACTTCCCCAACAAGGCCATACTAACCTTGACACAACTTTTTAAACGCATTAAAATTGCAAGTTATTCACATAGAATCCAGGCGTTGAATGTTCAATGTGGGATGTAGCATGTATGCAAGTTAAAAGTACGTCGAAATAATGAACTTAAATTAACCATCCCACTTTGGGCAAACTCAAAAAGAGTCCAGTATATGTAAGAATATTTCTTTCTCTGAGAAAATTCAAGGTTGAGTTTTTAAAGTCCCTCTCATGGCCGCTAATAAAGTATCTATCCACCATGGTAATGTCCTAATTAAACCGTTGAAGGCCAATGAACTTGATTGTTCTGGGGTATTACATGCGACCGCCTTCAACATTGTGGTTTCATCCTTCAGAAGACTGTTGTTTTGTAGCAACAAACTTGGCAATTGGTTTCAAGCTTCACATATATTTGCCAAATACGCATGAGATAAATTAGAGGATCATGTTTCAACATTCCATTCGTTTTAAATCTAGAATATCAGGTTTCCCAAATCCAATCAAGTTTATTTATTAATTTTTTGTAGTGTGTAAACGCCCGCTTTTACTACATAGGTACCATAGGCGATGACACTGATGATACATGGAATGATGGAGCACCGATGGAAACCGGAGAAAACTGGCCCCTGTGCCGCTTTGTCCATCTCAAACCCCACATGCGGTCGCCTGGGAGCGAACCCTGGTCTAACCACTCGGCCACGGCATGTCCATCCAATCTAGTGGACATAAACCTGATCACTTCTATGTTTGCTATCCTTAGATGTATAAGGGCTCTGGAAATTACATTAAGTATATAATGTGAATCATATTCAGGTTCTTAACCAACTGTGCTCGATCTGTTTACAACCTGAGAACGGATGTATCTTCTTTGGACCCTACCATTGCCTTGCTTCGCACGAGACAATGAGGAATTCCACAGCAAGGGGAAGGTAACCTGTAGCTTAACTAATTGCAAACAAAACAGATTTTGCCCAAGGGCAAATACTTTTATCGTATGCATTTTAAATGTACTTTTCTTCCATGAAATTGCACTTTAAACTTCCAATTGTGCCTGGGAGCAACACCCGCCGTTTACCCCAGCAAAACAAAAAGCTAAATGTCATGGCCGACAACAGCAGCGAACTCTGCTCTGGGGTCACGAGGGGAGAGACGTCAACACTGTCAGAAGCGGCAAGGAAATCTGCAAGGCCAAAACAAAAGACTAACTGCAAGTAATTAACTATTATTTTTTGTTGTTGTACTTTAACGTCCTTTAACCTGGTTGGTCATATCGGACAATGATTGAAATTGGTGAAATGATGCTCAAATGATCTCGGGGTTCATGAACCTTAAATTTACTCGACATTCGTCTTCTCAGGATAAGGAAAAGCCTCGAAAAAACCTTATCCGGCAACTCACCCTAAGCGAGATTCGAACTCGCGACCTGTTGAATATGAGGCAGACACGCTACCACCACACTACCCAGGCGGGCTAAATAATTAACTATTGTTTAATGGGCAGTGTATAAATGACTTGCATCACTAAGACACTCAGAAGTTCTTTATGCCAGCATGTGAACATATGGTTGCATTTCCAGTTGTGGAAGCAATTGATGTATGATATAATGATTGTAGTATCATTACCTTAAGGCGTCAGCTTTAGTACCTAAGATTATGTATGAAGACATATTCCAGGGTACCTATTTTACTTAAGGTTTTGACTTACATTTGCGCCATCATTCATTATAAAAGGTACAGCAAACCAGAGATTAGTACGCTTAACCGCCACAAGATTGCTTCTGAAATAGATTGGTAAACAGGCTGGTGTCTAAACCCAGATGTTTTACTCTGGTGTATGCCTGAAGGAAGAACTATTTCGGGAGGGGGCTGAGATTTAACATCCTTCAATCTGGTATATATGGTTTGTGCGAAAGCCTTGTCAACGACTGAGAAAAAAGTAAGTCCCTGTTTCCGAAGTCGCTACTGTCCTAGATAGGTAGGAGTTGGCATGAGCGATCCCATTTAGTGTTTTTCCAATGGCGTTCCTCTTGTAACATATAGTGGCGTAACCGTTATTCAGAAACAGCTGCATTCCAACGCCACGTGGAGTTGGATTCCGTTCCCGTTTCAGGAGTAAAAGTCATACGGAAAGTAGGGAAACACTTTAAAGCTACCAAACAAAACCGCAGGTTAACGCACTAAGCATAGGCCACACAGGACGATGAATGAATGAGCCCAAGTCCATCGAACTTAGAGGCTTCAAGTTACCAGACATTCGTTTTCGCAGGATAAGGGAAAGGTACGTAAAAGAATAAAAAGATCTAACCAGGTAAAGTCACCCTAAAGTCCAACCCTTTTAAAAGCTGTGGTTATGCGAGTGTCTTTGAAATTTGAATCATTTTCATTTGAAAGGATGAATGCTTGCATATGAGAAAAGTTAAAGTATTTTAAAATTGAAATCAATAACAGGGAATATCTCTGCAATGATTAGCTCTACAAAATATGCAATATGACTTTTAAAGTGACAATAATAATAATAACAACGCGTCAATTGCATGTATTATATCAGCGCCGCCGGTGTACCGCAATTTCGTCCCGCAGAAGTTAAAATACTGAACATAGTGTTAGGGTATATTCTCAAAAAACTGGCAGCAATGGCAACCGCAAATAGATTTCACTTCAAATTTGTTCACGAGAAAACGCTTAATCAACTACATTATTTTTTGTTAATAATACGCCTGCGCAACCATTTTTATCGTATCCACTCGAGAATCTAGTCGTCAATGGTGTAACATTCCTACACACTTTCACAATTCTAAGCATAAAAAATACAGACGGAATCTAATTTTTGCGTTTTATGTAGGTATAATGGCAGGAATAATGCTACTCTTCACGCCATTATTACAGCTTCCGGTAGTAAAAAGCCAAAACGGTGCCAACGATAAACAGAGGCTCATTGGAAAAAGTTGCTTGGTGTGTATTTTCTTATAACGAAGGGTGCCTCTGCATCTGAACACCATATGCCCAAATTAATTCCCAAGTCCTCAAGTTTCATATCCATGCATTTTATTTTCTTTGCTGAGTATCTAGCAGATATAGGAAGTATTTTACTCCACCCAAAATGTCTATAATTAGGTTTCACCGGAAACATACGTTTTGAGCCCCTACATAAATCTTTTAGAAAAAAAGATCCCCGCGGACATTTGAACAGCACAAATAAAAGCGAAATATTACATAAATACCAAACTTGGTATTAGTTTATCTAAGAAACTCCCCCTTCCATTGGTCGGTAACCCTGTAAATGGGATATTTTTCATTAGATACTTTTTAGAGATGGTTTTGTCAAATTTCGAAAATGTCTGACATAGCAATTTCTACATAAACAGTTTGAAACCATAATACCTACATAGAATTCGGACTTTTTAAAAAAAATGAATTGTTAAAAGATTGAAGCAATACATTTAGGTAATTGGCCTAATAGTAAAGCTAGCTGACTAAAACTTCTCCAAAAGCTTCCGAACTAAATGAGTATTGTTAAAATTCTGGCATTTTCTTTAAAGTTACATATCATGTTTTATAAAAAAAAAAAAAAGTTGTCATACTGGAGGAATCTCTTCAAGATTTCATTTCGGGGCAATGCCAGATTTTTACCAAATGCAGAGCTTGGAAGTTCTTCCAAAACTTTCACAGTGATGTTCTCTTCTTAAATTATTATACAGTTCAACTCTCGAGATGTCATGAAGCCCCAGCTTGGTTATCACGTCGCCATGTCTGGGAGGGAGGGAGGGGGAGAGGGAGGGAGAGGCTACTTAATGCAAGTTATCATACAAACATCTCAAAGAATGTGACATGCTCCAAAAGACAAGAGACTTTTACCGCAAGATCCCTTCAATTTGTTCATAAGTAGAATGGAGACATCTTAACTTTAGGCTTGGAACGTTTGTTTCCAAAGTTCCTTTTCCCAGATATAATTCTACTCAGATATCATCAGTGTGCACTGTCTATGTCGCATGAACGGGATCTAAACACTTATAAAATGTCCAGCACTTGGATAAAGTATCATAAAGTATGCGAATCCAATTACTTGGATGGAGTTAAGATGTTGATAATCAGAATAGTAGCAAAATGGCTTTTAATACGTTTAAGCGCAAATGTATCTTGTGAAATATGGTGAAATTGCTGAGGAAGCAAAATACACAGAGCCGTGTTAGAGAGAAACTTGAATTCTAAGGAATGGGACTCTGGTAGGTGTGCGTTTTCTAGCTAATTGGCAACATTGCAAAAGCAAAACACACATCAGAATCTGCATATATACAGCACTCGGGGTTAACCTCGATATTTGATACTTGTTTCAGGCTACCACATTAAGGAGGTTAGCATAAGGAAGCGCAATGTGTGTGTGCGTGTGTTCGAGAGCATGCCTGCCAAAATCTGACCGGAAACATATTTTAACGAACAATTAAAAGTTTGCTACCGTAAGAGTGCTTAAATTGGACCCCTATTATGGCGAGAAAAAAACTGATGATATGATAATAATAATTAACACTTTTAGAGCATTTGTCTGTTTTCTTCAAGGCTAGTTACTAAATCAAGTATCGGCAAATTAAGTCTGATTTGATCATATTTATGATATTTAGTAAATATAACGTTTTAAATTTGGAAATAAGGGGTTTTATCATAAATGTTACTTTAGTTACCTGTCAATTTTCATTAAAGACATCTCATTATTCATTAATTCTGCCCGGAAATTAGCAAGAAATAAATGGAAATTTATGTAGATATTCAACGCAAACACCATTAATAAAATTATTAATACGAAGTTTAACAAATGTGTCATCACAAAATCTTGCATATGTGCATAACACATATACATATGCGGTAATGCTTTATTTTAAAATGGGCGGAATGCACAATATTACATAGTTTTAACTCTTGTTCCTCATATACAGCATTCCAACGAGGCATCGCAAGAACATCGCTTCTGCAGTTGCCAACAACGGCGGGACGCAAAGTGTAGCCGAGGGATCTGTGAAGAGCAAACTCCATTGAACCACGGCGTTTAGCGACATTTTCATTAGCGTTTTTTTTTTTTTTTTATATATTACGTTTCAACATGACACTATTATAGACGCCAAAAAAAGGATGGGTGGGCAATACGACTTCGTTCGAGCTCTTGTGCTTATTGCGTTTCTTATGACTTCACGCTAATTACCGTATTTCGTTAAAATGTCGTAATGACTAGGGCTCGGATTTTTAGGTTCCTTACGTAGTTAGAATAGGGTTTTTTTCCCTTCTTTTGGGGGTTTACTATGAGGATCACTACAGGCAGGAATACTTTTACGTTTTTCTTAGTTTTGAGAAATTTATTTATGAACTTTTTTTAAACAAAAGTTTGCTTATCAAAGATACCCGTTATGAAACCTACGGAGAATAGATTTTTTGTTTCTTTTGTATGTTGTTTTTTGGTATTGGAGTAGATGATTTTCTTGTGTAAAATTCTTCCTATCATCTCGTAACACATTCTTGTATAAAAGATTGTTATTTTAATAAAAAATGACAGTAATTGGAGCATATTGTTCCAGCAGGTTTTACAGGAATTTTCCTTTATATATTTCTCCATGTAAATTTATGTTTTCAAAACCACGATTGCGTTGAATAATCTTCTTAAGCTTTGAAGAGTATGGGACTCTATTGGTCCAGCTTTTTTTTTCTTTTTTTTTTCTGGAAATATCGCTAGAGATATTCTCAGTGGCAGGATTACACTTATAAACTGGTGAATAGCTTCTGGTATAAAAAAAAAAAAAAATAATACGTGCATGCGAGTTGACAAGAATGGGACACTCGAGCAACTTCTTGGTATTGACGACGCATGAAGTTTATGCTTCATACAAAGTCATTCACAACATTTTTTTATGCTTGGCATGGCAACGGCAGTAATTAAATATCGGCTCGGGTGGAAGAGGGGCTGCCGGTAATTTCTCTTTGAACAACTGCTCACGTTTTTATAGTAGAGCCAGCTGAAAAAAATGCCATGGCGGGCTTTAAACACTTATCTCGCGCTTTCCGTATGGTTGCTTTTAACTATTGAGCAATCATGGCCGCGCCGCGCCGTGGCCGAGTGGTCAGACCATTTGCCTCTCGCTTAGACGGCCCAAGCGCCCGCAAGCGAGATTTGTGGTGGACAAAGAGGCGCAGGGGCGGGTTTTCTCCGGGTTCCCCGGCCATCTCATTCCACCGGGACTCCATCTTCATGTATCATCCGTGTCATCGCCTGCGGTGCCAGAGCAGTAAAAGCGGGCGTTAAACACTACCAAAAAAAATTAAATTCCCAAACTGTCGGCGAATTCAATAAGTACTTAGTTTTCCGGGAAATTAAATGATTTAACGAAATGTAACGTTATTATTTTATATAATGTGTGCTCGTGTGTTGAAATTTCTATTCAAATTTATTTATTTTATTTTTTTTTTTTTTTTTGTAGCTCAACGTCCTTTAACCTATTTAGTCATATCGACCGATGAATGAAATTGATGAAATGTTGCTCAAACGATCTCGGGGTCTTTCGTCTTGTAACTCACCCTAAGTGGGATTCGAACTCACGACCTGTTGAACGTGAGGCAGACACGCTACCACCACACTACCCAGGCGGGCTATTGAATGTTAATACTGCTTTTAGGGTAGAGTCCGCTGAAAAATAAATGTGCTGCTAAGCTGAACCAACTACTACTTACAGCAGAGGTGGAAATAATTTTTACAATGAGTTTACGTGAGAAAATAACATTTATTCTTTAAACACTTTCTTTTTTTTTTAGGTGCAATGAAATTCCCATATTCTGATTTAAGAAGTGTGAAACAAGTATATCGAGATTGTTAAACAGAGAAGGGGGGAAAAAGGTTAAAATCTAAATATCGGGCCTTACTAATAACAACATGGTTCTCACTATACTGCCCCATCCCGCATTCACAGAAAACCATATAAACATTTATTGGGTGTCGGTAAATGCAAACGAGACAAGTCAAATATGGGTATCGTCTCAAATTGTGCACTCTCACGGAAAGCTTGTAAGGTTGGTGCGACAAGGTCAACTAATCCTATAGGGATCAAAACTAATCCATAATAATTCTGTGGAATTTGTAAATTCTTACTCTTGAATTGCAAAATCGACTTCTGACCTAAGCGTAAATTTGAGTTCTCCATGTTTGTTTTATCGTGCATCTGCTATAGTTGCCAGCCTTTAGATCCTTGAGTGAATGCTATGGTGTGGGTGAAAGGGAAAGCTGTGTTGACACGACGACATCAAGCAGCTTGCACCCTTCCAGCGACAGAAACATAAGTGAAAGTAGTACAACGCAAGGAATGCGGCTCATTGGGGTCACTGCGGGAGTTTTTCCACATTGGCGTATGCTTTCTGACGACTAACATTGGTTGCCAACGTTGACCATTTGGTTGCCAAACACCAATTATTCCTATACCTGAGATCAATATACCAACATTGCTAAATTTGTATAACAGCGCTTCTTAACTGGCAACACACATTCTGCCTAAATCACCAATAGCAACAAAGACCCAAACCTGGTGTATGCGATAAAAGTACCAGCGCATAACAGAACTTATTAAATAATACAAGAAATTGGTTTCTGAAAATCAAACCTAACTTTTAGGATGAGTGGTGCCATTTATACCATCTAAGATTTATTTATTTAATAATAATAATAATAGTTCAAGTGGATATTCTACAAATTACACATAAAATTGCAGAATACCATGGTTTTGAAATACGCATGACCTAATTGTGCAGTACAATAGGAGGATGAGCACATAAACTGCAACGCCGCCAATATTGAATCATTGCTCCTATAGGACGTGTTCTGCTGATTTACCATAAAACAAATGTAAACATGGCATTTACATGAAATCTTTCGCTTATGTGATGCGGATTTATACTTTAGAACTGCTTTGTGGTTAATTATTGGTCTGCATAAAGTTTAAAGCCTTAAGCCGCAAATCATAGCCCACAGTGGAGGGGACCCTAAGCCGCAAAGCGTAGCTGAGGGTTGGCAAGGCCACAACTGCCGAACGAATACAGGGCACAGTCTGTGAAGTTAAAACCCCAATGATCCCAAGAAGTTAAAACCTCGGCAATATAGCGGATTTCAAATCTGGACAAATTATCATATTCAATACTTTAAAATCCGGATTGCCTGTGGAATTTTTACAGATATTGTTCCCCTTATCGAATATGTTCAAATGTATATGTATACAGCTCATTGGGTTTTTGTTTTTGGCCCTGTGACATAATCAACATAAGTACTCCTGCCCTTCGTCCTGTATAATCAAGAACTTTTGGGGGAAGGGAACACACATTAGAATGATGTCGGTATTCAGAATATTGCCTACGTATGCTTTAGCCGCATAAAATATATACTTATCTTGTCTTTCAGTGCTCCCTTTCTATAATCCCTGTATACGAGTCCTTAAAACGAGCGTATAAATCCAAGTGCAAGTAAAACAGTCATTTCAAAGGTGTGGTTAAGATTACTTTTAATTATTTTAAAATGCGGGGTTGTAACAATACGGTGGTGATGAAGCAAAGTTACCAAAAGAAAAAAAAATAATAATAATAATAGTAATAATAGTAATAATAATAATAATAATAATAATAATAATAATAAAAAAAGGAATAGTAATTACTACAAAAACACAAGAAATGCTGGTTGCTCAATCGCTAACATTCGACAAAGAACATAGTTGTATGCGATATTTCAGTCTAATTAAATAGTAAATAAACCTTTAGATTAACCTAAATTCAAACCATATTGAAGACTGACCTTGCGAATGGTTGATCCTCCACTTCATAATATTCCTCAATAGGTTTATGACATATTAGACGTTGCATCTGTTCCTGGCCCAACTCCAGGTACCCTGGAGTGGCCGACATCCTCATCTCCGGCATTGCGATTCTTCCTCCTCCGCCTCCAAGACCGAACACTTCCCTCATCCCCTGGCCAACTCACACATTACTTTCCACAACAAAAACTTCGATTAAAAATTCCGTATTGTTCAACACGACACTGTTTATTTCGCTTCACTAGCAATAAATACACAGGCACTTGTCACACAACACAGGCGATGTTCATTTCACGTTCAAACTGCTGTTCATTTGATGCAAACAATACACGAGCGACTCCCGAAGAGCTAGCGCCACTCGTCTACTCTCCACGGGAGTTTGCCTGCAAGTGTGCCGCTTCCTCGCGCCCTGGAGGAGCGGTTGGGAAACTTCGGGCCAAGGCTTGCTAAAGTATACATAAGGTGGGGGTAAACGGTGGCAGCCAATGGTGGAGCGATATCTGCACACCACAAACAAAAAACAATCTGATCAAGACTATCATGTACTGTCACCACTGAAAACATAAGACTCCAAAACCAATAGAGATGTACTTTCAGGGGGAGAACTAATATCTGGAAGGGTGGTACTATTTTGAAACTTTATCGACAGCTAAGAATAAACTGTACATGGCATAAGTGTTATTTCACTCTTTTCATGTCTTTATTTTCTTCAGCTTTAGTTGTATTTTAGTATAATAAATTTCAATGGAAATGCCCAAAATATTCTTCATGAATCAGTGCGTTAAGTGCATAGGATTCTGTAACAATTTACAGTTCTGTGGAATAATGACATTTTCAATATTTTTCTATTTTCATGTCTATCGCTTAAATTTCAGCTTTATTTCAATAAAGTAAAATCTGTTGAAATCAGGCAAGATCTACTTTTTATCTCTAGCGTTATTTATTCATAAGTGAGACGATCTCACACGTTTTGAGTTCCGTGAAAAAAGATGAAGGAAAGAAATAAAGAATACGCACTCTTACAAATAATCCTGTGTGTGTTTGTGTGTGTGTGTTTCAGCATCATAACTCAAAAACCAAAAGTCGTGTTTGTCAGGGGTATTTTGAGGAATAAGCGAACTACCAAGGCAAACATTCATTAGGCAGGAAAATGAGTGACATTTTCTAAAAGGGGCTGTAAGCATTTTGACTAATTTTCTATAAACATCCAATAAAAGTTAAGTGTAATAACAAAATATTTCCATGTGGGGTAGAATTTATTTTATTTTTAAAAAGCAATTGTGAAATGTGTGAAAATAAGTTGCTTGTACATTCCTTTATTCTTTCATTCACTCATTCATAAACTAATTCCTCTTTCCCGAATCACCCTTCTCTTTTGGAGGACTTACACCCCCAAGGAGGACTTGGGTCGGAAGTCTAGTGAAGAAAGACATGAAATGGAATGCTGAAAGGGATGATAGAAAAGTTCACTAATCAAATTAATAAACTCAACATTTGCTGCCGAGCCACATACGTTACCGCCCAAGCCACCCCACTCGATTCATTCATAAACAACCAAAGAAATTCTCCTCCGTTTTAGTCAACATAATATGGAAAACAATAACAGACCCACAAGTCGATGCTCTCGTTAAAGCACAACATTAATATGAAGTAATTCGTTACAGCACCATTCCGACAATTTTGCTGTTTTATTTTTGCGTTCCCGGAATATAAATTAAGTATATTATAAAATACCAAGTGCTTTTCTTTTGTTTCCAAGAATTCACACTCCCAATAGTAATAACATCGACAGTCGCATCAGGCTGCTTTACAAGTGGCTGCTATGGTATCACAATTAATCAACTCTACAATCTTATGCTTGGCAATAAAATCAATAGAAAAAAAAAAAAGGTAAAGCATTTAATATGAGTCGTTTATATTTCTATGAAGTTTGCGTAATTCAGATATAAATAATATATGTATATATATTCTGCTAATATCTAGTTAATATAATTCAATACATTTGCAAAAAATTGTATGCAATACATATTTGGTAAACACATAACCGAATCTCGTAAACTGAAAAAGCCCTTTCCTCGATACGCATCAAGGGCTTACCCAACTAATATCGCAGTACATATTAGCTAAGCCCTACATGCCTGGCTGCGCAGACGAGTGCAAATGTCGGGAATTGAAGAACTCGATTGGAGGGCAAAAGTCATCCAAGGTCGCGCGCAATACATTGGTTATAATGGGGAAACAGTGACATTTAAGATAGTTATAATTACGTCATAAGGATACCTGCGTTGGAAATAATTGCGACAATACGTGCTTTATGATCATCAGCATCTATGCACAGGGATTAGACCCTGAATGTTCTGTTGGGAGTTGAATAAATTTATGCCGTTGACTATACGGAATTTCATTCCACAACTGACAAAACAAAAGTAAATATTAGCCCGCCTGGGTAGTGTGATGGTAGCATGTCTGTCACACCTTCAGAAGGTCGTGAGTTCGAATCTCGCTGAGAGTGAGTTACCCGGATAAGGTTTTTTTTCGGGGATTTCCCTTATCCTGAGAAGGCGAATGTCCAGTAACTTTAAACTCCATCGACCCCGAGATCATTTGATTCTCATTTCACCAATTTCATTCATCGTTCGATATGACCAACCAGGTTAAAGGTCGTTAAGCTACATAAAAAAAGAAGAAAGAAAAGTAAATATTATCATTGAACTTCAATGTCGCATATTGGCATTTAAAGTGTTCTATAAACGGAATGTAAGCATCACAGAGAGCATAATTCAACTTTAATCCTGTTTTTCGCAGTTTCTTTTCAGTGATTCGACGTATACTTTACGCTTTTTATTTTAATGCACAAAGACGTCAACAAGAATTGTATAGACGTCCTGTTAAGAGTGTCTCTGCAGTAAAGTGGTCAAAATGCTGAATTCAAACTGCAAAATATGCTGGGTTTCATTCTAGACTAATGAAGCAATTCTTATTTCATTATCATTATTCACCACCCTCAAGAGCCTGGAAATCTGAATGCGATACTGAATATGTGTTAAGTTAATCGATAAGCACAATTTTAATGTAAACTTCAATAATTTAAGCACTTGTCATAGAAAGTCAAAGTGGTAATACGACAATATTACTTAAGATGGTACGTAAATAAAAACAAACGAATAAATAAAATCATTTGGCAGAAAAAACGTACATGCAATACTGAATTTTCAAAGACGGTGTGTGCAGTATAAAAATAAAATATTGCGAAATTAGGTACCTGTATTCCTGTTCAGTAAACTATATTCAAGACGTAAAGTAAACATTTTCTGTCAGTATTTGTAGTATATTTGAATTAGATGCGATAGATATAAACCCTAATTAACCTTTAAAACATCTCCCTTTGGATTCTTAAGCCTATTGAACATATGGCAAAAAGCGCCTTCTTGCCCTCCAGAGGCAACTGCGCGAGAGGTTTCAATTAGCGACAGCAACACTAGCGCCAGCGGCGTGTCTAGGTAATATAATTTCAAGGTCTTTGATATTAGCACACATTTTTTCATGCATTCCAAACTCCTATGATGTCACGCCCAGAACAATAAAAAATAAATGGATAATTGTTTATATTCTATCATGCTGCAATATTTTAGCAGGGTTTCTAACTCGTTAAATATTGTTATGGTAATGTGTTACCGTACGCATTCTCTATGCATTTTATAGTATTTTTGAGTGAAGGTAGTTTATGCAAAATATAGACCGATGGAAATCGAAGCATCGCAGCTTACACATTCTTGTAATGAGCATAATTTTATTTTATATTTAAAGGTTCTAATTTTCGACGTAAGAACGCTATAAGTGAATTATGAAATAATTATTTATAATAACATTAAAATTTAGCAATTATGCTATTATGAGATCATTATAAATAAAATACATTTTGCATGCCCATGGTATCATAAAATGATTTGGTTTCACATCTCTTTTGTGCTTGTATGTACTTGGATATCAATTACTGTGTTACGAAGTGCCGTAGTCAGTCGGAATGTTGATATAAAGTGTTCAGTTTTCTCTATAATCTATATAGTAAGGCTCCCCATCCCCCCCCCCCAAAAAAAAAACCGATTCTACAGACGTAAACCATTGGTTGCTCATCCTTAGCCTTTTAGCAACTCGCACTGCTATTACAAACCGAAGACTAAACAAAGGGAATTTACCTCTGCGGATGTTTTCAGAATTATGAGTAGAACAGATTCAGCGCGTTGCCTAAGTACCCGGGGCAAGGCCGTCGCGCAACGGAACATTCCTACAACAGCAGCTGCCGCCACAAAATATCTATATGCGTTCTTTGCAGCTGGTACTGTGACCAACCGGCATTTCGCAGGTCAGGGATGAATGCCATAGAGACCGCTAGAAACCAGGAGAACGACTCTAAAGAAGCCGAATCCGCTGCTTGCTCAAATGCAATATTGTACTTAAAAACGGATGTAAATTTAATGAGAGTGTCTGCCTCTTTCTGCCACCCAAATATCATGTAGCAACTCCTGTTTTATATTCAAGCTATAAAACATGCCACTTTATTATACCATTCATCAATATTATCGTTTTAATGACACAAACATCCCGCTGATTTCGTTACGCTTGTAATTTATTTACTTCTTTGTAGCTTGATACACAGTTCTATTTTAACTTTATTACGTTCATCAATTTCCCATTTCTCTGTTCTTGTTAGAAAGTTGTCAAAAGTAAGTACAGCGTTATTTTACTATTGCTATTGAGAGAAGCCAACTGATTTTCGAACTTATAAAGCTGAAAATTCTGAACTTGTGGAAGAACAGATAATAGTGCCTTTCGAAAGTCTCTTGAAACTTTGAAGTATTATAAATACCATATTTAAGGTTGTAAGGAAACAAACAGTTCATTATTTAGGGCAAATATTCAGGTTTTAATTTTTATTACAAAACTTTCTACAACATCTTGCACATCATTTCGCAGATATCATGGAATGTTGGCAATTGAGAGAGAGAGAGAGAGAGAGAGAGAGAGAGAGAGAGAGAGAGAGAGAGACGGGGGGTTGTTGGATGTGCCAGGTAAGTTCGTTCTGCAAGGTAACCTCAACCAAAAGTCGGTCTAATGGAGATCTGGTGATTGCGGAGGCTTTAAACTGTGAGGTGACTATTAAAAGACATTATTTTAGGAATACATAACAATTGTATCCATAACAATTTATGGGTCCTTCAAATATTTTAGTTTCTCTTTCTCTCTGTTCGCTTCTCTCCCACCTCTCTCTGGGGATTTTTAATTTTGCTTCAGCATCATGTTACATTACTGTGGTTACTAGTAGGTATTTTGATACACATGATTCAGTTTACCTCGGACAGATTGTCTTTGTGCATCATCTTCATATTAAGTTGCTAATAGATGCTTAGACGTATTTCTGTATCATCTAATTCGTCTCCTGTTGATTTTTTCTGATGTTGAATTGCTCATCTGTGACTACATATGTAAATATAAATACGAGCTAACTTCGGTTAGGTGGCCTTAGCTGCGCAATCACTTTCCTGTATCATCCACTTGGGCACTAACGCAAGATGGCCTTATACTACATTTCGCATTTTAGTTTCTGTGTTATTTTCTGTTTAATAGTTTCAAGTTGCTCAATTAAATTAATTGCATTACTTTTCCTCTTCTTTTTCTTTACCGGATTACTCTCTTCTTTATAGGCTTGCATGTCAACGCCTTGTTTCAATAGTCTTCGAAGAGCAAGCAAACTGGATCATATCATATCCAGAATGGATGATTAGCCCAATGCCTGATATGGCGGTGAACAAGAAGGAAATGAAGTATAGTGATGAAGTAGATGCTAAGAAAATTCGCGGATAAAAGTATCCAATCCAGCATTCGCCTAGCAACCGAAGAAAACCGAGAGTATAACCTTTGCTCAGATTGGTTGACCCCGCAGGTTTGAAACTGGGACCACTCGAATGGGGGCCAGAAACGTTACCACCTCGACCATCCTCTCGGTGCATTGTGTTTCCTAAAATGCTAATCAAAATTTGATTCTATTTGGCTTTTATGAATGCATAAGTAAATTTCTGAACTTTTTAACGGTATCTCTTAATTTAAAGCTTTGTATTTTAAACGCTTAAATGATGATCAAACACTGTTTTCTCAGGTTCACTGAGTAAAGTGCACATTACCATGTTGCGATTCATCTGATTCGGATATCAAAGTTCGAAGTAAGTTGACATGTGCTAAGATAATAGATAAGTAATCAGCAAAGTATTGTGATAAACGAACAGATTCTGCAACAGATTAAATGCTTGGTGAATGCATAAAATACATTTAAAACACAATTACTATAAACACTCAGCGATAGTTAAGAATTACCGCAACATCTGTTAATAAACTTACTATATATCTAAAATTTGAACCGCAAATATCTCTGAAATAAAAATAGAATTTGAAAAAAAAAAAATCCTTTCATATCCAGGAAAGGAGGAATTCATTAAAGTAGATGAATTAAGTGTTCAAAACTTTAGAAGTATGCTTTTCCTTCCATATTTTTTTCTTTTCTTTCTTTCTTTCTTTCTTTTTGTGTTTAATGCAAGTCTATATTATTTCCGACACAATTAAGAACCTGGAAAATAGCATTCAGAGCTGCGTTTGTTGCGAAGCAAAAGGTCAGTTACATCTGAGGGAAAAAAAAAAAAAATAATTTGAAGTTGGTGTTTGAGAAAACATGAAAGATCTAAACCTTTATTTGGAATGGTACTTTTCCGGGCTCGTTGGTCAAGTTCGACCAACGTCCTTTAACCTAGTGCGTCATATCGGACGATGAATGACATCTGTGAAATGACGCTCAAATGAGCCCGGGGTCCACGGAGTTTAATCTACCGGACATTCATCTTCTCTGGATAATGGAAACCCCAAGAAAAACCTGGAAGTCTTGTGTTATTTCCAGCACATTGATAGCAGAGAAAACAATAGAAACACTTTCTTTCGCATTGTAATGTGTCAGTCACATCTCGATTAACTGTAACGTTAATTTCGCACTTGAAGGGGCTGAATCCCAGGATGTGCAACTGGTGTGGGGTTTGTGGTATCTGATGCATTAGATTCAGGTGACAATTTCTTGAGATGTGAATGATCTATTGCTAAGTAACAAGCGCGATATTTAATATTGTTGTCCATATTATTGATTTCATAAAAATAGTAACTTATAAAAGTGTCATTTTGCGTTGAGAATAATAATTACTTGCGTTTATGAAGGCCTATATCATTTAAGTAATATGCCCCTCCTTTGTTTGTTTCTTTTTCACTTTCTCTAGCCCGCATGTGCAATGGCATAGTGGATAGAGAAGGTATTGTATTCCACCCAAAATTTGATGTTGAGTTTTCACCGGAAAAATGCGTTTTGGGATCCTCTGAGTCCGAAAAATGCATTTTAGAAAAAATTCAGTATGTGTGTGTGTGAACAGCATAGCTCAGAAACGAAAAGACCATTACATACCAAGCTTAGTGTTTAGGTTTGGTATCTTCCAAGGATGCGACACGAAGATTTTCAAGAAAATCCCTCCGCCACAAACTACCCTTTACATGGACAAATTTTCAAAAATTTTGATTTTCTAAAAAAAATGGCTCTAACGATTTTGATTAAAAGCCCATATATTCAAGATATTTACATCCCAAATAAAGCGTATATCTTGAATTTTCTGGGAATAGCATGTGAATACCTCTTTATTCTGGATAAATTTTGCCGAATTTTGTTTAACTTCTAAACTGTGAGAGATAGATAAAAACTTACTGCACAAAAAACGTAAATCTCGTCAGACCACACAATTTATGTCCTTTACATTTTTGTTGTGAGAGTAACCGTTTCCGAGATATTCCTTGTTATTGGTTTCAATTGTAAAGTACTTATACTTTTCTCATACAGGAAGTGCCCGTTTTTCTTTTGTTCTACTCCTGGCCAAGCAAAGAATCGATTTTCAATGACAATCGCATAACGATAGCTTTTAAAACATTTGAGAATCATTTTAAACTAATGCATTCCCTTAGTTCCCTTCTACCTATAAGGGATTAAGCTATAAGAACATTTCGCTAGTGTTTATCTCGATTAGCATTCTGTAGAAAGAAGAATACAGAAACTGAAGGTCATGTTGACAGTTATTTTTCGATTATCGCGGTGTCGTGCACTCAAGAGTTCTTGCCAGAAAGTCAGATGGTAAATAAAGACTATTATCTGAACGATATGCGGCGTTTGAGAGAACAAATACGGCGAAAAAGGCCAGATTTGTGGAACGACAACTCATGGATTCTGCACCACGATAACGCACCAACTCACAAGACTATTATTGTGAACGAATTTCTGGTCAAAAACTCAACAAATTTCATCGAACTACCACCGTATTCATCTGATCTGGCTCCTGCTGATTTGTTTCTCTTTCCAAAACTCAAGTTACCACTTCGAGGCACCCGTTTTCAGTCGATAGAAGACACAAAGGAAAATTCGCGGCTACAATTGACATCGATTCCTAAAAGTGCCAACAAAAAATGTTTTGATGATTGGATTATTCGTTGGCTTAATGTATAATTTCAGAAGGGGCTACTTTGAAGGCGATAAAATAAAACTGGATGAATAATTAATTTTTTGTGTTTTATTGGCAAATTCCCGGAACTTTCTTGACACAGTAGTATATTTTCTTTTATATTGAGATATTAGCAAATAAACGCAATTGTACCGTTTATAACTTTTCATATGCTGAAAATAAAAACATAAACTGATGCAAAATCTTCAACCACTAACTGTGAATGATCCCAGTGCGCAATAATTATAAAGAGCATCGCAGTATAAAATTAGGTACTTACAAATTGTGCTAATGCTATACCTATCAAATTGTGGTACTCATGTTTTGATTCTGGGCTTTTTGTTTTGGAACGCCTATGGTATAATTCGTTTTTATAAAGGCGCAATTTCAAAACCATTTTTAAAAATAAAATGAAGGTGTCAAATAAAAAATAACTTTTTATGGTATGTCTTAACGCCATTTTTTCATTTTAGGTCATTTTCCCACAAAATTAAGAGCACTTTATTGATCATTTTAAATGATTTTTAGGTCTTCAACACCCACTCCATAGCGAGAAATTGTGCTGCTGAAAAAATAATTTATTTATCACTAAAATACTCCATTAAGGCAATACGTGTTTTTTAATTACTATACAGTACACAATATCTACAACTGATCCACCGAACTGAACCATCGAGTCACAAATCAGAACTGTACTGCAATCCGTACTGTCCACTGTCAAATGTCATTAACTGTCCGCTTATTGGTTGTGCTCACTCCCCACTTTTTGTCTGACTCCTGGGCACTCGTTGCCTTATATACGTCCTGTATACCTTCCCGAATTTTCTGTCAGTCGAAATCACGAGAAACTCTCAAAACGAACGCTTGGGAAAAGTAACTTCCCAACATCACAGAATGGCTCAATTGGTTTATTTGTGCGGCTATTGTATTTGGTACGCGCTATTTTTAAGCGCGGGTGGAACAATAGCTGTGACAGGCAGCTGTTCTTCGCGCTCGACAGCAGTTCGCGGCTGCTTAAGCTTTGGTCACACTGCTCTCTCCTCAGAGCTGGTCATCTCTCCGAGATATGTCATAGCGGCTTGACGATCTAGGAGCATCACTAAAATCTTCCTTCGGGACAACATTTGAATGAGGTAGACTACATCATTAATCTCCACCACGTGGTACGGTTGTTGCCATAGTTATTGAACTTTGGGGCACGGCTCACGATCCGGGTAAGGCGATATAACCTCACCAGAAGTCCTTACTGAATTTCTTGGCTTAGGTTTGATGGTCGCATCTAGCTGTGCTGAGGGGCATTATCATGAACATGGTGAAGACGGTTCATAAGGTTCTTCACGAGGTCCATTGCTGTTTCAGTTCCGTCCCAAGATGGACGTCTGCAAACTTCTTGATGTACAGCTCGACAATGCCATCTGACTGCGGTCTGAGTGCGCATCTTATGCACTATGCACTTCCGGTCGCTCATGGTCTCCCTAATTCGATTAGACTTCGGTGCCTTAAGCGCTGTGCAGCGCAAATGGTCTTCCTTTGTCTTCAGCGAGCACCATATGACCGAGTGGGATTAAGCTCCTGGGTGCGATATATTACCAAATATACCTTTATATCTCTCAGAGGTGGCATCAATTTACGCCAGGTACTCCTTCCTCAAACCTAGGCTTTCCCATCCATCCGCCGATATCATAGACTGCACGTTCCTCCGGGCAGGGTCTTCTTGACATGTCATCCAAATGTGTGGCTCGTTTCTCTTTGGTGCTATAATGTGATGTACTCTTGAAGCCTCTGAACCCAACGGGGAGTCTGGCCTTCTAGGAGTCACCCTCCGTGGTGTAATAGTTATCATGCTAACTTCATATACCCAAGGTCAAGGGCGTATTTTCGGGCATACAAATCCTTAGCATGGCTTCCTTCGGAAGGGTAGTAAAGAGGTGGGTCCCGTGTCGTAGAGTTACGGCACGTAAAAGAACCCCAAGCCTCTGAGCAAAATTAAGCGGTCTTTCATGCCCAATATAGAATGGGACACTGAGAACCACAGCAGTTAAAGAGCGTCCATAAATTAAACACCATTTCATTTGGCCTTCTAGGTCCAAAGGTGCAACAGCCAGGAGAGAGGGTAATGGTCAGTCCTCAGTGGATCAACCTACCGTATAGGGTAATTGTGGAAGGTTTAGAGCGACTTCACTATTGCGAAGAGTTCCCGCCGAGTCACAAAGTAGCCCGTCTCTACCTTGGAGAGCGTCTTGCTATAATATACTATTAGCCGCTCCCTGCCTCAGGGTATGGGATAATACGCCTCTGATATCTGTGCCAGTGTTGCGATGAAATCACCCGCGGTTGAGGAAACACTAAAACAGGCGCACTGCAGAGAGCTGACTTAAGCGCCTGGAACGCACCTCCAATAGCTTCTGTCAACAAGTAAGATTGGTGTTCTTCCGTCAGAATGATAAAGGGCTTCACGACATTGGTGAATCTTCTAAATAACCGGCGGAAGTAACACCTCAGGCCCAGGATGTTGCACAACACTTACTTATTCTTCAAACAAGATCAATTTATCATAACCCGAGCCCTCTATGGGTCGATGGTCACCCCGGTAGGTGCGATAATTTGCCAATTTACTTACAGGGAAGAGATTCTCCGAATCAGTGAATTATTGCGGCTTTTCGTATAACTCATTACCGCAGAAACTTACTTGATATTTCTGGTGGCATACAAGAAATAATAGGAATAAATAATATTTAATGCAATAACTCCTACTATCAACATGCATAACATCCTTTCACAAATAAATTACATATATTTCAACTAATTATTTTGCAAAAATTAACTGTATCATTAATAATTCATGTTTACAAGATTTTCTTTCAAGAAGAGCCCAAGAGTGTAATATGTGCCAGTCTGTGGAAGTATAACTTAAAAACAAAAAGTCGGATGGATATCAAACTTCAAAAGTTGTCCATCTTTGAGGGATAGATTTTTGTAATTTCTTTTTTTTTTTTTTCCTAAAATTACCGCGAAAAATATTTTATTATAAACACAAAGGGCGAAAATTTAAAAATGAAACGCCAAATTTTATAGGGCTTCTGCTGATAATGCATGTGCATTAATGAATTGAACTACTACCTACTTCCATCGACGAAAGATTCCTAGAAATCTAGAACTGCTACCATCCTTGCCCAGGAGAAATGCTAACATAATTAGCGACCCTTAAGAGGGAATAGGTCCACTTTTATGGGGGCGGAAGGAATGGGTCCTGCGCCCGGTCACATGCGATCGCCTACTGACTCCGGAACCTACAGAATGCGAGTCGCACGCGTTACTGCGGCACCATCTCGCTCAGTAATATGCACAATCTATTTATAAGGATATTATGGAATCTTGCTTCGTTCGTGCTTTAATTATTTCCCTGGATTCTTCTTCTCAACCTCAAATCAAAATATATCTACTATTACCCGCTTTTAAACACGATCACTTTCAATCCCACACACATACTTTCAGTCACCGTCTCAGCTGGGAAGAGAACCAGAAAACTCTATTTTAAAGCGAGAATGCTGACCTCTTGACCACAAAGGCATATTTTTAAAGCATTCAGGAGCATTTTGAGGTCGTCTATTTGTAGGAGTGCAAAACACAGGGAAAGAATAAAAAAAAAAAAAAAATGAATATACAAAGAAAGAAAAAAAGAAAAAACAAAATGAAATGCAGTATCAGATTCACTGGATTCAGTTGTTCATATTTCCCATCTAACACATTTATTCGAGACAGAGAAGGAGCCTCGCAACATTGCAACGTACCAGTAAAGAACATATTAACATGCGGCAAAGTCTTTAAAGAATTGCTCCAAAAACAATATTCATCTGGCTAGAAGCTCGAGAGCGTCTAGTCGACCCTGAGTAGATACTACGCCAGTATAACTTCAGCTCTTAAGTGCTTAAGCTTTGGTCGGAATTCTTTCAAGACTCTAGACGTAGATAACGTAGGCAAACCTCTTATCAGCGAGAAAGAGGAAAGAGCGCTTAAAATGACAGGGCAAGACACGCGGAATGTTGTTATCCGGCTTCCACAAACATTGTCGTCGTTATCGCCGTTATTCACGGAAATGCGATGTACAGCTGACTGAGAAAGTTGCATCATCAAAGTTGCGTTTCCATAGAGCAGTGTTTACCAACCTTTTGAAGTTCACGGCACCCTTGGGAATAACATTAAACACCAGGGGCACCCTTCCTTGAATTAAAAGAAAATTAAGCTTAATATGTTAATTTATTGAAATATAATATAATAATAATGTACACCATAACATAATACAGCAAACTTTACTACAATCACTGAGTAAAAATACATCAATAAATTTTGTTCGATTAATGATTAATGTGAAACTTGTGATTGATGCTTAGAGCACAGATATGTGATGTCGGGTCTTACAGTTGACAGTGAAACACGCAAATCATCCTCAAGGTTATTCAGTCTATTTCTTGCTTTGCATTTTATTGTCACCATAGCAGAGAAGGCTTGCTCGCATAGATAGGATGTTCAAAAGGGCAAAAGTGCGTTAATTGCTTTCTTCTTGGATTAGGGTACTCCTCTCTCCGTTGAAGCCAAAAGTTAGCCACCGACGCCTCACTCTTGGTGAACTTACCTTTGAGTGTGGAATCAGCGCGAAGATCAATAAATTCATCTCGTTCGCAAGCAGTGAAATCTATTTCCTCTGCACTATCTACGAAATCAAATGGTGAGACAGCCCAGTCGAGATTCGTAGTGGAAATAGTTGGAAAGTACGCATCTATTGCATCTTGCAATCTTGATAAGTGATCACAAATGCGGTCTTTCAGTATACCCAGATCTTTATCTCCTGTCACATTAAGAAGAAATGGAAAGTTCGACAAATCTCCTTTTTGAACTGCAGACTTCCAAGAACTAAGTTTTCTTTTAAAACCTTTCATTTTATTGGTTGAGGAGATTATTGTTTCATGTCGACCCTGCATCGAAACATTCAGTTCATTCAGCTTATGAAAAATATCTGCCAGATACGACAGTTCAAAACACCAAGAATCACTTAGTAAGAGCTCATGAAACGTGTCTTGATTTTCATCCTTAAAAAAGGTTTTTAGCTGTTCTTTAAGTTCGAGAAACCGGTTCAATACACGACCCCGCGACAACCACCTTACTTCTGTGTGAAGTAACAAAGAGGTATGAGCTGCATCCGTTGCGCGACATAACTATTCAAAAATTCTGCACTTTAAAGGTCGAGACTTCATATAGTTCACCATTTTCACAAATTGGTTAAACACTTCAGCAAAATCTTCATTACACGCTTTCACGACTAATGTCTCTCTATGCAAAAAACAGTGAGTTATAATAATGAATGGATTTTCATTGAGAGCTCTGGCAGTAAAACCTTTAATTTTCCCAGACATAGATGGTGCACCATCTGTACATATACCACAACAGTCTTTCCATGAAAGATCATGGTCATTGAGATAGGAATTAATAGAAACGAAAATATCATGGCCTGTGGTTGTAGTCTCCAGCGGTCTACAGAACAGAAACTGTTCACTAATATCTTTTTCATCAATATATCTGATAAAACCAAGGAGTTGCGGTTTGTCACCAATATCAAGACTCTCATCTACTTGCAAAGCAAATGTTCTTTAAGTTTTTATTTTCTCCGTGACTTGTTCGTTGATATTGCATGACATTTCAGATATCCTGCGGCTGATTGTGTTATTGGACAGAGGAACTTTCGAAATTTGATTAGCTGCTCCTTCGCCAAGTATTGTTGAAACTATAACTTGACATGCAGGGCCAATGATTTCCTCTCCAAGAGTATGAGGTTTCTTTTTTTTAGTTATCAGTTCTGCTACTTTAAATGAGGCTTCAAGAGCAGTATCACCTATAGTCATTCTCTTTACCATTCGCACAGCTGTTTTCTTCTCCCCTTCTAATATATGTGAAAAATACATTACACTTTTCTGTGACACACTAGGATGCTTTGTTGTAAGATGCCGCTTCAGTTTGCTAGGTACCATGGCATCGTTGCTAAGTGTTTCGCCACAAACTAAACACACAGGGATAGGGTTTTCCTCGTTGTTATTCCACTTAAATCCATACGCTAAGTCACTGTCCTGTATGTTCTTTTCTTTCGTTTGTCTTCTTTATGTGGTGAATTCGACGGTCCGGGAGAAACTGTAAGATTTGGCTTCTTAAAGCAAGCAGTAGGAGCCGACTGTTCACTTTCACTGACCTGGCGTTTACGTTTAACAATGAACTTATCCATAGCTAAACACTGTGAATCAACGCGAGGAAGACAACTGAAAGCGCCAAGCGGCGTACACTTTTATATATTCATCTGTCGAAGTCTCGGGAATGTTCGTGAGGAAGCGACTAGTCTCGGGAATGTTCGGCAGGGTATAGCTGTAATGCCATCTGTGGGATACTAGTATAACTGAATTATTGAAATGAATCGACCACTATCCACCATCTGCCGTGCATGAGAGTAATTGATTTGACTTATTTTATTTCAAGACCTTACAAGACTTAAGGCTTCAGTAGAAGGTATTTTTTTTTGTTTATCTCAATATCTCGCGGCACTCCTTAGCCAATCACACGGCACCCTAGGGTACCGGGGCACACCGGTTGGGAACCGTTGCCTTAGAGGAACAGATGGAAACGTTTGAATGAACTTTGGGATAATCGCTATTTATTTACTAAGCCGATAGTTTCATATATTTTGTCTACTTCCTATCAAATGAAACATTTGTTTTCAAGAAAACTGAAACTGAATTTAATGGATCTTCTTTAACTACTATGGATCTTAGCGTCCCATTCCTATATGCGAGTTTTCCTCAGAGGCCTTCATTAGGCTTGAAATTCATTTACGTGCCATTTATTTACACCACGATACTACCGGCTTTCATTTCCTTCGGAAGTAACCCACACTAAAGATTTTAGGCCCGAAAAAACCCATCGCCCTCCGCCGCGACCTCGCGAACTAGAGGATATCACCGGAGTAGTTTTCAAGAACTGATGCTGCAACAAAGAATTTAACTATGTTTACGTTTAGATTGCCAGGGGGGAAATTACCAAAGCAAACCATTGATCGGTTTTAAAGTTTAGCAGTAACTACTCCACAGCATATTTTGTATCTCCTGGAGTTCTTTGAAAACTCCATAAGTCTGTAGTTTTCTAGGACTACTGTTTTAGAATTCATGATAGATACACTGAAGTTAAATATTGCTTTTAGAAAAGAAGTATTTATTCTTTCCCTTCTTCAAATTTCTTTGTTTCTAGACACCAAGTGCCTATAATCAGCTTTCAGGTTCGTCAAATATACTGCGCCGTTAAACTATAACAGTTGCACAGAACATGAATTCAGCACTGAGTTTGCTATATATCTCGGAATGTTCCAGTTTTACTTGATTAAAATAGTGTTACTAAACACTGTTAATATCGTAGGCGGCAGTTGTATGCGGCACAGTAATAGTACCTGTCTTCAACATAACAACATTTACATGCTCATTTCTATTTATGCAATGTTTCTTTGTTGCGTCGGTATTTACTTCCTGGACATAGGATCGGGGCCCACTCAGCATCGTGAGGAAAGTGAGAAGCTGCGATAGGTATCGATCTCGGCCATGATAACCAACATTTAGGTTGGATGATCGTCCACCTCTGTCGTACGTAGGTGGGAATGAGGCCGGTAGTCGGGTTCGTAGCCCAGGCTAGTAAGGAGTGAATCGGCACGGGGAGATTCATTGTTGCGACGTGGGGGGGGGGGTTCCGTCCTCTTCGACTGCTGTGGTGCGGGCGCTGCCGTGGTGCTGTGGTACTTCTGACCTGACCAGAAGTATGTCGGGCTGAACGTCTGAGCCCTTCCCGAAAAGGAGTGGTTTGGTTACCAGGAGTAATCTCCCTGGTATTAAAGGGAAATTCGGTTCCACGTAGATGGTCATCCCCGTACCCCGGACAATCCCAGATGTTCATTTCTCAAGTGGCCTTATTTGCGTCATTAAAATCTGACACAGAAATTTACTTTTAAATGAATCATTTGATGGATCAGGAGGTATTATTACTGAGTTACTGGGGAGAATCAATTTTCACTATTGAATACACTAATTCAAAATTAAAACGCCATTTCCTCGGACACAAGTTTCCCCTTTGCTGTAGATGGATTAATACAACAGGGTATTCCAGATATCTCCCGGTGTTCTTGCAACCTTAGTATACATACGTACATTTGTGCGTGCAGACCTAACCATCTTAAAAAAACCTATCGGTAAATAAATAAATCATAACTATCTGGTCAACAAAATTTCTTCTATACTTCGCTTTACTTCATTTTCCTTTTATTTCAATATTTTTAATAAATTATCTGTCATCCAGCGCCGAATACTTTTTCCATTTAACGTTTCCGCCAGTATGCTAGTTGCGCCTAGACAGTCTACTGTTCCAGTCATTCCCTTCTTCTAATCAATTACATCATTGTTCTCGCGCACTTTTCTATAAGAATTTATTTACTTACAAGTTGCAAGCTACATTCTTCCCAACATTCATACTTCAAATGCTTCTGACCCCATGATCACGGGTTAAAACCGGCCCGGAAGGGTTTTAAAATGTACTTAAGTCGACAGCCCTATGCCAGTAGATTTTCTGGTATGTAAAGGAATTCTTGAGGTACGAAGTTCGACACATCGGCAAGGTTGACATGATTCTGACAATTGACAGTCTTAAATAAACAAATATTTAAATATTTTAAATGCTTCCAATAGTTCATTTCTTTATAATGTTAAACTTTTCGCGGTTTACAATACACCTAGTCCACATAAAGCATTTTAAGTCTGTTTCCTGGATCTTTCTTCATGGGCCTAAAGAAGATATTTTTTAAAAAAAATTCCCTTGCTATTTGGTATCCTGTGTTTCCCATTGACGAAACTCATCCCAAATATTAGCTTCTGCCCCTTGCTCCATTACCTTACCTCCAATTCACACGTGTTATATTTGTTTTTATTCTATTTATTTTGCGCTGCTTTAACTACTTGGTCATATTGCGATGAATCTATATATGCCTTCCTGGTCTCATTCCTGTACATAACCCCCTTCGCTTCGCGCCAAACATATGGTGAGTCGTACCACCCAGTCCAGCTGTTTCCATCTGTACTCAGACGGAATCACCGCATCACTTTGCTCCGCGACAAGCCGATGGCGTTGTGGTAACGTCCGGTTTAGCTGCTTTTCCTATCTGGGGATAGATCCCCGCGTAGGCGCAATTACCATCTATTTTCAATTATTATTGTTTTAGACTGAAGGTGGAACTTTGGGTCGTGGAATTAAATGTTAATACGATATTTAGCTTGGCGCCTGAGGGAAACCACGAAAAAGCACCAACCTCTTTAGTTTACTAGTTTCAGTCTTAAAAATCTGATGTGTACCATTCACATGACTTTCTCCATATCCCTGCAACAAATTATTCTTAAAAAGCTTATACTTTTATTTACTTTTTGCTAATCAGAAAAAATAGCAGAAATAGTCTAATTACTCGCTTCCTTGTAAGTAGAAGCGAAATAAGGGACAACTGTAGGTTAAAGTGATAGGCAAAAGCTGGTTGCTATGTCAATGAAGTTGCTTTGTCTATATGGATAGGAGTTGACAAGTTCCTGTATGAGAAAAGTATACGTTTTTCATAGCAGAAACCAAAAATAAGGAATGTCACAAAAACGACGAACTCTACGAAAAAAATGTATATAACATAAATTGTGTGTTTTAATATGTTCTACATTTTTTTGTGTAGTAAGTTTTTGTCCATCTCTTACGGTTTAGCAGTCATTCAAAATTTTTTAAAATTCATCCAGAATAAACTACTCTTCAGAGGCTATTCCCAGAAAATTCAAGATATACATTTTATTTGCCAGGTAAATATGTTTAATATATGAAATTTTAATCAAAATCGTTAGAGCCATTTTTGAGAAATTAAAAATTTTCGAAAAATGTTCCATGTAAAGGGTAGTTGGGGGTGGGGGGATTTTTCTCAAAATCTTCGTGTCGCATCCCTGGAAGATACTAAACTTAAATACCAAGTTTGGTATTTTACCGACTTTTCGTTTTTGAGTTATCGTGTTCACAGACACACGGACACACGGACACACACACACACACACATACACGGACCTTTTTGTGAAAATGCTTTTTTTTGGATATTGGGGACCCTAAAACATATATTTCCGGTGAAATCTCGGTATCGAATTTTTTGGTGGAGTGCAATACTTTCTCTATACACTATGTACATAGTGCGAAATGGAGAAAGTAAAAAACTCTGATATGTTCCATTCACGTGACTCTCTCTGCATCTCTAACACATTATTGTTAATAAGTTTATTCTTCCATCTACGTCTTGCTAATCGAGATAAACATTAGCAGAAACGGTCTTATTACTTAGTTCCTTATAAGTAGGAGGGAAATAAGGGAATACACTATTCCAAACTAACACTCAAATGTTCTAAAATATGGTTGCTATGGGAGAGAAATCTGTGCTTTGCGTGGCCAGAAGTTGACAAGATCCTGTATGAATTGCGTTTTAAGTATTTTAAAACTGAAACTAATAACAAAAAATATCTCGAAAACGGTCAAATCTTAAAAAAACAAAACAAAAAAACATGTATACATAACATAAATTGTGTATTTAAAAGAACTCTACATTTTATGTGTAGTAAGGTTTCGTCATCTCTTACGGTTTACTAGTTATGCAAAATTCAGAGAAATCCATCCAGAATAAAAAGGACTTGAAGGCTATTCCCAAAATATTAAAAATATATTCTTTTTTATTTGTCACGTAAATATCTGTATAAGAGACTTAAATCAACACAATTAGTGCCATTTTTGAGAAAACAAAAAAAAAAAAAAAATAATTTTTTTTTCATGTAAAAGATAGTTGGGGATAGGGGAAATTTCTTAAAAATCTTCGAATCTCTTCCTTGGAAGATACTGAACTTAAATATCAAGTTTGGTATTTAACGGACTTTTCGGTTTTGAACTATGCTGCCACAGACACATACACACACACACACAACACGCACACGGAATTCTAAAAATCTGATGTGCTCCATTCACATGACTTTGTCTACATCTCTGTAACAAATTATGTTTAGTAAGATTATTCTTCTATCCACTTCAAGCTAATTGAGATAAATATCAGCAGAAACGATCTTATTACTTAGTTCCTTATAAGTAGAAGGGAAATAAGGGAATACACTAGGCTAAGCCAACAGTCAAATGTTTTAAAATGTGGTTGCTATGGGAGAGAAATCCGTTTCTTTGCGTGGCCAGGAGTTTACAAGTTTCCGTATGAAAAAGGTTTAAATATTTTACAACTGAAACCAATAACAAAGAATATCTCGAATATTTCTCCATGAAAAAAGTATTTATGACAAATTCTGTGTTTTAAGAAGATCTACATTGTTTGTTTGGTAGGTTTTTGTTATCTCTTACGGTTTACCATTTATGCAAAATTCTGAAAATTTTATCCAAAATAAAGAAGTATTCAGAGGCTGTACCCAGAAAATTTAAGATATGCATTTTATTAGTTATTTAACATCTTAAATATAAGATATTTTAATCAAAATCGTTGAGCCGTTTTTCCACGTAAAGGATAGTTGGAGGTGCCGGAATTTTCTTGAAAATCTTCGTGACACATCCTTGGAAGATACTGAACTTATTTATCAAGGTTGGTATTTTAACGGACTTTTCATTTTTGAGCTAACCTACCCACAGACACACACACATGGACATTTTTCTAAAAAGACTTCTTTTTTATTTCAGGGGGTCCCAAAACATGTATTTTGCGGTATCGAATTTTTGGGCGCAATACAATACCTTCTGTACACATCATATACATAGTACGTGTAGAGAAAGTAATAAAATAAAGTCACATGTTTGTTTTTATCTCCCGTAATTGTAATTGCAATTCGCCTCACGATGGGATATTCCATTTTGTATACTTGGCAGATGCCCGTTTATTTTAGCTACAAGATGAGACTATGTATGCATACTAAAGGACAAATGATTAACGCTTGTTGTTACATGTCGCAGGCTTTCCCCGGGACACATTACACTCCCGTAATGTTAGCGTTAGTCATCTTTCACACGCACAAATTGTGATTCAGACAATGGAACTTCAGGTATGTTGCACCGGGACAGAGTGCCGCAAGGAATTCCGATGCGTCACGTGACATTGCAAGGTTTTTCTCTAGGGCTATGATCTTGGTGATGTGCTTAAGTATCCCTTTTATCCTTAATTATTCCCCACTTGGAACGTTAACATTCATTGTTTTGGAATTATTATTTTAGCTTTTATACCTATGATAGAAGTATTGCATTCAACCCAAGATTCGGTACCGAGATTTCACCAGCAATAAACGTTTTCAGGCTCCCGAAGTAAAAAGTAGGTACTTTTAGGGGGAAAAAAAAAATGAGCGGGCGTGTAAGTCTGTGAACAGCTTAACTCAAAAAACAAAAGTCGTTTGGTATTTAAGTTCAGCGTATGGTGCAACACGAAAATTATCCAGACAAATCACCCATTCCAATTCTCTTTATATAGAACACATTTCTTTATTTTTTATTTTATCCAAAACATCTCTAACGAATTTATTAGAAAGCTTCATGTTTAGATCGTTGTTTAACAAATAATTCTGAATTTTCTACGCATAGTTTGTGAAGTCCTTTTAATACGAATGCAATCGCTAAACTATAATGCTAAAAATCTTACTACACTAATATGTAGATAGATTTGGTTAAACACACACAAATAATCTCTTTTTTGTGGCTCACCAATTACACATATTTTTTTATTGTTGGCTGGAAGTTTCAAGTACGTTTCTCAAGCTGAAATTAGTTTTTTTTTAAATTGTTTTTCTTTTTCTCCGACGGTCATGCAAAGGGCATGGAGTTTGCCACGTGGCATGATTTTTAGCAATCTCATCACTTCAGCTTAGCTTCATATAGTTTCACCTAATACGAAATAGTGTAATGGTTACCATGCTAATTTCATATGCCTAAAGTCGCGGGTTCAAACCCAGCGGAAGCCGGTGGATTTTTTGGGGGGGTGTAAAAATCCTTAGCATGGCTTCCTTCGGAAGGGAAGTAAAGCCGTTGGTCTCGTGTCGTATATATATATATATATATATATATATATATATATATATATACATATATAAGCATATATATTTACATACACACAACCTATTGTGGAGCTAACCGTTTTCGAGATATTCCTTGTTATTGGATTAAATTTTAAAATACTTATACTTTTCACAAAGAGTAGTCATCCCTGTTTCTTTTGTTTAACGAAACAAATCGGGAAAGAAATTTCAACGACAGTTCATAGTGACAGCATTTCCAACGACACACCAGATTCTTTCTTTCGATTTGTTCATGACAAGAATTTCACATGCCTTGGCTGAATGTTAAACAGCGGAAAGATACCTCACTATTTATTTTTTCCATCGTTATTCAACTATGCCATTTGAGCGAAGAATGAATAACATGCTCTTGTGAATTTGTCGGAATGAAATATTGACGGCGGGTGTTTGACCTCACGTCATTCAAGTGCTTCCATGAAAGCGTTTTCTGTCACTTCTTTTGAATAAGGGCATAAAGGTCACAGCTGCGTAAATAATGATGAAATATATCTACGTCTCTTAGAGTGATTTTCGTAATTTGATAAATGACACCGCTCTTATAGAACAAGCTCTTACGATCGACAGATATGATCTCATTTCCAGGAAAGTGACTGCCAAATGTGAATGGCATAAAGCAGCATAAGAAATGGAGTGTCATACATAGGCCATGAAAAAGATTTAATGCCTGTTTTAAAGTACGTACAATGCCATAGTAGGTGGACAAGTTATTTCATTCAACCCAAAAATTTGATACCAAAATTTCACCGGCAATAAATTATTTTGAGGATACCAGAAAAAAGAAAGGAACTTTTCTTTCTCTACACGTACAGTGCATGTACTAGTAGGTAGAGAAGGTATTGCATTCCACCAAAAAATTTGATGGCGAGGTTTAACCGGAAATATACTAAGTCTTGAGGTCCCTTTAAACCAAAAAAAAGAAGAGCATTTTAGAAAAAGGTCCATGTCTGTGTGTATATGTGTGTGTGTGTGTGAACAGCATAGCCCGAAAACACCGTTAAATACCACATTTAGTATCTAAGTTTAGCATCTTCTAAGAATGCGACACAAAATTTTCAACAAAGTTCCCTTATTCCAAGCTATCCTTTAAATGGAAACTTATGTGAGAATTTAGTTCTTCTCAAAAATAACTAAGGTTTTGATTAAAATACCGTATATTAAAATATTTACATGACAAATAAAATGTGTGTCTTGAATTTTCTAGGAATAGTGTCTGCAGACCTCTTCACGGTGGATGAATTTTGTAAAACTGGTAAACCGTAAGAGATAGACAAAAAGGTACTACACAAAAAAATGTAGATCTCGTTAAACACAAATTTTATGTCATTCACGGTTTTATTTCCCAGATATTCCTTGTTATTGTTACAATTTTAAGCTACTTTAACTTTCCTCAATCGTGAGGTCATCTTTTTTTACTCCCTTATGTTGTACTGTTGCCGTGCAAATCGTACCGAATTTCAATTTTTTCACATTGCGACCGGCTTTTTAAAATATCTGACTATCGCTTTGGCCTAGTGTATTTCCCTACTTCCCATCTATTTAGAAGGAACTAATACAACCATTTCTGCTAATGGTAATATGGAATACATTCGATTTTTAGAAGAAGGTCCCTGCGTGTGCCTGGTATTTGTTAACAGTTTAACTCAACAACAAAAGGTTGATTAAGTACCAAAGAATGCGACACGCAGATTTTAGGAACATTCCCCAACGTAATTTACCCTTATATGGAAAATTTGATGACATTTTCGATTTTCCCAAAAACGGGTCTAACGATTTTGATTAAAATGTCATGTATTAAAGATATTTACATACCAAATAAAATTTATATCCTGAATATTCTATAATAGCCTCTGAAGTCTTCTTCATTCAGGAGGACTTGTTCATAATATATAAACCGTGAGAGATAGACTACACAAAACATGAATATCTCATTGAAACAAAATTTATATCTTGAAAATTCTATAATAGCCTCTGAGGTCCTCTTCATTCTGGAGGACTTGTTCATAATATATAAACCGTGAGAGATAGACTACACAAAGAGGACTTGTTCATAATATATAAACCGTGAGAGATAGACTACACAAAACATGAATATCTCATTGAAACAAAATTTATATCTTGAAAATTCTATAATAGCCTCTGAGGTCCTCTTCATTCTGGAGGACTTGTTCATAATATATAAACCGTGAGAGATAGACTACACAAAGAGGACTTGTTCATAATATATAAACCGTGAGAGATAGACTACACAAAGAGGACTTGTTCATAATATATAGACCGTGAGAGATAGACTACTCAAAACATGAATATCTCATTGAAACAAAATTTATGCCAGATACATATTTTGCCCAATTAACTGTTTCTGAATATTGCTTGTTTTAATTTTAAAATGCTTATGCTTTTCTCAGACAAGAAGTCCTCATTCATTTTTCCTCTGTTTTACTTCTGGTCATGTAAAGAGAAGCGAATTTAAATGACATCGCATGGCGACTGTTTTAAATGATTTGATTGTCTGATGCATTCTGTTGTTTTCCTTATACTTGCAGGACACTAAGTAATAAGGCAATTTCTGCTAACGTTTAACTAGATTAGTGTGAATTAGAATGGCATAACAATCTTTTGCAACATTATTTTGTTTACAGAATAGGTGATAGTTATGGGAATGGAAGATGTATGATTTTTGTTTTGTTTTGAAAACTCAGGTTTTTGCTCATATATTATATTATTTTAGTGTTTTCTAATGCTTTTAGTTAGAGGCATTTTTGCTCGTTTTGGTACTATTTTTAAGTGATGTAATGCTTTCACATACACATTTAGGGATTTTAAAGGCGATTTTTAGCGTTCCCACTGTTGTTTAGTATGTTTTTAATGTCATGCCATACCATTTGGGAGGGTGTTCAGGACAGCAGGGTTGCCCTCTGTGGTGTAATGTTTACCATGCTAACCTCATATACCTCACGGGTTCAAACCCAGCTGAGGACGATGGATTTTTTCGGGCGTAAAAATCATCACCATGGCTTCCTTCGGAAGGGACAAGAGGACAGCTACATTCAGGGTATTGATCAGGTATTTACCCCATTTCAGGCATTTTAGCCCATTTTAGGCATTTTGCTAATATTTTACAGTAATTTCAGTGTTTTATAATGCTTTTATCACTTTTATAGATATTTTAGCATATTTGAGTCTATTTTACAGTATTTTAGTACGTTCCGACTCCTAACAGATAATTTCTTACTTTGGGGTATTCAGAACTCTAGGGTAGTATTAAACCCTCATGCAACAGGTATTTCAACCCACTTTGAATGTATTTTTTCGGAAGCTCTTTAATAACTTTCTGATAGCGACGAATACTCTGACGCCATTTTAGTACGTTTAGGATCACTTTAAGCGTATTTGATGCAATGTCCTTTTCATGCGGACTTGTAGACATTTTTCTTATGTTTATAGTAACTGATGTCATTTTTATGGTAGTTTAAGTCGTTTCTACAGTAATTTTATGCATTTTTGCTCCAATTGATGTCATTATTTCAGTGGTTTTTTATGTTTTTCACACTATTTGCTATTTTTATAGCATTTTCATATGTTCCTGGATAGTTTTATTGCTTTTATAGCCTATCGAGTATTTTACAGTTTCGTCTTATTTTTCCATAGTGTAGATTCTTTATGGTAATTTCTGTATTCTGTTTCAGTTTCTTGCAGTCCTTTAAGAGTCATATTATATATCCTTTATGCAGATGATGGCTTGTGAAGCGAGGAGATATGTTTGCGTGGTTTCTTAAGTTGTAAATCTATCATAACCTATCTTTTGGTTTCTTCATCTTTTTATTTGTCTTTTTTGTATGATTTCTCTCTTTTCAAGGCTGCTACTAGAAGTTGGGCTTAAGCCGTTGCTGTTTAAGAGTTTATTGTTTAGTGAACATTATGATTCTTTGTGTTTTATTCGTCTTTTGTAGCTTTTTACAGTAGTTTCTATTGGATAGGCTATAAAAGCGATCAAACTATCCAGGGACATATGGAAATACTATAAAACATAGCAAATAGGGTGAAAAATATCAGAAACACTGAAACGTTGGAATCAATTAGAGCAAAAATGCATAAAATGGTTGCAGAAACGACATAAACTAGTATAAAAGAAACCAATTACTATCAAATATAAGAAAAAGGTCTACAAGTCCGCATGAAAAGGACATTGCCTCAAATATGCTTAAAGTGCTCCAAACGTACTAAAATGGTGTCAGAGTACCTTCGTTGCTGTCACAAAGCTATTAAAGAGCTTCTGAAAAATACATTCAAATTGGGTTGAAATACCTATTTCCTGAGGATTTAACACTACCCTAGAATTCTGAATGCCTCAAAAGGCAGAAATTGTCTGTTAGGAGACAGAACGCATCACAAAATACTTCAAAATAGACTCAAAATGTGCTAAAATGTCTATAAAAGTGATAAAAGCCTTATAATGCACTGAGATTACTGAAAACATTATCAAAACGCCTGAAATGGGCTAAAATGTCTGATCAATACCCTGAATCTAGCTGTCTTACAGTCCTAAACACCCTTTCAAATGTTATGGCATGACATTAAAATCATGCTAAACAACACTGCGAACACTAAAAATCGCCTTCAAAATCCTGAAAAATGTATGTGAAAGCACCATAACCACTTAAAAGCGGTGTGTACAAAAATGCCTTAGATATGCTAAAAAGTATTAGAAAACACTGAAAAATAATGCAAATTATGAGCAAAAATGCCTGAAAAAGCCTAAAATACCTATTTTAGGAGCTTTAAATGCCCTCAAAAAATCGTGAAATGAGTTAAAATGTGTGATGAAAACACTGAAACTGTCTAGCCCATAGCCTTAAACACCCTTCACAAATAGGATGGTGTGATATTAAAAGTTTTCTAAACAACAAATGCAATCTAAAATCACTTTATAGTGCTTTCACCTGTGTGAAACATAGTGCCAAAAACGTATTAAAACGCTTATAAAATTGCCAAAAATTAACAGAAAACACTGTAAAATATGAGCAGAGCGTCTGAAAAAGCCAAAATACTAGCTTTAAAACCCTTAACTACCCGATGGCGTGAAATCGGTTAAAAAGAACTAAAATGGCTGTTGATTACACTTTCCAAATGGAATCAAATGCCATTAAAGGCGTTTGAAACAGCACTCAAAAAATCTGTAAAGAGCTCTTCTGTACACACTCAAAAGCAGAGAAAAACATTACAAAATAATAATAAAAAAAACTTCTGCAAACTTCACCTGCATAGTATAAAAAACGTTAAAACATGTTAGAATTCTGGGAAAACGATAAAACAGTATTTATAACAAAGCATATGACCTTCTAAGGTTCATAAAGGACTGAAAAATAGGTACATCTTATACCCTGAAACTAGATTAGGTTCCTTCCTCCTCCTAGCATTCCGTGTTGATATCCCTTTCTATATAATGTATACGCATTAGCGTTAGGGGACACTCCCCTCCTTGAATTCCCTATCTTTCCCATGTATGCGCATTAGCCTCTGGTCCAGCTCTCTTCTATATTGACTACTATTATGCCATGGCAGGGATTTTATAGGCCATTTTCAGTATCACCCAAATAATACGTGATAAATTTCCTGGCTCTCTAATAAGTAACTACTGCGTCTACAACAAATCAGCTCATTTCATACTGATGGGAGCATAGTTTCTTGTTGGATTCTATTTTATACTATACTCAATAGCAATAAATGAATATTATTTATATTATAAAGCTGAAGACTAAAAACAACATTTTCGAGATAATACAATGATGTGTTAGGAATAATTAACTTCTGATCTAATTGTGTTTCACTAGTTCCCTAACCTAACAAATCAAGCCCAATGGTCCTTCCTCTTGATATAATACTACTTGAACAAAGGGAGGGGAAAAAATGTATAGATTATAACAGCTGCTTCTTCGTGAATAGGTAATAATACATTAATTGATTGTCGTGTTGTATAGGTAGAGTAAAATTCCAGGATGATGGTCCAATATTTTTCTTGTTTGAGTGTCTAATGAGAACTCGAGGTGAAATTTGAATTCAATTGACCTACTGCTGGCAAAATAAATGTACGGAGAAATAAAAAAAAAAAACAAACGGCCTCTCAACTACCCAGTAAAAAGGAAAAGGAAAAAGCAAGCGAAGGACACACAGTCACTTTGTATTAGAGAAGTTGAATCACGCTAATCGATCTCTGTCAAAGTTTGAATGAACGTTGTTTCCAACGTATGTGTTTAAGCTGTGTGACTGCGCGGAAAAATAGCGATTGCTTCATATCGTTCGAGGAAATCAGCAGCATAATATGCTTCATAGCATATTATTCATAGCGAAATATATGATATTCATTCAACATCTGTGGTGTGTCCCAATGTTTGTCAGTTGAGATCTTTCTGAGCTTACGATTGGACAGTCTTCTTGAAAATTCGTTTCACTTTACGGCTGCATTTTGTGTGTGTGTGTGTGTGTGTTTTTTTTTATTTTCTTACTACGTATAGGAAATAGAAGAAGTATTGTATTCCACCCAAAAATTCAATATCGAGATTTCTTCGGAAATATATATGGTAATTTGGAGTTTAGGAATTTCCTAAAACTCTTCAAGTCACATGCTTGGAAGCTGCAGAGTTTAAATACCAAACCAGAATTTAAACTTGGTATTTAAATGTTGAATCTTACAAGCATGTGAGTCAAAGTATTTTTTAAAAGAATTCTTCCACTCCAAATTAACATTTACATGGGATTTTTCGAAAATGTTTATTTGCTCAAAAATGACTCCAACAAGTTGGATTAAAATACCATATGTTTAAGATAGTTTCATAATAAATGAACTGTATATCTTGAATTTTCTGGGAATAGGCTCTGTAGTCTTCTTCATTCGGGATGGCTTTTGCATAAATGGTAAACCCAAAGAAACAGACGAAATTTTACTCCACAAAAAAGTTGTGATCTCATTAATCACGCAATTTATGGCAAATACATTTCTTTTGTGCAGTTAAATGTTTCGGCTATATTCCTTGTTTTGGGCTTCCATCTTAAAATACTTAATACTTTTCCAGGCTAGTTTAGAGAGAGTGGATTTCTTTAAAATACCTGAGTCGCTTCCTTATTTTATTTAAATTCCAAATGTAATATTTATTCGTTGTCCCCCTCGCTGTGTTACTCATGGAAAAATAATTCAAAGCAAATATGTCTTAAAATGTCTGACTATCACTTAAAGGATTCTACATTCCTCTAATCGGCCTATCTCCTTATATCTACAAGGATATTCTTCACTGTAAGGAACATTCTGCAAATATTTATATTAATTAACATGAAGGAGATATAAGAACAAACTTTTGTTAAGAATAATTTTTAAAAGAATGAGCAATAAAACTCAAGTGAGTGGAACAAAAGAGACTTTTTTAATTTCTCTAGCACATACGTATGTGGACATCCTAGGTAGAGAAAGTATTGTAAGTATTCTACCCAAAACTTAGACACCGTGATTTCACCGGAAATACATATTTTGAAACCCCCGAATAAAAAAAATGTTTTTAGAAAAGGCTGGTGTACGTGTGTATGTGTGTGCGCGCGCGTGAGTGGAACAAAATAACAATTTTTAATTTCTCTAGTACATATGTACAATGTATATCCTAGATAGAGAAAGTATTGTAAGTATTCTACCCTAAACTTAAATACCGTGATTGCACTGGAAATATTTACTTTGAGAACCCCCGAATAAAAAAATGTTTTTAGGTAAAGGTCGGTGTGTGCATACGCGTGTGTCTGTGAAAGTTTTGGCAGCATAACTCATAAACTAAAAATCGAATAAATAGCAAATTTGTTATTTAAGTTCAGTGTCCTCCAAGGATGTGGCGTTAGGACTTTTCAGAAGAATTCCACGCCGGAATGGAAGAATTTTAGAAATTTTAGATTTTCTGAAGAATGGCTCTATCGATTTTGATTAAAAGAGCATAGATTAAAGCTAATTGGAGGATACGTGAACACGGATATCTTGAATTTTCTGGGAATAGCCTCTGAAGCCCTCTTCATGGGATGGCTGTTTCATAAGTGGTAAACCATAAGAGATATATACAAATTATTACACAATAACAATTTTCGAGATATTCCTTATTATTGGTTTCAATTTTAGAAAACTTATACTTTCTTCAAACAGGATGTCGTTATTCTTTTTTCCAGCTCCTGGTACAGCAAAGGGTCGAACACATCACATAGGAACCAGCCTTTAAAAGATTTGACTATCGCTTAGCGTAGTGTATGCCGCTATTTACCAGAACATATGTAATAAATACATTTACGTAAAGATTTATTTTCATTAATGTGAAGTAAATAGAAAATATGCGATTTTAAAGAACAGTTTGTTGCAGAATAAGTAGCGAAAGTCATGAGAGTTTAACACATCTGATTTTTTATATTAATTAACCTCCTTTATTCGGGTAGATCATGTTGGACATTGAATGCACGAAATGGATTAAATTGCTCCCTGGAGTTTAGAATTACCCCAAAATTCTGTTAGGATAAGGGAAAAGTCTGGAAGAAAATCCTAACTAGACAACTCTCTCTAACCGAAATTAGTACTCAGGACCTTGAATATAAGGTAGACGCCATCCCCATAACACAGAGATGGTAGACTTGTATTCTTTGTGGAAACGGTATCCCAAAAGGTCGTCGCGTTTGAAGAAGTAACGGGCAGGGTAAAGTACAGGCTAACGCTTGTCTATGGAATTCTTCTGGTCATGAAATTAACGAGTCACCTTTGGAAATGTTAAGTATAAGTTCAAAGTAACCACCACTAAATTACATATTTTCTATTAATGCTCTCATACTGCTGCCCAAAGTTTAAATTAAATAACATTTTAAATAATCTTATTTGCTGATGACTACGCAAGCTTCGTTGCTCTGTGAACGAGATTTCTGATGAAAAGTGTACTTAAAGCCATCTACTAGATCAATACCACCACCACCACTACTCCTACCCCTGCCGCCGCCGCCGCCGCCGCCACCACCACCACCACGACCACGACCACGACCACGACCATGACCACGACCACGACCACGACGACTACGACTACCACTACCACTACCACTACCACTACCACTACCACTACCACTACCACTACTACTACTACTACTTTTACATACAATTTATGTCATATACGGCTTTTCGTGGAATTGAACATTCCTTTTTATTGGTTTCAGATTTAAAGTACTTAAACTTTTAAACTCACTCTTTGTAAGTTATAAACTCCTGGCCCTGCATAGAAACGAATTTCAACCACATGGCAACCAGCTTTTAAAAGATTTGACTATCGTTTTAGTCTAGTATATTCCGTTATTTGTCTTCTACTTACAAGGAAGCAAGTAATTAAGATAATTTCTGCTAACGTTTATCTCGATTATCATAAAATAGTAGAGTATGCTTCTTAACAATAATTTGTTACGGCGATGCAGAGAAGGTCATGAGAGTGTAACACAGTTTTTGATAAAAATATCCTTGTGTGTGTGTCTGAGTGTTTGCGCGTGTGTGCGTGTGTCTGTGGACAGCATGACGCCAAAACGAGAAATCGGTTAATACCAAACTTAAGATGAAACATGAAGATTTTCAAAAAATCTACTCTTTAAATGCAACATATTTCAAAAATTTAGAATTTCTCAAAAATGGCGCATAACGTTTTTGATTAAAATTACAGATATTTAAGATATTCCATGATAAAAGAAATGTATAGCTTGTAGTTTTAGGGAACAACGTCTGAAGACCTCCTCATTCTGGGTTACTTTTGTATCACTGGCAAATCGTAAGAGATAGACAAAAACTTCTGCACAAAAACACAATTTATGTCATATAATATTTTCTTGTACAGTTAAACGTTTCCAAGATATTCCTTGTTATTGGTTTCAATTTTAAATTACTTAAACTTTAATCAAACGGTAGTATTCTTTCGTTTCGCATCACTTATATTTTACTTCTAGCTACGTAAAGAGAACCGAATTTCAATTGTTTCATACAGCGATCGCTTTTAAAAGATTTGACAATCGCTTTAGCCTGGTGTATTACCTAATTTCCATTATACTTACAAGTAGGCAAGTAATAAGTGATAAGTCAATTTCTGGTCCGTCTCGGTAGTGTGGGGGTAGCGTATCTGTCTCACATTCCAGAAGTCTCGAGTTCGAATGTCGCTTGCGATGAATTACCCCGATAAGGTTTTTTCGGGGTTTTCCCTTATCCTGAGAAGACGAGTGTCGAGTAACTTTAAGCCCCACGAGATCCAAGATCATTTGGGCATCATTTCACTGATTTCTATCTGCGATATCACTGATGTTATACCATAAAAATTAAAAAGTAAATAAATATAAAAAAATGTTAATGTTTATCTCAATTAGCATAATGTAGTTAAAGGAATAGTCTTTTAAAGAATAATTTGTAGAACCGTAGAGAAATTTATGTGAATTGAACAAACCGGACTGTTTTTATATAGCTTCTGTAATCTAGTTTCACCAAGGTTTAGCTTTCTAACCATTCAATCGACGATAAACTTTTGTAGATATTACTTTATTACACATTTCGTTGTATGTGCAAAGGAGATACAGGGATACTAAACATTTTAATAAACAGATCATTATATCTACATAGCTCCAAGGGTTTGAAAAAGCAATCGAGAAAATAATAATGTTATACTAAACATATCGTTGCATGTGCAAAGGAGATACAGGGACAATAAACATTTTAATAAGCAGATCATTATAATATCTAGCTCCAAGTGTTTGAAAAACAATCGAAAAAATAATAACGTTATACTGAATATAGCGGAACTTTCTTAAGCCCAAAATGTAGTTGAAATAAATTATGTTTTTAACACAGGAAGTTTTGGTCTATCTCTTGTAACATTTGTAGTACTGGCCGTAGTATGCACCACGTTACAGTATGAAGCGTTTTACTTAGCACACCGTGCTCAGATGTGTGATGACGTTGGCGGTGCTTGAAGATTCACTCCACTACCAGATAGAGTTGATCTACGTACCTTATGTTGGGCAGACCTGTTACGCTGAGAAGGTGCCTCAGCTAGACTCAGCCTGCATGGTGGTTTGACTCACTTGGGGTGGAAACAACGATTGTAGCTTAAGGAGTGATCTTATGAAATTGCTTAGACACACGTTACTTTCCTTCAATTTATTGTCACTAGAAGACACAAGATAAGCACCTTGCTGTACAACCTGCTAAGACAATTATTTACCAGGAGCTTTCTTTATCGACAATTCACACGTATTTTGGTATAACTCTTTTCTCTTTAAGTTCGCTTTATATAATTAAGTCTTGATATGCGTCACTGACTTTATCTATCCATTACTGAGGGCGTCGATAACTAAGTACCTATGAGAGTGGCGTTGTTTAACTTGAAAGCCGATGCAACTATATGACAGTCCTAACGTAACTTCAATGCTTCGATGCACCTAACAGACAGCACAGTGTAACTATGAGACAGCCCCGATGTGCAGTAATCTTCTCCTAATATAGTAAAATTGCTGTCATGGCGGCTTCTTTCTGATTGGGCAGAAAGGCCGCGAAACTGGGGTCGATATTACCGAAAATACATCATTTCCTTCGCAGGATGCAACATAACACTCACGTGACAAGTGTTACACAATGGAAAAATACTCTTTTCCAAACTAAAAGGGACTTTACCGTCACATGTAGCTCGTACGTGCCTGGACAAAAGAGCATTTTCTATCAATGAAAACCTCTTACTCCACTTTACAAGTTTGGCGTAAACAACTCTCGACTGCTCTTACTAAAAGCTGATTTTTACACTCTTAATACGTGAAATAATCGAGTATTGGCACTCTCTAAATATAAATTGATAGACAATTAATGCAAATTACAATGGTTATTATGGAGAAGCCAACTAACGGTCTCACTCTTATGGTTTACCAGTTATAAGAATGAGTATATACACACTTCATTCTGAATGAAGAAGACTTTAGAGGCAAATCCCAGAAAATATAAATTATGACGCTATGGCATTGTTAACAAAAATGTTAGAGCCATTAAAAAACTCTGACATCTTCCATTCATAAGATTTTCTCTACATCTCTCGACAAATTATTGATAAAAAGCTTATTCCTCTATGTACTCGATGCTAATCGAGATAAACATTAGCAGTAGTGGTCTTATTATCTTCTTTGATTTCTTGTATATAGAAGGGAAATAAGGGAATACACTAGACTAAAGCGATAGTCACATCTTTCAAAAGCTGGTTGCCATCTGGATGAAATCCGTTTCGCTGCATTGCCAAGTGTTGACAAATTCCCGTATGAGAAAGGTTTTAAGTATTTTAAAACTGAAACGAATAACAAGAAATATCTCGAAAATGATCAACTCCACGAACAAAATAGCATAAGTTGTGTGTTTTAAGGAGATCTACATGTTTTGTTTACTTAGTTTTTATCTATCTCTTACAGTTTATCACTTATGCAAAATTCAGCACAGTTCATACAGAATAAAGAGGTCTTCAAGGCTTTTCCAGAAAATTCAAAATATACATTTTATTTGTCATGTAAATATTTTTAATATACTATATATTATCTATAATATTTTAATCCAAATCGTTAGCGCTATTGTCGAGAGAATTCAAAATGTTCCAATTTTTTTCCATGGGGTGAGGGGATTTTCCTCAAAAGCTTTTTGTCGCATCCTTGGAATCCTTGGAAGATGCTAAACTTAAATACCAAGTTTGGTACTTTACCGACTTTTCGTTTTTGAGTTGTCGTGTCCGTGTCTGGTATATACGATTACTATCTTCCAAAGATGTGACACTAAGATTTTCTGGGAAATTCCTCCACACTAAAGTATTCTTTATATAGAATATTTTCGATTTTCTTAAAATGGCTGTAACGATTTTTATTAAAGTGCCATATATTACAGATGTTTACATGGGAAATAAAATATATATTCTGAATTTCTTGGGAATAGCCCCTGAAGTCCTGTTCATACTAAATGACTGTTCCATAACTGATAAACCGAAAGCGATATCTAGACATAAACTGACTACACAGAAGATGTATATCTCGCGTTAATTCTTTTTAGTGTCTAACGCCCCTTTTACTACATAAGGCACGACAGGCGATAACACTGGTGGTACATGGAATGAAGATGGAGCACCGGTGGGATGCGATAGTGGGGAAAATCGGAGAATTCGGAGAAAAACCGCCCCTGCGTCGCTTTGTCCACCACAAATCCCACATGCGGTCCCTAGGGATCGAACCCAGGCCGCCCAGGTGAGAAGTGAGCGGTCTAACCAATCGGCAACGGCACGGCCGATCTCGTTAAGACACACAATTTATGCAATATGGACAGCTATTTCAGAGATATTCCCTGTTATTGGTTTCAGAATTTTTCTCAAACGTAAAGTCCTCATCACATAAGTCGTTTCATATGTCTTTGTTTTACTCCTGGGCTTAGAAGGAGATCCGAATTTCAATGACAGTCTCATAGCGACAGCTTTTAAAGGGGTTGACTGTCGCTTTAGCGTAGCGTACTCCTTTATTCCGCTCCTAGTTATAAACAATTACGTATGAAGGTAATGTTTATCTAGATTAGCATTATGCAAATAAGAGAATAATCTTTTGTGATAATAGTTTGAGTACATATAGAGAAAGTCATGAGAATGGAACACGTCAGATTTTTACTTTCTCTTCTCATATTATGTACATAGTGTATAGAGAAGGTATTATAATGCACCCAAAAATTCGATACCGATATTTCACCGGAAATACATATTTTGGGTCCCCCTGAATCCAAAAAAAGCATTTTTAGAAAAGCGTCCGTTTGTGTTCCTGAGTGTGCTGTGTGCTAAAAGAGAACCCTACAAATACAATCATGGGAGGGGGATGAAATGCCTTTTTTCTGAGGCCTGTATGGTTTTGAACACTGTAAAAGATATAAATGATCTGTAAGCTAACAGAAAGCACTAAAAACATTGCAAAAGAGTCTCGTAATGACTGTAAAAGTGCTAAAAGAGTAAAAACACTGAAAAATACTGTAAAATATAAGCGAAATGTCTGAAAAAAGGGTTAAATGCTTGTTCTAGAATTCTAAACATCTTAAAATGGCACGGAATACTATTAAAGGACTTTAAGCAGTGCAGCTTTAAAAACTTCTAAAATGTGAATGTAAAAGCGCTATAAAACACTGCAGAGTACGTGCTAAAATATCTGCAAAAGTGCTAAAGCCCTTAGCAACTACTGTAAAATATGATTAAAACGTCTAAATAGTGAACAAATGCCTGTAAACGTGTTAAAATCATTAGAAAACAATGCAAAATATGAGCTCAAAACCACTGAAAAAGCCCAAAATGTATATTTTAGATCCCAAAATGCCTCCAAAATAGGATGGAATGTATTTAAAAGTGTTCGAAAGTTCTGATGCAGCACTCAAAATGACACTAAATTAGTGAAAAAAGAGTCTGATGCATACACTGAAAATTAACTCTCCTAGAGATCTGAACACACTCCAAATAACATGAACTCTTAATAAAAATCATTCTAAAACAATTGTGATAACGCTAAAAATCATCTAAAATCCTCAGAAAGCACTACAAATAATGAAAATTGTCTCGAAATATACTAAAATGCGTGCGAATGTGTTGAAAGCATTAGAAAACTCTGCAAAATAATGCACGATATGAGCAAACTAGGACTCAAAAAGCCTAAAATACCTGCTTTGGAGTCCCAAATACGCTGCAAATAACTTGAAATGTTATTAAAAGTGCTCTAAAACAACTGTGACAACACTAAAATCATCTTAGAATTCTCAAAATATATGTGAAAGTACAACAATCACTAATAAATGGTCTCGAAATGTATTAAATGCACGTGAAAGTGTTAAAAACATTATAAAACACTGCTAAATAATGTAAGATGTGAGAAAACAACGACTTAAAAAGCCTTAAATACCGTTTTAGAGCCCCAAATACCTTCAAATGCCTAAAACGCCTGATGAATACCCTGCAACTAACTATCCTAGTCTAAATACCCTCCAAATGATATAGAGGGTCATTAAAAGCAATTTAAACAACTGCACCATCACTAAAATCATCACAAAATCCCGAAAAAGGTGTGTGAAGGCACTATAATCGTCAAAGAATAGTGTGCCAAATCATGCTAAAATGTAAAGTGTTAAAAATCATTAGAAAACGCTGCAAAATAACGAAAGGAATGAGCAAATGACTCAAAAGCCCAAAACACTTATTTTAGAGCCCTATGTACCCTCAAAATACTATGAAACGAGCTAAAAAAGAGTTAAAATGCCTGGTACATGCCCTGAAACCAGCCATCCTAGAGTACTTAACATCCTCCAAAAGGTATGGAATGCCATATAAAAGCATTCTAAAGTTATCTTAAGACTCACAGAACAGCAAGCACACAAGAAGAAGAAGAAAAAAAGAAAAGAACAAAACACTGGAAAATAATCAAACACAAATCTCATAATGCATAGGAACGTATAAAATCGTTAAAACATGACATAATTCTGGGAAAACGATAAAAATGACTTTAAAACAAACCCGTTCTATGGACCATAAAGAATTGAAAAACACATCTAATACTCTGGGCCTAGGTTAGGTTCCCCCCTCTTCCTAACATGAGCTCTTGAATTCCCTATCTCTCCCATAAATGCTAATTAGCCCTAGCCCTGTTCTCTCGCTAGGGACTCCCTCCTCCTTGAATTCCCTTCTTTCCCATGTATGCTCACTTGCCCTTGGTCCAGCTCTGTCCTAATCTTAAATACAATAGCATTTAATAAACTGCGACTACGGTCTAGAATTGACTGAGACGGTCTGTAGAAACTCTTTCGGTAAAAGTATGGTGAATATACGAAATCAAATGTATATACGCCTTCTGACAAACGAGAAGGGACAGAAATAGCTGACTGCTGAACCTGCATTCATTGACAGAAGAATATATGTACCTAAACTGACAGCTGTTCATGTGGCATTGCGACTGATAGATAATATTCAACCAACCTATGTTCGGCAGTATGAATACTGGATATCTCAAAAAGTCTCATGTACTCCCACCAGTTTAATGTGCTATTGTAGTACCATGGAGTTGAAAATCTGAAGCTTATGTACACAGTATCAAATCCCAGTCACAACAGCTGATGTATACCAGGATAATACTAGAATTTCTTGAGCACCTGGATACATCTTATTACCCTCCAAGCCACTTATGACGCGCGACACAAAACAAAACATTTTGTAGAACTGAGACCTAAGATGCTTGCTCTTGATATCGATGGTGATATGACCAAACCAAAAAAAGAGGTAAAACGAGGCGTCAATAAGAGGTACATCACATTTGACAGTTTTGTACGTAAATTGACCAATAACAACGAAATAATAACTCTGATGGATTTGATCATGTTACAACAGCATAATATTTCGTTTGTCTAAGCCAACAAAATCACTCTATCGTCTCATAATGATAAAGAGTGAATGCTGATGATGGATATCTACCCTTGCTTATAGACATTATAAAGTTATGAACGCATTATGAACGTATGCTGTCATCGGTGGCGTGGCAACAGAAAATGGAAGTTTACATAACCAACACTCCGTGCACCTTGCAAACGTCTAATGAAGAGAGAAGAATAAGTTAAATAAGAATGAGGAATGATGGGAACTCAGCCATTAGAATACATTTCTAATGCTGGTCTCAAACTCGGATAAAGGAGAAGAGATGCTGAACTTTACATTAAAATCAGAAAAGAGATCTAAAAATAATACCTGAAAACACTGGCAGGAACTCAAGAAGATGAGAGAACACTTCAAAAACGAAACGCTCTGGTTCTTCAGTTTTAGTCCCGAAAGAAAAGCTTGACAAAGAGAGAGAGAGAGAGAGAGAGAGAGAGACATCAAAACAAGAAAGGACAATAATAAAACAAATAAAAGAAAATATGAAGAAACGTAATGTTCACGAAAACTTAATAAAAAGGAAAGACAGCAGATCAACAAAGGCAAATAAATATACCTGAAACGTAATGCTCACTAGCTATAAATTACTTCAGCAACAAAGACACAATTAGTCTTCCTCTGGTGTTAGTCTAAAAAAAGCAAGGAAAAAAATGCATATAAAAAGAAAAGTAAAAGAAAGAACAAGAAAAAAGAACCACGAAGAAGCATAACGTTATGTTAAACAAAATTCTGAGACAAATTTAAAGTGTTTAAAATTACTATGAAACACTGTAAAATATCCTTAAAATGCCTAAAAAAGAGCTAAACTACTCTTTCCATAACTACTTTCCATAAGTAGTAGCTGTTCTAGATGGCATCACATGTCATAATGAGCAGGTGAAAATTGCTGCACTTAAAGGGTCTTCCAAATGTTACGAAATGGCTGGAGAAAGAGCTAAATAAAATACCATATCTATGGTTTGTAAGTATTTGCACTAGTGTCCCAAATATCCTCAAAATGATACTGAATATAGTTAAAAGCACCCGTAAGCGCTTATTAAATTCACACTAAGTACTTTCAAAATGCAATGAAATGGCTGGAAAAAGAAATAAAAGTTGCTGGAAGATGACTAAATTATAAAAAAAAAAACAAAAAAAACCAACAACAAACACCCAAAATCGATGGAAAAGAGCTAAGATCACTAAAAAAACTGATGTGTTACATTCACATAGCTTTCTCTACATATCTGCAACAAATAATTGTTAGAAAGCATATGCTAATCGAGAAAAAATTAGCAGAAATAGTCTTATTGTTTGCTCCTTGTAAGCAGATGCGAAATAAGGGAGTATTATAGGTTAAACTGATAGTCAAAAGCTGGTTGCTATGTGACTGAAGTTCCTTTGTTTGTATGGACAGGAGTTGACAAAATCATGTAAGAGAAAAGTAAGTTTTTCAAAGCTCAAACCAAAAAACAAGGGATATCTCAAAAACGATCAACTCCACGAAAAAGTGTATATAACATAAATTGTGTGTTTTAATGTCCTCTACATTTTTTGTGTGGTAAGTTTTTGTCCATCCCTTACAGTTTAGCAGTCTTGCAAAATTCCGTAAAATTCATCCAGATTAAAGTAGTCTTCAGAGGCTATTTCCAGAACATTCAAGATAAACATTTTATTTGTCAGGTAAATATCTTTATACGATATTTTAATCAAAATCGTTAGAGCCATTTTTGAGAAAATCAAAATGTTCGAAAAAAGTTCCATGTAAAAGGTACTTGGGGTGGGGGGATTTTCTTGAAAATCTTCGTGTCGCATCCTTGGAAATACCAAACTTAAATACCAAGTTGGATATTTAACAGTGTTTTCGTTTTTGAGCTATGCTGTCCACAGACAGACAGACACACACACGCACATACACAAACAGGACCTTTTTCAAAAAATGGTATTGAATTTTTGGGTGGAATACAATACCTGCTCTATACATTATGTACCAAGTACATGTAACTATAACTCCATGGCACGACAGCTCACGGGGAACCTTGGCCTAGAGAAAGTAAAATAGCCATATAATATATGAACTCTTCAAAAATACCCCAAATGCATGGAAGATCGCTGTAAAAATCCTGAAACGTGTCAACATACTGAAAAAACTTGCGCAACTGACAGAAAACATCTGCTAATCCCCGGAAAATCCGTTGACATTGCCTGCTATTTACGTAATTTAGCGGGCTCTATGATCCCCACTTATATCCTCTTCCGCTATGGCTTACAATTAGCATATATCTGACACGTACACTGAACTACCGTGATGGCATCTTCTGGAAGGCCAAGAGCCACTACTGGTTCCGAACCAGATTTACATGGTATGTTTTTCGAAATTAAAAAACAAAAACAAAAAGGACTCCAATTTGGATTGAAATACATTTCCTTAAGATATTTGCATGGCAAATAATATGTATAGCTTGAATTTTATGCGAATTTCACTTTAATTAGAAAATAATTTGTATAATTTTATATAACTGGTAAATATTAAACGATAACAAAAATATAGGATGAAAAATTTTGATCTCCATAAAATACGGATTATTTTAAATATCTTTAATGTCATTGGCTGTTTCCAAGAATTGTGTTAGCCTTTTTGAACACATTCGAAAAGATTTCCTCTATCTGTCTTGTAGCTATAACGAAATATATTATAAAATGTTCATATTGATTAACTAGAAAAATAAACTTGATTAAGAATAGTTAGTAGAAACTATATAAACGAGAATGTTAGAGATGCTCATATGACATAGCTAGCGAGATAAACAGGCTACGGCGCGAACTGAAATCACGTGATTCTTCTAGTCCATTAATGGCCCTTTGAAGTAAAATTACAGTCACCTAATACACACACACACACACACACATATATGTATATATATATATATTCTATATGGAGAAATAAATTGCTTGATACGTTCGTATAAAATATACAGTTTAATCATGGAGCTATTCAAAGTTAGTCATGTTTAAGACTACCATTACTACGTAATGCTGATTCGTGCCGCAGCCTGTCTTTCACTTTAATCACGTCATGGGAGATCAGCTTGTTTATATATACAATATAAAATATTTACCTTTGATTATTTCACTTTAAGTTATTACGGATAAAATAAAATCTGTAATATAAACAAGCATCTTCTACACAAACAATTTCTTAAACTTGAAATACGTTAAAATTACGCACACGCATATACATATATTATTTCACTTTAAGTTATTACGGATAAAATCAAATTTGTAAAATCAACAAGGATCTTCTACACAACATTCTTAAATTTACATTACGTATATATTATATATATATATTATTCTATATATAATTACATACCTATATATGTAATTTTTACGTATTTCAAGTTTAAGAATATGCTTGTGTGGAAGATGCTTGTTGATTTTACAAATTTGATTTCATCCGTAATAACTTAAAGTGAAATAATAAAAGATACACATTTTTATTATATGTTTAGTAAATGTTAATAACCTACTCGTCTACTCTTTTTACATTGTTAAAGGAGCACACATTAATGACATTTTTCTTTAATAATCTCTAATATCTCTTATATACAAGTATTCATCTTAAGGGGCTAATGTTATTGCACTTGAAATACGGTACTAAAAGAGTCAGGGCTTCCAGAACCGCCAACTCTCTTGGAAGAAAATCACAGTAAAACATCGCTTATTCGCACTTCCACATTACAGTAATCTTTATTTCGTGACTTGCCCCAACTCTTATATTTCTCATGTCATAAATCGCTTTTGGTTATTATAAGCTTCGTGTATTATACATTATTGCTGGTTTGGCATACAACCTATCAACTCCTGTATTCTTTTATCACGTCTGCAATCTTTTGAACTTTCTTTAAAATCTCTATTCCTTTCCTGTACACCCAAACAAGGAAGAAGGTGTTATACCGCAATTTTTGGCATTCAATTTGGTATTCGTGGGTTACATTAATCTAACAAAGGCGTGAAAATTAAAGATCTAAATTTTATTATTAAGTTTCTGTGTAATTGTTATTTATTTTGCTTCTTTGGTTCCCTGAATGGTGTTTTATAAAATCAAAAGGTAGAGGTTTAAACACTATCAAATCTACCGACGAGCTGCAGGTTGCAAGCGTTTCAGCATTACTATGCTACTCTTTTTGCTTAAGTATTTATATCTTTCAAGGACAGTTTAGAGAGTGACAAATTTAAATCATTAATTATTCCATGAGAAATTATATTATATTTAAAACGCAAATACGTTTCACATTTTAGGTAGAACAGGTCTCTCGGGAAGGTAATGAAACATTGAAGATCGCTTATTATGCCATGATTATTTTACTATAATGACTGGCATTACCCGACTCAATACTCGAAGTCAATTATTTCTCACTCAATAGATACATCAGATAAGTTCTCAGAAGATAGAAAATAATTAATAAAGAGCTATATAACTACTATCACTACTGCTACTACGTCTAGTTATTATTACTGTTATTATTATTATTATTATTATTATTACTATTAATATTATTATTATTTATAACCTGTTACCTAGTTAGTTTGCAAGAGGTTTTTCTGGGCTACTTGAAGGAACAGCCCTGACTAGAAGTACTGTCTTGACGTACTGCCATGATAGACGTCTATCCTAAACTTAGAGACAAACACTTTTTAGCTCACATAGATTTTTAGACTTTCATTAAATTTAAACACAATTATTGTACTTTATTGTACATAAAGAATATATGTGTATTTTGTAGACTAGGTTCACCACTGCCCCTTATATCCCTTCGTGCATCACAAGAGTTGCAGAGCTCAACGGGAATAATTGAAGTAAAGCCCGGTCAGGGGAACAGAAGTGAACGACCTTCGTTGTGTCCCCTCTCAATGGACGCGAGCCGCTCACCGTGTTCACTGTTAGGCAAGAGTCGTAAAACGGGATTCTACTCAGAAAACCGAGAACATTTATTTGTTACTTTATATGATTGTGGCCCTAAGAAAATTCTTCCCTATTAATACTGCAATGAAAGGCATGGCGAACGAGTAAACGATTTTAGCTAAAACTTGAAGCAGATGGAACAGAAAGATGAATTTATAACCCAGAAAGTCTCATATTTTAGGAATTAGTAGATATATCACTGCTTGTCAAATTCTCTCCTCGAGCAAACAGTGAAACAATGAAAATATGACGTGTAAATAGATTATATTCGTTACCAACAGTGCAGTAAGGTCACCCTCCATAGTGTAGTGACAGTCTTTAATACCCAAGGTGCGAGTTCAAACCCAGCGGAAGATGATGGATCTTTTGTGACGTAAAATTCTTTGATATGGTTTCCTTCGGAAGGGAAGTAAAGCTGTTGATCACGTGTCATATTATTTCCACATAAAATAACGCGTACTTTCAAACACGCATATCCCTGTACTAAATTCGCCATTTTCACTACCGGAAGTCGTGATTTCGTCCTATAGAGTCATCTATGAGCGATGAGTTGGTCCTTCGTCACCATGTACACACAGTGGTGAACTCGCAAACTACAAATTCCCTGATCAAGAAACGGCTGTTAAGGTGGCCCAGTATATGCCGAATGGAATTCGAATGAGTGCAATATGAAATGTCACTGGTGGGAGAAAATGTCTACCCAAATTATTTTGCTACGTTATGTTACTGTCCATGACCCACACGCCCACACGACTCATATAGCAACACGTACAAATTTAGATAACTAATATTGCAATGTTACAGATATATATTAAAGGTATGAAGAAGGTGGTATAACTGTGTGCATGCAGGAACCGACGACTGAGCAGGCGTTAACAATTATAGCCGCACCAAGATCCTAGTCGGCTGTCTAAAGACACAAATCCAAACATTATCATTTAATTCCGTATGCGTATCCACTGAAACTCTTATTTATTTATTGCACTTATTGTAGGGTTTCGTAGAGTACTCAGCACCGATTTGAGAGGATATTCTTACCTACGCCTCTCAAAGGGTCGTTTCGGGAGGGAGGTATGAGGTTAGAGGAGACACCGGGCTTACGGAACCAGAAGTGACAGCATACCAATCACAAGATCCCTACAGTTTCAAGATTGAGAACGCCCTGACAGTCGGACAGTCAAACCGAGTACCTCGTCCCACATAGAGATTTCATCTTTCTATATAGTTTGTATAAAAACTGTTATCTAGCTAGTGGGATAACACAGCTTTAGAGCATTGCAAATCTGTTTTTAACAGTAACAAAACCTTAAATTCTAAGATGATTCATACAAAGAAAACAAGAGATTTTAGATTTAGATTCAAAAAAAAAAAAAAAAAAAGGATGTTTTTATTGTGATTAAGACGCCAGCTTTGAGCTGGTCATCTTAATATATTTAGCGGTAAAAAAGAAGAAAAATATAATGTGCTACATGTACATAACTTCTCTACTAATGCTGCAACAAACTATTCTTACATAAATTTATTCTTCTATCCATTTTAACTAATTAGAATAAACATTAGCAGAAGTGGTTTTATTACGATATTATTTCCTTATACATAGGCAACAAGAATATACAATAAGCTAAAGCGACAATCAACTCTTTAAAAGTTGGTAGCTATATCTTGGTATTGAAATTCCGTTCTCTCTGCTTGAGCATGATAATAGATGAATAATGACTTACCATTTGAGAAAAAATTAACGTGCTCTCGTCCTATTTTGTATTTAATCCCATCAGTTGAGTCATATTTATAAATATACAAAAAAATCGAAGTTTCCATGTAAACGGTAATTTAGATCCGAGGATTTTCTTGCAAATGCTTTGAAAATACTGAACTTAACTATGAAGCTTGGTATTTAACCGACTTTACGTTCTTGAGCTACGCTATTTACAGAAACACACACATGAATGCATTTTTTCTAAAAAATGTTATTTTTTGAGATTCAGGGAACTCTGAAACGACCAGTGTAATCTTGGTATCTAATTTGTTGATGGAATGGAGTAACGTCTCTGTGAATGTAATATGTACAACGTCTAGAAAGTAAGACCGTTTGTTGTGTTCCATTCACTTGACCGACTTTGCAACGAAACTATTCCTACAAAGGTTATTCTTTTATCTATTTCATGCTAATCGAGAGAGATATTGTCTTATTGTTTAAATGCTTGTAAGATGAAGGGAAGTAAGGAAGGACACTAAGCTAAAGTGACAGTCAATCTCTTAAAGGCTGTCGCTATGCGGTTAATTTCGGGATTAGGTATTCTTTAAGAAATATATTTAAAATTATATAGTGTGATCAGCTACTGACTAGCTCACGATATAACAAGTTTAAGTTTTCTCAACACCACAGTAGCAAATCTGGAGTTTTAATACACACATCACAAATACTTTAAACTACCCTTTAAAACATGTTCACTCAAACTTTTGTACACCAGATGTACACACACACATACACACACACAGGGTGTTTTTAAATTAGACCGACAAACTTTGGGAGCAGATAGATACCCTTCTTTTAAGCATGTTTGGTTACGGAACCTATGAGCTGCGGACCTTCGTTTCAGTACAAGAAGGATATTATTGGAAGGAGTGGACGTAAGTAGGCTTGTGAAAATAATAAGCCATTCAGTTTTACATATATCTGTGTGTTTATTGTGCAGGCAAGAAGAAACTAAACATAACGGAAAAAAACAAAAAAAAAAAAAAAAACAAAAAAAAAAAAAAAAAAAAAAACAGAAAACAAACAATTGGTCGAATTGGCTGCCTTATCACATCAACAAGTGCTGGAACACACGTCCATTGACTTCCAGACAAGATGTGTATCCTTGTCTTACCCTTCCAAAGATGCCAGGGGTTTCCTTGATTTCACCAGCTGCGCTGGCAATTCGAGCTACAAGGATTTCCTCCCTGTTAACAGTAGTTTCATAAACCATTGCCTTCATGTGGCCCCACAAAAAGAAATCCATTGGCGTCAAATCAGGAGAACGTCGTGGCCAGGCAGTGGGTCCACCTCGACCTATCCAACGATTGCCGAATATATCTGTCAGATGGTTGCGTACGTGATTCCCAAAATGAGCTAGTGCCCCATCATACTGAAACCAGATGTTCATTCTGATGCTGAGAGGAAGTGGATGCAGTAACTTAGGCAGAACATGTTGAAGAAATACTAAATAATTATTGGCGTTCAGTCGATTGGGAAAAATGTATGGTCCCACAAGGATGTCATCTCTAATCCCTGCCCAGAAATTGACACTAAATCACTGTTGATGTGTTTGCACAATCGTGGCATGGGGTTTTTCGAAGCACCGTACATGAGAATTGCGGGAATTGAATATCCTCTCACGTGTGAAACATGCTTCATCCGTGAACAATACACGGCTTGCAAACTCTGGTTGGAGTATGCATTTGTTCAAATAGCAATTACAGAGGTTCACTCGGAGTGGCTAATCACCCTGGTGTAAGAGCATGGACTCTCTCAAGGTGATACGGATGCAATAGCTTTTCCTGCAAAATTCTCCAGATCGTGACATGGCCAGTATGAAAATGTATTGCGATCTCTCCAGTACTCAGCGAAGGATTATTCGCTATCCACTGCAGCATGGCTTCCTCGAGTTCAGGTATTCGCACAACACACCTCCGTCCTTGCCCATCTGCTCGTTTGTGTAATGACCCCCGTTCGCTTGGTCTCTGATGAATACTGGCAAATGTCGTACTGGCGGTTTGGAAACCTTTCCCTGTAAAGCCTCTGCGCTAAATGACCACATGTTAATGCAGTTCCGCCATTTCATGTCATGTGTAACGTACAATGACTGCCGTACTTCCCAAACGTCACTGTTCTGTTCACAATGAAAGACGCATTACGTAAGTAACAGTTATAAGGGGCAGACTGGGATGTAAACAAACATGCTGTAAACAATACCGAATGCTAGTGAGCTCTGGAAGTAAACAAACCTAGTGATAGTAGTAATAACAAACGCCTCTTGGACTGACACGAGTGTACTCTGTTTTCTCCTTCCTGTTAATATCCGTCTTGCACTGAAATGAAGCGTCGTAGCCCATAGGTTACTTGACATAATATGATTCACATAAGGTTATCTATCTACTGACAAGTTTAATCGGTCTAATTTAGAAACACCCTATATATTCATGTTAAACTATTTGCAATTATCCATCACATACAAACCACGCTCATTCAAGTAATATTTAAAAAGCAGTCCAGTGTAGTATAGTCCATGGTGTATGTAACTAAGAAAATGGCACAGTTGTCAGTTCTGCTGTCATACTGAGCAAGGAGCCCAAGTTTATTCCAGAAAACTATATGCAATGCAAACGACTGGCTCATCATTATCACGTCACTTCCAGTTAAATTCTTGAGGGCAATGCAAAGAAATACAGTTCTGTTTCAGGTTTAACCTTAGCTCAAGTTTGAAACGTGTTAGGATCTCAATTTATTGTAGTAATTGTTTTGCAAACTTGTTTCGACTCAAATTTTGCTAACTGTGCACAACCCTTCAATTATCTGACATTTTCAAAATCTCCTTTGTGATCGTAGACAGAAGACCAAGTGGAAGCAATATAGCTCATAAGGGGAGACAACAGAAAAACCGCCCGCCTACGAAGTGTGAGGGTAGCGTGTTTGCTTCACATTCAACAGGTGTCTAGCGAGTTTGAATCTCGCTTAGGGTGAGTTAGCCAGATAAGGGTATTTTTTTCGGGATTTTCCTTATCCTGAGAAGACGAATCTCCATAACTTTAAGACCCACGGACCCCCGAGACATTTGAGCATCATTTCACCAGATTAATTCATCGTCCGATATGACTACTCAGGTTAAAGGACGATAAGCGCAGTGGCAACTCTTTACCTGCAGGGCTGATGGTGGGATAAATTGCGTCAACACGTATGCGCAGAAGTCGTAACGTATCTGTTGAGGAGTGAAGTGCGCTAGCGCTAGCTTTAATGCGGCATTATTTATAGCTTATGCAAATAAACACTAGGGGATTATTGTTAACTTAGAAGGAGACAGCAATACTGACAATATTAATAGCGATTCTGGTTGTGAGGACGAAGATGATGGTGCAATGAGCGGGGTTGAGAAGCTGGAGAAACACATGTCGAGTACAGCAATATTGCTTGTTTGGCTATTTTCATGATAGCCAACTCATTGTGTGATAACCTGAAATAAACGTATCGACATCCCTTGAACAAAATATTCCGTCTTAAGCTCAACGTATTACTAATGACACGTTATATAGGAGCTTTGTAGTGGACAAAACGATTTCGCTATAGCTATGGATATGTGCCAGCAATTACTTTCATGTGAGTTACACTGCACACTGTTGTGGTTGTGTTCAGTCATTTCCGGAAAGCTGGCACTTATATTCCCCCTTCTCTAGAGCTTGACAAGCACGGTGAAAGGCATCATCATCACAAATAACAATATCCAAGATAAAAGCACCTCTGCTACAGAAGTCAACGCTTACAAAACAAGGTAAAACCTTCATAGTTACGAATAAGATCGCACACCTCTTCTCTTGATTGTCTAATTAAAACTATCATCACCTTCTGTCCTTCCCTGTCTTTCTGTATGCAACATACATTGCATGTATTGAGAACCAACAATAAAACATCTTTTAGGTGAAAATAAATACTAAATTTTAAGAAAATTCTTTATTTGTATTAGTTTATTTAACTTAAATGAGAATTATATAACTTTATATTAAATGAGGATTAATTAACGCTGACACGTATACAAACGATTTAATAGCACACAAACTTGTGCTTGTCGCTGGTATAGTGATCAAAACTACACATTTCTGTGGGAACTGGTGAATATATTAACAAAACAAAAAATTGATGTAATTGAATATTAGGCTGCTGAGATTTTTAAAATAATTTATCACAAGCTTGTTTATAACATTTTGTTTTATCAATTTTAAAAGGAAATAAAAACCGTGCATTTCAATGTTTAATTTCGTATTCCATTAGATTCCCTACCATTTTTGGGAAAAGAAATTAAGGTGCCTTATAGCCCATTGCCTATTATATACGTTATCATTATATATCACGCAAGAATATCCCGCATACTATCAGTAACGAACATTATAGCTCTGTAGCAGGAACGCAAATAGGGAATGATTCTTTCTCTGACAAATACACCATTCTGCCAATGAGCTAACATAAACTCCATTTCAGTTCCCTCAGCGTAATACGTGTAAGACATTAAATGATAACTCTTACAAGAACCAACCTATGTTATAGTCTTCTTAGTTAAAATTACCCCACATTTGTCTTCTCAAGATAACAGAAGACATCCGAAAAAAACAAAAACCTTATCGAGGCAACCACGCTAACCAAGATTCAAATCGGAATTTCTTGAATGTGAGGCAGACACAGTACCCTCTCACTACAGCAAAGGGCAATTACAAGCTTGTGAAAAACAAATCGATTTTGCATTACCTGTAAAAATATTCGGCTCTAGTGTATAAGTTTTCATGGATTCTTAGGTAGAAGGTTACATTTGCGCCTTTAGGTAATATATTTGACTGTATTTGAATATTAATTTATAGTTTAATAGTAACTTGTATCCTTATAACAAGGGTCAAAATCGAAGAATTTCAAAATCTTATAGGAGAAAGATTACATTTGTGCCTTTAGGAAAAACATTTAACTATATTTGTACATTAATTTATAGTTAGTCGTAACTTGTATCCTTATAAAAAGGGTCAAGGTCGAAGAATATCTTTGGAACCCAAGTTAGATTTTCCAGACTAGTGAGAAGCTACAATACTATTAGAGGTGAAGTAAAACTGAGAAAACGAAAGTGCAGTGCATTAGTTGAAGGCAAGAAGGAAAGAAAACTGAAAATTATAAAGTGCTTCTGGTGGAAACGAGTGATAAATAGTTTTTAAAATGTGTAAAAATCTGAACGAGGAAGGATAAAATTATGCAATGGCAGCAGAAGGCCAAAAAATGCTGCATCTCTACGCACGCTATATCCTGTTCAGACCAAACAACAAACGTGGCTTTGGGCAAATGTTGAGAGTGGAATTTCCAGATCCATTGCGTGTTACACACCACTTATACAACCCACAAAGCCCCCTATGTATGCGTGACGTCATTCTCCTGTTCCTCTAATGGTCACTAGCTATTGATCGGACTAGAAAAAAACAACAAAAAATATGTACTCAATGTATTGCAACGCCTCGTTTATATAACATAGCAGCGGATTCTTGGAACATCTTCATTTATTATAGCCATGTGTTAGCATAACGACTCATTTACTCAATTGATATATTACAAAAAGAAACCAATATTTGTTGAGGAAAACCTGTGCTCTCAATGGGATGTAGAACGCGTTTCCCCAGAAATGATTTATCAGTGGTTTCAAACCTGGTTCGTGTGATCAGATACAATTTACTCAGAAATTAAAACATCCAGGTGATTCGGCTGATGGAATTGTTATATTATAACATAGATTTGCGGGCCATAATCTATTTCAAAAACTAATTGAAAGAAAATTATAAGTAAGCAGATTATGAGTAAGCAGAATTACAAGTTAGCCCAAGTTTACTTTCTGAACACCTCAAGTGAAAGACCAGTTAAGAAAAAGTATACCAGGTTGCGAGATATTTCTAAATAGTAAACTACCACAACAGTGGGAACATGTAACTATTTGTGTTAAAATATAACACACAAAAACAATTACAAGAAGTCAATAAGAAAGGAAATATATTTTTGTATAGTAAAACCAAATACATATATATATATGAATGTATGGTTCTAATCATATATCTATACCATTTATTAACAAATTAAAATCTGCGAATAATGAAAGGTTGCATTATACTAAATCAAATCAAAGTTGGTGGTATACGAAAACATTTTAAATATGTTTTCGCTAAATCCCACTGAAAATAAATTTCCACTAGTTATGGATGTTACCCGTATTCCACTACAAACATATGTAGTTACAAACTCACCGGCTACAGAGTTACAGACAAACCTACAATACGAAGGAGACCTGTCCTCATCTTTGAGGAAAACTGGAAAGAAAGAAAAAAAAAAAAAAACGCTGACTACGAATAATACTTCTGATGCAAATTGTCTGACATTAAATCGCCTAAAATTGCATTAGTGATACCAGGTAGCCCAACTATCCCGTATTTGACGTGTGAAGAAGGTTGCTATTGCCAGTTCTCCACTGGCGTGTTTAACTTGAATTACCCCCTTTGAATTCTGCAACTCTTTTAACGCACGAAGAGATATCTGTATACCTCAATACCAGGCAGTTGGGCCCCCTGGTACATTCCAATTGCATATATATTAATCCATGAAACAAACAGGTTGATCAATATTGTTTTAATTGTATAAAGGTTTCCTTTTTATTTACATTTGTTGGTAATTTACTGAACAAACGCGTCCACTGACATTTGGACTTACGGTATTCATTGTTAATATTATATTTGTATTACATTATAAACATTAGTTATCTTTTAACTTAGTAGTTTTATTACCAGAATATGATCAAAATAAAACAAATGTTGATATTGAAAACAGTCATTCCTGTGCATTTAAATTGAATTTTTTCAAAAACATGTTTACACACTTCTGGCATGGATTCCTTACATCTAAAAAGAAAGTAAGTTCATACAAACATATGCCCCATAATTCTTTGTTTTCTCGTTATTGATGAAAGTTTACGTCAACGGTCTTCCAGCTCCAATCGCACTTCTTTATGCACTCTTCATAGAAGGCTTTGAATAATCCATTTCATTCTACGTAGTGGGGAAGACTTCTTTAAGTTGGTATTAGTGTGTCTTCTACGCTGCAATTTTGTACATCTCAGTAGTTCGGTAACTGAATAAGTTTCGTTCAAACATGACAGGATATTCATTTCTTGAGCAGGCAGACATGATGTTTATGTATGGCCGCGCAATTGTTAATGAACGCGAGGCTAAACAACTGTATAAGATGACGATCCCAAACAGACAACAGCCGAGTCATCCAACCTTTGCTGCTGCTTATCGTCGCGTTGCTGAGTCAGGAACCGTTGCACCACATGCTCTTGATCGAGGAAAACCAAAGGTTGCTTGCTCTAAGCCGAACCAAGAAGAACAAATTTTACAGTGTGCTTAAGACAATGCAGGTATCAGCTTAATATATTTGGCTGTGACATCTTAAGCACGGTATGGAGCAGCTCCTGTATCCGTATCATCTTCTCCTGCCAATCACCCTACACGGGAGAACTTTTGCCCATGGTTTCTTGAACATGTAGCCAATCCATTGTTTGTTTTGTTTACAGATGAGGCAACGTTTAGAAGAGATGGATTACAACGTTCCACAACGAACACGAATGGGCAGCTTTTAATCAGGCTAGATACCAGCAACTGTTTAGAATTAATGTGTGTGACTGTCTGGTAGGTCCATAGGTTCTTCCACCACGTCTGACAGATACTATGTATAGGATATAATCCATAACACTCTTCCAGAGGTACCACACGAAGATGTGTCCCTACAAATACGACAAAACATATGGTGTATACATTGGGGCTCCAGCACATTTTAGTCGCATTATTCAATATGCACTGATTGGATCTACCACAACAGATGGATAGATAGAGGATGACCAGTTCCATGACTTGCACGTTCACCAAACATCAATGCTTTGGATTGCTATCTCTGGGGGCAAGTTAAACAAGTGTTTTATGCAGCAAACATTCCGGATGAAGAAAGCCTTCGTTGACGTGTCATGGAAGCCTGCGAAATCATGCGACACCATCCCGAAGCATGCGGGAGGGTGCGACAATCCATAATTCGACGAGAGCTTGCATGTCTAGAATCAAGAGGAGGACATTTCAAATATTTGTTATGAGGTTTATGTGTTGATGACTTATGAATGTAAACTTTCATTAATAATGAGAAAACAAGGGCTTTTGAGACATATGTTCGCATGAACTTATTTTCTACTTTTGATGTAAAGAATCCATGTCTGAAATGTATAAACATATTTTTTAATCATGCTGTAGGTGTTTCAATTTGTATTCTTGTTATAACTTTGTTAAAATTAATTAGCGACTCTTGTGAATTTCGAAACCCTTTCATTTATTCTACATTAGTTTCAAAGTAAATATCTTTATAACACATTGAAAATGCCTATATAGGTGCACAGTGTGCAAGTTGGTTTCACTATATTAGAGCCGTATTATTACAGAATTCAATCTAAAAAGAGGAAATTCGTAACTTTTAGTTATATCTTTAAATGTAAGTCTTTATCAACCCATCACGGTTACCTACTTATAAATTAAATTCATGACATAAAACGTAATTATTCCACACACATTACATTATTCATAGCATATTTTTGTCTATGAATTAATTAACAGGGTCGTAGCTACCCAACAATAACAAATATCTATATATCCAAATCTATCCTTAACCAAAGAACGAGATAGTGTCAAGAAAAGAAAAATGGCAAAGCTTCAAAAAATATTTCAACCAATGATGCTCTATGTTGGGGAAATATTAAAAATTAGGTGCATCATTTCTAAAATGGGTAAAGTTACGAAAACACTTTCGACGCAAATTGTTTATTTTAATAGCCTCTATATTTTTCTTGAAGTGCATTTTAGTCTAACGCTCTGGTCTCGATTATATAAATGTATACATACTTAACTAAAATGGACTTCGAGTTTATGTATAGAAAGCTTTAACATTAATAACCTATTATTCATATAAATACGTATCAAAGATGTACACACATAGGTCAAATCCATTGGTTTCTAAAACAAAAAGAAACAGAAAGAAACGAACAATTTTCCATTAAAACGATAATTTTAATTTAGGAAATTTGGAATATTATTAATCTTTGAAACGCATGCGCGGACGCATTGGCAGATATTTTGCTATAGGTGTTTGCTTTGCGTTTAGGAAGTCTCTAAACGAGTATTTCCAGTAAATTCTCGAAAACAACATTTTGGGTGAAATACAGTACCAGTCAGTATCTGCACACGGTGTCTATTGGTATGAAATCCTTGATATGTACTTTATTATTTTTACACTGTATATATTAAAATTATACTGGAATTTGTCTTTGCCTAATGGAAAAATTGAATGAAATATTCCTATAACATTGCTTTATTTTAGATACAATTTTCGGATGATTGGTTCCTGGACGATGCTCTTAGTCAAATTAATATTTTTTGAATTAGCTATTATTTTATGTGAACATTCGATTTCCAATTACTTTTTTGTAACATAATGGTTAAATCGTGCATCGAGAACATCTGATATACTAAATATCAGGAGTTTGGATTTCCTACACATTTTGCTGTTTTTATGCTGTCCTTCTTTTCTTTCAATGTTGTTAATATCCATATTGTTTAGTCCTGATTCTTTTGAGTCTTTCCGTAAGTAATTTGTAGTTTTGAATACACCAAATTTCAAGCTTCAGCAGTTCAATTTGTCGAATTTTTTCATAAAGGTAAATTTGTTTTGGAGTGGGTAAAGGCTTGTGGTATATTGCTGGTATCAAAATGCTCAAATTAGCAGCTTGGCTATTCCACTCTGTTACATAATATTTTAATTTTATTTTAGAAATATGAATAAGCCGATGTACACACTTAAAGCTTCTCTTTCGTGAAGTTTTAACATCTTAAAAAGTTTTCGAAAACATTCATCTCCATCCTCAGCAAGGTGTCGACTAACATTTGTTTTCTCTACCTCCTATTTCCTCAGCCTGAGCATGTAACTGCTGCTGGTAAAGTTTATAACTTTGTTAACCTGCAGGATACCAAGTTTGCAATATATAGGAAGTTTTAAAATGAGTATCTTTACCCACTTGATGAGGTCTAGTGTGGCCGTAAAAGGTTTTTATAATTCAATTTATTTGTTCAATATCGTGACTCTCTATTCATATACAGTACGTTATTGCTGATTTGTCAATTTTTCAAGTTTAATGTGTATTTTATCCATTTCAATCTGACATGCTGCATGTACCTCTTCGTCAGCCATAAATAGGGTCTGTCGCATTCATCACATTTAATTTCTTAACTGCCAGAATTAAAAATCATTTGGTATAATGTTCCTAAGTGGCATATTTAATAGCTTTCTACCAAGTGACCTACATTTGTGGAGAAGTGACCGAAACAAGGGATTACTCACTTTCTGTACTAGCAATTAAGTTTTTGTTTTGTGATTCTTTCTGAACTACCTTCTTCACTCACTGAAGCAATGTTTTGCAATGATGAAACATGAGAGACAAAATATTTCTGTATCATCAAACCGAAAGCCCATCCGAAGGACAACTTAATGTGAATTACAAGTAAAAATGAAACAGTGATCTTTCGGTGCGTGCTTACCATCATGCAACAGTTTTTACACTAAATAGTGTTTGTGGTTTTTGTTTTGTTAGCGTAATGTATTTTGGCCAGGTTGGTCAAAATGAGATGAATGAAATCAACGAAATGATTATCAATTGATCTCGGGACCCATAGAACTTGAAAGTTACTCCACATTTGTCTTCTCAGGATAAAGGAAAATCCTGAAAGAAAACTTTATCTGTATAACTCACCCTAAGCAGAATTCGAAATTGTGACCTCTTGAATGTGAGGCAGACCACGCTACCTAGGCGGGCATATGATTGTTATTGTGCAATGCAGTGATCTGCATGTGGGAAGAAATCTGTCTCGCCAAACCCAAAGCTTTACAAGTTCAAGTGAAGCATACTTGTATGTCAATTTGTTTCTTTCGCTATCGCAAGAAACTCTAGAAGTAAGAAGTCTGATTCACACTTGACTTCAAACATAATTATTTTATAAGGGGGCAAAAATAAGATGGTCCCGGCCACAGAGGAGTAGTAGCATTTGTTTAGCCATGTCCATGAAATAGTAATAGGAACAAGAATAAGTCGATCGTTCTGATCGAAGAATATTATCTCTTGCTTTCAGAACTTCTTTAATACTCATAGTAAATTCGAGGAAAACAAAACCTTTATAATTAATTTTAAAACACTCTGATACACAAGTTACAATTCATAAAATTACATGTATTCATAACCATCTTTAACATGTCCAAACAATTGTTTAAATTGGTTTCAATAGGGTTCAAATGGTTCGAAAAATACCCACTCAAATATGCAGTGGTATATAGGCATAATTACAGATTTTACAGATTTCCAGTGTTGTTTTAAGGTCGAAAATTAGTTAATAGTGCACTAGAATTTGAAAATCAGTATTTTCAACCTAAAGCATTACTTTTTGGCCCGCTTGTAAATAATGTATATTTTAGACTTATGGTTTTCTTGACAAACCACTGAACCAATTTAATTTAAACCTGCACACTAAGCTGTTTGTATGTTTCCTTTCAGTATCGCTCGATTCTCGCTGCCGTTTAGCGCGCTTCTCGCAGCTAGTAGATAGAGCTGAACGCATAGCTGGCACGAGAGAGCTTGACCAACGAGTGTATGGGAGTCTCGAGAGTCTCGATTCTCGCAAGACTCATAAGTCTCGTAAATAGCAAGACTGCGGTGTAATGCGCGGAAACTGGTATAATCAGTCCTGCAAGTTATATTATTCCATCTGTTTAAATTATTTAAAATTTAAATGATCTACTAGGATAAAGATATTTAAATAACGAACGCACACTAGGGAAAGGATGAAAAACGAAATGTGGTGTAACAGAATCTGTAGATATATGCACGTGGTCTCCACTTTTATTAAAAATAAGTGTGTATATATTTTATTACTCCTAAGACGTTTGTGTTGCAAGAAGTAATTCAATGTTCGGTTGTTCTCTGAACATGTTTATACATAGTAACACAAAGTATAGGTATGTCATTAACGATTAATATCGGTGATTCAAACCGTTTACTGTGAACGCATTTGGGATATATGTATTGTTAAACGATGACTCATCTTGTGTTATTACTAGGGTCTGAATTGTTAGCTTTTTATAAGTGCAGGTTTAGCCTTTTATTAACCTCTTTAGGTTTTAAAACAATTTTCCTAGCTTTCTAACAATGTGCCTAGCCTCCTTTTTTAAGGGTTTAAATAATTTTCCTACCTATTTAAGGAAGTTGACGACAAACGTCTCTTATAACATAATATAGATACAAATATGAAAACCATTTTACTTCACGGAAGAATGCTCTTAATATATACTGTAATTTAAGGTAATTTATTACACAGTATACTCTTGCTCGAACATTTTAACTAAAAATTTAGCATGTATTTTTAATATATTGCACTCATTGCGTATATTTCATATACGCAATTTTTCTTCCAAGATAAAAATCGTGATAAATTCTTTCCATGGCTAACCCCACATATGCACTCAAAACAAAACTAAACGAATTGTTAAAAAAAAAACTGTAATTCAAATGAACTGAAGAAATAATTAATACATTTTTCTCCTTGGTTAAATAAATAAATAAAACTTAAGTTTAGCGAATTTTAAGTATTAATTTAACTTTTTTCTCCTTTAGACTAAGATTCACACATTAGCATCCAAACGGCTTGAAACTTTCTAATTTACTTACAAGGGAAAAAATAAGTTAAAACATAAAAATCCAGGTCCTAGTTATTAGGAAACCAGTTTTTACTATGGATCATACGTGAACCTAGTTCGTCTGTAGTTACGAGAATACTCGAGTCGCCTCACTCGTGAGCACTAATTCTCGATACTGAGTTCTCATTGCCACAATCTCGAGAGTGGCGTGGCTTAGGAGTAACCAGCGAAAGTGACACGGGTTTTGACCGCCTCTAGTCCTGTCAGTTGGAGTTAGAGAGAAAGGGTAGACACGGTCAACTCGCCGTGTAGCCTTCATAATGGCGTAGCTAATGGAAAGATTTAGGTTTTGGGCTTCGTGGTTGACATCTAGGAGGTGAGTTGCAACCCTGCCATATAGTTGCATATATTACTGAATTGTGTATAAATATAGTATAATTTTCGAGTCCATGGGTTTCTGATCGTGTGCTTTCTCTGTCAATTATAATAGAATAATGGGCACCTGTTTTATCAGAATAAAGACTGCTCATGTGGCAGCAGTGCCTTTAGAGAAACGTAAAACGGTCAATTTTGAATGGTACACAACCATTTGTTTGTCGGAAGTCCGGTGAAATAAGGAAAACGAACAAGTGCCGCGGCCGATTCATCAAGACAATGCGAGCTCTCACACATCTCAACTAACAACCGATTATTTGAACGCTCAAAAAATCGAATTGATGACTCATCCGCAGTGCAATTCCAATTTGGCATCCAATGACTTATTATGACCTATTCTGTATACAAGCTAACATTACAAAAGCTTATTCTTTATTTACATCATGTTAATCGAAATCAATAAACCTTGAAAAAACAAAAACAATTAAATGTATAACTACTCGCTCACCACAAACGCACATAGAAATAGGAATTAATGATACATTGTTAGAACAGCTAAATGAAGTCAAATTTCTTGGCCTTCAGGTAGATAAGCATTTGGACTGGAAGTCACATATTAGCTACATCACACCTAAACTTAGCTCGGCATGTTATGCTCTCCGTGCACTTGTTAAATTTCACTCAATCGATACACTTAAGTTGGGTATTTTGCCTACTTTAACTTCATCATCGAGTATGGAATAATATTCTGAGGTAATTCAATAGATAGTAAATGCATATTCCGGATACAGAAGAAAGCTATACGAATAATCTGTAATGCTTATAGCATACAGTCATACAAAGAACTATTTCAAAAATTGGGCATCCTCACCTTACCTTGTGTTTATATAATATCCATTTTAAAATTCTATGCAGTTAATCGACATAGTTTCATAACAAACATGGAAATTCATAACATTAATACTAGACAAAAGGAATTGATTCATCGTCCCAATGCCAATCTTCGCTGTTTTCAGAAAGGTGTATATTATGAAACAATCAAGATATTTAATGCTCTCCCCAGTAATCTCAAAGAAAATATTGGGAATTTCAGGGCTTTTAAGGCCTCTCTTAAGGAAGTAGTACCTTTGCAATAAATCATTTTACTCTGTATATGAATATTTAAGTGACAAATCTGTCTGACAATACCGTTAATAATCATTGTATTTATAAATATTACAATGTATTGCATTTTGTGTATATTAGTGTGTGTTTTATATTAAAAATAAACTGCTTTATACTTTGACTTGCACGAATGTGTCAAATGAATTTTTTTAGTATTTAGCATTGACACAAGGTCTGTAAAGCCTGATGTTTTAATATTTTACACTCTAGTACATAATTGTAAATCTTTGCATTGGAAATTCTATAACATATTTGTAAATATGTATTGTAATTTGTTGACATTTATGAAGAGTACATAATACAATAATCATGTTTTAGTTTATATAATTACTTCTTGTAACTATTATATCGATAATTTGAAAACTATCATCTGACATAACATTAGTTTTACATATAATGAAATTATATTTATTTATTTATACACTTTAACACTATATTTTGATACTCTTTGTTTTTATGTGCATGCAAAAAAAAAAAAAAAAAAAAAAAAAAAGAAGTATTCTGTTGTTTTTGTAACCTATGCTTTTAGCAGTAGAGCTTTATAAATTTTTTTTTCATAGTATATAAACATATGTATACATAGTTCTGTCGCCCTCCGTGGTGTAATGGTTACCATGCTAACTTCGTACACCCAAGGTCGCGGGTTCAAACTCGGCGGAGGACGATGGATTTTTTCGGGCGTAAAAATCCTTAGCACGACTTCCTTCGGAAGGGAAGTAAAGCCGTGGGTCCCGTGTCGTAGATTTACGGCACGTAAAAGAACCTCAAGCCTGATAAGAGAGGCCTCTGAGCAAAATTAAGCGATCTTTCACGTCCAATATAGAATGGGACGCTGAGAACCAAAGCAATTAAAGAGCGTCCATAAATAACACGCCATTTCCATTGACAAGTTCTATGTTCAGTGGCTTTCTGGCCTAAACGAACCTACAGAATGCTTTCTAATCTAATCTAATCTAATGGAGTTTTATTTATAGATGCTCTTTAACTACTGTGGTTCTTAGCGTCCTATTCTATATTGGGCGGGAGAGGGGCCGATTAATTTTGACTTTTTATCAGGTTTTGGGTTCTTTTACATGCCGTAAATGTACGACACGGGACCAAAGGCTTTATTTCCCTTCCGAAGGAAGCCATGCTAAAGATTTTTGCGCCCGAAAAAATCCATTGTCCTCCGCCGGGTTTGAACCCGCGACCTTGAGTGTATCATTCATTACACCATGGAAGGCGACATGTTAATCGAGATAAACATTAGTAGAAAAGCTTTTACTACTTAGTTCCTTATGAGTAGAAGGTAATAAGGAATACCTAGGCTAAAGCGATGGTGAAGTTTTTAAACGCTGGTTGCTATGTGATTGACATTCAGTTCTGGTTTCATAGGCAAGAGTAAAACAAAAGAAACAGGAATGACAAAATTCCAGTTGAAAAATATTTAGTATTTTAAAATTGAAACCAATTACAAGAAATATCTCGGAAATTGTTAACTCCACAAAATATGTATATGGCATATGTTAGCCGGTTCTACGATTTTGTTTTTTCAATTTCAGTTTTTACGGTATAACAAGTTATCCAAAGGACATTCTAAAGGAAAAGCTCTTCAGACGCTATTCCGAGAAAGTTAAAGATACACATTTTGTCATGTAAATATATTTAATATGCGGTATTTTAATTAAAGTCGTTGGAACCAGTTTGAGAAAATCGAAACTTTCAAAAAATTTTCCATATAAAGGGTATTTTGGATGGGGAGATTTTCCTGAAAATCTTCGTGTCGCATCCTTGAAGGATGCTGAACTTATATAGCAAATTTGGTACGACTTTTCGTTTTGAGGTGTGGTGCTCAGAGACACACGGACACTCACACTGACATTTTTCTAACAATCGATGTTTTCCGTGCACATAACTTTCTCTACGTGTTTTATAAACAAATTCTTTTCTTTTATTTGCAAGTATTCTTTTATCTGCTTCATGCTAATCGAGATGAATATATGTTTTATATTTGACGAATACTTATCACCATATCTCCTTTATGATTGTTGTCAAACTTATTTGTTAAATAATTATATAACCAATATATTCTGCTCGCAGACATGTTTCTTTGTTTGTTGCTTCCAATTTCGATTTGTTCTACAATAAGCTTCCTTTATTTTAAGTTATTATAACATTTCTAACTGCTTTGTTTTTTGGGATTTATCCTCAGTTTTATTTTGCTTTATATAATTCAAATATGCTTTCTTTTTCTTTTCTATTACACTAGTGTGTGTCTTCCTCATCACACTTTTCTTTTATTTGAGTTTCTAGCACATATGCTTTTTCTAATTTCTAAGGTTTCTTTTGCTATTTTAACTACATTAATTTTCAAAATATCCAAATTTTCTTCTATATTACTTTCATACTCATTTTATTTTGTTCATACATGATGCTAGTCGAGTCTGATGAGATGCCTTACATTTTAATTCCCCATAATTTCCTGTCCAATTTTTGTGTTATATGGCTATCTTGTAATTTAAATCCTGTCATTTCCAATCTGTTTTAACTATTGAATTTAGCACCTTCAATCCAATATTTGAAATGGGCGAATTTGTCTATTTGTAATGAAATAATCAGCTATAGATGCAAATTCTTGTGGTTTTTCAGAAAAGTATCGTTTTAAGATTTATGATCAAAGTATATGTTAATCCTGTGTTTTTTTTTTTTTTTTTTTTTTTTGTGTTTTGAGTAGTGAATCTCTATTTAATTCCGGGCACAACTTCATTTCCCACTCTTGCATTCAAATCATCTGACATGACCATTTCTCTGTAACATTCAGTCTAGATTTTCTTATAGAGTTATAAAATTCATCCTTCTCATGGTGTGGGTATAATCATGAGGAGCATATACGCTGAATATATGACTTACACTTTATCAATTTGTTCTTAACAAGATTACACATGAAGATATATATTCGCGTTCATTTATTGAATTTTAATTTTTTATGAATTAACATTCCAATTCTTCTTTTGTATGTTTGTATTTTTTAACCCCATATATAAAGAATATAGTCCTAATCTAACTAATTCTCTTCTCTTTCATTTTAGTTTCCGATACTGCACGGATGTCCAGTTTCTTTTATATTCATATCTTCTGATCTTTTGGCGTTCCAAAATTGTAGAAATTTTAAAATTTGTTTTCTTTTCAGAGTATATTTCATTTCGTGGTTACGTTATCAATTTATCGCTTCGACTATTCTTTAATCTGCTCCTTTGAGTTGATTTGTTGGCCGGAAAATGGTGGTTTTACTTTAGGTGACCTTTTCCCAGACTTTGGAGTGAAGTCAACCCTCACTCCACGTTATTTGTTGTAGGGGCCCTTACCAGATACTTACTTCTCGGGTCAGATCTACATATAACGGTACACATTTCTTTTCTATGAAAGCCATATAATAGCATTTTCAAATCTTTAAATCGCTTTAGCCAAAGTAGCCGTTCAAAAATTATGACAGTACTTTCGGGGTTGGAAATTTCATTTCACTAAATAACACGTAAAATGGAAATTAATAAATGCGAAGGTTAAAGTTCTGCATAGGCATAAATGACAATCAGCGAAATAGTTCAGAAAAATTTGGGGTTTATCTATAAGTATGACATTTTGGAGCTTTAGTTGATCGTCCACCTGAAGTTAAAATGTTACCGAACGAGATGACTCAATGGTAACGCACCATCTTCACATTCAAGAACTTCTGGGTTCGATTTCTGTGCATGCCATTCAGACTATGGGCTTTCTTGGTGTTTCTTTGCCAACCAGGGAACACTTCGCGAGGTTTCTCTTCCGTCACGCGTTTCCTTTCTCTGATTTTCTAACATTTGCTTTTCTTTTCGTGCTTTTGGTATATTTAGGGACCAAGCAACGTTGGTCGTTGTCAGATATGCTTGTTCGTTGGAAAGTTCTTCTCAGCCCTTCCAGGTTACAGCGTTCTTGAGTTGCCTCAGATGGGTCGGGTCCTCTCCGTATCCTCTGCAGGAGAGCCAGGTATGGCCGCGTCATCAATCTTAGAATCATTAAAAGGAACTTCTGCGCGTCTCTGATGGCCGGCCGGTCTGCCTGCTACCCATAACCTTCTGAGGTACCTTCATCTCATCCATTCCTCCTGAGAATGGTAAGCCAAAAAGTTCCGCGTTGGGTCAAGTTGCGACTAGTCCCCTTCTCTTCTAACCATTCATTCAAATGGATAAGTTCTCTTTGAATGTCTCCCCCTTTTTCTTTGTCTTTTTTTGCAAGGCTAGGTTCTATACTTTTAGGACGTTAATTACCATAATTTGCACAATTTGCGCAAATAAGAAATGGGCCCCTTATTTTAAATTTTCTATTCAGATTCATATTTACCGTGGAAAAAATTGCTTTAAACTTCTACTTTGTAGTTTCGCTGGTTGTTTTTCTAATAATTACAAAAGAGCGCCTGTTCATGAAAACAACGAGCTAATTACTACTCGACTAACCAGTGACAACCGGAATAAGCTATTTCACTCATGTTATTCACCTTGAGTAGCCCAATCGCATGCTACAAATTTACAAGTTTGCACTCTCTAAGTTGATAATACTCATTTCCGGACAATTATATCATTGCTCTACGGTCAGTTAAAACAATAATGCGTGCTGTGGAAGTAAGCACTAAATTAAAACAAGATGGCTTCTGAATGATTTAATCAGGTTAAATAAAACATTACATGTTAATTATAAACATGGAAATGAATTGTTATAAATATATTCAGAGATAATAATTATCTCAATAACAGCTTCGGTGTTATACTCTCATATAAGATACATATATTGGAATAATTTATCAATATTACTAAAATCAACATAATCTGCGAAACAGGAAGTACGTCACATAAACATCATGAAAAAGCAAACACCAGCACTGCTGATCATAAATATTTTAGCACACTGGACATCTTATTTATAGTCCCTTTGACTACTGGGTCTTATCGCGATTATAAATATTTTCATTTATTGTAAACATATAGATGTTATCTTATTTTATGGTGTCTATAAATTAATTTTATTCTGAAATAATGTTATGAAGTGCAACTCGTGGTTTTCAAATTCTCTGGGTAAAACTTTTCGTCAAACATCACATATATGATGAAAGCGTGGTGGAGAGTTGAACCCCACCTGAAGGATTCAGTGCCGTGGACAGAACTCAAACCATGGACGGCTATGCATGACGAGATTCCTATTGCTTGAGCTGCCATGATGAAACACCTGTACCCGCATTAAACTTCCTTGTTTAACTCTGTTTCGAGACCCGGGGCGTGGCTTTGCATTTTTCAATTGGAATTCAACTTTCCAACTTACTGCTAGAGAGAAAGAATTATCAAACAGCATGGTGCTTAAAAGCTAATACTTCTCTTTCGATTGGACTACGGAGTTAAAACCTTACATTTACCTAAATTGGCATTTGGTGTAGTTTATAGCCTGAAATACAACTTTATTGGTTTAATCATGCCGACAAGGCTTGGGGAAAAAAAGTGAAATAATTAAATGTTTTAATAAATAAAATAATGCATATATACGCCACTATAAAAGGTGATGATTAACGACACACAGCAAAATTAGCACTTTCTCTCGTTTTAATTGTTTCAATGGATGCGCTTAAAGCTTAATAGCCTATCCATTTGATAAATTTATTCGGTTTTTATTATTGATTATTTACTGAATTTCGTTTCGAAATAATTATCATTAAAACACACATTCATCGAATTCAAACAAATGATCGAAAACTATATTTATGTAAAATCTCTTTGTGATTGGGAAAGAAATCATAAAAATAATTTTTATGTATTAATTCTTAATCATTTAAAGTGATGCCCTTTGTTAAATAGTGCAATTGCGTGTATAAAAAGTGACTCATTTCCTAGATTGTAACAGTTCAATTCTCTACGTCAAGTTTAGATAATCAAACTGACTCCTCTAAGCCGTTATAGTTCTCTGTGATGGACCTGAAAAATAACCGGGGACATAAACACCATTAACGATACTATAATACTCGCGAAATAGAAGGGTGGGTCGCATACCGTCTCTATGAAAGAGTTTCGTTATGATTGGCAGACAAGGAAAGGCTAAACAAACTGCAACATAATTCGGTATTCCGGAGTAAGGGGTTAAACTGGACATTTACACATATGAGAGCTTTCATTAACGACCTGGAGACGAAATTAAAGTTATTCATATCAAGAAAGCGGTAGTGTAGCATGAAAATACAAGGTTTCCATATATTATGGGAGGTAAAGTACTCTGTAATTCATGGGTAGAATTAAGCTCGAGAAAAGAGGTGGTCATGTTTGTAGATGGTGGGACGAGATTTGGCTAGTACGAAAATAAACATCCCTACTGGTCCACGTTTTATACACGAGGGTATATATTCACTATTTATGTGTTATGCAGGGCTGATAGTTGGATGTAAGATATAATTTTCCTTATTAATTTCATATGATATGCACAATAAAATGTAATTCAAAATTCTATTCTGATTCAGATAATTCAATACCATATGGTTATTTTCGTTAGCATTTCTAAACCAAATGCAAAATTGAACTGATGAACTTTTTTACGAAGTGTCTTTCTCACTTTATCTTCTTGAATCCTTAGACGGCATTTCTTTACGTCACTGTTTCTGAATGATTATTATGTTCTTATCAAAGGGTTTATAAAATATTACTAAGGTTTCTATTATTATAATTATATGTTTGTGTGAGTAACTTATGTTATTTTCTTATGTTTAATTCATGTTTTAGCTTTAGCTATGTTAACGTTTTCAAGACAGAGCTGCAAGGTACTGCGCTGTTAAATTTAACAAAGGACACCCTGCACTGTCCTCAAAATCCTTGAGAATTCGTGACTTTTTTATATCTTATGCGTGCATTAGGGTTACAAGTGCTTGCTTGGCAAAAATCCCTAAAATTTAGCAAGCAGGGTATTTTTCTTTATGTCTATGAGTCACCTGACCAGAAAATAATGAAACCTTGTGTCGCTAAAAGTAAATTTTAGAGGCAAATTTTAGCCCATGCGAATTTAGAAGCTTAAGGCAGACATCTTGCCTCTTTTGCTAATATAAGCAAAGCCAAATTCAGAATTTATAATCTCTTCTGACACATACTCCACGCTACTCAGTGGAAGGATTCCGAGCCGACATAATTGAAGTGAGATGTAAGCGTTATGTTAAAAAGTGCTAAAATGTGACAAGTATTATTCAAGAGTAAACCAGCAGTATATTATTTAAGTTTATAAAAGTATAAATAGAAATGTTCAACGAGCTTTGTCGAAGCGACTTCACTCTAAGTATTTGATTTTCATGGAATAAATATCTGAGTGAAACAGGATCCTGCTGTAATTCTCAATTTAAAACCAAAATCTTTCCTGTAGCCACCCTGAGAAATTCAACAGGTTTACCGAAACGACGAACCCAGAGATAGCGACGCCGAGGCAGAGAAAGGATCTTCTTCTTCAAAAAAGGTACGTTATTTATACAGGCCCTGGCATCGAACATGGTGAACTCATTCGCAATTCTGTATGCCGTCAATTTCTCACTCAGCTGACACATCTAAGGTAGTATATGGAAAGTGTCTTTCCTACACCATAATTAATCACCGATAACTAAATTACAATGTGGGCAATCTAAATATAAACATAAACAAAGACACAAGCAGAGCACGCCACAATACATATTTTGTAAGATGAGCTAAATAAGCTTAATAGTTGAAGAAAATGTCAAACATCTGGCAATAATAGAATTAATCAGATAAGTACCGGATAATAAGTTTATTCAACCAGAGTATCAGAAAATGTTACTTCCACTGTGTGAGTTTATTAGGCTGAATGAACTGCCATGTGGAAGGCATTTTCCAGATACATCACAAAGAAAAGTGAAAAAAACTTACTTCCAGCTAAGTAACTATCTTTATTTAACGAGTAACTATTCACATATTTTAGAAAAGAGCAAATACAATAATTTGTAAAATCAGGTAAAATATATTTTTTAAAATCTCACTGCAAAATATAATTTGGAATATTGAAATGCCTCATCCATGAGTGTTACGCATGCATTTTACATGACAAACTGTATTAAAATCATTTATCAACCGACATATAACGAGATAGATGGCTCAGGCGGTAATGTCTCTGGCCCATATTCGGAGACCCTGGCTTAAACTCCCGAAAGGTCAACCAATTCTGACTGATTTTTTCGTGATTTCCCTTAGGCACCAATATAAAAACTGGAGGATTGGGTATTTAATACCACGAATCAAAGTTCCAGCTTCAGTTTAAAGCAAACGTAAAACTAACATTGATGGTAATTTCGATTGCGCTGCTATCTAGCCACAGATACTGAAAACAGCTAAAATGGACGGCACCCTAACGCTATATGCTTGTCATGGGACAAAGTAATATGATATAAAGCGAAGATACCTGGAAGGCTAGATGTACTCCCTCATCTCACTACGTGGTAAGCAGAGTGGATGGCATCCTTTCGCGTGCGGAGTGAAAAGTGATATGGTTTGGGAATGAGACCTAGAGGACTACAATTCACCACATACCGATAAATGAGTATTTCCTAATAGATCCGTCGCGATATGACCAAGTAGTTGAAGCATAGTAAAATAAAGAGCATAAAGATAAAATCCGTATACATATATGTTCCCTATATATTTTCGCATGAAAGGCACACTCAGAATGCCTGTCATAAAGCAGCAGCATGCACAGACATGAATTAAATTTCCCTTAATCAATATTTACAAAAACCATTAAATATTCCCTAACATAACCTAACGATTTTATAATGGTCTTACACAACCAAGAGTTAAATTGGTAGGAAATAATTCCCCTTAAAAATTCCCCCAAATAATAACAGGAAATTTAGTTCTTAACTTGTGACCCCATAGAATATTAATAAAACGATTGAGTAGTCAAAAGTTCTGGAACAAGATATAAATTTTATATGTCATGTAAATATCTTTAAAACACGACATTTTAATCAAAATCGTTGGCCTAAAAACGCGACCTGTCGTCAGAAACAATTCACCAAGGTTGAGACAGTGAACCTCTAGAGAACAAGTCCTATAGTTAGGCAGCTGAACTCAAAAGCACTTTGATACGGTATAGAGACGGCACCTTCCAAACCAAACCAAGCAAGGGAAGACCAGGCAATACAAGCCATCACCTGATATTAGCGCGAAACAAAACAAAATAATTTATTTAGTTAGGCAGCTAAACTCAATATCAATTTGATACGGTATAGAGACGCTACCTTCCAAATCAAACCAAGACCAGGTAGTACAAGCCTTCACCTGATATTAGCGCCAAACGAAATTAAATAATTTATTTAGTTCATGCATTTATATTTACAGCTGTTTATTAAGCTTTTTTCGTTTCTGTATTGTTTTTCCCCCATTTTCATAATTTTTTTTTTTTACACAGAATACCAACGCCCAAGCATGAGACGGTACTGGAACCCAGTTCCCTCGCCACGAAATATCGGCACTAGCAGTGCGACTGTACTGACATTAACTTGAAAGTGCCCCAGAAGTTTGTAGGTATAATTTCAATTGTATAATGTATAAAAATCGCAATACATCAACAATTTTTTTGCAGCATTACAGTAAACATATACATCTGCGTGATACCGTATGGTAAAAATGGTTATCCTAAGGGTAGAAAATTAAAAATTTGTGGTGACGACATCCAAATAAAAGTAAAGGTAATAACTGATGGCCAAACCTTCTTAGGCAGAAAACTAGACGATAGCATAAGACTAATAATGGATTAGTACATTTAAACTGCTTTGTGCCATCATATTATGCTGCCAACATAGGCCACATTGTTGGAAGATGAAAACTTAAAAGCACAAATGTTGTAAATGAGCACTTATCACATTTGGCCCCTGACTCTCAAGTGCACGAAAATGATAAACGCATTTATCTCATTTGTGCATGCCAGTACAGTAATTAACACATCTGTCATGATAAAAAGTAAAGGAAAACGCTTGGTTTTCACTTATCTCATCAGTGCACAAGAAAGAAATACATTAAATGGTTACAATTTTACACTTAAGTCATTTTACCCCAACAATGTTCTTAACACATGTGTGCGTATAGCCATAGATATATCTCTGCATATATTGTTGAACGCATTTTAATCATCATTATCATCAGCAATTACGATTTAGACCAAAGGGCCTGTTCCATTTCCACATAAATAACGATTCCTATTTAATTTCCATCTCTTTCGGGGCGTCCTACATCCCGTCGGCCTAGAGGTTTTATAGTATTTTTCAATTTTGGAAATGCAATTTGGATTCGTTCTATTTATTGGTGATCCCATTCTAATATGTATCTGACACTTTTTACTTTTTTAGCACGTATATAGTATATACATAAGTAGAGAAAGTATTTTATCCCACCCAACAATTGAATACCATTGTTTCACTATAAATACACGTTTAAGTGTCCTCTGAAACCAAATAAAGCATTTAAAAAAGAAAAGGTCCGTGTGTGTAAACAACATAACTCAAAAATGAGAAGATGCTGAATTTAAATACCAAACTTGGTATTTAAATTCAGTATCTTTTAAGTTTGCAACACAAGATTTTCAAGAAAATCTCCCCACCCCGAACTACCCCTTATATGGAAAAATGTTCGAAAATGTTGATATTCTCCAAAATGGCCATAACAAGTTTGGTTAAAATACGGTATATTAAAGATATTTACATATAAAATAAAATATAGGTATATCTTGCATTTTGTTGGAAGAGCATTTGAAGCCCTAGAGGACTCTTACATAACTGATAAACCATAAGAGATAAACAAAATCTTACTACATAAAAATGTTTGTGCTTTACCGAGATATACATTTTGTACATACACACATACACACATATATAGATATATAGATAGTGAGTTATGCATTTCTGAGATATTCCCGCTATTTGGTTTAAGTTTTAAAATACTTGGTTTTTCTCAAACGGGAAGCCATCAATCATTTGCTTCATATCTCTTTTATTTTATTCCTGACCATACAAAGAGAAACAAATAGCGGCAGTTTTTAAAAGATTTGACTATTGCTTTAGCCTAATGTATTCCTTATTTCCCTTTTACTTACGAGGAAATGTGTAATAAAACCATCTTTGCTAATGTATATATCGATTAGCATGAAGTAGATGGAAGAATAAGCTTTTGTAAAAATAATTTGTTGCCAAATAAGTAGGGAAAGTCGAGTGAATAGAACACATCGGATTTTTCAACAGGGATTTTCCCCCAAGTTCTTCACAAATACCTGAATTTTGTTTATAGTCTAACATTATATATCCAACTAAAGGTCTCAATGATTCATTTCTGCTGCGTCTAAAAGTTTCCTTTCCCTCTTTTGCTTAAAGACAAAGTTCCTGAACTACAGAGTAGTGATAGCATGGCAAGCATTTTCTAAATAATAAAAAGGTTATCTCTTCTCACTCTTCCAATAACTATTCTTTCAATTGTACCTAATAGCTGCTGGAATTTTGGTAATATAATGCCCATATCATTTGTATAGCTATAAGATATTATGAAGCCTAAATAATTAAGTTAATTTGCTTGTTATTGAAAATAACTTTTACTCTGGGCGGAGAATTCCCCCGCAAGCCCATTACTTTAGTCTTTTTTCTTGATACTTTTAAACCATGATGTCCAGATGATGAACTTAAATTAAATTTATCCTCTGATAACTTGGTCGTCACCAAAATGTAGAGTATTTAGAGCTATGTCAGTTGTTGCTATAATTTGGTAATCTCGCAAATATACACGCAGTTTAATAGAATTATTTAGTGTAATATTATTACTGCGTTAACAATAAAGCATAGAACTTTTTTCCTCAAATACTTGATTTCCAAAATAATCACCAACTATTTCTACTTATCGAGATGTCATATATCATGTGGTATTTGAAGTAAATCGCGGAAATCCTGCATACAGTTTCAAGCTTTAAATTCAACTGCTTACCTTATTGGACGGTTAACGTATTGCTCAGCGGTTGTATTATTCCTGTAACTTGCGTAATCACTATTTCTGATGCGTTTTACCTGTGTATAGGTGGTCTGTTGTGCCTTCAGATTTATAGCAGAAATCCTTTCTTAGCAGCTTTATCCACAAGAGGTTGCTCGTTTCTATATAATTTCGTCATTAGGACGATTAAGTGCGACTCATTAAAGCACTTTACTGTTTATGAATATATATCTTGCACGTCAATTACGAAGATTGTAGTCGAATACAGAGCCATTTAATTATTAGGGTGAAAAGCATAACTAATATTTTTATTACAGTTCACCTGACTGCCTGTGGCCGCTTCTAGTTTGAACACACACTGACGCTTCGTCTCGTGGAGTATGAACTTCCTAGAGAGAGAAATCATAAGAAGTTATGATCGCTAAGCAGTTCTTTAAAAAAAGAAAGATGCACTATCTTCGACTTATGTATCCTGTAATGCACATTTTATAGTGCATTAACACCACTAACCGGTTGTCATCATTAGTGACATATTTTAAGGTGGAAATTATGGTCAGAAAAGAGGGAGAAGGTTCTGAAAATACACACAGAAATGTGTAAACAGGTGTTGATAAATCAATTTATTAAGATTTAGACAGATTTAGAAAGTTTATTTAGCTCTCTTTATACAATGTACTGGGTTCTAATCTCGTTATATTTGATTGCACACAACATTTCAATAATTTTGACAGAAAGCCGTTGGCACTTTGAGCTCAGTAGATGTATATATAGCACAACATTTTCCGAAATCAATGGAGCATAACTTATCAGCACTAAAAGTTCAGTCAAAGTTACAAACGTTTCCACAACTTCAAATTTAATTCGAATTTTTGTTTAAGAAATCCAACAAGGATCAAATTCTTCCACAGATCCTCATTTTTCCAAACTCTAAATCATATCAGCCATGTAGCCATGCACCAAAAGTTCCAAATATAGATCATTGTTATTGAGAAATCATTGATGAACCTATTGATGGCTGCTGTGTCCCTTGAGTCTAGGCACATAGACAGCATTTGTTATTATCAAAGTTTTCGCACAATAAAACTGCAGAGCTTAAGGCATCCCACTTTGTGAAGACAGGATACTGTGGAAGGTGGAGCTGAGTCACTTCTTGTTACAAAACTTAATGACTAATAGCCTTTACGAGAATCTTCTTCACAGCAGCAATGAAGTGCTTTACCCTGTTGCAATTCTCTCTCTCTGTGTGCAATGCGTGCTGAATGGTTGAATTTGGAACACATGCCGTTCAGTTGTTACAAAACCGAAAGCATATAGCTAACGTGCTCGTTCTGTTGCCATAAATCTGAGCTTTATCGTACTGTAAGCCCCTTGGTCCCACAAGTTCATATATTGTCCCTTGAATGATCACATTATTGTATTGATTTGCCTTCTCGAGTTGGTGCATTTTAAAAAGATAGGTATAGATTTCTATCAGTCATTAGACAGTGAAAATACCTACACATTCAATATATATGTAGCTTATCAGTAGTTTCATCTAAAAAGAATTCATCTCATATTTTTCGATCGTTCTTTTAATTTCGAGCACTCATAAAGTGGGTTGGTATATGTAATCTGTTATCTCTAATTACTTATTCGGCGTTGTGTATTTTTCTTAAGGAAGGATTTGAATGGAGAATGCTTTACCTTGGATTGCAATTCCTGGCTGTATTAATGTCATGGCAAAACCCCCATTGACATAATTCATTGACCGTTGTTTTTTAGATCTTGAAGCGAATGCATGTATCAGAATAGCTTGCCTAGTCGATTTGTGAATTTTAATGGTCTGTATATATTTGCTGTACTGGATGTGCTGATTTATTCTGTTTCTTTGATACTTGTCATCGATTGCATTATTTACTTCAGACACACATCAGTTTCGCTAAATTGATCTTCAATTCTTCTGAAAGTGCATACCATTTCCACTTCTTAACCCTCGTCTTGATTTTGTTGTAAAAAGTACGTTCTGGTCTGGACTGGTAAAATATTAACAAGACCAACAATAGATTACAGGCTGATAGATACGAACCATTAAATTCATGCCAGTTCTAACTGAACTTAATAGTTTAACCTGTTGAGTATAAATTTTATTTGACTTCACAGCCATATGTTGGCCACTGTTGCTGCTGTAGGAATTACTGATGGTTCCCATAATTTATATTTTAATATTTATGGACTATTGTTGGCTGCTGATTGCAAAACATGTTAAAATATGTCCATAATCTGTCTAATCGCAAATAAATCTGGGAAGTGGGAATTTCTGAAGCATAAAATAGATGGGAAAGGTTGTCAAAGTAGTAATCTTGCGATAAAGAGGCAAAAATTGTATTTATTTCCCTCCATTTCATGAACTAATACATATATTAACCTATGTCTGTATGAAAATAGCTGTATTTTTGGAATCGTGCTGTACCTGAAAATTCCTTCCCTAATCATCGTGTATCAAAGACAGTGTCAGTCACAAGCACAATGTAATGAGAATTTAAGCAACCGCATCACAAAGTACGTTTGAAGAAATATCTTTCCGAACGTATTTACATAAAACCATACAAATTGTTAGTAGAATTCTATTGATATTTTGAATTCCTTCAACACAATGCAATCAGTCTGAATTTTCATTCGCAAGCGGTAAAAGCGGCTGCTGAAAATTGGAAGGTTAAATCAAAAAATTCAGTTTCAAGCTGGGATTCGAATAGCATCTCCTTGACGATGTTCATATTCTTGAGATACCATGGCGACATAATCGTATGTGTATTATTACGTAAAGATAAAGTGTTTTATAAAAGAAGCAAATGTGTAAAGGCTGGTAGAAATAAGAAGAGAACGTAAAAAATAAAAGCACAAGCAATTGTGTATTAACAAATTAAAAGTAATATTAATACTTATTGAGAATAACTAAAGAGGTTAAAGATATAAGCATTCAAAAGCTGAGCGGTAAGTAAATTCAATGTAGCAATTAGTAAAACTAGGAGCGCGAAACATGCCAACTTCTAAAGGTGTTCTTTTTTATCCGTAATTTCCGTGCGCGTCATTGATGCCAACGCTGACGAAGGGAGTATATGTACTGTTCCCCTGGAGACATGGAAACTTTACCTTATTTCTACACTCATTAAAGCACATTAAAAAAGGGAAGAAGCATATCCAAGCAACAAAAGCACTCCGCATTAGATGGAGCCAGGCGCTTCGTCTGAGACTGGCATTCGGGAGATCGTGGGATCAATTCTCGCGGCCGAACTCTCTGAACCATATTTTCTTTCGGGGGTTTACCCAAGTCACTAGGCAAATGGTGGGGAGGTTTGTTAATTGCCTCGAACTTCCTGTCCCTCCATTTCAACCAATCGAACTCTCTCAGGGTTGTAGGTGTGCGCGAGGACTGCGGTGGTGACTGCGCTCTGGAAATACAGCTCTCGCTGGAGGGATATCGTTCGAACTCGTCTGTAGACCCAGGGAATTTGGTCAAAAATGGGGCGCAGGCTTTTATCGCTCCCCTCGTCGGGATGTAAAACTATTTGGAATATGTTAGGGACCCTCCATGGTAGACAATGGCTGCAGTTCGGAATCCCCTCCGACATCACATACACACACCGCATTAGGGTCAGTACTTTGAGACATTTGCGCTGTCGCTGTTCAACCTCTTCTGTCGGGCGAACTTGATTCATAAGAGCTATTATTTAAAATATGCTCTAGACAACCACATGAAGTTTGCTTATCAGTATGAGCTGGCATAGGTTTAAAATTCAAGACATTTTCTCGCGATTTTAGTACAAAACACTCAATGTAATTCTACACAGTTAGTCCCTGCATTTATATTACTGAAAATTTCACTAGCTAAAGAATCTTTACATTCATTGTTGTTGGTAATATATTCACAAACTTTATAATCATATGCAATACGTTCAGAAACAAGTTGTTTGTAGTTCTTTTTCCTATACCTTTCTATTTTCTCTCTCTCTTTTGCTTTCCATTAGAGAATTATAGTGAATGAAGAAGTGGATGAATTAAAACGCTAAATTTTGCATTTGTCTATTTAGTATTTAATATTCATAATAGTCAGTTACCTAAAAAAGTAAGCAACAAATATGTACTACTTTCACGGTTGAAAATTTTCCAATTGCAAAACTAAACCCCTATTCTATATCTTTCAGGATTATTTAAACATTGGATTTCCTTGCTGTTCAGACACTCTATTTTTTATATTAGAGCCATTCACATTGCACAACGGCAGTATATCATTTTGGTTAAGATTTAAAAAAATAAAATAATTAAAAAATTCATCTGATACAGCAAACATCGCGGGCTGCCTGGTGAGTGTTTCATCCAGTCACGGCACGATAGTTTTATTTTCTTCAATTGTCGACAAACGAAATGGATATATCAATATGGGCTGATAAACTTCGACATTATTTTATGACAAACTTGACTTTTGTTTCGCGCTCCTTTGAGTTTAGTATTTTCTAAATATTCATCACGATTTTAAAGAAAATCCCTTTCCATAATTTCCTTTTCAAGGTCATACATTTTAACATTTTCGATTTTCTTTTTTTGATTTTGTGTAATACACCATAATTAATATTGGATTAATTGTTTTTTCACACAGGCCGCGTGTAGGACAGGAGTTGGATAGGTAGGGTCAGACTGAAAAATTCAATGCCATAGATGGGATTTGAACCACGGGTGTCCCGATCTCTAGCCGGTTGCTCTGCCACTGAGCTACCATGACAACATGCCGGCATAGCATTGAATTTCTCAACAGACTCGCATGTTTCCTGGTAAACTACAGGTGTTCTCAAATTCTTTTGAGATGACAACCTCAATGGCGATGCTTTTATATTACCTACCAGTCAAACAAGAGACAGGGGAATAGTAGGATTAGTTTTACTTTTCATCAGGATAAAGAATATGCTTCATCGTTTCCATTGCACTTCATTTGCCAAAACCGAAACTACTTATGTTATACTCTCCTCGTGCTGGAATAGATATTCGACAATTTATTTGAAGACTTAATATTTTAGGTCGTAATAACAGACATTGGTTACATAAAAATCTGATGTTCCCTTCACACGAATTTATCTGCCTGCTCTGCAACACACTACTCTTACAAATGATTATTTTTACCTACACCATACTAATCAAGATAAATATTAGCAGAACCAATCTTATTGCTTACTTCCTTGTAAATAGAAGGGAAATAAGTGCACTAGGCTAAAAAGAGAATCAGATCTTTTAAAAGCTGGTTGCTATGTGAAAACATTGAAATTCGTTCTCTTTATATAGATAGAAACAAAACATAAGATATATGAAACGAAAAATGACTTCCCGTGCTAGAAAAGTTTAAGTAGTTTAAAATTGAAACCAATAACAAGGATTGTCTCGGAAACGGTTAACGCTGCAAAGAAAATATATGCGACATAAATTGTGTGTTTTAACAAGACCTAAACGATTTCTCTAATAATTTTGGGTGAAATGTATTCTTTTATACCTACAATGTACGTGATCGAGAAAGTAAAAATAATTACCTATTTGTTTTTAAGCACGTGCCATTTATTTTCGTTCCTAGTGAATGATTAATTTTCAAGTTATTAATAAATATTCTCAAGTCACTCCGTAATAGTACAGGACTTGAAAATTAAAACTTTAATTTACTAGGACTATTTTGAAATAAGATAACATTGCAAATGCTTTAAAAATGACAAACCAACATTATGATCATATATACTATGGCTTTATGCTTGTCATCATAGTGAGTATAAACTATATATATATATATACGCTCAACTTTTCTTGTAAGCTGCGTATTGAAATATTTGTAATATGCTATGTTGGTGTTTCTACCTTCTCTAGCACGTATGTGCAATGCACAATTCAACACCAATATTTCACCGCATATACATGTTTTGAGGCCCCATAAACCATTCTTTTTATGTACATGTGTGTCTGCGGATAGCATAACTCAAAAATAAAACGTCCGTTAAATACCAAGATTTAGCTTGGCGTATTCCCCTTATTTATCTTCTATTTATAAGGAAGCAATTAATAAGGTAATGTTATTATTGATTAGCACGATCTAAATAAAATAATAATCTTTTGTAAGAATAGTTGTATGCAGAACAGATAGAGAAAGCCATTTGAATGGAACACATCAGATCCGTTTTTCCTCAAGTTCGCAAGTTTTCACTTCATATATTTCACTTTTCATAACTTGGCCACCAAGCTGTCATTTTGTCATTCGAATGCACCGCTTGCTTCCACTGCAAACTCATTTGTTATTACTTTCTCTACACGTATGATGTACATAGTGTATAGAGAAGGTTGTATTGCACCCAAAAGTTCGATACCGAGATTTCACCGGAAATACATGTTTTGGGTCCCCCTGAATCCCCCCAAAAACATTTTTGGAAAAAGGTCAGTGTGTATGTGTGTCCGTCTGTCTGTCTGTCAGTCAGTCAGTCTATCTGTCTGTGTGTGTCTGTGGACAGCATAGCTCAAAAACGAAAAGACCATTAAAACTAAACTTGGTATTTAAGTTTGGTATCTTTCAAGGATGCCACACGAAGATTTTCAAGAAAAGCCCCCACCATTAACAACCCTTTACGTGGAACTTTTTTTGAAAATTTTGATTTTCTCAAAATTGACTAACGATTTTAGTTAAAATATTGTACATTAGAGATATTTATGTGACAAATAAAATGTATATCTTGAATTTTCTGGGAATAGCTCTGAAGACTACTTTATTCTGGATGAATTTTACGGAATTTTTCATAACTGCTAAACCGTAAGAGATGGACAAAAACTTCTACACCAAAAATGCAATGCTTTAGATAGCCTGAAACCTAGAGATGAGTTACACTACTTCTCGTGTTCCCTAAGCAAATAATCCGTGAAAGCTGGTCTCCGAGTGAGTTTTTGATACTGGCTAAAAACTAAATAAGAATCACAATATTTTTCCTTTTCCCTGAGCTCGTTAAAACACAAGATTTATGTTATAGGTATGCACCTTTTTCGTGGAATTGGTCGTTTTTGAGATACTATTTGTTTTTAGTTTCAAAACATATACTTTTCTCATACGGGAATTAGACAACTCCTGCCCATACAAACAAAGGTACTTTAATCACATAGCAACCAGCTTTTAAAAGATTCGACTTTTGATTTGGTCTAGTGTATTCCCTTATTTCTACTTACGAGGAAGCAGGTAATAAGAATCTTACTGCCAATTTTTTTTCGATTAGCATTAAGTAAATAGAAGCTTTTTTAATAATAATAATAATAATAATAATAATAATAATAATAATAATAATAATACTTTGTTGCAAAGATATAGAGAAAGCCATGTGAATAAAACACATCAGATTTTATATGATCGTAAAGGAGCATGGAATAACTTTATATAGTAATGACAGAGTATAGTCCTCACGGAGAGTATCGACTGAGTCAGACCTTCTGTCAGATGTTTCGTCTGTATCTATGACGGATTTAAGAGTGGAATAATTAGTAGGTATAATTCTGTCATCTTTTGTAAATCGAGTAGAGATGAGTTCTTAATTGGCGGAAAGGCACATTTGTTCAAACAATCGCCAATTGCTTCTTCTAATTACCATGCAAAGGTAAAAGTGTTCTTAAATGTTTCGTATAAATCAATTAGTAGTTTAAAATGAAACATTTGATCTTTGCACTCTATAAACATCTAGAAAAGAAAGTTCAGACGGTCGCGTTAGGACCCAATGTGTGATAACTGCAATTCAATTAACTTGGCGTTCAAGGTCGTCCGCAAGAAGAAAAATAAAAATAAGCAAATAAACAAAAGCATGGCAGCCGTTTAAACACACACACACACACACACACACACACACACACACACACTGAGTTTACAGTGAACCAGAACCCCTTTTATCATGGGCTTATTTTCCGAGTCACAAGAGTTTTGAGTGATTAACCGGTGCCAAGATCCAGAAAGTAACAAATGATTTGGCATTGGTAACTAAATAATAACGAAGAATATGAACACAATATATTATTTACAAAGTTACAGCACCTTACTCTATTTCTCAACGTAATAGCCACTGCTATCAAGGTATTTATTTCCACGGTACTGGTTTTTCAGTGCAAATGTTATATACTCTTCCTCCGCTAAAGATCTGAGCCAAGAAGTCGCTGACACTTTGAGGTCTACCCCTAGTTAGACCCTAATCCTGATATAAATTTTGTTATAACAAAAATAAGAGAACTTTGAATAACTATGTGGGATAAAGGGGATAAAATGTAAATAGAACAGGGAAATCTTTTCCACCCCAAAAGTCAGAAAGAAGGTATCCAAAGTGAAACGTCAGTTTTTTCTGATTTTTTTTTATCAACATTAGCTTTCAACTCCTCTGTAGCAATTAATGAACTTCCATTTCGGTCTTTGTCGTGCACACTGATTCTTCCTTGATTACTGTAAATTATGCGTCATTTTCTCACTGGAGACTCGTTCATTACATTATCACCATGCACTTGCGTTATTTATCTACAGAATTCGATTGGCCGAGCATTTTTCTAATTAAAATTAAGCAAGCAAACAAAAGCAAACAAACAAAAAACAAAACGAAGAAGCTCTTTGAGGCATTGAAAAATTGTTACCGCGTGATAATAAGTGTCTTGCCAGAATGAAGATTACGTTGAGAATTAGAGTAAGGTATCTGCTGTAACTTTGTAAATAGAGTTTTGTGTTATCTTTAGTTATTATTTAGTTATGTCAAGCTTATAAGTACAAGATGGCGGCGGTTGAGATCTGTGCATATGTGTTGTGACTGGAGATCGGGTGACGCGCATGAGAGTGTAGCATCAGTTCGGTTAGTGATCGAGATCCTCAGGAAAGACCTCGTGGCGGCAAATAAAGAAATAAACGAACTAAGAAGTGAAAATAAAAGAATAAGGAAGAAAATGAGAAAACAACGAGGTGCAAGGAGGGTGATGAACAGAAATGACCTAGCAGAAGTGAAACAGCTCAGTGGGTAAACGTGAATGCAAAGCGTCGGTCCCGAGGAAACAATTTAGCGAGTGCACGGAAAGATGAAGTTCTGCTGTCCAATAGTTTTCAGGTGCTAGAAACGAACCCAGCAGCATAAAACCAAGCCGACATAGAAGAAACGGTGCATTCTGAAGATGGAAGCCAGCAGGAAAGCACGCCGAGCAAAACTAAAAATGCGGGTGAACACGTGTTCGAGAAAAGATCAGCCATAATTATAGGGGACTCATTAGTACGTCATACTAGTGAATATGTGGACGAAGACATCATAGTGTACTGTTTCCCAGGAGCCAGGCTACAGCATATTGAAAAGAAACTACGGGAAAACAGAGATGACCCGGACAACATAGTTACACACGCGGGCACCAACAACGTACGCAGCGCAGACACGCCTGATGATATCATGCGAGAAATGTTACAGCTGGTGAAAACCACAAAGGAACTCTTTCCACGAGCCAGGATTTGTGTTAGTGCTATTTTACGCCGCAGAGATGAAGATGATCGCTTCATAGACGCTATAAACTCAGTGCTTGAATGGTTATGCAGTGAACATGACTGTATGTATTTGGATGGAAATGCATGGATTAGAGACTATGACTTGGTTCGTGATGGATTACATTTGACAGAAGGGGGGTGAGTAAATTTGGCAGGTTGTTAAGTAGGGTTGTAAGCCATCTCAGGCAAAAAAACCAAATTGTGTAGTGAGCGGTGTTGAAAAAAATGGAGTCTATGGTTATCTGGCAAACATGGAAGGTAAGGAAATCACTACAGAGCCCCAAAAGGCTTATACTTAACTTGATACCATTAATAGAAAAAGGGGAGGGGAAGAAAAAAAGCAGACAATAGCATGCAAAACATTTCAGACAGGTAAGAAAAATTGTTTAAAAATCTGCCATTTAAATGTTCAAAGCTTAAGTAACAAAGTAACTGAATTAGAGGTACTAATGGCATCGGAGGAAATGAATGTACAGGTACTATGTCTCACTGAACACTGGCTCAGTGGGCAGAATGTAAATTGTGTAAATATAGCCAATTTTTAAACTATCATCAGTATTTATTAGGGACAAATATATACATGGAGGATCAGGGATATTTGTTCATGTAGAAATAGAAGTGAAAGATGTGAAAGAATTGCAGTATTTAAGTGTAGAAAAACATTTCGAGCTCTCAGTCACTGAGATAACAAAAACTCAAACAGTAATAGCATGCATTTTCTGCTACTGCAGAAGTTAACAAAAAAGTATAAAAATATATTGTGGTGTGTGGAGATTGGAACATTAACTTACTGCAGCAAAGCCAAAAAAGCATGGAAATGGAAAATTTATTCAGGGTTTTCAACATAATTAATATAGTACAGGTTCCCACTAGAATATCAAAAAACTCGGTGTCACTTATTGATGTGTTAGCTACAAATATGAACTATGATCAGCCGGCGCAGGTAATGGAAACGGGTATCTCGGATCACAAAGCGCAAATCCTAAAAGTATCAAGTCAGTCATTGAACGAAAGTAGAATAACAAGCAGTAAAAGGCATTTTAATGAAGAAAATCAAAAGCAATTTAAATACCTATTAAGCAAAGAAAGTTGGCATGACATTTATGAAGAAAAGGATGTACATGCAAAATTTGATAAGCTAATAGAAACAGTTCATCACAATTTTAATATAGCATTTCCACTGAAACAGGTTAGTATAAAGAACAAAAACCAAAAAGGTTGGGTGACCAAAGGTATAAAAGTATCCTCACAGAGAGTTAAATTCCTATCAATGTTGGAAAAAAGGGGAAAGGTGTCAAGGGAAAACTTAAGTTATATAAATAAATATAAAAAAGTATACAGGAAAGTTATTAGGGATGCAAAAAAACTGGAAAATGATAAATATATTCAAAGAGCAACAAACCAAAGTAAGGCAATCTGGGAAGTAATCAATAAGAAAACCGGGAAAAGAAATTTGTGCGTAAATCAATTTGAATTGATGCATGAGGGGCAAAAATTCAAAGATCCAGTTAAAATAGCTGAATTGTTTAATACACATTTTGTTGAGGGTCCAAATAAACTAGTAAGAGATAAATATGACACAGGGGTTAAAAAAGCAAGAGAAAACAGTAAGGTTAAAAGATGCATGAATTCAGTATTTATTAAACCTATAAATGAGCAGGAATTGATAAGGGCAGCAAAAGGGCTGAAAAGCAAGCTCTCAGCAGGTCTAGACGAGATTCCTGATCTAGTAATAAAGGTTTGTGTAGAGGAAATAGCAAAACCATTACTGAATATCTATAATATCTCCTTTGAGACAGGAGTTTTCCCAGATAAATTAAAAACAGCTAAAGTTAGGCCCCTCCATAAAAAGGGACCCCAAGATGTGTTACAAAATTACAGACCAATTTCTATGCTATCAGCATTCTCCAAGATTTTGGAGAAGCTAATGTTCAATAGAATTAGTAATTTTTTAGAGAAAAATAAAATTCTCACAGATACACAACATGGTTTTAGGCGAGAAAAATCTACTGAATCGGCAGTTTGCGCCCTAGTTGAAAAAATTATTGCTGCTATTGAAAAGAAAGGGAAATCAATAGGTTTGTTCCTTGATCTAACGAAGGCATATGATGTGATTGATCATGATATACTACTGAGAAAGTTAGAGGTGTATGGTATTAGAGGAATAGCAAATGCATGGTTTAAATCTTACCTATCGAATCAATCTCAAGTAGTAGAAATTAGCAACCTGAATAAAGAACATCTCAGTATAGAAAGATGTCAATCTACGCAGAGGAAGGTAGGACAGGGGGTACCACAGGGATCTATATTGGGGCCTCTTCTTTTCTTGATTTATGTAAATGATCTCCCATTATGTGTCCAGGAGTCTGAAGTGGTGTTATTTGCTGATGATACAAACCTGCTGCTAAAAGCAAACAATGACAGAGATCTTCAGAAAAAAGTAAATGGGGATATAAGGAAATTGATATACTGGTTTGAGGTAAATAGACTGCTATTAAACACACAAAAAACTGTTGCTATGAGTTTTCATTCGAGTCATCATAGAAATGTGGCAAAACCGCAAATAAAAATAGACAATGAAATCATAAAATATGAAGATCAAACTATATTTCTGGGGATAATTATTACAGAAGATCTTAAATGGGGGACACATATAAATATGCTAACCAAGAAACTAAGTGTGGGATGTTACATATTGAGTACATTGAAAAGAGTGACGAGTGTGCAAGTTTTCAGAAGTGCTTATTTTGCATACATCCATAGTCATATAAGGTATGGAATAATGTTCTGGGGGGCATCAACAGAATCTGAAAAAGTTTTTCGGTTGCAAAAGCGGGCCATAAGAATAATGACTGGCGAATCAAGTAGATCTTCGTGCAGGGAACTGTTCAAAAGGTTAAGGATTATGACTGCACCAAGTATGTATATATTAGGAGTTATCCATCATATCAGACGAATAGCATCAGTTACCAGATAACCAAGATATTCATTATCATAGTACAAGGCAGAAAGGAATATTGCAGAATATTGCAGAACGAATCTAGCCAAAAACAGTGTAAATCATAATGGAATAAAATTGTATAATAGGCTACCCCTTAATATAAAAAATATTGAAAATGTAAATCTGTTTAAGAAGAAACTCAAATTGTACCTATTAGAGAATGCATTTTATTCAGTTATGGAATATGTAAATAAGTCTTACTAATTAAGGCAGTATGGATATGTGTGGTGACCCTAAATGCTGTATGCATATGTGTATGTGGGTGTGTGTGTATGTGTGTGTGTATGTGTGTGTGTCCTTTTAACTTATTGTTATATTCCTATGTAACTTATTGACGAGTCCATATCATGTATACATGATCTGAAGGATGAAATAAATGAATATGAATAGCTCATTACTTCCTGGATAAATCTCATATATAATTGATTTTACTCGTTTTTAAAGTTTTATTTGTGTGAGTGCTGTTGTTTTACCCCTATGAAAACTACTAACTGAATACATTTAGTTGGTGTATATTAAGACACATTAATTACTTTTTCCAAAGATGAGATGAATAACGCGTTTATTTCTGAAACTATTATTTAATATTCTATTAGAGCATAAGCATGATTCATTTCATACACTGAATGTTTAAATTCCTATGAGAATTATTGCTACCATCATTGGTGCATGAAATGGAGTTATGACGAGAAGCTCTGTAGTTCCGACTGCAAAGAATAGAGCAAATTGTGTGGTATTAAAACCTTTATGCTACAAATGCTTGTAATAGACACCGTTGCTATGCAGAACCGACATAAGAAAACTTGGACTTTAAATCAAAGTGATAGTTATTAGCGCAACGGGTGGAATAAAGTAAACAAAACTCACTCGTTGCTCCGGTAACCTTTTTTCTATAACCTTTTAACAGCCTTAATGCCCTGATCATTTCTTCATATCTGCAAATCCTTAAATTGCTTAAATTCGTTTTCGTATAATTTCCATGAAATCGACGGTAATAAAGCCCCAGTACTTCCTTTGCTTCTTTTATATGTCATTTGGAACCGATATATTAACGTTCTCAATGTCCATCGTAAACTTAATGAATTTGTAACTAGCAGCTATAAAAACAATACATAGCCTACTATATTTTATAACTATAAGAACGCCGCAATTCAATACCTTATTCCTTATTTAATTTATTACAATCTGTTGTAAAGTCATTAACCGAATATTTGTGATATATTCATTTATCGTATCTGTAGGATAAAACAATGTATTATACAAGTGGACACACCTCTATTATCCACTCTTAGAACAAGGGCCTCGTTTTAAATTGTTCTACTCATGGATAAACTCTCTGTTTATCCACTTGTATAATAAATAACTATTAATTGACAGAGGGAAATGGCTCCGTAATAATTCCCGATGTTTGCATTAGGGAATTGCTGGGATCATTCCCGTCGCGCAAGTCACTCAGACCATGATTTTAGTCTTGGTTTCTCAGGTCAATAGATGAATCTTGGCGTTGCTCCCCTTCTAGCAGAAATGTTCTGTCCATTTCCTTTCACCTGTTTCTGAGTTGTAAGACCAAGCTCCGACGGTGCTATATGGGAATACTTCTGCCTAGCGCTTGGGTTACTGTTAGGGTCCCTTTCCTTCCTGGGAGTTCTCATCTACTCCTGGAATTCCCAGGTTATGGATGGTTAAGGCAGGGCTAACCGACGTCAGAATTCGTATCATGTCGGACTCGTTATGGACCCTTCATGCTTAATAGCGCATATCGTCATCCAAAGTACTATAGACAAGTACTAAATCCTAGATGTATATTCTAGGGTCGGTTGATATGTCCCGGGCTTCCCAATGAAAACAGCATTTATTTATTTATTTTTTGTTTGTTTTTGCTTTCTTTCTCAACATAATTTTCGGAAAGGCTAATACATTTGTCATATCGGTGTTCTAATTTAATTAAACCATCTCTGTAGTGCAATTTATCAAGGTCCTCAAAATAGTTGTTTACCGCATCAATGACTTCCTCGTTGCTGTGAAATCTTCGTTCTCCAAGAATTTTTTTGAGGTTTGGGAACAGGTGGTAATCACTGGGTGTTAGATCTGGCGAATAGGGTGATGTTCAAGCAATTCGAACTTTAAACCGTACATTTTTCCCATTGTAATGACTGAACGATGGGCCGGAGCATTGTCGTGATGAAACAAGTTTTTTTTTTTTTTTTCTTTTCCAAATGAGGTATTTTTGTTTTCACTTCATCAGTCAAACATTACAGTAAGCTTGCATAGTAGTCACCAGTGATACTTTTACTCTTTTCCAAATAATCAATAAAAATGATTTCCTGTGCATCCCAGAAAACACTCGCCATAATCTTATTAGCTGACAAAATTTACTTTGCCTTTTTTGGAGTTGGTTCACCTGGCGCAATCCACTGTTTTGAATGTGATTTATTTTTTGGAGTGTAGTGATGTATCCAAGTTTCATCCATGGTAATAAGCCGTATCAAAAATTCACTGGGATTTTTACGGTAGAACTCCACATTCTTAACAGAAACAGTTTTTCTTTGCAACTTTTGATCAGGTGTCAACAAACGCGGCACCCATTTTGTACAGACCTTGTGAAAGCCTAAAACATTACTTAAAATATACCTGCACATTCTTTTGATAATATAAAGTATTACATTCCACCCAAAAATTCAATACCGATATTTGACTGCAAATACAGGCTTTGTGATCCCCTGAATTAAAAATAGTATTTTTAGAAAAATGTCCGTGTATCAGTCACCAGCATAACTCAAAAGTGAAAAATCGGTTAAATACCAAACTTGATATTTGAATTCATCATCTACCAAGAAAGCGATCCTAAGATTTTCAGTAAAACCTTTTATACTTTTCTTGGAATGCCTTTAAATTTAGATTTTCTCAGAAACGGATAAAACAACTTTGATTAAAATGCCCTAAATTTAGGACATTTTCATGACAAATAAAAACTACATCTTGAATTTTCTAAGACAATTCTGGATATCATTCTGGAAGACTTTTGCATATTTTGTAGAAACCTAGAATATAAAAACGTAGAGCTCGTTAAAACACAGATTTTCTGTCAAATGCGTTTTTTTGTATTTTCTTTTTTACTGTCATCAATTTTAAAATAATTTTAATGTTTACTTTTTCTACCACATACAACGTACATAGTAGGCAGAGAAGGATCGTATTCCATCCAAAAATTTGATGCCAAAGTTTCACCGGAAATATATGTTTTGAAGTCACCTGTAACAAAAATAGCACTTTTAGAAGAAGCTCAGTGTGTGTGTGTGTGTGTGTGTGTGTGTGTGTGTGTGTGTGTGTTTGTGTGTCCGCGTGCATAGCTCCACTGCATAACTCCAAAATGAAAATTGCGTTTACCACGAATTTACCACGAACTTGCTATTTAAGTTCGGTATTTTTCAAGGATGCAACACGAAGGTTTTCACCCTAAATTGCCCTTTCGTCAATATTCTTGAAAATCATTTAAAAACGATTAGTTTCATATGTTATAGATATCTCTATAACAAACACAACGAATATCTTGACTTTTCTGGCAATAGCTTCTGAAATGGTCATCATCCTGGATGAGTTTAACATAACTGGTAATCCATAATGATATACGAACATTTCCACACAAAAAGTGTAGATATCGTTAAAGCACATAATTTATGTCGGATAACTTTTTATGGAGTTAACCATTTCCGAAATATTCCTAGTTATTTGCACAAATTTTCCAAAACTTGTACTTTTCTCAAACGTGAAGGCATTCGTTTTTACTTTCTCTACATAGTATATGATTCGTAGGTAGAGAAGGTGCTACGCTTCAACCAAAATTTGGATACCGAGATTTCACTAGAAATATACATTTTAGGGTATAAAAAAGAAACATTTTTAGAAAAAGGCCTGTAGGCGAAGGCCTGTGTGTCCGTATGTCCGTGTGTCTGTGAACAAGATAACTCAAGAACGAAAAATTTGTAAAATACCAATCCTGGTATTAAGTTTAGTGTCTTGGATGCAACACGAAGCTTTGTTGAAAATCTTCCCATTTGAAAATTATGATTATCTTAAAAATATTCCTAACGATTTTAATTGAAATGCCGTATATTAAAGGCATTTAGATGGCGAACAAATGTATATCTTGAATCTTCTGGGAATAGCCTCTGAAGACCTCTTTATTTTGGATGAATTTTGCATAACTAGTAAACCGCAAGCGGTAGACAAAAACTTACCACACAAAAAATGCAGATCTCGTTATAACACACAATTTATATAATATACATTTTTTTTTCGTGGAGATCGGATTTCCGAGATATTCATTATTATTAATTTTAGTTTTAAAATACTTTCTCATTCGGGAATTTGTAAACTTCTGGTCATGCACAGAGACGGATTTCCATCATGTAGCAATTAGCTGTTAAAAGCTTTTACTTTAACCTAGTGATAAATAATCATAACCGAAAATATATTCTAAACCCCTTAAAAAAAAAAAAAAAAAGAAAGAAAGAAAGAAAAGAAAAAAGAAAAACATTCATTAAAAATAATAACCCCCAAAATAATAGCAAAATCAAATGAATATTATTGGTTTTTAAGTAAATAATATTATTTATAGTATGATAATTAGGATTATGTCATTTTTCCTTTTTACTTACAAGTAATAAGATCATTCCTGCTAATGTTTATCTCCATTAGCGCGAGGTATATAGAAAAATAAGCTTTTTAGCAATAATTTGCTACACAGATGTGGAGATGTGAATGAAGACATCAGATTTTTGGTAAAAGATCCATGTGTGTATAGATGCAAGTATGTGTGTGCGCACGCGTCCGAGTGTCTGTGAAGACAACTCAAAAACGAAAAGTTGGTAAAATACCAAACTAGTTCTTGAGCTAGACAGACACGTAGATATGTGGTGAGATTCGGTCTAGCAATTGCCTGGGGGAACGCGACTTCGTGGCCAGGCAGACCTTTACATTAGAGGAAGTGGTCTGTACGCTACGCTCAAAAATTCCGAGATGCACACACTTTTCTCTTTTATTTCTTTTTCTCGGAACGGCACGAAACAATGCTACAAGCTGGAAAACTACATCAACATGTACCGCACAATATACATGGTGTCCCTTCATACCTCCCACATTTTAATTAATTACTGCTAACAAAGTATGTGGAATTGTGAAAAGAGAGAGTACTAAAAAGTAAGATAATCTCACATCAATTTGCTTTCATTAGTTTCTGTTGCTACATTGCAACAATGCCACAACGAAATGAAGTGTACAAACTGGTTTTAATTAAAATAATTTATTTATTTATTATTTTCTTTTTTGACCTAACGTCCTTTAACCTAGTTGGTCATATCGAACGAGGAACGAAATCGATGAAATGATGCTCAAATGACCTCGGGGTTCATGGAGCTTAAAGTTATTCTACATTCATCTTCTCAGGACAAAAGAAAACCTCGAAAAAATCTTTATCCAGGTAAGTCACTTTAAGCCAGATTCGAAATCGCGATCTCTTGAATGTGAGGGAGGCACGCTACACAAACTGTTTTCTGGTGTGTAGAAACTAAATCAATAACTGCAGTTCAAAGAAATCAATGGACAGATGAGATGCATCTGATGGGAAAATCATCCAGGCATGGTGTTAGAAGTCTCTGGCGACTGGAAGTGTTAAGAAATAATCCCGAGGTTCTCGTCGACGTGTCACAGAAGACAAGATCGAAGCAATTAGGGCAGAATGTTCGTAAAATCATCAAAACTGAATTCGACGGACATTAATTACTCCACTGGACTTATTTATTTAGGGCCATCCAATTCCCTATAAAACTTTCAAATTTACGAACCAGTATCATGACACAATATTGCAACAGTATCTATGGACAAGTTGGACTGAGCATGGCACGAAATCTAATATATACTTGATATTCCTGGTGCTACGAATGGCGTACGTGTAAGGTGGATTAGTGTGAACATTGAAATTTGAGTTTATCTTTCTTTTAAAACCACTCTCATTAGTAATTCCACATTCTCAACACTGATTAATTAAATTGTGGAAATTATGAAAGGGGCCCCTATAGAGTGAAGATAGTACACCTTGGATTAAATTTAATGTGGAGAAATGATCCCTCTTTTTTACCCAAACTGTTGCTTATTTCTGGAAAATCCTTTCATCTACGGCAGAGATATACGGAGCTAACAGTTCCCCATCAACTAGACAGCAGAGAGATTCCATGGCGTGGTAGACGAAAGAGAAATGTTTACACTGGGAAAAGAGGAGATTTATTTCATCACTAATTCATTGAAAATAAACAGAATTGGAAGTAATATAACAGTATTTTTTTTTTCAAAATCATCATTGTTCTAAGATTTATCATATGTGTAAAAATTACATCTTGAGTGTCTGTTCCAAGCCGATTAAAATCCACTCTTAATCAAGGTGAATCTGAATCCACAAATCAATAAAAATAGGCGAAATTAAATGTTTCGCATATGCATTTCAAATGTTTATAAAACAAGGGGATAAAGTTCCCTAGGGCCAGAAATATAATATTTATCGTGATAAACAGTTATTGCGAGAGAAAGAAACATATTAAGGATATAATTAGGAGAATTTGTTTGTGTAGAGAAAGACATATGGGTGTTAACATAACATCGTTTTTTAAATAGCTTATTTTTGAAAGAGCAGCCATTTGGTAGGTTATAATTTATTCATTGCCTGGCTGGTAGTGTGGTAGAAGCATGTCTGCTTCATATTTAACAGGTCGTGAGTTTGAATCTCGCTTAGGGTGAGTTATCCGGATAACTTTTTTTTTTCGGGGTTTTCCCTTATCCTGAGAAGACGAATGTCGAGTAACTTTAAGCTCCATGGACCCCGAGATCATTTGAGCATCATTTCAACAATTTCATTCATCGTCCAAGATGACAAACCAGGTTAAGGGACGTTAAGCTACCAAAAAGAAAGAAAAAAATAGTCATTTGCTATCACATCCTTTATTTTCTATCGTCTTAGCAGCTCTTTTCTAACCGTGTTTTTCATTAAATAATTTTGTCCAGAATGACGTTAAATGAAGCATTAGGTAAGCGCTTAGTGACATAAGATATGAGAAAACAGCATTCAAATTGTATATAACTTTTGGTGGAATAGAATCTCGTTGCTTTTTAAGAATGAATTGCTATTCATTGTGATATAAGTATATCTTTTTCCATCCTTATAACCAGCGACGCTATTACTATCCGGCCAGTGGAAAGAGTCAGGGAATCAGAGTAGTGGATGTCTGGAGATGTGAAAGTTCAGATTCATCAGTAAAGTTATTTAATTTACATCCAACATCGTTAACACCTAATTTAGTCTAAGAATATTATTTACAGGTTTTACTACAAGTAGAAATATGGTATGGGTGAACAGCTGGCGACTTACCTGGAATGACGGATTGCGACTTAGCTGGGTCATTCTGAAGTACACTTTTGAATAATAAAATACTTAGTACCTCTCCGGATTCAAAGCGTTGTGGAATCTGGTAGCGTGGCGGTCAAAATAAGGCTCAAAACTAGGGTTTAGTTATGTATCTGGTAAATCGACCTCAGTACTTTGCTAGTATTATTATCAAAATCTGATGTGTTCCATTCTCTACATCGCTGTAACAAATTATTGTTAAAATATTATTTTTTTATCTCTTAATCGAAATTAACATTAACAGAAATTGTCTTAATTACTTGCTTCCTTGTAAGTAGACGGAAAATAAGGGAATACACTAGGCTAAAACGATAATTAAATATTTTAAAAACTGGTTGCCATGTGGTTGAAATCGGTTTCTATGCAGGGCTAGGAGTTTACAACTTTCCGTGTGAGAAAAGTTTAAGTATTTTAAATCTGAAACAAATAACAAGGAATACCTCAGAGATTGTCAACTCCACGAAAAAACGTATATGATATAAATTGTGTTTTAACGTGGTCTACAATTTTTGTGTAGTAAGTTTTTCTCTAACTCTTACGGTTTATCAGTTACTCAAAATTCATTCAGAATAAAAAGGACTTTAGAGGCTAATCCCAGAAAATTGAAGATATACATTTTATTTGCCATGTAAATACCTCTAATATACGGTATTTTAATCAAAATCGTTAGAGCCTTTTTGAGAAAATCAAAATCTTCGAAATTGTTTCCATGTAAAGGGAGTTTGGGGTGGGGGGATTTTTCTCAAAATCTTCGTGTCGCATCCCTGCAAGATATTAAACTTAAATACCAGGTTTGGTATTTTACCGAGTTTTCGCTTTTGATTATCGTGTTCAAAGACACACGGACACACATGTGCACACGCGCACACTCACACGGACCTTTTTCTGAAAATACCTTTTTGGATACACGGGACCCTAATACATATATTTTCGGTGAAATCTCGAGTTTTTGGGTGGAGTGCAAAACCTTCTCTATACACTATGTATATAGTACCTGTAGAGAAAGAAACCAGCAGAAATCGGCAGTTAATATCAACTGACCTAAGGTATCGCTCAAATAGTTAACTTCTTCCTTTTCTCTCACCTCATTCACACTTCATTGTGGTAAAAATACAACATGTCAAAATCAAATCACTGCAATATATTCCAATTCATTTAATATAATTTAGGGTGTATTACTTAGTACAGCAACCAGATTCACTAGCACTCAGTTTCTGGTATATAAGTCAGACATAACCGCCACAATAGTATTAACAGGACATTCCATTCCAGCTCAACATGGACGGAAGTTTATTCCTCTACCGTACGAGCTTCAATGGTGAATCACGGAATGAAACAACACTTATACTAAAAGTAGAATAAAAAAAAAAAAATAAATAAAAAAGGTGCGTTCCATTCATATGCCTTTCTCTACCTGTTCTGTAAACAAACCATTCATACATAATATTAATACCTTTATCTTAGCGATGCTAATCGAGATAAATATTGACACACACACACACACACACATGGAAACAGACACGAAACTTTCTCTAAAAATCTGACGTGTTCCATTCATATAGCTTTCTCTACAACTGTGACAAATTGTTGTTAAAAAGCATCTACGTCATGCTATTCGAGACAAAAATTAGCATAAATCGTCTTATTACTTTCTTCTTGTAAGTAGAACGGAAATAATTCGGTACAATAAGCTATGGTGATAATAAAATCTTTTAAAAACTGGTTGCTAAGTGATTGAAATTCGTTTCTTTGTTTGGATAGGAGTTGATATATTAAAACTGGAAGCAATAAAAAGGAATATTTCAAAAATGGCTAACTGCACGAAAATATGTATATGATATAGGTTATGTGTCTTAACGAAATCCATATATTTACTTTCTCTACACATACTATGCACATAGTGTATCTATAGAGAAGGTATTCCATTCCACCCAAAAATTCGATACCGAGATTTCACCGGAAATAGACTTTTAGATTCCCCTTATTAAAAAAAATAGAAAAAGGTCCGTGTGTGTCCGTGTGTCAGTGTGTATGTGAACACGATAACTCAAAAACGAAAAGTCGGTAAAACACCAAAGTTCGTAAATAAGTTTAGTATCTTCAAAGAATGCGACACGAAGATTTTGAGGAAAGTAGCCACACAGCAAACTACACTTTACATGGCAAAATTTTCGAAAATTTTGACTTTCTCAAAAATCGCTCTAGCGATTTTGATTAAAATACGCACATTAAAGATATTTGCACGACAAATAAGATGTATATCTTGAGTTTCCTGGTAATAGCCTCTGAATACTTCTTTATTGTGGATGAAGTTTGCTTAATTTTGCATAACTGGTAAACCGTAAGAGATAGACAAAAATTTACTATACAAAAAATGTAGATCTAGTTGAAACACACAATTTGTCATATACATTTTTTTTTCGTGGAGTTGACCGTTTTTGAGACATTTCTTGTAATTGATTCAGTTTTAAAATACTTAAACTTTTCACGTATGGGAATTTGTCAATGCAAAGAAATGCATTTCATCCACACGCCACGAGCTTTTAAAAGATTTGACTATCGTTTTACATTATATCTCTTTTACTTACAAGAAAGCATTTATGCTGATGTTTATCTCGATTAGCATGAAGTATACAGAAATAAGCTTTTTAAAAATAATTTTTACAGAGATGTAGAGAAAAGATGTGGATGGAACACATCAGATTTTTTGTGAAGTAATCTTTTTCCTACCTCTTACGATTTACTAGAGGTCTTCAGAGGCTATTCCTAGATAATTAAAGATGTACATTTTACTGGTCATGTAAATATATTAAATATACGCTATTTTAAGCAAAATTGTTAGTCATTTTTTGAGAAACTCAACATTTTCGAAAGTTTTCCAGCTAAAGAATAGTTTACGCTGGTGTGATTTTTCCCCAAATCTTCGTGTTGGAAGATACTAAACTTAAATACCAAATTTGATATGTTACCTGCTTTTCGTTATTGGAGTTATTGTGTTCACGGACACACGGATACACACACAGCACGAACATTTTTCTATTTTTTTTTTTTTTTGATACAGGGTATCCTAAAACATATTTCCGTTGAAATCTCGACATCTAAGTTTTGGGTGGAATACAATAGGTTCACTACCTAATGTAGTACGGATAGAGAAAGTAAATATTTTTACTTTCTCTATACGTACTATATACATAGTGGATAGAGAAGGTATGGCATTGCACCCAAAAATTGGATACCGGGATTTTACCGGAAATATATGTTTTGAGACCCCCTGAATAAAAAAGCATTTTTAGAAAAATGTCCGTGTGTGTCTGTGTGTGTGCGTGTGTGTGTCTGTGGGCAGTATAGCTCAAAAACGAAAATAGCGTTAAAAAGCAAACTTGGTATTTCAGTTTGATATTTTCCAAGGATGCGACACGAAGATTTTAAAGAAAATCCCCCACCCCTAACTACCCTTTATATGGAAAACATTTCGAAAATTTTGATTTTCTTAAAAAATGCCTGTAATGATTTTGATTAAATTCTCTTATATTTAAGATATTTACTTGCCAAGTAAAATGTATATCTTGAATTTTCTGGAAATAGCCTCTAAAGATTGCTTTATTCTGGATTAATTTTACGGAATTTTGTATAACTGCTAAACCGTAAGAGATGGACAAAAACTTAACACACAAAAGTGTAGAGCACATTAAAACACACAATTTATATTAAATACATTTTTTTCGTGGAATTGATCCTTTTTGAGATATTCCTTGTTTTTGGTTTCGGCTTTGAAAAACATATCTTCTTATACAGGAATTTGTCAGCTCCTGTCCATACAAACAAAGGAACTTCAGTCACATAGCAACCAGCTTTTGACGATCAGTTTAGCCTATAGTACTCCCCTAATTCGCTTCTACTTACAAGGAAGCAAGTAATAAGACTATTTATGCTATTTTTTTTATTAGAATGAAGTAAATAGTAGCATAAGCTTTTTAACAATAATTTGTTGCAGAGATGTAGAGAAAGTCATGAGAATGGAACACATTAAAAATGTTTTGGATTCAGGTGACATCAAAAACATATATTTCCGGTGAAATCTCGATATCAAAGTGTTGGGTAATACAACACCTTCTGTACCTACAGAGTGTAGATAAAGTAAATAGGGCATCTTTCTCGTTTTGAACTTACAAACTCGAAATAATTTTACCAGTACAAACATTCGATATCCTCAATTAAATTAACAAAAAGCTCTTGGTATTAGTTAAGACATTATTAAGTTTTTATTATAATTGTCAAAATACCCCATAGTTTCAGTAAACAATTTTCAAAAATGGATAAAATAAAATTGATTCATATTGCTGTTTAGTTTGGTGCATAATTTTTTACCAGTTGAGTGCATTTGTCATAGTCCATCTTTGTTGCTGGATCATCCTTGAAAATAACAGGTTGGTGCAAATTCCCTGTTACACTCCTTCAGTCCCTTCCAAATGCCATGGAGGAAAACTGTGACTAATTTTGTAAACAAATGAACAAAGGTTTTGCTATTATTTAACTTAATATTACACCTCCACTTACAGGGATACGCGCATGTAGTAGGCAAGTCACTGTTGTTTTTTTTAATTGATGTGTTTTACTTCCCCGGCTATGTTATTGTTGTTATAATAATTATACCCTACAGTCACAACGTGATTTTATAGGTTTTAAATAGACAGCCACTTCGTTAAAATATATATTCCTATACCTTTCTCTTTCTGTTCCGCAAATAATGTATTCTTGTAAAAGACTATTCTTTTTTCTACATCATGCAATCAAGGTAAACATTAGCAGAAAATATGGCTTTATTACGTAGCTCCTTGTAAGAAGAAGGGAAATAAAGGAAAACACTAGACTAAAGCAACCATTAAAATTTTTAAAAGCTGTCACTACGCTATTGTCATTGAAATTCGATTTTCAATGCAAGGCCAGCAGTAAATCAAAACAGATATGCATGATGAGGACTCCATTTGAGAAAAGTTTAAGTATTTTGAAATTGGAACTAATAACAGGTTAGCTCTACAGAAAAGGTGCACTTGACATAATATGTGTGTTTTAACGATATCTATCTACATTTTTTGTGTAGCAAGTTTACTGATTACCAAATATGCAAAAGTCATTCGGAATGAAGAGGACCTCAGCGGCTATTCCTAAGAAATTCAGGATATTTATTTGTTTCCCTTGTAAAAGTCTTTAATATATGACATTTTAATCAAAATGGTTAAGCCCATTTTTGAGAAAATCGAGATTTTCGAAAAATGTTCCACATTAAGGTTAGCTTGACATGGGGGGATTTTCCTAAAAATCTTCGTGTTGCATCCTTGAAGGAGTATTTGGTATTTAACTGACTTTTTATTTTTAGCTATTCTGTCCACGCTCGCGCATGTACACACACTTATGGGCATTTTACTAAAAATACTATTTTTTCTTCTTTTTTTTGGATTCAGGGATCTCAAAACAAAGACTTCTGTATCTGGTTTATATTTATATAGGTAAATAAACAAATATTTTAGATAGCTAGAGTCAGACGGGAGAATTCAATGCCATAGCCGGGATTTGAACACAGATTTCCAGTTCTCTAGCCGGTTACTCTAACCACTGAGCTTCCTTGTCAACATACGGCACGGAATTAAATTCCTCAACTGACTCTCATGTTCCCCGGTAAATCACAACGTCATCCAAATTATTTTGAGATGATACCCCAATGGTCACTTGCAATGTCGCAAGTACTTGAAGTTCCGAACTTCATAGTTTAGCCAGCTATTAGGCAAGTAGTGTTAAATAATTGTTTTTTCCTCACAATTGTTGAGGAGTTTAATACAGTTTCGGTATGTTGCCATGGTAGTTGAGTAGTTAGAGCAACCGGCTAAAGATCGGAAGATCCCTGGTTTAAATCCCAGCTGGCATTGAGCTTTTCAATCTGACTCTATCTAACCAACTGTCCTACGCATGACTTGCGTGGAAAAACAATTAATTAAAATATTCTATTTTGTTGGTTAAAGATGCTGTCAACTGCTGGGACATATCAGCGCCACCGGTGTTCCGGAGAAAGTAAAAAAAAATATGATGTGTTCCATTTACATGTCTTTCTCTACAAGCTATCATTACAAAATATTATAATGTTTTCTACATCGTGGTAGTCGGATAAACATTAGTAGAACTGGTTGTAATAACATGTTACTTATAACATAATACTCTAGGTTAAAGCAATAGCTATTTAAAAAGAAAACCGCTCGTTATATGCAACAATTGAAATTCGGTTCTCTTTGTATGACCGGTAGTAAAACAATAGAGGAAACGAAATATAACTTCTCGTTTGACAAAAGTTTAAGTAGTTTAAAATTGAAACAAATAACAAGCAATATCTCGAATCGGTTAACCCTACGAAAATGTATACGACATAAATTGTGTGATTTAACGATACATACATTTGTTCTGTAGTAAGTTTTTGTCTATCTCTTACAGTTTACCAGTTATGCAGAATTCATCCAGAATGAAGAAGTCTTTAGAAGATATTCCTATAAAATTTTTATTTGTCATGTACATAGTTTTAGTAAACGGTTATTTAATCAAAATCGTTAGTACCTTTTTGAGAAAGAACAACAATTTCAAAAACTGTTCCATTTAAAGGACAGTTTGGGGTGGAAGTATTTCCTTAAAAATCTTCGTGTTGCAACCTTGGAAGATACCAAACTTAAATACCAAATTTGACATTTAAAAGGTCTTTCGTTTTTGAGCTCTCACAAACGCCTGCGCGCACGAGAGCAAACGTACACTCAGACCTTTTTCAAAATTGTTTTTCCCGTTCAGGAGATCTCAAAACATATACCTATTCCCAGTGAAATATATACATTGAATTTTTGGTGGAGTATAATTCCTTCTCTGCCTATATGTGCGTATTACGAATAGACAAAGTAAAACGTAGTTCATAGACCAGATAGAGAATGGTGGGTTCTGCAACGACACCATTCTAACGGTCAATTGTACAATGACACAACTTTAAATCCACCTCATGAATTTTTTATTTTAATGGAGCCTAGCGTTTGAAACGAATGTGTATCATATAGAATGCATATTGAAAATGTCTTCCTTTTTTGAGTACCAACAATGACATATAGGCACATAAAATATAAACGGGATTCAGAAAAATTGTGACCAGGTGGAAAGCGGCGGAGGAATTAATATGTAATCACTTAATACCTTTTCTGTTTCAGTGTATTCATGTAGCGAAACCTTCTCCGAGGAAACTTCGACCGCACCACTGAAGATGTCCACCACAGTTGTGGACGAAACGTTTGGATCATCTTACTTCAGCAGGCCACGGCAAAAAAATGTGGAAATTACTCCTAGTTATATTCACTTATGTTCAGCAGAATTTTCACCCAAATTCAATAGTAGAAACTGTTTCTGAAGTTGAACAGTCTTACAGTATTCAGATAAAGCTATTCAGATATTAGAATTAATAGAGTATACGTATGAAGTATCGAAGGTTTAGTACGAATATAACTAATCTAAAACTTCGCAACTTCGTATGCTGTGCCTTAGGCCTCGTTAAAACAAATGCAATCTCATGAGAGTACTTGGAACTTCCGCAAACGAATGGGGTCCGATATCCCTGAGGGATCATGCAATCTCTTGCCTTTTCTCATTAGGGTACGAGCACCCTCAACATCCCAAAACCGACAGGGGGAAACACCGAATTGCCTTTGTTTATTCCGCTGCTTCATTGCTTCTTGACATTCAAACCGCTCGTTTAAGCTCCAGGGCCAAAAATCTCTTTTGGAGACAAGGAAAAGAATTGAATTGCTTATGTAAAACAAAAAACTTAATGGTATGCATTTTCTCTAACAGAAATTTTAATTACTCAGTGAATGCATTAAAAATATAGCGTTTAACTAAATCCTATGAATACGTGACATTCGTAAAAGCCAAGCATCTTTTGTTTCTCCCAAAATGAATATTTTTGCCTTCTTTAGCAATAATCTGCATCATATACAGGACGTATTGTATTTCACCCAAAATTTGGACCTTGAAATTTCGTAAGAAATACACATTCTCCAAATCCAACTACAACTAAGAATGTTCAGAAAACTCGATATATGATAAGGTGTCTATCAGTATACAGCATTATTAAAAGCACTGATAGGTTACATTCGTATGATGTACTCTACATATGCTGTAACAAACTATTCTTACAAAAGCTTATTATTCTAACTACTTCATATATATATCGATATAAACATTTTCAGAAATACTTCTATTGCACATTTTCTTGTAGATGCGCGGGAATAAGGGAATACACTAGGCTAAAGAGATAGTCATATACTTCAAGAGCTGGTTGCTATGTAATGCATTGTGATGTGATCATCGCATTCCTTGATCAGGAGAAAGAAGAACGAATAATGCTTTTTCATTAGAAAAATGTATAAGTAGTTTAAAGTTGAAACCATTAAATAGGAATATCTCAAAAGGAGTTTGCTCCAAAAATATGATTTGTCATAAATTCTGTATTACAACTAAATATAATATAATGTAATTTATCTATTTTTTATAGTTTACCAGTTATGCAAATATCACCCACAATGAAAAGGACATAAGGAGCTATTCCCAGAAAATTCAAGGTATACATTTCATTTATCATAAAAAAATATCTTAAACAAATGACATGGTATTTTAATCAAAATCCTTAGAGCCATTTTTGAGATAGTCAAAATATTAGAAAATATTCCATCTAAAAGATAGTTTGGGGTGGGAGGATTTTTCTGAAAATATTTCTGGTGCTTCCTTGGAAAATACTGAATTTAAATATGAGGTTAGGTATTTAATCGACTTTTCGATTTTGTGCTATCCTGTTCACAGACACATGCCCGCAGGCACTCACATACCAGCACACATACACAGAGAAAACACACATACACACTCGAACCTTTTATCTAAAAACGCATTTTGGATTTAGGGGAACAAGAAATATGTATTTCCAGTGAAATATCAGTATCGATATTTTAGTGCAATACAATACCTTCTCTAGGTATTATATACACTGTATATACATGGTAGAGAAAGTAAAAACAAAAAAGTTAAAGTATAATTTATGTAAATATGTAAATATTTATTTCGATTAAACTGAAGCAGATAGTGGAATAAGCCTTCGCAAGAATAGTTGTAGAAAAATCTGATGTGTTCAATTCACATGACTTTCTCTAGCTGTTTCACAAACAAAATTTTCGAACAAAAGGTTGTTATTTTTTCTCGATAATCTAGGTAAATATTAGCAGAATTGGTCTTATTACTTGCTTCTTTGTAATTAATAGGGAAATAAGGGAATACATTGGGCTAGACCAATAATCTATTCTTTTAAAAGATGGTAGCTATATGAAATAATTGAGGTTCGGTTTGTTTTGCATGGTCCCGATTAAGAAAATCTAATTTGTTTAAAACTGAAAGCAATGACAAAGAATTACTCGAAAACGGTCAACTCCACAAGAAAAACGTATATGACATGTGTTTTAACGAGATCTATAGTTTTTGTGTAGTAAGTTTGTTCTATCTCTTACGGTTTAACCGTTATGCAAAATTCTGCAAAAATCAACTAGAATAAAGAGCTCTTCAGCGGCTATCGCAGAAAATTCAAAGTATACTCTATATTTGTGAACTGAATACCTTTAATGTACGGTATTTTAATCAAAATCGTTACAACATTTTTGACAAAAATGTTTCATGTAAAGATGGAAGTGGAGGAATTTTCTTGAAAATCTTCGTGACGCATCCTTGGTATGATTTGGTATTTAACCGACTTTTTGTTTACAGAGAGAGAGAGAGAGAGAGAGAGAGAGAGAGAGAGAGAGAGAGACGCACACACACAGACACACACGGACATTTTTCTAAAAATGATTTTTTCGGACCCAGGGGACCTCAAAACATATATTTCCGGTGAAATCTCGGTATTGAATTTTTGGGTGGAATACAATACCTTCTCTATCCACTATATGTATTGTACATACGGGATAGAGAAAGTAAAGTAAAGTCATCAGGGATAATTTTTTTAATGTGCTGCTTACATGTAGTAGATAGAGAAAGGACCTAAGATCACAATGAGAATTCACCGGAAATGTACGTTTTGCGGCTTTCTGATCAAAAACATCTTTTTAGAAAAGGCCTGTGTGAATGCGTGTGGCATTCTATGAACAGATAACCCAACAAAAAAGATGATATGTTCCATTCACATGATATTCTCTACCTGCTCTACAAGCTACTCTTGTCCGCCTGGGTAGTGTGGTGTTAGCGTGTCTGCCTCACATTCAAAAGGTCGTGAGTTCGAATCTCGCTTAGGGTGAGTTACCCGGATAAACTTTTTTCGGGGTTTTCCCTTATCCTGATAAGACGAATGTCGAGTAACTTTAAGCTCCATGGACCCCGATATCATTTGAGCATCGTTTCACAAATTTCAGTTATCGTCCGATATGACCAACCAGTTAAGCTACAAACAAACAAGTCTCCGCAAGCTCAATCCATCAGTCCACCCTGAAGACGAGGAAAATGCACTTCTTCGAAACGTTGGTATCAAGCCAAGTTAGAAGCTCGAGAAGATTTTGAATTAAACAAAACTACTCTTACAAAAGATTATTCTTCCATCTACTTCATGCTAATGGAGGTAAACATTAGCAAAACCGGTATTTTATTTAGTTCATTTAACAGAACGGTAATAAGTAAATTCACTGCTCTAAAGCGATATTCAAATTAAAACAAAAACGAATTTAGAATTCTCTTTTGAGAAGATTATAAGTAATCTAAAGCTATACCAATAACAAGGAATTTTTCGGAGTTTGTTCACTTCACAAAAAAAAGAAAAAAAAATACATAAGTAAAATAAATACAAAGTTTATCTCGCACAAATTATGCATTTTCATAAGATCCAAATTTTGTGTTGTAAGATTTCGTCTATTTATTACGGTTTCATGTTAAAGAGGGCTTCAGAAGCTTTTCCTAGGAAAGAGAAAGAATCACAAGATCAGCAAGAATGAATAAAAAAATTCGGACTGGGGCCTATACTTGTACCCAAAAAAAAAAAAAAAAAAAAAAAAGTATTGAGCAACATTGATATGGAGATGTATGCTAGACAGTTGAAGATCTCGCATTTTAGAGGTGTACATGTGATAGACAATCTTCCTGCAAACCCTCATTTCAATAAGAGCATTATTGTGAATTTGGATTCTTCTCATCATAAGGGCACTCATTGGATTACCGTAAATAAAGTTGAAAAGACAGCATTTTATTTTGATAATTACGACAATCTGAATACGCTAAAAGAGATAGAAATCTCAGTGGAGTTGGGAAAAAGTATAACATGAAGAGGTTGTAGGATTTTAGCTCATTCATCTGCGGACACTTGTGCTTGCAATTTATTTCCCAATGAGTTATTGCTGCTAAAAATACCGATAGAGTATCTAAACCCTCCTCTGCAGCTCGATCCTGAAAGGTATTATGAGATTGCCATTCTATTTCATTCCAAACGTTGAAAATGGCAATAATCGTTTTCATTGCATTTGAAATAATGAGCTAAAGGTCATCGAAATACCTTCTGGAATATATGAGATTGCTACTATTAATACACTCCTGAAGATTAAACTATGATTGGAAATTGATGTCTGCTTTAATAGGTCAAATAATAATACCGCGAAGGCTGAAGTGAAATGCCCATAAACTGTTGATTTCTCAAAAGAGTATTGTATTGGCTCGCTTTTAGGTTTTTCAAATACTACTGTTATTCCTCCTGAAAAGGTGCTTCAATCCGATTTCCCCGTAAAGATATTTAAAGTGAACATCATTCGAGTCGAGTGCAGTATTGTAACAGGCTCCTCCAGTAATGGTAGGAGCGGACAATCGATACATGAGTTCTTTCCTTCTGTTGCACCTGGACATCACATTTCTCAAGAACCGTCAAATCCACTATACCTGCCAATCATCAATTCTAACTTTATTGATCAAGTCACTCCTCAAGTCATCGATCAAGACGGAAACCTCATCAACTTTAGGAACGACGATATGATCATATGGCTTCATATTCGACGAAATGGGAATCGATTTTAAGCGACGTCATCAAATAGAAAATAAGCGTGGGAATAATCGTACACAACGTACTTTGCCTCCAGCCATTAGATTGTTAACATCGAGCAATTACAAGTTCCTCGAGGCGCTGGGATATAGAATACTTCATGCGTATCTTCAATGTGACAGACACACCTATCTTTGACAATAAGAATGCCAAAGAATAGGAGCATGTGTTTCTACTGTATAATTCATCAGCTCTGGTGTTAATTATGAGATTAGGATCCCATGCCAAGCTGAATATTTATATGCATTGCTTAGCAACATTTTCTCTACATTGAAGGATCGCCTGCTAAAGATGAGGTACTGTTACTACTGCAAAGTTTAGCAATAATTCTATTGCATTCATGTTTGAAGAGATTCGATTGGATATGAATAGTTCGACTATAGATAGAACAAGAAATCCGGATCTCAACAACGATACGCGACTATTCAGCACCCAACCCCATGGAATCGAGTCGATTGCTAAATTCTGGAGGAGCTTTCCCTGGAAATGAAATTGACATTGTGCACCCTGCAAGCGGAATGTTCAATGCTGTAGTGCCGCTATCGATGCTCCTGGGATTCGCTGATGATCGCAAGGAACTTATCCTGAATAGCAAGTTTGAACTGGTACTGATTCGAAGCAAGGACGCTAGAAACTGTATTGTAGCTCCTGCAGGAGCAGAAAATGCAGTTGTTAAACTAACACGCATCGAATGGAGAATGCCCGCAACGCAACTTTTTGATGGTAAAAAAGTGAAATTTCTCAAGATAGTTAAAGTTGACAAGACCCTACACATCGCTTTTTGAACCATGAATCTCATATTCAGTCTGCTGTTTCTCAAACAAAATCATTCAACTGGAAAGTTGCGACAAGTTCCAAACCTGAGAAGCCTGGATTTGTTATAGTAGGAGCTCAAACATCCAGGATAAACGAGGCAAAAATCATTGTAATGCAACTAATCTGAGACTTTACCTTAACAGTGAATGTTACCCTTGCCATGACTTGATTTTGGACTTTGCTAACTCTTTTAAAAGTACTCTAAGTTTTCAGAGTTCGCATTGCAATAAAGAAAATTACCCCTTATTGGAAAGAAAAGATTTTCTCGTATATGCTCCGTTATTCATCATCGACTGCTCTCACCATCCCGAGTAGACAGTCAACAGAGCTGTAAATATTAGACTCGAAATTCAAGCGAGTGCTCATATCCCCCCTCCCTTGGACGTCTCTATATTGTCTGATTATAGATGATAAGTATTCACCTATAAACCCGTAACACCTGCCATGCAATCTCTGATTTAATGATACAATTATAAGGAATTGGACGTGGAAGTTTGACAAGGTTTCTTTTTGTGAAATAAAAACAATTATGAAAGCGTATGATCATGTCTTTTTATTTTTGGAGTGATTCCAGTACATACCATCTCCTTGTTCCTATATTATTGCCTGAATGCCTCTTTATAAATGAACATGTTCTTTTTCGACCATTTATTTATATCTTCGTGCTTTAAAAATACCTTACCATCGTTTAGAGATGTATTGAAAAGTCTAATGCAGTCACTTTCCATAGTTGCAATGAGATTAACATGAGAACACTATATTTTCACTGTATTCTCGATACGCATACTTTTGTCTTTTGGTGAAGTTGTCAAATTCTGGGAGGCTTTTATAAACTATCCCCTAGTCTAGCAGAGTAATATACACACATTTATCGTTGTCATTTATGATGAAAAGCACTGAATATGGTAATAAAGTCCTGCACACACCCTCTACAGTTTAGAGATTGTGGCTTCTTGGAACCCGTTTCGATGTCTTAATGCAGTCTCCATCGTTTTCTGGGCTGAGCTATTGCTCCGCAATATTCAGCACTCGAGCTTTAAGTGCCCTCAGTTTCCTGAGATGGTTTGCAAAGGTGTTATTTTCCTTTTTGTGATTGCGCTGTTTCATTATATAGTTGCTCTCGCTAGAAATAATACTTATACATTCATGTGGAATAGTTTCATGAAAGTTCTTCTTAACGTATTTCTGATTTCTTTAATTAATTCTTATTGATTGTTATTTGTCCCTGGTCTGCAGTGACATCGTTATGTATAGTGCAATCGTGCCACTGGTCTGTGACGCACACGTGCAGTTCATCCACGTCCGTCCTCTCGGCATTTAGATTTTCCGGAGGCACTGGAGTTCTGTCTCGAATCTTCAAAGTATAAACATTATATTTTTAGTTTTATACTAAATGAGAATTAGCTTGTTCTGTTGTTCTACTATTTCACATTGCACTTACTTTTGTTTAATCTGCCTTCGACGATACACGCTACAGTCGAGATATGACGTTATTCTGTCATATTCTGTAGGGTTTGAACTTATCACAACATAGTATGCCCATTGCACAAATCAGAATGATACTGTGTGTCATGTATGATTCTGAAAATATCCATGTCATTAGCGCCCTCTCCATAAAATTCAGGTGTGAGCAATTCCCTGGAAATAATTATTTTCAATTAATTATTATTTAAGAAGTTTGTGGATTTTTTAAAAAATATATGCTTTACATAGAAAATCTTTCAGTTCGCCGTGCAAACATGTGGATGTAACACATTAGATTTTTAGCAAAAGGTGCGTGTGTGTATGTGTGTGTTCGTGTGACTGTGAATACGATAAAATAAAAATAGAAAAGCCTGGAAAACACCAAACTTGGTATTTAGGTTTAGTACCTTCCAGGAATGCAACACGAAGATTTTGAGAAAAATACGCCCACTCCAAACTACCCTTTACATGGAAAAAAAATCGAAAATTTTGATTTTCTCAAAAATGGCTCTACTTTGATTAAAATACCTGAATTAAAGTTATTTACACCACAAATAAAGTATAAATCTTGAATTTTTCTGGGAATAGCCTCTGAAGACCTTTTCATTCTGGATGAATTTTGTCCAATTTTGCATAACTGGTAAATGGTAAGAGATACAAAAAACTTACTACACAATAAATGTAGATCTCGCAAAACACACAATTTATGTTATACACAATTTTTTATGGAGTTGACCGTTTTCTAGATATTCCTTGCTATGAGTTTCGTTTTTAAAATACTTCTACTTTTCTCATACGAGAATTTGTCAACTACTGGCCATAAAAACAAAGGAACTTCAATCTCATAGCAACCAGCTTTTAAAACATTTAAATATCGCTTTAGCCTATGGTACTCTCTTATTTTCCTTTTACATACAAGGAAGCAAGCAATAAGATCATTTCTGCTAATATTTTCTCGATTAGCATGAATTAAACAGAAGAATAAGCTGTTTAACAATAATTTATTGCAGAGATGTAAGAATGCCCATGTGAGTTTAGCACATCAAATCAGCTTTTTATGAAAATGCTTCTATGAATACAGGGAATCATAGAACCTGTATTTCTGGTGATATCTCGGTATCGAATTTTTGGGTGGAGCAATATCTTTTCTACCTGTGTACTATTTACAACATAGAGAAAGTAAAAAGAAGGAATCATTAACTTTTAAGTATGTCCGTTAGATGACGCTTAAGGAAGGCTAACACTTTCAACACAGAATCTTAAAAATGGTTAACTCTACGTGAAAGTTTATCTTACACAACTTGTATATTTAAATTACCTCTTAAGAGTTTTTATAATAAGATTTTGTCTTAATTTATGGTTTACCAGTTATACAAAGCTCATTAAGAATGAAGAGAACGTACGACGGCTATTCCCAGTAAAGTCAAGAAACTATACATTTTATTTTCACTTAAAGTCATTTTGAAAATATTTCAATGTAAAGGGTAATTAAGGGTGGGGGAAGAGTTTATTAAAAAAATTCGTGTCGCATGCTTGGAAGATGCTTAACTGAAATATCAAGTTTTGTATTTAACCGATTCCTATTCACAGAAACACGGACACACCACGCACCCATGCACGCACACACGCACTCACGCGCACACACACGCACACACACACACACGGATCCATTTCTAATTTTTTTTTTTTAATTTCGAGGGTTTAAAAAACACATATTTCCGGTTAAAATGATTTTTTGAATGGAATGCAAGAACTTCTGAATACACAATGTACATAGTACGTGTAGAGAAGGTAAAAAACAAAATAAATAAATACACGTACGGCATTGTAAGTCACCATTGGAATGTCATCTCAAAATAAATTTGCGATGTTATGATTTACAGGAAAAATGAAAGTTATTTAGGGAATTTAATCCATGTTTCCATGGTAGCTTAGTTGCTTATAGAAACTAGCTGGAACTCGGAACATCCATGGTTCAAATCCCGGCTATAGCCTTACAGTTTACAATCTGATTCTTTCTGCTTTTCATCCTGTTTTACACACGGCCTCTTACGTACTGTGTGTAGCGTGATGAATCCTTGTTTTTTTTTACAAACAAATAAACAAAGAAACATATTTGGAAATAATTGAGTGCGCGCAGGTGTCTTGTCTGTGTGTCTGTGAACAGCAACATTGAAAATGAAAAATCGGATGATTACGAAACCTCACATATATGGGTCCAGTATATTCTATTAAGGACACAATAAAAACTTTTTCATGGAATTCTCCCAGTAAAGCTGGCAAGATATTGTGTTTTCTTTACTTTCTGAAAAATAGCTCTATCTTCGTTAAGATATTTGGAATTTTTTGTTTGTTTTACTTTTTTGTTTTCATTTTCTCCGTTTTGTTTATTAATAAGGAAGTGATACTTTCCAGCCATGTTTGTTTCTCCTGAATGGTGTTTGCATTTATATTCCGCGCGCAGTTGCTGAAATCCTTCAAGAATGTTAATAGTGCCAACATTGAGTGAGGGGTGCAGGACAGAGAGACTGACGTCATACTATGCTGCTCCTGCCCGCCGTGTAGCAGAGGACAAAGCGGGTTCCTTCGGGTCAAAGACACTGAACCTCGTGCGGTCACGCCGCACTCTCTCAATAGAAACAAGGGGCATGGCCTGCGGCACTTCCCAAATTATCGCATTTCTGCACAGCCATCTATATTACATCGGTCTGCTCAAACTTGAGCGTTCTTCGTAATCAGCTGCATTATCTTCAGCTGCACAACAAAAGAAAAACGTACCCGAAAGGGTGGGAACCATTTTCCGGTACATGAGCTACTAATGGAAAACATTCCAATCTTGGAACACTATACTAAAAATCTCACCTATTACAGCCTATGCTTGTCAGATCCTCACATGTGTGGAAAAAGTACCATATTCGGTGTAATGGCACCATAAATACAACTTATTTTGAAAATAAACAAAAGATATGTGTAATTATTGCGGACCATTGGTATTTGTACAGCTTCAATCTCAAATTTGAGCGCAAAAGTCTTATAAACAATAAACTCCGTACAATATTTTTTATGATCCTCGTGAGTAAATAAGAGTTTGCTCGTTGTTATTACTGACCGAGTACTACTGTTTCAACAAGAACACAAAATATCAAAAATGATATTTAATAGGCTAATATTATCGACTATTCATACAATTAAGATTCTCTGAAGCACTCAGATATTTGTTTGATTACTTTGTTATGAAAGGTGCTAATTTTTGCTATTACAATTGTGAGTAATTATAAGTCCACAGTCTGAAGGGAAACAATTTACCTTAAACCAGCTGGCATTATTTATACCTGTAAAAAACAGAACATTTTTGAGTAGAAGTTAATAACTGATTACCAAACTGTATACGATTTACATACTGGGCCTAAATGTAGTTGAGATGACGACGATGGTGATAATAAGAAGAAGAAGAAAAAGAAAAGGAGAAGAAATACACAGATATGGTAATATATCAGTGCACCTTCAATAGAAAAATCCATTAATGTTAATTCTGGTGAACAGACAGGACACAAGTTTGTTCACTCAGACCAATTTATCGTCCCAAAAATGTAGTAATGTGTAATTTTGGACAATGAGAACAAATGTTGTTTTTAGACATCAACTAAGATTCTAGATGTCGTTGTAGCATGTATAGGTAAACATATCCAGTAACTTCAGTTTGCCAAATTCGAAGATTTAAACCTTCAGGAAAAATTATATTATTTCCAGCAAACATTCACTTTTGGTGCATCTCATATATCTTCTCGAATCTTAATTGGTGTATTACACTAATAATAAAAAGTTTATTGTACTTCTGATCGACACAATAAAGATGAAAACAGAGAAACAGAATAGGGGTATTATTTAAATAGAAAGTAAGATTATTTAAATAGTTCTCCTGGTGCAAAATAAATAATTTAGAAAAGGTGCCGTGTGCATGTCTATATGTTATTGATCTGTGTGCGTGTACGTGTGTGTGTGTGTGAACAGCCTACCTCAGAAACCAAAATTTGGGTGAACACCGTATTTGGTATTTAAGTTTAATACCTCCCAAGGATACGACATAAAGATTTTCAGCAATATTCGCCATCACAAACTGCCTGTTTTCAATTTCCTCAAAAATGGCTCTAACATTTTTACACAAATACCATGTATTAAAGATTTTACAATCACCAATAAAAGGAATAGCTTGAATTTTCTTGGAATAATCTCTGAAGCTCTCTTCATCCTGGATGATTTTAACATATATGTTAAACCGTAAGAGATGATGATGATAATGGTGTTTAAGGGCGCTCAACTGCCGAGGTCATAAGCGCCCTTATGATTAAAACTTGGCAATAGGAGGTAAGAAAATACCAAACAAAAAAGTAAACACAAGTAAAAGAGCTAACACAGTTGAAACGGAAGTAACAGAACTGTCCAGCCCTATAACTAGAGCTGGATATAAAACTCCATCTAAAATCAACACATTAAAATTAAAAGAGTTTTTTTTAAACTGCTATCACACTAAAACGTCAAGGTAAAAGAAAGTTTTGCTAAAAATTTAAAAACCCTGTCCACTGCTCTTGGGTCATCTGCCAGGACCTCAGCAAGAGAGGCCGGCATGCCCATAGATGACCGAATGTGTGCCAGGTGACCACACTCCAGCAACACATGACGAACTGTCTGTGCCTCCCCACAGAGCGCACAGACAGGAGCAGGTTCACGTTTAAAAAGGTAACTGTGCGTAAAAATACAGTGGCCAATTCTTAGCCGAGCTAGTACTACCTCCTCCCGGCGGAATAAACGAGAGGAGGTTACCCAGTTGATAGGGAGGTCCTTCACCTCTCGCAGCTTATTACCACGGAGAGCCGACCACTCCGCATGCCAAGTCGAAAAAACGGCTCTCCGTACAGCCACTCTAAAATCTTCTGCTGTTGAATGGGTAATCGTAACACTGGGCGCTGTGACTGCCGATTTCGCTGCCAAATCCGCCGTGTCATTCCCTGGCAAGCCAACGTGTCCAGGAATCCATGCGCACTCCACATTAAAACCAGAAGCGTGCAAAATGTGGAGAACGTCCTGGATGCGCTGCACCAAAGGATGGTAATTGTACAGCTCACGAATGCTCTGAAGGGCACTAAGGGAATCACTAAGAATAAGGCAGTCACCTAATTTTCGACGTCGAATATACAGAAGGGCTTGATAAATAGCATATAGCTCGGCAGAATATATAGATGTGCAACTAGGCAAACCGTAAGTAGAAGTTGCGGTGCCAGTTACAAAGGCACATCCAACACCGTCGGGGCTCTTACTACCATCGGTGTAAATACAAATACGGCCACTGTATTTGGATAAAAATTCTAAAAAGCAACGACGAATACTATCAAGAGGCGTAACAGATTTCCCGTAGAGCGTCATCCCGAGATCGACATGGGAGGTAGCGCGTAACCAAGGGGGGTGTATACTCTCTCCCTTGGATAACAGCCGAGGAATGTCAACATGGTGCTGGCGTAGAAGCTCACGGAAACGAAAACCTGCTGGCCTGGGGCTCAGAGAGCGGAGGCAGTATCGCTCGTGCAGCTCAGGGGAGAAAAACGCGTGATAAGTTGGATGCCCAGGCTTACACTTCAGCCCACAGCCATAATTAGCAAGCAGGACATCACGCCGACAACGCAGAGGAGGTTCTCCCGATTCAGCGTAGAGGCTAACAACTGGGCTCGTTGGAAAAGCTCCAACGGCCACACGGATGCCCTGGTTATGGACTGTGTCTAACCTTCTGAGCACTGAAGGTCGAGCTGAAGAATACACAATGCTGCCATAGTCCAACTTCGAACGAATCACAGCACGATAAAGACGGAGCAATGCCGTCCGATCCGCACCCCAAGACTTGCCACTTAGTATCCGTAAAAGATTTAGAGAACGGTTACATCGTGCTCTAAGCTGTGCTATTTGTGGTGCCCAACAAAGTTTCCGATCGAAGATCAAACCAAGGAATCTCGCCTCGTCTGCGAAAGGAAGTAAATCTGGCCCAAGTCGAAGAGACGGCGGCATTTGCCACTTACGGCGCCAGAAGTTAACGCAGACTGTCTTCTCAGCGGAGAAACGAAAACCGTGTTTCGAGCTCCATGCATAGAGATTGTCCAAACACCGCTGGAGACGGCGTTCCAAAAACGGTGTACGCTGAGAAGTACAGAAGATGGCAAAGTCGTCCACGAATAAACAGGAAGAGACACCTTGAGGCACACATAGTGATATGGAATTTATCGCAATAGCAAATAGAGTCACGCTGAGTACCGAGCCCTGGGGCACTCCGTTCTCTTGAATAAAATGGTTAGAAAAAACCGAACCCACCCTCACTCGAAAAACGCGGTCCCGCATAAACTCCTGAATGACCAACGGTAGGCGTCCACGTATGTTCCAGTTGTGCAGAGAACGCAATATTCCCGCCCGCCAACACGTGTCGTAGGCCTTCTCGAGGTCAAAAAATATCCCAACTGTGGGGCTGTTCTTAAGAAACCCGTCCATAATCTGAGTTGACAGAGAGACAAGGTGGTCAGCAGTTGAACGTCGTCGTCGAAAGCCACACTGGATGTTCGTCAGAAGATTGTGGGATTCCAGCCACCACACCAACCGTCCATTGATCATGCGTTCCATCACCTTGCACACGCAACTGGTGAGGGAAATAGGACGGTAACTGGAAGGAAGATGGCGGTCCTTTCCAGGTTTAAGAATGGGTATGATGGTGGCCTCCCGCCACTTGTCTGGAAAAATGCCATCAACCCAGACACGATTATAGACCTCGAGTAGGAAATCTTTGCCATCAGGAGAGAGATGTTGCAACATTTGGACGTGGATACCATCTGGACCTGGTGCTGAGTGTCGTGAAGAGGAGAGTGCATTGTCTAGCTCTGCCAGGGTGAAAAGGCGATTATAATCCTCAAGGTTGCCAGAAAGAAACGAGAATTCTTGAGATTCCACCTGGTTCTTAACTGTAAGAAACTCAGGGGAATAGTTGCCTGAGCTAGACACCTGAGCGAAAGCACTGCCTAAAGTATTCGCCACGTCAAATGTATCAACAACAGCTCCGGTAGGTGTTTTGAGACCGGCGATGGGCATATGGTTCGGTTTCCCAGCCACACGTCTTAACTTATCCCATACGACAGAGGAAGGTGTATGTCGATTAAAGGAACCCACGAATTTATTCCATGACATCTTTTTGCTATCCTTAATAACCCGCCTAGAATGTGCACGCATCCGTTTATAGTGTATCAGGTTATCCAGTGTAGGAAAACGCTGGAAAACCCGTAGAGCTCGTCTGCGAGCGCGAATAGCATCCCGACAGTCAGCGGTCCACCAAGGTACCGGAAATCGACGGCTGTAGCCAGTCGAACGCGGAATGGATTGCTCAGCAGCAGAAAGAATGGTCCCTGTAAGATGTTCGACCAAGTGGTTCACAGAGTCGTGCTCTTCGTAGCTAAATTCAGCCAAGTGGGAGCACAGTTCCCAGCTGGCGTGGTCTAGGCGCCAACTAGGTAAACGGGTGGAACATACAACGGGTGTCAAGATACTAATACGACAAGGAAAGTGGTCACTAGAATGCAAATCCGAGATGATATTCCAGCATAAGGTGACTGCCAACTGAGGGGAACAAATTGCAATGTCAATGTGTGAAAAACTATGAAATGCGTCAGATAGAAAGGTGGGCTCTCCGGTGTTCAAGAGAGCAAGATTCTGACTATCCAAGAAGTCTTTAAGTAGCGTACCTCTCGCACAAGCCCGAGGAGAGCCCCAAAGAGGGTGATGGGCATTCACGTCGCCTACCAATAAAAAGGGTGGTGGCAACTGCGAAATGAGGTGTTCTAAGTCGCTGTGCGAGAGGTTTGCAGATGGAGGCAAATAGATACTGCAAATGGTGAATGAAGCGGAGGGTAGCTTAATGCTGACAGCAACGGACTGGATTGCAGATTGTATGGGTACGGAGTTGGCAAAAATATCATCTCGAATAAGCATCATAGTGCCCCCATGTGCCGGGACACCGTCCTCCGGGGATAAATCACATCGTACGGAGGAGTACTGCCTGATGGTAACGGTGTCCTGTGGACGGAGCTTCGTCTCTTGTAAACATACAGCCAAGGGTTCATGCTGGCGCAGCAACAAGTCAAGCTCTGGTCGATGTGGTCGAATTCCGCGTATGTTCCAATGGAGGATAGCCATTGAGTATATTATGGGATAAGTTTCAAATCGAAAGACGCTTCTGCAGATTGGGATTAGCTGGTCGGTTCAATTTGTTCTTCTTAGGCGTTGGGCTAGTACTATTTTCAGGAGCACGATCCTGCCGTTTCCGCACTGTCCCTCTGGCAGTGGCGGCAGAATCCTCCTGGTCCATCTCCTCCACAAGGGAGGTCCCTTTTTCAAGAGCAGTTTTCGGTCCAAGTAGTTCGAACCGATTGGATGTGCTGATCGGCGAAGACGGCCGTCGCCGATTCACGCCCTCCTCCCCAGATGACCCTTCAGAGGAGGATACACGTGTGGGGTTGCGTGAACTTTTCTTACCTTTAGATGACTTGGTAATAGATTGCACATTCTCTTTCAAAAAGTCTTGTCGTACATACTTGGTCTTAAACTGTTTTTCTGGGGCAGAAGACGTCGTGAATTTAATAGCTTTAGTTCCGGAGGTCGAGGCTTTAGGTGACAAGTGTGCAGGACTATTCTGTAAGCTGGCGGATTTGGCAGATGTTGATACCAACTTGGGTGTAGGTGCCGAAGGCTTTGGCAGCGCTTGGGCTAAAATAACCTTTTCCGCAATTGTAGCCCCGTTCATATCGCCGGTCTGTGTTGCGATTTCCCGACGCGGTACCGGTTTAGCTGCAACTGAGCTATAGGTACCGGACCTCGGGGCAGAGGGTTGGCGGAGTCGCAGGAGCTTCCGGGCTTCCAAGAAGGACACCTTCTCTTTCACCCGTATCTCCTGGATCGCTCGTTCCTCTGCAAAACGGGGGCAGTCTCGGGAACTAGATGGGTGTTCCCCGTTACAGTTCACACACGATGGAGCTGAAGCACAAGCCCCATCGTGGGAGGTGTCACCGCAGTGGACGCAGGTGGACTTGCCGGTACACAACTCACTAGTGTGACCAAAACGTTGGCATTTAAAGCACCTCAGCGGATTGGGTATATAAGGCCTAACTTCGATGGCTTCATACCCTGCTCTAATCTTTTGAGGCAGATCAACCCGATCAAAAGTAAGAAACAGGGTACGAGTAGGCAGGAATTCACCGTTGATCTTACGTTGTACCCGATAAACAGCTGAGACACCCTGAGTCGCAAGATTTTCTTGGATCTCCTCAATGGACAAACCGTCCAACGCGCGGGTTGTTACTACACCGCGGGAGGAGTTCAGCGACTTGTGCACCTCGACCTTCACTGGATAGCTGGCTAACGTGGTGGCTTTAAGTATCCTTGCAGCTTGCGAGGCGGAGTTGGCTTCGACAAGAAGTGTACCGTTGCGAGCTCGAACGCAAGATTTGACCGGACCAGCAATGGCATCGAGACCCTTTTGGATAGTAAAAGGGCTCACCGTAAGGAACTTCTTACCTTCCTCTGTCCTATGAATAACCAAGTAGCGAGGACCACATGACTCGACTACTTCCTTTCCAACGTTTGCATTTAAAATAAGGGGTTTTGGTTTTGGTGCCATAAAAAATGGTATAAATTCATCCCCCAGTGCTCCCCACCCACCACGGAGCCCAACGAGGGGTCACCCCACTGGGGTGACAGGGCTACACAGGGGATATAGCGGGCTCGCCGTCCCACTCACCCTGGAGTTCGGTGTAATACCTAGTCCTGGCCGATTGACTAGGGGTGGGTTAGTCCCTAGTCTCCCGTTTAGGCAAATCAGAAACCAAAGCGGTGTATTAGGCTGCGCACCCTCCCCAGTTACTGAAAGACAGAAGCCCAGGCTCAGGTACGCAACCTTCAACCAACCAGGATATTCCTTTTCACCGACACGGGTCTCCACGCACGGCCTACACGTGGGTGGGCATTTTGACCTACTGACTCCCTCACCACTCTGAGGTTGCCCACAGAGGGAGTCAAGGTGGCTCGGGACCCCGGGTGCGCCTAACCCGTACCTACCGTAGTAGGCCCCTGGGGGGCCGTAAGAAATGGGCAACTCATTAAAACACACAGTTTATATACATTTTGCCCCTGAGATATCTATTTCTTGTTATTTGTCTAAAATGTTTCGTAATTATAATTTTCTAAAATGGGAAATCTCATTTATTTCACTACTGACCATGCAAAGAGACCGGTATTTCAATGTAATAGCTTTTAAAAAAGTTTTACTATCGCTTTAGCCTAGCGCATGTCCTTATTTCCTTTGAACTTATAAGTAAATATGTAATGAAACCATTACTAATATTTAATCTTGATTGGCATGTAGTAGAAAAAACTTTTGGATTAATAGCATGTTGCAGAATACGCAGAAAAATTCATATGAACGTAAAACATCAGAATTTTTTTTTCATGAGTTTCTTTGCTCATATTCACTTATCTCGCATGGCGAAGCTGACTAACTCCACCGACATACGTACTGTCAGCCACCACCTTTATTAATACCCTATTCCAAGGATACATACCTATTTTTGAGCCTGCACCGCTCAAATTATTGGTTTCTCAGAGTAACGTAATTTTTTTTGCATAAATTCTTTTATTATTATGAAAAATACAAATAACGAGAAAAGTGCTTTATTGGCGTAGTATTATAGATTCTTTTTAACTGTTCCATTTATATCCGTCTTTAACTGCAATCAACGGCTTTTTACCTTTAAAATATGTTAACACGTAAATATACGAAGTAAGTATACTATATTAAATCCGTCAATGGACAGCTTTCAATTTTTTTTAATTCAAATTTTGTGTTTATAGGTACTGAAGTTAAAAATATTTCTGCAAAATATGACAAATTTATCATTTAAATTTCCATACTCTCCATATAAGAAATTATTTCAATTTGTACTTTCGTGTTATATAGGTTCTCCTGATGCGATATATATATTCTCATTTGTGGATTGGTAAGTAGAGAACCCTGCAGTTTTCCTATACATACAAGGTGAAATGCAGGTGCTGACACAGCATTCACTAGTTCGCTGATTAGGGGCTCGGTGGTGCTTTTGTTAACGTGCTCCAGTACCGCAATGGTTGACATGCTGGAAATTCGTTGTGAAGTTGAAATAACGCCTGCGAATAAATGAGTTCCTTTATTCATTTCTGTTCATGTTTCAAGAGCGTACTAGCAAATCATGATATTATTACGAATGCACTACAAGATTGATATAAATATAAAGCTCCAGCAGTTCGTGCTCACAATGTTTTCGAATGGAGATTATCTGGACATGCATTAGTATACGGGGAAGCGCCGCAGAATGCAAATGAGCCACGTCGTCAAAAGCAAGATAGGTTTCCACAAAAAACACTTTTTGACAGTGCACAAGACACCACATCCACGAGGGGATCACATTGTCTGTGACCAAGCAATGACAGTGACTGATGTCATTCAGCATCCGCATTGCAGTGTGTGGGACATTCATAGGCATTTCCATATTAGCCAATCTTACGCGTGAAGATCATGCAAAGTTTCGCCCTACACAATTACACTAGGAGCTATTGCAGCCAGAGCAAAGCTGGAGAGTGGCGTTCGCTAGGTGGAGCATACGACAAGCTGAACAAGATCCACTGTGTGGCAACAGTGTTATTTACAAACGAAGCAGGTTTCCACAACATAGGCAATGTATATCGCCGCAACAGGAATTACTGGAGCACTATAAACCAACATTGAATTCCAGAGGTGGCCTTACAAGTCCGATAGGGTTTCAACGTTTGGGGTAGGCCGCGCCGTGGCTGAGTGGTTAGACCACTCCGGTTCTCCGGTTTTCCCCGCCATCGCATTCCACCGGAGCTCCATCATCTTCCATATATCACCAGTGTCATCACCTGCGGTGCCATGGCAGTAAAAGCAGGCGTTAAACACTATAAAAAGAACAACAACAAACAAAAAAAAACAAAAAACGTTTGGGTTGGTATATTCGGTGATTATCTAAAAGGTCTGCATCTTTATGATGACCAGCTCACTGGGAATTGCTATATCCACCATCTAAAACACCAACTGTCCACTCTACAGGATGAAGAACCGTTGGAGAACCGACTATACGGTACTAACATGTTGAGGCGCCAGCTCATTCGGCTTATCTCGATACCACCTATGCTGAGCGATGAATCGGCCGTGTTCACCAGATATAACCCCATTACATTGCTTTTTATGGGGTTATCTTAAAGATATTTTGCACTAGGAGCGGCCAATTACCCCTCAACAGCTCCGGGAATGCATTATCTTAGTACATCGGCCATTTTGCGCCGGTTTGGCATGTCATAAGAAACAAATAAAACATTACATAAAGATAAACAAAAATAAAAAGCAAATTCTCGTCTGCTAATAAAAAAATCGAGGAAGAAATAACTTCTAATTAAAAAAATTAAAGACAATAAAATAAGTGCCAATCTTACCTCATAAAAATTGTTTATGCTAATGCACGTAAATGCACTACTTTGAGAATCAGAGAAGTTCACAACGATCATAATATGGGTTGCAGCGTAACGTATTTGGTGTGTACGGACTGCATTTTGTAAACTCTCAGAAAAATGTATTGGCTCTCTTATGAATGAAAGGATACTTTAAATAGTACAATATTATTTAGTGATGCTTTATGTTTTAAAGTTATAATTATGCATTTATTTAAAATGTTCATAAAGCATATTCTAACAAGTAACAATGTGTGATTTAATGATATTCACATAATTAAACTAATTAATTGAAACGAAACTTTCATGCCTAACTATCAGTTCTGGTTAAATTTACTAAACACAAAATTATCTTCAAGTGGCATAAAAGTACCTGGGACCTTCCGCAACGAAGGCCAACGCGCACACTGCACTACGAGAACAAGTCACATCTCTCATGCGGTGTGAAGCAGTCATTTCAGGCGAAATTGATACGACGCGATGTAGTGGACAGTGTTTCCGGCATAGCCCGGAAAACGCCGAGACTGCATAGATTTCAATCCGCGGGCTGAGAAGACTCACCCGGTATATATCAGTCTGACATTGTGCCTTCTGACATTTAACTTTCAGGAGGCGAAATTATATAAAATGTAATTGCTCTAACTTCCCGCTATTTTGTTTCCTTTTTAAAGATATTTACATTTATGAGGCATTCATAGAAAGAGATACATGTTTTCAGTTTTGTGGTATCGTCAATAGAATATGAGAAAATAATTGCTGAACTTTGTAGAGGGTGAGGTTTTCGCTCCCCAGTATAAAATCATCCACATTGAGTTACGGTCACAGCAGATTGTCTAGATATCCGTGGCTGTACCCAGGCACGGCCGTGAGCTATGTCGAATTCTGTGTGAAGTACGATAGAAACAGAGTGTCCGAGAGCTGCCGAAGCTATAGGGGAGTGAGGCAGGGTTGTATTTTATCTCCCTTGCTATTTAATCTCTTTGTGGATGATATTACTGATACAATGATAGCAGAGAATATCCAAGCACCAGTAGTAGCGGATTTGCGGATCCCAACACTTTTATACGCAGACGATTTAGTATTGTGCTCTACGACAGTAAACGCATTGCAACGAGGACTGGACAAACTTAAGAATTATTGTGATGAATGGCTACTTACAGTTAATGTGAATAAGACTAAGGCAATGGCTTTCAAAAAGGGTTGTGTTTATAGCAGGGAGGAGACTTGGACATATGCAGGACAGATAATGGACAGTGTTAAATCTTTTGTGTACTTAGGACTCACATTCACAATGAACGGAAAATGGACAAAACACATTGACATTACGAAACACAAGGCAAGGGTGAAAGCGACGGAAGCTCTCCGGATACGCTACAGAATACCGAATATATCCATAACCTTAATGGAAACTGTATACGGAGCGACAGTTAGATCCACGATGACATACGGAGGAGAAATATGGGGGTGGGAACAAACAGGGAATCTGGATCAAGTGAGGACCCAATTTTTGAAAGGAATTCTGGGTGTAGGGAGGGGTACGGCAAACTGCGGAATAATGAGGGAATTCGGGGCACATAGTGAAACGATAGAGTGCAAAATCAGAGCAGTTAAATATTGGCTGAGAATCGTTCACAGAAACCAATCTCTAATTAGGGCAGTCTGCTACCGTGAACAGTTGCGAATGGAAGGTAATTCGACGTGGGCATCAAAATTAAAGAAAGGGTTGGAAACCATTGGGATGGGAGACATTTGGATGGCGGGGTAGGAAAACAGGCGAAGTATTTGGAGAAAAATTAAGAACCGCCTCTGTGATATTGACAGACAGCAAATAATTGCGCAATGCACAGAGGTGTCATTAGAAGTACAGTCTGGGCTGAAATCGGAGTGGGGTATGGAGCAATACATCAAAACAGGTACCAAACTCATTAGAGAGGGACTCGCGTGGATTAGACTAGGAGGAAGGAGGAGCACGAAAATTTCTGACGAGAATGGTACGAGAATCTGTCCCATTTGCGAGGAGGAAGAGTCGTGGACTCACATCTTGGCAAGATGTAGGGGTACGGAGGAATGGCGGGAAAAATATTTGCCGCGATTTTTTATCACTGCGAATGTAGGGCTAGAAGCATGTTGGACGCTACTGGCAGGCATGGAAAACATGGACGGGCTAGGTAAATTTATACTTAAGGCAAGACAGCTGAGATCTGAGGTGACTGCCAATAGAGAAGGGGGGGATAAGATCAACTAAACAAAAGTGACTACATTGTTCTACATACATATATATTATGTCATACTTAGGTCACTGTTGTGCTATGGTTTTATGTATGTTGTATATATTATGTGTATATATGTCTTTTAAGTGTAATTTTCTATTATAAGAGGGTGCATTTATGAAGGTGTATTCTGTGCCGTAAATTTAAATTGCTATATTTGAATATCTTTGTATTTTTATTTTCGGGTTCACTCTTAATTCTTTATTGTTGTTTAATAATACTTTGGACTGTGTATTTCCTTTGTCTTTTTATTTTCGTGTTTACTCTTTTAATTCTTTGTTGTTGTTGTTGTTTTAATATTGCTTGCAATGTGTATTACAAAAGCACGTACGGTCTGTGGACCCGTGCGATTGTTGAAATTCTATGTATGATATTGCTATGTCAATAAATATACTTATTCATTCATTCATTCAAATGCTGTAGTTAGTGTCAGTGAATAATCCAAGGGAATAAGTAATACTAATTTAGAGTAAAAATAAAAATATAAGCAAACTTAATTTACCTGTAGATGAATAATTAAGAATATTACGACATAATATACTACATAAGACACTACATAATTATTAATTTATAGGTTTTAACAGTTCGAGGTAGAAGTTTTTTGAAAACCTTTATAGTCCACATAAAAGAGGTACAACAAAGGAATTGAGATAAGTAGCTCCATGTATACTTGATTGCTTTCCATTCCGAAAAGGAGGTTCAAATTTGCAAAACATGCAGGCTAAAGGCGTAGAAAGATCCGGGTTCCTCAAGCCTAGTATACTATTCCCTAATTTTCCTTCTATTTTTGAGGGACTAAGTAATAAGACCATTTCTGATAAAAATTTATCTCGATTAGCATGATGTATATAAAAGAATAAACTTTTTTAAGAATAGTTTGTTTGTGGAACAGTTATAGAAAGCCATGTGAATGTAACATAACATTTTTTTTAATTGCCTCACTGATAATTATCCCAATATATACCCAAGGTCGCGGGTTCAAACCCGGCGGAGGACGATGGATTTTTTCAGGTGTAAAAATCCTTAGCATGGCTTCCTTCGGAAGCGAAGTAAAGCCGTTGGTCCCGTGACGTAGATTTACGGCACGTAAAAGAACATCAAGACTGATAGAGAGGCCTCTGAGCAAAATTAAGCGGTCTTTCACGCCCAATATAGAATGGGACGCTGAGAACCACAGCAGTTAAAGAACGTCCATAAATAACACGCCATTTACATTTAATGATAATTGCATGCATAGATAATCATAAAAGTATCACAATATTTATTTTATGCTTTGGAGTTTACAGATATTCTTATTTTCCTTTTCGGGAGGCAATAGACTGTTAGCAGCATACTCAGCGAGACTGGCCATGTCCTTTTTCTTTTAGGCTGGAGGGTGCGCACATTAACTTGTTTTATCTTTGAGATATCGCAGTTCGATTACTTAGAGCGATAACTCTAATACAACATGGCTCGACTGGCATCGAACCAATGTCAGACGATGACAAGTTCCCAAGCAATTACATGGTCGTGCAGTCACGATCCTAACGGTATGCGAGGGCAATGGAATCATATGCCAGGTAGCTCCACAGTTTATAGATTATAGTTTAGCCTGAGAAGGCTTGAAGCAAGGCCTTCAGTTTACATGCTAAAAGAAGTGATAGACTCTCACGGTTCGAATTCGTTATAAAAGCAATAAGATGCAAATGAAGCACTATGCAACACCAAACGCAGTGGCAAAACAAATTTGTGTCCAACCCCATTTTACTTAAAACATAAATCGACTCTAGCAAAACACGAGAGTCGATTTATGTCATCTTTCCAAGGCATTTCCCAATACACAAAACACCATATGGAATTAAACAGGAGAGTAAAGTGCATGCGGACAATTTGTAGTAGTTTTGCTATTCATTTCTCAGTTTTAATATGTTCAACTTGCACGTAAAGAAAAAAAAAAAAAAATAATCTGATGTGTTCAGTTTACGTAACTTTCTCTACAGCTCTGTAACAAATTATTGTTATAAATCTTATTCTTCCATCTACAACATACTAATCGAGATAAACATTAGCAGCAATTGACCTTATTATTTGGTCCCCTATAAGTAGAAGGGAAAAAATCTAATGTGTTTCATTCACATGATGTCCTCTAGCTGTTCGGCGAACAAACCTCTTATTCAAAGATTCATCTGTTATCTACATCATACTAATCAGGATAAACATAAGCAGAATTAGTCTAATTACTATCTCCTGGCAAGTAGAAGAAAGTAAGGAAAATACACAGGCTAAAGCTATAAAGCTATAATCTCGTCCTTTAAAAGTCTCCTTCCTTCCAATCTCCTTTCTTTCCAGGAGTAAACAAATGAGAAACGAGAAGAAAGATGTGTTTCCGTTTGAGAAAGGTTTAAACGGACAAAATTTAAACCAATAATACGAATATCTCGAAAAACTTAACTTAAAAAAAAACCGGATGTGTTCTATTCACATGACTTTCTCTATATCTCTGTAACAAATTATTGTTAATAAGCTTATTTTTATTTATTTCATGCTAATCGAGAAAAATTTGCAGAAATAGTATTATTTCGTGCTTTATTGTAAGTAGAAGCGAAATAAGGGAGTACCATAGGTTAAAGTGAAAGCCAAAAGCTGGTTGCTATGTGACTGATATTCCTTTATTTGTATGGACAGGAGTTGACAAATTCCTGTATGAGAAAAGTATAAGTTTTTCAAAGCTGAAACCAAGAAACAGGAATATCTCAAAAACGAACAACTCCACGAAAAAATGTATATAACATAAATTGTGTGTTTTAACGTGCTCTACATTTTTTGTGTGTTAAGTTTTTGTCCATCTCTTACGGTTTAGTAGTTATGCAAAATTTATCCAGAATAATGTAGTCTTCAGAGGCTATTCCCAGAACATTCAAAATATACATTTTATTTGTCAGGTAAATATCTTTTATATATGATATTTGAATCAAAATCGTTAGAGCCATTTTTTAGAAAATCAAAATTTTCGAAAAACGTTCCATGTAAAGGGTAGTTTGGAGTGGGGGAATTTTTCTCAAAATCTTCGTGTCGCATCCCTGGAAGATACTAAACCTAAATACCAAGTTTGGTATTTTACCGACTTTTCGTTTTTGAATTATCGTGTTCACAGACACACGGACACACGGACACGGACACACGGACACACGGACACACACACACACACACACACACACACACACACACAGGGACCTTTTTCTGAAAATACTTTTTTTGGATACGGGGGACCCTAAAACATATATTTCCGGTGAAATCTCGGTATCGAATGTTTTGGTGGAGTGCAATCCTTCTCTATACACTATGTACATAGTACGTATAGAGAAAGTAAAAAAGTACCTATATAAATAAATTGTGTGTTTTAATGATACCTAATGTTTTTGTGTAGTAAGTTTTTGTATTACTCTTACGATAAGGTATATCTCGGAAATAGTATTCTGCACACAAAAATACATTTCACATAAATTGTGAGTTTTAATTTGCCTGTCTCTTACGGCTTGCCAGTTATGCAAAAGTAATCAAGAATGAAGAGGGTTTTAGAGACTATTCACATTAAATTCAAGATATAAATTTTATTTTCTTAAAAATTCGGCTTTTTTCAAATAAAGGCTGCTTTAGTCAAGTCCTACCTTACGAAGTATTCAAATAACAATTACAGACATAAGAAAGTAATTTCTGCTAACATATATATATATATATATATATATAAATAAATAAATAAATTTTTACGTCATTTCTTAAGCACGTAGTTGAATTTATGAATAAAGTATATAAGATTACAACTGAAATCCATAGAAAAATACATTTTATTTTTTTAACATTTAGCAAGAGTAAACGTTGTAAAAATTTTGTAATTTTGTAATTTGTAAAGCAACTTTTTTATCACGTTGTCACCTTTTTACGTAATAAATGTTTTTTTTTATCTGAAATTTTCTGCAAAAAAAACAAACAAAAAAACTTGGAGTGTTTCGAAATGCAAATAACTTAGAATATTTTTATATGTACAGATTCGTATTGTTATTAGTACTAGTATTATTATTACAATAATTCAGACTCTCAAATCGGCAGTCTCCCTAAGTAATCAACGTTCATTTCTCCGTTGCAAGCTGTTCTAATTTCTGTACGAAATGTGTATTCTACATTAAGTTCTTTGATCGGTTTTATGCAGACGGAAAGTTAAAAGCACAAGTACAGCAAGCATATTTGTCTTGTTGGATCGCTATTCCCACGTCAAGGTCTGTGAAATGAAATCAATTTATTACCACTTTACACACTCCAGCCCTTTGTCCCCTTCTGATTTAATCGTGAAGTGAGATCCACACGGCGCCCAGCTTGACTGTTCTCGCCTGTGGGTCGTAGATGTGTGAGGGGGGAAATAAGCTGCGTCCTGTGCCAGAGAAAAATAACTGTCTAGTACGGTTGGTAAAAAAGTAACTACCAGCACAAAGGAGCACAGAGTCTTTTGAGACGGAGCAAAGGGCAAAGGTTGAGAAACTGTTTGCTTATGCCTAGGTCGGGTACGTGTGTTCCCCTTCCACCGTCTCAAAAGACTGTAAACAAAGAATATAACATTTCTGTTCTTAAACGTCAAGATACTAGGGACGTTCAATGTCCTTAAAAGCGCCAAGAAATTACACTCGTAGCACACCCAAAAAATGTATTTCATAACCGTCATCTCTTACTAGAGGACAGTTTCAGCTATATCCATCATATGGTTTCGTTGCCATAGGCGATTTAAACAACAATCTTGTGTTTCTTTAAAAATATGCAAAATCAAACGAGTACTTCTATTTAAAAGACCTAGTACAAAAGAGATAACTACCGGGATGGATGAAGCTCATGACACGTCTACAACAACTCATAATTGGATAAGTGAATTTAAACGTGGCCATATATCCACAAATGATGAACATCGTTCTGATATCCAGTAGAAGTAACTTCCTCCGAAATAATTGATAAAAGCAAGGATATGGTTTTGAGTGAACGACGAATCAAAATTCACTAAATAGTGAAGGCCACAGGCATATCACACGGCACAGTTTCTCAATTTTGCACAAAAAATTAGGTCTGACAAAAGTCTCGACAGGACGTGTGCCGAGTTTGCTCTCAATGGAGAATAAAAGCAATCCTGTTATTGATTCAGAAGCTAGCTTGGCACTTTTCCGTCTCAATACCGACCAATTTCTGCGGCGATACATAACTGAGGAAGAAACATGGATATACTACTACACTCTAGAGACAAAAGTACAGTCGAAATAGTGAGTTTTTAAAGGCTAACTGGCTGCGAATTAAGCAAAGGTGTGAAATGTGCAGACATGGTCATGATCTCGTTTTTTGGTGGGGGATTCACGAGGAATCATCTACATTGATTACTAGCAGAAAGGAAGAACGATAAATAGAGAATAAAATGCATCGTTATAACACCCGTTGAACGCAGAAATCAAGAAAAAACGCATTCATCTGGCAAAGAAAAAATTATTTTCCATCAAGAAAATGCAAGGGCGCACATCTGCACAGTTTCGATGGTGGAAGTTTTAGAAGTAAGGTTCGAATACTACAACATCCACCGTAATAAGCAGATTTGGCCCCCAGTGACTTTTTTATTTCCAAACTTCAAAAAGTGGCTCATGTCTACCGAAGAGGTCATCTCTCAAACAGTTACCTATTTTGAGGACCTTCCGAAATCCCACTTTTTGGAGGCTTAAGACAGTTGGAAAAACGCTGGTGTAAATGAATCGAGCTAAAAGGAAACAATGTTGAGAAATAAAAATAAAAGTGCCAAAAATAATTTGTTTTTCTATCTTTTTCTACGAACTTATTGAACGCTCCTCGTAAATGAAAGATCAATTCTATGCACACTGAGAAACTTATTTTCAAAATATTTGTCAACTTAGCTGAACATTTAATGAGAAACTCAGAACAAGTAAACATTAAATTGCTTAAAAAATTGCATCTCAATTCCGTTGTTATTTCTTTATTAAAATAAATGCTATGCCGATGCAATACAATACTAAGTGAAATTTTAAAATTAAATTTTCATTTCAATGCCGTTATCATTTTATATGAGCACAGCGCTCAAAATTCCACACAGATAACTTTTCATAACCAGTCTTAGTTCAAGAACAAATATTATTTCTTATACGACGTATTATATAATTTTATACCTTGCAACTTATTGGATATCATGGTTTTGCATTTCTAGTTTTCATAATATAAAATAAAAAATCTAATACATTCCATTCACACTACTTTCTTTAACTGTTCTACAAACAATGTTTATAATAGTTTGTTCTTCTACCTACGAGGGCCAACCAGAAAGTGATAGACGATTTGGCGTAACTAAATGATAATGAAAGTTATCAACACAAAACTTAATGTGCAAAGTTAGAGTACCTTAATCTATTTTTCCAACGTGATCGTCATTATTATCAAGGCAAGTATTGTCACGTGGTACCGGTTTTTCAACGCAGATGTACTCTTTCACCGCTCAAGACCTGAGCCAAACTGTCACTACCGCTTTGAGGTCTTCATAGCTGGGAAATCTTTTCCATTCAAAAATTCATGTACGGTGTCCAAAATGAAACACCGGTTTTTCTGAATTTGTTTATCAACATTTACTTTCAACTCCTCCATAACGATGGATGAAGTTCCACTCTTGTCGTTTTCTTACATACTGGTTCATCCTTGATTACACGTAAATCATGCTCTATTTCCTCACTGAAGACCGTTCATTGCGTTATCACTATACACTTGCGTTATCACTGCACACTTGCGTTATTTGATTATAAAATTCGATTGGTCGAATATTTTATGCATTCCAAAAAACGAATAAGTTCTTTGGCGGTAGAAAAGCACAATATCGGTATTGAAAACTGCTACCACGTAACAGAATGGAGATTGCGTTGACAAAAAGAGTAAGATACTGTAACTTTGTAAATAAAGTTTTGTGTTGATAACTTTCGTTATTATTTATTTATGCCAAATCATCTGTCACTTTTTGGATAACCGTCGTACTCCTTGCCAATCAAGATAAACGTTAACAGAAATAGTTGTATTACTTAGCTAGACGTAAATATAAAGAAGATGATGGAGTATACTAGCCAAAAGGATAGCCAAATCTTTAAAAAACTGGTTGCTATGGGATTGAAATTGAATTTCGGTTCTCTTTTCTTGGCCAAAAGTAAACAAAATAGACAAAGAAGTACAAGAACAAGAAATAGAGAAAGAAAAAGGAAGACGGGTTCCTGTTTGAGAAAAGTATCTCGAATATTTTGGAAATGGTTAACTCTACAACAAAAATGTACAGGACATACATTGTGCTTTTTTACGAGATCTTCATTTTTGTGTAGTAAGTTTTTGTATATCTCATATATTTACAGTTATACACAAATCATTCAGAATGAATAGGACTTCTGAGGCTATTCTCAGGAGATTCAAGATATATATAGTCTGTATTATGTATTTTATTCAATAGCATGAAAATAATAATTCTGGAAACATTTTCCAAGTAAAGAGTAGTTTGGGGTGGGTGGATTTTCTTGAAAATATTTGTGCGGTATCCTTAGCAGATGCTGAACATAAATCTAAAATGTTGTATTGAACCGATTTTTCGTTTTTCAGTGATACTGTTCACAGTCACACGGACAAACACGCATACGGATACACATACTATACACGAACCTTTTCTAAAATTCTTATGCGTTACATTCACATGAATTACACTACCTACTCTGTAACATATTATTCTTTCAAAAGCATATTCTTCTTTCTACTTTATGTGAATTAAGATAAACATTAACAGAAATGGTTTTATTACTTAGTTCCTTCCAAGTAAAAAGGAAATAAGGATATACACTATGCTTAAGTGATAGAACAAATCTTGTAAAAGTCGGCGACTATGTTATGGAACTTAAATTTATTGCTCGTAAAATGACCAGGGTCAAAAAGGTGAATAATAACTCCCCATTTGAGCAAACATCTTAAGTATTGAAAATTTTAAAAACTATAACAAGCAATATCTCGATAATGATTAGCTCTAAAAAATTATAAATATATTTTGACGAGATCTGCATTTTTGTGCTTACGTTTCGTCTATCTCTTTCGGTTTACCAGTTCTGAAAAAACAATTCAGAATGAATAGGGCTTCTCGACAAATTCAGGATGTGCATTTTACTTGCCATTTAAATATCTTTAATGTATGGTATTTGTATAAAAATGGTTAGAAACATTTTGAGAAAACTGAAAATTTCCAAAAATCTTACATAGTTTGGTTGAGAGGATTTCATTGAAAATCTTCATATCGCATCCTTGGAAGATACTAAACCTAAAAACCAAGTTTAGTATTAAACAGACTTTTCGTTCTTGAGTTATACTGTCCACAGACGCATATACACACACACATATACACACACACCCATATATATATATGCACACAACACACATAGAGCTGTTCTGGATTTAGGGATCCCCAAAACTAGTATTTCGGGTGAATCTCGGTCTTGATATTTAGGTGGAATACAATACGTTCTTTATATACCATGTATCTGCATAATAGGTACTTAGTAGGGAAAGTTAAAATTCATTTGTAATCATGGAGTTACAATTTAAAGATCTGATAATCAAAATGTTGCACGTTTTCCCGATATTATATATATAATATATTATATAATATATATCTTGCTTTACTTCAGCAAGATAAGAAATATGAATAAGGATTTTCCATTTGAGAAAATTATACGTAATGAAAAATATATGCTTATAACAAGCAATAACTCGAAAATAGTAGCTCAAAAAAAAAAAAGTTTTGTGCATCTACATTTTTTGTATCATACGTCTTTGTTCATCTTTCACAATTTACCAGTTGTGCAAAAGGCGTTCAGAACGAAGAGGGTTTTAGAGGCTATTTCCAGGAAATTCAAAATATGTATTTTATTTCTCATCAAATATCTTCAATGCGTGGTATTTTTGATAAAAAAAATAGAAAATTTAGGGTGTGAGTTTTACGGCGAGGGAATTTTTCTGAAAATTGCATGTCACATCCTTGGAAAACGCTGCACTTAAGTGTCAAGTTTGATATTTAACCGACTTTTCGTTTTTGATTATGCTGTTCGCAGTCACACGCATCGTGAAACACACACGAAACGTTTTCTAAAAATGTTTTTTTTTAAATTCAGGGGATCCTAAAACATGTATTTACAGTACTATTAGCATCAAATTTTTGGGTGGAATGCAATACCTTCACCACCAATGTAATATGTATATGAAAAGGAGAAAGTAATAGCTATTCTAAAAATGGTCTGTGTGTATGTGTGTGTGTGTGTCTTTGAACAACGTAAATAAAAAATGAAACGTCCCGTTATAAGCGAACTTAGTAGGAGTATAACAATTCAGCATTTTCCAAGGAGGCGATAAGAAATATTCTGCCCCAAACTACATTTTACATGTAACATTATGGCTTTCTAATACTGCTTTTGAATATTTTGAAGAAAGCATCATATATTTAAGGTATTTATATGACTAAATACCTTGAATTTTCTGGTAACACCTTGCGAAGTCCTCACCATTCGATATGAAATTCATATGATTTTTTATAAATATAATCCTTATGAGATTGACTGAAAGTTACTATATAAAATTGGAGATCTCTTTAAAATCCACAATTTATTTCAAGTAATTGTTATGGTGTAAGCCAGTTTAAAAATATTCGTTATTATCTGTTTGAGATTTACGTTACATACTACATCATTTTTAAATTAAGTTTTATTTCCAGCGATGTCATAGAAAGAGTACGGAATTTTAGCTTCTGCTTCACTGTCGCTTTAGTTTTCTACCTTGTCTTGCATCCAGAACACATTAATACAAGTGTTTCTGAAAGCATTTACCTGAATTTCCATGAAAAAGAAAAAAAGTGGTGTGACACATTATTCACATCTATATCCTATACTGTTTGTTTATTGTTACAGGAACTATTCTTACAAAGTCTTGTTTTCTCTATCCTTAATTTTAATCGAGATGAACTTTTGCACAAATGGCTACATTACACAGTTCGTTTTAATTACAAAGGTAATAGTGAATGGCGATAGTCAATTATTTAAAAACTGGACTCTACATGCTGCTTTAAATCATCACATACTGTTTCCATTGAATCGCGAGAAGCAGCTGAAAAACGACAGGACCTTAAAATAATGACTTTAAAAGAATGAATTAAACAATTGAAAGCACAAATTCCATAAGTCACGTTTTTATTAAAAGTTAGTTTAATATGAAACTTGGTTGGCTTAGTTTGCTCTAAATAATATCCCATAAGTTAAAACGTAATTACCAGAGTTAGGAAGTTGGTACCAATTTCCTTAGTAGAAGCGGCCAGACTTAGTAATACCATGCGGCACTACTTTTGGGAGCAAAGGTCAACGCAGAGTGCAACCCATTACTGCAAAACAGGTATCACTGCAAAGCAGTGCACGTCGCTAGGAAGGAATACGTTCAAATAGCATATTTTTTATGCTTCAAATGTGAGCAAAATTAATTTTTTTTACAACCATAGTAAGTTTTCTAGTAGTGTAAGTATTAATGTACTTATTTAGAAACCCATGGCAGTTCTCGAACACAAACTGTAAAACGTCTTGTAACGGAAGAACTTTGCAGAAGTATATTATTGATTGCAAATATATTCAAAGAGGTAACTTACAACTATCACACTGTTACAGACCAGAGGAGAACTGAGTCTGTGCGGCATGTAGAAGAATTATCAAGACGGATCTACCAATCCACGACCATCCTACCTGAATTAAAGATGAAAATGAAAACTGTAATTGAAAAGAATGCGGGGTTCAGTGTGATGTACTGCATGTAAGCTTCCCTTTAAATACCAATAAATGCTATATGCTTGGTGATACTGATACGGAACCGATAGAATATGCCAATATACCCCAATCACATTGCAAATTGGAACGAACTTTTTCGCATTATACATTTTGTCTTTCGGAACATAGAATGAGGTTTTCATTTAAAACACTTCAGTAATGCAGCTGTAGATGAGAAAATATTTAGTTTAATTCCTGTTTTCGTTTTTACCTAGTAAGAATCTAAAGATATTAAAGAAAACAATTGTATTATTTGGATGTTATTTTACATTCAAACAGAAAGTATTACAACCCGTGTTATAATTGCTTGCGTGTTTTCACAATGTACACATATAAAGCTGGAAATTAGTTAAGAGTCATCCTTATAGATGTAATAATTTATATGTTTTAAATAACTAATGATTTAAATAACTGTGCGTTTACGAATGTTTCATAAGTCATTTTCGTTTCTGGAAACAGTACTGTTTACTTGACAACAGGTTTGTTTACCTTTCCACTGTGCGTTCTTATCAATGGCTTGTTTTGATGCGGTGAGACGGTCCGTCGCAACCTATATTCGGAACGGCGAACAGTACGAACTTCCTAGCCCTGGTAATTACAATGGAATATGAAATATGTTGAAATCAGATTTTGTTTAAAAATATTATATGACATTACGCTTTAAACGAAGGAGTCCTAAATTTTATAAATGTACATGTATGTCAACTAAAAGTTATTACACCTGAAGATTAGAAAGTGTCTTTCAAGTGACAGCTTTCAAAGTATTTTCATTATTTGGAATAAACCCAGGAGTGGTTTGTACTAGAGAATTTATTAATGGTATCGTATCACCAGATTACAACTGTGTACTCTTACAAAAACGCCATATCCATTAGAATCTAAACCAATCTAAAGTAAAAACTTGGATGACATTAACAATCCCAAGTACTGCCTACGACAGAACAAAAATATTACAGCATTTTATAAGACGCTTTTTGGTTGGCCCATAACAAAAATAGATGATGTGAAAATGGACAAAAGCATTTTTTTCTTGCAGCAAACTTTCTCAACATCTTCTCCGATGTATAGAATAGCGTTGAGAATACATCACACTATTTAATATTTATGTACATAATAAACAAAAATCATGTATAACTTAAAATTGTAAAAGTTGGCATTTTTTGTTATGTAAATGCCTTTAATATATAACATCTTCATTAAAACCATTAAAGCCATTTTTGAGAAAATAAAAATTTTGAAAGTAAAGCATAGTTGGGAGGGAGGGGCTTATTTAAAATCTTTCTGTCATATCTTTGGAAGATAGTAAACATAAATACCAATTTTTGTGTTTGAATTACCCTGTACGCAGAGACACACACAGAGCACAGATAGGCACAAATGGATTCATTTCTTAAAATGTTTTATTTAGGAAATTTCAAAATATGTATTTGCGATGAATTTTCTGTACCAAATTTTGGGGTGAGGAATCAATATTCCCCCTAATCAATATACTTAGGAAGCGAATACAAATCATACGTGATGCATGCCCATTACATTCTCTATCCTCTATCCGTTATTAGTGAATTAGTGGACTTATTACTAGATAAATAATTCTTATGGAGGTTTACTTCATTTTGAGATAACTCTTTGCAGAAATTTCGCTATGGATAAATGGAATAGCGATAAACTATGAAAAACTGGACGCTACGCACTGGCCTTAAAATTCCATGTGATTTTCATATGCAACCGAGACACAATTCAATATCAAGTCACTTTAAAATAGTGTTGGACAAACTTTTTAATTAGAGGACCAAATAAAATAAAAAATTATCTAGGCGGTCCGAAAAAAATTGAACGAAACTATTTTTATAAGTGATAAACTATATTTTTTTAATTTTACATCACACACAGCTTATATTACATACTTAAATAACAAAACACTTGGGAAAACATTTACAAAGACTGATTATTCTTTAGAAAGGTATGAAAGCGTATGTGACAGATGAAACTGTGATTGAGCTTCTAAAAGTGGTTCATAATCTGGTAGAAACTGGGATGAGCTGATTCGCAATAGTGAAGCTAAATGGTGCCCAGTCAATCGTTTCTAACGCTGTTTTTGCGAAGCTCCATAGAAGAAAACACCTGTTCACAGATGAAGGAAGATGTAAACATCGCAATTATTTTCTGAGCGTGAGATTTCATATCAGGGCCTTGTAGAACTCAATTTGAGAAATCAGTTTCTAACGCTATTTTTGTGAAGCTCCTTAGTACAAAAAACCTGTTCACAGACGAAGAAAAATGCAAACCTCACAATTATCTTCTGAGCGTGAGATTTCAGATTTAGGAAACTTGATTTTGACAGGGTCCTGTAGAACTCAATTTGAGAAACCTCAAGAAATAGTTGCTTCAATTCAGTGTTACATTGCAACTCAATCAGTTCGAGCTGCAATTCTGGTTTGACTGATTCACAATTCCACATTAAATGGCATGAAATTCATTCCCTTTGATATAAATGTCCAGGTCCTTCGATAACTTTGAAGTCCGGGAATCTTCGTTCAAATTCTTCATGAAGACATTTCACGCTTTTCTCATAGCTGTTAAGTTTGTCTTCCCTGACTGTAATAGTTTTTAATCTTGGAAAATGAGTGGAGTATTTCTTGACTAGTTGTTAGGAAAATAGATTCAATCTTATTTTGAAACCCCTAATATGACCCAGAATATCAAGGATTAATTGATTTCTTCCCTGGAGCTTAAAGTTCAATTTATTGACGTGACTAAGAAGATCTGTAAAAAATGCAAAGTAAGAACGCCATATAGCTTTCAAATGTTCACACTCGTCCGTTTCTTTTTCTTCCCTGAAAGAGATTATTTCGTCTTTTAGAGCTAAAACTCATTCGAAAACCCGTCCTGCACTAAGCCACCTTACTTTAGTGTAATGAAGTGTAGAATATTCAGATTATACTAAGTCAAGAAACTCTCGATATTGTCTATGGTTGAGTACTCATGAAGGAATGCTATTAACGTGCTTAATAACAACATCAAGCACATATTTCATGTCTATAGCAGATTTACACAGAATTTCTTGTCTTGCGACACAATGAAAAAACGCAACTTTGTGCGCAGGAAATGATTCGTTAAATATGCCTGCAAACCATATTTCCTACCTGTCATATTCGGTGCTCCATTAGAGTAATGCCACAAATATTGGTCAAAGGTAATGTTATATACACTTTTTTTGGAGAATTAACGTTTTTGAGATATTCTGGATTATTGGTTTCAATATTAAGTACTTAAACTTTTCTCAAACGGGAAGATATCTTTCTTCTCCTTTCTCATTTGTTTACTCCTGGCTATCAAAGGAAATGGAATTTCAATTTTTACATAGCGACTGGCTTTTAAAGAACTTGACTATCGCTTTAACCTGCGCATTCTTTTATTTTCGTTCTACTTACAAGCAAGCAAGTAATAAGACTAATTCTGCTTGTGTTTATCTTGATTAGTATGGTATAGATAAAATATTAATCTTTTGAATAAAAGAGTCGTTTGCGGAACATCTAGAGAAAATCATGTGAATGGAACACATCAGATTTTTGTGGTGTTTAACGCCCGCTTTTACTACATAGGAACCGCAGGCGATAACACTAATGAAACACGGAATGAATATGTGGAGATCCAATTAAATACGAAGGCGGGGGAAACCGGAAAACCCGGAGAAAGGGTACCCTGCACCGCTTTATCATCATAAATCCCACATGCGGTCACCTGGGATTGAAACCGGTGAGAGGCGAGTGCTTGAACCACTCGGCCACGGCGCGGCACGTGTGTATGTGTGTGTGTGTGTGTGTTTTTCTGTAGAATAAATCAAAAAGGAATAATCGGTTTAGTATCTTCCAAGGACGCGACTTCCCAAACTACCATTTACGTGGAATATTTTTCAAAAGTTTTGATTTTCTGAAAAATAGCACTATCGATTTTGATTAAAGCTGCTTAAGTAGTTAAGAAAGGGATCCTGGTGCAGGGGCAAGTGAGCATATATGGGAAATTTAGCAATGGACCCGGTTATAGTATACTAGGTAAACCAGGGTGGAGGGCGTCTGGATGATTATATCGGACCGCTGTATGTAGGAAGTTCCTTCGTTCAACAAGGTAACTTTTTGGGTAGTCTATTCAGAATTGTTAAGCCCATCTTCCTATCCGGTGGAAAATTGTGGTGCAGGGAAGCCCTCACCATGGGTGCAAGCATCATGACCGATATTGCTGCAAAACATGTAGGTATTCAAAATCAAAGATATCGTGGCAAGACGAGTCTCAAAAAAGCACAAAAAAGGCGGGTAAGTTGCAGCTAAGAAAGGGCAAGAGAAAGAAATCAACTTCAAAAAGAATTTTAAAGCCAAAAAAGCTAGAGACGTTTTCGGTTGGATACCTCCTGCGGCGCGGTTTTATCAGCACATGTACTCTGGGTGATAGAGAGATAGCACTATGATTGCCTGTACAAAATTCGAATTTGACATATTTGCTAAAAAGACTAATTGAATAGGAAATTTTACTACACTAATGAAACCCGTCGCCCCTGTAAATCGAAGTGTATTGGGATTTGTTATTCCTGGAGATAAGGGACATTACGTAGATTTAAATGCTTATTTGATGGTGAAAGGAAAATTTGAGAAATCAGATGGTTCAAACTTAGCATCAACAGATATTAACAATTATTTGCACCCCTTGTTCAGTGAATTGAGTGTTTCAATAAGCGGAACATCCGTCTCTCCTTCCGAGGACCTTTATCACTATCGTAGTTATGTAGATACCCTATTAGCATAGATCAAGATGCAGCAAACAGTCATCTTACTAATGCCTTTTGGTACATAGACACAGCTCTCTATGATCTCTCCAGAGACACATTTCGAAAAACGGAACGTTGGAAGCCGGGATTCTAATCGTGGATGGAAGCAACGATAAGTAATCATGTTCGGTAGATTACGTGGAGATATTTTCAATATACCCCGTTTGCTACTACCGGGACTTACTTTTCAAATCAAATTAACTAAAGCGAGAAGACTCATTTTATATGATAAGTGGAAGGAGGCTTTGTCGTGGATTATATAGAGCTTAAAGGAAATGACAAAGAATTAATCATACAGAAATTGGCCATCGTACGGAAAGGGGTTGTTCAAACGTTTCATTTTCAAGGCCTTTGAATAAAAAATTGGTTGTTATTAATAAAGAAATATAATTGGACTGCATTTTAGCGATGACTACATTCCTTATCACATGCTAAAAACTGTACTAGAAGGAGTGCCTGGGCATATCTCTCTCTTTGCTTTTGATGAGAATAAACGTGAAGTTCTTTCTGCACTATGCGATAGAACGTTTATTAACTTAAAAGAAAGAATTTAATTGTCCAAGTCCAGAAAACCTCTACCATCAGATCCACTGTGGATTTCCTTGCCACAAATTCAGCAACACCCACTGTGCCTGCAAACATGTTCACGCCATATTTCATTGGTTAAAGTATCATCACCTTCAAAAACTTAACACCAGATGTCCTTCTGATAGCTCTAATCGACGCGCTGCTATGTTTCGTTTGTTTCAGCTATATAAAAGCAGAGGTATCCAGACATCCGATTACGTGTCGTCGCTATGACTTCCAGAGGTAAGCAAATCTAGATGTTGCGCCAACCGTCATCTGCCACTTCGGAGCCCGTGCTGCATCGCAGAATATACTTCCTCAAGAACCACTACTCCAGATATATCATTTTGAGTTTCTACAAGAGAAGAAATTATGAGGCACACGTGGAAATTGGTGGAGTAAGGCAGGGTAGAGTCATCCTCTCATCGTACTTCTTTACAACGCTGTTCAACCATCTACCTAAACTTGCCGAACATCTATCAGGGCCAGTACTACAGGTGCATCGAGGAACAGTTTCGCACACGAAGCACCAGTAGTCGTCGTGCAAGAATACAAAGCGAAAATTCACAAGTTGTGCTTTGTCTAGACGACATAAATTTTCTGTTGTGCAATGCAAATATATTTTAACATCAACTTGCAAAATTGGTGTCAGCCACAAACGATGAAAAAGACTATGTTAAGAACGCTTCAGACATTTAATGCTTTTGTATTGCCAAAATATACTGCTTCACCTTTCGTTGTCTACGATGTTATTTGTGACGAAATATACTCTACACTTGTATCCTATAAAGGTGAATAAATATTGATATCCGATTGTTATGTTCTTTTATTTTACCTATTCATACATTTGCACATCCTTATCCTATTCCGTGAGACATCATAGGTTATTCCCCTTTCCCATCCAAAATTTCGTCCGGGGCGCGGTCATGGCTCACCTCGGACCAATCAGGGGGAGGTGGCATATAAAATAAATAAATATCATAGGGAGAGAAGGAGGTGAGCTTTGGTAGAAGACGGATTGCCTTTGGACGCCATATTGATGACGTCACAAGTGACATGACACCCGTCAGTCAATCAGAGGCAATTCTCCCTATAGAACTGCTCTTACCACTAGCGTCCCCAAATGAAACTCCATTTCATTTAATTTTTTATCCATTTCTATAGTACATGGTACGTAGAGAAGGTATTGCACTGCACCCAACATTTCGAGACTTAGATTTCACCGAAAATATGCGGTCCCTTGAATCCAAGAAAAACATTTTTAGAAAAAGATCAGTTATGTATGTGTGTGTGTCCGTATGCATATGTTTGTGAATATGATAACGCAAACACCACATGTCGGTAAAATATCAAACTTGGTACTTTAGCTTAGTATCCTCCAAGGTTGCAACAAGAAGATTTTGAAGAATTCCCCCCTCCCCAAACCATCCTTTACATGAAAAAAATGTCGATATATTTGATTTTCTCAAAATTTACTCTAACACATCGGATTAAAATACGTATATTAAAGATATTTATATGATGCCTACATTTTACTCATGAATTTTCTGGTTTTAACCTCTGTAGACCTATTTATTGTGGATGAATTTTGCTGAATTTTGTATAACTGGTGTACCGTAAGAGATAGACGAAAACTTACTGCACAAAAAATGTAGATCTCGTTAAAGCATACAACCTATGTATAACGACTATAATGGAGCTAACCATTTTTAGATATTCTTTGATATTGGATTCAGTTTTAAAATACTTAAAACTTTTCACATAGGAGTATTTCTCAACTTTTCGTAATGCAAAGAAATGGATTTCAATAACATAGTAATCAGCTTTTAAAACATTTGACCGTTTTTTAAACTAATATGTTCCCTTATGTCCCTTCTACTTACAAGAAAGCAAGCAATAAGACGATTTCTGCTAATTTTTATCTCGATTAGCATGAAGTAAATAGAAGAATAGGTTTTTTAACAATAATTTGTTAGCGATATGTAGAAAAAGTCATGTGAATGGAACACGTAAGATTTTGCTATGATTTTCGTGAACTTTGACTCCTCTTGGAAACTATGGGGTGTAACACTACACAGGTGTGGGAAATGGTCTTCGTTAAAGAAAAATTCAGGCGTTCCAGCTTGGAATCGAGCCCACAAACCGGAACCTCTAAGTTGCGAACCGTGAAGGTATGGTTTCCATATTTATTTCGTTTCTACACTTATTTGTGTGGATATGTCTAAGCTAAGGCATATATTTTATTTTGTTCCGTGGTTCAAACATAAAACAGATATTCGGCTGATTTCCTTTCGGTAAAAGTTCTAGATATTTCAGACTGATCATAATGAACACAATCAGAATCTGGACCATGATGTTTGAAAGTGCTTCCAATATTGGAAATTGACTCCCCAAAACTCTTTAGTGAGCAAGTGCTGGACACTCACACAATAAATGGGTGGCTGTCTTATCTGCCTGTTGGCCGTCTAGAGGCAATATTCACTTCCTGCTCCCCCCCCCCATTGTGTGCAGTTGCCCTCTAAAGGAACAGTGATTTGTAAAGAGATCTGTTGCCCATTAGAGCGTTTGCTTGCTTCAGTTTAGCAGTTTTCGCGACACTTTTCTGCTCATTCTCATTGAGATCATGATTATGATTTTAATGGCGGAGATTATTTTGTTGGATTTCGTATTGAATATAGTGGCTATGACTTAGTATATGGTTTGCTCATTAGTAGTAACTGAAACATGAAAAAGAAGAAATCACAGAAGTACTCTGGGAAACTTAAGTCGCTATAAAGGGTCAAAGGCATCAATCTATTTACCTTAAAAACCAATATTACGCTAATTAATTTTATATAAATCTAAATAAAACACTGAAAGTACCAACATTTTTAGAAAAAAGTCTGTATGTGTGGGTGTATGTGACAGCTTACTTAAGCATGAAAACTTGATTAAATACCGAATTTCTATTTAAGTACAGCAATACACGAAGATACGACACGAAGATTTTGAATTATATAACGTAACTCCATGGCAGGACAGTCCACAAGGGACCTTGGCCTACCGCCCGGCCGCTGCATCACCCATCTCGGCCCGAAGGCGTCATGAATGGGGTGCAGTGCTGGAGGGTGAGACGTGATCAGCGCCTCGAGTCTCTCCCGGCCGGTTAATGCTATCTTCTTGATCTGGAGCCGCTACTTCTCAATCAAGTAGCTCCTCAATTGGCCCCCCAAGGACCTCACAAGGCTAAGAGCACCCCAGACCAGGTCTCACAGGGGGGAAAATTCCCCACGCCAGTATAGGGAATGAAACCAAGATATCTCGCTTGGCAAGCAGCTGAGCTACCACCGCGCTAAAGAGATGACCTTTTAATAATATATTACCCATTATATGGAAGCATTTTCGAAGATTGAAATTTCCTCAAAACAGGCTCTACAGATTTTGATCAACATGCCACATATTTAGGATATTTTTGTCACACGTAAACGTATATCTTGATTTTTTTTTTTTTTTTTTTTTTTTGAGAATAGCCTCTGAAGTTCTCTTTATTATGAATTATTTCTGTAAAACTAGTAAACCGTAATAAATAAAAAAATTTTTGCTGCACAAAGTATATAAAAGTTATATATATATATATAATATATTACAATTACATACATAGATTACATATAACATTATATTATCACACAGTCAATACTAATGCATTTTTGTCGAATTAACCGTTTCCGAGATATTTCGTGTTATTGGTTTGCATTTACAAATACATATACTATTCTCAAGTGGGAAGATATTCGCTTTCTGTCTCCTGGTCAAATAAAGAGAACGTAATGTCATGGCCATCACAAGCTCTTAAAATATTTAACTGTCCCTTAACATATTGCATTTCCCTATTCCCATGTACCTACAAGGAAATAAAACGTGTGGCCTAAAAGCCATTTGACAAATGTCAGCACTATAGAATCTTACCAAATGCCCAAAGTATACACTATATTCTTTAATCACAACACTTTATCACAAATAAACAAGTGGTTACCATTTAATTTAAAGTAATTAACTCACACTAATTAAATAATAACAAGTAGTACCAATAACCAACTAATTAACATGTTGAAAGTGCTGTCGGTTAATCTTAACCGATCCTGCACTTCTCAGTTGAAATGCTATAAATGGCATCATTAATCCGTTCTTGCAGGTCTTCCAGAGATGCTGGTTGAGTCTCAAAAACATATTCCATACATCCTCAGAAAAAGAAATTTCTGATTAGGTGAGAGAGTAGGTTAAAGGCCTGAGCCACCCGTCAATTCGTTAGAGACCAAACAAGCAGTCCTGTCTTCGCCAAAGTATATTGAGTGAAAGCTAATGTTACTTAAACCAGACACTCTGCCGCCTGTCCAATGACTGTCATCTAGAAAAAACCCAATACGATAGAATCAAGTACTTCAGCGTATGAGTACTTGTTCACATTACCTTCAAAGACATGTTGCCCCACCACGGCATCAACAAAAGACCGCACCATTGCCTAAATCTGGAAACGCCTGTATCATCATTCGCACGACTACATACTGGATTTTGCACAGACCAGTGTCGTGCATTTGAGTATGGGCTGACTGTACAGATAGAGTAAGCGCTCGCCATAAAAAGAAACGCATGTTTATTATGTATACGGTTGGTTGACTATTCAATTCCAAAATTGCTGTCTGTGTAGAGGATAATTCTCTGGCATTATGCGGTCGAAAATGTGCACCTTATAGATTTGCAGAACAAGTTCTTTGCCTACTTAATTCTGCCGTGCCACATGGCTAATTGATCTCTTAGAGCTCATTGTAACGACATTAATAGAACTTTTTTTTTATTAGTTGCAGATCTGGCTTACCACAACGTTTTGCACCCAGTACAAAAAAGGTAAATGTATTTAAAATGTTATTTATTGCTTGAAATGATGATTTATAATTTCAGGATTGTCTATGAAGTTCCTCTGAGGTCTGTCTCACAGTTCTGTATTTCTCACCTCAGAAAAATATAAGTTCAACTCGCTTTCGGGGATGAGCTTGATTAATTTGAGGTGGTTTAACTGAAATAAGTATATTTCTTGTGCAATAAAGTATAATTTGTTTTCCGATTTCTTTTATAATACATTTTAATATGGTTTGTGGTGTTGCTGAAAAACTAATTATTGTCTGCATTGCTATCATGCTCTTAGTTTCCATTAGTGACAGTCACTTTTTTCCATCAGATTCTAAAAGTACAGTATTGACATCTGTTAAGTGACTTTTGGGCCACTCGGTACAATAAAAGTATGTCTGCAAAAATTGTCATCTTACTAAAGTGTAACAGAAAGAAAAACACATTTTCATGAGAGTAGTCTATCGAAGAATGGGTAGAAAAATAACGTGAATATAACAATTCCGATTTTGAAATTCTTAGTGATTTGCAAAATCAAGTTAGGGTAATGTATTGCCCCATGCCCGTCAAAAAACACGTCGTGTTCAATGGTGAGAGAATTATCAAAATCACAGACACACAGGCGTTGATCTTGGGATGACGGCTTATGGAAATCTGCTACGCTTATATCTAGAATCCGTATCTCTTTTCTTTTTCTTTCTTTTTTTCTTTTTTTAGAATTGTTATCAAAATACGGTGGCAATATATATATATATATATATATATATATATATATATATATACTAATGGAAGTAAGTGCACTGACGGTTTAGAGTGCTGTACGGTGGCAATATATATATATATATATATATATATATATATATATATATATATATATATATATATATACTAATGGAAGTAAGTGCACTGACGGTTTAGAGTGCTGTACCTTCGGGTTTGCCTAGTAGCACATTCGTTTACTCTGCAGAGCTCTATTTATTACTCCGAACCAGTCTCTGTATTCGCCGTCGGAATTTGGGTGATTACCTTAGACTGTGTGGTTCCCTCAGTGCCCTTCAGAACCTTCGTGAGCTGTACAGCTACCAACTATCCTTTCGTACAGTATATTCAGGATACGCTCCATATTTTGCACGCGTCCGACATGAATGTGGACTGAGTTTGGGTACCTGGTCACGTTGGCTTGCCGGGCAACGAGCTAGCGGATATGACGGCAAAGACGGCGGCCGCGCAACCTCGAACTGCAATACAATTTGCAACATCTGCAGACTTTAGGCTTGTGCTGAGAGCGGTGATTTCGTGCTGGCATGCTGAATGGTCCGCTCTCCGTGGCAACAAGCTCAGAGAGATGAAAGACCTGCCTGTAAATTGGTGGCTTCCAGGACAACTTCAAAACAGTCGCGGTGCTCTTGGACGTGGAAAAGGCCTTCGCCACCACGTGGCATCAGGGACTCTTGTACAAGCTCAAGAACGCAGAAATTCCTCCCCCCTACCTTCACCTGCTTAGTAGCTTCCTTCGGGACCGCACTTTCAGGGTGAGGGTGGAGGGGAGGCATTCCACAGTCAGACCCATAGCGGCGGGAGTGCCGGAAGGCAGCGTGCTGTCGCCGTTACTCTTTGCTGCCTACATGTCCGACTTCCCCACAGAACCCAGTACAGTTACGTGCCAGTATGCCGACGATGTCCTCATAATGGCGCGTAACAAGAACGCCCGATATTGCTTCCCCCCGCTACAGAGACAGCTCCAGGCCATAGGCAGATGGAGTGAACAGTGGCGGATGGCCATCAGCCCGCAGAAGAGCTCAGCTCTACTGCTGGCTAAAGTCCGTGGCTGGCGACCGGAGAGGTCGCTGAGGCTGCGGCGGCGGCGGATCCCCTGGGTCCGCTCCGCCAAATACCTCGGAGTCCTCCTCGACCGCGGCCTTACTTTCACTCCACATGTCAGGGAGAAGGTCGGCTTGGGACACGCTGCCCTGCGGCAGTTGTTTCCCATCTTCCGCTCCACCATGCCTACACACCTAAAACTACGGCTGTACCGCGCAGTCATCCCGCCCCTGATGCTGTACGGCTGTGAGGTCTGGGGTTCGGTGGCTCGTTCCACCATCCGCAGGCTGCAGGCCGTGCAGAACAGGGCATTGAGGATGATATACGGCACAGACCGCAGATTCCCGTCCCACATTCTCCATTCCCACTCCGGAATCCCTTACATAGTGGACGTTGTGCGAGAAAGAGCTCGCAAAATATACACTAAACTTGCTCCCCACCCAAATCCCCAGGTGAACACTCTCGGTCTTTACGACCACACGCTACCAAGGAGACGCGTAAGCTACCGCCTTCCCAAGGACGCCTTGGGATGGTAGTTTTCCGGCCGCCTCTCCCTTTATTGTTCTACCCGCCAAGTTAAGCAGCATCGGGCATGGTCACGACTCGGACGGGTGACCATCCAGTTGTACTCCGACCAGATCTGCAACACTGGCTTCCCCCACCCCGTACCTATATCCCTTCAGGTCTCCCCGCTAGCCGGCACTGCTTTCCTTGACAGCCCGCAAGCGGCTGGCCAAGGTAAGCAGCATCGGGCCTGGTCCCTCTCTGGGTGGGTGGCCACTCAGATAGGTAAACCAGCCCGCGCCGGCTGCACAGAGGGAACGCCCTGCCCAATTACTTTGACATTGACAAAAACGCTTGCATAAGACTACATCTTTTATATCACACGGGTAAATCCGCAAGAAAAGCGGATAGGTACCGTGGTGATTAGCCCCCGCCCGAGTACACTCGGGCGACTAGTTCCTGCTCCTGGCTCCTGGGTAACCTCCTGACGTTTATCTCGTCGAGAGGAGGTGTTATTAGCCTGCCTTCATATCGGCCATTGTATTTTTACGCTCAACTACATGTTGAAAAATCTGATGTGTACCATTCACTTTCTCCATATCCCTGCAACAAATAATTCTTAAAAAGCTTATACTTCTATTTACTTTATGCTAATCAGAAAAAATTAGCAGAAATAGTCTTATTACTCGCATCCTTGTAAGTAGAAGCGAAATAAGGGACAACCGTAGGCTAAAGTGATAGTCAAAAGCTGGTTGCTATGTCAATGAAGTTCCTTTGTTTATATGGATAGGAGTTGACAAGTTCCAGTATGAGAAAAGTATACGTTTTTCATAACAGAAACCAAAAATAAGGAATGTCACAAAAACGACGAACTCCACGACAAAAATGTATATAATATAAATTGTGTGTTTTAATGTGCTCTACATTTTTTGTGTAGTAAGTTTTTGTGCATATCTTACGGTTTAGCAGTTATTCAAAATTTAGTAAAATTCATCCAGAATAAACTACTCTTCAGAGGCTATTCCCAGAAAATTCAAGATATACACTTGATTTGTCAGGTAAATATGTTTAATATCCGAAATTTTAATCAAAATCGTTAGAGCCATTTTTGAGAAAATCAAAATTTTCGAAAAAAGTTCCATGTAAAGGGTAGTTGGGGGTGGGGGGATTTTTCTCAAAATCTTCGTGTCGCATCCCTGGAAGATACTAAACTTAAATACCAAGTTTGGTATTTTACCGACTTTTCGTTTTTGAGTTATCGTGTTCACAGACACACGGACACACACACACACACACACACACACAAACACTCACACACACACACACACACACACACACACACACACACACACACACACACACACACACGGACCTTTTTGTGAAAATGCTTTTTTTGGATATTGGGGACCGTCAAACATATATTTCCGGTGAAATCTCGGTATCGAATTTTTGATGGAGTGCAATACTTTCTCTATACGCTATGTACATAGTGCGTATGGAGAAAGTAAAAAGGAGGCTGCTCCTATCTGTCCGCTAAGTAGGCAGGAATTGACGGTCGGTCATTTATTGTCAGAGTGTACAAGCACATGTACAAGCCACTCTGCAACTGTTGGACAATCTTAAAGACCTCCTGGCGGATGATATTGGTGCCGTGAGTAGGATTTTTACACTTTGATCTACCATGTCTTTTACTATCATGATCTAGTTTTATTTTATTCATTCCGACACGACCCTGCTGTGGTAGCTGCGGTTTTTAAAGCTTTAATACATGTGCATTTAAGAATGGGGATTTGGTTTTAGCTACATCTTTTTAGTTCCGCTGGTTTTAATAGTTTTAGTTCGCCGCTATGGTTTCCGTTATAGACAGTTTTAATTCTATTCGATTTTATAATTAATTTTAACTATTACGTTATATATGGTCCATTGTATTTTATTGGTTTTATCTTTAGTTTTAACAATGGCTGTTTTAAAACAGGGCGTAGTTGAACGCCCTTAAACCTCACTTACCATCATCACAAGACACACACACACACACACACACAAACACACACACACACACACATCATTCTCTTTCATTCTCTGTCTCTGTCTCTCTCTCTCTCACTCTTTCTCTCTCCTCTCTTTGTAATATAAGAATATATTAGTAGGATAGCAATGAATATACATGGTTATACGACAGTTTAATATATACCAATTTATATCGTGTCAGACACCTGTAGAAATGGGACATGGGTAAGTTTCAGTGTGTTTCCCAATATGAACAAATAAACAAGTAAAAATAATAATAAAGTAAAACCAGCCCGACGATGTAAACGACGAATCTAAAGAGAATCTTGAGCAAATATATCTCTATTTATCATTCGAGGGATAAAGACCATAACACTAACATGACTAGTGTGTGGTATTACCGTTCCCCTTGTATCCATGGTAACTGCTATTCTCATCCCCACATCCTGTCTATCGACTTTTCTGCTGCCTGTCTTAATCACGACTCTCCCGTCATAAGCCGCGCGTGCATCTCGGCTGATAAGAAAGTAACGTCGTATTCAATTTCTTTTAGAAGTTAAAACCAAATAGAGTAAAAAAGACGTTAAATGAAGTTGGAAATATTTATTGTATGTCTCTAATTAGTAGAAATTAGCTTTGGGAATCCATCTCTCTCTCTCTCTCCCTCTCTCTCTCTCTCTTCAATCCCTCTTTCATTGTAATTCCTCCACTCTCTTTCTCTACCTCTTCCATTTTCTAACCCCTCTCTCTTCCCAACTCATTTCAGCATTCCACTTCCTTTGTCTCATTTTCCCCCTTCTCGTCTCTCTTTATCTCAATACTCGTCTATTCCTCTCGTCTAAATCTTGCCCAGTTTAAAACGTATGTACGTCAATTGACAAGTAAAATCAGTAGAAAGGTAGATTCCCTGCTTGAAGGTCGTGCTCCAACATATGAAAGTTCACCGGACGTTTCGCCCATATCTTCATAGGTCATCTTCAGGGGATGTTGACTCCTAACCGGCCAGAGTTGTTTTAGAAAACGCTAGAACTTAAAGTAAATATTTTAATAATACATACACAAAGATATGTCTGATGCTTAAGTTTGTTATGACGTCGAAATTACAAATGTAAAGTTTAGCTGGATAAGTATGAATACTCGTGTTTCAAAATGCATGTTCTTGCTAAGGCAAGTTGGTGTTATTATCGTGTACTGTCATTTGTAACACATCGCCAAAACAAATTTGATTCATATGTTAGTTTCGAGTTTACAGACATTTCAGTTAGTCGCTAAATTGGAAAAGTGCTGTATCGTTCAGTAATTAGCTTTTTAGTTTTGGATGGGAAAAGTTACGAGGAAATAAAAGCGAATTGGACCTTTCGCCATCAATACCAAGAGTTAGACATTAGTTCTGCAACTTTAAACATGATCGAACATCTGTTTTAGTGAGAAACATACAGGACACCTGGAAGATGTGGTTACAGAGGAAATCATTGAAAAAGCCTAGGATGTGTTTCTCGCTGATCATGGTACGAAAGTTCGCGACATGATAGACGCCATAGGTGTGTCAATGAGAGTACCAATACTAAATTGAAGATAGGTGGCGCCGTGGTCTAATGGTTAGACCACTCGCGGCCCGGGTCGATCCCAAGCGCCCACATGTGGGACTTGTGGTGTACGAAGCGGCGTCTGGGCGGGTTTTCTCCAGATCCTCCGTTTTCCCCTGCCACTCATTCCACGAAATGCCCCATCATCCCGTTTCCTAACATCCATTACGCTTGCACTTCATATCATCCGTTTCCTCACGCTGATGCCCGGCTACGGGCCGACCACTCTTCTAGATGCTCCATTCTGTTGTTTCGTGCCGTTGGCTCCCCGACAGACTTCTGACCCCTAGGCATTCGCTTGTAAGTCCTAGTGGGGTGTCAGTCCTAAACACGGGAGGGTAACCCATTATAAAAAAAACAAAAATTGGAGATGAAAACTTTGAACCTGAAGGGTGGCACGATGGTCACGGTAGGTAACAGCGGGCGTGGCTTTCAACTTCGAAGCTGTGTTGGAGCTATTTAAGGGAAATCTGTAGATTTTTTTTGATTTTTTTATTGCGGTGAGTTGTCACCGTCGATGAGACCTAGGCTCATCAATATACTCTGGACAATCAAAACAATGAGTTGCCTCCGGTGAATCTGCTCTAATGCAGGACGGAAAACTGATGGCTACGATTTTTTTTAGACTTAAAAGCTGTCTTATATATTCACTTCTTAGAAAACATGAAAAACGATTACTAGACTACACTATTATCTGTCCAGACTTAGTTCACCGGCGATGTCAACAAACCAGAATGCATTATTCAGCGAACGCACGTGGACGGAACACGTGGTGCTTAGCTGTGTTCGTCTCATAGACAACTACAAAAGAGCGCACCTATGAACTAATGATAGGGCATAAATACCCATCTACGTTCACTCTTCACAAATATTGATTAAAGCTATGAGATATATAATAAATCAAAGAAAATAAAACAAGTAGACCAGTTGTTATTCACTACGAAAGATGAAATTCTCACGTAAAATTATAAAATGCAAGCATGTTGTTCGTTTGCGTATTGCATGCGTTCATCACTCCAAACGCCAATATTTTGTGTGTGTGAACAACCATATACTGCAATAATACAACGACTCACCCAGAGGAGTTAATCTGAAGATGGAAGTGGATACTCAAAAGTGTTTCAACTGCAGGAAACTTCAAAGTGGAAGGGGTACATAAATACTGGTTTCTTTAACTCTTTCATTGTTTAATTTATTACTTTCTCTATATGTACTATGTACATAGTATATAGAGAAGGTATTGTACTGGACCCAAAAATTCACTACCGAAATTTCACCAGAAATACGTGTTTTGAGAACCCCTGAATAAAAAAAACATTTTTAGAAAAATGTCCATGTGTGTGTCTGTCTGTCACTCTGTGTGTCTGTCTGTGTGTATGTGTGTGAGTCTGTGAGCAGCATAGCTCAGAAACCAAAAGACAACTTGGTATTTAAGTTCGGTATCTTCCAAGGATGCGACACGAAGATTTTCAAGAAAATTCCCCTCACCCCAACTACCCTTTACATAGAAAAATTTTGAGAATTTACATTTTCTAAAAAATAACTAAACGATTTTGATTAAAATATCTTATATTTAAGATAATGCGACACGAAGATTTTCAAGAAAATCTCCCCACCCCCAACTACCCTTTACATGGACATTTTTTCGAAAATTTTATTTTCTCAAGAATGGCTCTAACGATTTTGATTAAAATATCATATATTAAAGATATTTACCTGACAAATAATTTGATTATCTTGAATTTTCTGAGAATAGCCTCTGAAGACTACTTTATTCTGGATGAATTTTACGAAATTTTGCATAACTACTAAACCGTAAGAAATGGACAAAAACTTACTGCACAAAAAATGTAGAGCACATTAAAACACATAATTTATGTTATATACATTTTTTTCCAGGAGTTGATCATTTTTTAGATATTCCTTGTTTTTTTTTTGGTTTCAGGTTTAAAAACCTTGTACTTTTCTCATACAGGAATTTGTCAACTCGTGTCCTTACAAACAAAGGAGCTTCAGTCACCTAGTAACCAGCTTTTGACTTCACTTTAACCTATGATACTCCCATATTTCTCTTCTACTTACAAGGAAGCAAGTAATGAGACTATTTCTGCTATTTTTTTTTAGCATGAAGTAAATAGAAGAAAAAGCTTTTTAACAATAATTTGTTACACAGAAGTAGAGAAAGTCATGTGAATGGAACACATCAGATATTTTTTGCTTCAATGTGTAGTTGGTGCAAGCGCTGGTATGAGAATTCATTAAAAGCAATAAACAGATATAATAGATCGACGTGATATTTTTGTAATATCTCACTCCCTGAACAACAGAAGAGTGTTCATTACTCGCAAGGACCACAGCCGTGGAAATATGATTAATTAATTGTCTATTATTCGAAACCAGCTGCGGGACTGCCGCAGGAACCTCAAAACATATTTTAGCTTAAATCCCAGTAGATAAATTTTGGATGGAGTACTTCTGTACCTACTATGAACATTTTACGTGGTAAAGAAAGTAAAAAGAGGAAAGCCAAACGGGTTTCTCTTTTTTGAAACAATGAGTAAATAATTTATTATATATGCTAGAAAAGCTTAACAATATTTTGCGAATTTTCCTCTATGTGTTTACTGAACGTTTAGTTGCATTTAAGTAAACAACTTTTTGTTTACCGCACTTTTATTTTGGCTATTGTGTTTTCATTTGAAAATGTACATGAATTGCAACATGTAGTTGGGTAACCATCCTGCAGCACAACTTGTATCACCTCCCTAAAGGTGGCAACTCATTCCATAACTTCAGCGCAAAAGGGTAGAAAGAGTTCCCCAACTGGACAATTAATCGTGATTTGAGTAACAAATTTTGCCTGTCACCCTGCTCCAAAAAGTTCAAACTTTAAAACAACTTAATTTATTTTAAATTTTGTAACACAACAAATAAGCCGTATTAATTATGCTTATTCCACCGATTAAAGGCAATACTCTCTTTTTCACATTTCTATTCCACCTTCTAGCACGGTCGTAAAGCGATTCATAAACATTTCAAGAATGAATGATCTCCGCAGTTGAAATATCCTTAAATAAAAAAAAAATAAAAAAAAGAGGTAGAAAGAGGGAGAAAGAACGAATGAATAAATAAATGAATGAATGAAAGCAATTTTATTTCAAAGAATTCCTGGATTTCGTATTTACATCAAATGTTATTGTAATTTTCAAATTTTAAGCCAATTTCGGATGATTTACTGGCGATGAAAATTGAAAATACAATAGCACAAGCTTTGATTAGCCATAGTTCACCGGTAATGTAAACAAAAGTAAACAGGTTGCAACAGTTCTGATTGGTTGCTGAGCGATTACAGCTTTTCTCTATAAAAATAGTTCCTCTTAATTTTCTTAAAGAAGTATACAAATTTCATATTAAAACAACGCAATGTAGTCGAAATAACATAGTAAGAATTATTATTGAATGGAAATTGGTTGTATTTTAATCATTATTCCCTCACACAGCAAAGCACGTGTGCTGTGCCGTTCATTGCAACGGTGGATTTTCAGTTACCACGTGGAGAGCGTAGTGTACGTTTGCAAGCAATGTAGCGAAACATAAGCAAGAAAGACCTTTAAAAAATGGTGAGAAAACAATTGTTCTTAACCTATACAGTAAGCTTTATGAAAAATATCCTACTCTTGCATTAGATAATATCCTCAGATTAACGGCCGAATTTACTGGTGTTTCGGTAGGCAGCATAAAGTGTGCAAGAATAGAGTGATCAACTACGGGAAAGTTTTCGATACCCGGGAAACAGAGGAAATGCTGCAGTCGTGTTTTGGACGTACAGTGTGATGGTTTTGTTCTTGGAGAAAACATAAAGTGGCTTCAGGATAAACATATACATTTAGGAGAGTGTACAATGAGATCTAAGCTGCTGGAATATAAAACTCAGCATGCGAAGCTTGTGTAGATGATTTGGCGGAGAAAACGGGTCATATAATATTGAGATTACCATATTATCATTGTTATCTCAATCCAATTGAACTTGTTTGGAGCCAAATAAAGGGATATATATATATATATATATATATATATATATATATATAGCTAGAAACAACAAAACTTTTAAATTAGCGGACATGCGACATCTGGTGCAAAACGCATTTCAGCACGTGACAGCCGAAAAATGGAGCGATGTGTATCATACATTGTTCGGGAAGAGCAAACAATGTGGGAGATTTAAGCTAAAATATGTTTTGAGGTTCCTGCGGCAGTCCCGCAGCTGGTTTCAAATAATAGGCAATTAATTAATCATATTTCCACGGCTGTGGTCCTTGCGAGTAATGGACACTCTTCTGTTCTTCAGGGAGTGAGATATTACAAAAATATCACGTCGATCTATTATATCTGTTTATTGCTTTTAATGAATTCTCATACCAGCGCTTGCACCAACTACACATTGAAGCAAAAAATATCTGATGTGTTCCATTCACATGACTTTCTCTACTTCTGTGTAACAAATTATTGTTAAAAAGCTTTTTCTTCTATTTACTTCATGCTAAAAAAATTAGCAGAAATAGTCTCATTACTTGCTTCCTTGTAAGTAGAAGAGAAATATGGGAGTATCATAGGTTAAAGTGAAGTCAAAAGCTGGTTACTAGGTGACTGAAGCTCCTTTGTTTGTAAGGACACGAGTTGACAAATTCCTGTATGAGAAAAGTACAAGGTTTTTAAACCTGAAACCAAAAAACAAGGAATATCTAAAAAATGATCAACTCCTGGAAAAAAATGTATATAACATAAATTATGTGTTTTAATGTGCTCTACATTTTTTGTGCATAAGTTTTTGTCCATTTCTTACGGTTTAGTAGTTATGCAAAATTTCGTAAAATTCATCCAGAATAAAGTAGTCTTCAGAGGCTATTCTCAGAAAATTCAAGATAATCAAATTATTTGTCAGGTAAATATCTTTAATATATGATATTTTAATCAAAATCGTTAGAGCCATTTTTGAGAAAATAAAAAATTTCGAAAAAATGTCCATGTAAAGGGTAGTTGGGGGTGGGGGGATTTTCTTGAAAATCTTCGTGTCGCATATCTTAAATATAAGATATTTTAATCAAAATCGTTTAGTCAGTTTTTATAAAATCTAAATTCTCAAAATTTTTCCATGCTAAGGGTAGTTGGGGTGAGGGGATTTTCTTGAAAATCTTCGTGTCGCATCCTTGGAAGATACCGAACTTAAATACCAAGTTGTCTTTTGGTTTTGGAGCTATGCTGCCCACAGACACACACACACATACACACAGACAGACAGAGTGACAGACAGACACGCACATGGACATTTTTCTAAAAATGTTTTTTTATTCAGGAGTTCTCAAAACACGTATTTCTGGTGAAATCTCGGTAGTGAATTTTTGGGTGCAGTACAATACCTTCTCTATATACTATGTACATAGTACATATAGAGAAAGTAATAAATTAAACAATGAAAGAGTTAAAGAAACTAGTATTTATGTACCCCTTCCACTTTGAAGTTTCCTGCAGTTGAAACACTTTTGAGTATCATGTTAAAGTTTAGAACATATTTTTGTATAGATAGATTTGATGAGTGCTATCAATAATCACTCAGAGAAACATGCTATTTGTACAGGTATTGAGAGCCATGTAGAAATATGCATAATAGGTCGAATCGATTTGTATCAACTCCAGCCTCTCTTTAATCCGCTAATAAGTTAATCTTATCAATGAAGTAATCTTAAGTAGATTAAAATAAAGCATTACATTCCTAAGAATAATTAATATTTTGCACTATCATTGGGTAAGCCATTACGGACAGACTGGCTCTTGCACACAATGATTCATAACCGAAGCTATTAGTCTCTCAAAAGATTAACAGCTGAATGGGAAAAGATTTCGGCATAGCTGCTAAATTAGTTAATTATGGTTGACTCGTTAGCCTCTGAAATGAAGTCTTAAATGCAAATTTTGTTATTGCAAAAGCTATTGGGCAGCGATAAAATTTCTATTGTCAAAGTAGGCTCATTGCGGAGTGTTAAGAAAATAATCTGATGTGTTCCATTCATATGACTTTCTCTGTAACAAATTATTTTTAAAATGCCTATCCTGCTATCTACTATATGATAACCAAGATAAATTGTCTTGTTACTTGCTTCCTTGTAAGTAGAAGGGAAATAGGGGAGCACTCTAGGCTAAAATAGTCAAACATTTTAAAAACTGATTGCTATATGATTGAAATTCATTTCTTTGCATGGCCAGAGCTGTAAAACTCGCATATGAAAAAAGTTTGTTTCAAGTTTATTTTAAACTGAAACTAATAACATGAAATATCTTGGAAATTCTCGAAAAATTCCACAAAAAGGTGTATATCACATAAATTAGATGTGTAGGTGATGAGATCTACATTTTTGGTGCAGTAAGTTTTTGTCTATCCCTTACGGTTTAATAGTTATCATTCAGACTGAAGAGGTCTTCAGAGCTATTTCCAGAAAATGCAAGTTATACATTTTACTTGATAAGTAAATATCTTTAAAACATATGGTAATTTAATGTGAAACGGTAGAGCCATTTTTGAGAAAATCTAAGTTTGCGATATTTTTTCCATGTGAAGGATAGTTTGCGTTGGGCGATTATCCTAAAAATCTTCTTCTGTTTGAAAATTATAAACTTAAGTACCAAGTTGGGTATTTTACCTGCTTTTCATAATTGAGTTGTCGGGTTCATAGATACACGGATGCAGGCATGGACCTGTTTCTAAAAATGTGATGTGTTCCATTACATGACTTCCTCCATCTAACAAATTATTGTTGAAAAACTTATTCTTCTATCTATTTTATGCTAATCGAAATAAACAGTAGCAGAAATATCTTATTACTTGCTTCCTTGTAAGTTCAAGGTAAATAAGGATGTACATTAACTTAGCGTCTGTCAAATCTTTTAAAAGCCTGTTGCAATGTAATTGAAATCGATTTCTTTGCATTACTAAGAGTTGACAAATTTCAGAATGAGAAAAGTTTATAAATATTTTAAAACTGAAATCAATAATAAAAAATATATTGGAGAAGGTCATTTCCACGAAAAAATGTATATGACTTAAATAGTGTGTTTTAAGAGATCTACAATTTTTGTCTTTATTTATCTGTTACGGTTTACTAGTTATGCAAAATTCTGGAAAATTCACACAAAATGAAGAAGTCTTGAGAGGCCATTCTCAGAAAATTCAAAAATACACTTTTTCATGTTAATAACTTTAATGTACTATATTTTAGTCAACATCGTTAAATCCATTTTTGAGAAAATAAAATCTTCGAAAAGTTTTCCATTTTCCATTTGGAGTACGGGGATTTTCCTCAAAATCTTCGCGTTGCATGCTTTGAAAGTACGAAGTTTGGTATTTATCGACAGACTCCGGCCCCTTGGACCATGGACACACACTCATACACACATGTGGACTTTGTTCTGAAAATGCTTATTTTGGATCATAGGACCCTAAAACGTGTACTTCTGGTAGAATCTCGTTATCGATTTTTTGGGTGGAGTACAATACCTTCTCTATCTATGTACTGTGTAGAGAAAGTAAACATTTGATGTGTTCCATGTACACGACTTTCTCAGCATTCTGTAACACATTATTGTTAAAAAAGCTTATTCTTTTATCTGCTTCAGGCTAATCGAGAGCTCTAATATTTGCTTCCTTGTAAGTGGAAAGGAAATAAGGGTATATCCTAGGCTAAAGTGATAGTCAAATCTGTTTGCGATTTTGAGTTATCGTGCTCACATACAGACACATACACACACACACATACATACACACACGCATACACACATGGACCTTTTTCTGAAAAAGCTTTCTTTTGGATTCAGGGGAGCCTAAAAGTGTATTACCGGTGAAATGTCCTTATCTAATTACTTTCTCTACACTACTATGTACATATGTATAGAGAAGTTTTTTTGTTGTTTTTTTGTAGTTTTTAACCTGGTTGGTCATATCGGACGATGCATGAAATTGATGAAATGATCTCGGGGTCCATGGAGCTTAAAGTTACTCGACATTCGTCTTCTCAGGATAAGGGAAAACCCCGAAAAAAACCTTATCCAGATAACTCTTTAGGTAATACCATCTATTTGTATTTTTGCTATTAACTATTCTTAGTGTGTTATTCTTAGTAGTAGCACTTTGTGTATGACGTAAAGTTTTGAGCGTATTAATTACATTCCACCCTAAACATTCACCCGAAATATACATTTGAGACCCTTTAGGGCACCCAGAATAGAAAAAGGTCAGGTATGGTGTCTGTCTGTATACGTATATGCCTGCGAGCAGCATAAAAACGTCAATAAAATGCAAAACTTGGTATTTAAGTTCCATTATCTTCAGTGATGCAACAGGAAGATTTAAATTTAAATGCCAAATACTAAAGATATTTAAGCAACAAATAGTATGTATATCTTGAATTTTCTAAGAATAGCCCATGAAGTCCTCTTGTTTTTATTTTATGAACTTTGTATACTATTTTATACTAAAAATGTTAAGAGATAGGCAAAAAGGGACTACACAGCAAATGTAGATCTCTTTAAAATACACAATTTATTTTAAATAATTGTTTTGAGCCATAAGCGATTTCAGAGATATTTATTATTGATGGTTCGAATTATTATTATTGTGGTTATTACTATTGTTATTATTGTACCTCGTTTTTAACAGCATGGTCCTATCAGCGGCATTCACCTTTGAAGCACGTGTGCTGTGTACGTTGTCATTGAGTTTCTAATTATATCTAAATAACGCACACACACTCAATCTTTCTCTCATTCATATTTCCAGACTTAGGGAGGGATAGGGAATATTCTTAATTAGAGAAAAATTCCCACCCTTGGGAACCGTCACACAGCAGGCAGATGTTCTATCGACTGAGCTGCGAGGCCATCCGGCTGAATTGTTCAATAGTGGCTGATTCTTTTAAAGCAGTCATGGGCAAAGTACTCCCTTCGGGCTAGTCAATCCGGCCCACGACATGATTTTGAATAAACCCTGCAATTACACATAGGACAAAATGTATTTTCTGCTTGGCTAGAATAGAATAACAGTTGCCTTTTCACTGCGTTTTAAGTACGGTATTATCGTATCTAATATTAACTAAGTTTGCTCGCAACCTCGCGAAGACGTAGTGTCGTAGTAGATGTCTGTGGCAGCGTTCACACAAGTGGCTGGCCTGTAGAGCGTCTGTGTTGCTGTTATTTTTTTTTTTTTCTTTTTCCTCTTTTTTCTATTTCCCTAAATTACCCGTGCTTAACGTTTTCTGTTTTATTATAAATACACACTCACAAACACACAAACACCCATGTCCAAAATAGGACTCAAACCCACAATCCTGCGCCACGAAGCACCAAAGCGAGGCGCTTTAGCGAGTGCGGCCATGGGGACGGTAATAGTGGATCGCGAACTACCATTTTCGTTTCGTCTGTTCTCAAGTTCAGTGTAGTTTGGATAATCACATAGTCAGTGTCAAGTCTACGCCTGTGTGTCTGGCTTTTGATGGTTATAATTGGTAAAGTAAAAAACGTAAAGTTGATTCAGAATGTCGTGTTTTTAAAGATGGGTGGACTTGGAATACTTTTCACGCCTATTAAAGATAAACTTGTGTACCTCATTTGCCATGAAGCTGTAGCCGTATTTAAGGAATTCAACCTCTCATGACACTTTATGGCAAAACATTAGCGTATTTATTAAACTATGACCGAAGAAGAGCGGAAGCAAAGGTAAAAAACTATCAGGTGAGCAAAATATTTTTAAAACACAAAGTTGTTCTCAAAAACTAGTTACCCATACCAGTTACGTAGAGGCATACACTATTGCAAAAACTAGTAAAGCATTTTCTGATGGCGAATTTGAAAAACTTGTATCCTCCAAGTATGTGACATTTTGTGCTCTGACAAAACAAAGGATGTTGAGACAGTGAGTTATCTCGAGAAACACATACTTCTAGAACTGAAGTAATTGATAAGCAGTTTGTCTCACAACTAGAGTCAAAGATAAGTGAGTTTAAATTCTGCTTTTTTTTTTTTTTTTTTGCGTTGGATGAAAGTACGGAAATAAATGACACAGCTCAGTTACTGATATTTATAAGAGGTATTGATTACTTCTTTTGTGTTGCTGAACTATCAGCTTACATACGTTCATTAAAGGCAGCAACAAAGGATCAGACACTTTTCAGAATTTCAAGAAGCTATCACGTCTTTGACATTATCTACGTGTGTGTTTTAATGATATTTGCATTTTTTTCTGTAGTACATTTTTGTCTATCTCTTATGATTCGCCAGTTATACAAAGACATTCACAATGAAGAGGTCTTCAGCGGCTAAAAGGCTATTTCCAGAAAATTCAAGATATACATTTCGTTTGTCAGGAAAATAATTAAATGTAAGGTATTTTAATCAAGATCGTTAGAGCCACTTTTGAGAAAATCAAAATGTTTGACAAATGTTCCATGCAAAAGGTAGTTGGGGCCGGGGGAATATTCTTGGCATTTTTTCAGATTGCAGATTGCCTGACTTTCCTTAATACTTACCAATTATTTGCAATAACTTGTCATAATCATTAGCAAGAATGGGGTTCAGCTCCGATGAAATTACTAATAGGTTATATTGAGACTGACGTTTTCATTTTCACCAATTAGATATTCTCCTCTGAGCCTCTACAAAGCTTGTGGATGGGTGAGTGTCAACTGCTGGATCTCGTAGTGCAGAATTCACTCCAGAGTAATTTAGTTGTTTATGCAGTTTATGTTGAGGTGGCACGGTGTCCAGCCTGCCCTGGGGTCAATAGTCTTCAAAGTGCGGGCCATGACTAGAGATGAATTGGCGAGGCGTCACGACGGGGAAGGTCATCGCATGCATGACCGGCCGGTCACCTTTCCCTTGTCGGCGTCTTACCTCCGAACGATATCACGAGATTGGCAAACTCTTCTGTCTTGTGCCAGCGAGGCTAACATTAGTAACATTTAGTCGTATCAAGCATGTTTCAAGTTCTACTTATGCCAGACAGTCTATATTAATTTTTTACTTGCAGAATCTGCTATACTTGTTGTTTTCAGTTGCTTCTTCGCCTCTGTAAGGTTAGATTTGGCAGCTCCTGTGCACGTTCCGGTCTATAGATTAGTTCCGTAGTTTAGTTTTGTGATAGCTTTATTTAAACTCGTGGTACAGCGAATTTACAACAAAGGGGTGATTTTCTAAAACCTCTCGTTAGATTATGGCTGTGAATAAAGGATGTTAAACGAGAGGAGCTTCTAAAGACAAAAACCGTACACGATAACATGAAAAACCTTGTGACATATATACTTAAAAATTTCCCTACCTAGTAATTTCTTTCAAATGCGTATTCTTCTAATTACTTCACGTTAAACCAGAAGAACAGTATAATAAATTCTTTTATTAAGAATTTTCTTGTAGATATAAAGGAAGTAGGGTTTACACTAGGCTTAAGGTTGGTCGCTATGTGACAGTTTTTACTCTTTGCTTGACCAGGAGTAAGAAAACCGATTAACGGTATCCCATCTCAGGAAAGTATATAAGTATTTTAAAACTGAAATCAATAACCAGGAATATCAGGTAAGCTCCACCGAAACTTATCTGGCATAAATTGTATTTTTAACGAGATCTATTTCTTATGTAGTAAGTTTTTGTTTATATCTTACGGTTTACCAGTTATTTAAAGACAGTGAAGAGGGAGTAGTCTAAGAAAGAGGGTTTTGGGCCCCCTTTTACTTCTCTCATTTGTATAATAATCAGATAATTAATTTGCATATCAATTAATTTAACTATCAAACATTTGCATATCAAAAAGTACATATAACATTTTTGAATAATAGTTATAGCAATTTATTTGCATATCTGACAGCTATCAATCATTGATGCATATTAATGAGCCCCGCCGATCACGCCCCCACGGAAAATCATCGAATATAAGTTTCATGTTTGATACTTAACCTGGCTTTTTATTTTTGAATTGTGCTCTTCACAGGCACAGAGACAACTGACTAATACACAGACATTTTTCTCAAAATCTGATGTGTTCCATTCACACGACTTTCTCTATACGTCTTTAACAGATTATTCTTGAGAAGTTGGTGCTTTTATACACCTCATACTAATCGAAGTAAACATTAGCAGAAATGGTCCTACAAGTATTACTTGTTTCCTTGTAAGTAGAAGGGAAATAAGGGTTTATACTAGACCAGTGTTTCCCAACCTTTTGAAGTTCACGGCACCCTTGAGAATAACATTAAACACTAGGGGCACCCTTCCTTGAATTAAAAAAAAATTAAGCTTAATATGTTAATTTATTTAAATATTATATAATAATAACGTACACCATAGCATAATACAGTAAACTTTACTACAATCACTGAGTAAAAATACATAAATAAATTTTGTTCGATTAATGTGAAACTTGTGATTGATGCTTAAAGCACAGATATGTGATGTCGGGTTTTACAGTTGACAGTGAAACACGCAAATCATCCTCAAGGTTATTCAGTCTATTTCTTGCTTTGCATTTTATTGTCACCATAGCAGAGAAGGCTTGCTCGCATAGATAGTATGTTGAAAAGGGCAAAAGTGCGTTAATTGCTTTCTTCATTAGGTTAGGGTACTGCTCTCTCCGTTGAAGCCAAAAACTAGCCACCGACGCCTCACTCTTGGTGAACTTACCTTTGAGTGTGGAATCAGCGCAAAGATCAATAAATTCATCTCGTTCGCAAGCAGTGAAATCTATTTCCTCTGCACTATCTACGAAATCAAATGGTGAGACAACCCAGTCGAGATTCGTAGTGGAAATAGTTGGAAAGTACGCATCTATTGCATCTTGCAATCTTGATAAGTGATCACAAATGCGGTCTTTCAGCTTACCCAGATCTTTATCTCCTGCCACATTAAGAAGAGATGGAAAGTTCGACAAATCTCCTTTTTGAACTGCAGACTTCCAAGAACTAAGTTTTCTTTTAAAACCTTTCATTTTATTGGTTGAGGAGATTATTGTTTCATGTCGACCCTGCATCGAAACATTCAGTTCATTCAGCTTATGAAAAATATCTGAGAGATACGACAGTTCAAAACACCAAGAATCACTTAGTAAGAGCTCATCCTTAAGAAAGGTTTTTAGCTGTTCTTTAAGTTCGAGAAACCGGTTCAATACACGACCCCGCGACAACCACCTTACTACTGTGTGAAGTAACAAAGAGGTATGAGCTGCATCCGTTTCGCGACATAACTGTTCAAAAACTCTGCACTTTAAAGATCGAGACTTCATATAGTTCACCATTTTCACAACTTGGTTAAACACCTCAGCAAAATCTTCATTACACGCTTTCACGACTAATGCCTCTCTATACAGAAAACAGTGAGTTATAATAATGGATGGATTTTCATTGAGAGCTCTGGCAGTAAAACCTTTAATTTTCCCAGACATAGATGGTGCACCATCTGTACATATACCACAACATCTTTCCATGTAAGATCATGGTCATTGAGATAGGAATTAATAGAAACGAAAATATCATGGCCTGTGGTTGTAGTCTCCAGCGGTCTACAGAACAGAAACTGTTCACTAATATCTTTTTCATCAATATATCTGATAGAACCAAGGAGTTGCGGTTTTTCACCAATATCGAGACTCTCATCTCCTTGCAAAGCAAATGTTCTATAAGTTTTTATTTTCTCCGTGACTTGTTCGTTGATATTGCATGACATTTCAGATATCCTGCGGCTGATTGTGTTGTTGGACAGAGGAACTTTCGAAATTTGATTAGCTGCTCCTTCGCCAAGTATTGTTGAAACTATAACTTGACATGCAGGGCCAATGATTTCCTCTCCAAGAGTAAGAGGTTTCTTTTTTTTTTAGCTATCAGTTTTGCTACTTTAAATGAGGCTATGGTCATTCTCTTTACCATTCGCACAGTTTTCTTCTCCCCTTCTAATATATGTGAAAAATACATTACACTTTTCTGTGACACACTAGGATGCTTTGTTGTAAGATGCCGCTTCAGTTTGGTGCCATGGCCTCATTGCTAAGTGTTTCGCCACAAACTAAACACACAGGGATAGGCTTTTTCTCGTTGTTATTCCACTTAAATCCATACGCTAAGTAACTGTCCTAGTATGTTCTTTTCTTTCGTTTGTCTTCTTTATGTGGTGAATTCGACGGTCCAGGAGAAACTGTAAGATTTGGCTTCTTAAAGCAAGCAGTAGGAGCCGACTGTTCACTTTCACTGTCCTGGCATTTATGTTTAACAATGAATTTATCCATAGCTAAACACTGTGAATCAACGCGAGGAAGACAACCGAAAGCGCCAAGCGGCGTACACTTTTATATATTCATGTTGAAGTCTCGGGAATGTTCGTGAGGAAGCGAGTAGTCTCGGGAATGTTCCGCAGGGCATAGCTGTAATGCCATCTGTGGTATACTAGTATAACTGAATTATTGAAATGAATCGACCACTATCACCATCTGCCGTGAATGAGAGTAATTGATTTGACTTATTTTATTTCAAGACCTTACAAGACTTAAGGCTTCAGTAGAAGGTATTTTTTGTTTTGTTTATCTCAATATCTCGCGGCACCCCTTAGTCAATCACACGGCACCCTAGGGTGCCGGGGCACACCGGTTGGGAACCGTTGTACTAGACCATAGTGATAGTCAAATATTTTAAAAAATGTTTGCTATATGATTGAAATTCGTGTTTCTGCATGTCCAGGAGTTCACATATTCCCGTATGAGAAAAGTTTAAGTATTTTAAAATTGCAACCAATGAAAAGGAAAATCTCGGAAGTGGTTAAAAGAAAATATAAAATGTAGCTGATATAAAATCTGTGTTTTATGTCAACGAAATCTACATTTTTTATGCAGTGGGTTTTTTTCTATCTCTTACGGTTTACCAATAATGTGAAAGTCATGCAAAATGAACATGACTTTAGATGCTATTTCCAGAAAATTTAAGATATAGGTTTTATTTGATAACTTTAATATACGGAGTCAAAATAATCAGTGCCATTTTGAAAAAAGCAAAATGTTCAATTTTTTTCCATATAAAGGATAGTTGGGGGTGGGGGAGATTTTCCCGAAAATTTTCCTGTGGCATGCTCGAAAAGTAGTAAACTTAAATACCAAGTATGATATTTTACCGACTTTTAATTTTTGAGTTGTCATGTTCACAGCCACATGGGCACACACACACAGACACGCGCACACACATACATACACATCAAACACGGGCCTTATTTTATTTTTTTTATAAAAGTAACGCTAATGTGTATCCGGTAAAATCTCAGTATCGAAATTTTGGGTAGACTGAAACATCTTCTGTACCTATGTACTATATACTAATCAGAGCAAGTAAAAAGGCTTTTGTTTTGGAATGATGGGTCCTCAAAACATGTATTTTTGTGAAATGTTGGAATTCATTTTTGGGTAGAATACAGTAAATACTGCATCTGTTATTTACATTTTACGTGGTAGAAAAGGTAAAAATTGTTCCAGTAGATACTTTTATAGGAGGCAGTGACGTACATTCCAATATAATATTTCATTTTAACCAAGATTTACAGCGGATGTCTTTGAAATTGCTATTTACGTTGACATCAAGGAAATGTGAGGGAAATTATCGCAGTATGTGCTGCCAATTTCCCCTGAAACAAGCCTCAGGAAAAAAAAAAAATAGATCGCTCATAATGAGCCCTTGGCTATAATGAAAGTATACCACAAGCTATGTGGTGTAACATAATTATTCTGTCTTAATCGTGAATTATGTTCACATAAACACAGTTTGACTTAAGCTGAAAAATAATAATAATAATAATAATAATAATAATAATCACATCACTGCGTCTGTTGTGACGAGAGCGAGTGTTCGAACTACCTACCACTGATGTGAAAGGTATGAAACATTAATGCCTATGATTAATGCATCTTTCGTTAATGCATATGTTATTATGACAATAATGATTTTGACAATATGATAGTAATGAATAATGATCAATAACCTATAACAATAATAACACTGAAATTGCTGGCGTACTGATTAAATCACTTCCATCTGAAATGTTGGTAACACACTGCAAGAAATGGAAGGCCAACTTGAGGAGTTATTAATGCTATCCCTTAATGCACTTGTTCTCAAAACCATGTCTGAATTCCTTTGCATTTAGCAGAGTTATATAATATTGTCTAAAACATCGAACATAGTGCCGAATTTATTGGTAAAATGTAGCTTTATCACATTCGTTTACTGTAAAATTTCAAAATGATACTCTTAGACCTGAAACATTTCCGAAATCACAGGGTCAAAAACAGTGGGGAACTGTAATAACCGTGGTTTGTTGAATGACTGCTACATTAATGGACATGACTTTCTTCCAAACCTTTGGGTTGACCAATCTTTGCAAACCTCAAATACAATGAACGCATATGAATCACTTCACACCAAGTTTTAATGCCTGTTGTATCCATCACTTCTCCTGACATTTAGTAACCTTTGGATGATTTGTTAGAAGACGGAGCAAAGGAAAACTGGTTGCTCGAACTCTGTTGAATCGTCATGCAGTGATGTACTTATCTCACGGGGCCTATAGCGTTGCTCCCTGCAGTGTGAGGAGACAGCGCACTACTCCAAACAATGACATGAGGTTATTGCTTTCTCTACTGTGTATACAGTAAATAAAAACATTGAAGATGCAGATTTTACTGAGAAAAAAAAAAGTTTTTTTAACTTCTAGAATCCATAAGAGTATTTTAGGAAAAGGCCAGTATGCAAGTGTATGTGTGTGTGTTTTGGAGGGGGCGGCTCTGAGTGTGAGCGAGGTGTTTGTACACAGTAGAACTCAAAAACGAAAAGTCCATTAAATGACAAACTTGGTATTTAAGTTCTGCATCTTCCGATGTTGTGACATACAGGGATTAAAGAAACTCTTCCAACTCCAAACTACACGTTACATGACTTTTTTTTTTCAAAAATGACTAACAATTTCGAATAAAACGTCAAATGTTTAAATACATTTTCTAGGAACACTCTTGAAATCCTCTTCATTCTGGATGAATTTTGCTTAACTAGTACACCATAAGGCAGTGTTTCCCAACCTTTTGAAGTTCACGGCACCCTCGGGAATAACATTAAACACTAGGGGCACCCTTCCTTGAATTAAAAGAAAATTAAGCTTAATATGTTAATTTATTGAAATATTATATAGTAATAACGTACACCATAGCATAATACAGCAAACTTTACTACAATCACTGAGTAAAAATACATCAATAAACTTTGTTCGATTAATGATTAATGTGAAACTTGTGATTGATGCTTAGAGCACAGATATGTGATGTCGGGTCTTACAGTTGACAGTGAAACACGCAAATCATCCTCAAGGTTATTCAGTCTATTTCTTGCTTTGCATTTTATTGTCACCATAGCAGAGAAGGATTGCTCGCATAGATAGGATGTTGAAAAGGGCAAAAGTGCGTTAATTGCTTTCTTCATTAGGTTAGGGTACTCCTCTCTCCGTTGAAGCCAAAAACTAGCCACCGACACCTCACTCTTGGTGAACTTACCTTTGAGTGTGGAATCAGCGCAAAGATCAATAAATTCACCTCGTTCGCAAGCAGTGAAATCTATTTCCTCTGCACTATCTACGAAATCAAATGGTGAGACAACCCAGTAGAGATTCGTAGTGGAAATAGTTGGAAAGTACGCATCTATTGCATCTTGCAATCTTGATAAGTGATCACAAATGCGGTCTTTCAGCTTACCCAGATCTTTATCTCCTGCCACATTAAGAAGAGATGGAAAGTTCGACAAATCTCCTTTTTGAACTGCAGACTTCCAAGAACTAAGTTTTCTTTCAAAACCTTTCATTTTATTGGTTGAGGAGATTATTGTTTCAAGTCGACCCTGCATCGAAACATTCAGTTCATTCAGCTTATGAAAAATATCTGCCAGATACGACAGTTCAAAACACCAAGAATCACTTAGTAAGAGCTCATGAAACGTGTCTTGATTTTCATCCTGAAAAAAAGTTTTTAGCTGTTCTTTAAGTTCGAGAAACCGGTTCAATACACGACCCCGCGACAACCACCTTACTTCTGTGTGAAGTAACAAAGAGGTATGAGCTGCATCCGTTTCGCGACATAACTGTTCAAAAACTCTGCACTTTAAAGATCGAGACTTCATATAGTTCACCATTTTCACAACTTGGTTAAACACCTCAGCAAAATCTTCATTACACGCTTTCACGACTAATGCCTCTCTATACAGAAAACAGTGAGTTATAATAATGGATGGATTTTCATTGAGAGCTCTGGCAGTAAAACCTTTAATTTTCCCAGACATAGATGGTGCACCATCTGTACATATACCACAACAGTCTTTCCATGAAAGATCATGGTCATTGAGATAGGGATTAATAGAAACGAAAATATCATGGCCTGTGGTTGTAGTCTCCAGCGGTCTACAGAACAGAAACTGTTCACTAATATCTTTTTCATCAATATATCTGATAAAACCAAGGAGTTGCGGTTTGTCACCAATATCGAGACCCTCATCTACTTGCAAAGCAAATGTTCTATAAGTTTTTATTTTCTCCGTGACTTGTTCGTTGATATTGCATGACATTTCAGATATCCTGCGGCTGATTGTGTTGTTGGACACTGGAACTTTCGAAATTTGATTAGCTGCTCCTTCGCCAAGTATTGTTGAAACTATAACTTGACATGCAGGGCCAATGATTTCCTCTCCAAGAGTATGAGGTTTATTTTTTTTAGCTATCAGTTCTACTACTTTAAATGAGGCTTCAAGAGCAGTATCACCTATGGTCAATCTCTTTACCATTCGCACAGCTGTTTTCTTCTCCCCTTCTAATATATGTGAAAAATACATTACCCTTTTCTGTGACACATTAGGATGCTTTGTTGAAAGATGCCGCTTCAGTTTGCTAGGTACCATGGGCTCATTGCTAAGTGTTTCGCTACAAACTAAACACACTGGGATAGGTGTTGTTATTCCACTTATATCCATACGCTAAGTAACTGTCCTGTATGTTCTTTTCTTTCGTTTGTCTTCTTTATGTGGTGAATTCGACGGTCCGGGAGAAACTGTAAGATTTGGCTTCTTAAAGCAAGCAGTAGGAGCCGACTGTTCACTTTCACTGTCCTGGCATTTATGTTTAACAATGAATTTATCCATAGCTAAACAGTGTGAATCAACGCGAGGAAGACAACTGAAAGCGCCAAGCGGCGTACACTTTTTTATATTCATCTGTCGAAGTCTCGGGAATGTTCGTGAGGAAGCGAGTAGTCTCGGGAATGTTCGGCAGGGTATAGCTGTAATGCCATCTGTGGGATACTAGTATAACTGAATTATTGAAATGAATCGACCACTATCACCATCTGCCGTGCATGAGAGTAATTGTTTTGACTTATTTTATTTCAAGACCTTACAAGACTTAAGGCTTCAGTAGAAGGTATTTTTTTTTGTTTATCTCAATATCTCGCGGCACCCCTTAGCCAATTACACGGCACCCTAGGGTGCCGGGACACACCGATTGGGAACCGTTGCCATAAGGGATACACAAAGCCTACCAAAGGAAATATGCATACCTTGTTAAAGCATACCATTTAGGCACATACATTTTGTTAATTTTTGTGGAGTTAATCATGTCCAACATATTCCTGGTTGCTGGGGTAAATTTTCCTATCCTAAAACGTAATTCGTTTTTCTTTTATTTTACTCCCGTGGTGCAAAGAGAACCGAATTTCAATGCCATAGCATTGCGACCAGCTTTGAAACATTTGACTATCGCTTTAGTCTAGTGTATTCTCTTATTTCCCTTCAACTCAGCATTAAGAGGGTCTCTATTAATGTTTGTCTTGATTAGTATCAAGAAATAGAATAATAGGAATTTTCAAGAAAATTTGTAATAAAATTAGTTCAACATTTTTATCCCAATTAAAATGGAGTACATAAAAATATACGATTTCATAGAAACAGTTTCATGAAGAATAAATAAAGAAAGCCATGTGCATGAATCACATCCGATTTCTTATTATTGGTTTTCCATTATTCAGGCAACTCGTCTGCATTAGGATTCGAACTCGGATCAGCTGAGTTTGAAGAGAGTAACCTTCTCCCACACCGCTTAGTGATTGGGGCCTACCAGCCAGTCCAGGCAGCTATTTTCCCAGTCGCCGATTCTTTAAAAATAGCGCGTCGCGAACACAATAGCCAGAGAACAAAGCACATTACGTCATTTCTCTGAGCTTAGTAAAATACTTCTCGTGACGTCGATCTTGTGGTGCCCCGAGCACTTGACGGCCAAAATTTTCTAAGCCAGGCCTAGGGACGTATATAAGAGGCGAGGGAGTGACCCGTCGCGAGTCTAAAAAGTCAATCTGTAGCGAAGAAGTTAAACTACTAGAAAAGTCAGAAGAGTCATTGAGAATTGACGTGTATTCACAGCGAAGAAATGAAGAGTAAAGTTAAAGATACATTTGTGTTATGTACTGAGTGTGTGACCTTAAAAAAAGATAACAACTACAACAAAGAAACAAACAAAACAAAAATCTACAAAAAGTACTTTAACCGTTAGTATTACAAGTGTAACGTATTTTATGATGTCGAGAGTTTTAATGACCTATTAACTGTGTTTATCAGAAACTCTGTTCCCATTTGTTACAATACTCACCGTGGCGCGATTGAAAACGTAAATGTAAGGTTCAAGGCCTATTGCTGCAAATCTGCCTTCGTTCACACAGGACACCATGGGGATTGCAGAATTGGAGGCGACAAAGTTATTATTACGTTGCTTCTCCCCGGTCAATTTAGCGCGCTATTCGAGACAAGTAAGGTAATTTTTAAACAAGTGTTTCCTTAAATGGTCCACATGGAATGCATCCTGCCAAGTCTCCAAACAGAAAAAAATTAAATTATCTCATGTGTTTCATTCACATTCTTTACCTATTCTTCAATAAACTGCTTTTATAAAAGCTTATGTTTCTATCTACTTCATATAAATTAAGAAAAAAAAAGTAGAAATACCTTTGTTACAACTTTTCTTATAGGCACAATTGTAATACAGAAATTCAGAGGGCGTAAAGCGATAGCCAAATCTTGTAAGAGAGATCTTCTTTGAAATTCTGTTCTCTTTGCATAACCAGGAAAGAAACAATATATCATGTGTTACATTCACCCTGAGTTATTACCAATTTTACAATATACACCCGATTGCACTATTGTTACAAATGTGATTGTTTCTATCTGCTTCATTTTCATCGAGATAACTCTTTATAGAAATAGCTACTTGCACATTTCGTTATAGATACAAAGTTTCAAATGTTTTAGAACTACTGGCCTTAACATTTCACTCTTTCCATGCAATTGCAAGAAACAGCTGATTATCAAAAGTACTTTAGAAAAATAACCAGAATTGAACAATTTGAACCATTAATAACCAATAGGTTCGAAATCGCATACGGTACAAAAAGTTATTTGGAATAAATTGTGTGTTTAAACGAGATCTATATATTTCTTTTGAGTGTGTGCGTGCGTGCGTGTGTGTGTTTAGTATGTTTTCATCTATGGCTTAAACAAGATTATCAAAAATTATTTCCGAATTAAGCCGACTTCACAGGCTATTTATACAACATTCCAGATATAGATTTTACTTTTCATAAAATATTTTTTCTATTTCAATCAAAATTGTTTGCGCCATTTTTGAGAAAATCGTAATGTACGAGTAATATCCCATGAAAACATTGGTTTGTGGTGGGGTCATTTCTGGAAAATGTTTGTGCCGCATTTTTGGAAGTTATTAATCATGAATACCAAGTTTGGGTTTAAAATATTTTATGTTTTTGAGTAATGTGCACACAGACACATGTGCACTCACTCGGAACCTTTTCTAAAAGTGCTTTTTAAAATTTTATTTCAGGGATTTCTCAATACATATGTTCCCAGTAAAATCTAGAGGCGAAAAAATAAAACTAAATAAATAATTAAAATAAAAGAATGAAAAGAGGTAACGAATGAACGGTTTACCATTTGAGAAAACGAGGATGGGAATTAATAAATGAAGAAATAAAAACAAAAGAAAGAAAGAAAAATGTTTAAGCTAGTTCTTCCTTTTTTGTAATTTTATTGATTCGTCCCATTAGCGCAGTGGTAGTTCACCTGCCTCTGGCTTGAGAGGTCCGGGTTCGTTTCTCGGTACCTCTGGGATTTGCTTGGAGGACTAGGTATGTACCCTTTCACCATCATAATCCCACGGAGGGAAAATGGCAACACAACTGCGGTATCATCCTTTATCTAAACACCAAGTTCAGGTTGTCGTCTCTTCCATATACCAACCGTTGACCGATCTTGAGTTGAATACTTGTCATCAAGATTTTGTCTACCTCTTAACCAGTTAAGAGGTTTTTAACAATTAATTGAGTTTAACAAATAAGAGACTCTTTCCAGAAATTGTAATTTTTCATGCGAATACATTAAACACATGTTATTTTGATAGCCATAAAGCCATGTTTGAGGAAATCAAACCTTTTTAAAAATGTTAAATTTTTGGAATGTGAGTTTATCTTGAAAATCTTTGCGTCGTGTGCTCGGAAGATGGAGAACTTGAACACAAAGTTTGGTATTTAACCAACTTTTCGATTTTACTGTTCATACACACACACACCCACACACAGACACACACACACTCTCTCTCACACACACACACATACACACAGACTATTTTCTAAAGCGCTTTTTTTCTCTTTATTTTTTATGAGGGGGATTCGAGAGCCTCAAAACATTTTGGTGAAATTTCGACACAACATTTCGGGTGGAATACAGTACTTTCCATAGTTACTATAGGTATATGTAGGTAGTAGACTAAGTTAAAGTATGGAGAAAATCTCAGCTCAATTGAACTCGGGGTCTTTTGAGCACAATTAAATATTTTTGTTGGTGTCTGAGCAGTGAAAACAACAAACGTTTATTGAACCCAAATAAACACCTGATCTATTACATTTACTTGACTTTCTCACCCACTAGTTTCTTACAAGTTACTAGGGTTTATTCTCTCTCCTTCTCTCTCTCTCTCTCTCTCTCTCTCTTTCTCTCTCTCTCTAGCAGTATGTAGTAGGTAAAGAAGGTATAGGATTCCGTGCAAATATTCAGTACCGAGATTTTGCTGGAAGTACACGTCATGGGGTCCCCTGAAGTAAAACCAAAAATACTTTTTAGAAAACATCAGTTGTCTGTGTGTAGCATAATATAAAACGCAAAGTCCGTTTTACACTTATACACTTGGTATATAGTTCAGCATCCTCCAAGGATACGACACTAAGATTTTCAAAAAAATCCCCCCTAGTTACCTTATACATGGAACTTCTTTTTTTTTTTCCTCTCTCTTTCGAAAACGTTGTATTTCTAAACAATGGCTCTAGCGATTTTGATTAAATTACCACATGTTTAAGATATTTTAATGAAAACTGAAATGTATATCTTGAATTTTCTGGGAACAGCCTCTGAAGTTCTCTTCATTCTGGGTGACTTACATAACAAGAAATACCGTAACAGATAGGCAAAATCTTACTATATAAAAAATATAGTTGAAACACGCGATTTATATCAGATACATATTTGTAGAGCTAACTGTTTCGAGATATTTTTGATTATTGGTTTCAATTTTAAAACACAGCTTTCTTAAACGGGTATGAAACTTCGTTTTATATTTCATTTGCTTTACTTCTGGCCATGCAAAGAGAACCGAATTTTGAATGTATCAATTAGGATTTAAAAAAAAGAATTGGCTGTCGCTTCAGGCTAGTGTATTCCGTCATTTCCCTTCTACTTACAAGAAAATAAGCAATAAGACCATTTCTGTTAATGCTTGTCATGGAGTACAGAAAAGAATATGCTTTTGTAAGACCAGTTTTCTGCAGAATTGGTAGAGAAGGTTATTGAGTGTAACACATAAAATTTTTAGAAAAAGGTCCGTGGAGTATGTGTGTGTCTGTGTGTCTATGACCGGCATAAATCAATCATAACTGAAATAAAAAATACTGTTAAATACTAAATTTTTTATTTAATTTTGGCATATTTCTATGATCCAACATGAATATTTTTAAGAAAAGCAGCCATTCAAAACTACTCTATACATGGATCATTTTTCGATATCGATTTTTATGGATTTTCTGGGAATATTTCTGAAGATCTCTTATATAACTTGCAAAACCGTAGGAGATAGACAAAATCTTTCTATATAGAAAATGTAGATCTCGTTAAAACACACAAGATGTGTACAATTTACATTTTGTTTTGATAATCATTTATTGGTTTAAATTTTCTAATTCTTATACTCTTCTCAAATGGAAAGTCCTCATTCGTTTTTCTTTTTATTGGTGTCATATAAACCTGACCTAATATTAAAATCATCTCATAGCGAATAGCTTTCAATATGCGCAACCATTACATTAGTCTAGGACATCCCCTTATTCCCGTTGTGTCTACGACGACAAATAAGATAATTTCTGTTAATGCTATCTGAATTAGCATGAAGTAGATGGAAGAATACGCTTTTGGAAGAATAAAACGTAGTACACGTCATATCGGGCGCTGAGTGAAAGAAATAGTGATATGATGCTCAACTGAGCCCGAGGTCCATAGAACTGAAAGTTACCCGACTCAAAATAAAGCAATTCTCCGAAAACAGCTATATTCGGAAACTATACCGAAAAAAAAATTATATTCAGGTAACTTCCCTAATCGTACCTCTTGAGTGTGAAGCAAGCGGTTTAACTTACTCTTATCTCTGGTTAATTTTTAGTCAAATAAATTGCTATAAAATTCTGTCCTGAGCGCATTGTCACGAGAGAGAGAGAGAGAGAGAGAAGAATGCTTATGTGTTACATTCATACGACTTTCTCTAGCTAATACTTTTTTATATTTCTATCTACGTTACGTTAATCAAGGCAAATCTTTGAAGGAACAGATTTAATTTCATATTTTGTTGTAAATACACGAGGATTAAAGGAGTTCGAATTTATTTTCAGTGTTTAAAACTGTGTCACTGTAAGCTGGCATAAAACTAAATACTTTTTCATCAATATCGCGAGAAACAACTGAAAAGTGACAGCAGCTTAAAAAGTAGCTTATGATGCATTCAAAAAGTATATTATTTAAAAAGTAGGTATATAATTTTATTTCATGCTAATCCAGATAAGCTGTCATTACGTTTACACATTTCATTCTCTCATACAATGCTTTAAAAGCTATGATCAGATTTTTAAACGGCATGTTGTTATGCAAGTGCTTTGAAATTTCATCCTTTGCATGAATACGAGAAAGAAAAACATGAATAGCGACTAAATGTTAACGAGACTACAAGCATTGAAACAAGGCAAGCTTGGAAATTGTTAACCCCACAAAACATTTCATTTAACATAAGCTGTGCACTTTAACGTCATTTTTTTTTTTTTTGAGTACTAAGCTTTTTTTTCTCTTTCTCTTACGGTTTAGAAGTTAAGAAAATATTATTTATAAGAACATATTTTCACAGGTTATTCCAACAAAATTCTACAGATACATTTATTTGCCGTGTAAATATCTTAAATGTACGACATTTGAATTAGGATAGGTAGAGAAATAGAAAATTTAAAACACGTTCTTGTGCTGATACTTTCTTAGAAAACATGCCATTTGTGTCGGAAAACGTGAATCACAGAAGAAGCTGTTTGAAGCAAACCGGGGAACAGAAATTGTGATAATCTACAAAGAAACAAACCGCATGGCTTGAGAATACAGAATCTGCTACTTAAAGAGCTGTACCATATGTGGAGCAAAACATCCCTTAAAATATGGGCTAATGTCCTCCACTGTACTCAAAAAAGTTTTTGTTTTCTCTCTGTATTACAGGATTCATGTACAAAATGATGCATTCCATTGTCTCTTAAAATTTATATTTACAATATGAATATTGCCTCTATAATGATAAAACATATATAAAATTAAACCCTGGTCTACTAGCCTAAGGTCGCGGTTTTAAACCCGGCCCACACCGATGGTTTGTAAATGTGGTTAAAACGACCCCAAGTAGATATACCGGCATGTAAAAGAACTTCTGCGCTTCGAAATTCCAGCACATCAGCGGTATTAATATGATCCTGACAATTAACACTATTGCAACAAACCAAATATTTTTTATTGAATTAGAGGGGAAAATCCAATTTATAAGACAGTATAAAAGGAAAGCAAAACTATTTTTAGGAAATGCTCCAATAAACTAATTTTTAACCATATATTGTTGCAAGTCGAATAAAAAATTTGATTCGTTTGGAACGGCAAAAATTATATTTTAGTTTGACAGAACGGCAATAATTATAATTTAATCTCCTCTAAAGTGTTCACCTTAGGGTTTTTAATAGTAGCATGATGTTGATTAACTTGCCAGGGAATAGAATTCGCATTTTACCAGAAATTAATACAAAATTCACTGTCCTCGAACGTTTAAATGCTAGAGGTAGACGAAAGCTTGTGAATTCTGGGAGAAAAGATGGAGAAAACAAAGGAAAGGAGAAACTCACAGGGAAAAGAGCAAAACATAAGGAAAAGAGAAAGAAATACGAAAAGAGAACAAAAAACGTGGGGTCTTGGGTAACAGGAAAAGAACAATAAAAGAAAGGAAGATAAAAGAAAGGTGGCAGCAGCCTGACGACACCCACACAGTCTAGCTTCCTGTTTGCTGAAGGACAGCAGAGGCAGAAAAACGTAAAATAAAAGTTATGAATGGCACAGCCTGGCCCGCACCAAGCAAAATGACTGTCCTTTTGTCTCATAGGCAGGCACATGTGCATTTCAAAGCTGTTATACCGATGAGTTTCGGGTTTACATAGATAGTCTATTAAAATAAGAGAGAAATGAATCCAAATGCTCAAAGAATTAATATATTGTGTGTCAGTGCATTATAGGTCGCGTATCAATAAACCAGGTAATGCGAGAAAGTGCTTTCGTTTCGGGACCTGATATTTCCGACAGTCCTTACCATATTTTTGCCCCACAAATTCCTAATAAGGCATCGGATCAAAATTACTGCAATTATTGCAAAATAAACATGAACAAGAGCTTCAGAGCAGCGAAGGCGCAGCAGCAAATAGGCATAAAAGGAAACAAACAAAATTATTGCCACCGCTGTTTAAGTGCGAGAGGTACTTCCCTAGTAACGTGTGCGGCTCGCATTCGGGCAGACCTGGATTAGATACATGCGACTGTCCACTTTAACCATGGACTTTAAATGGTTTCCACATGTGACTAGGTGAATGTTAGCGTGATTCCTTTTCTATCACGTCTTTCTTGCCCGTCATCATTTCCTTAATCTGTTTCAGGATTTAAGAACCAGGGGACAATATTTGGCATGTTGCAGCTGGGCGTTTTATAGCTGCGCTCTGTGAAGGTTACACCCTGGGTTCTCCAGACTGCTCAAGGTACTCTTGGAGTAGATTGCTCAGTCCCACAGGTGTTAGGGGGTTGTAGGTGTGCTCGAGCGGCGTTGGATGCGTTCTATCTGGAAATTTAGGGACTCCATATATGCTTGCACTTAATCTCCCCTCCTCTTCATTCTTCCTTCCCTGGGGTCACGTTCGAAGCACAAAGAGCTACTTGCTTAGGTACTACGCTCTGCCCCTATATACTTTGCCTTGTCTATCGATGCGCAAATTCGTCTTTCAAAATCCAAGAAACGTCTCAACATTCTTTTTAAAGCGAATTGAGAAGAAAATGAGACAGACAGGCTGAGAAATATGGGGGTGTTTTGACAGGTACATTTAAATGACTTCTGGAATGAAATGGCGTGTTATTTATGGACGCTCTTTAACTGCTTTGGTTCTCAGCGTCCCATTCTATATTGGGCGTGAAAGATTGCTTAATTTTGCTCAGAGGCCTCTCTTATCAGGCTTGAGGTTCTTTTACGTGACGTAAATGTACGACACGGGACCCACGGCTTTACTTCCCTTCCGAAGGAAGCCATGCTAAAGATTTTTACGCTCGAAAAAATCCATCGTCCTCCACCAGGTTTGAACCCGCGACCTTGGGTATATGACGTAGTATTATATGGTAACCATTACACCACGGAGGGCAACTTTTACTAATGTGAAGGACTTGTTATCTAGAGTTATCCATTTTATTGGCGTTATTTTAAAGTACTTCAACTTTTCTGAAACTCGAAGTGATGTTTCGGTTTACCCTTCTTGCTTTACTGTAGGAAATGCACAGAGAACTGGGTTTCAGTGCTAATCACATGGTGATACATTATAAAAGATCTGTATAACTTCCGCTAATTTCCCTATGTATAAGAAACAAAGGAATAGGACATGTTTATTTTGAACAGCATGAAATGAGCAGAAGAATATTGATGGATTGACATTGTATATTATATTATTGCTATCATTGCAAACGTTATTTATATTTTATCTAATGTTTCAGAGTCGTCAGCTAAGAAGCAGAATAGGCCATCTGTCATCCGCTTCACTGTAAATAGGCCGGAGTCCTTCGGAAGAATCGCAGTGAGAAGCGGGAGACCAGAAACCAACACGGTCCCCACGATATCGGTCGAAGGAATTCATACATCACCTCACGAGAGGCACACCAAATTAGAAGATGAGCCTGTAGCCTCCAAGAAAGCTAAAGTTAGTGCTGTTGTTCGCATGGATTTAGAATGCAAAGTCATAGATCGACATTCAATGGGCATATTTTTAATAGCAAAATCGACCTTGACCTCAAAGTATTCATATGATTAAACAGGCGAAATCAACCTTAAACAAGCACAGGTCTGAGTTAAAAATTATTTGCTCTTTCATACTTAATCCATAAGCCATCGGCAGAAAATGTAGTTTCATTCTTTTAATTCATCAACCAAGCTGATCCTTTTCACAACCAATTAGGATCAAACTTTTCATGCAATGACACGAGAAATTTTGGAAAATATCCCAAAAATTGAAGGTCAAGCTCCTTCGAAATCTGTGCATGCTTCGGTTTCTAGCGCCTGTCTTTATAACCCACTAAATGCTTATTTACGTATAGGACTACCAATGTCTATAGAGCATAAACATGCGATGGTGAATATTGGATCAAGGTCTTATCGAGACTTGTATGATCTCAAAACACAAAGTATCGAGGAGCTATGTGGACATTCGAGGCAGGTTTGAAAAGGCACTCTAATGAGCATGCACTTAAAGCACAAAAGCCCATATGTAATAAATGTCAAAAATACTTAAGATACCACAGTCGGAGGAGGTATTGGAGAAGACATTTTCCAAAAGCGCCACATGTGTCTTTTGAGGCATTTAACACAGACATAATCATGCATACATGCAAATAAACTATGTGGTAACAAACCGAACAACTTAACCTAACCTAAACTACTTAACATAACTTAACTAACATAAGCTATCCATAACGTGAACGTATTAGAGCATAATGCTTTTTAGACATTTTAACCATTTTACGCTTCCGCGCTAAAGAAGTTTTCCTTCCCCTTACATGACACCGAAAAGAATAGCACAGGTGGACGCTGGTTAATGGTTTAACTCCAGAATTTAATGCCGACATCTTTATTACATCAAAAACACATAAAAGAAAAAGACATAGAAATTAATTTCTGTTTTATAGAACTAAACTGACAAAGCAATTTCATTCGGCACATATACAATCATCGCTTCTAATCAGGTCTGCTATGTTTAACATTCAATGCGCTTTAGCTATATTATCATCCTCTTAAACTAATAACAGCGTGTTGATTTGAGTGTTTTTCTTTAACAATTTTTTCTATAAAGATTTCCCTTCTTGGGATAATTACTATTCATTTTACACAATATATAACATATTAGATTGTAAACGCTTCATCTTGCATTCAAAGGGCTAGCCTTTAATTCTTCAGCTTCTGCTGCTATGGCAACGAAGAAACAAACACTTCCGGTATACAAATGAAGAGAAAACCACACTTTATCAAAACGCAATCTAAATGTCATATTACATCTGGAACTGTGGAAGTATTTACAATAATACGCAAATTATTAAAGGCAAATTTATAAAGGTTCGCTACAAGATGTACTTCTTCTCTTTGCAAATTATAAAACCCTATGAATAATTAAAGCACGCAAGAATAGAACATCAATGAGCACTTATTTTTAATGTTTAAAAATTTTGTTTAAAATATGAACCCTCACCAACACACTTGCTTCACAATGCTTTCTCCAATTCTGTTGCACTTTACGAAATGAGTTAGGGTTGTTTTCTATTTCCTCCACTGCTCAAAGTATTTTTTTTTTTTTTTTTGCAACGGTTCCACACTTCTGTAATATATACGCGATCTGTCTTTACTGCGTGTGGATTGCCTCGGCCCAGGCGTGTACATTATGGATATCAGTTATTCAATTTCTGCTATATGTTGTTGCTTCATCAAGAATTTTAAGAGGAAGAAACTATGAAAAAATCTGATGTGTTTCATTCACATAGCTTTCTCTAAATATCTGCAACCAATTATTTTTAAAAAGCTTATGCTTCTATTTACATCATACTAATCGAGAAAAAAATCAGCAGAAATAGTCCTATAACTTGTTTCCTTGTAAGTAGAAGCGAAATAAGGGAGTACCATTGGTTAAAGCGATAGTCAAAAGTTGGTTGCTATGTGACTGAAGTTCCTTTGTATGAACTGCAATTGTTAAATTCCTGTATGATAAAAGTGTTTTTAAAGCTGAAACCAAACAGCAAGGAGTATCTCAAAAACGATCAACTCCACGAAAAAGATGTATATAGGATAAATGATGTGTTTTAAGGTGCTCTACATCTTTTGTGTTGTAAGTATTTGTCCTTCTCTTACGGTTTAGCAGTTATGCAAAATTTCGTAAAATTCATCCAGAATAAAGTAGTCTTCAGAGGCTATTCCCAAAAAATTCAAGATATACATTTTATTTGTCGTGTAACTCTCTTTAATATACGAAATTTTAATCAAAATCGTTAGAGCCATTTTTGAGAAAATCAACATTTTTCGAAAAAAGTTCCACGTAAAGGGTAGTTTAGGGTGGGGGATTTTTCTCAAAATCTTCGTGTCGCATCCCTGGAAGATGCCAAACTTAAATACCAACTTTGGTATTTTATCGACTTTTCGTTTTTGGGCTATCGTGTTCACAGACACACACGGACCTTTTTCTGAAAATACTTTTTTTGGATACAGGGGACCCTAAAACATATATTTCAGGTGAAATCTCGGTATCGAATTTTTGGGTGAAGTGCAATACCTTCTCTATACACTATGTACATAGTACGTATAGAGAAAGTGGAAAACATTCAGAAAACTCTAACCTTGGCACACATTGTACTTCTAAGATATTCTAGACACGCTGAATATGATATGGTAGAGCAATTCTTCTTTTAATGATCTAAACACATTCACGGGACACGCCGCTAGCCATGCCAAAAGGCTTTTTCAAGATCTTCTTCCACAAAAACTCTTTAACAGATGAAAACAAATGTCACCTGAAGTGGTGCTCATCTATTTGGAAAGTTTTCTCTTGCCGAAGCTGTGTTTCACTGTAAGGAGTGTAGCATTTCAAGGTATTCAGCATTAGTAAAAGAACCAATTTATAACTGCTTCAAAAACAAGCCATAAGAGTAGTATACAAGATGTGAAGTGAGTTTATAAACAAAAAGCTGAAATGCGTTTCTTCTGATCATACAATGTTGTCATGTTGAGTAGTCTCGTGACAATTTAGATTGAACTAAGACAGGTTCGAAAGCTTGTACTAATAATAAAACATTTTAATTAAAACGTTTTTAAACACGCAGAAAATATTTATCAATCTCTTCTGGAAAATATTTTAAAAGTGTGTATTTCAAAAAGTCCTTTAAAACAGAGTTAATATTAAGCAATTTTCGCTTTTTTTTTTTCCTAAAACTTTACCTTAAAAATAGCAAAACTGCACTTAACATTTTTGTTCCATTCATTATGAAAGTAATCCTGAATGGATGATCATAATTCATCTTCCATTCCTTATATCAGGGAAATTTATTTCTCAAACGTAGCTGAGATATGTACACGTATATTTAATGATAGATTGGTTGCTAATTTGGCCCTAAAAGAAAGGATAGCAGATTACGTTATCACATGCTCTGAACAGTCACTTATTAAGAATAGTGTGAGTGTAATACAACATTTAAATATCTGATGTGTTCCATTCGCATAACCTTCTCTGCCTGTTCTTACAAAAGCTTATTCTTTTAACTACTTCATTTTAATCGAGATAAACATTAGCAGAAATGGTCTTACTACTTAGTTCCTTGCAGAAGAAAAATAAGGGAATACACTAGGTTAAAGCAATAGTGAAAGTTTTTAAAAGCTGTCGTTATGCGATTGACTTTGAAATTCGGCTCTCTTCGCAGGGCCAAGGGTAAAACAAAATAAAAAAGAAACTATTGCGACTTCTTGTTTGAGCAAAGTATAAGTATTTTAAAACTGAAATAAATGACAAGGAATATCTCGGAATCTATTAAGTATACAAGAAGGTACTTGACATAAATTGTGATTTTTAGCGATATCTTCAGTTTTGTGTAGTAGGTTTTGTTTATCTCTTACGGTTTACCAGTTATGCAAAAGTCGTTCAGAATGAAGAGGGATTCAGTGGCTATTGCCAGGAAATTCAAGATGTACGTTCTATATATATATATATATATATATATATATATATATATATATATGAAAATATTTTTAATATACGCTATTTTAATTAAAATCTTTTGAGTCCTTTTTTAGAAAATCAAAATATTCAAACATTTTTCCACGTAAAGTGTAGTTTGGGGTGGGGGATTTGCTTCAAAATCTTCGTGCCACAATCTTGATAGGTGGGATTTAGTATTTAACCGACTTTTCGTTTTTGAGTTATCGTGTTCATAGACAGGCACATAATCCACCCGTGCACACATACACACACCTATACAGATGCACTTTTCTCTTAAAATACTTAGTTTTATTGCAGGAGACCTTAAAACGTGTATTTCTAGTGACATTTAGTTTTGAATTTTTGGGTGAAGTGCAACACCATGCCCATCTATGTACTATGTACGAAGTAGAGAAAGTTAAAAGTACAGAGTATGGACATCCACTTTTGTGCAATCAACAAATCGCACGGTAAACCAAAAATGCCAGCTATAAAACGATGCAGTAATAACCGTTGGTAAATAAAATCACCCTTAGGAGTGCCTTCGTGGTCGAGTGCTCAGCGAGCTGACTTCTTACCTGGAGATCGCGGGCTGGATTCCCGGCTGGGGTAGACATTTTTAACCTTCCCACAATGGAGTCTGGAGGTGTGAATGTGAGTGTGAATAACTACGAGAGCCTACAGTAACCTAACTTAAAAGTTCAAAGAGTAAAAACACCATCAATTTTTTCAGTCAAGACAACCAATATGACCACAGTAGTTAAAGGAAACAGGCAACTAACTCATTGAATCCAGAGCATCAATTTCGAAATCAACCGTTCACATAATTACCTAGCTGTTCCCATTAAACCTGGATTGTGCTGATATGAAAACATATTTTAAAACTATATATCAATGCAACAAGATTACATTTGTGAAGTGCTTTACAGACCTTGGAAAACCTTGGAAAAAGGAAACTCAGTTCGCTTGTTCGTTTACTTGTTTCGGAATTAATACTTTCCTCAATGTTGTTAATAGGCATGTAAAACAGTTTTGTTGCCCACCAAAATTTTCATTTCCAATTGTTATATTTTGAACTACAGTTATTAACTTTAACCTGTTCGAATTCACGATTTTATCTGTCTACTGAAGATAGTCTTCCATTATTTTTCATGAAAACTATTTAGAAAAACTTATCGAGCGTCTATAATAGTTGTGTAGGATCCGATTTGTATAGATGAAGTATCTCACAGACTGAACCATCTTCTGAAGGACACACCCGAGAGACAATGTCCTCGTTCCGCATTCCTTGCGCTTCCTCACGTGATGAACTCGGAATTCGGATGGATTCCGCGCTGCCACACACTGCATCAAAGGCATCCCGCTCTCAACGGTCACATAGTTTGTATGGAAGTTCTTTTTTCCGGGAATTGAACACTGACCATTCCATGGGAAATACGAACTGGTTCCGGTGGTTCTTGTTCAACTCAAAAGTTTCTAACCGTCTAGAGCCAGAAGTTTTATCAGGACGACAGCCCATCAATCCCGCTCCACTATGTGACATGCGCCTGGTAGGTTTACTTCTATTTTTGGTCTGCTGTATCTGAGAAACATGGAAATGTTACAGAGGAAGATCGAAGATAGATGTGGCGCTATATTTTTGCCAAAATAAAAAAAAATATACGGGATGTTAGGTGAACAAAATAAATGTTTGTATGAGCGCTTGAGAACGTTGTGATGATCAAGTATTGCATTTTTATCGATGTTTTCTTAAATTATATTCACGAGGAATTTTTTACAATGTTTTTCAGACATTCGATTGTTTACTGAACACGGTTGACCCTCCTCTGTCCTGTCCGACTACAGATGATGTGATGTATGTAGACAGCAGAGACATTGTTCAGTGCCATTTAAAATAGATCCTGAAATTTGTGTTTCACTTATGATAATGCTATTAGTAAGTGGATAAAATGTTTTATAGCATTATTATCTATCAAATTATTTGCATCTATCCACCTCCGACCCTCAATTCACAAAGAACATCTCAGTTTTATTTATTAAATAAATATTCTAAATAAACAATAAAATATAATTCGATTTCATACTTTGATAAATTGAAAAAAGAATGAACTTCATTGAAATTTTGCAAAAAAAAAGTGCTGCAATTCTACGGCATATCAGAAAACTAGTATTTCTATATTTTACGTCTTTTAAACTCAAAAATACCCACATCACATGTTAATTTTCGACGTTGTAATACATTATAAAATCCTGTAAAGAACTAGAAAATAATAAGTAAAAGAACTTCTTACTTTGTGCGTACCGAATATGTAGCTGATTTCTTTACAATTTTCTCCCAATATCATATAACGTCTCTGTTGTTCTGCTGATACTAATAGTAGTTTTCCTTTTCAATGTTATGCCGTTGGAATTCATTGTGCAAGCTTGCTTAGCAAAAAGAAGCATGGGTTAAAATCATTTTGTTCTGCTCATGACATCATTGTGAGTATTTTTTCAAAGTCTAAGATCCGTTATGCAAGCGTGTATATTTATTAAGGGATTCAATAGCGGACCAGAAACGTATTTTCATGTTGATTCTTTTCTTCACTAGACTGTGTCTACTCGCATATGAATAATATGGGTGAACTACGAGAGATATAGTTTGTTACCTCCAAAGTATGACAATACTGAACGAGGGAAACTAAGTACGAGGGAAACTCATTTGAAGAGTTCTCCAAGAATTAAACGCATTGATAGATAAAGATGTGTCTATTGTCTGTCATAATTAATATATACAGAATGGATTTTCTTCATTTAACGTATAATGTTATTGCTTGCGTTATGTTGAATATGATGACTGAGGTTAGGTTGTCCTTAGGATATCATACACTGATTTGTTAAATTACCATTGTGCAACTATTTTTGTAATTTTCTGATAGAATTCTATGTTATGTTTTGCACAATGCTGTGCAAGTATCTCATTGCAATTGTGTTTGCCTGTGCTGTGATTTGCCTTCCGGATGCAACATGCATGGCAACATCATTTAATGATGTATATAATTCAAAGTCACGAGTCTTGTGTTAGCCATTATTATTACTATTCAAGATTCAAGAGAAGCTACATGTCTCAGCAATGAAGTGGTTGGACCAAGTCAGCGGTGTAGATAAAACATCTTCTTATGATGATGTAAATTCTCTGGTAGATCGGCTGCGATTGCTAATGTACTCGCAAGCAGCTTACAAAGGGAAGTAGTCAAAAGAAATCTTCTTGAATATGCGTGAGATGAATGATTCTGTTGTAATAGAGCGAAAAATTGACAAATGAGGTCATATGATGTTGTAATGTATTTCTATAATGAATGTGGTGTGTCTGATGTTTATTATTGGCTATGATGTTAGATTAGTTTAGGAAGGTTAGGTTAATTTAGGTTATTTAGGTTAGGGTGGGTCAACTAATTAAATGTTACTTATTAAGAAAATTATTGTGTGCATTGTGAAAATCGCAGGCTTTTTAGTATAAGCTTGTGACTCCCTTGCACAGCTAAGAGCCTTGGACTGCTGCTGTGTCCCCCATCTCGCTCCGTTACAGACGTCATGGATGGGGTGCACTATTGAGGAGGTGAGACGTGGACTGTGCTTCGATCTCCCTCCTCCCTGACCAGTTAATGCTGTCCTCATGACCTGGAGCCGCTACTTCTCCATCAAGTAGCTCCTCAATTGGTCCCCTCCAGGGACCTCGCGAGGCTGAGTGCACCTCGGTCCATGTATCCTAGCTGGGGAAAAATTCCTATGCCTGTACTATGAATCGATCGCAGATCTACTGCTTGGCAAGCAACAAATAAGTTTGTAACGTTATATAATAAAATCCGCATGGGTTTATCCTTAAGTTATTTTACCAGTTCTCATACAAACCAAAACTGGTAGCATTCGATTTTTAATTTTGTACTTGAGTTACAGTCGTGTTTTTTCCCAGAAATGTGATAAACTAATAATAATAATTAATAATAATAATAATAATAATAATGATAATAATAATAATGAAAGAAGAAGAAATTGAAGATGCTAAAATATTTTCCATGTTATAAAGAGAGCATATAAGAAACTAATATTTGTGAATCCTGGATGTTGAGTGAGCTTGAGAAAAACCTTGAGATATATGAATGTGTAATTATATCTCTTTAGGGACCTGTTGCAATACAATGGTCACATAGGGGCTTTGACTTATGAAGCAACTCGTATTAGTGTAGGTTTAGAACTTTATGGTAATTAATTTTTTATATTACTAAACACATGCCCATTTATACCTTCCAGACTCTGTGGGGATAGAGAGTAATTGCGGTTAAAGAAAAATTCGCCGTCCTAGCCGTGGATCGAACCCGGTATCTGCAGGTGAGAAGTCAGCTCACTTGCCCGTTTGACCTCGGAGACAGTCTTATTTTCTGATATTATAACTAAGTGCATTGAATGTTTAACCTTGTTTTTGTATTGATTGCAAATCTGATTAGAAGCAGTGATTGTAGGAGTGACCATTTAAAACTGCGTGTTCGGTTTAGTTCTATCAACATAAATGGATTTTCATTTCCTTCACTTTATAAGAGTTTTAATGTAATAAAGAACTAGACATGAAATTCTGTAGTGAAACCATGAGTTCACCTGTAGTATTCTTTTCGGTGTGATGTAGGTGTAAGGAAACATTCTTTAGCAGGAGCGTGCACAAGGGTTGAGATTTCATGATAGACAATATTAAAATAATTATATTCTTCTGTTACTTCATGCTATTCAAGATAAACATTTTCCAGAAAAAAAAAATGTTCTTATTCAATTGTTCCCCTTATAATTAGAGACATTAGCGGAAATTACTAGGTTAGTCGGATCTTTTATAATGTTTAGCCCTGCGATTCTCATTGAAATTCGTTCACTTTTTTATGTGTTTAACGCCTGCTTTTACTACTTGTGGCACCGCAGGCTATGACACTACTGATATATGGAATGAACGTGGAGCACCTGTGGAATGTGATGGCAGGGGGAAACCTGAGAAAACCCGCCCCCTGCGCCGCTTTGTCCATAACAAATCCCACATGCTGTTGCCTGGGGTCGACTCCGGACCTCCTTGGTGAGAGGAGAGTAGTCTAACCACTCGACCATGGCGCGGCCTTACGATTTGCATTGACATGAGTAAACCAATAAAGATGAAACGAAACATCACTTCCGGTTTAAGAGAGTTGAAGTAGTATAAATCTGAAGTCAATAAAAATTGAGTGTTTAAGTTATACTGTACATACAACACTAATATTTTTCTGAAAATGCTCAATTGGTATTTTCAACCGATTAGTGTCCTTGTGCTCCTGCACCCATGACTTGAACGAATCGCCCATCATTAAGATGAGATTTTCTTTTATATATAATTCACGCTTATAATTCTAAATAATAGCAGAATGTTTTCATTACATGTTACTCCGTTGTACATTAGAAATAAGAAATTTAATGTGCCAAAGCACTTCAATTGTCACTTCGAATTTGTGTATTTTTAGAGGTACGCTGCTTCACATGCACTCACTCGCACACTATACTTTGTCTAAAACTTGCTTTTTAAGTGTTCGGTTGCCCTCAAATCGTGTATTCAGTGTGAAAAACCTTTTGTATCGAACTTACTTGTACAAATTCTCTTTTGTAGAAATATATGAAGTTTTTATGTAATGCAATTTTTTCTCATGAAGCTAGCCAATCACCTGTAAAGTTTCTGAAAAAAGCATTATAAGTAAATTAAGCTGTCGCTGTATATTATACATTTAAGAACAAGGAGAGTGAATTTTTTAAAAATCCTACCAGCCGTTTCAAGGTTCTTGATTGATTAGGTATCTTCTTTTTTGCGAATTAGCTCGTAGTTTTTCAGATGATTCCTACCAATCACTGCGCTGAGACCTTTTCTCTAAATTGAGTTATCTGATATCTGCCTGTTCCACTTTTATAGATGGGCTTCTACCGTAAACTTGATTGGGTTTTTAGCATTGAAACTGTTTTTCATTGGTCGAGCTATGTATTACTTACACTCTTGTTAGAGAAGTGTGTGATAAAAGTAAATCTGAAGAAACGGATTATTTCCTGTATGAATGCTAGTAAACAGAAGTGCCCTCTAGATATTTGCGACTCAGCCTGGTGTTCCTGTTTTGCTGGTGTAAAGGGGTATTTTCGCTCTCAACCTTAAAGCATGCAGGACGTCTATCACCAGAAATTACAATATTAAATTGTCTGATTATACACAATGAGGTATTTACCTACAAGCCCTTATCACCTGTCATGTAATCGATAATTTAAATGATAAGATGATGATAATGGTGTTTAAGGGCGCTCAACTGCCGAGGTCATAAGCGCCCTTACGATTAAAACTTGGCAATAGGCAGTAAGAAAATACCAAAAAAGGAAAAACACACAAGTAAAAAGGGCTAACACAGTTGAAAAGTAAGTAACAGAACGGTCCAGCCCTCTAACAGAGCTGGATATAAAACTCCATCTAAAATCAACACATTAAAATTAAAAGTGTTTAAAAAGAACTGCTATCACACTAAAACGTCAAGGTAAAAGAAAGTTTTGCTAAAAATTTAAAAACCCTGTCCACTGCTCTTGGGTCATCTGCCAGGACCTCAGCAAGAGAGGCCGGCATGCCCATACATGACCGAATGTGTGCCAGGTGACCACACTCCAGCAACACATGACGAACTGTCTGTGCCTCCCCACAGAGCGCACAGACAGGAGCAGGTTCACGTTTAAAAAGGGAACTGTGAGTAAAAATACAGTGGCCAATTCTTAGCCGAGCTAGTACTACCTCCTCCCGGCGGAATAAACGAGAGGAGGTTACCCAGTTGACAGGGAGGTCCTTCACCTCTCGCAGCTTATTACCACGGAGAGCCGACCACTCCGCATGCCAAGTCGAAAAAACGGCTCTCCGTACAGCCACTCTAAAATCTTCTGCTGTTGAATGGGTAATCGTAACACTGGGCGCTGTGACTGCCGATTTCGCTGCCAAATCCGCCGTGTCATTCCCTGGCAAGCCAACGTGTCCAGGAATCCATGCGCACTCCACATTAAAACCAGAAGCGTGCAAAATGCGGAGAACGTCCTGGATGCGCTGCACCAAAGGATGGTAATTGTACAGCTCACGAATGCTCTGAAGGGCACTAAGGGAATCACTAAGTATAAGGCAGTCACCTAATTTTCGACGTCGAATATACAGAAGGGCTTGATAAATAGCATATAGCTCGGCAGAATATATAGATGTGCAACTAGGCAAACCGTAAGTAGAAGTTGTGGTGCCAGTTACAAAGGCACATCCAACACCGTCGGGGCTCTTACTACCATCGGTGTAAATACAAATATGGCCACTGTATTTGGATAAAAATTCTAAAAAGCATCGACGAATACTATCAAGAGGCGTAACAGATTTCCCGTAGAGCGTCATCCCGAGATCGACATGGGAGGTAGCGCGTAACCAAGGGGGGTGTATACTCTCTCCCTTGGGTAACAGCCGAGGAATGTCAACATGGTGCTGGCGTAGAAGCTCACGGAAACGAAAACCTGCTGGCCTGGGGCTCAGAGAGCGGAGGCAGTATCGCTCGTGCAGCTCAGGGGAGAAAAAAGCGTGATAAGTTGGATGCCCTGGCATACACTTCAGCCCACAGCCATAATTAGCAAGCAGGACATCACGCCGACAACGCAGAGGAGGTTCTCCCGATTCGGCGTAGAGGCTAACAACTGGGCTCGTTGGAAAAGCTCCAACGGCCACACGGATGCCCTGGTTATGGACTGTGTCTAACATTCTGAGCACTGAAGGTCGAGCTGAAGAATACACAATGCTGCCATAGTCCAACTTCGAACGAATCACAGCACGATAAAGACGGAGCAATGCCGTCCGATCCGCACCCCAAGACTTGCCACTTAGTATCCGTAAAAGATTTAGAGAACGGTCACATCGTGCTCTAAGCTGTGCTATTTGTGGTGCCCAACAAAGTTTCCGATCGAAGATCAAACCAAGGAATCTCGCCTCGTCTGCGAAAGGAAGTAAATCTGGCCCGAGTCGAAGAGACGGCGGCATTTGCCACTTACGGCGCCAGAAGTTAACGCAGACTGTCTTCTCAGCGGAGAAACGAAAACCGTGTTTCGAGCTCCATGCATAGAGATTGTCCAAACACCGCTGGAGACGGCGTTCCAAAAACGGTGTACGCTGAGAAGTACAGAAGATGGCAAAGTCGTCCACGAATAAACAGGAAGAGACACCTTGAGGCACACATAGTGATATGGAATTTATCGCAATAGCAAATAGAGTCACGCTGAGTACCGAGCCCTGCGGCACTCCGTTCTCTTGAATAAAATGGTTAGATAAAACTGAACCCACCCTCACTCGAAAAACGCGGTCCCGCATAAACTCCTGAATGACCAACGGTAGGCGTCCACGTATGTTCCAGTTGTGCAGAGAACGCAATATTCCCGCCCGCCAACACGTGTCGTAGGCCTTCTCGAGGTCAAAAAATATCCCAACTGTGGGGCTGTTCTTAAGAAACCCGTCCATAATCTGAGTTGACAGAGAGACAAGGTGGTCAGCAGTTGAACGTCGTCGTCGAAAGCCACACTGGATGTTCGTCAGAAGATTGTGGGATTCCAGCCACCACACCAACCGTCCATTGATCATGCGTTCCATCACCTTGCACACGCAACTGGTGAGGGAAATAGGACGGTAACTGGAAGGAAGATGGCGGTCCTTTCCAGGTTTAAGAATGGGTATGATGGTGGCCTCCCGCCACTTGTCTGGAAAAATGCCATCAACCCAGACACGATTATAGACCTCGAGTAGGAAATCTTTGCCATCAGGAGAGAGATGTTGCAACATTTGGACGTGGATACCATCTGGACCTGGTGCTGAGTGTCGTGAAGAGGAGAGTGCATTGTCTAGCTCTGCCAGGGTGAAAAGGCGATTATAATCCTCAAGGTTGCCAGAAAGAAACGAGAATTCTTGAGATTCCACCTGGTTCTTAACTGTAAGAAACTCAGGGGAATAGTTGCCTGAGCTAGACACCTGAGCGAAAGCACTGCCTAAAGTATTCGCCACGTCAAATGTATCAACAACAGCTCCGGTAGGTGTTTTGAGACCGGCGATGGGCATATGGTTCGGTTTCCCAGCCACACGTCTTAACTTATCCCATACGACAGAGGAAGGTGTATGTCGATTAAAGGAACCCACGAATTTATTCCATGACATCTTTTTGCTATCCTTAATAACCCGCCTAGAATGTGCACGCATCCGTTTATAGTATATCAGGTTATCCAGTGTGGGATAACGCTGGAAAACCCGTAGAGCTCGTCTGCGAGCGCGAATAGCATCCCGACAGTCAGCGGTCCACCAAGGTACCGGAAATCGACGGCTGTAGCCAGTCGAACGCGGAATGGATTGCTCAGAAGCAGAAAGAATGGTCTCTGTAAGATGTTCGACCAAGTGGTTCACAGAGTCGTGCTCTTCGTAGCTAAATTCAGCCAAGTGGGAGTACAGTTCCCAGCTGGCGTGGTCTAGGCGCCAACTAGGTAAACGGGTGGAACATACAACGGGTGTCAAGACACTAATACGACAGGGAAAGTGGTCACTAGAATGCAAATCCGAGATGATATTCCAGCATAAGGTGACTGCCAGCTGAGGGGAACAAATTGCAATGTCAATGTGTGAAAAACTATGAAATGCGTCAGATAGAAAGGTGGGCTCTCCGGTGTTCAAGAGAGCAAGATTCTGACTATCCAAGAAGTCTTTAAGTAGCGTACCTCTCGCACAAGCCCGAGGAGAGCCCCAAAGAGGGTGATGGGCATTCACGTCGCCTACCAATAAAAAGGGTGGTGGCAACTGCGAAATGAGGTGTTCTAAGTCGCTGTGCGAGAGGTCCGCAGATGGAGGCAAATAGATACTGCAAATGGTGAATGAAGCGGAGGGTAGCTTAATGCTGACAGCAACGGACTGGATTGCAGATTGTATGGGTACGGAGTTGGCAAAAATATCATCCCGAATAAGCATCATAGTGCCCCCATGTGCCGGGACACCGTCCTCCGGGGATAAATCACATCGTACGGAGGAGTACTGCCTGATGGTAACGGTGTCCTGTGGACGGAGCTTCGTCTCTTGTAAACATACAGCCAAGGGTTCATGCTGGCGCAGCAACAAGTCAAGCTCTGGTCGATGTGGTCGAATTCCGCGTATGTTCCAATGGAGGATAGCCATTGAGTATATTATGGGATAAGTTTCAAATCGAAAGACGCTTCTGCAGATTGGGATTGGCTGGTCGGTTCAATTTGTTCTTCTTAGGCGTTGGGCTAGTACTATTTTCAGGAGCACGATCCTGCCGTTTCCGCACTGTCCCTCTGGCAGTGGCGGCAGAATCCTCCTGGTCCATCTCCTCCACATGGGAGGTCCCTTTTTCAAGAGCAGTTTTCGGTCCAAGTAGTTCGAACCGATTGGATGTGCTGATCGGCGAAGACGGCCGTCGCCGATTCACGCCCTCCTCCCCAGATGACCCTTCAGAGGAGGATACACGTGTGGAGTTGCGTGAACTTTTCTTACCTTTAGATGACTTGGTAATAGATTGCACATTCTCTTTCAAAAAGTCTTGTCGTACATACTTGGTCTTAAACTGTTTTTCTGGGGCAGAAGACGTCGTGAATTTAATAGCTTTAGTTCCGGAGGTGGAGGCTTTCGGTGACAAATGTGCAGGACTATTCTGTAAGCTGGCGGATTTGGCAGATGTTGATACCAACTTGGGTGTAGGTGCCGAAGGCTTTGGCAGCGCTTGGGCTAAAATTACCTTTTCCGCAATTGTAGCCCCGTTCATATCGCCGGTCTGGGTTGCGATTTCCCGACGCGGTACCGGTTTAGCTGCAACTGAGCTATAGGTACCGGACCTCGGGGCAGAGGGTTGGCGGAGTCGCAGGAGCTTCCGGGCTTCCAAGAAGGACACCTTCTCTTTCACCCGTATCTCCTGGATCGCTCGTTCCTCTGCAAAACGGGGGCAGTCTCGGGAACTAGATGGGTGTTCCCCGTTACAGTTCACACACGATGGAGCTGAAGCACAAGCCCCATCGTGGGAGGTGTCACCGCAGTGGACGCAGGTGGACTTGCCGGTACACAACTCACTAGTGTGACCAAAACGTTGGCATTTAAAGCACCTCAGCGGATTGGGTATATAAGGCCTAACTTCGATGGCTTCATACCCTGCTCTAATCTTTTGAGGCAGATCAACCCGATCAAAAGTAAGAAACAGGGTACGAGTAGGCAGGAATTCACCGTTGATCTTACGTTGTACCCGATAAACAGCTGAGACACCCTGAGTCGCAAGATTTTCTTTGATCTCCTCAATGGACAAACCGTCCAACGCGCGGGTTGTTATTACACCGCGGGAGGAGTTCAGCGACTTGTGCACCTCGACCTTCACTGGATAGCTGGCTAACATGGTAGCTTTAAGTATTCTTGCAGCTTGCGAGGCGGAGTTGGCTTCGACAAGAAGTGTACCATTGCGAGCTCGAACGCAGGATTTAACAGGACCAGCAATGGCATCGAGACCCTTTTGGATAGTAAAAGGGCTCACCGTAAGGAACTTCTTACCTTCCTCTGTCCTATGAATGACCAAGTAGCGAGGACCACATGACTCGACTACTTCCTTTCCAACTTCTTTATTAAGGGGTTTTTGTTTTGGTGCCATAGAAAAAATGGTATAAATTCATCCCCCAGTGCTCCCCACCCACCACGGAGCCCAACGAGGGGTCACCCCACTGGGGTGACAGGGCTACACAGGGGATATAGCGGGCTCGCCGTCCCACTCACCCTGGAGTTCGGTGTAATACCTAGTCCTGGCCGATTGACTAGGGGTGGGTTAGTCCCTAGCCTCCCGTTTAGGCAAATCAGAAACCAAAGCGGTGTATTAGGCTGCGCACCCTCCCCAGTTACTGAAAGACAGAAGCCCAGGCTCAGGTACGCAACCCTCAACCAACCAGGATGTTCCTCTTCACCGACACGGGTCTCCACGCACGGCCTACACGTGGGTGGGCATTTTCACCTACTGACTCCCTCACCACTCTGAGGTTGCCCACAGAGGGAGTTCAGGTGGCTCGGGACCCCGGGTGCGCCTAACCCGTACCTACCGTAGTAGGCCCCTGGGGGGGATAATTTAAATGCCTAATTATGCAAAGGAATAGGGTGTTGAAAATTTGTATTTGTTTTTGTGGAATAAAAACATTAGTGGGATTATATGTACATACTAGTTTTATTTATAAGTATTTTCATTACATTCCTTCTCCATGTCCGTGCCTCTTCAAAATGTTTTATTTTCATTAGTTGGATTAAATAAATGTTTGCTTATAAATGTGCCAGCTTCTTTACATCTTCATTTCTTTTTAAATCCTACTCATCCTTTGTTTTATTTTATTAAAAGAGTCTAGCGGCTTCGTTTTTTTTTCATGAATGCAATTATATATTATAGCACTATATTTTTCAATATATTCACAATGTGCGCACTTTGTCTTTTGTGCACATGCAGAATTTAGGGAGTCATAGGCGCGCTTTATATATGTCATGTATATACAAAGTCATTAGGATCACTGCTTTTGAGACGCACTGGTAGTTCATAATAAAGCGCTACACTAGAACTATTTGTTTTGGATATGTAGAATGGGATGGATACGTTCAGTTGGTCTGCTCTGGGTTTCATATTTCTCTATGCTTGCCTCTCGTTTTACAAATGTTGTGCATGCGGTCTTCCAATAATCTCAGCTTCCTGAGATGACTAGCAAAAGGGTCTTTCTCCTCTTGTATCTCCTTGGATCTGGAACATTAGAATTATTGAAAATTAGTAAATGTTATTAGTTTTCCTTTGACTCGATCACTGCAATGGAAATAAGGTTAGTTTCTTTCTTGATGTAATAGCAATATATTATACTCACATTGATGCTTGATTCGACGTGCTCATATTCGGAATGTCATCATAATCTTGTACAGGGCAGTTGTTCCATGGGTTTGAAATGCAGACATCCACCTCGTCAACGTCAGTCCTAGCAGGGTCTATGAGCTCTGGCGGTACCGGGATTGACTCTCGAACTCTGGAAAGAACAATGAGAGTTATTAATTTTTTCAAGAAATAAATGTGTGATGTGCTGGCCACTCGTCGTATTTTTAGTTTGTAATTACCTTTCTCTCATATGCCTTGACCAATACACGCTACAGGTCGAGTTGCAGATGAAATATGATGTTATTCTATCATGCACTGCGGGTTTTGAACAAATCACCACATGAGTGCGACCGTTGCATAATTCTAAGTGATCTTCAATCTCATGTGCTGATCTAAACATATCCGTTGCATCTATGGTATCTGAATCGTGAAGCTCTTGTGTGTTCCGACCCCTAGATATATAAAAATGTATTGGAATTAGCCATCATTACTCGAATACATTTGTAGTACTTATAATAGTAGAAAGACGTGAATGTATTGTACTTACAATATATCTTTCTTGTAGACAGAGCAGTCTTCGGAACAGGGATTCCTTGAAGGTATCTGATTATGGTAAGCAGGGTATATGCATGTAATCGTATGCATTCGTCCATTGCACGATTCTTTATGAAAGTATGTATAATGATGCGAATCTTCAGCACACTCTCTCCTGTATTCGTTCATATCATCAAAAGCTTTGACGTTTGTTTTCAAGAATGCTTTTTCACGGCGGTTATATCGAATAAGTAGCTCTATATTGCAGACCTCAGGCTTATATAGTTGCTCACATAAAAAAACATGTTTTCTTCAGTGTATACCTAAGGAAGGGGAATGCATGTATCTGCCTGTTCTTAGCCTAGAGGGGCCGAGTGAGGATGTTTTTCTAACAGAAAGCTCTGAAGGGGAGAGCTAGGATGTTTTGTTCAAAATGTCGCCAGCCTTCTTTATCGTCTGAAACTGGTCGGATCATGCTTCGCTTTTTGTAATAGGTAGTATGTTTCCGTTTTCCCTTGTGTTATATGTTAGCCAAGAGGTGAGCAGCCTTGCGCGGCTTTCTTTCATAGCGATTGTGATAAATGGCTACTAAATATCCCCTCCCCCCTTTATGAAAATGTTTATTTATGCTCAATCCTCAAGTTATGTGATGAGTGCTTCGAGTTATAAATTATACTTCTCTGTTGAAGTTAGAGAATACTGCTGTGTCAGTTGTAGGCTGTCTAAGTGATTTCAAGCAATGTTAGCTGTTATTTTTGGTATGGTATTTATTTTTTGAAGATGTCTATTTATGCATAATTGTCAAGTTATGTGGAGAGTACTTCAAGTTATAGCTTATACTTCAGTGTTAAAATTAGAGAATACTGCTGTGTCAGTTGTAGTCTGTCTAAGTGATTTCAAGCAATGTTAGCTGTTATTTTTGGTATGGTATTTATTTTTTAAAGATGTATATTTATGCATAATTGTCAAGTTATGTGGAGAGTACTTCAAGTTATAGCTTATACTTCAGTGTTAAAATTAGAGAATACTGCTGTGTCAGTTGTAGGCTGTCTAAGTGATTTCAAGCAATGTTAGCTGTTGGTTTTACTATGGTATCCCCTTGTTGAAAATGTCTATTTATGCATAATTGTCAAGTTATGTGGAGAGTACTTCAAGTTATAGCTTATACTTCAGTGTTAAAATTAGAGAATACTGCTGTGTCAGTTGTAGGCTGTCTAAGTGATTTCAAGCAATGTTAGCTGTTATTTTGGTATGGTATTTCATTTGAAGGTATTTATTTATGCATAATCGTCAAGGTACGTGATGCTTCAAGCTATATTTTATACTACAGCGTTGAAATTAGAGAATACTGCTGAGTCAGTTGTAGGCTGTCTAAGTGATTTCAAGCCATGTTAGCTGTTGGTTTTAGTATGGTATCCCTCAGTTAGTTGTAGGCAGTCTAAGTGATTTCAAATTGTGTTAGCAGTTGTTTCTACTTTCTCTACACGTACTATGTACATAGTGTATAGAGAAGGTATTGTATTCCACCCAAAATCGGATGCTGATTTTTCACTGGGAATATATATGTTTTTAGGGTCCCCTGTATAAAAAAATCCATTTTAGAAAAAGGTTTGTGTGTGTCTGCATGTCTGTGTGCTTGCGTGTGTTGGTGTGTATATGTGTGTGACTGTGCAGCATAGCTCAAAAACGCAAATTCGGTAAATTACCAAACTTGGTATTTAAGTTTAGTATCTTCCAGGTATGCGACCCGAAGATTTTTGAGAAAAGCCCCCCCAAACTACCCTTTACATGGAACGTTTTTTGGAAACATTTTATTTCTAAAAATGGTTCTAACGATTTTGATTAGAATATCGCATATTAAAGATATTTACCTGACAAATAAAATGTATAACTTGAATTTTCTGAGTATAATCTCTGCAGACCTTTTTTATTCTGAAAAAATTGTTATAACTAGTAAACCATAAGAGATAGATAAAAGCTTACCACACAAAAAATGTAGGGCACGTTAAAACACACGATTTATGTTAAATACATGATTTTTGTGGAGTGAACCCTTTTTTTTTCGATATAATCATTGTTATTTGTTTCAGCTTTAAAAACGTATATTTTTCTCATACAGGAAAGTGACATAGCAGCCTGCTTTTGACTATGACTATCACTTTAACCTATGGTACTCCCTTAGTTAGCTTCTACTTACAAGGAAGCAAGTATGAAGACTATTTCTACTAGTTTTTACTCGATTAGCATGAAGTAAATAGACATACAAGCTTTTTAACAATAATTTGTTTCAGAGAGGTATAGAAGGTCACGTGAATGAAACACACCATATTTTGGTATAGGTCTGACATTTGCGTAAATAAAAACATTTTATATGTCTTGTGATAGTTACGAATGTTTGAATGCACTAGGCGTATAATCCAAGTATGTAATTAGCATGTAGATGTAATTTCGAGAAGAATTTGTATCACTCATTTCGCTACATCGTTGCAAATTGGGTTGTTATTTACATTTTTAAACTTAAAGTAAAGGTATAATTGTGATTAAAATTTATTGAATTAATCCCGAATCTAATACTCGTACTGAATAGGGGATGGTAAAGAATTGAGAAAAGTCTAATAGCGTTTTATTGTAACTTCAATTCTCAAAGCGTTATTGGCATTTTAACTGGCGTAATTGTAATTAAAATTTCTTAAATTAACCAATCATGAATCTTATACTTATGCTGGGTATGGGATTTTTTTGGTAGTGTTTTAACGCGCACTTTAACTACTTTTGGCGCCGCAGGCTGTGATACTGGTGATACATGAATGACGATGGAGCACCGGTGGAATGGGTATGGGATGATAAAGGAATAAGAAAAGTCTAATAGCGTTTTGGCATTTTAATTGGCGTAATAGTAATTAAAGTTTTTCGAGTGTGGGATAGCTGGAATTCATTCTTGTACTGGATGCAGGGTGATAAATGAGCAAGAAAAGTCTGATAGTATTTTATTGTAATCTCAATTCTTTAACCGCTATTAACATTTTAATTAGCGTAATTGTAATTCAAATTTATTAAAATTAACCAATCGTGTATCTTGTACTTGTGCTGGGTATGGGCTGATAAAGGAATAAGAAAAGTGTTATGGCGTTTTATTGTAATCTCAATTCTTTAAGCGTTATTGTCATTTTAATTAGTGTAATTGTAATTAAAGTTTCTTGATTATTCGTGAAGTTAATTCTTGTACTGGATAGGGGATTATAAGGGAATAAAAACAGCTTTTATGTATAGCGAGTGTTATAATTGCATTCTACATTCAATCCTTTTTGAGGTTGTTTAATTATACATAGCAGTAAAGTCGCGTGGTTGCATCCTCACTGAAAGTCGAATGTAGGTCCTCGTTTAAGAACGGATATTAAGATTTATAATGTTTGGAGTTGTAATGATGTTGGCATTCTCAGTGTTCGAGAGGTCCCAGGTTCAATTCCCTGTTGGGTGCCCTCTGCTCGTTGGAAACACAATCACTTCGCCGCCATATTGGTTTTTGATGTGATAAGTTAGTAGGTTTTATAAAAGCAATTCTCTCTTGCTATTTTTCATTTCATATGTTGGTATTGAATAATAAAGCTTTTAACATGTTCAATCGTGTGAGTGTTATAATTCATTGCAAAAATATTACCGCTAACGCATGTTCAATTGATATCTAATAATTTATATCAAATATTCCACTCAGTAATTTTATCGAGTTTTTTTCGCCATGACAGTTGAACTATGTTTGTATATTCAGATTCTTTGTGAAAAGTTAGACTGATTTGTCATGCAAATGAGCCTTGTAGCTCTCGAATTGCCAGAGATAGAGAAATCCTACGTGTTTTTAATTAAAAGAGACTATCGAATTGAAATCAAAAGAATTTTGTATTTATGATCAGAGATTCAGATTCCTCGTGAAAAACTAGATCGATTTGATATGCAGATGAGCCTTGTAGCTCAAAAATTAGAAATTTGAGTGGGCGTGGTCAATCGATTAAATTGAATTTGATCTGTGAATGTGAAAGACGATTGTTCAAGTGATTAAGAACCCTGCAAGTAAAATCTTTTAGACAGGTGGTTTGGCAAAGGGGGAGGGGGTAGTAGCCGGCAGCACATACTTTGATTGACAGGTACATGGGGAAGCTTTTAGACTGTTGTCTTGGCAAAGAGGCAGCGCTGTGTGGGTGGTCTGTCGGCTGATGTTTATCTTAAGTGTTACATATGTACATGATGTTTTACATGGGCGGCATCCTTTGAGTCCTGAAATCCCCCTTTACCCCCTACTAAACTACATACTTTACGTTGGACTTGAAGACACTTCATGAACCGCAGACCCTTTGAGATCCGTGAACCGAACCTCTGAGGTAATAGAGACGTTAAATTATAATCCATTCTTTTGCCTCTCATACAGTGTAACGCTACGAGCAATAACTACATTTTCTATCGTTAAATTATAAAAAGAACTTATAGCTTAAGCAGAACCTACCTTATGACATTTTTAAAATAAGAATATTAAATTATTTCTGAATTTAAAGCTTGTAGCCTTTTCCAAAACTTCATATTTAAAATGTTAGGTATTAATCTTGAAGGCTTTTAATTCACGAAATGCTTCATTAGTGAAACAACAGCACAGTGTTTACAAAGTGCTGCTAGATCACATTCATTACGAAAATCATGTGAATTTTCCGAAGTTATTATAAGCTATTTTATTACTCCAGAATAGTAAAACGCAGCTATAGTACAACCAGAATGAAATGACAGAACATTGCACTGGGCGGCGTATTTTATCTCAAGTGAAGATAACGGCTTTTTATTTCTCAACGAGTTTTCTAGAAATCAGACAGAGAACGCAGTTTTATATATATATATATATATATATACGTAAAATACTCCTCTAACCGCTACCGCCCACGAGTTCTCTTGAAAATTTTAACGGTTGTTGAGGTGCTATCATTACTTCCTTTATAGCCCAGTGCTGGTAGAAAGCGTTCCCTGCTTTACGACGCAGTTAAAGCGTTCGAATGATATTCTGCTGTCTGGTTTCTTGAAATATAGCTGCCAATTTGTTCTAAGCTACGTTTTAAATTCACATGAAGACTAGCTACTCCAGGTTAATGGATAAATGATATACAAAATAAGTGCTGCCTCAACGTTAATCTATTAAGTAATAATTAATATTAAATGGCTCTAATTTGTTTACATAATCAAAGAGTGAAATATAGTGCATGCAAATATATACAAAAATGCGCTATAATATGCACACAAAAATTAATAAACTACTTGCTTTGTGGGATATATCTTAGCGCTCCTGTACCTCGCTACCATCAATACACAACCCTCAGGTCATTGCGAGCCTCAGTGAAACCACAGGATCCTCTCTGGTTACGTAATTTAACCCAAGATAAATCTAGGATGTGTGTGAACTGATTCAAGCTGTTAATGGGGAAATAGTTTCATCTCTTAATCCCAAAAAATGAATTTGGCATTACTCATATTCATTTGCACATTGTTTTACCCCTTCTTGGCCTCATGGTGATAGGGCTGAATTTGGATTTAACTGGAATGAGGAGCGGCGGTATTCATCACAATGACCCTGAAACTATGTATTCGACGCTAATGTTGGTCGTTTTTTATTATTTCTGCATGGCATTACTTCGCAAGCCCACAACACCATTTTTGCAGATTGAAAGCTATGTGTGCGGACGGCGTAAGTCAAACGCGAAAATTCCGATAAATAGCAAACGTGTAAAGCATCTTTTAGGGATACAAGAGGAAGATTTTCGTAGAATTTTCCCCATGCATAGAGAGATTATTATAATTTTAAGACAGTGTGATTATACAATTAACTATATAGATGGTTGTGTGATAATATGAATGAAGCATTTCATAAGAGACTAATAGATTTATTTGATTAACAAGATTAAGTTAATATAACACATAGATTAATAATATCAGCACAATAATTAGAAGACCAGGATGCACGAATAATAAGATGTTCTCTGCAACAATAATGGAGTCTTTCAAAACAGACTTACAGATTCATTTTAGGACCGACATTGGTAACTTATTTCAAGGAAAAGTATGTTAATGTTACAGTACATAGCAGCTCTTGCTGCTCTTTTAGTTCAGAAACTTCCCAATTACTTATCAAATTCCAATTAATAGGTCCGAAATGCATTGTTCTTATGCAATTCTCCCCTTTTCAAGATCAATTTCAGAGCTTGTTCTCAGGAAGCTACTATCGTGATGGTTGGATCAATTACAAGAACAGTTTTTATAATTCGTGCTCTTGCTATTATATCAACTCATTACTACTTATGAGACATTATCGTTTTTTTATTTCCCAAAACTAACTCAAACAATTTTGATTGAAATACGATAAATCTCTGAGGCAACATATACAAGGTGATTCACCTGTACCTTATTCTCTGTTTTTATGCAACCCGGAGATTACAGTCTAACCCGAAAACATCGTTCCCGAGACCCATCTATTGCACTTAACATAACAGACTTTGGCACTATAAGTTACAGCTAAACAGCAGCGTACTTGATTAACGCTCTGTGTTAGCACGAGCTCCAAGAAGTTCGATTCAGGTTCGAATTTTACCAAAACATTGACACTTTTTTCCCCTTCTTTCTTTCTTCCTGATTTTGACACAAAGCTAGATAGGATATTGGAACATTTTTAACTTGCTTATTTGTTTCTTTTTTGATTTTCTCTTTATTTATGTTTATTCTAACTTTATCAGTCCAGTTTCAGGAAATGCAAATGCAAATGAATATTCTTAGGCATACTCATTCAGTTTCCTCTAAATGTGCAGGTATTATTACAATGTTTTAAAACTAACATAGGTATTTCAGATAATACTACAGAATCAGATCCATTTTCAGGGTATCTCTAAAACGAAAAATACACAAAATACCTAGGCTGACAATCACAAAATAAACCAAATACATAGGTAGTCAGTTGAAAAGAAAATTAGGTTTAATCCCCATAATTTAACAAACTTCTCAATATCCATACCTACATATTTACTTCGTGCATGTATATCTAATGGGGCATGTCTAGACCTAAGTGTCCTCTGGTAGTATTCCCTAACTCCCTGAGGGTACCAGCTGCCAAAATGTTGTAGAGAACATTCTCAATTACAAAGAACAATCGATTACGTGTTAGTTGTTTTAGTATTTTGAAATTGTTTTTATTAACTTTATACGTTTTGAAAATTTCCTTTATTATTTAAAATCTTAGTCAAGTTTCTTTTTCAAAACAATTACAAAAAAAGAATAAGGATTGAAGACTGAAGAATATGTAAAATGAAATGTCGTTTGTTCTTCATTCGTATACCTTTTTGTTTACTCCTAAAATTATTAGTGACGAACACTTAACTAACTTTGCACCTCGGTCAATAATATACGAGTATAAAGAAAAAAGTACCCGCAGATTGCGGGGACTCAAACCGCTGACACGCTGGAGGTGTTGAGGGAAGATGAAATTAACCAGTTGGGCTACAATCATTGCGCTCACCTACTGCGTTAAAACTTGTAGGTATAGTATCACACATGTCTCCCTCCCTGTTTCTGATCTCTTTATAACTGTTTTGTGACTCCTTTTTACTTTCTCTATACGCACTATGTGCATAGTGTATAGAGAATATTGCACTCCACCCAAAAATTTCACGGTAAATATGTGTTTTAGAGTCTCTTATATATATATATATATATATATATATATATATATATATAAAAACATTTTCACAAAAAGGTCTGTGTGTGTATGTGTGTGTCTGTGAGCACGATAACTCAAAAACGAAAGGTCGATAAAATACCAAACTTGGTATTTAAGTTTAGTATCTTCCAGACTCGAAGATTTTGAGAAAAATCCCCCGCCCCAAACTACCCTTTACATAGAAAAAAATTCGAAAGTTTTGATTTTCTTAAAAATGGGTCTAACGATTTTGATTAAAATTTCCATATATTAAAGATATTTACCTCACAAATAAAATGTAAATCTTGAATTTTCTGGGAATAGCCTCTAAAGACTACTTTATTTTGGATCAATTTTACGGAATTTTGCATAACTGCTAAACCATAAGAGATGGACAAAACCTTACCACACAAAAGATGTTTTTGAGACATTCCTTGTTTTTGGTTTCTGCTATGAAAAACTTATACTTTTCTCTTACAGTAATTTATCAACTGCTGTCCATACAAAGGAACCTCAGTGACATAGCAACCAGCTTTTGGTTATCACTTTAACTTATGGTAGTCCCTTATTTCGCTTCTATTTACAAGGAAGCAAGTAATAAGACTATTTCTGCTAATTTGTTCTGATTAGCATGAAGTAAATAGAAGTATAAGCTTTTTAAGAATACTTTTTTGCAGAAATGTAGAGAAAGTCATGTGAATGGTACACATTTTTGTAGCTTAAACCGTTCATTTACCCTTAATCCCTCATAATTTACGTTCCGGAACGTATGACAGTCATCTTATTGATATAACATGTTCTGTAACAGGAATTATTTAGTGCTTGTTTTTGGAATGAACGTAACTATTGCTTCTAATTTTCCGATGAAGAAGAGACTAGATTTGCAGGTTGTCAAACGACCGACAAGCACAGTAATTTCGATTTTATTACTTTCTGAGTATGAAGTGTTGCCTATCTCCAAAAATAATAAGGGACAGGAGAACCACCTTGTATAGCAAATAAAATACTTTTATTGTTTATTTATTTATTTATCTTACTTATCTTTGCCGCATCCCACATTTCGATAGGCCTGTGTCTGAAACACCATCTTCATGTTCTCCAGTAGCCCATTCTGAGTCCTTTCCAATGTCAGATCTTCCTCTTCTCCGTCTGTTCGCTGGATTACAATTCAGACCTCTTAAATATTGGTTAATTAGCTGTGGATTTCTCTTAACTTCTGTTGAAATTTCTAGAAATAGAATGCTGCATAGACAGATAATACTTTACTGCATGAAAAATTGTAGAAGAGAGATTAAGATTATGCCAAACTATTATTTTTATTAATTACCATAAGTAGCATTTTGTAGCATAGCCCATTTCAGAAATATTCAGTATATATGTCTAAGTGAAAAAAAATCTACATTTTTTGAACAAACTTATGATAAAACAACTGAAATTATTTTAATTTTCACTTTTTGCACGCAATAAGTCCACATTTCTTGATATGACATTGTTTGGCAAATACTTTTGTGGCGTTTACCGTAAAATGGATTTTTATGTGAAGAACAGATGCCATGAAACAGTAATGTGAAGAGAAGTTCACGTTTTACCTTATGATGTGTGTGTGTGTGTGTGTGTGTGTGTGTGTGTACATATACACACATTTTCTTTTTGTATTATCACCTTTAAAAATGCAAATGCCTTTTAAATATCTAATCATGAACACATTTACAGCTTCTTTTGTAAACGATTGCCAAATCCCTGTTGACAGTAAAAACAAACGAACTGCTTAAAAATTCTGTTCAGCTATCAGCACGTACGCATGTGCGATGAGGTTAGTTGTTTGCAAATAAGAGGCGTGCGTATAGTAAAAAGAATACGACATGTCTCTGCTCTTAAAATAAGGGAGAGCTACATGTTTACCGTTCACCAGATGTGCTGAAAGTTCCGTTTCCGTTACCACTTGAGATATCCATGCGGAAGAATCTCTGATTCGCTTTATCATCACAGCTTTGAGGCAAGATCTGTGTATACAAAAACAACAACCTGCATTTTTCAACATTTAACTTTTCATTTTGGATAAATGCATACATTAACATGGAAAGCAACAAAATTGCAATCGATTTAGTAAATAAATAAGTTAATACATGAAATAGTGCTTGTCTTTAACTTTAATGAAGACGCCATAAAAATATAATACATTTTTTATACATTTTTTTTGGTTTTAGAATTTCCATGGGAGGAATAAATAAGAACTCATACAAATCTAATGTAATTCGTATTCCTGTACATTAGTCAATTAGTATGGCGTTTTATCTTTAAAACTCTTTTGTGTCTCTTTTTGGTTACCATGCAAGGCGACTTAATGTGACATAGTGAAGTGCTCTTGAATTAATCAAAATATGTACAACCAACCGTGGGATTACCAATGGAAAAGCGCTTGTTACACACATTCCTGTGGTTTTGTACCCAATGTTTACCAAACTGTATAGTAACCAGTTAGGCATTGAGTACAATAACATTAAAAAAAAGATGTACTATGTTAATACTACATTAATATACATTTCCTTACTTATGCTGCAGCAAACTATTCTTATAAAAGATTATTCTTTTATTCTTTTCTTATTAAGATAAACATTAACAGAGATGATTTTATTAGAATATTATTTCCTTTTAGAATAAAAATAAGGAGGTACAATAAGCTAAAGCGAAGGTCAAATCCTTTAAAGTTCGGTCTCTGTGTGGTGGTATTGAAATTCCATTCTCTTTTCTTAACCAGGATAAAAAAATATGAACAACGATCGCCCATTTGAAACAAGTTTAATATTGAACAATTTAAACCCACAACACGCAATCGGAAAATGTTAGCTCCTCAACAAAAATGCATTTGATATAAACTGTGAGCTTTGACGACATCCACATTTACTGCACAATACGTTTTTGTCAATTACGGTTTATCAGTTACGCAAAAGTCATTCAGAATGAAGAGGACTTCAGAGGCTATTCTCAGAATATTCAAGACATATCTTATACTTTCTCTGGCACGTATATACATACAATGTACTTCGTAGCCAGAGAAGGTAGTTAGTATTGCACCCGAAAATTCGATGTCTAGATTTCAATAAATATATATTTTGAGGTCCTATGAGTCCAAAATAGCATTTTTAGAAAAAGGCCAGTGTGTATGTCTGATGATAGCTTAATTCAAAAGCGAAAAAATGGTATACCTAACTTGGTAGTTATATTTAGTATTTCCCATGAATGCGAAAGCAAGATTTTCAAGAAAATCCCCACCCAAAACTACCCTTTACATGGAAAAGTGTTCGAAAATTTTGATTTTCTCAAAACTGGCTGTAATGATTTCGATTATAAAACCACCGTATATTAAAGATATTTACGTGGCAAATAAAATGTGTATTTTGAAGTTTCTGGGGATAGCCTCCGTAAACCTCTTTATTCTGGATGAATTTACCAGAATTTTTCATAACTATCAAACTGTGAGAGATAGATAGAAACTTACTCCACAAAAATAGGACTTCGTTAAAACACATAGCTTATGTCATATACATTTTTCTTGAAGAGTTATAGTTATTCGAGATATTCCTTGTTATTGTTTTCAATTTTGAACTACTAGTTTTTCTCAAATGGGAAGGCACCTTTCGTTTCATCTCTCTTGCTGGCCATCCAAAGCAAACCGAATTCAATTGTTTCACATATTTACCAGCTTTTTAAAGATATGACTATTGCTGCAGCATTGAGCATTTCCTTACTTCTCTTCTACTTTCAAGCAAACAAGTAGTAAGATTAATTCTGCTAATGTGTATCTCCATTACCATGACGTGGATAAAAGAATAATGTTTTGTAAGAATACTATGTTTGTGGAACAGCGAGAGAAAGTCAAGTGAATGGAACACATTAGATTATTTTGGGTCAATCTTTTGAATTTACGATATTTCGATCAAAATCTTTAGAGCCGTTTTAGAGTCATCAAAATTATTGAAAAATTTTCCTTGTAAAGGGCAATTTGGGGGGAGGAGGTTTTCTTCAAATCTTCGTGTTGCATACTTGAAAGCTGAAGAACTTAATTATCAATTTTTGGCATTTAACCGATTTTTCGTTTGAGTTATTTTGTTCACACACACATATTATGCGCTCGGTTCTCTAGTTTCATTCTGTAGAAGAGGAGTAAGGTGACCATATTGAGATATGAAGTTCGCTATACGAGGGTCGGCTGATAAGTCCCGGGCCTCACATGTATATGGCGCCGTTAGGCCAGTTAGACGGTAACATCGTGAAGTTTAACTCTAGACTAGCTTGCATCCATAGTTACAAGTGAATATCTTGTTTAGTTTTCGAATGACAGCATTTTAAACAAAACAACTTTAGAGTTTTCACGAAAATGGAGGATTTGGAAAAACGAGCAGTGATTACTACTTCCATTTGAAAGGCTTAACGCTCAAAGAAATAAAGGAGAACATGGAATTGCATTAAAATACTCTGCCCCTTCATGTTTAAAAATTAAAAGGCGTGTTGCATAGTTTAAAATGGACGTTCGAGCGCTAGTGATGAGCCTCGCTCTGGACGCCCTGTAGAAGTGACAACTCCAGAGATCATTGAAAAAATGCATTGTTTAGTACTGGAAGACCCCACATTAAAGTTGTTTGAGATAGCAGAGGCTGCAAACATAAAAGAACGTGCACGTAATATTTTAAGTAATATTTTGGGCTTTCACAAGGTCTGTGCAAGATGGTGTCACGTTTGTTGACACCTGATCAAAAGTTGCAAAGAAAAACTGTTTCTGTTAAGAATGTGGAACTCTACCGTAAAACTCCCAGTGAATTTTTGAGACAGCTTATTCCACAGATGAAACTTGGATACATCGCTACACTCCAGAAAATAAATCACAGTCAAAACAGTGGATTGCGCCATGTGAACCAACTTAAAAAAAGGCAGACAATGTTGTTAGCTAACAAGGTTATGGCGAGTGTTTTCTGGGATGCACAGGGGATTATTTTTATTGACTACTTGGGAAAGGGTAAAAATATCACTGGTGATACTACACAAGCTTACTGCAACGTTCTGGTGATGATACCTTATTTGCATAAAACAAAAATATTGTTTCATCACGACAATGCTCAGGCCCATTGATCAGTCATTGCAATGGGAAAAAAATGTGTGAATTAAAGTTGGAATTGCTTGAACATCCATCCTATTCGCCAGATCTAGCACCATAACTCCCATCTGTTCCCAAACCTCAAAATATTTCTTGGAGGACGAAGATGAAGCAACGAGGTCATTGATGCGATAAACATCCATTTTGAGAACCTTGATAAATCGCACTACAGAGATGGTTTAATTAAATTAGAACACCGACATGACAAATGTGTTAGCTTTTCTGGAGGTTATATTGAGAAATAAAGACAAAAAATGAAATGTTTTCATTGAGAGGCCCGGAACTTATCAGCCGAACCTGGTACATCCTGACGTATACTTCAGAGCTAAGGTTTCATTCTGTTTGTAGATTCCAGAGTTCAAGCACATGCACGAGTGCTTGTTTTGTATAATAATTGAGCTAGTTCGCCATAGATTAAGATATATCCATCATAATGGCTGAGGCCTCTCCCGCACCCCTTGGTCCTCACTTCCTCTTAAATTAAAAACTATTGCCCAAGAAAAGGTGCTTGTAAATGTGTTTTTTTAGGGGACCCTAAAAAGTGTACTTCAAGTGAAGTCCAGTGAGTGTTATGCAATACCTTCTGTACCTATTTACAATGAACGAAGTAAAGAAAGAAAAAGTTAAAAGCATTGAAAACATAAAACTCAAAAGGAAAAGAAACAAAGAATTAGCTATTTAAATTTTAACACTCAAGAAAACGCAGTTTTTTGGTTTCTCTAGCTCCATATGTACCATGTACATAGTGAATAGAGAAGGTATTGTACTCCATCTAAAAATTCAATGTAGAGATTTTACCTGAAATATGTATTTTGTGATCCACTGAGTCCGAAAAGGGAATTTTTAGAAAAAGGTCCGTGTGTGTCTGTGTGTGTGGACAGATTACCTCAAAAACAAAAAGACTGTTAAATAACAAACTTGGTAATTAGGTTTAGTATCTTCCAGGGATGCGAGACGAAGAGTTTTAAGAAAATCCCCCACCTCAAACTACCCTTTACATGGAACATGTTTTGAAAATGTTGTTTTTCTCAAAAATAGCTGTAACGATTTTGATTAAAATACAGTATATTAAAGATATTTACATAACAAAATAAAATGTATATTTTTAATTTTCTGGGAATAGCCCGTGAAGAACACTTTACTCTGGATGAGTTTTGAATAACAGTCAAACCGTAAGATAAAGACTAAAAGTTACTACACAGAAAATGCAGATTTCCTTAAAACATATAATTTATGTAGAGGTGACCGTTTCTGAGATATTCCTTGTTTGCTATTGGTTTCAATTTTAAACTATTTTAACTTTTCCTGAACAGGAAGTAACATTTCGATTCATCTCTCTTGTTTTAATGCAGGCCGTGCAAAGCATACCGAACTTCTGTTGTTTCATATAAGACAATCTTTTAAAAATATGACTATCTATTCAGCCTAGCGCATTACCTTATGCCCCTTCTACTAAGAAGGAAGCAAGTAATAACACAATATCTGCTAATGTTTGCCTTGGTTAGCACGTCGTAGATAAAAGAATAATCTTTTGTAAGGAAAGTTGTTTGTGTTAGCTAGAGAAAGTGATGTGAATGAAACTCATCAGATTATTTTCAAAATACTGTCCCCCGCCTGGGTAATGTGGTGGTAGCGTGTCTGCTTCATATTTAAAAGGTCTGAGTTCGAATATCCCTTAGGTTGAGATGCCTGGATAAGGGTTTTTTCGGCGTTTTCCCTTAGCTCCATGAACCCTAAGATCATTTGAGCGTCATTTCACCAATTTCATTCATCGTCCGATGTGATCAACCAGGTTAAAGGACATTGATGTTAAAGGGGGCTTTTTAATTACACACATTGACCTTCAAGAGAGAGAGAGATTATTGAAATAGAACACAAACACAGAAACACACTGTAAACACCCATGTCCAAGGCAGGATTCGAACGTATTATCCCCTGATCCGCACCAAAAAAACAATATATATATATATATATATATGTATAAAAATGTACTTTCCCGAATATACGTTGCTGAAAGTGTAAGAGGAAGAGTATCAGAGGACGGACAGACAGACAGACAGACAGACAGACAGACAGACTGAGAGGTCAGCGCAGGAAATCCGTGTGTACTGCAATAACTAGAATATTAATTATCAGGGCCCGGATTTTGATGATGTCATTTTTTTGCAGTATGGATTGCTCTTAAGTATTATAACCCTGAGCATGAATTTCTAGCTATAAAACTATTCATTTTTTCGTCATATTTTCTGGTTTTTAAGTTTTAGGTCACACATTTCAATTTTTACTTCATTTTATCATTATTTTTTGCGATTTACTTATTTTTCTGGTCCTTTTTTATTTTTATTTTTTGCAAGAAACTCGATTGATTGAAATAACTACATTATTTAATATTTATTTTTAATCTAATAAAATAAATGGATATTGGAACAGTTACCTATACTGTACATATTCTTGTCGCAGCAAGCAATTCTCCTATGACGTGCATGAACCGCGCAAAGTGCAAGTTTAAAGGCAAGCTTTGAACCGTTATTTTCACATTGTCACAGGCTTAGTTAGTTACAGATTCCCTGAGAGGACAGTTTTATGTTCAGTTATCGTAGTTGCATTCAGCCATGCCTAAAGTAAAGCCATACAAATCTTGTCATTTAAGACAGATTGTATCTGTTTTCCCTCCCCCCTACTTTTTTCACTTGCCAGAACTTTGGTCTTTTATCATGTGCCTTTATCAACGAATCTGTCGATGGGGACTAATTTTTTTAATTTTTTTTTTTTTTTACATTTAGGAAATCATTTGTGTGTTTTATGTTTTTTTTTAATTAAACATGCGCAGTAAGATGGTGACAAAATGGGAAGATGTTGTAAGGGCTATAGAACCAGCAAATTGAATGCCATTGCCAATTGCAGTGAGAGTCGCTTGGGTTTTTGCAGATCTTCTCTTGCTGCTCTAAGTTGACAGCGTAAACCTTCGATGTTGGGATGCGTTTCAGACCGCATATAATGCTGAAAGCCTAGAGAGAGCCATGCCTGTGAAAAGCGATCTGTAGTACTTCGAGTCTCAAGTTCTAGTAATGAGCGGGCACAATCATTTGGATTTTCCTAAGGAGCAAGACAATGTAGTTGCGAAACAACCCAGTGCCATATCCGTCGTGCTGTAACAAAACGATGGCGTAGAGTATTCCTTGCACCGCAAATGTTGCATGTTGGAGACATCACAATGCCGTATCTGAACTTTTTATCCTCGGTAGCCACATCATTGATAACATTATGCAGTTGTACTCTATTCCGTAGAGATATTTCTCAAATGTATGTTCCGCCATACCTGACACCAGGGTCTGTTGGGCATTCAGCTGCCTCATGAACTGGTGTAAACAGCTTCTATAGGAAAATATTATAGAGCTCAGATGTTAGTCCTTTAGGATTCTAAGGTAGGGTATCGACATCAATTCCGTCTAAACGTGGAGTGATCTCCTAAATATCGCTGGAACAGCCCGTACTTGAGTACCAAGTGAATTCTTGAAATTTTCCCAAAATACTTTTTTTTTCTGCTCTTCTCCATATCCTCTAGTGGCAAACATAAATTTGCAATACGGCAATCAGCTGGCCCATTATTTACAGTTAGTATTTCATCATTCTCATAACTGAATTCTGCATCCTCTTGAAATCTCTGTAAATATTTTTCATAATGTGTTACATATATAAATGTTATAGAAACTGACTTTCCTCTAGAGTGAAACTGCAGGGTATCTACCTGATCCGGTGATATTTTCATGTAGTCATGAATTCATCGCGTTGGGACGACATTCAGCTCCTCAAAATGAGATTTGCATACTATTTTGCCGTCGTATTTCCTCCATCATTAGACCTTCCTACCGTGTAGTGCTATGGAATCAAACAAAACAACCTATTTGACATTCCTTAACGTCGGACGGTTACGCGCAACACACAGCGGACAGACAGCCTCTCGGTCCGCTAGACGCAGCCAAACTTAGAATTTTTGGAGATAATATTTTCTCTATGGGCGTGAAGTATTATTTTGTAAGATGTGCGGCACAAAAATATCGACCTTAAGAAAATTCAAGTTCAGCAACATATGGGTCGCATAAGCATACACAGGCAGTACAACTCGCAAGTCAGAAGAAATCCACGCAACCTTTATTGCAACAAGGTGTATCCATAAATGAGGATAAGCTGTCAGCTGTCAGAGACTTTTGTGAGGCTTTAGTATCTGCAACTGTCCAATTTTAGGCATTGAAAAACGCTAAATTTAAGTTTTATAGAACTTCATTTCGGACGTCCTATCCAGATGAATCTACTCTTCGGAAGAACCATCTATCACAGTGTTACAACACCGTTAGAAAGATACGGGGAAAAGTACATGCAAAGAAGTTTTTCGTACCTATTGACGAAACGTGTGATGCAGAAAAACGTTACGTGGCTAACGTAATCATTAGCATAGTGGAGATCGACAGACCGAGAAGTGTTTCTGCTTACAAGTGGAAACTGTTAATCACTCCACAATTTGTAGACTCTTCTGTTTTTTGTGATGTCCTTAAGGTATAAAAAATGATGACGTCTTAGTCTTTGTCACTGACGCAGCGCCATACACAATAAAAGCTGGAAAGTCAATTCAGTACAATATTTTTACCCGAAAATGCTGCACATTACTTGCATGGCACACGCTATGCATTGGGTGGCAGAGGAAGTTACAGAATATATTTCTCCAGTGGAATGGCCTTGTGTTAAAGGCAAGACTTTTTTTGTCAAGGCTCCCTCTCGTAAACTGCTGAAGTCCATGGCTCTCGGTATTCTACTCCCACCAAAACCTGTCATCATCACCCGATGAGGTGCCTGGATTGATCCAACAATTTATTATTGCGGTCATTTCCAGAGAGTGAAACGTGTTATCGAAACACTGAATCCTGTCGATGATGCTACAATTGATACGGCTAAAGTACCATTTTCAAGTAGTAAAATTGACAGCTAGCCTTCATAAAGGCATGTTGGAAGAAGAATATCTTAGAAAGCGGAAAAAGTTCTTGATAAAAACTCTGGATACAAAACTTTTTGTCGCATATCTCTAGTGTTAACCGGTGAAACATTTGATACTTCCTGCATTGAAGAAGATTGTTAGTGATTTTGCATATTTCAAGTATGCTCCAGTTGTATCAGCTGATGTGGAAAGGAGTTTCTTACAGCACAAGTGTTTTTCGACAAGGCCTTCCTAACTTTCTAGAACCTGCGCATGCTACTGGGTATCCACTGCAATAATTCTGAATAAGCTAAGATGTTTTGCAACATAGAAATACGTGAGTTTAAATTCATATTCATTTTTAATTTCAGTTCTAGCGTTACAGAAGTAAGAGTTGTGCTATACTCTCATACTCTGAAATGAAGACAAACATTTTAATGTATTTTTTTTCTTCAGATTATTTTATTTATTTTAACTCATGTTGATGATTTTTTCTCTACACGTACTATGTACATAGTGTATAGAGAAGGTATTGTAATGCCCCAAAAATGTGATATCGGGATTTCACCGGAAATACATGCTTTGGGCCCCCCTAAAGCAAAAAAAAAAAACATTTTTGGAAAGCTATCCGTGTGTATGTGCGCGAGCGCGAGTGTATGTGTGTGTGTGAGTGTGTGTGTATGTGTGTGTGTCGACCCTTAGCTCAAAAAAATTTACGTGGAAACATTTTCTAAAATTTTGACGACTCTTAACAATTTTGATCAAAATATTGTATATTAAAGATATTTACCAGTCAATTAAAATGTATATCTTGAATTTTCTAGGAATAGCTTCTGAAGGCTACTTTATTCCGAATGAATTTTATGGAATTTTGCATAATTGGCAAACCGTAAGAGATAGACAAAACCTTACCCAACTGAAAACGTAGAGCTCGTTAAAACACACAATTTATGTTACATGTATTTTTTTCGTGGAGTGAATCGTTTTTTAAATATTACTTGTTATTAGTTTCAGCTTTAAAAAGATTATACTTTTCTCATATGGGAATTTGTCAACTCCGTCCATACAAGCAAAGGAACTTCAAACACATAGCAACCAGCTTTTGTTTATCACTTTAACCCCTGGTACTCCCTTATTTCCCCTCTACTTACAAGGAGGCAAGTAATAAGATTATTTCTGCTAATTTTGTTCTCGATTAGCGAAGTAAATAAAAGCATAAGGTTTCTAAAATAGTTTGTTGCAGAGATGTAGAGAAAGTCATGTGTATGGAACACATACGTTTTTTTTAGATGTTTTTAGGTCATCAAAATCCGGGCCCTGTTCATTATATTAGAAACATTATTGAGCTCAAAGCGTATTACCAAATTTATTATCTGTATTAGTTATTAGGTAGTTAATCCGGATATTACATGTTGTCTGCATCTTTCATGTAACCAAATTTGTACTTTCCATATGCAAGCAGTAGTCGAAATTGACTAAAGTAGCTAAAATAGTCATTTTGTCATCACATAAGGGATGTCCATAAAATGTTAACCTTCAGTTTCTAATTTCATTATAAATATCTGTATATATTTATACTTTATGTTTGCTTCTGAGTCTCATTCTTCATCTCTGGGGACGTACCATGTTTCTTGCAATTTTGCATTCTTTTTTAAACAATATTTTTGATATGTTTTTCTGTTTAAAGTTGTTTCTGTGCCAAAGAGATATTTTGGTTAAAAACAGTGTTATAATGCCACAGCTTAGCATTTTCGACAGTCGCCTTTTATTTTGTATAAGCTGTATCCATTTTTGCACATATTTTTAATAGTTGTGGTTTCTATTTTCATGAGTTATTTCGGCAAAACATTTAAATTGTGAAACCCGTTTAATTTGTCCACATTGGTTTACATCTAATTTGGTGACTGTGTATTGCAAATAATGTATCTATTCTTTTTACAAAATATATCTAAAGATTGATTTCCTTGGTACCTTCTTTCAGTAATTCGATCTGTTTTTGGGCTGTGACAGTGTCCCGCATTAGGATTGCTAGATTATCCTATGCTAGGCAATCTATATTTAATTTAATTTAGAATGATTAGTTACTTAACTTTAAAAATTGTTTCCTTTCAGCATTCATGTAGTACTTTTTCAAGGAAGTTGAAAAGTAATGTCTTACTCCTGTTTTAATTTCCAAGGATTTAAATATTCCTCCCTTTAATTTTAAACTTTGTATCTATTATTATTATTATTATTATTATTATTATTATTTCTGTTATTTAAAGCATTCCCCATTATATCACAGCATGTACGTTCTCCTCTGTTTGCACCGTCTTCAAACATTGCTTTGCTTTCGCACGTTAATGGCGATAACGGCCTTGGAAACGGTAACTTCACTTCCGGAACATCATTACAGAGGAGCAGTGATCCAGTGACGTGGAGACAAACAATTGCCAGCTACGTGTTTATTGTTGTTCTTCTGCTGGAAAACCCCGTTACATTGTTCATTAGGAATGAGGACAGGAAGGAGATCTCTTTACTGACGTATTTGTCCATATTGACGCAACAACATGCCTACAGCCATTCTTAGTCACCTGTCGTGTTTCTTAACGGATTGAAACTGTCTCGCCACTTAATTTACTCTGGCTGATGTATCTGCAACCTTAATTTCATAAACTTCAACAAGATTTTCGTCCAACATCCGTTTTATGAAACTTTATGCATGATCTGCAACTTCTTTCTCATGTCCTTAAATTTGATATACACAGTTGAGAGAAAGAAGGAAGACGAAAAGTAAACATTCGTGTTTATATAGATAATGGCCACCCGCGGATTATATCAGTTTTAAGTGTTTATTAGAGAGTTTAGGCATTATAAATCATTAAAACAGGCAGGCAAAAAGGTATTATAAATAGCTAAAATAGGCAGGAAAAAAGACATTATAAATGGCAAAATAGGCAACAAAAGGCAATTAGAAAAGCCTTGCACTAGACCCATTTATTTAATAGAGTTCACTATTCAATAGTTCGATCGTCACATTTTAAAGAACTTTAAAGTTTTAGACAAAATGAAATGAAATTAACACAAAAATGAAAATGATGATAAAAGGCTTGTGTATTGCAATGTCTTATTCGTTGCGCATGACAACCAAATGCTTTTTTAACTTCTCTGGGGTCATGCCGAGTCTCCTGTCACATACCACTTTTTCATATGAGAAAATGACCTCTCAACATTTACGGAGGTTACTGGAGCAAATCTAAAACATAGTATCATTATACGATCTACAACTGCAAATGAATTGTCATCTTGTAGAATTGTTGAAATGTTTAAAAGTTTTCAAGATCACTATTTTTCGAAACCACTTTTTTTACACTTTTCCCTAACTAATGAATCCCGTTTCTCTGGTACACTGTCCACGGTACACTGGTACACTGCAACATTCACAATTTTCACTGACTACGTCAAAGGCTGCCCTCTTTCTTGTAGCTGGCAGATCATTTGTGGCAGGAAACCAAACTCGGCCACTATGAAAGTTAATTCATATTTCACTCGAAGAACTGAGATGTTTTCTGGCTGCTACAACTGAAGATGCTTCATGCTCCAGAGCATTCACCACCTCAGTTATACTCAGAAAATTTGAAGCGTAGTCAAGTGTTGCTGAGATCCATGTTCCCAACTTGTTATGATAGGTTCGGGGGAGGGGATTTAAACGTCAGGATTCTTGATCGGGCTATTGAAAAGATCTTAATACTGCACTTCAATTTATCAACATCCGGAAACAAGCATCGTATCTCTTCTAACACTCTGTGAAAGAATGCAAATTGGTATTTTCTACTCGATGTTGTAATTACTGCTGGAAGCAAAGAAACTTTCCTAATAGCCTTGGAAAGTGCACTTTTGTGTTTGATTGTAGTGATATGCTGCAATACAAAATATTTCTTTTCGTAGTTCACTGATTGCTCGCATAGTTTGCATAGGAGTACTTTACCGTCTGTACAAAATATGTCCTTACCTATTAACACAACTTTGCAATTTACTGCATAAAGGAACACTGAATTTCGGCACCTTTCTGTTGGCTACAACAAAATCGCAATTAAAACTGAAAAAAAAATGGTTACCCGCACTCATTGTTGTCTTTTCAAATAAACACACGCGGTAATTAAAACGCTTTCTGTTATTTATACATATTTTGCACGGCAGTCATTGTTGCAAAGAGAATAATAATGAAATACTGGCTGAAAGATAACCATATGCATTCCGTGAAGTCATTTTCATTGTAACGGTTATAGAAATAAATTAAATTATGCCGTAGGCATTTTTAATAATACATTAATAAATGGATAAATAATCAAATAAAGGCAACAAAATGTATTTCTTTTGTAATAAAAGCATTTATATTAAGAAAAAAAAGGCGGAAAAAACAACACTAAACTTTCAATCTTTACAGATTATAAAGTATAATTTTTACAGATTCACTTTAAAATTAAATATAGGTTTCACACACTTAAAAAAACATTCTGTCAATTTCCGCTCTCTGGTAATTATATTTGAAAAGAAACACACGTTTTAAAACATAGTTTCCTTAACAAATAGAACAAAACAAAACAAAAAGCAAATGGGGGTCTATAACCATAACATCAATATGGTTCATATTGCTTGATTGATTGGAGTTTTTTTACATCAAATAATGGTTCTTCATTAGGTTCCAAGAGAAAATAATTCCTCTAGGATATTTTTGTAGAGATGGGATTTGACAATATTTCTGTAGATTTTCATTTATTCCTGGGAGATGTACTTTAACACGTGGCATTGTGCATTGGCACAAAAACTTGTGTGAAACTCTCCTAGTGCCATGCTTATGCTTATTGCTTGTACTACGTCTAGGATTTTGAGAGTATGTGTAAGTTGTTCAACTGTAAACCATTTAGATATTTGCCGCGTATAGCTCTCATATTGTTAAATGTTTTATCTGTGTCTCACTCTTTAGCAGCCAATGATTTTATTTATTTTGTTATATATTGAATCTCAAATACCCCATATTACCAGAAGGTCATGTTAAGGTTACACCTTATATGATACAACAAATGTAGCAAATTTACAAAATTGAAAAGTTACATATGAATAATAATGCAAGTTGAAATAGTATTGCCTATTAATTTTTTTTTTTTCTTACTTATGGATGTTTTGTAATCGTTCTTCAAAAAGTAGTAATAGGTGATTTTTATTTCCTTTTAGATATCGGACAGTAAAATTAAACATGTTTTACAGTTTGCATAGATTTCCGATACTTACACAAATAACTACTGTTTGCATTAACATAAAACGGTAAACATAGCTTCACATTTTCCATGGCCTGTCATACATTATATTAAAATGGAATTTGGGGTAAATGTCTTTTTCTGAGCCGGTAGCGTGGTGTAGGGAAAAAGAGTTCTTTAGTCACATTACCGTTTGCACATCTTTTCCCAAGGTCATTCCACCAACTGAAGATGTAGTTCAAATATTATTTCTAACACAAGAAATGGGGCACTTTGTGCTTGAATAATGTAAACTAGAACATGCTGCTTATTTAGCCAATTGGTCCGAATGTTCATTTCCTATATTTCCCGTTTGTTGTCATATCCAACATAGACATAGACGCTTAAGTGGGTTTTAGTGCTATTTCTAATTTGATTAGAGTTTGGATTCATGTTTAATTTATCAGTATTAGAAGGGCGGCTTGTGAGTCACTGAATATTCACGCACTGGTTTGTGTTCAACACTTACACTGCTCCAGAGTTTCTTTATATATACTTCAGTTTGGAGCAGATATCCTCATTTTCTTCTTCAGAACAATTCTTCTGACGCTAATATTTCCGATTGTATTCGTGTTAAAGTTTTCTGAAATATGTCATCCCTTCTATGTCAAATAGCATGTGTAGTAGTTTAATAGATTTTGGCACGTCCATCTTCCTTTACATAAAACTTCACTCCTTCATATTAAAATCGTTGCCCTTTAATTTACTTAATATGACACATATTATATTTTCTTGGTAGTGAATCATAATGTCATGAATTTTATCAACACTTCCTAACAACAGTTGATAGCAAACCAAACATTACACGTTCCAAATTAAATCATCCATCCCAAAATTCTAAAATTCAACGTATCATTTCAATATACAAATTAAATAAATATTAAACATTTAAAAAAACAAGAATTTAACTTTAACTTACTTAAACTAACAACAACATATAAAATTTCGGAAGTATGATGAATAATTGTGATGAATTGAGAGAGTCTACGCTGCCTCCCAACTCTTCTATTCCGTTTTGTAACTATTTTCTCTGAAGTTAAGTTGAGCGCCTGCAGATTCATGCAGACACGAACTTCAAATATTCCGCATTCTGGCTCTTTCATTCCAATATATGGGTAGTCTAGTATCAAAACTCATCATCTGAGCATGGTTTCTTCTTTGTTTTATTTTTTAAAGGGTAAGTATAAAGTTATGCTATAATGTGGTAGAAGTTTGAAGCCAACTGCTACGCATCAACTACCTACTACCGTGAAACACGTGTTGAAATTATGGTTTGGTTACAGAAATGCTCAAATCTCCTGGAGTTACGCTTTCATAATCTACTATTTACCATGCTTGGATTTGATTCGAAAGCTCCAATTTCAATATATAGCATTGAAGTTCAACATTTATGGCAGAAAAACTTATCATCAGCAGTGGAAGTTTTCGTTTGTTTGGTATTTAAGTTTAGTATCTGTCAAGGATGCGACACGAAGGCTTTCAAGAAAATTCCCCCACCACAAACCACCCTTTACACGGACATTATTTTCGAAAATGTTGATTTTCTAAAAAATGGCTCTAACGATTTTGATTAAAATGGCATATATTAAACCTATTTACATCCCAAATAAAATGTATATCTTGAATTTTCTGGGAATAGCCTCTGAAGACCTCTTTATTCTGGATGAATTTTGCCGAATTTTGCTTAACTGCTAAACCGTATGAGATGGACAACACTTACTACACTAAAGATGTAGATCTCCTCAAAACACACAATTTGTATCCGTATGTTTTTGTTTCAGAGGTAACCGTTCCCAAGATATTCCTTGTTATTGGTTTCAATTGTTAAATACTTATACTTTTTTCATACAGGATGTGTCTGTTTTTCTTTTGTTCCACTCCTGGCCAAGCAAAGAAGCGATTTGCAATGACAGATTTTAAAACCTTTGAATATCACTTTAGCATAGCGCATTCCTTTAGTTCCCTCCCACTTATAGGGAACTAAGTTAGTTCAACTAAGTAATAAGAACATTCTACTAATATTTATCTCGATTAGCATTGTGTAGAAAGGAGAATAATCTTTTGTAAGAAGTTTGTAGAACAGCTAGAGAAAGTCATGTTAGAGTATCACATCATATTGTTTAATATAAGAGTGCAATTTTTGTGCTGCTTATAGTCAGCAAGTAATAGCGGAAACATGTGATACCAGAGCAGTAAAGCGGAAGCAAGGAAAGAATCATTCCTGGATATAATAGGTTTTGTGAAAAGTACCTTACCTTTTCATTAAATAAGATTCTTAGCTTAACGCTAGAATTTACTGGTGTTTCCGAAAGCAGCATAAAGTGTGCTAAAATTTTAAATTAGCCGAGATGCGACATCTTGTGTAAGCAGGTTTTCGCAAGTGACAACCGAAAATGCAGTAAATGTGCATTACACATTGCTCCGGAAGAGTAAACAAAGTAAGATTTGTAGGGAATGGTGGACATTGTCATTGGTCAATTAATTATTATGAATCTCTGTAATGATTAATACAGTTCGACTGCAACTGCAACAAATGATTCGTATCTTGAAGGAGTGGAACCAGTTCCATCTTCAGATTAGGTTTTCTGACAGTCACTACATTATCGTTCTATATTAAAGAAATGTGTACTATATGGTTGTGTATATAGGAATATTAAAATTCGCAAAGTGATGTACGTTTGTAATACTTCAGCAAACTTTCAAAACGTCTATGATTTTACGGGACAATTTTACATTACGTACTGAATATGTAACGACTCGCCTACCTGTTGTATTGTATTTTATTTATTATACATTTACTAGAGTTCGTCATTATCTAAGAACAGTGACATTAGATAGAACGTGAATTAAATAGGTAGTTTTAGACTGAAAAATTGTGCTATGTTGCATGTTGGTATGGTATCTCAGTGGTTAGAACAACCGACTAGAGAACAGGAGATCTGAGGTTCCAATCCAGAGTAAGGCATTAAATCTGCCTTTCCAACCCCTGTCCCACACATGACTTGTGTAAAAAAACAATTAAATTAACATTATCTGCATTGTTTGTGTAGTAAGCTTTTGTCTGTCGTATGGTTTCCCAGTTATATAAAATAATGAATAGAGTTTTCAGAGGTTACCTTCAGATAATTCTAGATCTACATTTTATTTGTTATGAAATATTTATTTCAATCAAAATCATTATATCCGTGTTTGGGAAAATCGAATTTTCTGAAAAATCTACCAGATAAAGGGATGTTTGGGGTGAGGAGATTTTCCTGAAAATTTGCGTGTAGCATCCATTGGCGATAGGTAGTAAACTTGTATGCAAAGTTTGATATTTAACCAATTTTTTGTTTTTGAAGACACACACATACACACATATACAAACAAACAACATTATTTTTTTTCTAAAGATTATTATTTTTCATTCACGGATTCTCAAATCATGTAATTCTGATGAACTCTCAAATTTTTGGGTGGAACAGAATACCTTGTCCATTGTACTGGTAGAAAAAGTAAAAGGGAGTACAGCAAATCATTCTTTTAAATGTAGCTCTATGAACTAAGTCGTTAATTTGTTTCTGAAAAAGTATTGAATAGTTCTAAATAATTAATTAATAACAAAACTAAATGACTTCCATGAACTAAATGACTTAAAATGGTTTCCCATATTGGCCGATGTGTAGGACTAACTGAATCGTTCATTGAATGACAATGACAATCGCATAACGACAGATTTTAAGACATTTGACTGTCGGTTTAGCCTAGTGTATTCCCTTAGTTCTCTTCTACTTATAAAGAACTAAGAAATAAGAACACGTTGCATATGCTTATTTCGATTAGCATAGTGTAGAAAGAAGAATAATCTTTTGTAAGACGTTTATAGAACAACTGGAGAAAGTCATGTGAGTGTAACACCTCAGATTTTTTTTTATTTATTTAAGTTTTAACATCCCTGCTAGATTATATCGGACGATGGATGAATAGAATACGTGAAATTATGCTCAAATGAATCCGGGATTCCTTGAATCTTAGAGTTACCAGACATTTTCCCAGAATAAGGAGAAACCCGGAAACAAGTATTTCCGAGTAACTCTCCCCAACTGGGATTCGAATTCAGGTTCTTATGAATGTGAGACATTCTATCACCACACCATAGAGACGGGCATTTTGATTTTGGTTTCTAAACACATGTGTGTAAGTGTGTGTGGGTGTGTGTGTGTGACAATCACAACCCTGTTGTTATACCCTTTTCTAAATTTTATGTTTATGAAGAGAAAGCTCTATATAGCTTCTGAATTGATGCAGTAGCTCATAGGAGAGGTCATTGACTAAAACTTGTTATTACCGAAATATAGAGCGGTAGGTGCTCACGGGACACATTTTAATACTGTGTCGAAATATTTTTTCTTTCTCTATACGCACTATGTATATAGTGTATAGAGAAGGTATTGCACTCCACCCAAAAATGCGATACCGAGATTTCACCGGAAATATATGTTTTAGGGTCCCCAGTATCCAGAAAAAGCATTTTCAGAAATCCGTGTGTGTGTGTGTCCGTGTGTCCATGTGTCTGTGAACACGATAACTCAAAAACGCAAAGTTGGTAACATACCAAACTTGGTATTTAAGTTTAGTATCTTCAAGGGATACGACACGAAGATTTTGAGAAAAATCCCACCACCCCCAACTACCCTTTACATGGAACTTTTTTCAAAAATTTTGATTTTCTCAAAAATGGCTATAACCATTTTGATTAAAATTTCGTATATTAAGGATATTTACCTGACAAATAAAATGTATATCTTGAATTTTCTGGGAATAGCCTCTGAAGAGTAGTTTATTCTGGATGAATTTTACTGAATTTTGAATAACTGCTAAACCGTAAGAGATGGACAAAACCTTACCACACAAAAAATGTAGAGAACGTTAAAACACACAATTTATTTTATATACATTTTTTTTCGTGAGTTCATCGTTTTTGAGACATTCCTTATTTTTGGTTTCTGCTATGAAAAATTTATACTTTTCTCATAAAGGAACTTGTCAACTCCTATCCATATAAAAAAAGGAACTTCATTGACATAGAAACCAGCTTTTGACTATCATTTTAACCTATGGTGGTCCCTTATTTCGCTTCTACTTACAAGGAATCAAGTAATGAGACTATTTCTGCTCATTTTTTCTGATTAGCATAAAGTAAATAGAAGTATAAGCTTTTAAAGAATAATTTGTTGCAGGGATATAGAGAAAGTCATGTGAATGGTACACATCAGATTTGTAACATTTGAAGCATTTTTACTTTCTCTGTCACGTAGAGAAGGTTTTACATTTCACCCAAAAATTCTATGTCAAGATTTCACTGGAAATACACTATTTTGGGTCCCATGAAGAAACTAGAATTGCATGTTTTGTTAGAAAACGACTCACATTTGTCTGTATGTCTGTAAATAGCATAATCCAAGAACAAAAACATCCTTTAAAAACCAAATTTCATATTTAAGTTCCCAGAATACTACACAAAGATTTCAAAAGAGCCCCGCGCCCAAAATTAAATCTTACATACTAAGGTTTCCGAAAATTGTCATTTTATCGAAAATGGTAGTAATGATTTTGATTAAAATACTGCATTTATAGTGATATTTTAATGACAAATGAAGTATATCTTGAATTTTTTGGAAGTAGCCTCTGAAGTTTGAAGTACTCTTCATTCTGGATCATTTTGCTTAATTGCTAAACCGTAAGAGATAGACATAATCATACAACACAAAAAATGTGGGTCCCGTTTCCGAGATGTTCCTAGTTATTGGTGTAAGTTTTCCAATAGTTATACTTTTCTTAAACGATAAAGTGACTTGACTTTTAATTCCTATGCATGCAAAGAGAATCGAATTTCTATGTCACCAGATAGACCAGCTTTTAAAAAAACACTATTATTATATTAGTCTATGTATTCCCCTATTTCCCTCCTACTTATCTGAAAGTAAAGACCAGTTTGTTAATGTTTATATTGAATAGCATGAAATGGTTAAAAGAATACACTTTATTTCAGAAATAGGGGTTTTTCTCAGAATAGGTAGAGAAATTCATGTGAATGTGACATACAATTTTTTCCTAGAACCATCCTTTAAGTCGAAGTGAATACCACTCGCTTTTAAGTCAGAATTTTTTTAGGGTTAGTATCGCATGGTGTATGAATTATAGTTTACTGAAACAATAAAAGTTCAGTGTTGAATGTGCAGTCTGGAGCAGAGGTTTCTGCTGAAGAATTTCTGAAGTGGCCAATGTTGTGTAAGACTACCTAAGTACGGAAATGGTTTTTATCTTTTTCAGAAAGTAATTAATATTAATGTAAGAGTAGACAGTTTCCATGGAAACAGGAAATGCCTAAGGTAAAAGTTATTTGTGTTTCGTGACGCTATTGTTCCTTCAATCCCAGAAACACTTCCCCTCTCTCCTATGTTGAAAATATTGATTATGTCAACTCCGGTTTAGTTATGTATTTGGATGTATTAATTCCTCCGGTTTTCGGTCTAGTTAATAATTAATAATAATATTTTCTATAGAAATGGATAATGATTTATGCACAGATAAACTTGATATCTGCAAGTCTCAGCGTCATATTCTGCCCAAAGAAGGAGTTTTCTTGCCTAAGCAGTGACGAGGTCTAATTAAAAAGGCAGAGTATCCAACAATCGCATCACCATCTCACTTAGGGCAGAAAGTGAAGCCTCTTCCTGATGAGTAACGATCACAGTTTAATCCATTAAATTCCAGAGTGGTTAGCGATACAATATACTCGTATATATATTTGCTTTAACACCGACTAATCAGCACCTGATACCCACACGCTGTGTTATGTTTATCCCGGGACCATGCATCACCGATCTCAAATTACTTATATCAGTCACGTGCACAATCTCGCAAATTATTTCGGTGAAGTTCATTAACATCCTGTGTGTGTGTGTGTGTGTGTGTGTGTGTGTGTGTCTATATATATATATATATATATATATATATATATATATATATATATATATATATATATATATATATATATATATATTATAATTTGCGAGATTGTGCACGTGACTGATATAAGTAATTTGAGATCGGTGATGCATGGTCCCCGGATAAACATAACACAGCGTGTGGGTATCAGGTGCTGATTAGTCGGTGTTAAAGCAAAGCAGATTGAAACAATGGCTTAAAATGTTTTTAAAACTGTTGCCCGAGTATGGAAATATCGATTTTTAACAACTAATTACTAGCGTTCTTAAGATTTAATGTCGCAAAAATCTATAAAATCTCGAACTAATCACTTGAAAGTGCGACACTGAGCATCATTAACTGCGTTATTGAGTTAGCCTACTCTGGAGACGTTTTTTCAGCTGCTCTAGTAGCTTAATGCGTAACGCGGAAGCTGCTATCCCAAAGGTCATGAGTTCGATTCCTGTCATAGAGTAAATGCTTTTTCATTATTTGATTCCAGATGAAGTGCCGCGATACATGAACGAGACCCGAATTCAGAAGTTATCTTTGACTTGAAAGCCAGTAACTACTGCGCTGGAGAGGTACGCTGTAATGTTCCTTCGTTTTTCTGTTATGCTCTCGAATGGTTGATAAATTAGCCAGTGGCGTTCTGGCACTTCAGAAACTTATAGCAGTTACTTTGACATTTCAATAAACAGGCTATAAGTCTCCTATCTCAAATTACTTATTTAAGTAATCTACATATTCTATAAAACTATTTCGGTATAGTTCATTAACACTTGTATTTTATATATATGAATGGCCATTTGTTAAAAGGGCACATGTCACATTTTTTTAGTTTTTTACTTTTTCACGGATTATTAAACTACATAGTAGATGTCCTGGACATCTACCTTTTTAACAAGTTTCTAGTATGGTTGAGTTGGCAATACATGCCAACAATATTAAACTAATCGTTGTGCATTGCTGTGCATTGTAAGTCTTGGAAAACATCATTAAGAATCGTTCTTCAGATGAAGGTGAATGTTCTCGTAGACGAAAATGAAAAGCCAATTCTCAAACTTATAAGAGAAGAAGTAAGAAGTTCTATGCTACACTAAAAGAAGAATTCCTGGATGAACGAAGAGGGTTCATTAAGAATGTACTTTTCTTGTCATTCGATTACATTATGAACATTTTACTTCCAATAGTTCCTGCCCAGGAACTTTTTATCTGAGGCAGTTAACTGTTAAAGTATTCTGCATTCATGATATAAAGAAAAATGATCGTGCATTTAGTATTATGAAGACAAAGTTAAGGAGAACTGATAGAATTTATTCTGTACATCAATTAACAGAACTTATTATTGGAAGTAACACCACAAACAAATTTATAGTGAAAGAAGTAAACAATTCCACTGAAATGTTTAATTTCAAAGATTGGTGGACCCAGCTCCATAAGAGATCAGCTGTCTCCATCGAAAGTTCATCAAAACCAAGAGAATTCAGTTTGGTATCACATCTCTGTATCACTTCGTATATGGCTCAAGTGCACCTGGTTATGTTGTGGCAATGCCATTCATCAACATACTAGTGAAATATACATTCAATCTTAGCCTAAGAAGCAAAACTACCAAAAAATATAAGCTATCCTACTGGCAAGGTATCCTTAAAAAAGGAAAAAATGGAGGACCTTCGCAAAATTACCCAGTATGTTGATGACAGTCACCAGGAATTTTATATGGACATTTTTCAGAGTCCTGTTCTCATCAACGAAGAGCCAGCTGCTACAGAACGTCTAGCTGTAAATTATGAGAACTAAGGAAATTGTACACTTGTTATGGATCTCTTTAACTCATAACTTTAATCTTTAAGTAATCAATATTGATTTGTTTTTGTATAGATAATACAACAACGTTAAATAAAATAAGAAATCTCTTTGATTTGCAATATTTTCCAACATTTCTTAAAGGGGCAGATGTACGGAGTTTTAAAATGACAATACAATTTAAAATTGTTAAATTTAGGAGATTTTAAGTCACTGGCCAATATCAGAAAACTTAATACTTCATTTTGAATTAGAAAAGAAAACAAACTCGTAACAACATATTCATAGAAGCAAGTTTTTTGTTAATACTGAAAACTTTAGTCAATGCTTCATGTCGACCTTTAAGGTAGTGGGTTCACAAACTTCTTCGGACCATCACCCACTTGACTAAATGTACTCTTCGTAAGCACCCTTGTAGTTTATCTTTTTATCTTTTGCTATTCTCTAAAATCAAAATATAGAACAGCGAATCATAGATGGCGTATAACTGTTTTAAGACAAGAAATTAACAATAATTTTAAATCTAATAATTTATGTTAAAACTGAAATGTGGTAAAACAGCTGACATCTTCTAAGTTGATCTTCATAAAAACCTTAATATAATGGACCAGAGATCAGATGCAGAGATATCACTTTGCTAATGTCTGGTATAATTTCAGTAAATAAGAGCCTCAAATCTCTATCCTCAATTATCTGCAGTTTATTACTTTACTTTGATAAAAGTCGCACCGCTACACCAAAACCACGTTTTATCAAACAAGATTTTATTTTTATTAGAATAAATGCACGCAAGTTCTACATACGTTATATAAATTATATAAGCTTGTTTTATCACTCCTTGTGTGTCGCTCTTTCAATGTTTACATTGTTTATTATTTACAAGGTTCTACCAGTAACGTTACTCGTTTTTACAGCTGGCCACGTGGTAACGGTCACAGGGTTGTGATTCACAATTAACAAACATCGTTGTTCCCGAGGTTGTGAAAACTCTTACTCTTGCATATTTTGTGGATGTTTCCTTGTACTGCTATTGAGTCCTTGATTTGTGTTGGTCCAGGATCTGTTTATCATGACTTCTGTTTTATAAAATTCCAGCCAAATCTCGTTTCTCTTCTTCTCTCTTTCGTGTAGAAGTTTACTCGAGCTGACAGTGGATGGGAGTCTCATACACAAACATGGGGAGTTTGTATACTAGCCTCGACTGTGTGTAATTTGAAACACCAAGGGTGGTTTTTAGGAAGCGTGACTTAACTGCTTCCAACGTCACTAGGTCTTCTAGACTGAAATTTTTCCAAATGAATTCTGTTCCATAGATCGCGATGGGAACTCTTTTTGCGAACAAGGCCATGACGGTTTTCAATGACAGCCTGGATATTGCCTTGATATCATACATGAATTTTGTGGCAGCTGCTGCTCGGAGTTTTACATGCATTTTGAATGATCTGGCAGTGGTTTGCAGAGTCAGTATTTGAAGTTTGACTGCCACAAGACTGTCCCTAAATATATTCTGTCTTCCGCAGCTTCTCGACCTCCGTTGCGGAAAGTTATCTTTGCGGGTTTTCCTGTGTTAATTTCCATTTTGTTCTCCTGCACCCACTTCTCGAGTTGGTTGGTTGCTCTTTGCAGGTTGAGTCTGGAGTTCGATCCTATGATCATGTCATCGTATGTGGCAATTTTGAAAAGTAAAGGGCTTAGTGGGTCCCCCTGTAATACGCATTGATTTGTGTTAATGTTTTCGACGTCCTTATTTCGTCTGTGATTAGAATGAAGTTGGTCGTCAGCATGTCTTTGTCTTTCCCTGTTACTGATTCTAGCTTTAAGATTAGTACGCGCCTGTTTAGTTTATCGAAGGCTTTGAAATAATCTGCGAAGACCGCGGGGAATTTTCATTGGGGACGTCTTAAAGCGTCCTCTATTTATTAAGTTTCTAACGGCGTGTAACGTGCTCCTGCCTTTCCGAAATCCGAATTGTTCTTCCGGGATCTTCTGGTCTACTTCTTTAGAAAGCCGCTTTGTGATAATGCTTGTTAGTACCTTCAATGTGCATTTTTCCAGAGTAATTCCCCTACAGGAGTTCGGGTCTATTTGGTTGCCTTTCCCTTTAAATAGCATCTTAAATGTGGAAGTCCTCCATATTTTTGGTATGCAGCCCTCCTGTAGGCGTATGTTTAACATGTCTGATATTGCTTGGAGTAGTAGGCTAGCTGATCCTTTGATATGTTCGTTACATATTCCGTCGGGGTCTGGAACCTTTTTGTTTTTTAGAGATGTTATGTCTTGTGTACCTCTTCCGTCGTGAAGACGTTAGTTTCTGCTAGGTGTGTCTCCACAGTGATCGGTTCATATGCAGTGTTGGTTTCATCCATGTTGAGAATATTGGTGGAATTTTCTTCTAGAACCTTTATATCTATTTTCCCAATGCTCTGAGCTTTTCGTGGCCTCAATGCTAAGTATGGGTCCTGTCTGGCTTCTTATTGATTGCTTTCTGTTCCAAGCGTTTCTTTTGTTTAAACTTCAGAAGATTTTTTTATTCTTTTCTGATTTGGCTGTAGAATCTTAAATCCTGTAACCTGTGGCAGGACATGGACATGGAATAAGGAGCCTCTTATTCCCTCTCCATACTGTACAATTGTGACCAGAATTTTTTTTCCACAACAAAAAATTTTTACAAGGTTTCTCAGGTTTAGTTTTCAGCTCAAAACCATTTGTAGCTGAATCATTCTTCCTCCAGGACTCCCACTTATTAAATTCCTGAGAATCGATTTATTATCCAATCTGGAATTTTCATAAAAAATGATATTTATATCGTGCTATAATATCGTCATGCGTCACATTCAAACGATGGGTAACGAGTAGATCATTAGGATGAATTCTACTCTTTTCACCTAACTGGGCAGATATGGAGATTAATAAAACTCTCGACGGCAAGTCAACTTCAAAACAAATATTGAGATCACAGATTTGTCTCTAATAAGTTTGACCTTATTACCTTGTAATTAGAAATTAATATCATTTAATTTTGCATATATTTCTGAAACATGCAACATCATGGCTGGTCGATTTTAGTTCATATCTAAGCAGGGAATTCTTACTTTGAAAATCACACAAACACACCCACATCAAAGATATCATAAAACCGTTTAACAGTATGGCCTTTCAAAAACCATTGAAGTTTTCTATGAAGCAACAAACGCTAAAATTGTCCGAATTGATCATCTGAATCGACAAAATACTCTAAACCCCAATGAATTTTTCTCACCACCCCTATGAGAACAGCGGTTTAAAGTAATGGTTTCATTGCACACCGCGAGACACAACAGAATTATGAGCACTATTTAAAAATCTGATATGGTCCATTCTCATGCCTTTCTCTATATTTCTGTAACAAATTATTGTTAAAATTCTATCTACTTCATGCTAATCGAGATAGAATTAGCAGAAGTGGCCTTATTACTTGCTTCCTTGTAAGTAGAAGAGAAATCGGACAATACAGTAGGCTAAAGCGATAATCAAATCTTTTAAAAGCTGGTCGCTATGTGATTGAAATTCGTTTGTTTGTATGGCCAGGAGACTACTACGCTAACCTCTTAGTCTACAGAAAAAGGTACTCCAAAAAGGTCAGGTTAACAAGGAAGAATGTAATTTTCCATCAGGACAATGCGCGCCCTCTCATATGTGGCAAACCACGAGTTGAAGTATGATATATTGCCCCACCCCCTTATGCATCTGATCTGGCTCCGTCAGACTTCCATCTCTTCCCTAAGCTCAAAAGCTTCCTCGGTGGACGGAGATTCTCTTACAATGAAGAACTGATAGCTGGTATGGACAAGTGTTTTGTAGCCCTGGAGGAATCTTATTTTCGAGATGGAAGAAAGGAACTGGAATATGGATGAACCAATGGATTAGAATTCAGTGAGACTAATTTGGAAAATAAAATAGTTTAAATGAGGTTAGTTGTTATTTTGGGTTTCATAAGTAGATCGTATACTAACAAACGAAGTGAGTAGACCATTAGATCATGGGACAAAGAAAGAACCTGCAACCCCATTATTCTAAAGATAGGGATTCGAAAGAGACAAATCCCTTAAACTCGCTCGGACTGGCTCCCCTGCGAGTAATGGCGAGCTATGCCTAAGTAGGAGGTCCTTGTCCTTTGGGCAGGCAGGGGGAGCTGGAAGTAAGGGAAGTGGAATCTTCTACCCATTTCACTAAACAGATAGCAGTCGTTTGGTGCCAAACGTGAATGTCAACATAATTCTGCCTACGAAGTCACCCGTGGTGCTTAATTGCAATGTCTAGTGTCTTAAATTGAATATAATAGCGTACTTTAGTTCTAAAAACATTTTTAATTCATACATTAATACTGGAAAACAATAACGTACCATGAATATGTGAGCTGTATTAGTATTAAACTCTTTCAAAACACTCAAATTGTAATTAGAGATGCTGAAAGCATTAAACGCACGGACTACTTCAATGTGTCATTCACATTCGTGCTGAAAGCAATTGAAACAACACTAACAAACTATGCTAACAAATATTTATGTACACACAAAGTGTCCAAGTATGCACGTATATGTGTCAGCAGCGCATGAAAATGTACACTACTTGCGAAATCCTACATAGGCTTCGCTTGAATGTCCTAAAGGAGGGGGTGAGTTCTAATTATGGGAAGGGTAAGCCGACCACGAGGCAAAATCCTACACTTGAACACCAACAAATATTGAGTTTTGTAATACAAAGTCAAAAGTGAGTATAAACACAAGTGAAAAAATCTGATGTGTACCATTCACATGACTTTCTCTATATTCCTGCAACAAATTATTCTTAAAAAGCTTATACTTCTATTTACTTTATGCTAATCAGAAAAAATTAGCAGAAATAGTCTTATTACTTGCTTCCTTGTAAGTAGAAGCGAAATAAGGGACAACCGTAGGTTAAAGTGATAGTCAAAAGCTGGTTACTATGTCAATGAAGTTCCTTTGTTTATATGGATCGGAGTTGACAAGTTCCTGTATGAGAAAAATATGTTTTTCATAGCAGAAACCAAAAATAAGGAATGTCTCAAAAGCGACGAACTCCACGAAAAAAATTATATAACGTAAATTGTGTGTTTTAACGTGCTCTACATTTTTTGTGTGGTAAGTTTTTGTCCATCTCTTACGGTTTAGCAGTTATTCAAAATTCAGTAAAATTCATCCAGAATAAATTACTCTTCAGAGGCCATTCCTAGAAAACTCAAGATATACATTTTATTTGTCAGGTAAATATGTTTAATATACGAAATTTTAATCAAAATCGTTAGAGCCATTTTTTTGAAAAAATCAAAATTTTCGAAAAAAGTTCCATGTAAAGGGTAGTTGGGGGTGGTGGGATATTTCTCAAAATCTTCGTGTCGCATTCCTGGAAGATACAAAACTTAAATACCAAGTTTGGTATTTTACCTACTTTTCGTTTTTGAGTTATCGTGTTCACAGACACATGGACACACTGACACACGGACACACACACACACACACACACACACACACACACACACACATACGGACCCTTTTGTGAAAATGCTTTTTATGGATATTGGGGACCCTAAAACATATATTTCCGGTGAAATCTCGGTATCGAATTTTTGGGTGGAGTGCAATACCTTCTCTATGCACTATGTACATAGTGCGTATAGAGAATGTAAAAATGCTTTACGTACAAAAACATGAAATACTAGTTTTAAAACGTTTCAAATATTTGTATTCTCAATGATTTTTTATTGTGGTGACTGATGAAACAATTACTAAGAGCTCTATCAGATGGCCGAAATAATCCATATTTTACTTTACAGATACCCCTCGTGTTTTAAAAAAATTGCATAAGTGGGGAACTGGCGAGAACGGACGTTGTTTTACCCCTCTTGCTTATCAGCGAAGACTGTGAGCGGGTCGAGCTCATTGAACAAAGTATTAACAAATTGAAATCAATAACAACTATAATCTCGAAAAAAAAAAAAAAAGCTGGTGTCATAGATACACTTAAAGCACGCAATTTGTCTTGTAGATAATTTGCAGTTGGTATTGGTTTAAACCTTTTAATACTTTGTCAGTTTTTGAAGTGCTGTTACCTTTCACATGTTTTTCGTGATGTTATGTATGGGACTCCAAGGTCAGCATACAAACATTTGATAACGCTTCCATTTCCCGAATCTGCTCTGTACCTATATTGAAATATTTACTTCTATACTTAATAAGAAACAAATACACAGTTACCAATTTTGTTTTATTTTTTCTCTATTATTACTTTCTCTACCACGTACATGTAGACAAAGAAGATATTGCATTCCTCTCAAAAATTCGTATCGAGATTTCACCGGAAATACCTGTTTTAAAGCCTTTGAATTAAAATAAAATGCATTTAAAAAAAAAGGTCCGTATTTGCGTATCTATGAACAGCATAACTGAAATTTAGGATAAATACTACATTTGGTATTTAAAATCAGTACCTTCCAAATATGTGAAACGAAGATTTTCAGGAATACCCTCCCATTCCTATCTCTCCTTTACATGCAACATTTCTCGAATTTGTTTAATGGCTTTAATGACTTGATGATATACCACAACTTAACTATATTTACATGAAAAATAAAATGTGTATCTTGAATTACGGGAATAGAAAGTCCTCTTCTTTTGGAAGGAAATTTATGTATTCTTGTTTAACTCGTAAACTTTCAGTGATGGACAAAAGCGTATACAAAAAATATATTCTCTTCAAAACACAATTTGTTTCAAATAACTTTTTTGTGGTATTAGCTAATTCCGAGATATCCGTTATTAATGTTGTACAACCCTTATTAATTTCTTTAAATTCCTATCGATTTTAATTTGTTTCTCGCAATGCCATGGGAAGATTAGTATTTTAAGGTCAGCATATAGCGCCCAATTCTAAAATAATATATACATTATCCACCGGAACACTAACGGCTTTTATAAAATATATATTCAGTATGGGAATGAAACAGTCAATATTTGTGTTAAACAATAAACTCATTCCTTGTGAAGAAAAAAGTATATAAATCAATGATGGCCAATTGCAATTTAAAAAGCATAAAAAAACATTATGAATATCAGTGTTGGACAAAGTTGGAGAAAACTACAAAGACCAATTAAAAACATATTTATACATTGCAATAAAACTATTTGTTAAACAAAAACTTGCAGAATATCACATAAAAACTGGATTTTAATCTATATTAAACCTACATCATAAAACCCTGATTTAAGTTTTATTCTAAGCAGTTTTAAACATTTTAGGCACAAAAATAACAAATGAAAATTTGGTCTTGCTCATCTGCATTGTTGCACGCTTCATGTGTCCATCATTTGCAGTTGAAGTTCTGTATCCAACCCTCCTTAGATTTGAAATGTGCAGTTGTAGTAAATAGATAACAACTAAATGCAGCGCCATCACAGTCAAGGTCAATACTCTTCGTCGTTTTACGTGTAGTATATATTAACCTGAATAATTCAATAATAGCTGTTTATCAAAGGCAATAACTGCAGAAAGTAGTATAAATGTAACTTATCAGACTTTTAAGTTTGTTATCTCTATCATAAGCATTGTTCAGGATTATCTTAATAGTAAACATGCGCTGTGTGGCCGCTTGCCTACAAACGGGTCGAGGTATAGCGATTCAAATTGCCATTCATGGTTGGCGGTGCGAGCTAACCGTAGCGTGGGACTATGGAGCGATGACTCACTGCATTCCTTATTCTCTTCCGCGCTCGCCCGTCTTGCTGCGTGAATTTCTGTTTCCTGACTATTTTGCCTCTTTTGATGCTCTTAGAATTTACTTTCTGTCACTGCTTGAACCAAATTAATTCCTTGCAATATGATAACATTGATGATGATAATAATAAATAATAATAATAATAATAATAATAATAATAATAATAAAAATCCAACTGGTAAACCCATTTGATCTGATATCAATTTACCGATGGGTTATTTCCGAAGGTTAAGTATACATATGTTTACGACGGATTTTGATATTCAAAAGTAGGTATTTAAAAATAGCCTATAAAAAGCAGAAGTTTAACCAAACCAGAATATTTATACCAAACTTCACATTTAAGTTCTGTATTTCCCTAGGAAGCGGTACAAAAATTTTCAAGAAAATTCCGCCCCAAACCCAACTACCCTTAAATGGAATATTTTGGAAAAGAAATTGATTTGAAATGACTATAACGATTTTGATTAAACCACCATATTATAAGATGTTTTAATAACAAATGAGATATGCTTGTGTATCTTTAATTTTTTTAGGATAGCCTTACTCTTCATTCTGGATAACTTTCGCGTAACTGTAAGCCGAGGTAGACAAAGGCTTACAGTATAAACATGTAATTCTCATTAATACACACAGTTTATGCCTTATTTTAGTAAACAATTTCTGAGATATTTCGTGTTAGGTACTGGTTTCAGTTTTCCAACACTTATCGCTTAAGCCTAGAGCATTCCCCCAATCCCACTGTATTTATAAGGAAATATGTGATGAAACTATTTCTGCAGATTTTTATTACTTCCGCTCTCCACAACTATGTGTTTCTATTATATGTATGGTTGTCGTCTTGTACCGTTCCGCTTAGTGACATGTTTAATTGTTTAGTGTAATAAGTAACGAAATGTCCTCTACTGTTATTATGATCTAAAATGAAGTGTGGGTTGCAAGCTTTTGCCATACAGTACCCTTCCTGTATTCTGTCCCCGATAAATGTTAATCTGTTGTAATCTTTCACCGTTGAGAACTATCTCCTGGTTTCCCCGGAGCTGGTCTTCAAATTCTCCTTCCATCAGTCATTCCGGCTTGAAGATCTTCTTCACCTTCAACCCTGGTTAGAATTCTGAGCACGCATCGTGAATAGTTTGAACATTTATGGACATTAACTACAGTCCTTAGCGTCCCACTATGTATTGGACGTAAACGACTGGGAATTCTGCTCAGATGTCTCTATCAGCTTGAGGTTTTCTTACGTGTCATATATTTATGACAAGAAACCACCATATTTACTTCTCTTCCGAAGAAAGCCATGTAAAGTACTTTTATGCCAGGGAAAAAAATTATGGCTTTAAGATTTGAACTCGCGACATCGGAAGTAAGCGGCTAACTGGTACCCCTAGACCAGAGAGGATAGCATCACAAAAGTGGTAAGTAAATGAGTAATTCAAGTTTTGGCGCTCTCAATCCAACCTTCGGTTTCCAAGGTAAGAGTGATAGACAATAAGGGTAGTAGTACGGACAGTCGGACACCTATCAGCTGCTCTCCTCTTACAGGAGAGATGCTGTGGTACCGTAAAGTAGACTCAGACTGAAAACTGCAATGCCATAGCGGGGATTTGAAACACGGGTTTCCTGGTCTCCGTCCAGTTGCTCTAACCACTAAGCTTCCAATCAGCATTAAATTCCGCAACTGATGCATTTGTTCCCAGCAGAACCACCCAAGCAGATCTCAAATTATTTTGAGATGACATACGCCAGTGGCATCTTACAATGTCCAGGTACTTTGCTTGGTAGTTTTAAAAGAACTATTAGGCCAATCATTCTGAATTAATTATTTCTTCCACATTAGTCTGTGTAGAACAGTGGTGGAAAAGCTAAAATCAGACTGCAAAATTTAATGCCACATTCATGAATTGAACCACGGAAGGAAGAAATAAGAAGACATTGTAATTAGACCGCTTTTTACTTTCTCCATACGCACTATGTACATAGTGTATAGAGAAGGTATTGCACTCCACCAAAAATTCGATACCGAGATTTCACCGGAAATATATGTTTTAGGGTCCCCAATATCCAAAAAAAGCATTTTCACAAAAAGGTCCATGTGTGTATGTGTGTGTGTGTGTGTGTGTGTGTCCGTGTCCGTGTGTCCGTGTGTCTGAGAACACGATAACTCAAAAACGAAAAGTCGGTAAAATACCAAACTTGGTATTAGTATCTTCCAGGGATGCGACACGAAGATTTTGAGAAAAATCCCACCACCCCCAACTACCCTTTACATGGAACTTTTTTCGAAAATTTTGATTTTCTCAAAAATGGCTCTAACGATTTTGATTAAAATTTCGGATATTAAACATATTTACCTGACAAATGAAATGTATATCTTGAATTTTCTGGGAATAGCTTCTGAAGAGTAGTTTATTCTGGATGAATTTTACTAAATTTTGAATAACTGCTAAACCGTAAGAAATGGACAAACACTTACTACAGAAAAAATGTAGAGCACATTAAAACACACAATTTATGTTATATACATTTTTTTCGTGGAGTTCGTCGTTTTTGTGACATTCCTTATTTTTGGTTTCTGCTGTGAAAAACGTATACTTTTCTCATACTGGAACTTGTCAACTCATATCCATATAAATAAATGAACTTCATTGACATAGCAACCAGCTTTTGACTATCACTTTAACCTACGGTTGTCCCATATTTCGCTTCTACTTACAAGGATGCGAGTAATAAGACTATTTCTGCTAATTTTTTCTGATTAGCATAAACTAAATAGAAGTATAAGCTTTTTAAGAATTATTTGTTGCAGGGATATGGAGAAAGTCATGTGAATGGCACACATCAGATGTTTTATTACTTTCTCTATTCTCACTATGTACATAGTGTATAGAGAATGTATTGCACTCCACCAAAAAATTCGATACCGAGATTTCACCGGAAATATATGTTTTAGGGTCCCCAGTATCCAAAAAAAGTATTTTCAGAAAAAGGTCCGTGTGTGTGTGTCCGTGTGTCTGTGAACACGATAACTCAAAAACGAAAAGGCGGTAAAATACCAAACTTGGTATTTAAGTTTAGTATCTTCCAGGGATGCGACACAAAGATTTTGAGAAAAATCCCCTCACCCCGAACTACCCTTTGCATGGAACTTTTTTTGAAAATATTGATTTTCTCAAAAATGGCTCTAACGATTTTGATTAAAAGCTCTTATATTAAATATATTTACCTGACAAATAAAATGTATATCTTGAATTTTCTGGGAATAGCCTCTGAAGAGTACTTTATTCTGGATGAATTTTACGGAATTTTGAATAACTGCTTAACCGTAAGAGATGGACAAAAACTTACTGCATAAAACATGTAGAACACGTTAAAACACGCAATTTGTTATATACATTTTTTCGTGGATTTGGTCGTTTTTTACACATTCAATGTTTTTGGTTTCTGCTTTGAAAAACTTATACTTTTCTCATACAGGAATTTGTCAACTGCTGTCCATACAAACAAGGGAACTTCAGTGACATAGCAACCAGCTTTTGACTATCAGTTAAACCTATGGTACTGCCTTATTTCACTTCTACTTACAAGGAAGCAAGTAATAAGACTATTTCTGCTATTTTATTCTGATTAGCATGAAGTAAATAGAAGTATAAGCTTTTTAAGAATATTTTGCTGCAGAGATGTAGAGAAGGTCATGTGAATGGTACACATCAGATTTTTTTTCGTAAAAATGCCATTTTCTTTGAATTATTAGGATGAAAATAAGTGAATAACGATCTCTCATTTGAGGAAAGTATAAGTATTAGAAAACCGAAATCAACAAAAAGAATATATCGGAAATGGTTAGAACTTAGAGAGAGAGATAGAGATAGATAGAGAGAGAGAGAGAGAGAGAGAGAGAGATATTTGTTAAATATAAGTTGTGTCTTTAACCGAGATCTACATGTTTTGTGCAGTAAACTTTTGTGTACCTCTTACAATTTACCATTCAGAGTGAAGAGGTAATCAGCAGATATTCCCATAAAATACAAAATATACATTTTTTCGCAGTCGGTTTATTCTCCCATTATCTTAGGAATGATAGCCCCCTAGGACTTACAAGAGATAATACATTTGTTATGTAAGTTACTTATAACAGATATGCATTTGTCATGAAAATATCTTAAAGTTATAGTGCTTTAACTAAAATCGTTAGAACCATTTTTGAAAAATTAAAAGATTTCCTTGTAAAGCGCAGCTATGGGTCCAAGAATGGTTTAAATCTTCATGTCGCATCCTTTGAAAATGCTGAACATAAATACCAATTATGGGTTTTTATCGCATTTTGTTTCTGGGTTATGCTGTCCACAGCACACATACATACATCCACAGCCATACACATAAGTGTGCGCGCAAACACACACATGGGCCTTTTTCTAAAAATTTTTTTTTATTCAGGGGATTCTAAAATATGTATTTCCGTTGAAAACTCGGTATCGAATTTTTTGGTGGAGTACAATAGGTACCTTCTCTATCAGGTTTTTTCACAATATGGAGACAAACATTAGCAGAATTAATCTTCTTACTTGCCTCCTTATAAATGGAAGGGAAATAAGGTAATATTCTATGCTAAACCGTTAGCCAAATCTTTTATAAGCTTAAAAAGCGTATCGCTCGATTCTGTTTTTAATTCCCTGGAGTTTAACACAAGAGATGAAACATAAGTTGACTTCTCGCTTGAGAAAAGTTTAAGTAGTTTATAAAATGAAACCAATAAGAAGAATTAACTCCAAAACGGTTAGCTCTAAAACAAAAAACAAAAAAACAAAAAAAACAAAAAAAAAAACATGACGCTTTAATGAGATAAATATTCTTTCTGTAGTAAGGTTTTGACTATCTCTTAGGGCTTACGAGTTATACGAAATTCATGCAAAATGTAAAGTTCTTCAGATGCTATTTCCAGAAAATTCAAGATATTATACAGTTCCTTTGTCATTAAAATATCTTAAACCTATGATACTCATTTTTGAGAAAATCAAAATTCTCCAAAAATTTCCATGTAAAGAGTAGTTGGGATGGGGGATTTTCATGAAAAATCTTTGGTCTCATCCTGAGCAGATACTGAACTTAAATACCAAGTTTGATATTAAACAGACTTTTCGTTGTTGCGTTATGTTGTTGGGTCCCCCTGAAGCCAAAAAAAGCATTTTTGGAAAAAGGCCCGTGTGTGCGTGTGTGTGTGTGTGTGTGTGTGTGTGTGGACAGCATAGCTGAAAAACGAAAAAACCGTTAAATACCAAAATTGGTATTTAAGTTTCATATTTTCCAGGGATGCGACACAAAGACTTACAAGAAAACCCCCCACCCCCAACTAACCTTTACATTTTTTCGAAAATGTTAATTTTCTCAAAAATGACTCCAACGATTTTGATTAAAATATCGTGTATTTAGAATATTTACCTACAAATAAAATGTATATCTTGAATTTTCTGTGAGCAGCCTCTGAGGACTACTTTATTGTGAATGAATTTTGCAGAAGTTTGCGTAACTGCTAACCGAAAGAGATGGACAAAAACTAATCACACAAAAATGTAGAGCACGTTAAAACACACAATTTATGTTATATACATTTTTTTCGTGGAGTTAACCGTTTTCAAGATATTCCTTATTTTTGGTTTCAGCTTTAAAAAACTTATATTTTTCTTATACTCCTGTCCGTACAAACAAAGAAACTTCAGTCACATAGCAGCCAGTTTTTGACTATCACTTTAAGCTATGGTACTCCCTTATTTCGCTTCTATTTACAAGGGAGCAAGTAATACAACTATTTATGCTAATTTTTCTCGATTAGCATGAAGTAAATAGAAGTGTGCATAAGTGTTCTAACAATAATCTGTTGCAGAGATGTAGATGAGAAAGTCATGTGAATGGAACAGGGAACCCTAAAATATGTATTTCCGGTAAAAACTCGGTATGGAATTTTTGAGTGGAATATCTTCTCTACCTACTATGCACGTGCATAGGGTAGATAAAAAGGAAACAACAAAAAGGACAAAAAAAAAAAAAAAAAAAAATAACGTGTCGACTCTGCGCAGAACTAAGTACATAAGGAGTTTCTCATGGAGGACAATGTGTTGGCCAAGCCCCCCTAGGTAGGTCCCTGCTGACTCACTCTGTGTTGCTAAGTGTTTCTGTATATACGTGCTCGCCCTGTTTGTTTTCTTTATTCGAAAATGAGTTCCACAACAGCCACCGAACTCTCTTATACACCTTAATTTACATTGGGAGCTTGTACACCTTGTTAACTCCTTAAAGGGAGCGGCATTTCCCACAATCACAGACATGCTCGCTAATGAGCTGATAACACTCTGTCATGTGGTGGCGCCAAAACCTGCAATAAGTGCTTATAAAGGAGCATGTTGAAAATTTCCAATCATTTGTTTCCTAAACAGTTAAGGAGCACATTGCAAAGTTATTTCGTCAAGGTTCATGGATAGGCGTTACCCTGTTAGAGATTGTCTAACACCCGGCCAATTCTTCTCATTCATCAGTTGGTCTATAGTGACATAATTTGAAACATCTGACATCTGCCATACATCAGTATATATGAATATATTTGCATATCAACTCTTTTAAGCTACTGTGTATCTTCTTCATTAAAATGTATCCGTTTAAGGTTTCTTTAATATTTCCCTTTCGTTGTATATCTAAAATGCTGATCCTACCGCTTAACATAAAGGCTTACTTCTGCTACTTTTTTCTTCTTCAATCACAGCGTTTTATGGTACAATTTTCATTTCGTAGGTGGGCATAGCAAGAATCATTGTCTTATAAAAATTAATTTGTGAACATAACATTGTTTTCCCTTTTAATTTACCTCGAATGAATGCATTGCATCCCAATAATTGAGACATGTGCCTGTTCAGTATCCTACCTATTTACATCATATTACATTTGAGCACGATTTCATTTACTTTGTTTGCTCCGTTTGTAGTTCATCTTTCTTTTGTCCAAATAAAGCCTGATAATCTGTAAATAATATTGCGTTTAAAATTATTTTACTCGCTATTATATTAGTGAATGGATAAAACTAATAAACAATACAAATTTTCTCTAAAACAGTTCGAAGTACTCCCACAGTTTGCTGTAATGGTATAAAGCGTATTTTCAAATTTGATTTTCATAATTTCATAGGCTCTGAGAGCAATATCTTAATAATGCCTTACCGTTACTATATAATTATAATGTCCTAAATGATGTAGATGTGCATTTTTATTAATTGAATGAAATGGGTAAATTTGGTATAAGGGTGTAAATTTTAGAGTTTTTGTTTCCTGAATGTTATTATACCCATAACATGCATTTATAAGCAAACGTTAGGTTTTTAGTATTAAAAACATTTAAAATCGCAAATCTTTTAAATCGACTCTTACCATTTAGATCTAGTACTGCATTCTCTTTCATTCTTTTCAACATTTTAAGTACTGAAAGTACTCGTACAGTCAGAGATTATTAATTATTGAAATTTTCAGAATAGCTTCAGAAATCGCGAGTTTAGGAACACCATCCACTAGCAAAAAGGTTAGCGTTTATTTGAAATGAATTATTTTCTATAATCGGCAACGAAGAAGTTAATAAAATGCATATATTTTTTCTCGCTTAAACTAATTAGAATACCTGCACAAAAATGTATTTATGTTTTATAATAGCTCAATCTAAAATTTTGGGAGCTACACAATAAACCGTAGGGTCTATGAGAGCATTTCATTATACCATATCAAAAAGTAATTAAAGTGTGAATAAAAATCTTATGTGTTCCTTTCACACAACTTTCTTTGTCTTTGTAACAAACTATACTTACAAAAGGTTACGTTTCTTTATGTTTCATGCTAATCCAGATAAAAATTAGCAGAAATATTCTAATTACTTAGCTCCTAATAAGCAGAAGGGAAGTAAAGGAATACACTAGACTAAAACGAAATCGGATCTTTTAAAATCTGGCAGTTAAGTTCGGAACTGATGGCATTAAAGTTTGGTACTCTTTCCATCGTTAGGGGTAAAACAAAAGAAAACGAATGATGACCTCCCGCATAAGAAGAATTTTAAGTATTGGAAAATTTATACTAATAACAAGCTATCTCGGTTAACTCCACAAAAATAATATTAAAAACCAGAATATGATATAAATTTGTGCTCTAACGAGACCTAGAGTTAGAACTAGGTAATTAGATCTGCATATAAGATTTTGTCTATTTCTTATACGGTTTACCAGTTATGCCAAAGTTATCCAGTATGAAAAGGCTTCAGAGACTACTTCAACATATACCTTTTATTTGTCATGTATTTTCAATATATGCCACTTTAATAACATGGTTACTACCATTAGTGGTCTAGGAATGTATGTTCTAGCACCCCTTCCACTCTCCACATTTACATAATAAGTACAACAATAACTTTGTATGATATTTGCATACCTGAAAACTATACTTCATTTTTTAGGTACAGATGCATATTAATGACCCACCAACCACGCTCTGCGGAAATCCGCGGAGTTACGAAATGCGTATAACAGTTGTAATTGTTGAGGAACAATGGACTTTGAGGATAATTTTCAACTCAAATTTAATAAGACTTCATATACACGATCAGATTTAACCTGCAATGTGCAATAAAACTTGTTACAACACTGGATTTGAATGTTTGCTATAATTATTTTAATGCAACATGGATAGGCATTTCTAACCACGTGATCAGAAGTTGACGTCATACTGTACTTGCTTGTACATAAACAGTATTGGAATATAAAATACCAACGCATAAAAAGTAACAAATAATTTTGGCGATTATTTTAGCGAAATTCACTTAAAAACCGCTAAAATCACAAGATATCGTCATATAAGGGGAACAAATCTTCAAATATACAACCTGTAAGGGTATTAGTGCAACTTATAATTAACAAAGGGAAAAGAAGCAATTGAGGAAAAGGAAACATGAATTCTTTATTTTTTTATTTCATGGCAGAGGGAGATAGACCTGTTAGATCATTCACCCAGCACTTCGGGCATAAAATGATGAGGAATCATACAGTCAGCAATACCACACATTCAAATATATAACAATGCGCGCTAGAATAAATACATCCCAGCAGGAATTGAATTCGCTACATCCAAACATTCATATAAAGATACGCTCAAAAAGTATATACAAATTCAAACACATACACACAAACAAACAAGCACATAAACACTTACACACATGAACATGCTTCCATTCATGTATACTTACTCATACATACAAGCACCCACATATGCGCACGAACATGTACAAACACAAATACATATACACGGATACAGATCTCAAGTACAAAAGGAAAAGAAACAAATTCCCTACTATCGGAAAACGAGCCCGCGACCCTCCTAAGGAACCCTCTCATATACACAAAGACAAAATCATACACACAAACAGACATACATACAAACGAACATACACGCTTACACACATAAACACATGAACAAGCATGCACACGAACATACATTCATACATATATTCATATTCACATGTAAACCTACAAGCACCCACATATGCACATGGACATAAAACACACGTATATACACACACTCACAAGCTACAAATTTACGCACACCCACACAAAAACAAGCACACACACGAACATAATTAATACATATTTACTTCATACAGCATGTATGCATACAAGCACCCACATATGTAGATGAATACATACACACACACTTACTCAAAAGCTACACACTTACACACACATACACCCACAAATGAACAAACCTACACACGAACATACATATATTCACCCATACTTATATTCATACATCACACATACATACACACATTCACAAGGTACAAATTTACGCATACCCATACAAAAACAAACATACACAAAACATAATTAATACATATTTACTTCATACAGCATGTATGCATACAAGCATCCATATATACAGATGAGTACATGCGCACTCACAAGCTACACACACACACACACAAATGAACAAGCCTACACACGAACATACATATATTCACCCATACTTATATACGTACATCTTGCACTCATATATACCTTCTCATACATACAAGCAGACACATATGCACACTAACATATACATGCACACAGTTACAGGTCTCAAGCACAAGAGGAAACAACAAATACCATATCACCGGCAAACGAACCCACGACACTCCTAAGGAACGAACCCATATATATATATATATACAAACTCAAAACACCTACACACGACAGACAGACAAACGAACAATCGCATACACGTTTAGCCGCTCTCCGGGGTGTAATGGTTACCATACTAACTTATATACCCAGGGTCGCGAGTTCAAACCCGGCGGAGGACGATGGATTTTTTCGGGACTAAATGTAAAAGAATGACATATAAAATAAATGGGAATTTAGATTTATAAAATACTCTAAAGACCTGGTCCAACCAGGTACAAATTTCACCACGTGTCAAGATTAAAGAATCTGTTACTATCTTACTTTATCCTGGTTAGACAGTGAAACAGAATGTATTATTTCTAGTAATTTCTGTCGCTCATGCTGAAATTCATCTTGGTGCCACAATACGAGGGAAAGTTTTACGAGTGAGTTTCGGGAAGATTGCAAGTATGCTATACCTAATATTAGTAAAGCAATAACAAATTATATCGGTCTCTTGTGGTCCAGTGAATTAGTAATTTCTTTTTCATTTCTCAAATGTTTAAGTTATTTTCAAGAAATTCTAAAGCTATAGGAACAATTTGACTATAATTTTCTCAGAAATAGTCAACATTTAGAAGAATTAGTTCACTGTTTGACCTTATTTACTTAAAATAGCAATGGACTAAGTAACAGCTCTAAAAAAGTGGAATATGTGCTTTAAGTGGCTCGGGAAATAATTTCCCAAGTGCCATCCATGATCATAAATAATGGTATGTATTCTATATTTGTTCTCTATTGAATCTGTTATGAATAGTTTTGAAGTTTTAGAATGTTAAGTTTAACATTACAGGAATGAAAATAGCTCAAGGAGTCCTCTTTGTTGTTGCTTGAGTAACACGTATTTGAACCAGTGATGAATAAAATGCAGCCATCGGGAACGTCAAGGTCCACGCCTGGCTTATGCAGGAATTTTCCTCGACCAGTACAACAACATGAAATACCTCTGGGCGTTTCTGGTCATCGTGCTCATTTAGTGCGAATTACTCACAGCTTTAATGTTCTAAAAATCCTGGCATGTAAGCTGCTATGTGCATGCATATAAGACAAGCCTGAGTCAACTTGATAGAAGGAATGTGTGCCACCAAGTTCCCAGGGATGCCCTGGAAGAACGTCACGGCGGAATGCGTTTCGGGAGGAACTAGCTAGACACGCGAGCCGATCTTGTGAGTCACACTCAACAAGGTGTTCTCAAAGAAATTTCATCACCTGTCAGGATTTAAGAATTCGCTGTCATCCTACATTAGGAATTTGCTGGTAGGCTTTAAACCAGAGAATCTTAGCTATACTCAATAGTTATGGAGTACACGGGTATACATGGGTAAGCAATTCATATGGAACGTTCTTGTTTAAGTTCATTTAAAATGACAGAGATTCTTCCGTACGGTTAATACATGCATTTTCTAACTCTGCGGTTAAATTACAGAGAATGGTTAATGAGTTAATTAAAACGTAACAACCCGTTACTTATATTTTGTACGTATTACTTTGCAAGAGAAATTCAATCACACTAAATTAGTTGAGATTATAATATAGGAATAAATGCAGAAAACATCCGTTGCGCATGTCAGATGTGGTACAACAGGTATAATAATAATAATAATAATAATAATAATAATAATAATAATAATAATAATAATAATAATAATAATAATAATAATAATAATATAGAGAGTGCTTCCATTTAACAGAACAAGTTACACAGCTTCATGATTATTCAGGAGAGTAAATGCATTTTTAGACCTATTTATGCTTCTGTTCATAAATTAACACAGTGAAGTTCTAATTAATATTCTTAAACTGAGGATTTTTTCCAAGAGATAAAACATGGGTTAACTAAGCTATGAAAATATAGTTGAAGGAAGAGTTTGAAGAAGACCAAACGGACTAATAGGCCATGAAGTTGATGTGGCAAACGTGCTATTAGATACAGGAGCTATAATTAATAACGCATAATAAGGCAGATACATAAAGAACAAAACGGATATGGCGCAATCAAGCTAGAAGAAAGACAAGTGTGTGTTACACAAGCAGCAGCAATGTTGGCGGTTTAAGAGCCAGCATGAGTAACTGTCTTGGTTTTAACCACTTGTTGGAAAAGAAGAAGTATGGAAGTAGTAGTTGCTGTTTGTCAGGATGAAACAAACCTACACCGCAGGTGTGCAAGCTTTTCAAAATATTTATTTGCTTTGGGGGTTGTTATTGTAATTATTAGTTCAACTTTCTCCTGGAAGGATTGTGTAGAAGACAGTAGCATTGATGTTAAATCCGACTGGATAGCTGGACAGTCAAAGGACAAGTTAAAAGAATGAACTTATCAAAATTACAGCAATGAAAGTGATTAACAAGTGTATCTGGACACCCTCTCAAAAGCCAATCAAGAAACAAGGATATTGGAGAAAAATTTATATTGTTTAACCTAAACGAGGAAATATTCCAATAATAAAGTTTTAAGTATGAGGAGTACCTAGGGAGGAGAAATCGAGAAGAGATATTTTGAGGCCGTATGAAATACATTGAACTGAAGCATGAATTTAGTGATTATGGTAATGATCATATTCAGAGCATTAACTTTAGCTACACTAATGTGTGTATGTTGTGATGCCGGAGGGTATTGTACACTGCAGCCGTTGGCTTATTGTACATCAAGATGAGATGAGAGTAATGTCAACGGGAGGCCGAAACTGGACGGCAAGGAAAAAGCCACGTAGAGGGTATCTAAACCTATTCTAGCAGTTCTCCGTCTCGACGTTGCGAGCTCTAGGAGGGAGGACCGAGGGCTGACTGAACTCTGAGTCTACAGACAACTTTCAAAGCCATCACGTCTTCCACCACGGAAGGGCTGCATCATCGTTGCCCACACCGACATTTGCAACTCTGAAAGAGACCGGTTGGGTGAAATAGAAATGAAATAAATGAAGGGGAAGTTCAGGGAAATAAATTAACCTCTTCAGCATTTGCGTAGTGCCCCGGATAAAACCCCGAAAACCCCAATGGGTCAAAGAGGTCGGCCGTGGGAATCAATCCCATGAGCTCCCGAATGTCAGTCCCAGACAAAACGCCTGAGTCATTTGACTCGGTAGCTGCAATAGTAATCAACTTCTCAACATGCAATTTTCCGGGAATAGAAGCGTTCTCACAGTAGATAACAGATGCCTGCAATTAGAATCCGAGTATGTTCGATGCATCGAAAGGACATGGTTTCTTTTGCTGAAAGCAGCCTATAATTTATAATTCCATTTCTTAATATTCAAGTAAGTGCACCTACTATCATATCATCATTCAGGTGAGCCATATTGTAAGTACATGGATTACAGCAGATCTCACATCATTTAACTGCTCAAGAGCTCCTTAACTGCTAACATCAGTATTTTTCTCTATCTTTGCTAATTCTTGTATGACAAGATCTCCGAGAATGAATGTGGGTAAATGTTATTTTTCTAGTCTCTATTGACCTTCTTCCTTCTGAAGTGATCTCACCCGTTCACATACACTGTCACAATAAATTCTGTAAGCAATAGAAAACAGGAAAACATATTTAAAGGATTCCAGAAATTCAAAATTGTAGCACTCTTAGGAATTTTAAAAAACTTCTAAGTACTTCTAGAAATAATAAGAATAAAAACATTCTAGGTATTAAAACATGTTGTGTAGAATCTTTTTCAAATACTTAAAATCACCGTTCTGACACAATTATAAATTTAAGACTGTGAACGGTAAATTATAAATCACTATGTATAATGAATTTTATGAAGATTTACTTATAAATTAAACAATGTATAACTTAATTTAGCCTCTCTCCAATATAGTTACGGCATGTTAAAAAATGAATAAACACATTGTAGTTATCTGTTAAGAGAGTGTTTATTCTATTATACAACGGACAGAAACACAAAATGCACCTCAAACAAAATATCTTTATTATGGAAGAAAGGGATAAGGTGAAGGAACAACAAGAAGTTGCAGGCCGTAAGCAGATAGGTCCTAACACTTCCAGACTCCAAGACCCGTTCACTGGTCAAGCTGCCTAGAAGGTTACGATCTACCTCGACCAAGCAGTCCTATAATGTCCACGGTAATATTTATTCCTTTAAGCAAGCATCTGCTCCATCTATCCACACTGACACAGCACGGAATGTAAAAGCTCATGCAAGAAGGAAACGGAAAGAAGAGGAAATGATGGAAAGGAAATCATAGTAGATGAGAAACTATCCCAAAATCACATATCGGCCTTTCATATACCCAAGGTCGCGGGTTCAAACCCGGCGGAGGACGTAAAAATTCTTAGTATGGCTTCCTTCGGAAGGGAAGTAAAGCCGTTTACCCCGTGTTATAGATTTACGGCACGTAAAAGAACTTCGAGCGTGATAAACAGGTCTCTGAGCAAAATGAAACAGTCTTTCAGTCTTTCACGCCCAATTTAGAACCGGACGCTGAGAACCACAGCAGTTAAAGAGCGTCCATAAATAAAACTATTTTTTCATACCGGTTAGGTAACCGACGAATAATCCAAGATCAGAGTGGGCGTTCAACTGGGATTGAGCCCTGGAACTCACGGTAATCGCGGAACCATCTTGGTTGGTCACTTTGTTTTTACACTACTGTAAATAGCTCAAACATTTTCCTGTGTTATCGATTATGTGGCAAAAACACCATGTTCCAAATATCATTTGCTGTTTTCAAATTGGAGATCCGGGGTCGAATCTTAAAAAATTGGGTCGAAGCAGTGGAACATCAGAAGATGTATATCCCTTACCTGCAGATCGGTGTTCCGCATATGCGGAGACGACCGTCCCGGTTGCTCTCTTGCAACAGTGAAACACAAATGACTGGAGTTGTTGCAGTGATAAAATATAAGTTCTCTTGGCACCATGCACAACAAAAAATCTGGTCACCTACACATTCTTTTTCACACTTTAACAGTGCTATGTTATGTTTCCTGTATGTTCCAATATAAGGGTCATCAAGAACTTCCTCCGCACCTTGCTGCTGGTCACTGCTCGATAAAAGGTTGGCATCCCTAGGTTTATCGCATTCGATTCCGACGGGATGTTATGATTATCGGCGGGATGTTATGATTATTGGCGTTATCAGCGGCTGCGAGCGCATGAGTTGATTATTGTACTGGTTAGTATGGTCTACTGTGAGTTCTGACGTGTGCCTGAAGCGAAATCAATGTATTCTACAGAGGAACGTCTGTTTCTAGTAAAAACGTTTTTAATGAACGTGGAAATTATACTGAGAAAGTGAAACAAAATTTAGTTGTCAGGCTCCCTAAGTCAAAACTACCGCACCGAGATACTGTGCGTGATTTAAATAATACATTTCAGAAGTCAGGTTCCGAGCATGATGCTGTTAGAAGTGGAAGACCCAGTGTGCTAACAGAAGAAAAACTATCGGATATATCAGACAGAATGCTCAAAATCCACAGAAATCAATAAACAAATTGGCCCAACAATGTGATATTTCTTACGGTTCCGCATACAATGCAGTCAAAAAAAAACTAGGTTTGTATCCATATAAGGTATTACTCTTCACGAATTAAAACCTACAGATTACGAGAAAAGAGTTCAGTATTGTGAATGGTTTCAGAGGTTTATTTTGCACCATGGAATTGATGTATTAGATAGGACATTTTCCACATTTTTTATCAGGATGCGAAAATACACAAAATACGCGAGTATGGTCTACTGAAAATCCTAATGCAATTCAGGAAACCCCTTTACATTCAGAGAAAATTGGTGTATCGTGTACGATCTCTCGCTCTCGAATTATTGGGCCAAACTTTTTCCATAACTCAATTAATTCAGATGTTTATTGCTCGGATATTCTTTTTCCATTTATTTCACAACTAAATGAAGACGAAATGAACGGTGCATTTTTTAAACAAGATAACGCACTGCTCATACATCACATAAATTCATGGGACTGTTAGTGGATTTTTTTTGGGGGGAAAGACTAATTTCTGAAGATCTGTGGGCTCCACGGTCTCCTGATCTTACCCCTCTGGATTATTTTAATTGGGGAGCCGCTAAAGCTTCGGTCTATAAGGACAATCCAAAAACAAGCGATGAGTTGAAAATGGCAATAGAAGATTACATAACATCTGTAACAAAGGGGACATTAATTACAGTGCTCAAAAATAAATTAAAACGAGTGAATTTGTATCTTCAAGAAAATGGTAAACATTTTCAACATCTTGTTTAATCAGGTTAGTTCATATTATTTTTCTACATTACCTTTCATGCATGGATATAATGAACCTAGCAGTTTTCTTAACCAGCGACATGTTTTCACCATACGGTCGCGCCAGCTAGTGCTGCCACCGAGTTCCCGACTCTAAGGAATCTTGGTTACACAGGAGGTGCAGACTTCTCGATGACCCGTTATTTATAACTCATTAAGGGTGCTTCAGTTTATGTTTTGATATGAACTTATTATACCCATAGCAGTTTAGAAAAACATCTGAGGTATATGAGATGAGTATAATGATAAGTGACTTCTCAGTATAGGATGAAAGGAAAATCAAAAAGTACAATAGTAATCCAAAGTTAATGGGATTTCAATTTGTACTTCTAGGTTGGGCACGCAGGGTTTCAGTCTTCATTATAAGCAGATAGATGCACGCTTTCCTACACGAGTTTTGTAGAAGCATTTCCTTTGCGAAGGTTACAGAAATTCCCTAGCTATCACGCAAAATACGAGGTTGTCATCATCTCGAAGCTTTGGGCTGTTCAAAAGTAACTCCAAACCGATGAACAATAATCTATATGACCTGATCTTATTGTACAACTACTTCTGTCAAATTTCTGCAGGTAAACAATAATGTTAACAACGCAAAAATATAACACTTCTTAGAAAATCTTATTTTGCTCAGAAACGCCAGTACTCCGCACTTTGATGCTAAATCCAGTAAAAAAAAAAAAAAAAAAAAAACAGATGCAAAAAAATAATAGAAGCTAATTAATTAGCCATATGCCACTCTTCTATAAAATTTAGATTTCTTCTAGCATGACGAATAGAATAAACTAGTGTCATCGCTCCGCTCTCTTAACATTGTAGTTGATGGGACCGCCGAAGTGATGGCGCCACGAGCGTCTAATGCCAACACGCGTCAGTAAATGCTACATGCTCATGCTTTATTGGGAAGATTATTTTGCTGTTACAGTTTTTATTTCGACTAGTGTCTACGCGTATTGTATTATTCAGGGCGCGGTACAAATTAAAATGTGTGTTTGTGTGTTATTTAGCCTGTGGAACTAAACTGTACATCTGAGTGTTATTTAGTGTGTGACACAAACTAAATTGTACATATATATTTAGCATGAGGTGCAGACTAAACTGTACATCTGCATATTATTTAACATGTAATACAAACTAAACTGTAAATCTGTGTGGGCATGATAAATGCAGTACTCATGCTGTAGTAATTAATAGACCAAGAGAATGCCGTACTGTTTCGTTCCCGGTTGCAGTTCCGGTTATATCAGAAAAGACGAAGGTAAAAGTTTTTTTTACCCTGACTAAGGAAAAATATTTGTTTGTAAAATGGGCTAGAGCAATACTACGAAAAGACAGGCAGTTATCATCGAAAAGCACAGTTTGTGATGTGCATTTTTCAGAAAATCTCATTGTGAAATCCGACCGTTTCATTGTAGCGGGAGAAAATGTTCAAATCCTTCGAGTGAGATGGAAATTAAAGCCAGGAGCAGTATCCCACAATTTTCCCAAATATCTCTCATATAAGCTGAAAATTTGGAAACCATCCAGGATACAGCTACATCAAGTTACCACGAAGGGAAGAAACATCAGTTAGGATAACCGGGAAGGGGAAGCTTCAACTGAAGCTTGTGATATATTAACATTTTCGATGTACTGTTCGCGCAATTGAAATAGTTTAATAGATGCTTGTAGAAATACAGAAGGGGAATTCTGTTTTAAATATTCATAAAAAACTACGACTGAGAGTGTATATAGTAGATTCACTGAAATGCTCTCTAGATACAGAAGGGGAATTCCGTTTTAAATATTCGTTAAAATGGCGTTCATAAAAACTGTAATTGAATGTATATAGTATTATCATTAAAATGATCTTTGTCTGGACTTTCGTAAATACCATATCTCTTTCAATATTGCAGGTTTGCATTTTACTTTGGAAATAGAAGCTATTTCCTGCAGGACTAACATTGAAGGTTCTGTTTAGTTTTGAAAAATACTCGATATTTTATCACAGTATTTCAGTGTAGAAAATATTTGAAGTTCCGTTATCTTGTGTTTTACCAAAATATACTAGTTATTGGCCCTTACAGTCTTATAAAACTATTTCAGCAGGATCGCTGAACGACGCTGTTAATTCCCAGGATCATATCAGCACCACCGATTTGCTGGAATTTCGTCCTGGAGTTTTTTTATGTGCCAGTAAATCTACTGAATATGTACACATTGGAGCTTCAAAATAGTGCTTAAAAAGACGGCTATGATGCCATGGAGTAAAAGTAGTTGTTATGCAACTATAAATTTTGCTGCACAGTTCTTTAGTAAAATATAATAAAAACCGGAGTGTATTGCAAGGAGTATTAAAAGAATAGCTGATTTTATATCGACTATTTCTGCTTGCACTTTTGCCCCATTATATTTTCATTGAGGATATTATACAAGTGTGTAAAATGAAACTATCTCCTATAGGGGCAATAATTGTGTACTGTTTTGAATTCCAGATTATTGCCTTATTGTAAGCACGTACACGCACCCATACAATGGTTCAGTTGAATAAAAGTCAGTAAACTCTTTTACTTACATTATTTTAAGTCAATATTGATCACAAATTGATTAAACCATAAGTTACAGTTCATGCTTTCCTGATTACTGATAAGTTATTAGTTTTATTTGTTCAGTAATTATTAGTTTTTCTAGCAAATATTTAAAATTTGTTTGAATAACATTCAGCGATTACCTGTTGAGTTAAATATGTACTGAAATGTTTTTAAGTTTGTTGTAGAGTTGACTTGCAAAAGTAGCTACAAATAACCATGGCAGCATTTTTACCCATATTCAGATAAAGAGATACAAGAGAAGGGATATTAGTCCCAGTGATTTAAAAATGTTTCTGAAGTTTCAAAGTGAAAGTGTAAACTTTTTAACAAACTGTTATCTAGATGGTATGAATAAAACAAGAGGTGGAGTATTAAGTTTACATCAGAAAATGAGCCTTTTTTTTTTTACGCTTTTTAGCTGACCCAGCTGCAGGAGATTTTGGTATTCACCATTCCACGATGTGCAAGACCATAGACTTCGTGGCAGACAGAACTGAGGAAAAAGCAGGTGAGTGGATAAAATTTCAAATTCAAGAAGCGGAAGAAAAATGTTGTTCTCGCTTTAGATTTCCTTCAGCTATTGGTGCACTTGACTGTACACAGATTGTTACAACATACTGACATATGCTCCTCCATGGCAAGGCCTGCTGTCCAACTATTCATTTGTTCATTCAGTTTATACTGAAACTTTTCCAAGGCATTACTTAACAGTAAAAGTAAACTGTTATTCAGTAATTACCTTTACTGATCAGTCTTAATCTTCCTTGTCAAGTAAATACTTATAAGAGTTTACTGATTTTTATTCAACTGACCCAATATTATTCTTTCTAGAAGTACCATTGTTCTAAGACAAAATTGTGTACTCATTTATTTGCTTGTTCATGGCATTTTTGACAAAATATTATTAATAAAATAAAAATCATAATGTATCAATTCCACAACGAGAAGTCAAGAGCTTAAAAATCTACAATCAATCCTGTGTTCTATTTTTCTTTCTCTAGCACGTATATCCCTACATAGTACATGGTAGGTAAAGAAGTTACTGTATTCCACCAAAATATTCGACGTCAAGATTTCACCGTAAATATATGTTTTGAGGTTCCCTGTGTCAAAAAAAGGTATTTTCAGAAAACGGTCCGGTATGTGTGCGCGCGCGTGTGTGTGTGTGTGTGTGTGGACAGAGCTCAAAAACGAAAAGATCGTTAATATCAAACATGGTATATAGTTTTAGTGTCTTCCAAGGATACGACACAAAGATTTCCAAGAAAATCCCCCCACCATAAACTATCCTTTACATGGAAAAATGTTTTAAAAGTTGGTTTTTCTCAAAAATTGCTCTAAAGCTTTTGATTTAATACCGTATATTAAATATATTTACATCTCAAATAAAATGTATATTTTAACATTTCTGGGAATAATCTCTGAAGACGTGTTTATTCTGGATGACTTTTGCAGAATTTACATATCGGTTAGAGATAAACAAAAACTTATTCCACAAGAAATGTAGTTCTTGTTAAAACATTTTATGTTCTGTGCGATTTTCTTGTAAAGTTGGCCGTTTCGAGATATTATTTGCCACTGAGTTCAGTTTTAAAATATCTTACTTTTCTCAAACGGGACCATGCAAAGCGAACCAAGCCTTAATTGTTTCCCATAGCGACTAGTGTTTAAAAGATTTCACTATTGCTTTAGCCTAGTGCATTCTCTTATTTCTCTTCTACTTACAAAGTAACAAGCAATAAGACCAACTATTAAATGTTTATCTCGATTAGCATGATGAAGATGAAAGTATAATATTTTGTAAGAACAGTTTGTATATGAAACATTTACAGAAATTTATGGGAATGGAACACATCAGATTTTTTTCCTTTGATTGACATTTATCAAATATCTAATGTAGCTGTATATCTAAAGAAAAAGGACTCAAAACTCTGAAAAACCTTTATTATAATTCTATACCTGCACTGAAGTTAAGAGTACCAAAGCGTTCTAAGTCCTCAGATACGAAAGTTTTGTTTTAATTCCTCTAGATTTATGGCTTTGGCAAGCATTTCAGATAGTCGTTCAACGGTTTTCGCTAAAATGGACAAAATGTGTATCACGCAATGACTCGCTTTTTGTTATTGGATGGGAAAACTTGCGAGGACATGAAAACGAAATTGGTTTTGAGGACTTTTCTTCATATCTGACAACAGATAATTGGTTCAACGACTTTAGACGTGGTGAACATCCGTTTTTGATGAGGAATGCATAGGACGCTGGGCAGATGGGGCTACGAGAAAATCACTGAATGAACCACGATGGATTCTCGTTGATAGTCGAATGAAAGTTCGCGAAGTGGCAGAGACCATAGTTGTGTCGGCAATTGATATTTTGCATGGTAAGTGGGAGATGAAAAAGTTGTCGCTCCGGTGGATATAGCGCTTGCTTGCGACTATAATTTTAAGCAGTGTTTGAAAACAATTTGAATGAAACTCTAAGGAGTTTAAGCGTCGAGTTATCACCGTTGATAGGCCTGAATTCAGCACTGCAATCTGGAAACTAATCACAATCAAAACGACGGGTTGCTTCGGTTGAATGTGCTCCAAAGAATGCAAAGACAGTTCCATCAGTCAGTAAAGGAATGGCAATACTTTTTTGGGATGCGAAGGATTTTATCCGCGTTGACTTCTTTGAAAAAGGAAAAACGAAACTGGACGGAGTACATAGTTATTGGCTCGATTCGACAAATATAAAAAAAAGTTGGATAGGTAGAGTCAGACTGGAAAATTCGATGCCTTTGCCGGGATTTGAACCACGGACCTCCCGATCTCGAGCCGGTTGCTCTGCCACTGAGCTACCATGGCAACATACCGGTAGAGCATTTATATCTCAACTGACTCGCATGTTTCCCGGTAAACCACAAGGTGATCTCAAATTATTTTGAGATGACAACCCCGATGTCGACTTACAATGCTGTGAGTACCTTAGACCCAGGATTCATAGTATAGCCAGCTATTATGGTCAATTTGTATGGAATAACTGACTCTACCTATCCAATTCCTGTCCTTCGCACTGCTATGTGTAAAAAAAAAACAGTTATTCCATACACATTAACCATAATAGTTGGCTATACTATGAATCCTGGGTCTAAAGTACTTACAGCATTGTAAGTCACCATTGGGGTTGTCATCTCAAAATAATTGAGATCACCTTTGTGTTTTACCAGGAAATATGCTAGTCAGTTGAGAAATTCAATGCTATGCCGGTATGTTGCAATGGTAGCTCAGTGGCAGAGTAACCGGCTAGAGATAGGGAGTTCCGTGGTTCAAATCACGACTAAGGCATTGAATTTTTCAGTCTGACTCTACCTATCCAGCTCCTGTCCTTCATACGGCTATGTGTTAAAAAAAACAAAAAAAAAAACGGTTATTCCATACAATAAAAAAAAACTTTTGGCGGAAAAAACAAAATACATTCATCCGGAGACGTCTTCGCCAAACTACATGACTTGCGTTATGAATTGCTGGCACACATTGCATATACACCTGACCTGGCTCCCTGCAATTTCTTCTTGTTCCCAAACATGAAAAATGGCTGGCGAAAACAACATTTAAATAAAATATTATTAATGTCAAAACAGAGTCACAGAGACATATTTTGAAACTTGGCAATCTTATCTTTTGGAGTGGTTAAAAATATATGTAAACACTCATAATCACAATGGATTATGCAGTTTTCCAGGAACAAAGCTACGCGCCTGGTCCAGCTACCAAAAGTAACCCAGGTAGCTTAACTCAATTTCCTTGCTTTCACAATACATTCGTATACATACCACCAGGCTGTACGGCTGTTATTATAGTAAGCTCCTTCCTTGTCCTTACCTTTGGATATTTATTCTTCCATAACAATTTATTATAATGAACAATGGATGAAACCGAAATTACTGAGGTCTGTACGCCATTAATATTACGTTTTACAGTCAATTTAAGGGAAATGTGAATAACTTTTCGAAATTTCCTTTTTTGTATGGATTCTTTTGAAAATCTCACTGTGAGTACATTGCTGTTTAGTTAAATGTATACCACATTACATTCCAATTGGCTAAATATTCCTAAGAGTATAAATTAATTTATAAAATTTATTGTGTAAATATGTCGCATTATCATAATGTTCAACGTGTCTCATAGTTTGAGAAAATTGGTTGCAGTAATTAAAATCTTTCAACATTGTAAGTCACTATTTAAATGTGCCATCTCAAAATGACATTAGGTTGATGGAATATGCCTCTGATGACATGATTAATGCTTCTGATTATTGTAAAAGACAAAAGTTGGTAAAAATGAAATAGGAGCATTATCTTGATAAGTAGTTGCAATGCAGTTGTGTTTTAAGGAACCTAGTGGTTTAAAAAAAGAAGAAATTTATTTATGATTCAGTGCTTCAATACTTACCAGAGGATTGTCCGAAATATAAATAGAAGTCGTCGACAAAAGTGTCGTAACAGTAAGCTCGGAGGCCGCTTATTCGATTTCAAAGTTTATTTCAATAGTGTAAAATTTAGGCGTCTGTTAATGCTGTTGTTTTGTTAAAATTGAGTAACGGTAGAAGAAAAGGACATTGGGGCAAACGGACAGATCATACGCAGCTTTAGTCTTTTGATATCCCATATTGGCTTCTGTTGTCCACCTGTTCAAATAGGTTTCTGTATGCTTTAAGAATTCTTGGAATTAGCTTCAGGAAAGAATATACATGTAAACGTTGCTGAAACAGTAGATAAGAAAAAGCACAGTGTTTGCAAGGTTAAAATTTTTTGTCACATGTAGCCATCACGGTTCATTTATAGAAGGAATAACATGAAAACAGAGAACCTGATATTAAAATGAAATTCTTGAAGCTCAGAATCAAGCTCCCTTGGATGAAACCCCAAATAGTTTGATTTATTTGAAGTGAGCATCTCTCCAACAGATTAGCTTCTGCACTCTCAACAAGCTTCTAACAAATGAATAAGTAAAATCTGAACATCCTACCCCGGCACCTTGTTACTATACCGGGGCATATATCCAAACTTTATATTTATTCTCCCTCCCCCCAAAAAAACATAAAAGTTACAATATATTTTTTCAGATAACTTAATCTAATTCAACTTATAAGTCAAAATAAACTAAGATAACAAAATGAAAAAAATGCTAAATCAAACTAAATAAATAAAACAATAATAATTTACTTCCAAGAAATGAAAAAAGAATAAATACTTTTATTACAGTAACTAAAACTTGATGACAGGGAGTAAGTTAAGGCAAAAATAATAAACGTATAAATACAATTATGTCTAATATTTACTGGAAGTCAGTAAATATAACTGGTAACCTATTACGCCTAATTACAAAAACTAACTTCTATCCACTGAAAGCCAGCGGAAAATGTGCTGGAAAACAGCACTCAACTAATATTTTAACCTATGTATAGTAAATTTCTACAAGCTTCGAACAGTCAAATAGCCCTGGAAGAACTTTTCCGGAAATAAGAAGTACACCGGACCTAAGAGGAAGTCCAGAAACTCTGGGAATAGAGCAAACCCATAATTTATTAATTATCTAAAAGTTAAGAACACTCCTCTTACTGAAAAAAAAATTCAGCAGCAGCAGCAACAGAAAGAGCCTATAACACCAAAGTTAAGAAGAAACTTGCCTTTGAAAAAACAGACATTTGCAAATAATGCTGATATGGGTTCAATTGTGAAAACTTGTATCACCTTAAGCGTGCATAGACTGAGCGGTCTTATGCCAGAATGAACCAATTGCACATTTCGAGAAATTCTCTTTTCATTGTGAAAATTATCTATTTTTCATATGACTGAGTGAATTAAAGTTCCAGGCACAAGAGAGATTTTTTATGTTAGCACTTATTGCATCTGGACAATTTATGTTTATTTCATTTGTTAAACTGAACTAAGCCGAAATTTATGATAGCTGCCAGATCGTTGACCTTGTAACAATGAACTAAATGACAGTATTTATAATTTGAAGGTGGTTCGAGGGATGAGTATGTGCTATCAAGTTCTTCAAATTTTATTCATTAAAAAAGGTTCATTCTAAAAGAGGGCCATACTGTTGATCATCTTCAGATGCCAAAATGAACCAAATGCAACAAGCAATGAGGTGCTGTAAGCTAAGGTTTTAAGCCAAAATCAAATAGTGATTTCTACATCAACTTAATAGAGGAGAGTATTTGAAGTCCAGTAGAATCCAGTACACTCAGAGAAATGTTTTCATGGAGTTGGTTCACTCTACCATATGAGACAAAAGTCCTAATGGAGCTGGTTTATCTGGCATATGAGACATTTTAATAATCAAAATAGTCAAAATATGAATTATTGTTAATGTCATATTTAAGTTCCAAATAATTAACAGAAAGCTGCGTTGCTTTAGCTCACAAGTTACAACTGCCGCGCCAGCAATAACTTATCAGGACTATAGTGTATCGCTCTTTCATTAAAAAAGTAAAGTTAATTTTATTGCAGAATATGACGACACAGAAACAATGAATGGTAAACGCAAACAAAGATGACTCCTAAGTGGAAGGAACGAAGGAAAAACGCGAACAAACAGTGGGACACCTATGTTAAATCACAGGCACAAATGTCTCCGGTAAAGTGTTGAAAGGGTAAAAACAAATGTTTTGAGGAAGTCTCAGTGCAAAATCGCATATGCTTTTTCAATTTTTAATATAAGTAGGGAACTTTTGAAACACTACTTGGACGATTTATCAAATGGATGTGAGAGAGGCACTTAAGGGACAGTCCTGAAAATAGTAACATACATTTATCTCAAAATTATCTCATTCCTACAGATTCACGTGATGTCAAAGAATGGAAAGATATCTATGCTCTATACAATATCTTTGTATTGATAGTGCAAAAATACACAGAACTATTCATAAAGCTACATAAGGAGACTTACAAGATAAAAGGGATAGACACGAATCACAAAATAATATTCAAAGAAAAAATCTTTCTTGTCAAGAGCCAAATCATTTTATTTTCTTGATACAAAAGAATGAATTCTCATGATTTTCATTCTGTAGGAATGAGAATCCGAATAAACGATACTTGCCACAAAATCTAAATTTGAGCCCGGTAAATCGACTTTTCATACAAATGTTGACAGAAGAAAATGGTTTGACACTGTTTCCCAATTCTTATAAGAACTTTTAGAACAGATATCAATTTGATGTTCAAGCCACCTTATAAAGACACTGGAAAACAGTCTGATATGTTTAAAATTAAAATTTTAAAACCAGTTCCATTACTACATAAACAAACTCCTTAAGTACTCGGATCACAAGCACTGCTGTCACTGTTTACACTTACCTTTGTAAGCAAAGTACCCAATCTAGGAGCGTTTTGCTAAGGTTCACTACATAATCGAAATACAATAACAACAAATTTTCTGCAGGCGTGTTGAAGTTGCATATTCAATACTTTCCCATTAGTTTACAATGATTGTTGAAATATTTGTTTCCAAAACTGCGAAATGAGCTAATGGCTTTTATGTCCTCTTGAAAAAGAATGAAAGCACGTGGAAAACATTATTTTCATACCCCTGTACAGGAAAGCCTGAGAATTAGGTGACCCATCGCGCGGTCAAACTGTAATTAATTTTGTGAAGTATCAAAGAAACAATAAATAACTGGCATGGAAGTATAACAGGTTGACTACTCGATGAAATAGATTGTTGTCTGATGAAATACTTACGTGATCCTCCAATAAAGAAACGGTTTTACTCCTCTGTATCGTACGGTGGCCGAAACAGGAGAATAAAACTAGTAAAATTCCTAATGTGTTTTCTGCAGAACAAAGATACAAGGAAATGGAAATGTCAAGGAAACCGTTTAAAAGTTCAAAATACCAGGGCAAATGATACAGACTTCGGACATATTCTGGACAATATGAGGAAACATCAACAGCTAATATATACTTGGAAAATTAAAATTAATATTTTCAAGCACTGGAGATAGAAACTAAAGATTTTTACTGTTCCCAAAATATAACGCCTTAACTATCAGCCAAATAGTCGATGGCCACTCTATATCATGGATGAACATAACAACACGTACCCGTATTTACAATACATAAATAAATACTTTAAAATTAATACAATTTAATAATAATAGTAATAAAAATAAAAACAAAAACAGTTTATTTTTACAGATTTTTCACTTTATAGCAGTTGGCCCTGACTCTCTCTCTCTCTCTCTCTCGATTTCTACTTTCCAGAGAGTCTCATCCCATTTTAACTCTTAAATACTCCTGCTCCTCATGGCACCATATATTCCCTCAAACCATGTTCTTCTAATTCTTTCCCGCTTTCCTCTAACTCGTTTGGGTCACCGTTCCTCCGACATCCGTTGTATATGTCCATACCATTGTAGAGCCCTTTTGTTATTCTATCAATAACAGATTCCTGTGCCTCCTTGTTTTTATAATGCGTTGTTTCTAACATATTGTGGGGTCTGGATATTCTCATGCTTCTTCAGAGTTCATCCATTGGTTTCCAAAACTATTTTTTGCATTGTTCAATTTAATGATACAATAAAAATAAAAATAATTATAATAATACCATCGATCTCTACCTCCATCCTTCAAACCGAACGTCCGTCCGTCCATCCATCCATCCAACCATCCATCCATTGGTATATGCACTTCTTCGATGTAACCCTTACTTGAATGAAAGTATATAGCTGCAGCTGCAGCAGCAGCTCGTACTCACTAAAGTTACTCAGTTTATGCTTTACTCATTGATCTATCCATCCATCCATCCATCCATCCATCCATGATATTAACTTTTTAGATGATTTAGATACCCTTACTTGAATGAGCATATACTCATTAAAATTACTTAGTTGTATGTTTTACCGACCCGCCAATCGTCCAGCTGTTAATCCATTGATGCATCCATCCATCTATCTATCCATCATTTTGAAATGCACCTAAATAAGGTAATTTATTCCTGTTTCTTAACTTATCAATTTAGTGTTCTGCCTTGAAATTCAAAGCTGATTATCCTAAATAGTGCAATTTATGGTTGGGTCTATCTGGCATCCGACCGTGCAAATGAAAACAGTAACTCTGAATAGAAATATGCAGACAGAAATGAAGGAAATGAAATCCGTAGTAGGTTTGTGTTCTGGATCTATAAAATACTAGAAGAATACTTAAGATATGATATCACAAATAGGTTAGAATGCATCTAATCTGACATTGAAGAAAATATTAATGCGCTGGGATCAGCAAGAAAGGCGGGTACACCGACAGACGAGCTAAAGCATGAAGACGATGGACACCGCAGATCTAGAAACAACTGTTCATGCTGATGTTGTAGAAGGTTCCACAATTATAAGATCGCCTAACACAAAAACGGTAAAACCTCCTAAATTCGACAGCTTCTTTGTATTTAAACGGCAATTAAATGTATTAGTGCCCGCAATGGACAGATGATAGCGGAGAAGACGATACAGTTTTAGGCTTCCTATAGAAGGTTCTCTCTACAACTTAATCTGAACCGTTAAGCATTGCTTGATCGCTGTTAACCGGACCCAGCTGAATATAAGACTGCAACAACCAGGCAAGATTTTACGAGAATTTGCCATTATGCCATTATGAATGGCTCACCAAGCTTTGAATGATTTACTACCAGAATTTATCCCTGGAGAGGTAGCCCATGCATTTATCAGTGGAATAAAAGACGAATTCGGTGCCGATCAAAATTTTGACGGCCGCATATGGCGGTAGTGGGTGTCAACAATTTGTTAGCCGTCGTTAAATGGGGGCGAGAATTCCGGATGATGCATTTATGGAAAACTCGAACATCTAAAGAAGGACTACCGGTACAGCGCTACCCAGGGTGAGAAAAAAGTCCTAAAGGTGGCATGAAGTCGCTCTGCGCCATCCTCACCTTCATCTGGCCTCACTTTGAATACCGTGACTGGGAACTACAAGAATATCATTTATGGATTCGAATGTAATGTACTGGAGGTAAACATTCAACTAATTATCACGATATGGTGCGGGTTACAACTCGATGAGTTATGAATCGCTTAGGGTGAAACTCTGCCCTGAAGCTTATCTGGAGTTTCCCTTGGAAGAAGATAGGGAGAAGAGTTCTCGTTGCCGCAATCACCGAAGAAGGCATACTGGGCCTAGACGCAAGATCCTGCTGAACCATTCGGAGGAGAAGTTGAGCCAATGAGGCTCTTACTTGCAGAGAGTTTGAGCGAATGGGTGTGGCGTCGCGGGCACAGAAACCCCTTACAAGAAATATGATTCCGGACGGAACAGGATTCCACCTAGATGGATTTTATGTCGCCAGGGCGCAAATTCTTCTCAGGAAACCGTTCTGGCGAAAGTCCTTAATCTCACCAAACGGGACCAATAGCTGCTTAGCGCGACTGTTCTTAGCTGACCACCTGTATACCCACTGCGGCCAAAGACACCGAGAGACAAACGAACCAAAAAGCTTAATAGTCGCATGAGTAACCTTGACCGGCACACATTAAGAATCTCTTTCGAGGCGAGAAGGGGCAGATCTTTAACCTGCTCATAAATATCTTCAGCCTATCAAAAGACGATTTTACTCGTATCGATACCTGTGATGATAACAAATAATCGCTCTTAATCAGGTCTATCAACAATGTGGTATATTGTATGCGATATCAACGCCTTGATGCATAACGTAGAGTTCTTGGGCTGGACAGCTTTGAGGAAGAAGCTATTTGACGTAGCGGGGCCAATGTTTCTCCCTGCTCCACTGGATATTTTCTCCATTTTCTCGCCCACTTTCTCCCCTCCAAAGCCTTTCTACCACTCTCTCCTACCTGTTAAACTTACTTAAAGTATGGCTAATGTTTATAACATGATCGGAATTATTAATTTTTGTGGTAACCGGTTTACTTCGACAAAAAATGGCAATGCGACATTTGTACATCTTCTTAAGTATTCATTCTGTCCAAACTTCGGAAATACCAATACTCTCTAGAAGTAGTATATTTATAAGCCTATACTACATAACATGAAACAGAAAACTGAATAATTAACGAAACTTATACCGAATTCTTTGTGTGCGAGTATATATGTATATATATATATATATTAATTTCTTTCAGCTGTTTGAAGTTCTCCTTCCCTTGGAGAAAATAGTTACAAAAAAAAAAAAAAAAAAGAAGGAAAAAAAATGCCGTTTAACGCGTTTCCTAAGTTGGATCTAAGCAAGATAAATTATATATTCGTTTCATAGCGATTAGTTTTATCATTCTTGAGGGGCAAAATGATTAAAGAACTCAATGTTACAAATAAGATTTTTGGCTTTAAAGTAGCCAATTACACAAGTTAATATATTCGTTTAATACCGAAATTATCAACAATTGTAACAATTTGGTTACACGCTTTTAAATACATTTTGCACTTCCTTACAACATCTAATAGTCATGGTGTTTGTTGAAAGTATATGTATCAATCATGGAACAAGTTAGGAACACATAAGTTAACGTATGAAGAATTAAGAAGTAGACAGAAGATCAGAATGGAGACCATCCAAGGGTTGGTGACCAAAGAGGAGAAGAAGTAATGTTATTTCCTTATTGTTTACCTTCCATACTGCTTGTCGTCCTCCGCGGTGTAATGGTTACCATGCTAACTTCATATATCCAAGGTCGCGGGTTCAAACCCGGTGGAGGACGATGGATTTTTTCGGGTGTAAAAATCCTTAGCATGGCTTTCCTTCGGAAGGGAAGTAAAGCCGTTGGTCCCGTGTTGTACATTTACGGCACGTAAAAGAACCTCAAGCCTGATAGAGGGGCCTCTGAGCAAAATTTAGCGGCCTTTCACGCCTAATTTAGAATGGGACGCTAAGAACCACAGTAGTTACAAAGCGTCCATAAATAACACACCATTTCCATTTTCTATGCTGCTTACCATTGGAATGTTATAGGGACCATTGTTTAATTAATAAGGAATGCACTAAAAGTGAACATATTATAACTTCTTAAATTATTAATTTTATAAGAAATGCCATTAAAAATTTAGCTTTAATCAAACGACTGCACAATCATGTCAGGTATGATGAACCTAGCATTTTGTTTTATGTCTCTGAAGCTTAATAGTTTTTATGAGAATAAAAAAAAAATGGAATCTATGAGTATGAAAATAAACTAAAAAGTATTTAAATGGAACCAATGGTTTTGGTTGTTCTTTAAAGTTTGAATTTTGGGAAAAAATTCTTTTTTTAGGAGGAAGGGCCTTTGTTTAATTTTACTCAATTCATACCTGACATTCGAACTCTGGCTAGAGCCATGACATTTAATTCCACTTAAATGTAACATCCTCATAAAGACAGACATCTAAAAGAAACTCTTTCGTGACTTGTTAGCATTATAGATAAATAGTCTGGAAGTTCCCATAACAGATATAGAAGTGTTGATATTATCAGTTTTAGTGACATTTGGTCCCGATTACTCGATGTGCTGTTAATATATGTATAGACACTTTGAACGTTGCATGAAGATTCATGTTTCTACTATGATATAGTGATTGTGATACAAAATGATTAAAAAAAAAAGTACTGCAAGTTTCATGAGCAGATGTTCGGGAACTGTTGTAACAGGATCTGAAATGAAATTTCCAAGCAACATTCAGATCTCTGATCCTCACCAAGAAAACATCCAATTACCGTGTAAAGTAGCTGTTATTGTACTGAGACAAGATTAACCGATCACACCGTCCATTGTAGTGAAAAGCACCGTTATTCTAGAACATGCCTACCACTTTACGGGTTTTTATAAAAATTGACAGGTGACAACTTCCTAAAAACTTAATTTGTAAAACCAGTTATAACGCCTTCAACTCCATCGCCGCAGAGGCTGTACCTTTCTGAATATATTAAGATCATTACTACACTAACAGTTCGTAAGAGAGAAAAAAGGAAGAAGTTTTATAATTTTATGAAGAATTAAAAGAAATAAATAAAAGTAAAAATCAATATATGACCATTGCTGAGGTTAGGAAACAACCTATACCTATAATTACAGGAAAATTTGGAGAAGACCACACTAATGAAAATGGCAATCAACTACGACAATTTACAGCTTTTAATGAGTTAAGATTAAAAATACATTTTTAGAACAAAATATGTTCACATATATACGTGGAATGCACACGGTCTTTTGATACTATTTAGTGGTATCAAAAATAGAATTATGAAGAAGATGAAAAAATCATAGATAAGGACAAATGAGGAACAAAATGAAACAGTTTTCAAAATAAACCTAGTTCAAGAACCTAGTATCAGGAGACTTTATCGAGAAAGACTAACCATTCGCCTAGAAGATACAAAGAAGAAGACATAGAAAAAGAATGGTCCAATATAATTAAATCAATCAAAGAAGCAGCAGAAGAAGAAGTGTGTATAGGAGAAAAATTGGTCTAAGAATATGATAAAAACAGTTATAAAAGGTTTCTACAAAATAAAACAGAAGACAAAATTATAAAGAAAAAAAAACTTTGCAAGGCAATTACAAAAAGAGGACATCAGGATTCATGGGAACATTTTATTAGCTAGTTAGAAAACGACATACATGATAGACAACAATTTGTCTTTCAAGTGATTAAGACATTAACGAAACAAGAGAAAGACAAAGTGAGAATATCCAATATATCTAAAGAAGAATTGTTGAAATATTATAAGGAATTATGGAATACATCGGAACAAAATGGAAAGTCAATAGAAGATAAAGTATTACTTAAAACATCTATAGATTTAATCACTGAATAACAATCATAATTAACTTTACAAAACATGAAAAATAGAAGGGATCCAAAACCAGATGGAATAAACACAGAATTAATAAACCTCAGAGGAGTAAAATTAAGTGTGAGCTACTTAATTATGTCAACAAATGTTGGAAAACGAATAGAATTCCAAAAAGCTGGTACGATGCACACATTTAATATATTTAAAAAGGGCAAAATAAATGTATGTGATAATTACAGAAGTATGTTTCCTGAATACAGACTATAGTTGTATACAAAAAAATCATAAACAAACTTTCAAATATAATTACAGAACCGTTATTATTAGAAAACCAAATGGGATTTAGAAAAGCAAGAAGCTGCACAGATAATACAGCTTCTATTAACTAAATTATGGAAAAGAGAAGACAATATAATTTAGAAACACATATAGCCTTTATAGATTTAAAAAAAGCTTTTGATAAGGTAATCTGTACTAGACTCTGGCAAATATTCTCTACCAATTGCATTACATTACATTACATTGGATCTGCCCTACATCTGCAGAAACCAAAATCGAATTATTTCTATGTCATAAATCAACGACTCTTTTAACACTTCACATTCTTTGAAGTCAAGAGACTCCTGTACCTGCACACGTTCACTTTTGAGAACAAGATTCTGATCTGGTATACCACTTTCCTGTTTTGGGTGTTCTTATATTTTACTAATTATTTCACAAACTCCCAGACATCTTCAGATCTAAGGCCTGTTAAAAAGTTTGGTATTGCTTACATTCTAGTTTTCAGAAATATACGTTTTAAGGATAACTGACAATTATAAATTTGAGAAAGGTCCATAAGTCTGATTTCCCTGTCTATGAACACCAAACTCAAAACGGAATGTCGTAAAAGCACAACGTTTTCATACTTGAGTCCAACACCGGTTTAGGATGCCAGACGAATAGTTTCAGGAAAACTCCCTACCTCAAATAACCCTGCTTTCGAATGGTTTTACATGTAGAAATCGGTTATTAATTTTTAAACAGCTTTGATTAATATATCATATCTTTAAAGATAATACAACATAACTATATAAAGAAATAGAATAAATTAGCGAAGTCCTTTTCATTCTTAATAAATGTTATATAAAAGGGAAACTATAAAGAATCTCTACAGAGGAAAATGTGGGACATAGGTATTTAAAGCATGCATTCAATATGAAACAAACGGATTTATGGAGTTATTATTTCGGAAATTTATGAATTGCCAATTTTATGCCGTAAGTATGGAAAGGTTATTTTGTTTTCAGTAGCTCATTAAACTGTTTGTGAAATATTAACGATATTACTCAAATTAAGACTGTAATGTCAAATATTAAATATTTACGATACAAAAATAATGCATTTTGTATTATACAACATCCTTCGTCTATAACTCTACTCAGAATTTAAAAATCTGCGTTATTATTATCACATTATGTGTTTTGTCCGTTTAAATTCAGGCCGGCGTATACCAAACAGATGTTATTTCTACCTTGCTTGTGATTCTTGCACCCGAAACAAAATTGTTGAAACCATTCCTGAGTATTTATTATTAAGGAAGGAGTTAAAAAACGTGTATTTTTGTATGACCGATTTGCAAAACAACTAAGAAAAATCGTAGAATTGTTATTTGTTTAATTGACAGCATAACCGAAAAATTGGAGTTCTATTTTCCAACTCGAATTTTTCAGCCTTGTATCGAATTCTCCTGCAGTATATTATGCGTACCTATTGTTTTATTCATTATGTTGTTCGTGGTTTGCATTAAAGGTACGGCATAAATAATATAAATGACAATAATAAAGATAGTATGTACTGTTCGCATTATATAAATAATAATAATAGAATAGTACACATTGTTGGTATTTGGATGAGATAGATATTTTATAATCAAACGCTGCGCATTTCTATTAACAAGAATCTTGCAAAACGGGAAAGGCAGAAAGAGAATAAGAGACCAATATCAAGTAGAGAGCTGAAAACAGACAGCGGATTTAAGGCAAATGCTTATCCTTTTTCTTAACATAGATTTGCTTCACCTTCTGTATTTACATGTTTCATGAACGTAGGTTTCATTAAAACAGTCGATGGTGCTAAAATTCCCATTTTAACATTATTGCTCTTTTCCCATTCTAAGTCCATTGTAAGCACCTATTTTCCAGTTTAACCTATTCTTCCTGTGTTATATTTTGTATTTCTGAAATAGAGCTGATAATGGAGAGATGCACGCTTCCGAAACGTCCTGTCGCCCTCCGTGTTGTAATGGTTACCATGCTAACTTCATATACCCAAGGTCGCGGTTTCAAACCCGGCGGAGGATGATGGATTTTTTCGGGTGTAAAAATCCTTAGCATGGCTTCCTTCGGAAGGGAAGTTAAGCCATTGGTCCCGTGTCGTAGATTTACGGCACGTAAAAGAACCTAAAGCCTGATAGAGAGGCCTCTGAGCAAAATTAAAGAGCGCCCATAAATAACACGCCTTCCCCCCCCCCGAAACATTCATGGCTCCACATCGCCTCGTCTGACTTGAAGCACGAGAACGCCAAGAGTATATTTGTATATCTGTTTTTATTTGTGCTAATTTTTCCTGCGTTAAATTCGCATTTCTGTTTTGCTTATATTATTTTACACTGTTCATAGAATTATAATTAATTCATAAAGATTTACTATGAGCCTTAAAAGCCTATACCTAGTAAGACATGAAGCTCTAAGACAACTTTCCACTACAAGATATTCAGTAGCCATTTTAGTGACAGATTTCAGCGTACTAATTACTACTATGTGAAAAATCCTATAACGTTTGCATTGATAATTTAGGGCAAGCTTATTATTTTGTAACGGGATTTTTATTCGTTAATACCCCGTGTTGTAAGGTAATATGGAATGAGACTATATGGTGGTGGTTTGTAGTTTACACCGCACGTCGGACAGTCATATGTAATAGCAATTTTACGTTGTTGAGTTTTTACGCCTCAACGTGGGTGCTTTTGTGCGGCGTACCTAAGTGTCACTTCAAATCAACTCCACTACACTCACGTACCTGATACTGAAGCTCTTCTTGGATGGGTTGCCACGGCGTTGCTCAGTCTTTCACGATCATTGGCTCTCTCTGGCGTGGATTTGGCAAGTGGGAGGAGTTGTAGGAGAGATCTTTTAATTGTGAAGAAAACACTTGTGAACTTTTACTGTTATTTATTCTATAAGGAGATTCCAAAACAAGCACCTTGCTGTACACTGTTATTCTGCTGACTGGTACTCTTACCAACTCACACGTACTCTCAATTAAACTGTTTCTACGTTAAGTACATGGCACAATTCACTCTCAAGTAATCACGACCCGACTATTAAATAGGTGAGCGACGTTACTTTAATTCACTAACAGTTTCTTCTCATAACAATCTTAGTTCGCGGGCAGAGTTTTACAGTTGCACGTCATTACTTCGCGAACAGAGTTGTTTTTTTTTTTTTTTTTTTAAATACAGAACGCATCTCGTGGACAGATTCTTGGCGAAACGACGTTGCCTCTCACGGGCAGATTCTTGACAAACAACCACGATGTGTCGGACCCTACTTCTTTTATATTAAAAACGGTGTCATGGTGGTTTCTTCCTGATTGGTTAGAAAGTCCGCCAAAATGACACCATCGTGACCCAAAAACCATTGCGAATTTCCCAGAATACCTCATAATAACCACGTGATACTACGAATATAAAGCAGAAGTCCCCTCGTGGGTTTTAAACTGGACTGTCCCTGTATAAGAAATTCGCACGTGACTTACACAATGGAAGCAACTTCTCACCCCTCTCTGCAGTCTGGCGTCAGGATTCTGTGTAGCTTTCAAGTCAACTGACTTCTTGGTTCCTATGTGTACAATTTAATAAATGTTAACTTTCTTTACTTTTATACATCTAGATAATTAATAGAATGATTGTCATTATTACGCCGAGGCTAATTAACAGTCTCAATTTACTATAAGTCAAATACAACAATACTATTAACATTAATCTCTAATTGCGTGTATGTGAGTCAATTTTGAAATGCATTTGGTTTATTTAAACTCAACATTGCACATTAAATCATGTTTACATTATTAAATAGCTTAATTTACTGTTTTAGTACTTTAATGTGCTTATTTATAACTTTACCGAGTTTAAATACAACAGTTAAAAAGTGCTTTAAGCATCTAAAACATTATTTTTGGTGCCTATGTTTCCACACTCTATTGATGAGCACCAAACTACCGGTTATGCTAAAATCGTAATAAAAGGATCGCATGCATGTATGTTTGTCCTTTTTCATTTATATCTCGTCTTTAACTACATGGTCATATCGGCGGCATTCACCCTGGAACACGTGTACTGTGCACTGTTGTTGAGTTTCTAATTTTTACTTTCTCTACACGTACTATGTACATAGTGTATAGAGAAGGTATTGTATTCCACCCAAAAATTCGATACCGGAAATACATGTTTTGGGTCCCGCTGAATCCAAAAAATCTGATGTGGACCATTCACATGACTTTCTCCATATCCCTGCAACAAATTATTCTTAAAAAGCTTATACTTTTATTTACTTTCTGCTAATCAGAAAAAAAATAGCAGAAATAGTCTAATTACTCGCTTCCTTGTAAGTAGAAGCGAAATAAGGGACAACTGTAGGTTAAAGTGATAGTCAAAAGCTGGTTGCTATGTCAATGAAGTTCCTTTGTCTATATGAATAGGAGTTGACAAGTTCCTGTATGAGAAAAGTATACGTTTTTCATAGCAGAAACCAAAAATAAGGAATGTCACAAAAACGACGAACTCCACGAAAAAAATGTACATAACATAAATTGTGTGTTTTAACGTGCTCTACATTTTTGTGTAGTAAGTTTTTGTCCATCTCTTACGGTTTAGCAGTTATTCAAAATGTAGTAAAATTGATTCAGAATAAACTACTCTTCAGAGGCTATTCCTGGAAAATTCAAGATATACATTTCATTTGTCAGGTAAATATGTTAAATATCCGAAATTTTAATCAAAATCGTTAGAGCCATTTTTGAGAAAATAAAATTTTTCGAAAAAAGTTCCATGTTAAGGGTAGTTGGGGGTGGGGGATTTTTCTCAGAATCTTCGTGTCACATCCCTGGAAGATATTAAACTTAAATACCAAGTTTGGTATTTTACCGACTTTTCGTTTTTGAGTTATCGTGTTCACAGACACACGGACACACGGACACACACACACACACAAACACACACACACACACACACACACTGACCTTTTTGTGAAAATGCTCTTTTTGGATATTGGGGACCCTAAAACATATATTTCCGGTGAAATCTCGGTATCGAATTTTTGGTGGAGTGCAATACTTTCTCTATTCACTATATACATAGTGCGTATGGAGAAAGTAAAAAAGCATTTTTAGAAAAAGGTCCGTGTGTGTCTGCGTGTGTCTGTGGACATCATAACTCAAAAACGAAAACACCGTTGAATACCAAACATGGTATTTAAGTTTAGTATCTTCCAAGGATACGACACGAAGATTTTCAAGAAAATCCCCCCGCCTCCAACTACCCTTTACATGGAACTTTTTTCGAAAACTTTGAATTTCTTAAAAATGGCTCTAACGATTTTGATTAACATATCGTATATTAAAGATATTTACCTGACAAATAAAATGTATATCTTAAATTCTCTGGGAATAGCCTCTGAAGACTATTTTATTCTGGATCAATTTTAGGGAATTTTGCATAACTGCTAAACCGTAAGAGATGGACAAAACCTTAAAATACTCTTTAAAATACTCAATTTATGTTATATACATTTTTTCGTGGGGTTGATCGTTTTTTAGATATTCCTTGTTTTTGGTTTCAGCTTTGAAAAACTTATCTTTTCTCGTACAGAAATTTGTCAACTCCTGTCCATACAAAGGAACTTTAGTCACATAGCAACCAGCTTTTGAGTATCTCTTTAACCTATGGTACTCACTTATTTCACTTCTACTTACAAGGAAGCAAGTAATAAGACTATTTTCTGCAATTTTTTTCTGGATTAGCATGAAGTAAATCGAAGTATAAGCTTTTTAACAATAATCTGTTACTGAGACGTAGAGAAAGTCATGTGAATGGAACACATAAGAGTTTTTACATTAAATCACACGCACATTGACACTCTCATATTCCAGGTTCTGGGAAAGATAGACACCATTCCCAGCGGGGAATCGAACCCGGGCCCCCTCACAGAGCAAGCAGAAGCTCTACCGATTGAGCTACTGGGCCAGCCAAATGCATGTGTTCTTCTGGAAATTGTGATGTTTGTTCGTTGTATCCTTTTTACTTTCTCCATACGTACTATGTATATAATGTATAGAGGAGGTATTGTATTCTACCCAAAAATTTGATACCGAGATTTCACCGGAAATATATGTTTTGGGTCCCCCTGAATAAAAAAAAACATTTTTGGAAAAGGTCCGTGCGTGTACGTGTCTGTGTGTGTGTGTGTGTGTGTGTGTGTGTGGTGTGGTGTGTGTGTGTGTGTGTTTGTGTGTGTGTGTGTGTGTGTCTGTAAACAGCATAGCTCAAAAACGAAAAGACCGTTAAAATACCAAACAAGGATTTAATTTTGGTATTTTCCAAGGATGCGACACGAAGAGTTTCAAGAAAATTCCCCTATCCCAAACTACCTTTTACTTTGAATTTGTTTTCAAAAATTTTGATTTTCTCAAAAATGGACCTAATGAATTTGATTAAAATATCATATATGAAATATATTTACCTGACAAATAAAATGTATATTTTGAATTTTCTGGGAATAGTCTCTGAAGACTATTTTATTCTGGATGAAATTTACGGGGTTTTGAATAACTGCGAAACCGTAATAGATGGACAAAAACATACCACACAAAACATTTAGAGCACATTAAATCCCACAATATATGTTATATACAGTTTTTTCGCGGAGTTGATTGTTTTTAAGATATTCATTTTTTTAGTTTCGGCCTTGAAAAACTAATACTTTTCTCATACAGGAATTTGTCAACTCATGTCCATATAAAGGAACTCGATCACACAGCAACCAGCTTTTGACTATCACTTTAACCTATGGTACTCCCTTATTTCGCTTCTACTTACAAGGAAGCAAATAATAAGACTATTTCTGCTATTTTTTCCCCGATTAGCATGAAGTAAATAGAAGCACACGCTTCTTAACAATAATTTATTGCAGAGATTAGAAAAAGTCATTTGAGTGGAACACATCAGCTTTTTTGAGAGAACCATTCAATTGCGCTCATGACATTTTAAAACTCACATCTTACATTTGGCATTTGTAGAGTGAGCTGAAACATAAGGAATATTTAGATATTATCACACACACACACACACACACACACACACACACACACACACACACACACACACACACACACACGCATATATATAATGGAGGCTCTTAAACTATTCAACTGTTTTTTTAGCAAGGCGACACTGAAGTGTCAGGTCAGGATAAAACGTGTTCCTGTAATAATTATGTATGTTGATTGTCAGAATGAAATTCTGAAGGTACAGAAGGTTTGTGCGACCTTGGTGGGCAGGAACAATGCTGTGGAAGGAAGTGTCCTCGTGACTCACGCACCGGGTTCGTTGTGCTGCCAGGGATGCACAAAACGGTAAAATTTTATCGTTGGCATCTATAAAACATTTAAATTTGTTTTTCGTTGCACACTTCTACAAGGATATATGAAAAATAATAAGATAAAGGAGAATATTATTCATAATTTTCTAGAACTAAATAGCAACATTCTAATGGGGTTGTCAAATGCCTTGTCTGTAAGAACCCGTAATGACAGGAAGTTATTTTAGAGCGTTAATATCGATATGTGTTTGTTTTCATTTTAAAACGCATAATATGCCCGTGAATAATTATACACTGATACATCCTAGAGATTATTATACAACTATTCAAAAGGTATGGGGCATAGCTTATATTTTCACTTATTGACGGATCTTTATCCTAATCGAACAAAAATATACCACTTTCCAAAATGACTACTTCTATATCTCTGAATTGTTCTTACAATTCTTCTTGAGGATGGGTTAATTTATTACTTACTTTATTTATTTTTAATTTATTCTAGGTATAGTCATAGGAGACAAATTAAGCCAAAGAAATATCAATCTGTAGTGTTGACATGAAATAAAAACTACGTCATTATATTTCAATAATAAGAGCTAGTTAACTTTCTGTAAACATAGTAGATACCTTTGCGCAAAATAATTTAAAACATGCAGTTAAAACAATTAAAAGTAAGTTACAGAGGTAGATTCAGATTGAAAAATTCAATGCTTTAGCAGTTTTCGTCCAGTTGCTCTCACTGCTGAGCTACCATGGCAACATGTCGACACGGTAATAAATTATTATTAGCCTACACCTTCATTGAGCATTGCTATATGCCAGTCTTTTCCCTGTTATAGATGAAGCTAATAATAGTAGGGGGGTGGGGGCATAGCGAGATTTAGCAAAGAGGATGGGTTACAACAGTCTAGCGCTTTTATTTGCCATTTATACGTTTATTTTTCAGGAAATTTACAGGACAGTGTGATTTAAAAAAATCTGATGTGTTCCATTCACATGGATTTCTCTACATATCTACAGCAAATTATTGTTAAAAAGTTTATTCTTCTATTTACTTCATGCTAATCGAGAAAAAATTAGCAGAAACGTCTTATTACTTGCTTCCAAGTAGAAGGGAAATAAGAGAGTACCATAGGTTAATGTAATAGTCAAAAGCTGGTTGCTATGTGATTGAAGCTCCTTTGTTTGCATGGACAGGAGTTGACAAATTCCCGTATGAGAAAGGCACGAGTATTTTATCTAAAAACGATTAACTCCACGAAAAAAAAAAAAATGAATTTAACTTAAAACGTGTGTTTTATCGAGCTGTACATTTTCTATTAAGTAAGTTTTTGTCTGTCTCTTACAGTTTACCAGCTATACACAATTCCGAAAAATTCATTCAGAATAAAGATGTCTTCAGAGGCTATTCTCAGGAAATTCAAGGTATACATTTTATTTGTCATGTAAATATCTTAATATACGAAATTTTAATCAAAACCGTTAGCTCCATTTTTGAGAAAATCAAAATTTTCGAAAATGTTTACATGTAAAGGAGAGTTGGGGGGGGGGATTTTCTTGAAAATTTTCGTGTCTCGTCCTTGGAAGATACTGAACTTAAATTCCAAGTTGGTATTTAACGGACTTTTCGTTTCTGAGCTATGCTGCCCACAGACACATACACGGACATTTTTCTAAAAATGTTTTTTTTTTTTTTTTTTTTTTTGGATTCAGAGGTCACAAAACATGTATTTCCGGTGAAATCTCGGTATCGAATTCTTCTCTATACAATATGTACATAGTACATATGGAGAAATTAATAAGAGCTTAATGTCGAAAATGCAAGCTAAAATAAGTTTAAAACTTTGCAGTATTGGTTCGTAAATAAACAGTTACTGATAGAAACTGGTGCCAATTGGCATCCATCACCGACACGCCAAGAGAATAAGACAGCGTCTGACATAACAGCAGTAACGTGGTCACATCCAGTTGCCATCTAACATTTACCTTGAAAGCCCAATCCATCCTTTCTATACTATACCACATCTGAAGGAAACTAACCTACATCTTACTTGATTAATACCTCAACAATTCCTGCAATAGACATCATAAATTTTATCGCATATGAGAAAATCAGGTACATAGCACAAGATATTCTTAATTAGAAAAGTTTAAATTGACTCTAGATGTAAGCTTGTATTCAGTTTTCAAACTTCATAGGATATATTGAAAAAAATCTTATACATTCCACTTTCATGGTTTTTTTCTATTCATTCTACTATAACCCATTCTTATTCTTACCGTAATTGGTTTTCTATCTACTTCTTGTTTTCATGAGATAAACTTTCATTACATGTTTACACCTTCTGTCATAAGAACAATACAATAAGCTGAAATGATACAAAGATTTTAAAGCGTGTTGCGTGATCTCCTTGAAAACTGTTTGTATAAGCGCAAAAAACTCAGAATAGTTTAAATTGATTACGCAAAAAAAAAAAAAATAAATAAAAAAAAAACAAGTATCGCAATTCATTAGGGCACACTTCGTATGTCTTAATGAAATAAACACTTATTTTAGTCCTTTACAGTAAGATTTCCCTACTGTTTACCATTATACAAAAGTTATTCTGAAGGAACAGTATTTCAAAGGCCATTTAAATAAACAATTCCCATGTCAAACCTTGTTTGGGGTACGGGAGTTTTCCTGAAAATCTTGTGTCGCAGAACTTAGTTTGATATTTAACCGACCTGTCATTTATGAGTGATACTCTTCTCTCTCTCTCTCTTCTCTCTCTTTCTTACACGTCCCGGACCTTTTGTAAATCTTATCTTTCTTTTTTTCAGAAGTCTCAGAACTGTATTTCCGGTGATATCTCGGTAGGTATCGAATTTTTAATGGAATACAATATTTACTATACATAAGTACTATACTTAAGTTTTGGCATCAATAATGTTTATTTTCTCTTCCAGTACCATATTCAAAGTAGCGGTGGCGTAACGTGTTATATGTATACGCTTCGAAGTCTAATGTTTAAAAAAAATAAAGGAGAAAGAGTACGAGCGAAAGAAAAGAAGACTGACTTCTTTAATTTAAACAATAAAACTATTCAAGGTATGTTGCAAACATAAATGAGCTTTTCTATCTGTGTTCTGCTTTATATCTGTAAAACCAATGAATCGTTCATTAATTCCCTAGGTTGTCAGATTTTGGAAGAAAATTTTGGCAGTTGCTATTTGTGCCCTAATATGAGAGAAGGAAAATATATTTCAAAAATCTCTTTCCTGTTTTGGTTACTCTTGATTGTACTGAAGAAGTAATCTAGTCATTCTATATATCAGGCGACGTAGTACGAAATTAAGTGGGCTTTTCAGGAATCATGGATAGTAATGTTTATGTTATTCAAAGAAATAATTTTCTATTAAGGCTAGAGAAGGACTACACTCCGCTACTCTAAGATGCTCATATTTTGAGATGTTGAAGGAAAACTACTCATAGCACCGTTATAGGCAGAAGCTTAACAATTATAATAAACTAGACTATTTATGATTTAAAATAGTAGTACAAATAATCCGATTAACTACAATTATTTGCATTTTGGTCACAATATGTATGATAAAACACTAGATAAACAATTATGTTACACTGAAAGTAGCAGTGCCATGCTAGCCATTTGCTTATTAGTTCAAAGGTTTCTTTCAGGATACTCATGGGTGAAAATAAGACCAAAACTGCTAAAATTCAAAATACTTTTTGTTTAGGTCTGTGTAGATGTTTTTAAGAAAATCCCGCAACCTTAAACTACCCTTTGCTTGGAACATTTTTGAATATGTTGACTTTCTCAAAATTGGCTCCAACGATTTTAATAATTAATATGCCGTATGATAAACATTTTCATCCGAAATAAAATGTATATCTTGAATTTTCAGGACATGACCTTTGGGACCCTCTTCATTCTGGATAACTTTTGCATACAGGTAAATTGTAACAGACAGACAAAATGTTATTGTGTAAATAATGTAGATCTTGTTAAAACACACGTGTCATATATACTTTTTCTGAGGAGTTAGGCATTTACGAGATATTTCTTATTATAGATTTAAACATTTTAATACTTATATTTTTCTCAAATGGGAAGTCGTGTGCACTTGTTTCCACACAGGAAACTTTCTTTGCGTCACAATCAGCTTTTAAAATATTTGACTATCGCTAGTGTAATTACTTATATTTCTTCTAATTAGAAGAAACTAAGTTAACCATTTCTGCTAATGTTTATCTTGATTAGCATGGAGTAGAAAGAGAATAAGCATTTTAAGAATAGTTTGTTGCTGGATAGGTGTGAATGGAACACATCACTTTTTATTAAACATTTCCGGTTATTTTTTCAATATTTAAATATTTTTCCATTTATAACACCATTCATAATATGTGCTCCTCTCAATATCATGTGAAGAAGATGGAATTCCAGTGCCAGTGTATAGCGATTTGAATACACTGGCACAAAAAAAAAAAAAAAAAACTTTTTTATGTTACAAGGGTAACAATAGTTGCTGCTGACTTACCTTTCTTGTGCCAATTTCAAATATTTTACAGAACTTTTCAATCACTCAGGGTTTTCGAGTAATCATGCGACAAAAATTTTTCGTGTCTATAGACTATAGTATAATTATCTTTGCTGAAATTATTTTTTCACACCTAAAATGCATATGAATTGTATGTTCGGCTATACTTCACTTGAGGAATATCGCTCTTCAATGCTCAACAGCAGTCTGCCAATATATTTAGACACCATTTATCCTGGTAGCGTCTTTCGATTTTCGCGATGTACTGGTGGAAACTCTCCCCGTGTTCGTCGCTGCCAGTTCTTCTAGGAAGAAATCGAGACGAGAGTGCAGAAAGTGTATTTTTGATTAACATATTAAATTCCGTTATTTTGTAGTTCTCAATCATATCACTGACAATTTCTCCGTAGTTATCAGACCTGTAGTTTCCTAGAGAGTTTGTGATAGCTTTTTTGAAAGATTGCCATGCAGCTGCTACTTGCATATTTAACTGGTTTTCAAATTGCGTATCGTTCATCAGTTCCGTTATTTGAGAGCAAAATTCCTTCTTTTAGTTTAGCTTTACCATCCTTGGGAAGTTGTTTTTTCATGAAGAGAAATTCATTGTTTTCACAAAACTTTAAATCAAGCCTAGTTGATAAGCAGTAGAGGCAATACGACTTTTTAAGAGCGTACAACTGGCTGGGGAAGAGCATTTTCTTGTCCTGTGTTAAGTGACTCTCTCTTTGGCCAGTTCTTTTTAATATCATGAATACGTTTGTCTCTGTTAATCCACTTGCACAAGAAGCAGCAAAACTTAGTATAGTCAAGCTGTAACCTAAGATGGTTATAACTTTCAAATTCCCAACTACTCTGCCCAGAAAAATTGTCATAATTGTTAGCGGATAGTGTGTATTGTCATCATTTTTCCTTCAAAAAAACTGTGTGAGCTAAAGGAATGGATGAATATGCGTTTCCACTATGTAGTAACACTCCTTTCAGACTTGTTTTTCAGGAATCTATGAACAATGGACTATGACTATGACTCAGATCTATGCCCAACACCCAGTGACTGGAATAAATAATCAACATCTTCTGCAAAATCTTTGTCATTCATCTTGCACATCAGACTATTCAGTCATTGCTATATCATCTGATGGAATTGGTATGGGAAGTCCTGGTCCACGAAGCACCAGTCGAATTGATATAGCAGACTTCGAACTTATTCCAGATATACTTATCAAGCAGGAGTAGCAGTTTGTCAAATGAATCTTAGGTTCGCGCCATATCAATGGGACTGCAAAAGGCATAAGATGGGATCATTTCAACCAGTCAGTCAATAGTGTTACACATTTGGCACAACAGAGTTCCGGGACCCATATCTTGTTCTGGTCCATTTTGCTGTTAAAACAAAATAAGAGGAATAAACTTTCGCCTCAGAGCTTTGAAAATGAACTAACCGCACAAGAAACAGAAGTTGTTTCTATCGCACTTCCGAGACATGTTTCTTATACACGTACACTTTTATGCTACCCTTTATAATGCACTACTATGGACATTATTAAACACTTATATCACAATCAATTGACAACGAAAGAGAGCACAGAGTGTCTTATTTCTTTTAAGAAAGCTTCTAGTCAGCTGCGAACTTTACCTAACAATTACAGTTTTGTAGGAGAATGTCAATACTGTAATGTATGTATTAAAGGTAACAATCACGAAACGTTATAGATCAATTGTTTACACAATGCAATATAAATGTAAAATACTCTTTCTAATCAGCATGTTACCACAAATAACGAAGAAGAAAATAATTATTTTAATAACTAAAAAAAAAAAAAGTGGTGGGTGATGAAAAATTTCTGACTCATCAAATGGAAATACATAGGAAACACGCAAAATTGTTTATGTAAAAAATCATTGTTATCGTTTCAGCCTTTTCTTTCCCCCTTTATCACTTATTCGTTTAACAATATGTGTAAGGAAAGTATTTCTTCAAATTTTTATCTCGATTAACTTGACATCGAATAAAGCCGTCTTTATTTATTAATACGGTTAACTTGAAATATGTGGTTTACACTGCCTTTTTTATACTATTTGGAGAAAATTTCCCCTCGTTGGTCAACTGCAATTTTTAAATTTCATGTATAAGAATGCCATAGAACTTTCCCATTTTAGCAGTTGCATCATTTTCCCCCAAGGCCAGCTGTACATCCATAGTATTACAGATGATGTTACATTGGGGCTTTTCTCAACCTAACATGCAGAGGCTGTTTCCGATCTTTGTAAAGTATTTCCCTTTAAAATTTGTCTTAGAATATTCCAAGACTCCACCTCATATCAGCTCAATTAGATACTTCTTAATTATACCTACCTATGGCTCTTTACCTTAATTTCCGTTGTAGAAGGCATTTAAATTTTATGTACATTTTTTCCTACTCCTTTTTGCAATCTTTCCATAAACCATTTATAGTAAGTGGTTTCCCGTTTCCCAAAGCTTATTTCAGAAGTTCAAAAGGGCAAAAACATATAGATGATACATCAGACTATTTCACTGGAATGTTGCACGTATTCCTTTTTTTTTTTTGTAGTGTTTAACACCCCCTTTAACTACTTATGGTAGTGCAGGCGGTGATGCTAATGAAATATGAATGAAGATGGAGCACAGGTGGAATGCAATGGCGGGGGAAACCGGAGAACCCGAAATAACCCGCCCCAGCGCCGCTTTGTCCACTAAAATCTCACGTGCTTGGGATCGAACCCGGGCCGTCTAGGTGATAGGCGAGTGGTCTAACCACTCAGCCACGGCGCGTCCAGGTATTCTTGATTCTTGCTCGTTGTTTCTAGAAAATTGAGGCTTGGAACCGATGTGATTGGAAGCTTTATCCTGGTATACCCAGACTGTATCTGCGCCCCAAGACCGGGATATCATTACGGTGAATTTTCTCCTGATAGTACTGGGAGTTGATTTCGACCTGTTTAGCAACTCGGTGGATTATCAATTTTTCAATGGAACAATATCTGGTGATAATCGTAAATTCTCTGGAAAAGGTTTTCTTAGTTTCAGAGTGTCATTTTGAAAATGTCTTCCAAAGGCTACTAGTAAATTACACGGGGTTTGTTGCAGTCATTTAGATCTATGCCTCATCCAATTTTACAATAAACTGCCATCTTTCGCCACCAGGAGACTGTTACACAGTTTCCTGCTGTTTGTGCGACGCTTTAAAATATGACGAGGCAACAATTTGTTAACTTTACCTTTATAACACTTTCCCATGTTCAAACCCGGGTTGATTACGGTGTAAAAATGTTTAATGATGTTCCTAACTTACATTCAATAGCTCATTGTGTGACTGGGCCCTTGCTTGAGGAAAGGGTTTTGACTTTCTTTGCCATGGCTGCAGTATGGTTAATTGCAGGTCGCGGGCTTGCCTGTTTCTTTCCTTTTGGAATCAACCCCAAAAACTTTACCCTTTTTATTATTCCTTTCTTGGAAACAATGACATTTCGCTTCAGGTAATCTAATTTAATAATACTACTAATAATAACAATAATAAATAATACTAATAATAATCATAATAATACCTGCGGAATAGCTTTAGCTTGCATGGGAAAGGGCGACATTGTAGTCTTTCGAAAATAGTTCGATTTGCTTCGACGTTGTTGCAACTAACTCTAAGCAGGCTGAAAATGATGTGTGTTTATCGTGCAAAGCGTTGAATTTGACTCACAGGCAGTAGTACCACAACACAATTGAAAATGAATTTTCAGAGATCGGAAACGAGCTTCCGTGTACCGGATGATGGAAGGACAGATAAACGAAGTAAGAGTGAATGAAAATATCAGAGGAGGAACGGAAGGCGTGCATATGCACATACATATGTATTTCCAGATCAATAATATAAAATGCGTTTTTTTTTCGTTTAATATTTTACAGTAATATTTATTAAATTTCATACCAACACAGGCTTCGTTACACGGTTTCGGCTCTCCTGGATCTGCACGCAATTAGTGTACTATATTAACGGACTTTTCATATGTAAATTAAATTATTGAAATACACATTTTAAACCTTTAAACTCTTAGACTCATCTAAGAAAAGTCAGAACATTTTGAATCTAAGAATACAATATCAACACAACAGTTGCACCGCAATATATATTTCTATAAGATGAGATCAAAATCATCAAAACGTTTGAAAAGCTCAAAGCGTGTGTTGACTCATCAGTGATACAACTTGTGCAAATAATTTGAAATTGCTTAGTCTACAAAATGTAAAAACTGGAAATTGTGTCCTATGCTCTTTTAATTAAAATAATCGTTTATATTACACGAATTTTTAATTTAATGTCTAAAATATGATGTTCTTGGTTTCATTCTAATTAGAGCGCTTGTTTCAGCGTACATGTGTTCGCAAGCTACACTCATAAGGCCTAAAAATATTACAACTGTGTATTTGACTACATGTTGGAAAATGGGTGTGGCAAAGTCAACTACAGCTAGATCGTGGCACATTATATGTACATTATAAAATCCCAGCTTTAGACATTTGATAAATGATATCTTTGTTGCATCTCTCATATGCTTTCTTCAGAGAACAGGAATGCAACGCAGAGGAAATATTCGAACCGTGACTTCCGTTTTGCTTGAAAGCATACGTCCCATACCGAGAGCTTTCTTCCGAACTATTGAGATAAAAATAACGAAATAAAACTTAAATAACGAGATGGTAATCAAGGATACAATGCTAATCAAGGAGAAATCAACAGCGCTCTCTGTTACAGTTAACAACAATAAAAGTGATTTTATACAATTGGTTAAGGCTCATCCTCCTTATTTAAGAACAGAATTAATCTGACGAGTTTGAGTCCTATTGAACACGCTACCCTAAATCGATTCCACGGATCTGACTGGCCGCGCGGAAGTGCTTTCTTTTGTCATCGACAGGTATGTTGGCAATCTAAAGTGAACAAAAAGCAACACCGTCTTAGAATAAATTACATGGAAATGTAATACTGATAAGGCATAGTAGAGTAACGGTTCATAAAACTGATTGCAGCAACGCATTAGATACGCCGTTAGCTTAGGATTGCCACATTTGAAAATTAAAAAGCATCACAGAGCAAACTATTCTTAAAAAATATAATGTACTCCACTTACACGACTTTCTCTACATCTCTGAAGCACATTATTGTTAATGAACTTATTGTTCTATCTACTTCATGCTAATCGAGATTAACATTAACAGAAACGGTCTTATTGCTTAATTTTTTATAAGTAGAAGGGATATAAGAGAATACTCTAGGCTCAACCGACAGTCAAATATCTCAAAAAGTTGTTGCTATGGGATTGAAATCTGTTTCTTTACGTGGCCAGGAGTTCCCGTATGAGAAAGTCTTTTAAAACTGAAACCACCAATAAGGAATATCTCGAAAACGGCCAACTTCAGGAAAAAAATGTATATGACATAAATTGTGTGTTTTAAGGCGATCTACATTTTTTGTGTAATAAAGTTTTGTCTACCTCTTATGGTTTACCAACTATGCAAAATTCAGCAAAATTCATCCAGAATAAAGAGGTCTTCTAAGGCTATTCCCAGAAAATTGAAGATATACATTTTATTTGTCATGTAAGTATCTTAAACATAAAATATTTTAATTAAAACTGTTAGAGCCATTTTTGAGAAAATCAAAAAAAAAAAAAACAATTATTTCCATGTAAAGTATAGTTGGTGGTGAAGGGATTCTCTTGAAAATCTTCGTGTCGCATCCTTGGAAGGTACTGAATTTAGATATAACATTTGATATTTATCGAACTTTTTGTTTTTGAGCTATGCTACCCCCCCTCACACACACACATACACACACACAGACACACACATAGACATTCTTCTAATTTTTTTTATTTATTTTTTTTATTCAGGGGTTCCTGAACATGTATTTACAGTGAAATCTCGGTATCAAATTTTTGGGTACAATATAATACTTTCTCTATACATTATGTACATAGTACCTGCAGAGAAAGTCAAGTAACTTTCTGTAATTGTTTCATATACAAAATATTCTTACTATTATTTTATTATCTACATGCTAATCGAGATAAGCATTAGCAGAATTGGTCTTTTTACTTTGTTCCGTGTAAGCAGAATATGTTAGACTAAAGGGATAATCAAATATTTTAAAATATAGTCGCTATATGAGACAATTGAGGTTCGGCTCTCTTTGCATGGTCCCGTTTGAGAAAAGCTAGCAGTTTAAAATTGAAAACTTTTTTCGGACTCCAGGAACCTCAAAACATATATTTTTGCTGAAATCTCGACATCGATTTTCTGGGTGGAATAAGATACTTCTCTAGCTACTACATTGAGACAGTTCATTATTGATTGCGATATTTAATAATGAGAATTATAGAAACACAATGGATAAATTAAACAATAACCAACGTTTCAGAGTGTAAAGCAGATAATATAATGAATTACACATCATAATGAGCAATGGTTTAATCGCAATAAGCCACAATTTGTCAAACAGTTAAATTGTACAATCTTGAATATAACGTAAAGCGAGGGAAACTAGATGCCTGTGCACCTAGGGTCGCAGCGCAGGGGATCGTGGGTTCGAGTCCCGTCTTGGGCATGGGTGTTATATGTTTGTGTATGTGTGTGTAAAAAATAAAACAGAAATTCAGTAATCATACAGTAATCACAGTAAACAAATTAGGTAAATAAAAAGTAGGGTATACAGCGGCGGAGTCCCGATCAGACTCCGGAGCTGTATTTAAAAAAAAAAAAAAAAAAAAAAAAAAAAAAAAAGGAGGCTGCTGGCAATGCAGAGGCGTACACATGTCAAGGGGAGCTTCTCCTGAGACGTGTTACAATATTTCAGCTGGTCGAGATTCTAGCTTTTAGGCTTGGGAGAGGTTGCTGAAAGCGCGTATCGGTCAGACGAGTGTGATACGCTAAGAGACATGGGAACTTCAGAATTCTGAAGTGTCCGAGTAATCGCAACAGTACCGGTGTAATTGTTATTTCGCGAATAGTAATATGTTTTGCAAGGCACTCACGTCTTTCAAGTTAGAAACTTCATCGATAAACAAGCAATTTATATTGACATTTCGTTATACATTTTGTGGCGTGCTTCCTATATTTCTTTCATTTTGCTTCCATGTGCAGTTGGTGCGCTGGTGTGGGAATTCACTAAAAGCAATAAACACATATAATAAACGGCATATCCACGTGGTATTTTCGTAATATTCCACTCCCTGAATTGCAGAAGAGTACTCAATTCTCGCGAGGGCCACATCCGTGGGAATATGATTAATTAAAAAATTCAGTCTGCTACTTGTAACCAACTGCGGGACTACTTCAACACTGTGTACATACGGCTAGAGAAAGTAAAAGAACGTATTCATATAACTGCTTCATGCTTATTGTTTGTTAATGCCTTTATTACATTGCCTTGTAGATACAAAGGAATGGGACCCTAAATCATAATAATATATTTTCATAACTGGTCGTTTTGTGATGACTCTGAAATCGGTTTTCTGTGCTTGACCCGCAGCAAGAAAAACGAATATACCTTTGAGAAAAGTATACCTATTTTACCGTACCGAATAATGTACATGGTTTAGCCTTTGCTTGTGCATTATTCGCAGTTAAACCCTTTCACAGAAGCAGTGTGAAACTCACCCCTAGTTTCACAAAGATTAACATAGCTATTGTACCTTTATTTGTTTTTCATGACAGAATCATAGGGAAATGATTTCGACTGGGAGGAATCAAAATTTGGTTAGCCGAAGGTGGAAATATTTCAGTGTGAAAAAACTATTATAATCTATGTGAATGCGCTGCGTTTTTTCCTTGTGGGTGTACAACATGGTGTGTATTTTAGGCCACAGAGAAAAGTGACTCGCAGAGAGTCTCAAAGTAGTTTATCAATTTCAATGCCTTTTTATCTGGTGAGGGCTCTCACAGTAGATCCACGAGTGTCACATTCTAAGCAGGTTTTCCATTAGGTTTACAATAAGTAATTGTATTTGGCGAATTTTGCTTACTATGATAATCATGTTTCAAACCCGAATGTTTGTGCCACGTAGCAAAAACTAGTTCTGCAGAGAAATATCCCACAAAATCGGAAGACGATCATGAAAGCTGCAAACCTTATGAAGCAACCTAAATCTAAGTAGCAAATCCTTACACACTTTAATCAGTTCTGCTGTTAATAGGCAGATTACAGGAAGAGAAACAAAACGACGGAGAAAAGTAAAGAAATTGCTCGCATTCACATCACCTAGATATGTAGTATTTTTTTTTTCTTTTTAGTTTTGATTAAATCCCAAAATAGACTTTTTAAACAGAATCCTTTCGAAATCACTCTTAAATGGTACATTCCATAGCAAGATAACGAACTTACCAGACACATTGTATATTATACATGTATTTAATATTTACTAACTACCCTAATCATTTGGAAATGTTGAGGACTAAGTAAAACCTGGAAATAGCCTCAGAATATCCTGCCGTGATTTGAATCGTAGATCTCCCATTCTTGAGTCCAACTCTTAACACCTTCGGCCATCCATGTCGGTATCTCCCTCTCTCTCTCTCTCTCTCTCTCTCTCTCTCTCTCTCTCTCTCTCTCTCTCTCTCTCTCTCTCTCTCTCTCTCTCTCTCTCTCTCTCTATATATATATAATTTATATATTACTTATTTATTTGAGGACAGCTAACGTTTTTATCAGTCAATTATGTATAAAAATAAGCTCCTCAATAACTAGTACGTAAGTGCTAATATAGTCCTTTTTATAGTAAGAAGCACAATGTTGACAGCTTTTGTTTTAAGGTGGATAATTGATGAATTCTTTCGGTAAATCTAAAGTGCCAACAAGCTAGGATATAGCTAAACCCCTGCTGATAAATCTGCACCGCTATGAGTCAGAACTTTCCGTATCCTTCTTAGTATCCAGTTTTTATTGCTTCTCTGCATATCGTAGGTATATTGTTAATTGAATTGGACTTAATCTACAGTTTGTGTTTTGGTGCCTTTAGCTGCCGTCTCTGATGTTATGACCAATTGTTATCTTGATGTAATTTATTTTCTATGTGCTGTTTTTCCGCCCTCGTCTGTTTCCGTCCTGCATCGATGTGATCTCCGCAAGCCCAGTCTCCAGGTAGGAATATTAACAAGATGGAGAGGTTCAGTTCAAGGACGGCCGACGAAACCGCATCACAAGGTCAGGGGCCTCTCAGAGCGCAACACATATTCCCTTTACCGTCTGCTTCTTTGAAAATGCCTTGGTAGGTCACAGGTTCGAACTCTCCAAGGGACTTTACTACAACTAGATCTTAGCTTAATTTTTGATTTTTCAATAAGATGTCCTCAAACAGAATACCACCACCACCACCACCACCACCACCACCACTACTACTACTACTACTACTACTACTACTACTACTACTACTACTACTATCAGTACTACTATTACTACTACTGCTGCTGCTAATACTACTACTACTACCACTATCAGTACTACTATTACTACTACTGCTGCTGCTGCTGCTAATACTACTACTACCACTATCAGTACTACTATTACTACTACTTCTGCTGCTGCTAATACTACTGCTACCACTATCAGTACTACTATTACTACTACTTCTGCTGCTGCTGCTAATACTACTACTACCACTATCAGTACTACTATTACTACTACTTCTGCTGCTGCTAATACTACTACTACCACTATCAGTACTACTATTACTACTACTGCTGCTGCTGCTGCTAATACTACTACTACCACTATCAGTACTACTATTACTACTACTTCTGCTGCTGCTAATACTACTGCTACCACTATCAGTACTACTATTACTACTACTTCTGCTGCTGCTGCTGCTAATACTACTACTACCACTATCAGTACTACTATTACTACTACTTCTGCTGCTGCTAATACTACTACTACCACTATCAGTACTACTATTACTACTACTGCTGCTGCTAATACTACTACCACTATCAGTACTACTATTACTACTTCTGCTGCTGCTGCTAATACTACTACTACCACTATCAGTACTACTATTACTACTACTTCTGCTGCTGCTGCTAATACTACTACTACCACTATCAGTACTACTATTACTACTACTTCTGCTGCTGCTAATACTACTACTACCACTATCAGTACTACTATTACTACTACTTCTGCTGCTGCTAATACTACTGCTACCACTATCAGTACTACTATTACTACTACTTCTGCTGCTGCTGCTAATACTACTACTACCACTATCAGTACTACTATTACTACTACTTCTGCTGCTGCTAATACTACTACTACCACTATCAGTACTACTATTACTACTACTTCTGCTGCTGCTGCTAATACTACTACTACCACTATCAGTACTACTATTACTACTACTTCTGCTGCTGCTAATACTACTACTACCACTATCAGTACTACTATTACTACTACTTCTGCTGCTGCTAATACTACTACTACCACTATCAGTACTACTATTACTACTGCTGCTGCTAATACTACTACTACCACTATCAGTACTACTATTACTACTACTGCTGCTGCTAATACTACTACTACCACTATCAGTACTACTATTACTACTTCTGCTGCTGCTGCTAATACTACTACTACCACTATCAGTACTACTATTACTACTTCTGCTGCTGCTGCTGCTAATACTACTACTACCACTATCAGTACTACTATTACTACTACTACTGCTGCTGTTAATACTACTACTACCACTATCAGTACTACTATTACTACTACTACTGCTGCTGTTAATACTACTACTACCACTATCAGTACTACTATTACTACTACTTCTGCTGCTGCTAATACTACTACTACCACTATCAGTACTACTATTACTACTACTTCTGCTGCTGCTAATACTACTACTACCATTATCAGTACTACTATTACTACTACTTCTGCTGCTGCTAATACTACTACTACTACTACTACTATCAGTACTATTACTACTACTACTGCTGCTGCTAATACTACTACTACCACTATCAGTACTACTATTACTACTACTGCTGTTAATACTACTACCACTATCAGTACTATTATTACTACTGCTACTGCTGCTGTTAATAGTACTACTACCACTATCAGTACTACTATTACTACTACTACTGCTGCTGCTAATACTACTACCACTATCAGTACTACTATTACTACTACTACTGCTGCTGCTGCTAATACTACTACCACTATCAGTACTACTATTACTACTACTGCTGCTATTACTACTACTACCACTATCAGTACTACTATTACTACTACTACTGCTGCTGCTAATACTACTACTACCACTATCAGTACTACTATTACTACTACTACTACTACTACTACTACTACTACTACTGCTGTTAATACTACTACTATCACTATCACTACTACTACTATTACTACTACTACTGCTGTTAATACTACTACTATCACTATCACTACTACTACTATTACTACTACTACTGCTGTTAATACTACTACTATCACTATCACTACTACTACTATTACTACTACTACTACTACTACTGCTTTTAATACTACTACTATCACTATCACTACTACTACTATTACTACTACTGTTAATACTACTATCACTATCACTATCACTACCACTACTACTATTACTATTACTACTATTACTACTACCACTACTATTATTATTACTACTACTATTACTACTACTATTATTATTACTACTACCACTGCCACTACCACTGCTACTACTACTATTACTACTACTACTACTACTGTTAATACTACTATCACTATCACTACCACTACTACTATTACTTGTACTACTACTATTACTACTATTACTACTACCACTACCACTACTCCTACTACTACTATTATTATTACTACTACTACTACTATTATTACTACTACTATTATTACTACTATTACTATTACTACCACTGCCACTACCATTGCTACTACTACTACTACTACTACTACTACTACTACTACTACCACCACTATTACCACCAGCACTACCCACGGTGGCCTGTTGTCGAGATTTTTGGGGGTAAGAAAATGATTTTTCTTACTAAGCATTGATTTTTTAATAGTGTTAATGCCCGTTTTCACTACAAATGGTACCGCAGGTGATGACACACGATGATACATGGAATGAAGATGGAGTACCAATGGAATGCAATTGCGGGGACTACCGGTGAACCCGATAAAAACCGCCGCTTTGTCCATCACAAAGCCCACATGCAGTCGCTTGGAACGAACTTGGGGCATCTGTGTGAGAGGCGAGTGGTCTAATCACGGTGCGGGTTTAATAAGGATTGAGAATATAAATTATTACAACTGTCAATTTTACTAAGCATTTTTATATTCTACGCCACGGAAATAATGGTTCTTAAGATTGTAATATGTACCTCAGAAATTAGTACAGGAAGACTGACAAAGATTTCCCCAAAAGTGCTAGATTAATAAGCAAGCAACATACAAAAGGATGGTTTCAGGACACCATTCAACCTCACCCAAATCCAAAAGTAATGTCAACCAAATAAGGTGCCATGCCATCAGTGATTTTGACAGCGCATCATTGTGAGTACACATAAATATTTTGCAATTGCTCAGTCTTTCATAAATTACATTCCTGACCTATTTATATGTATTAATGAGCATTTCTATCGCTCTTTCATCAAAGTCCTGCATTTCATTCATAATATACTTATTTACTAACAACATTGCTATACCATTGAGTTTTTTTTTGTGTCATTGTATTTCTTAAAAGAGCCGCTATCCTCTTCAGAGTGCAAAAGCAAAGTTGAAGTCCCGTAGTTGTCATAGGTTTGTTATAACAAATGTCAAAAGTTTTTTGGCTTCACTGAACATGATGAATGATTATTTTGTTTTATGAACTGCAAAACTTTCAATGTTTCTTTGATATTAAAGTCAAGTCTATAAATTAACTCCAACTCTGTTCGCAGTTTTCCCTGTAACTCCTGCGAAAATTTCTTCAGGACGACTTCCAAAGAAATCCTTAAATGCCCATTATAAGCAAACATATCTGTAACAGTGGCTGTGATGACGCCGCATACCACTTTGGCATCTGCAACCGTTGCATATTGCATACTTTTTTTCTTTTCTTTAGTGTTTGCGGAAAATCTTCACATAACTGTATTTCATCTCCAGAGGCAATATGTTCCGTTGAAAATTATATTAAAAGTTCGCATTGATAACTTTAATAAGTGGTATTTGTTGAAATAATTAAATTCATTTCATGCTAATTTTCGAGGAGAACAAATGAGTTATGACGTGACAGAAATGAAAATTGACAGGTAACTAAAAACATTAAATCTAAAATAACGTATTAACAAATTCAAAACATTTTCCTTCAAATCAGTATTATGAATAGAATCAAATATCATTATTAGACATCACCAATCTAAGACATACAAGTTTTTCCTTTTCATACTTGTCCTTCAGACCAGGTATTTAGTTGGGCCGATACTCACTGGCACTCAGTAGGTACCGCTAGTCATAGAATTGCCCAAATAGAGCACCGGAAGTTTTAAATTTGCAAGTTTTTAAACCTTGTTCTTAAAATACCAATCTTAAATCGGATTAAACATTCTATAAACTTACCGAATCGGTCAGGTAAGAGAAACTAATTTTATTCGATATTACCTAATAATAGGTAAGACGATAATATTGAAGAAAGATGTTTCCATATGTTACAAATGATTTCATGGAAAAATAGGCTGACGTTAAGCCCACTTGTATACCAATCCAAATTATAAATTATTCGGTAATAGTCAGTACAATACTATAAGAAATATCTTTATTGACCTAAAATTGATTAAATGGTCTTAAATTCACTGCTGCAAATAATTCACTCGACACTTCGACGTGTAGTCAGTTGACGGCTTTCACGCCACTGTGCGCTAACACTTCACGGCATATTATAATTCATGACATGACCAGGCTTGCAATTCTTCCTCCTTTTATACCTAGAAAGTGACGTCACAGAATTTTCTGGAAGCTTATACAAAACGAAGCTTCTGGAAGAATCTAGATCTCGGATCAGGAAGAATTCCAAAGTCTCCAATTACTGGAGCGCCGCAATTCCTTTGTTATGTATTTCAAAGTATCCAACTGCGCCAACTCATATACCAAGTGAAACTGAGAACGGCAGCACATGACCGGCACTGTCATACTGCTTCAGGACTGGTCGTCCCGATCAGCGTCATTGTAGAGGACTAAACATTCCAAAAGTACTACTAGTTTGTTCTCTCGGGGTAGATGGGGTAGACGACATAATTTATCATCTTTAGCACTTGGCATGGCCTTTGTCATGGTTGCTGAAGCTTAGTCAGGATAGGGGATATAGCCACATCAGGTCATCTTGTTGGAAACCTCGGCTATTGCCGGTGTAATGGGTCTTCATCCAATCGCTCGCTACCGGGATGTTTTGACGGGCCATGCATTTCACGAAATCGGTCTACCGCATGTGGAATTTATGGTGGACAAGCAACCTTCTGATTTAATCGTCCTGGAGTATTTTATGGACAATGTTCAGAAATCTGTAGAGCCAACCACAGATTTATACCTATTGTAATTGAATCTACCTCTGCTAATGATTTTATCAACTGAATTTCTAGTTTATATGAAGAATAACATCAGATGACTGAAAAGCAAGTAATGGCGGCACAGGGGTGGTTTTCCCGGTTTCCCCCGCCATCACATTGCATCGGCGCTCAATCTTCATTCAAAGTATCATCAATGTCTACACCTGCGGCGCCGTATGTAACAAAAGAGGGCGTTAAACGCTACAAAAATCGGTCTTCGAAAAGCTTCATGCACTTCACTGATACACGAAGACTCATGAACATCAGATCGCACAGTTGATGCAGCTCTCCGTCAAAGAGCAAGTCGTTTCGTAGGTTGAAGAGCGGAAGACCAGCTTGGTACTCCAATTCGCTCTAGTGTTTCCCTCATGAGATTGCGCTCAAAATTAGTGTTCTGATAACTGTGTAGTTCCATTGGTACCTCATAACGATAAAATAGTTCTTCCCCGAGACAGTTCGCGATGATCTTGTCCTCTTGGTTAGGGGTGCCGTGGTGAAATAATTCTTGGCAACCAACAGATAACCTGTTGTTCCTGTCTGACAAACGGAATGGGTCAGTTACATTGATGCTTATTTGTTAGAAAGGTGCTCCCGCGTTATATTGCGGCATGCGACCGCGACTCCCGGTCTGGGCGCGATTTGTGGCACATATTTCTCACTGTCGGCACCACCTCTCAGCGTCTACCCGTAATCTCACTCAGCAGTACCGTTGTCAGAGCTCTTCGATGGTTCGATTGGGTTCCAAATGTCCTCCCGACGTCCCCGCATGTACTTTTTACATAACTTCCACGACACATGGGAAAGCAATTTGCAATGGAAGTGATATTAATAAATTAATGAAAACAATTCGTGAAGACACATTAAGTAAATCACAGAAATAGCAAAATCAAGCAAAAAGCTATACTTAGTACAAGGAGTTATAGCAACGCAACAAGAAAACCACTTCTCGAGTTTTTAGAGTAGCTTACAAAATTACAAAACATCGGAGATATGGATTTCCAATCTCTTAACGGGCTAAGCAGGGGAAGAATTGTTCACACAAATTTCTCTTGCAATTCTATCACATCTTATATCGTCAAAAATATCTGCGAAATGATTGTGAAGCTTATTGTTGAAAACAAACGGAAAGTAAGTATTGCGCCGCCGCATGACCGCTGCAACAGCACAGTGAAAGTATCTCGAAAATAGAAAAATTTCGACATACTTCACTTCCAGAGAAAAACAAAAGTATCTGAGGAAATGCGAAGGCAGCCAGACGAAAAGCTATAGTTTCAATAAACCACCAGCGGTTGGCTCCAAATTGAATTTGCTCCAATTGGAGAAATGTGTTACAATCTGGGTGGAGTAAATAATTTCTCAGAATAACAAAGGCCAACGATAAAACAATGTCCCTTGAGAACATCAATGCCTTGTATATACCTTCCAAATATCAAGCCAGGGACTAATTAAACATTCAAGATAATATTTTTCTCCAAACATTACAAATCTACGAGGGCCTTTTTTTCCAACCTCCGATAGACTATAAATAAAAGACAAGTTCATAGAAAACAATTATTTTATTAGTAAAAGTTTTGTTCACTTATGGCTACTTTTCAAAATAATCACCGAAAAGATTGAGACATTTATCGTACCTGTACAGTTCAAAAAATGTTGCAGCCAATAATTTCAAATGAGCATGACGTTTTGAGGATCTTCGTACTTTACGACGTTTGCGGAGAGCCATTCAAAACAAACGAAGAGGAATACTGACTTCAGGAGTTGTGTTGACCATGACAACGCTCGTCCACACACTGCTGGCACAACCCATCGGCTCCTTGAACTATTTCAATGGGACATTTTCGATCATCCGCCGTACAGTTCTGACCTGGCACCTTTTCCCTGAACTAAAAATGTGACTAGGAGGGCAGCACTTTCAAACCAACGAAGATCTTCAACGTAAATGCTCACGCCAGTATAATTAAGCTGAGAGAAACAACATTATCAATAAAGAATAGTAAATCCCCTGGTAGAAGGGGGGGGAAAGAATTGGAAAACAAACTATCAAGAAATATAAAATCAGGACAAAGGGAAAAATAGAACAAAAAAAAAACTTTATAGTTGCGACAAAAATATAATTGCAATCCCAATCAGAAAGAAGCACGCCCCACACTGTGATCTAGAAGCGCCATCAGTAAATAAATTCTAAAGAACAAAGAAAATTAAACCTCCTTTTACAATTCTAAAGCACACCTAATAATGGGCCAAAAATGTAAACACAAAAAATAAAACTGCTAAAGTTAAATCCCCTTTCAAAGGTCTATAACTTGGCGAAAGAACTATTTCTGTCCAAACAAATTTAAGTATCCAATATATGAATAAAGACTCTTTCAACACACACACACACACATACACACATGCATTAATTTCACCAGCTGAAAAGAATTTTACATATAGGAGATCACTTTCGTTATAAAATCATTATTTAAATTTTTCCTTTCTCCTTGTTTATTAATTCTTACTGTATCAGGCATTAGCACCTAAAATTCCTTAAACTTAATCCACAATTTAGAATAATGGAGTACATCTAGTTAATCCGTGAAAACCAGATGGAAATGTTATCTATACATGCGTAAATTTCTCACAAAATACCGCAGTTCACTTTGTGATCTAGAAAACCTTTTAATCTTTACTTCGTTTGGCAGCAATTAAATAGCTCCCAAGAACATACACCCCTAAGGAGAATATTATAAGACAGTGTTTTCTTATTACTTTAGTGAGCCTTTACTGAAAATATCACATAAGAATAGGGACAAAAACTGGGTCATAAACTATATGTCAATCCTTCTCAGTGTTTATTGGCTACACACATGCATTACACTAATTCAATAAAAATAGTCCTGAATTTACCATTATACAACAAATATAGTACCCTATTTGACACTACAAAATATTCCTCTTCCAATAACCCTTGCGATTCGAAAGATTCGGAAATGATTACAATTTTAACTCTTGAAACAGAACAGGCGAATCGTAATTCTTAAAACATACCCCAATACAATATTAGAATTTTCGCAATAAAACTCACCAATATATTTTTAATAATAAGTCCCATTGGCCGTCTAGCTGAGAGTCATAAACCTTCCCCATTAAATCCGTCATAAATATACATGTAAAACATCAATTGTGGTATAAATTGCTCGAAGAAAAGGTTATGTAGAAGTAACAAGCCGATTTCTCTATATTCCTACTCACATAAAAAGATCACCCAACAACTCCTTCATTCTCTATAAAATGTATACTTACTACTTTATATCTCAGAATTGACAGAAGGAAATACGGTAGTCGAAAACCCCATTCCAAGTAATTTTAAATTTTAAGAACTGTTAGGTTCTAAAGTGAGGAAGCATAGCTTTTTACACAAATATCACCTGAATGAGGATCCACACTAACGAATACATGTTCTGTCTTGCTCAGAGCCACAACTGCTCTCCTCAGTCAATCGACTGGCGGAGGAAAACATTCAGCAGGGAGGCATGGGCCAGAACCAATGAGAATCGAGAACGGGCATCAGTTCACATACAGAAGCAGACAACTAACGGGTAAAACTCATATTAACGCTCACGAAAGCTCTGAAAATACCGGGCGAAGGGAAACAATAAAAAAAGTTGTTTCAACCCCTCAAAAAAAAAAAAAAAAAAAAATACACGGGGCACAATTCCATAAAAGGTGGAACAGGAACATAAGGAAACATTGTGCAAATATAACTAGTTCCATGGTCACTTCACGCGGGGGGGGGGGGATTCACTTATCACCAGCACTGAAGAAGTAAAAATTCAGCACAGCACTCCCTCCCGGAGACTGAAATAATATTCCCCAAACACCAACACAGTAATGGTATTACTGGACTCAGGACTAGTTTGTAATCCCACGATGTTCCCACACAAAAAAAAAAAAACAACATACTTTTGGGTGTGGAAGATGCGCAACACTGCTGGCAAATACCACTCGGTGGAGAAAACAGAGTTATCTCTCGATCACCGCCATCATTAGGAAGCCTCCTGAGCCAACAGTGTCACTATCCATCCAGGCTCAGACAACAGGGAAAGCAACTAGGTCCAGAGTAACATCTCAGTGATGCTCCGGGAGGTTCCAAACCGGAGCGAAGTTCTCGAATATGTAGAAGCAGACATTACTTGATGATGAAGCCTCGATATCCCCAGCACAACTTTAGGAAAGGACATACCCGAGTAGGAAAGCCCGGAACAAATATCCCACTCAACCAAACAAAAGTTCAAAAATCAACAACCGAGGTAAATGGCTAAACTAAAATAGACTTTAACATTAAAACACCAGGCTGACCTCTAAAAATTAAACTCTTTAGACAAGCAAAAAATTAGGACACGAGGGCACATTTCCCCCACAAAAAAATTACATTGGTTACATCACAGCCTTCAGTTAGGAAATGTGCGCTTGGTGCAAATGTTGTGAAACTCTTAGTAAACAAGATACACCGTGGAAAATTCTAATTATTGTATATGGACGCAAGTACCGGGGAGGGGCAATTTTGTAGCAACAGTTTTAATCTCTGAACTAATTGCGTAGTTGCACAGCATCACTTTAGAACCTATCCTAAATGGAGACGGCTTAGAATTCTCCCGATATCGAGGTTTCCTTCTTTTCCAAGACAATTGTAAATTAATTAAAGGCATTACGCCAATTCTGAGATAGTTCTTGCTGGGTGACCTTATCAGGAAAGATATATAACCAAATCCAACATTTAAAAACTTCTCCCCTGGTCTCGAGACATAGTCGTGCACTAAATAACCCTAAATCATGCCCAAGGCCGACATCGCCGTCGCACACAGCGTGCATGCCTTAACCTACATCGTAGTGTCATAGTCCAAACCTATATAATTAGATTAATCTACCACAATAAGCTAAAAGCAGACATTTAGTTGTGGCTTTAAAATATTCTATGGAGCATATTGACAATCCTCAAACTATGATTTTAGATCTTATGGAACGAGAGAGAGAGAGTGGAACAGCTTCTAATATTACTAAGTAAGTAATATAGTTTTGGGGCGCAAAACTGCAAAGGTCATAGCGCCCTAGGGTAAATAAAAGAGCTAAATTTTAAAATGCATAAAAACTACTAAAACAGGAGTACCACACAAGGGTTAAAACTAGGAAAAAGCATAAAAAGGCTACCAGAGCCAGACTAAAAACGAGGCACTAAAATCATAAGTCGGTAAAGGTAACACCCAGAGATAAAATTAAACCCTACTGTACATCCCGCAGCGGTGGAGAAAATTAGAAAGTCTGTCACAAGATACAGGGTTGTCGCCCAGAAGGCTGGGGATGTCAGTAGGTAGACACAGGGACGCACGCAGCACAGTATAAAGGTGGCACTCCAATAAAAGATGACGCACCGTCAATGGCTCGTTGCACGAAGCACAAGACCCAAGATTTCCGGAAGGTTGAAGCCAGAAGTTGGACAGGTAAACAGAGGTAAGTAGATGCGTCAGCGCTCTCGCTTGCGTTAACATCCGCAGCGCTATCAATATCTAATCAGAATCTTCTGGAAGTTTATCTTTTACCCGTCAGCGGAACAAACTTGAATGTTCTGTTTAAGTTTCTAAATGCAAATTTGGTTAATAAGTACATTTCTGGTGCGACAAGGGGTGCTCTTCTCCGAGGAAGTATATGACGACTGCTGTAGCGTATATTGAGTGCTGCTACTGCAGGAGACCAGAGAGATCTTGTATTTATTCCTCAGCAAATGAACCGTCCAAAGAAAATAAAGCTAAAGTGAAAATTTGTGAAGTGATGGAAGAATTTTGTGAAATGACAGCGCAAACTAGCTAAGCCACAATATATTAGGCATGTGAAGTAGTTTAGGTACCTATTTCACACAAAATTCGGTATCGAGATCACCTTTCGGTACAACCTTTGGAGATTCATTGAAACAAGAATAGTTTAGAAAAAGGTGCGCGCACGTGTTCACCTTTCGGTACAACCTTTGGAGATTCATTGAAACAAGAATAGTTTAGAAAAAGGTGCGCGCGCGTGTTCTGGGTGCATAGGTAAAAAAAAAGGTGGATGACTGCCAAATTTCGTAAGTGAATTGGGCACTGTATGAGCCTCCCAAGCGAAGATTTCTAAAATAATTTTCCCACTCTAAATACCGTGCCATCTGGCCCAACTGCCCCGTATTTGGCGTGTGTGAATGCTCAGTACGTTAAAAAATTCCAGAACTCAACAGGAATATTTCAAGTTAAAAGCGGCCAGTGGGCAACTGGCAAAGAGCGAATTTCATTTTGCCTCGCTCACCGTCTCCGCTGATAACGAAGGTCGCTCAGCCAGTTCCGCAATACTGGTTTTAACTTGTTATGGTCCCATTGAGTTCTGCAACGTCAAACACTAACAGCAGGGCCACCTGATACAGGAAACAACTTTAGGCTATTTTACATTCTCTCAAAGGCTCTAAGGATTGTAATTTTTACATAATTTGTATATTATTTGAGATATTAATGTGACAAATAAAAACTATTTGTTTCAATACATTTTGAACTTATCTTCAATCTGATTGACTTTTGTGTATTGTTTTATAAGTTAGTAGTAATACGAGAGAGAAAACAGTAATAAACTTAGTGTAGATAAAATCAAAACGCATTTATTTAAGTAGTATTAGCCATTTTACAAACACTCTTTACTATAGATTGGTGGGTCATCTGAAGCTTTGCGATTCTTCTTTCTTGTTTTCATCTCACTTTGTAACTAGACACTCATTGTTTAATGAAGAATGCTTGTGGATAACGTTACAGATACAGAAGGATCGCCGTCAAAATGAACACTGTAACAGATAATGAAACTGCCTAATTGTGATGGCTAGAAAAAGTCGTAGGAATGTAACACATTAGTTTCATAATTTCACTACTCGTCAATAAAATAACCACGCCAGCTTATTCATTTTAATTACAACGATGTTCTATTAAGCAATTTACCTTCTGTTTTTTTTTTAGGTGGTGCCAAATGTCTCAAGCAGAAAATATTCTTCTCATCGCATACAGGATGACTATCTCTAATTCGCTTCCAATAAAAGTGCTGACTTGTTCACTTACTGGTGCAGAATTAACTAAAAGAATAAACAGAATTGCTATTAATATTTTTAATCAGAGACATCTACCTCTTTCACACCCTTCATCTCCAAACGTCCAAAACCTGAAACACGAAATAGCTTTCCTCACTGACGCCAGATGCAAACCCAGACAAAAGCGCGCATGTCATCTGTATTTAAAACTACCAAAGCTGGCGGTCTACCTGTAGAGGCATCACTGTCGAGAAGACACCAGTAAGACAGTTATTCGCCGGGTTATCGTAAAGGGAGACTCCCTCTAATGCGCGACTTCACATACGATGATAAAATGTGTGGCGGAAGAAAGACATTGAGGTTTTCCTCTTGTTTCTGTTGGTGATTCAGAGACCTTATCACATACCGTTAGCTAAATGCGTTCTCTTATCAGAGTGTATTCACGAGAACATGTAACTGCGCCAGTAGGACATTGTTTAAATCAGCAGCAAATATCCAAGCTATGAAAATGTGCTGATTCATGAATAGGGACATTAATTTTCTCTCTTTCTGGGAAAGCTAATAACTGTAATCCATTTCTGTTGATTTACTAGCATGTAAAAGAATAAGGCATTAGACATAAAAATACAGAAAATACAGTGCCAACATAATAATTAGATTCTAAAAAACATTGTACGTTCCTTACAAAATAATTTTACAGCAGATTTTGGCAATTGGCAACGTCGTTAACAAACAAAGTATATTTATGCAAATTTAATAATTGTATGTCCTTTTCATAGATTTCAAAACGTGAAATTTACATTTCATAACGTATGACTCAAATGTATTATGAAACAGGCAAATGCATCTGGGATCTCTGTATATTCAATCAACAGGCAGAGACTGAGATAGATGGGGGATACTCCAGCTTAAACCCTTTTTTTTTTTCTCTATGTTTTAACATTTTATTCATCGATCAGCAGTACAATGATTTACAGATTAGGTTAATTACCAGAATATTACAGAAAAAGAATACTCAGGGGTAAGCTTACAGGCCGCTCCATTACTACATGGTTTAAACTTGTTTCTCAGGATGACAAAAGATGTGCATTGCGTGATATTATCGTTTTTATCACCTGCCTTTGCACTACTTGTTTGTCACGCACCGCCTTTCCATGGAGTACGTTAACTAATTAGGGGGAGGCGGAGTAAGCGCGGAAGAATACATGCTAGGCGTTTGGATGATACGCGCATGGGAATTCGGTATCACACCACACGCTGTAAATTATCATTATTGTTATAACTATTTACTTATCTTAGGCCCTGAATCTCATAAATTACCATATATCTTGCAGTTTTGGGGGGAAGTCAAATAAGACAATGCGTATCTTACTTTATGAACCCTTTTTCATTTTAATTTAGATTTAGGGTCCGACAGACGTTCGGGCGATTTTCAATTATGTTTATTCTATATAAAATCCTTTTTTCATAAGTACATAATGTGGCTCTTAGCTAACATATTATGCTGTGTATTTCTTGAAAATAATAACTTTCAAGGACGGTGATTTACTTGCAGACATTCTTCCAATCCTCGGGTGTAAGTTGGCCATACAGCGACGCAAAATGTCCAGTGGAACATTAGCAAATTCATGATGGATATTGATTGGCTTTTGGTCTTCCAACATTTTGCAACCAATCTTTAAAGACAAGCTTTAATTATCCCAATAAGAAGAAATCACACATGGTCAAATCTAAGGACCTTGCTGGCAGTCTCTTGTTTGATTTGGGAAAAGTCTCTTTAGAGCATTCATGAATGTTCCCGAAGTATTACTCGCAGATATTTTATCTTGTTGAAACCCGGAAACATACGGAAAATGTGTAATTTCTTTAGTAAGAAAAGTTTGAGTCATGTTCACTCACTTAGCTGATGCCATGGTCGCTGAGGTTTCCTCGTCATTCTCAGAAAGGAAGGAGTTAATTATTCCAGAAAACAACATTCCAGAGCAAAGGGTTACTTTCTTATTGTTTCGTGTATTTGAAGTGGATTGTTTCCAGGTCAATTTCTGAAATCCGTTTATTGTATAATCCATGCAGATAAACATCTGATCCGTCAGACATTCATTATACGCCAATAAATTCAATTGATTTAACATCCCTTCAGCAAATGTAGTTCGTGAGAGAAAATCATAAGGCTTTAGTTGGTGCACTGCCTGAAGCATGCAGGAACGAAAAAAAAAAGAAGAAAAAAAATTAAAATGCAATTTTTCTTAGGCATCTCCGTCAGAGAATACTTCACCGCCGAACGCAATGGACGTCTATTCATAGAATTATCAGAACATCCGTGGTGCACGCTTATAGTGACGGGATGCTCATACAATTAATTTACAAGAGAAAACATACATTGTAAAATCGCCCGTTCCTCTGCCGGACCCTGTGCAACATGTCTGTTGTCATTGGAAACTAATCTCTTTAAGACTTTGATACCTATGCAAACATTTAATTTTATCGCATAACATCGATGTTGCAGAACTTAAAATACACAAATATATAGTGTGCAGTTAAACGTGTTTCATCGGCTTCACTGTATTTGTGGGCATGACTTTCTTTCGAGAGAAAGCGACAGCTTTTCGGCAAAGATGCATAGAAATCCAAAGCCATCTTTACATTATTTTGAATAATAGATGAGCTAGTAAATAATTGTGATTTGAAATGCAGGTCACAATGAGCTCGGGGATTACATTACATAATAATTAGATAATGACGGAAATATGTCAAAGTTTATGGGAAAATACCGAGAAGTGAGATAGTCTTAGATCTAAATACACGAAAGTCATATATAAATGGCAGACGGAATGGAGGAACAGCTACAAAAGTAAACATATCCGTTTTATGTGGAGTGATATTTTACATGCGTAACAATTCATATTTATCTGTGTTGTCAGTTGTACTTCTGCTTTACTTGGTTCCGGCTTAGAAGTTGAAACTGGAATCACAGAATAGTGGGGAGTTTACAGAATAACTCAAGATAATCCTATTGGGAAGACAGGAAATAAGTCTTGGAACAGAGGTCAAGGTACGCAATACAATTGTCTGGAATGAATCTGAAAGCCTTCTTCGTGAGATAGGGGAAGAGGTGGGATCAGAAAGCCACCGGACTGGAAAATGAAATGGCATCGCGGAAGTAACGGAAGCTTACTTGAGATATGTCAGTAGACTAGACATTAGAATGGCATTTGTGTATAGGCGAAACGAAGATTCCGAAAATGTTTCAAATAATCCAAATGAATGTGCTCAACATTCATCCTATACGTTTACATACCCAAGGTCGTGGGTTCAAAATCGGAGGAGGACGACGGATTTTTTCGGGCCTAAAAATCCTTGGCATGCCTTCCTAATCTCAAGCGTAATAAAGAACCCTCTTAGCACAATTAAGTGGTCTTTTACGTCCAGTATACAATGGGACGCTGAGAAGAACAGCTGTTAAACAGTGTCCATAAATATAACTCCACTTCCATCATATATGTTAAGAACTACCCCGCAACCATCATGGAAATAGCTTTTATTCTAAACTTGAAATACACATTTTAATATATTTTCTAGCAATGTTTAAAAACGTCCACATTAAATGAGTATGTTTATGTGATATATAAATAATATTCAATTGCTTGCCTCCTTAAAAAAGTCAGAGAAATCATAATATGATATTATATTAGTATCTCAATGTAAACTGAAATGCTCCGCCCAGAAAGCCAAGCGTGGCGTTGCCAAGATGGTGGCGGTGTGCCACGAGGATTGTACTAAGATAAAGTAAATAAAGGGATAGCAAGAACTGTTTATGTCTTTAAATTAGAAAGTTAGTCAGCCTATCCATTTTTATCACTGCGTTTGCAGGATATTAACCCCTGTATTTTCTGATATAACAGAGCTGTGCCACAAAATAGAGAGTATACAGAAAGGCAACTACAGGGCGGCTCCTTTGAAGAGCATGAAGCCAAACACTGCGCTAGATGCCATATTGGGACCTAGTAAACGCAAAACGAAAGGTTTATTATATACCATTTTAAGCAGATTAAAACCAACTATTTATAAGGCTGCTTATTCTTCTGTTTCTTGAGATACATTTTAACTGCGCATTTCGTTATGGTTATAAACGATAGTCAAATCTTTTCGATGCCGGCAGCTAGTGATGCTTTGAAATCCCATTCTGTTAGGAAGAACTTGAAAAAAGAAAAGAAAGAAACCTGAATGAAAATTTCCACGAAAGAAAATGTGCATTTGAAAAAAAATTAATCAATAGCAGGGTAGTATCCGACATGGATTTGAGTTACACTTTCCTATTCATGATCGCATTTGTTTTCGCATAAAAATAATTAGAGAAATTATTCTGTTATGTAACTTAAATCGTAGTTCTATCGGATGGAGATAGGTGCATTCTGATTCTAAAATGAGATTTTTTACAATATATCATGAAATTTTCCTCGCATAAACCTTGAAATTAATAACCTTTTCCATAAATAATTATTGCAATAATAATAACAACAATAAGAATACATATTATTATTAATTATACCAATTTTATTTTGCAATAATAGGTTAAAACTAATTGAATATTAAGTTCCCCGTGAAAAAGAACCCCATATTATTTGATGCCCCTCTTAAAGATCGAATTTAAAAAGTTATAGGAGAAAGAACTAAGGAAATTCTTCTCATGGGTAGCTGAATAAAACTTTTTATACAGCAATGGTTGAGTCAATTTTGTAAACTTTGATTTGCCAAAAGATAGTTGACTCATATGTAATCGCCTTCAAAGCTAAAAATTAAAGGGTTACAGCAAGAAGAGAAATTATTATAATTAACTAATCAACGTTTTATAGAATGTAGATGATTGTTGCTGACGGCAAATTCAGATTCCTCGGAAAAAATGAGCTGCTATCATGTAATCTCTCTCGTATGAAGTTCGAAATGAAAAAAGTTACAGCAGAATTAATTAGAATATTTAGAATGGATTAAATCAAGCCTACGAACTTAATTGGATTGAGATATGTTAATTCCGATTTAATATTCATATTTCCGTGTGAAATTAATGATGTTTGATACATGTCTCATCGCTGTTTTTAACATTGGAAAAGTTAGAGCAACTCGCCACTCTTCACAGTTTTGCGGGTTGCAGTGCGGACGTGATTGACAGGTGTCTCTTGGCATAGAGCGATTAAAGGACAATTTTTAGGTATATTTTTAATTCCCATTATGGAAATTACGAGGGAGTAACAAAGGATTAAGGCCGGATTAAGCCAAATTAGCGGCGGATTGAAGTGTATTAGTTGCAGATTAGGTGAATTACCCATGAATTATAATGGTTTATTTGAAGAGGTTGGGTATTGCTAGGCTGGGATTAATTGTTGTAAGTGCGGCCAAACACTACTAGTAACAAAAGATATTGGTGCAAACAATTTATACGAAATATTATTTGGAAATGCAGCTGCGCAGTAATACAAAAGTGTGTGATAAAATACTCATTAGGAATTTTAGTTTGTATTTTAATAGATTTAACGAGTTATTCTGTTATTCACTGTAAGTTGTATAAGTTATTTCCATTTATGATTTTGGTGATCTATCCTGAACTGGAAAATACAAAAAAGAATTAACCTTAGAACACAAATGAAAATAAATAAATCAAATATAGGAAAAGGATATTTCGGAGATTTTTATCGCTGTGAAGGTTTAAAACACAATCATGAGCTTTATTGGCATGTGCATGTTTCAGTGTCTTTTTTGATATTTATTTCATAAAGTTAACTGAGAATATATGTACTTCACCCGGTTTTTAGAAATAATCTGAGCGTACATTTATCACATACATTATTTTTTTCTTTTTCTGCCATATTTTATAGTATCCCACCCTTATATTTTACTCAGAACAGAGTAATTTTACACTAGCAGTTTTAAAAGTGGGTTTAATTTTTAAAAGGTGAAGGTACGTATAAAATTTAGCGCTAACTTAATTTTGAACTATTCTGTTATAAAATACACAAACGCGCGCACTCGCGTACGATTTGTCTAGTGGTTCAAAGCGTTGTACGTGTTCAGATTCGTGCATTTCTGCAAAGATTTGAGTATAAAGAAATGAAACACTTTAATTTTGCACAGTGTTTGTAGAGTCGGTCTCGTCACGGCGCGGCACTCTAATTGAAAACACACAAGCACGCTGAGTGTTTTTTATCAGCATGGGAAAACTTTTTATTGCAACCGAATGGCCTGTTGGAGCCACCCAAATAAGGTGCCGCTCTCACATAGAACCATGACTGGCACTTCCTTACTCGCCACAGGAAGCACAGAATCTTCATTTGTCTCTGTCTTGTACCACCATAAAACTGCTACTCCTTCAATTAGTTTTATTAGGATTTAAATGTTTACGCTCCAATTTGAAGGAAATTTCTTCTAAAGCTTAGAGTCATATGCTTTTTTTTAGGTTTACCTTAATAATCTACCCTTCTTCTAACAGTTCATTTGGACTCGTTTAGTTGTTCAGAAAATTAAATATCAACGTTGCCATGATCTACTTTAAATCACCTTCTAGTATTTTGTTTCACCTTTAGCTGGCGATTGTACCTCATTCTGCAAACAATTTTACTAGGTTTAATGGCCATACTTACTGCATGTGGCATCACATGCGGTTGCAACAATGACACATGAAATTAAGTAATTATAAGAAAGCAAACATTAGGTCTAGTTTTAACAGATCTCTTCATCATTTGCGAGCTATGACGACTGATAAACACATGAACGATATCTTAAATGTCAGGAAGGACGGTGCTGGATCGTAATCCCTCAGAAAGTCAAAGATGGCACTAACATTCTAACATTCAAAATTGAAATAACTGACACACTAGACCTTTTAATTCATTGGAATAAATTTTAATTTTGTATTATTTTATTTTAAGTTAGGTAAAGGTTAAATCAAACTTTACACTTACATAAACATAAAAACAAAAATAAAGTTTCCATTTTATAATAAGAAAAAAATCTACTACTGCTCTACTACTAAGTGACATCAGTTAAAATGCAGGTAACTCTATAGAAGACTTCTGTGTCATTCACTTGACTCCTATTGATTTAAATGGACGGTGGATTTGTACCTCTTGTACTGCCGTGCTGTGGTGTTTACTACATGCAAACTTTGCTATATGATGGGGAGATGATTAACTAGCCTTCATTTATATCTTATTTTTTTGCATATGATTGAAGATGTCGATCCTTTTTACTTTCTCTAGCACGCATGTACAATGTACATAGTGGATAGAGAAGGTATTGCTTTCCATTCAAAATTTGATACCGAGATTTCACCTGAAATACATGCTACGAGACTCTGAATCCCCTCCCCAAAAACATTTTTAGAAACATGTCCATGTGAGTGTATGTCTGTGAGAACATAAATGCCAAACTTGGTATTTTAATTCAGTATCTTCCAAGAATACGACACGAAGATTTTCAAGAAAATCGCGCCCCCTCCAACTATTCTTTACATTGAACACTTTTCGAAAATATAATTTTTCTTAAAAATGGCTCATGTGATTTCGATTAAAACGCCACATATTTAAAATTGTTTATAATAGACGAAATGTATATCTTGAATTTATGGGAATAACCTGTAATACATCTTCATTTTGGAAGACTTTTGTACAAATTTTGTACAAATTGTAAACCAGCAGAACAGACAAAGCCTTACTACACAAAAAAATCAAAAATAAAACCTGAAGAACTTAGACGTGAGCAATTATTAAAAAAAATATATAAAATCTTCAAGTATTTAACATTATTAATCCTCCAGTTTCAATCTCGTTAAAACACAATTTATGTCAAGTACAATTTTTGTAAGCTTAACCGTTTTCGAGATATACCTAGTTATTAGTTTCAGTTTTAAGCTACTTAAACTTTTCTCCTGTCTCAACTCCCTTGCTTTCTACTAATGTTATAATTACGTATTCTAGAGAAACCTAACCACGTGTGTATTTGGATCATCTGTGCAAGAGCAAAAACTGCTTATACTAACATCATGTTAGTTTCTCAAAAAAGAACAAAACTATTAACATTAATATGCTGATATTGAAGATTGACACGCTGATCAAAGTTTTGGTATATACCTAATTCATATTTCACATTGTAGGAAAAAAGTCACAATAACGTATTTGTCACTTTTTATTCATACTCAAATTTAACTGGATACAGTTTTCTTAGTTTAGTATTCGTATTCTTAAAATCATCATTCATCCATAGCGTTTATTCTATTCCTACAAGTAATTTGTAGTTTATGAGTATTTTCTTCTAAACGTAAGTATTTATTGTTTTAAAAAATTAATCACCTTAAAAATTAGAAATATTACATAAAAAGTAACTTACATTTCGCATCACTTAGGCTGGCTACTTTTATGCGTCAAGCTTTACTGCTTTGTTTATAGTTTGTTCTTCGGTTAGTTGATTGAGAGAAATAAATAAAAAAAAAACAAAAAAACTTACAGTTAGCAATGGTTTACGGACGATTATGAGCTCTCCCAGTTAAAGTGTTCATATCCTTGATATTTAATTCATGGAACCTAAAGTGATATTTCATACTATTGCGTATGTCCACTATTTTTCTTCACAAATTGCCTATATGTCCTATTGAAAATGAAGTTTCAACTATAACACCCCTAAAGACACATTTTAGATAAGTATTACTTTTTACTGACGCAAATGATCGGCTGATAATGCTATATGAAATACTCGAGTATCTTACCAGTGACCATGTAACTCAAACATCATCAGTAGTATATATGTAAGGCTTGCTGTTTTAGATACATCTGACAGCAATCCCACTTAATGTTAAAAGACAAGTAAAAATGACCGCAAAGCCTCATGTTTGAAAGGCGACAATGTGGTGCATGAGTGCATGATGCAGTTACATGTGACGGGGCAACACTCTTGATGAGATATCGGAGGAAAGAAGTTGATGGGGTGAAAAAAAAATGTAAATGACCTGTTATTTATCGATGCCATTTAGCTACTGTGGGTCTCAGCGTCCCATTCTAAATTGGGTGTGACAGACCAATTAATTTTGCTCAGAGGCCTCTCTATCAGGCTTGAGGTTCTTTTACGTGCCGTAAATCTACGACACGGGCGTAGGCACAGAAGCGACGACAGGGCCGGTGTCGTTCCTGTCTGCTGCCTCAGCGTGCAGAAGTCGCCCTAATAAGGACAACCCTGACGCCAAGGTAACCTCCAGGTCTGTTCGGTCCTGTAGCTCCACTCTAACCAGTGGTGTTGGGCCCCGTCCGCAGATAATTCTAGTGGTCCTCAAACATGAAGGTCATCTAGACTGCGCAGCGGCGAAGAGTTCTGGATGGAGAGTTCCGAGCTCTGTACCGGGGCAGCGGCGAAGTGACGTTGGCTGCCGGAGAAGCGGTGGCTGCTGGAGAAGCTGGTCTACGCTGGTGCTTTCTCTTCGGCATCTCGAAGCGAAGTGCCCTCCGGATAAAAATTATTTTATTAGTTACAAAAATTATTATTTATATCACCATAAATATACAACAAGCGGCGATAATTTTTTTTTTTTTCAGAAATCTCTTGAGAGAATCAGACAGAGATTTTAGTGTAGTTATTATTCATATTGTCATATTAATTTTTTCAGTGTTGCAATTATTAGTAGCGTCATTACTACAATGTATATTATTATTAACACTAATAACAGTGCAATTGATATTACTATTTTACTATAAAACTGTTTTTTGCTGTTTTTTTTTTTTTTTTTTTTTTTTTTTTTTAAGAAAATCACTTGAGACATTCAGGTGTATTATTATTACCATTTACAAATATTTCTCAGAAAACGTTAATAGAAAAAATTATGTTTGCTCATAAGTCACTTGTGACGCATAAAAAATGACAAAAAAAGAGGAAAGAAAAGAAAAACAATTTATTAATCAATATATCGCTTTCCAGACAAACATATCCAGACTATCTCGAGTAAAGCTGAAAAGAGGTAAATCAACTGCGAATCTATTAAGAGAACATTATGCCCCCAAAAAGCGTAGAAGATAATTCCACAAAAGTGTTATGGATGCCTCTAGGACTGAAAATTCGGTGAGTTGTGCTCAGATAAATCATCAGGAACTGCATATAAAATAATAGATTCAGCTTTCAAAATCGAATTTACATAAAGCTAATTGAAAATACTGTTGAAATAATAGATCCCACAATATTCCTAGACGAATGTAAACTCCAGCTTTGTGCTGAAATTTGGAATAATTTTATTCAATACAAATCAGGTATGGAATTAAACGGCACACTGACTTGAATTTTCTACAAAAACTCAATTGCGTAAGGATTGCTGAAGATATGCTAGAACGAGCCAGTTCCGACCCCACATTCAAGGAACGCATTGTAACTGGTGATGAGACGTGGGTTTACGAGCTTCAACCAGTCAACAAGCTTCCGAATGGCGCCTTCCAACTGAAACGAAACCTAAAAGGGCACGTCAAACTCGATCAAAACTGAAGGTCATGTTGACAATTTTTTTTTTCGATTATCGCGGTGTCGTGCACTCAGAGTTCTTTCCAGGTCAGATGGTAAATGAAGACTATTATCTGAGCGTTATGCGGCGTTTGAGAGAACAAATACGGCGAAAAAGTCCAGATTTGTGGAACGACAACTCATGGATTCTGCACCACGATAACGCACCAGCTCATAAGGTTATTATTGTGAACGATCTTCTGGCCAAAAACTCAACAAATTTAATCGAACAACCACCGTATTCACCTGATCTGGCTCCTGCTGATTTCTTTCTCTTTCCCAAGCTCAAGTTACCACTTCGAGGCACCCGTTTTCAGTCGATAGAAGACATAAAGGCAAATTCGCGGCGACAATTGACATCGAGTCCTAAAAGTGCCTACAAAAAATGTTTTGATTACTGGATTATTCGTTGGCATAAATGTATAATTTCAGAAGAGGCCTTATTTGAAGGCGATAAAATAAAATTGGATGAATAATTCATTTTTTGTTTTTTATTGGCAAATTTCTGGAACTTTCTTGACACAGTAGTACAACAGGCAAGAGATATAAAGATTTATATCTGCGTCCAAAATATTTCGGACCAGGCTTTTATATATATAAATCCAGGAGAAATCCAGTCTTACCTTTCAGGCGTTAAAATTCTGTAAAACAGCGCAGGTATAGGACTTTGATTCTGTGGTTTGTGGTCACTTGTGCTTGCAGATTCTATTACAGGTTTTATTATAAATAATTTTCATTAATCTGTTTGCACCGCCAAAATGAGATACACTATCACTGTGAGTGGATCTGATTCTAGCTTCTTTACTCATCTGAATCCACTAGTCCATCTGGATCCTAATGGTATTTCGAGACTGCCTTATTGAGTTTCTAGACATTTTATTCAATTCCCAAAGTTGATCAGAGCAACAATCTATTGCATTATATTCGAGATGGAAGACTGAAAAAAATTGTGATTCCACCCGGCACTTATGAAATTGATGATATAAACAACTTCGTCAAGAATAGACTCGAAGTTGATGACAATTTTTTTCTACGACCTAATAATAACACGATAAAGGCAGAGATCCAGTGTTCCTATGCCATCGATTTTACTCAAGAGAAATCGGTTGGTTCTTTTCTCAGTTTCACAGGCAAGCGCACGGTGAAGTCTAATGAACTGACAAGAGTCTGACGAACTGGTGAATATCTTTAAGGTAAGCATTATACGCATGGAGTGCAGCCTTACAACGGTATCCTTCGTCAATGGTATTTTCCCATCGGTCTCTCCTGGCTATCACATCTCTCAGGAACCACCCAGCCTTATATATCTACTAATCATCGACACAAATCTCATAGATTAGCTCAGAATTCGACTAGTGGACCAGAACGGAGAAAGGCTTGATTTCAGAAACGAAGTTATCAACGTTAGACTACACATACCACGAAATGGGATTAAGGCTTAAAAGACATTACTATAATAAAAAGCTTCTCTCAAGATTAAGACCTACTCTCTCTTTGGCACGCAACATTCTAACATCATCCAATCGGAAGTTCCTAAAGGGACTGGGCTTCAAGGTTCTGTAATGGACATATTAGACATGACAGGGGTTCCAACGTTTGATGATACGATTAGTAAAGAGGAAGAGCATGTTTTTCTACCTTACAACATATCTGCTCTCGATGCAAACGGGGAAATTAGAATACCATGCCAAGCTGAGAATCTGTATTCGCTTTCTAGCAGAAGCTATCTCTACATAGAAAGTTCTCTTACTAAACGCAATGGAGAACCCACATCCTCAAAGCTGACTGACAATATCTTGGCGTTACTGTTTGATGATGTTTGCTTGAATATGAATAATATTACTATAGACAGAACACGGAATCTAGGCATTTCTTCGACAATGCGGAAACTATGGCTCTCTCAACACTTTGGACTCCAATCGCTTACAGATCGCCGGTTGGACTTATCCCGGAGAGGATGTTGAAATAGTGAACTCCTTGAATTGTATACTCAACTCTGCCGTTCCTCTCTCAATGCTTCTAGGTTTCGCAGAGGATCACAAGAAGCTCATTCTTAACAGCAAGTTTGAGCTTGTTCTCACTAGACCTAAAAATTCTAATAATTGCATATTAGGGAATGATCTATCCGTTATTAAACTAACCAAATAGAATAGAGGATGCCCGTACTTCGACTTTCCGATACTGAGAGGGTGGAGAAACTTAAACTAGTCGGAACAGCCTCACCACATTGCCTTTTGAACCTTGGACCTTCACATTCAACCTGCTGTACCGCAGACCAAAACCTTTACATGGAACGTTGCCACTACTTCTAAACATGAAAAACGCATTTTGTCATAGTGGGAGCACAACCCCAGACTGAATTATCTTTCTAAAGATAGTTCTCTTTTTGATCATTGTAATATCACCAATCTTAAGCTTTATCTCAACAGTGAGTGCTATCCCTACCATAACATGAATTTGGATTTTACAAATTCAAGATTCGCATCTTTATATGATCAGTATTCTAAGTATCAATATTCTTATTATGGAAAGGACAAATATCTGCTTTTGAAGAGAAGTGATTTGCTGAAATATGCACCTGTATTTGTCATTTATTGTTCGCACGAGCTCGAGGAGATTATGACCGGTGCCGTTAATATCAGATTGGAAGTTCAAGCATCAAAAAACTGTTGCGCACATACATCGTTATTTTGTTTAATTATTTACAAACTGTTAGCTCATATTGTTCAATCTATTATTTATACAGGAAGATGTGTTTTTTATATGAATGAAGAAAACAATGCTAATCGTATTATCTTTTTACTGAGTTTAGCATACATCTGCTTACCCTTCTCCTGACACTCCCACCACCAATTTCGTATCAACTCATTGAGTTATGACATCGTACAATTGAAACAAATGTCTTTCAATATATGGAACTAGTGTCTTCAATCCCATTATTGCAACTCTCTCCAGATTTATGACATTTTCATTTCGACACGTGCTCAAAAAGATATTTAATTAAATTTGTTCATTTGCAATATCACATTACACGCATAAATTATATTCTCACTGTACAGCACTCTAGGAAATGTAAGTACCTTTTTTTCATATTCGTTTCAAGCATGTTTTGAATTGTTATCTGCAGTTATTCTTTGTTATACGTGCATACGCTTCGGCTGCTGCTATGGTGTATAGCGAGGGGAGCTCGTAATGCAGTCCTATATTCACCCGATGGTATCGGCTAATGGAGGTGTCATTGAGCATAAACACACTATTTCGATTCATCCTTCTCCACTTCTTTTGGAATTGGATCGAAAATGATTACTATAACGTCTTCCATTCTCTTCTTCTTGACGTAAAGCTTTGTCTTGTTCCTCTTCTTCTCAATTTTCTTATCGGACCTAGAAACATACATATGCAAAACAGTAAAACAACAACAACAATAATAACAATAATCATAATAATCCCTTCTTTACTGACAGTGAAATAAACTGTTATACTCACTTTTCTTCTTCACTTACATCCTCGGACTGGACGCTTCGATTTATGTCTCTTGTGGAGGTACATCTTCAGCTACGAATGTTCTGAAAAAATACACATTTGTTTTAACACTTACACATAAACAAGTTTGTTTATGCTATGTATTTCACATACCGTCACGTACTTATCTAATCAATTTGCGATACACATTGCAATAGTTACCGCAACGGAAGGATGGAAGCATTTCATCGTGCTGCGATAGATCCCTACAGACAATGCTATGCGTTTCTCCATTACACGATTCCTCATACTTATCAAGATAGTGTTGCTTCATTTGCTCGTACTTTCCCATGTTCACCCAGTGTGCGTTGTCACACTCGACTGCACTTGTGATTATTTCATTCTTCATGGCGACGGCTCACAGACATCTGCGCATGCGTTACAGCAACAATCATTTCACCGATGTAGATGGGAGAGTGAAATGGGTTTCGACATGTTCATTCTTTCATGATAACACATGTGCTGCCTTTCTGAAGCTATGAACATGTTCTGACTTGCTCAATGACCTCATTACTCACACGATGCCTTCCGGAAGTTTTGAAGGTTTTGCGCTCACAGATAATTATACATGTGATGCAGCAACAATTATTTTACCAATGTAGATGGACGAACGTGTTCATTACGTATGTGTTACTTTTCAAAAGTTTAAACGTGTTCTATCTTGTTCAATGACCTAGTTACCCTTGTCTACATATGCACACACATACACTTATTCGAATACCTTCTTTGGCAGTTTTTTTCTCACTATACGGTTTCACAATATACAGCCTTTTCTTTTTATTATTGTCTCTCTCCTTTACCTTATCCCATTCACGATTACATCAGCTTCTTTTTTTTTCCGATATCTCGGGATTCCCCGTCACACGTATTTGATCATGTACTCACACACCATACGTTGTCTTCTTTCAAATATGAGGCTTTGCTGTCATTTTATCCCTATCATTAAACGAGATTGTTGTCACATATTCTCTGACGGTAACGCCTTAGAGATATACTACTATCAACATGCTGCCATTACGAAACACAGTAAAGTGGACTCTTTACCCGTTCTGTTTAGAATTCTTTGTATGGATTTCTACCGCTCGTATCATTCATTATCTTCTCTGACTTTCTTTTGGCGCTCGATCCCGGCCCATACTTGATGCATAGGGTTAGTACCATTCCATTTTTTCTCGAAACTCCATATCGTTACTGATTCCTGAGAATATTCGATACTGCCTTTATAAAAAGTGTAACGGCACGGGCTTCTTTCGTTGAATTGTTACAGCACTATTTTAGTTTTCAGTGTGTGAACATTTTTAACTATTCTTTCATTACATGATAATTTTGCTTATATCTGTTTTGCATTTTCTAGTCTACATTCTTTTTGTTAGTTTTTCATTTTAAATAAGCTGCAGATTATGTATTTGTAAGTTAAATTACGACAATAATAGCAATTATTTCTTTGTTTATATTTGCAAAAGAGGAAAAATAAAAAATACAAGATGGAATTTTGTATAAGCTTACATAGCTGGTAAACGTTAAGCGATAGGCGGTAAGATAAGATTTAAAAATGTAGGTCTCTTTAAAACATATCATTTACTTCAAACAAGTTTTTTTATCATATGCCATTTCCAAGATATCCGTTATTAATGGCTCGGATTCTTTAATACTTTTTCGTTCTCTTAAGGTCCCACCGACTATCAGTATTTTTACTTTCTCTACACGTACTATGTACATAGCGTATAGAGAACATGTATTCCATTCAAACTTTCGTTGCCAAGATTTCAGCGGAAACACACGTTTTAGGGTCCGCTGTATCCAAAAAAAGAGAGAAAAAAAAACATTATAAAAAGGTCCGTGTGTGTATGTGTGCGTGTGTGTATGGGTCCGTGTGTCCGTGTCTTTGTAAGTACGGTAATTCAAAACGAAAAGTCGGTAAAATACCAAACTTCGTACTTAGTTTGGATGTTCCAAAGATGGGACCCGAAGATTTTGAGGGAAATCGCCCCCACCCCAAACTACCCTTTACATGGAAAAACTTTTGAACATTTTGATTTTCTCAAAAATGACTGTAACGATTTTGATTAATGTACCGTATAGTAAAGAAATTTACTCACAAATAACATGTGCATGTTGAATTTCCTGGCAATAGTCTCTGAAAACCTGTTTATTCTACATGAAGTTTGCTGAACTTTGCATAACTGGTAAACCGTAAGAGATAGAGAAAAACTTACTACACAAAGACACACTACAGTAGATATCGTTAGTACACAATTTATGTCGTATGTGTAAATTTGTTCTTGGATTTCACCATTTTTTAGATATTCCTTGTTATTGGTTTTAGTTTTAAAATATTTAAAATCTTTGTCATATGGGAATTTGTCAGCTCCTAGCAATGCATTTCAATCACATGACAACCAGCTTTTAAAAGATTTGGCTTTGTTTTAACCTAGCGTATTCCCTTATTCCCCTTCTACTTACCAGAAAACAAATAATAAAACTGTTTCTGCTAATTTTTATTTCGATTAGCATGAGTAGATATCTTTTTAAAAATGCAGAGATGTACGAGTAGATTTATATATATTTTAAGGATTGTATGGAGGCAATAAGGGCTTTTAAGACAAGTATGTACCGTCCAGTTCTTAAAAATTTCATTGTCGCTATTTCCTTTAAAACTATTGACGAAATGAGTAGCGCAATTATTACTGTACACCTTTATCTCAAATAAAATGAAGCAAATGGAAAAATAAACTATGGTAGGAATAGTTTGTGTACACATTTATAAACAATAGACGGTAGAATAAGAAAGGTCAGTGTTTGTGTGTGTACGTGTGTTTGAGCGAGAGAGAGAGAGAGAGAGAGAGAGAGAGAGAGAGAGAGATCAGAATAACTCAGAATGTCCGTTAATTAAAAAATCAAAAGTCAAACTTGATATTAAGTCCAGTATATTCCAAAAATTAGACACCAAAAATGTTGCATACGAAAGTTCGACATCATATATATGTAAATACAGGATGTTAATGAACTACACCGAAATGATTTGCGAGATTGTACACGTGACTGATATAAGTAATTTGAGATCGGCGGTGCATGGTCCCCGGATAAACATAACGCAGCTACATAGCGTTAAACGTGTGGGTATCAGGCGCTGATAAGTCGGTGTTAAAGAAAGGTAGGTTGAAAAAATGGCTTAGAATGTCTTTAAAACTGCTGCCCGAGTATGGAAATGTCGATTTTTAGCAGCTCATTACTAGCGTTCTCAAGATTTAATGTCGCAAAAATCTGTAAGATATCGAACTAATCATTTGCCAGTGCAACACTGAGCATTCATTAACTACTTCTTGGGTTAGGTAGCCTACTCTGAAGGCGTTTTTTCAACTGCTCAGGAGACTTAATGCGTAACGCGGGAAGCTGCTATCCCAAAGGTAATGAGTTCGGTTCATGTCATTGAGTAAATGTTTTTTGTTATTAATTTTTTCATTCCAGACGAAGTGCCGCGATATGTGGCATACTGACACTTCAGAAACTTATAGCCGTTACTTCGAAATTTCAATAAACGGGCCATAAGTCTCCTATCTCAAATTACTTATTTAGGCAATCTTCATATTCTGTGAAATATTTCAGTATAACTCATTATCATCCTGTATACATATATATTTTTTCTATGAATGAGTACGCTCCGGTACAAGTACCTGAACTCCATCGCAATTGACCTGGTAGCACTGCATTGTCTGACCATATCCACAACTGTCAGCTGTTACCACCTAAAACAAATCCAAAAGTGAAATCATGGTAAACCATGTCTTCTGAAAGTCCATCATTGTATACATTGCTATGCGACTAAAATACATACATACATCTTGATCAAGCATACAGTGTTCCGATTGCCAGGTATTTATGATATATCCTGTATTTACATGACAAAGGCAACGTCATATCTTGAATTTCCTGGGAATAACCTGTGAAATCCCCTTCATTCCTAAACAGTTTTGTATAATCTGGTATAACCAGTGGCGACCGAAGTGTGATCAAATTGGTAGTGCCAAAATTACCTCTTCAAAATGTTGTTCTTTTTAAAATGATACCATATGTGCTACTACTGCTGCTGCTGCTGCTGCTGCTGCTGCTGCTGCTAGTATTGCTACCGCTACCACTATCGCTGCCGCTACCGCTACCCTTCCGCTGCCGCTGCCCCTGCCACTTCCTCTTCCGCTACCCCTACCCCTTTGCTACCACCATCACCACCACCACCACCACTACTGCATTTCTTGCTACCAGCGCAGAGTGGGTCACGCTCATTGCGAGGGGAAAAACGAAATTCGCTATCATCCAGTTCTCCACTGCCAATTTTTAACTTGAAATAGCCCCTTTGAGTTCTGCAACTCCGCAAGGGATATCTGCAGCTGCCAAATTAGGGGGCAGTTGGGCCACCTGGTAGTAGCGGCCTGTCTCATTTATACTTTCAAATTCTAGGGAGGATTATCTTGACTAGAGAAAAATGTCCACCCTAGTAGAAGAACTCCTTCTTCGATTCGGATGATAATTACTGTCCATAACCTGTTCTAGTAACGTCTTTCTAACAACGCTTTAAATGTAACAATTTTTTTCTATTCGGGTTTTTACAAGAGTGCTTATTTCAATTTTCATATGCGACACAGATACTTTGTAGTTCTGTTTTGCTCGTATGTTCTTAAGAGATCTTGTGCTGCATAATGACCGCAAACTTCCTTATCTCTTATATAATTTTTACTACCCATCCGAGATCTTGGCATCGATGGCATCAAGGAATTACTAGAGAATCTCTTAACAACAATGGAACTAAAATCTACATGCAGTCCTCCTCTTCCGATAGCTCCTTCCTTATTTCTGGTGTTACTTCCACTGCACACTGTGCCGATGTTTCCCTCCTTGGACCAGTTAGAAAACGTGGTTGAAATTCTTTTGCAAAACTGCATTTATCTCTTTTACTAAAATTTTGTTCATACACGTATTCTTGAAGTTTTTCAAAGGTTATCCCAATTCAGTATATCATACATGATGTCTCTATTTTTTTTTTTTTTTTTTGGTAGTGTTTAACGCCCGCTTTAACTACTAATGGCATGATGTCTCTATGACGGCATTTCTTTGAATGTTCGACTCTAAAAGTTTCCGCCAGCTTTTTGTAGTTCCATAATTTCTCTATGCCATCATCACCCTCCGGTTTCATGATTCCCCGCTCGATAATTTCAATTGTGTCTTTTAAAGGCCTAATCACAGTGTTTTCACTGTTCAGCTGTGGCGTTTCCTTCAGAAGTACAAAAACTGTAACTTCTTAATGTTTTTTCAATCTTAATCTCCTTTTGCGTTTTCCTACTGAACTAGCCAGTGCTGCTGCATAGAGGGAGGTATATTCATCTGTTTTGTTGTGCTAATCTCCTCGCTCAGTCTTTGATTTTAATTTTGAATTTGTAAGTTTCTTCCTCGTAGAAACTCTAAGGCTCCCGTAATATTATAAAAGGCTGTCCTAATCAAGAATTTATTTACCTGTAGTAGACGGTCACATTGATTTAGGAAGTGCTCTATCTCTAAAATACACCAAGTCATTTCTAGGAAATCGCCCATCGGATTTGGAAGAGTTTATGAATTCACATCATCTTCCAAATTTTGCCGAGTTTATGAATTTACATCATCTTCCAAATTTTGCCGATTTGATCCTGAAATTTGTGAATTTCCCTTAGTTCTATGCATACTTTTTTATTTTTTACATCTGATCTAACATTCACTGATGATTCACTAATGGCTTCTTCTGATATATTCTGATTTCCTATTCTTTCCTTAAATTTTGCACCTTTATTCTTTGCGGGAGTATTGCAAATTTTCAATGGTGTTTCTAGAATATCATTATTCGTTGTATCCTCCATATTGTGTAAAGTATTAAAATGCACCTAAACACCTGTCCCTTTAAAAATTGCTGCTCTGAGCCGCTAGTTTATACACTAGTATTGTCCGGGGTGAACTTTAGGACCTAGCAGCTCCCTGAGAAGTAAGCAATGGGGTGTCCTGGAGTGCTCCACTACGCTAGGACCCCTAAAATTTTCTTTAGGTTTTCTTTTTAGCCTTTCTCGGGGTCTCACCCCTGCCACATACATTATGGAAAAGTTGGGTACAAATTTAGCGCATGGGTGATTTATACTTATTGTCGGACTGTTTATAATGGTGGACCATGAAAATGTTCCGCCAAAAGAATTCTTAGATCTCAATAGAATATTTATATGACAATTTAAAAATCGACAATCTGTAATTTTCACAGTGCCCCCCCCAAAAAAAAACCAGTACAAGGAAACCGCTTATAAGTAATATAACTCTCGCTTAAAGCTTACTTATTACTTAAATTCCCTTGTGTGTACCACGAAATGTGCAATTAAACAATTTCTGCAATGTTTATCTCGATTATTGTGAAAGAGTTAAAACAATAAGCTTTTATAAGAATACTTGTACAAGGGCCAGTAAGATGGTCACGTGAATGCAATACATATTTTTACTTTCTGAACTACGTATGGTAAGTAGGAGAAATATTGTATTCCACCTAAAATGTCGATGTTATGAACCCCGCTAAGCACAAACAAGAATTTTAGAACGGTCCGCGTATGTATGTACAGTATAACAGTCTTTAGACAGTGGAAAGGGCGAAAGCAGGAAATAGGTTGTTCGTTCCCAATCGGATAGGTGTGGCGGCACTTAGTAGTACCCGCCGATGGTAATACTATCTTCCCGTTCTATTTGTCAAAATACACTGCCCAAAGTATAACTCGAAAACGAAAAATCGGTTAAATACCGTTCTTCCGAGGACGCGACACGAAAATTTTCAAGATAATTGTCCCAACCCAAACTATCCTTTACATGAAAAACGTTTGAAAATGTTGATTAAGGCAGCATTTGTTTAAAATATGAGCATCACAGATTAACTGCATATCTTCTTGAATTTTCTGGGAACAGCCTCGAAGCCTGCTTCATTTTCAAAGCTTTTCCATAACGGGTAAAACGTAAGAGAATATGGACAAAATTTACTTACTTCATAGAAAATGTAGATATCTTTAAAGTACACAATTTATGACAAAGAAACGTTTAGTGCAGTTTGCCATTTCCGAGGTATTGCTTATTATTGGGATGAGTTTTCAAAAATGTACTTTTCTCAAATAGGAAGTCATTACTCCTTTCTTCCTTCTAATCTTGAAAAGGGAACGCGATTCAGATTCATCACATTGAAACCTACCAGCTATTAAAAATATTTTGTCTAGCGCTTAAGGGTACCGTATCCCTCTATTGCCGTTATACCTACTGAGGAACACGTAATAAAACCATGTCAACAAATCTTTCTCTAAAATAGCAGTAAGTATGTATATGAACAAGCCTTTGTAAGAACAGTTTGTTGAAAAATGGGTAGAAAAATTTACTGAATGCAACACATCGGATATTTGGCTTTTAAGCTCTTCTTCAAAATATTCGTGTATAAACTTATATTGCAACGCTCAATACACAAAGGTGTAGGGGATAGGTGACTAAAGACATGTTTTATTTTATGACGAGAAGGTCGCACCAAATTTGGAACAACAGGAAATGAGCTCGTTTTCCATTTTCGGGAGCTTGACGCATGAGCTACATCTTGTTTCAGTTCCTTTACGGAAGTTTACCCAAAAGCGTACTGTTGCTACTTTTGTACCTGCCCTTCACACGTTATTCTTCCCGCTAATTTTCATGTTTTCTTCATGTCGTATTCAATAATTTAGTAACTCAATGGAAACTTAGAACCAAAGTAATAAATTTTGGTAACTCATATCTTGCTAAGCACATGGAGTACGGTTTAACCTTGTGTGTCGATTCTTAGATAAAGGGATAATTTAACTAGATCTACAAATTCAATGAATATATCGGACATACAGTTTTAAGATTCCTACATCCTTGAATTTTTGGTCAGTCTGCCTGTGGGCAGATAACTCAAACGGAAACATAAGATAAATGCTTATTTATATATTTATATATTTTAAGAATACAACATTTCCCAACACCCAAAACCGCTTTAAAGGCCAAACCTCTGTTACTTTATATTTTCTCAAAAGCTGAATTTTTTTGAAACAGCCAATGAAATCTGCTCCTTATAATCATCATTGGTAAAACTTAGAGGCAATTTATTTGGGAAAGTTATGTAGCTTATTAAAGTACATATAGGTATACATTTTGTGAAATTACATCTTTCATTGTATAGTGGTTCAAAAGTTAGCCGTTAAGTGTACTGGCATAAACTGCTATAGGCATTAAATGTTAGCTTAGAAACGTTTATATTACATTTAAAGGGTAACGAAATAAAATCACATGGGTTCGATAACCGCACACTTTGAAAGCATAAGTGAACATCGACCTACTTTTAATTATTCTACCACGTACACAGTAGGTAGAGAATTCATTGCAGTCCACCCTGGATTCGATGCCGAGATTTCACCGGAGATCCAAATTTGAGTATATTTGTTTAAAACACACAATTTACTCCAAATAATTTAATTTCGAGATATCCGTTATTAGATTTGAATTGCTCGATACCTGACGATACTTTTAAAATGCGTTGTAATATTTTGCTGTTTCTCTCGATTGCACGCTAAAAACTTGAAGTTTTAAGGCCAGCATATAACGTCTAATTCTTAAAAGTTTAACTATCGCTCTTTGTATCCTTAACGAAATAAGTACTATATCGGTTTCTGCAAAGGTTTATCTCAATTAAAGTAAAATATATAGAAATGCATACTATAAGAGTATTTTTTACACTTCACAGAGTGTAGTTCTTCTTTAACGTCCTTCATACATCGTTTTTCTCTTGTGATTTTCATAATCACTGCTCAAGAAGGTTAGTGGCAGTATAGTATTTTTCCAGTTTTATATGAAGGCTCAAGTGGATGTGAGTGATTAGATCTACCCGCAGTTTACCTTAGTTAACAATTTTCTACTGTATTAATCTGTTGGGCTTTGAACAAAGAATCTTCCATGAAATACTGTTTAGCATATCACGTCAATTATGGAAAAAGAACAGGCACTTGCCTTTCATCAAACGATGTACGCGCAGCGGATTCAACACGGCAGAATACTCTTGCTTGATAAGGCTATGGTAGCTTAAAATGGAGTTTCTGAGTATTTTTATTAATAGCAAGGTTAATTTTGTATTTTTATTTTAGTCGCCCTCCGTGGTGTAATGTTACCATGCTAGTTTCATATACCCAAGGTCGCGGGTTAAAACGCAGGACGATGGATTTTTTCGGGCGTAATAATCCTTAGCATGGCTTCCTTCGGAAGGGAAGTAAAGCCGTTGGTCTCGTGTCGTAGATTTACGGCACGTAAAAAAACCTCAAGCCTGATAGAGAGGCCTCTGAGCAAAACTAAGCGGTCTTTCACGCCCAGTATAGAATGGGACGCTGAGAACCACAGCAGTTAATGAGCGTCCATAAATAAACCGCTTTTACCATTTTTACTTTTATATTCTTGTGAGCTTATCAGATTACAACGGATTTGTATGGTACCTATTGTGAGTGAACGCGTAAGAGAAATGAGAACAGGATATGCACATTGCTGAAGTTCATCTACGTGCGTCACCACGAGGGAAGCATGTGTTGCGAAAAGACCGCTACATTTTTCGTAAATAAAGTGCCCAGAGCATGAAATCCGACTGTTGCGCAATCCAATTAAAGGCGAGAGACTTTCACCATGAAAGAAAATATAGTAATGAAGACAGGAGCAACACATTCTCTAAATTTGACATTGATAATAAAGTGTAGTATTTGAAAGTGAATCTGTGGATATAGGAATCTAAATAAATTGTTTTCTTTATAACGTATTTTGTTCTCTAAGAAACTGCAAGCAGATAGGACGATTTGAACAACTAAAGAAACCAGTAAAAAAGCACGATTCCTGTCATCACTTTATTTTGTGAAACAGAGCTAAATTTTTGGGTAAAAACAGGAGGTTGTTTTCTGTATATAAATTATTAATTAAAGTAATAATTGAACAGCATAGCATGAAATTTAGAAAAAAATAAAGCAACTCACATATTTCATACGAGAATAGTTTTAAGGGTTTAATTACACCATCAGAATTGCATTCTAATATCATCTCATTACGAGCTGTCTGTTTTGAGAAAAACATGGCATTTATTTCGTGGCCATGTTGAGAGGCTGAATCATATGAGAGAGAATTTTATTGAATAAATATTTAAAATAACAAAATATGGCGTGCTCAAAGAGTACCTGGAAAAGTCCATTTCTCTTCGTGGTATCACAGCTCAAACCCAGTGACCAACAGCATTGAAGAGAGGTTTTTCTTGTTTTTCTTCAGTGATATTGTAACATGTTATCGGGGTCCTGTATGTTTGTTTTCATAAGTTGGTTAAGTTGCTGATAATTTGTGCACGGCACGGCTTCTCTCGGTTTGTTTGGACGGTGAAAGTAAAAATGGACGGACGCGTCGCCCTCCACGGGCTCATGCTGGGAACACCACAATAATGCCAGTAATGCAATTCTCTTTTTCTTTCGTTAATCTATAGTAATACATTGAACACTTGTTTGTTATATTACTGAAAATGCTCTCTCTCTTTCTTACACACGTGTCCCGGTACCACTTCCTCACGGTGAAGCGAGCATTCCAGTTGTGTTTCTTTATGTGTTTGCTAAAAATGGTAGTGTAAGTAATACCTTTACAAAGGGGTTGCGACAATATTCTGGGCTATTTTATAACGTTTTGTTACGGCTTAACAAATTGTAAAACCCGCCAAACATTTCTTACGTGCTATTCGGCATTCCGCAACTTACTAACAAAACACAATTTTGTTTAGAAATCCTGTTACTAACGCAATTGTTACGGAACTGATTCACATAGACTTCATTTGAATGCTACTGTAAGAGGAAATGTATGGTGAAAAATTAACATTTTAACTATTACTTTATTATGTGTGCGTTTTAGTGCGTTACGGATGACGCTTGGGTAAACAATGTTCCGTTCCAAATGATATTTACATCTTAGATATTAAGAGACGATTTTTAATAACAAAATAAATGTTGTGTAATCTCGTACAGTAATGAAGGCTAGTACTTATTAATTTAAGAATTTTAAGTTAAATAAGTGATTAATGTCGTGTTGATTTTCCTCATTCATTGAGTACTTTTGAGAGGTCTAATGGATTAGAACGTTAGGTTTTATTCCCAGAATTATTTTAATTTTAATTAATTTAATTTATTTGTTAAACCAAACGGCTAGCAGAAAGTTATTTACCAGCTTTTCCTAACCATAGAAAATTGAATGCGATAGATGGTAAGATCATCACAGAAGATAGTGAGTTTGGCTTTAACATGAATTAAATTATTTTAATTTATACTTAATAAATTTAAGGCGGCTCCGTGGCCGAGTGATTATACCATTCGCCTCCCACCCAAACTTGGCTTCGATCCCAACCCCCCACTTGTGGGATTTGTGGTGGACGAAACGGCGCCTGGTCGGTTTTCTCAGGGTCCTCCAGTTTCCCCCGCCATTCATTCCACCTTTACTCCATCATCACCTTTCCCGTCATCCATTTCGCTTTCATTTCATATCATGCACTTCCTCAGCTTATGCCTGGCTTCGGGCCGATCACTCGTACCGGGTTCTTCATTCTGTAATGTGCTGTGGGCTCTCCGACAGGCTTCTGATCCTAGACACCCGCTTGTAAGCCCTAGGGGGGTGTCAATCCTACATATATGGAGGGTAAGTCGACCGAGTAGTTTAATAAATTTCCGTATGAAAAATATTTCGAAAATACTAATAGACCCTCAGATGACAGGACAAATTAAGGTAACCTTTCGTTTCCCTACGATCTTCCGCCAAACCAATACCTAAAATAATGTAGATAATTATTATCAGATTATGATTTTTATTCAAAGATTAAGATGCAAGAACATTTATACAGAACTGAACTAAAGGTTAACACTAAATAGAAAAAGTAAGTACTTAATAATGCTTGATGGTATGCATTAAAACTCCAGAAACTTTTGCATGCTAACCGGTATATTAAAAAAATACTGCTAAAAGCGAAAACCATAAAAAATTAATCAATAACTAACGTTTGTATAAACAGCGAAGTTGCATAAAAATAATATGAGAATCCAACTTTACTGCTATAATTTTCGACTGGCTAAAATTGAATATCATTTTACAGGCTCATTGCTACAGCCGTTCAGCGGATGTGCCAGTTTTCCCCATAACACATCTAATTATTTGGAACCACTTCTTGTTGTAACGAATGGTGGTTGTATTTTTCATGCACAGTTTTCAAATTACCTTTCTTTCCATCTCGGTAAGGAAAAGTAACAAAAATACTTTGTAGTCGATATTGTGGCATTGTTGACAGTAGGAAAACAAGACGCTATCGCAGAGCGCACGAGTTTTCGATTAGACACCCCATTTTTTTGTTGTTGTTGTAGTTTTAACGTCCTTTAACCTGGTTTGGTCATATCGGACGATGAATGCAATTGATGATATGATGCTCAAATGATCCCAGGGTCCATGGAGCTTAAAGTTACTCGACATTCGTCTTCTCAGGATAAGGGAAAACCCCGAAAAAACCTTACCCGGGTAACTCACCCTAAGCGAGATTCGAACTCACAACCTTTCGAACGTGAGGCAAACATGCTACCACCACGCTACCCAGGCGGGCTACTCCAATTGTTATATGTAACAAACCGCAGGGAAAAAGACTACAGGAACTCTTGTTAAGTTCTTTAAGCTTCGCTTATAATTGTAGCCGCCTTCTTAACAACGAAGTTATAGAGTATGATTATATTAAACTTTTGATGTGAACCAAAGGCAGCAACTATCGATTTCTTCCACTATGTGACAATCGAGGTAACTATTGAAGAACGATTCATTGGCTCTTCAGATGAAAGCGGATAGTAAAGCTGATGCGCTTTTGCAAAATGCTGTTAAAACTTCGATTTTTTGTTTATTCTATTATTTTTAAATTATAGCATCTTCTCTTTCCTCTTTCGCTATAAATTTTCTCCGTTATTATTACTTTCTATAGCCCGCATGTACAATGTACACAGTGGATAGAGAAGGTATTGTATTCCACCCAAAAATCGATATCTAGATTTAACCGGAAATATTTTTTGGGGGATCACCTGAGTCCGAAAAAAGCATTTTTGAAAAAGGTCCGTGTGTGTGTGTCTATGGATAGTACAGCTCAAAAACGAAATACCAAACTTGGTATTTTGGTTTGGTATCTTCCAAGGATGCCACATGAAGATTTTCATGATAATCCCTCCACCACAAACTACCCTTTACATGGAAAATTTTGATTTTCTAACAAATGGCTCTAACAATTTTGATTAAAATCCCGTATATTAAAGATATTTACATACCAAATAAAATCTATATCTTGAATTTTCTAGGAATAGTCTCTGAATACCTCTTATTCTGGATGAATTTTGCCGAATATTGCTTAAATGCTAAACCATAAGTTATAAACAAAAACTTTGCGCAAAAAAAAATGTGGATCTCCTCAAAACACATAATTTAGGTCCTTTACGGGGAGGGGGAATAACCATTTCCATTTGCTTGCAATTGGAAAGGAATTTTCTTCTACTCCTGGCCAAGCAAAAAGTGATTTATAATGACAATCGCATAACGACAGCTTTTAAAACATTTGACTATCACTTTAGCATAGTGCATTCCTTTAGTTCCCTTCTACTTGTAAGGAACTAAGTAATAAGAACATTCTGCTAATGCTTATTTCGATTACCATGGTGTAGAAAGAAGAATAATCTTTTGCAAAATGTTTCTTTGTAGAGCAGCTGGAGAAAGTCATGTGAGTGTAATACTTTTTTTAACATTGGAGTTCAAAGAACATATCTTAATCCCATTCACGCAACGCCACTGGTGTATTATTGTTCACATATGTTTAGTTACAATATGCAGCACACCATGACAATTTTTAGAGCAATGGTCACCTACCAATACTACATACAATATACTGTGTTATATTGAGCATGGAATGGGTGTGTATAGACTATAATGGTCCTTGCAGTGTTGAAGCAGTATTTAGTACTGTTAATAGAAGATCGCATCTTTGTACAAATTTTATCATAGTTTTCAGACAAAATAAATTTGTTGGAGTGGTCACACTGCTACAGACAGGTTGGACATTTCATGCAGTGGTTGTAGAGGTTCATATTGCTTCATCTGCTATTGACAGGGCCTGGAAAAGATTTATTAAAATTGACACCTATACTAGAAGAGCAGTTCAGGGCAGAAAACTTAAAACATTGACTAACGCGACCGACATGTGGTTAATACTGTCACTGCTAGAGACCATCTAACTGATCTGAGGGCGGGAATTGTTGATCAAATAATACAAGTCAAGCTTTGAGATTATGAAACCTAAAATGGGAAGCAATCTCAAGAAAATCTGGCATTACATTACTTTCTCTACATCTCTTCGACAATTGTTGTTAAAAAGCTTATGCTTCTATATAGTTCATCTTAATCGAGAAAAAAATTAGCAGAAATAGTCTTATTACTTGCTTCCTTGTAAGTAGTAGCGAAATAAGGGAGTACCATAGGTTAAAGTGATAGTCAAAAGCTGGTTCTATGTGACTGAAGTTCCTTTGTTTGTATGGAGAGGAGTTGACAAATACCTATATGAGAAAAGTATACGTTTTTTTAAAGCTGAAACCAATAACAAGGAATACCTAAAAATGATTAATTCCAAGAAAAAATGTATATGACAAAAATTACGTGATTTATCGTGATTTACATTTTTGTGTGGTAAGTTTTTGTCTATCTCTGTCCAGTTATCCAAAATTCAATAAAAATCATGCAGAATAAAGAGGACTTTAGAGGCTATTCCCAGAAAATTCAAGACATACATTTTATTTGGCATGTATATATCTTAAATATAAGAGAATTTAATCAAAATCGTTAGAGTCATTTTTGAGAAAATCTAAATTTTCGAAATTTCTCCCATGTAAAGGTTAGTTTTGGGTGGGAGGATTTTCTTGAAAATCTTCGTGTCTTTGTTTGGTATTTAACAGTATTTTCGTTTTTGAGCTATGCTGTCCACAGACACACGCACACACGGACCTTTTTCCAAAAATGTTCTGCTTTTGGATTCAGGGGGACCAAAAACATGTATTTCCGGTGAAATCTCGGTATCGAAGTTTTGGGTACAATGCAATACATTCTCTATACACTATGTTCATGGTACTGTAGAGAAGGTAATAAAAAAGAAAGACAAAATTTTGCCAAATTCCTTTACGCTCTGTGTGATGGAGATAGAACAGATAATAGTTGCAATTTAATTGAGGGTCGCTCGTTGGCTGACTGCCGTACTAATTAACTGTAATAGAGCCAGACAGTTCGCCAATGTCCAATATTCCGTTTGATTTATACTACCAAAACGTGACCACCTTGACTCAGTGTTGTCGCTTGGCAGTGACCGCTATAAATGGAACACGTCACATGAGCAGAATTTTGTTTACTTCTTTTCTTCTTTGTTTTGCTACGTCAAAAATTCTGAAATGCACGACACGTCTACAAATTATCTCAACATGGCCATACTTCATAGCACACCTAGGCGGCGCGGGTTCAATCGAAGGTGACGGCACTTGGGATTTGTGATGGACAAAGCGGCATCTGGGTGGGTTTTCTCCGGGTCCTCCGGTCTCCTCCGCCATTCCTTCTACTAATTGCTCCATCATCAACTTTCATATAATTAATTTCGCCTACATTTCATATCATCTACTTCCTCATTTTCATACATTGGGTTAATCTCCCATCCCTTGTGCTCTTATCTGTTTCATACCCTGCCGTCTGCTACTCAACAGGCATCTGACCCAAAGGCAATAACTTGTAAGTTCTGAGGGGAGTAAGCCCTCCAAAACAGGAGCTGAAAAAGAAGAATATCTGAATTCTGATTATTAAAATTACTTAGTTTTTAAAGGACCAAATTTAAAATATACTAAGTCATCATACAACATGAGAACTTTAATGATGGTGAACAAGTTATGGTTTTTAATTAACTTTTTGAAGTAACATGAATTCTGAAAGAGCTCCTTTCCATTTGCACTCAACTGATAATTTTCTCTTGCAGACAATCTGTAAAAAGATAATAGAGCAAATGAATATGCTTATGAAACATATAAAATTACTTTGTAATTATTAGCACTGAAAATGCTCATGTTATTCTTACTTTAAGACGAATGCATAAGGCTGTAGGTTAACACCAACTTCTCTCGAACACAATGTTTCTCCTTCACCTGAATTATATTATTACTCTCAACGAATGTGTATACTTCTTTAATGTACGTACATATATAGAAAGACTAAAAACTAATATCTTCCTGTGGATTTCCTTAAACCCCACACGAATCTCTCTGATGACTAGGGATAGAATCTTGGGGATGCTATTCTGGTTGAAATTTTCTAAATTGTGCATTACTGGTAAACCGTAAGAGGCAGACAAAAACTTACTGCACAAAAAATGTAGATCTTTTTAAAACATGTAGTACATTTTTTCGTGGAGTTGACCATTTCCGAGACACGTGCGCATTCCAGTTGCATACCTGGAGGTTTACCTGCATTGCCAACTGCACGCGCCGTAAATAAACACGTGGCTCGACGCAGCAGTATACTATTATGCTCTATATTGCAATAGGTACTGTTTTACAGGTAATTGATGTCTTTGATGATAGTACATGCTCTTCAATCACGATTCTAAAATCTCTTACTTCAAGTGGATTGCATGAAGATTTGCAATTCATACAGATGAACTTTGCAGATATATCTACGACAGTAACACATATTTGGAAACATCGAACACCGCCTCGAACCTTGAAGCCTGTCGATGAACTTGTGCAAGCAATGAATCAGAAACCCGAAATGTAAATTTAAATGTCGTTTTTAACTATTGTGGTTTTCAGCCCCCCCGCCATTCTAAATTGGGCGTGAAAGACCACTTAATTTTGCTCATAGGCCTCTCTATCAGAATCAGAAACCCGTGACACCTGTTTTAGACCGTGTGAAAAAGAAAGTAAGACTGTGTTTGGAAAACGTGTCGAATTTCAATAATACTGGAACTTATAATGTGCTACGGAAATTATTGCTGATGGAGTATGTTACCGAATATCGATGATGTGTCTTATTTCAAAATATAAAGCCTGTTTATGTGCCAATTGGAGTCGATTCACATTTAAGACGTTACGAATGTACGTTGCTTTGTACATTGTAATCTATGTATCTTAAGAGAAAATGAAACGGACAATGATGCTGATCACTAGTATAACAGCAATTGAATGTATGTAAATATTAAAGTTGTCAGTTTCGTAAATTAGTTGTATTAATGTTTACCAGCTACCCAACCCCAATCGCCTTCTACTGCTAGTGAAAGCATCACAGTCTATCTCGCACAGACCTATTTTCTTTCTATTGGTACCACTAAGTACACACTGCTTTGTCAACACATCACAACTATATACCATACTGCGCTAGCTTCGATTCTGTTCCCACTATCGATCCCCAAGATGCTATCTCTACTGATGACATATTGCCACTCAACTATGTGCTGTTGCGTGAGTTCCCGTCGCTCACAGACATTGGCCGCTAGAGGCGCCAATGGTCACAGTTTTGCTATACGCACGGAGTCCACCGCAAATTGAGAACAACTGATACAAAACATCCTTATCGTAAATGTATTTGCAAATTAATTAAACGTGATTTGAAAAAAAAAAATTTCAGAGGGTTTCTAATATTAATTATTTAAGAAATAATTAATATTCAATAAGTAAGCATAATTACATCACAACAGAGATAGCACGCTACAATACACTGCATTAATAATGTGATCAATAGCAGCGGTTTTGTTTATTCTTCTATTCAATTGGAATTGGAAGAAGAGAGAAAGCGAGAATCTCGACGCACTAAGGTTTGGGCCTGGATCTTCAAGTGAGTATTTTTGGACCGCTACTCCGCCAGTTATATAAAACGTGGGGATATTCTTTGTGCGGAAGCAATTCTGTCTTATAGCGATTTCATGTCCACTCTAAAGTCTGCATTTGCGAAACTCTTAAAAGTAGTAGTGATGTTTAGGCACAGGATTATTTAGAGGAAGTTCATTAAACACAGTATAGGACTTAAGCTAAATTACTATTATTTTACTTTATACGTTAGTAGGCCAAGTTTGACAAGTTTAATAAGATAATACAATAATTTCAGTTACACAGCCAGATCTCGACCTAGTAGTTTTCGGCTTATCGAGCTAATTGTTCAGTCAGTAAGCCACCGTGACCAAAGTCGCCCACCGTGGTGTAATGGTTACCATGCTAACGTCATATACCCAAGGTCGTTCAAACCCGGCGGAAGACGATGGATTTTTTCGGGCGTAAAAATCCTTAGCATGGCTTCCTTCAAAAGGGAAGTAAAGCTGTGGGTCCCGTGTCGTAGATTTACGGCACGTAAAAGAACACCAAGTCTGATAGAAAGGTCTTTCACGCCCAGTTTACAATGGGACGTTGAAAACCACAGTAGTTAAACAGCGCCCATAAATAAAACACCATTTACCATTTCACATTTCACCGTGACCAACTTATGCATGACCACCGTTTCTTTCACATTTGTCAAAGAACAGTTAATAGATATAAAACTATTTGCGCCGAGTTACTATATGTTGTATAGGCAGACAATATTGCTGTACACTTAGTACTAGAGTTTGCATAACATCAATAAAACTTAACAGGAAGGAGTTTACATGTGAGAAAAATTCGCACGGCAATTTAAACCCAAGGAGCGTCTCCATGGCCGACTGGACCTCCTACATCGTGGCGCCGGAAATCGATAGCGGCGGCGATTTAATCGAAGCGCCGGCATGCCAAATGAGAACGTGACCAACATGACGTCAACATCTGTCGTCATTACCGTGACTGTGTACCATAGATTCTATGTACTTACAGGCTACGAAAACGTTTCGAGTAAATAAACAACTGAATTGACGATTAAAAAAGAAAAGAAGAAAAAGAAAACAGTCACACACATGAACACTGTGTATATTATCTGTATTAGGAAGCAACATTTCGAAACACTGTGCGATAAAAGAGATGGGTTCATGGTTGGCACTTAGGGAGAGTTGCCGATCCATAAATAAGTCCATCAGGCTGAGGTCGAATTGGAAATTATGAGCATTTCCTGCTGCGCCAACACTCAGTCACCACGTGACCAGTATGACGCTAACCTTCCTTACATTTCTGTTCTTTTCCTTCCAGTTTCTTTCTTATTTCCCCCTGCTTCTTCTTGCCTTGCTCTAGACTCCTCTCCCTAGAAACCTTTTCTACTCCCAAATTGGAATGTGGAATGGACATAATTGCGAGTGCAAAATCTACTAGCACTCTAAACGGATTTAGTCCCACCTCATCTCCGAAGCAATACATTTCTATGCAGAAGTCTACTGCGGTAGAAGTGTTTTGCCGTTTTCTAACATTTTAGTTCGCTACTGATTCTCTGTTTTACTCATCTAAGAAGAAATATAACCGCATTCCGCAATCAAATCAGTAATGGGACCATTTACAACATTCAGAAAGTTGGTAGGATTTTTTTTTTTTTTTTTTTTTTTTGCAGTATATTGACATTTTTTAGCATATGTGCATCAATTCGTTAAGTAATTTCTTGGTAAACTCTGTGTACCGTTTGAATACCGTTTTAACTAAATGTAATTCAATTAATTGAGCCAACTTTTCAATTAATAGCCTAAATAGGGCTTTGGATCAAGATAACTGCCAGTATCAGTGATTTCACCTGAAACACTTACTTAGAACGTTGGATTAATTATATTTTTGATAATGAAAGTAGTGAGACTGAGCAAATCATCTAGCAAACGTGTAGGATCATTATTTTTCTCTTCAAACGCTTTCGTGTTCGCTAAACTTCAGAGAGAATGAAAAGAAGGTAAGTCAAATACAACTAATTTTTTTAAATCCGAATACATCTGAAAAAGCATTTCTGCAGTATAGGAATTTCCTGTATACAGGACTAACTGAAAATACAATTTTAGCTCATCCCACTTTTACAAAGTTGGCCAAACGGCGATATCCATAAATATTTATTTCCTATCGTATACTTACAGAAGTTTTTGGTGTCCATCATTATTAATGGTTTGTAGAGTTCTTTATATGCAATCTGTCTCTTGAATGAGAAAAGTGTTGTACGTCTCCCGCAACAAGAAAGCTGAATTTCCAGGTAAAGTTTCTTTCACTGCACACGACACTGCCAATTGCACATCTTATCATCACCAACTGTGAAAGTTTTCATTTCAGAATTTCACAAACACCATTATGAATTCCAGCGTTTGCGCTTGCATTGTCTGCTGTTAGTAATTGTCCATTGTCTACCTGGTCATTTTGAAGAATTTAATTTTAATTCATTTAAATTGGATGTGATTGCTTATGTAATTGATTTTGAGACACCATCTGAAAGCACCAACAAACTCAAAAACCTCGAAACAACTCTTCCCAATCTAACAGTGAAGTAGCGCTCTCAAGTGTTAATACTTTTATGTCACAAACATCAATCAACTCATTAATAATTATACTACAACACTAATTTCCAATGTCTGATACTAGTTCTTTAATAAAAAGAAGTACAAGAATGTTTGTTATTCTTTCCGTACATTTTGTTATGTGTAGTTTTACATTTTTTGCTATCTCGCAATCAGTAAATGCTATAGAACACAATTCTAACAAGTAATCAACAGTAAGTAAAAAGCAATGTTCCATAATGCACAATGTCAAATTGCGTTCAGATACTCGAGAACTTAGGTTTTCCTTTTTCTTTCTCTGTTCAGTACATAGCATATGCATGGAGAAGGTTTTGCACTCCACCCAAAAATTCGATCCCGAGATTTCACCGGAAGTACAAGTTTTAGGGTGCCCGGTATAAAAACAAACAAGCATACAAAACAAATTAGAAAAAAAGTACATGTGTGTGGGTGTCTTTTCGCAAAAGAAAACTCCGTAAACCACCAAAATTTATATTTAAGTTTAATATCTTCCAGGGATATGACACAAAGATTTTGAGAAGTCCCCCCCCCCTCCAAACTAACCTTTATATGGAGAAAATTTCGACAATTTTGATTTTTTCCAAAGTTTAATTAAAATACCGTATATTAAAGATGTTTATATGGAGAAATAAAATGTATATCCTGAATTTTTTGTGAATAATCTCTGAACAACTGTTCCTTCTGAATGGATTTTGCATAACCGTTAAACCGTAAGAGATAGACAAAAAAGTAAACACAAAAATGTATATATCATTAAAACACACAATTTATGTCATATACATTTTTTTTTCGTGGTGGTGACCATTTCCAAGATGTTCCTTGTTCTTGATTTTAGTTCTAAAATAATTTAACTTTTCTCATATGGAAAATTTGTTAATTCATATATACAAAGAAGCGAATTTCAATTACACAGCAACCAGCTTTTAAATCATTTGATTACCGCTTTAGCCTAGCGTACTCCCTTATTTCCCATCTACTTGGAAGGAAGCAAGTCATTTTCGTTTCTGCTGATATTTACCTTTATTAGCATGAAGTAGTCAGAGGAATACGTTATATACGTTATATTTTTCTACAGAGATTAGAGAAAGTCATGTAAACGGAACACATCATATTTTTGAACGGTAGTTTTGGTTGTTTCGAGTCGAAAGAATGGGGCTCGAGTCTTATACTTTTGTGTCTCAGAATGTTTTTTTTCAAATCTGCAGATTTTGCTTACAGTTCAGTTTTATAATATACACAAAAGGCCTAACCTACTGCTATCGATTCGAGCGTCCTTAACCACTAATATGTTGCTCCCATTCTTTGCAATAACGTTTTACATATGGTGATTTTTCTATAATAAACACATTTAATTCAAGTGCTACAAACAATTAAGTACACTGTCGCAAAAAAAAAAAAAAAAAAAAAAACTCAATAAAACGTATTGTCTGAAAAATCGAATAATGTTGTTATACAGCTGACTTCCAAATTTCACTTGAACCTTGGTATTCACTGTCCGCTGTTGAGATTTAGAGCTCGTGTAGTTCAGCTTCGTGGTAAAAAGAAACTGCGTTTCTAAAAGGGATACTGCTTTCATTACTGCTTAGATAAAATACTCTGAATGTAAATGCTTTACTTTTTATATTACCTTCCGCATCAGGCTGCATGTTATTTTGGAGTAATATTGCTGTCCCACAGCCTGTCAGTGTTTATTTATAGAAAACGACATTATAACTGCTAAGTTTGGAGTGTAAATATCTAGTTTGACATTGGTAAGCTCCTATCTGTTTTAGAACACCAGGGATTTAAACATGAGCCAGAGTGGCTGAGAGAGCAACAACGTATTAAAATAAAACATCAATATCGTCAATTTAATAATGATTGAAACTCACCAGAATTGTCTCTAAATATTATCTAAAATCATCAGAAAAATCACTAGTCTCTCTAACGATTAAATTCTGTCACCAAATGACTTCAAAAAGTCTCCACATCTAGCGACTTGTCGCTAGAGTTGGCAACTCTGAAGCCCGCACAGTTTTATTTTAGACAGAGAGAGAGAGAGAGAGAGAGAGAGAGAGAGAGAGAGAGAGAGAGAGACAGACAGAGAGAGAGCGCTCCAAGGGTACACTTGGTTTAGAGTTGGTGCAGTCGAGCGAGCGTCAAAGAGACGAGAAATAAATCTGTATTACAACATTACAATGATGACTTTGATTACTAACAAGAGAATTTGATGTAATACATTTATTTTGCTACAATATATATAGTATATATGAGTCTGGGCTATGGCAACTTTATATCAATCCTAACGCAGCCTCGCAATTTATTTCTCACATGTCCTCCATAAATGGAGAAGCTCATTTATTATGGAGACATTGTGTATGAGTGTTTACAGACACAGAACGTTTCCTTTATGGCTTCAGCATAATTCATCTTCTTCATGACACAGGAGGGTTCAAAATGCATTACTCTTTGTTACATTCTCTTCTTCAAGTTCATCCACATCAAGAGTATCATTTTGATTTATTCAACACAACCTGGAAATGAAACACACTTATATTATTGGCACACTTAAATTTTATATGTGTAATTTAGATAAAAATCGAAATGTTGCTGTTTTCCAACGCTTCCCCTATATTTACTGATCTCCATTTCATCAAGCAATGATAGCCACACCTCCGAGGGGAGGCGCCTTGCGGCGCACTCAATAAATCCTATGAAGATGAGGTTGGAGGCGCAATGCTTACTGTGGACTTCGCACTACTTTGGACCCTGGGGAATTCTCTATATGAGGTGGTCAGAAAGCTTTGATAGGACCAACTTAAACTTGTCATCCAAGAGCTGGGAGTGGAAGCACGGACTCTCAGTCCTCAAGCCCCAAATGAAACCACACAGCCCAAGATTGGAATATTTACGGGAGATTTAGGCCAGCTTGCTTGATTTGGTGCGGGTTTGTTCCGTGCACTTTATTGGTTAAACACGTGACATGAGCTAGAAATGGGCTTCTGACAACAGTGGCGCATCTCTCGTTTCTTGTCGGGTGCCAGTTTATAATGTCGGGAGCAGAAAGCAATCCAATAGCAGACCATCGACTTATCCTTGTTTGGGAGGAATATTTGGAGAAAATGACATACATTGAGTAGCAGTTTATTTTGTTATGTTTTAACTGTTTAGTTCATTGTAGTTTCCTTACATTTACCAACCAAGATACCATTTAATATACCATTTGTTCATATTCATTGCTATAAATGTGATATTGTATTAAATACCTGTTGATTATCAAAAGGTATCTCTATATTAGCTGCTTAAATGTAATTTTAATTTTGTTAGGTGTCAATTACTTATCAAGAAGCATGTTCATGCTCTATATTATAAATACGAAAGTTTTGCGTTACAAATTGATTCTCATACTTTTAAAGATATAATGCGTTTACAATGGCATTGGCCAAGTTTAGGAGCTTGTTGTTTTACTGTGTTAATAGTACATATAATATGTATGCTTATACTTTTGGAAATGGTTATGTTACGACTATCAAATCTATAAAATATGTATATATTCACATTAGAAGGTATCAATATTAAAGTAACAGACTTTATAATTATTATTAATGTTATTCTACCAATCATGAACCTACAGTAGGTATATAAATCTATGAAGGCGGATTACCTATTTCAAACGCAAAATGTTGCATACCGTCGCTGCTCTGAATGAATTTGAAGGTCAACTTCGGGGCGGGTGGTTTTTTGAGAAGCAGACTTTGGATCAGAGAGAAGTCAGGATAGGTGATCACCACAATGCCTGGTATGAGAGCGAGGAAGAAGTTGATGTGAAATGAGGGTGAAATAATGAAAGGAAGGGCGATTATGAAGCAATTCGTGGAATGAATGGTGGGAAACTGGAAAAAACCTTCCCGCTTTGTCCACCACAAATCCTACATGCTATCCCCAGTGATTGGAATTGAGGCACTTTGGTGAGCGCATATTTTGCAACAGTCGATTATGTATTGTGCGTTTTATGACTTCAGCTTAGAAGGCTTTGAACATTGAAACTTCTCTAAAGGAAATATGCGTCACAATTTGTTTCTGTACAATCAAATCAATTTTATTTCTATTTTTATATTCCTGTAATGTGTTATTCTGTAATAATGTGATATTTTCTATCGTTCTATTTGTGTGCTGGTAAAATACAATATTTTGTTACTTTAACAATCTTAACTGAACATAACGAACAGAGAATGAATAAAATATGTAGCTAAACTAAAGCTTGGTTTCTAGTTTGTAGATTACAAAGGACTACTGAAAATTAGTGCTACATTTTCTTACTCTTTTCAGTGCTGAAACCAGCTCCCAAGGACAGAGTAGAAGGCATAAAAAAAGATGTGTATATCTTTTCGTACTATTGAGCAAGACTTGCCGTCATGAGCCAACTGGTGGCAACGTCACACAACTTGGCACTGCACTCTGTTGACCTCACGACCTTGACTTTGGATGCCCAGCTGTCCGACATGCTCCAGTACTAACATAACGCCAAGGTTTCAATTAAAGAACTAATTAGTGTTTATATTTCTCATAACTCCCTCGCTCGCCTTGGAAGCACGCCTTTGATGTCGCCGCGATATGGTATATTGGCTGTTGAGTAAACATCTTTTGATGACGTCAGTTTTGCAGATGGATTATCAATATTCTTATAGCAAATTGAACTGTATTGCGAAAATAGATAAACCATGTCTATGATCGCCCCTTTATCTGGATTCTGAAGGTCAGCTCACTAAACATAAGTCCGGACTTGACGTTTGAAGTATGGGAGAGTATATACAGCAGTAGAGGTAGCAGTAGCAGTAGTAGAAGAAGCAGCTTAACCCTAGTGCACTTCTTCAGCTAGTTTGAAATTTCGTTACTCCACCAGTAGGCATTCTTGCGATGGGCACAATAATATTTCCAATGGAGAGCAAGATTGCATGCTTTATGTATAGTCTGGTATATTCCATATGTTTGCTGTATAAAACTTGAACGCATATGTTTTTCGAGATACTCCAATAATTGGTCCTCCATCTGTTCCTTGCAAATCCTATCCCTACATCTGGAGTAATGTTGAGATGACGCAATTGCCTTCACCTCAGCATAGATAGTTTTATGGCAACTCAAGTTCTCTTCATCATTCATGTGCCAGTCCGTATCAGTCTTACGAGATCCTGACTGCACATTGTGAGACCTATATACGAGGATTCTCCATTGTGCTCAAAAATAGGCATTTTCACATGATTTAAAATAATGAAATCGTGTTCACCAGCCCACTCTGCCAATACACTACCTTTCTATCTTCTATTGAGGAACTCAAGCAGAGCGCTTTGGTATTACAATCTCCGCCAATCAGCAACTATTTACGAGGTTGCTGTAAATTTTTCTTAATGTAAGCAGGAAATTATGAATATTTGTTTTATGACACGCCGGAGAAACATGGCATGAATATACCAGAAGTCATCAATGTCCATTCCCACAAATCCGTCTCTACCTCTTGTGTTTCTCACTTGGAAAGAATTACTACTAGCAGTAGTGATAGTAGAAGTAGAAGTAGTAGTAGTAGTAGTAGTAGTAGTAGTAGTAGTAGTAGTAGTAGTAGTATTAGTAGTAATAGTAGTAATTAGAGCCTCTGTCACGAATACGCAGTAGATAAATACACGATGTTATAGCCACGTGGTTTACGGCCAATCAGGCACAGTATGTTTCAGAGCGTGTTTGAGAGACCTTGTTTACAGTTTAACAGTGAAATTAATAATTCAGAGCTATAAACCCATTTCATTGTGTAATAGTAATGCGTACAAACACTCAAGGGGAAGATGGAAGAATGGGGAGCACCGTTGCCGATTGTTGCATGAAAACAGCTGACGCTTGTTAGGTGAAATATGCTCACCGTAGAAAGAATTGTAAGTGAAGCAATAGTTTTTGTTAATGCAGGAGAAAGAAGTGTTTTTAATTCTCCTGGAAAACTGCATAAAAGGCAGAAACATTAACGATTTCGACAAGAATTTGTTGCGTCGAAAAATGTTTCAATGTATAAATTGAAAAGTTTCATACCGCGCAAAATCTTGAGATTGAAATAAAATAAGACAGGGGCTTTGAGGGCAGTGAATCATCCAAGCTCCACATTTTAAGAAAAATGGATATTATTGCAGGAAATCCTGAGATGGAAGAACATTAATAATGGAACGTAGCAACATTGTAGCCGCAAGAGTTGTTTTCTCAGAATTAGTATGCCATTAGAAACCAGGGTGACTCTGACATGTATTACCAGGATGAAACCTGGGTACAACAAAACCAAACCAGATGCGTTCTGGCAGGTAATTGACGACAGCAGAGGTTTAAAAGTTCCTTTTGGTAAAGGAGGCCACTTGATTTTATGCTATGCTGGTTCTCTCGATTCAGATTTCATCTCAGAGAGCAAATGAATTTTTCCCTCTAAATCTAAGGCTCATCTGAACATCATGTAGAATTGAATGCTGGTGTTTTTAAAATCTTATTCATAGTGAAAAGAGACGAAGAATAAGGTAAGATAAAGAAAAATGTCACAACGCAGCATTTCCCGTCTTTCCCTACATGCGCGCTTAATATAAATTACCGCTTTCGTTTCTGACAGTGATTATAGTAGTAGCAGTATTAGTAGTAGTCATAGCAGTAGTCGTAGTCACAGAGGTGGTGGTGGTGGTGGTGGTGGTGGTGGTGGTGGTGGTGGTGGTGGTGGTGGTGGTAAAAACTTACGATACAACTCATTGCAACTGTCAGGATGATATCAACGCCAGACTTTCGTCCCATCAGCAAGTCTGTTCACAAAACTGTCGCATTTGGGCATAATTGAAAGCTCTGCAGGACAGACAGCCAGAACTCGATCACCTATGCTGCCAAGTATGAGGGTTGAAACTATAAGAGCGGTAACTATTTATTTACAAATTATACAAAAGACATTTAAGTTACCGAGTTTTACCTAACTTCAAAATAGTCCTCTAGCGTTGCGTACAATCCGTTGCCAGCGATGTGGATGTCGTAGGAAACGTCTAGTAGCGCCGGCTATGCTATTAATTAGAACGGAACTCCGTACTGCCTGACTATATCTGAAACCGCTCTGAAGGAATGCTACGAAGTAGTTTCTTCATCTTTAGAATCATTCAGTCACAAAGGCTTAAGTCCGAGGAGTATGGCGGATGGTAATAGCACTTCCATCCCCATCGACCGAACAAATTAGCCACTGCTTTTATTGTATGCGACTGAGCATTTGTCGTGCAAAATGATGAGCGAGCGAGTTGTGCAGTAAGTATTGATGTTTCTTTCTCAAAGCTGGGTGCAGGTTGTGTTCAAAAATGAACATTTATACTGCGCAATGACGGTCACCTGTGGAGGAACGCTAATCGTTAGGATAACAGCAATGCGGTTGCACACGAGCAGCTCTATAACTTTCTCATTGTTGGGGTTCTGAGGAACTTTTTGATCTTCGTGATGACCCACAGGAATATATACAGTATTACTGTTGATTTTTGGAACACAAGCTGCAAGCAGCTTTGAGAAAAATGTATTTTCTGCACAGTAATGTTTTTTGGTTGCTTTTTTTTAATCAGGAGGTGTCAGAACATATATATCCGGTGAAATATCAGTACCGACTTTTTGGGTGGAAAACAATATCTTCTCTAATAGGTACATTGTACCGGCTCTCAAGACAAGAGCCAAAAACACTACCACTACTCAGCTCATAAGAGTTCATAAACTAACATAGCAGACTTCGGCGCTTACAACATCAAAATATTAAAAATCTCATATGGCTCATTTACATTATTTTCTCTATCGATTCTGTAAGACATTCTTACAAAAGCTGATCCGGCTCTGTACTTCGTGCTAATCAAGATAAACAAAAGAAAGAGAAATAACTGTATTAATTACTTCCTTAGAAGTAGAAAGGAAATAAGTCAATACACAAGGCTAAATCAATGGTCAAATGCTTTAAATATGTTGTTATGTGAGTGAAAGTCTTTTCTTTGCATGGCCAACAAATTGACAAAATCTTGTTTCAGAAAGGAAACCAATAACGAGGAATATCTCGGAAACGGTCAATTCTACAAAAAAAAAAAAAAAAAAAAATGTATATGATATAAATTGCGTATTTTAACGATATCTACATTTTTGGGGCTGTACGGATAGTAAACTCTTACGTTTTATCAGTTACACAAAAGTCATCCAGAATGAAGAGGACTTCATAGGCTATTCCCAGAAAATTCATGCTAGGTATGCATTTTATTTGCCGTGCAAATATATTTAATGTCTGGTATTTTAATACAAATTGTGAAAGCCATTTTTAAGAAAATCAATGTTTTCAAAATTTTCTCCTGTAGAGGGTAGTTTGGGGTGAGAGGACTTTCCTCAAAATCTTCGTGTCATATCTTAGGAAGACATAAATAAATACAAAGTTTTGGTATGTTACCGACTTTTCAGTTTTGAGTTATCATATTTAAAGACACACGGAAACACACACACACAGATAGATACGCAAAGTTTTCTAACAATTATATTTGGGTACTTGGGACCTAAAACATGTATTTCCCAACATCTTCTGTACCTTGTAAGGATCCCTACCACACTGAAAGGATCGGATTAGAAGAACTAAGTTGGATATTCCTGGCATACAAGAGCCTTACACACTTACCAATTAAGGCGAGGCAGGGACAATTCTGCGACAGCTAATTTACAGAAATTTTCAAATAACCAATATGTCTCAAAAATGACTCACAATAATCGTGATCAGACCACTTTTATTTCAGCAACCATTATCTTCGTATAGCCACGAAATTGAAGATATGTGACATAAAGAGGACACACCATGGATGCCAACGCAAAATTGATTGCTGGTTTAATTTAATAAAGGACGAAAGGGGATAAAAAGGAGGAGCTAATTTCAGCATTAAATGTAACAGTGATAAACAAGCCCAAAAGTCCATACAGTTTTGAAAACAGAGCTGGAGTGAACTCCCAAACAGACATTATACTAGGCAACAATAAAATATGGAACAAAATTCAAAATTGGAAGGTGGGTCAAGATTACAACAAGGAGCTAAACTAGGATTTAATGTAGATCACAGTGCAGAAAACCTTGAAATAACAATTAAAAACTATCTAACTTTAACAATCCCCACCCAAAAAAACTTACAGAAAATATATGGACGGAGGACTTGGAGAAAACCAAAAAGACAAGGAAATTAAGAAGACTCTATCAGCGAACGGTAAAGAAGAGTGGGAGTTGAACTAGTGAAGCAAAAGACAAATTTAAACAATTACTAACCAAAGCAACACATACATTCTGGAAGAGGATTGTTGAAAATAATCTATACAACAACATTTTGAGCATTCAAAAACATCGGAATTTTTAAATACGATGAAAAAGGAATATGGATCTATGACCTCAAATTGGACGGAATTCGCTCAGGAGTTGCTGAATAAATTAATACCGGATGAAGAGGAGGGAAACGACAGCGAAAGAAAAAAAATATTAAGAAATTGATTAACCACTAGATCAATCGAAAGTTATATTAACTGTAAACAACATAAAAACTCCAACAAGGCCAGATAATATAACAAATGAAATATTAAAGAAGCCCAGAAAACGAACTAAATTCATTCTTAATACAACTGTACAATGATTGCTTATGGTAAGGAAGAATTCCAAATGTTTGGAAAATAACAAATGTAATTATCAAAGAAAGAACAAATAAAAGAAAGGGAGACAAAGACCCAAAGGAACTCAAATCCTTACTAAATACTTTTGTTAAACATTTTGAGAAATTAATTAATAGAACATCTGTGAATTTAGGTCTCTCATTGGCACCAATGACAACCAATTTGGATATGGAAAGGGAAGGTCCACAGAAGATGCCGTAAACATCGCATACGCTGCAAAAATGGGAATATAAATATGTACTGCGAATATTTATTGGTATTTTTGGAGCATTTCTTAACCTCTGGTGGCCTTTCTTTTTTAAGATACTTAGAGAACATTGGTATCCACAATCACTTTACAAATTACTAATGGATTATTGTAAAAGACAGCTACTTGAGGTTTTCTGAAGTATACTATAGTTACGTTCTGGGACTTAGCCCGGGGAAAAATTAATTTCACAATTAGAAAATGATAACATAACAAAGATTGTGGCTTTCGCCAATAATGTAATATTTATGATTGAAGGAAATAATCGCGAGAGAGCTAAAAAGAGAAGAAGTTCACTCAACTTTACAATTGCGGAGTATAGCATCTGAAATGAACATATCTTCGGCTAAACCTGGCTTTATGATTTTAAAGGGGATTATTAAAGAGACACTCTGTGATTATAATTTATAATGAGGTAATAGAAAATAAATAAATAAAATGCTTACGCATGCATAAACGCAAAATTGAATTTCAGACACCACACCGAACAAATAAGAAAAAATGAAAAGAGGGTTATAATGACTTTTAAGGCTTTTTTTATTTAATATAAACATTCCATTAACCACCATTTCGATCTATTATACAGGTATCTTTGCATTAATTATAACATATGGAACAGGCATATGAGCATTTAAGATTACGGAAGTAAAAATTAAAACACTACTAAGAAGTAGTCAAAGAAAAATCTTATGAAGATTAACTGGTGCGGTGAAACAGGGGGCCAACTTCGGCTCTACTTGTCGAGTCAGGAACTTTGCCAATGGAATTAATATTAATATTAAAAGGAGCAGAGTTTTGGCTAAAAAAGGTGATATAAATAAAACAGATGAAATTACTGAAACAAATTGTGTAAATAAAAAAATATATAAAACCAAACCTCAAAAGAATCTAGTAAAGAGAATGGGCAGAATGTAATGTGGGAAAGACATTTTATTTATGCATGAATGATATTGGATAAAGATTGAAAATAACGCACTTAAAATCAACCAAATGGTTTTTACATTACCTGACTAATCACGGACCTTTTGACACGTATTGGAAAATAAAAATAACAAAAATAATTCACCATATTGCAAAACACAAGATTCACATAAACATGTTTTCTTTGAATGCATTAGATATGAAAAAGTTAGTGTCGAAGACAGAAAAGCCATAGGAGAAAAATTAATAAACGAAATTCTAAGGGACAAAAGCTTCTATGAGCATCAAGAGATATTAGCTAATACAATAAGTAAACTAGCCTCGAAAGAAGAGAGACTTATTTCGACTAATTTAAATGAACAACCAGAACAAGTTCAAAGTAAAAGACCTGAAAGATTAAGAGTAATTAATGTATAAACCTTGCAGGCAATGGGTAATAATAACATTTAGAAGAGGAAGAGTAAATGAGGCGGAACTAGGAGAAACCAGAGGAATACGTTAATAATTTTAATTTACAATAACCTTAAAAAAAAATCATCAGTACATTGGCTGGTTGAAAAGAACAGGCGGATAAGAGAACAATATTAAATTATTCATAGATGAATCACATAGTTATAATAAACAATGTAACAAATGAGAACACCAGTTTCAATTAAATTCGCTTTATTGCTCACTAGAGCACTACACGCTATACAACACCCTTTTAGTACACAAAATAAATAAGTAGCTGCGTTCACCTCATCTTTCTTAGCAAGCATCACTCACAGGATTGATTAGAGCACCTCACCCCAGTTCAGTTCCCTTCAGTTTACTTCACCTCAGTTCACTTCGCTTCTCCGTTCTTGTCGTCCGCTTATATAATCCTCCGAAGGTCCAGTCTCAGAATTTACGAGAACTTTACGCCTTGTGCACTAGAAAGTGGTTACTCTAGAAAAATAATGTTCTCGGCTTGGGAGTAAAGACTATAAGAGAGATCTTTCAGGGAAACACACAAAGGCATTTGTTTACCTGGCGTTTATGTCCGTTCGCTCTATAGTCAGGCCGGGCAAGACAGCGATCGCTCAGGCTGCTGCGCCGCCGTTACACTGATCCCTTCTCAGGGCGGTCGTCCCGACCAGCATTGTCATTGCGGGTTAGCCGACAAAGGTGCACTACCAACATCTTTCCTCAGTCTCTGGATGCGGTAGACCACATAGTTGGTCGTCTTAACCACGTGGTACGGTCATTGCCATGGTTGTTGAAGTTTGGGGCCCCACCATACAAAGCCCCCGGCTAATACCTTTGCCTGTTGGCGTGGCGATCGCAAGTGTGTTTATCCTTTCGTTCGCTATCTGGTTGGACTGACGGGCCGACTGTTCCGCATCTTGAAGGCAGTCCACGAGGTCCCCGAGGCAGTCAATTGCTGGTTGTTCCACTCTAGAGGGGGGTAGAACTTCCTGATAAAAACTGAAGCTGGCTGATGTTAACCCCGTAGTATCGTGCATAGACGGTCGTAAGCCAGCAAGTAAAGCGGCACCCTAACATCAGCTACTACCTTCCATGATGTAACGCTCTACCATGTAATTTGACTCCGAGTGGAGAGACGTTATGCGCGTCTTGTGTAACCCAAGCCGCTCTAGGGCTCCCTCATAAGGCTCGACTCGAAGTTGGTGTCCTGGTCACTATGCATTGAGAGGTACTCCAAAGTGTCAGACAATCAATTTCCACGAGACAATCTACAACCGTCTTAGCCTCCTGGTTGGGAATGGCATGCACCTCCGGTCACTTGGTGAGGTAATCCATGACCACTAGCACACACTTCTTACCACCGTCGGATACAGGGAACGGTCCACTATGTCAATGGCAATGCGTTCGAAGGGTGCCACCACATTGTACTGCAGCATGCGGCCCCGGCTCCTAGTCTCAAGCCCGCGACTCGCTGCACAGACATTACATTGGTGACACCACCTTTCGACGTCTACCAGTAATCTCAACCAGTGGTACCTTTATCGAAGTTTGTCGATGTTCGGTTGGTTCCAAGATGCCCTTCCCAAGTCCCCACATGAACCTCTTCCAGAGATTGTTACCTTATTCCTGGGGGAAATCAAATGCTGTTCCTGGGCCAGTGTGACTCCCAACTCCTGAACAACACACCTTCCTTGGCCTTGAGCGAGTCTCATTGGGCCCAGCAGGACTTATACACGCTACTCCTGTGTGCAATGTCCTCCGAGCTCGGCCTAGTCTCTGCATCCATCTCTCTCAGGAGCGACACAGGTCGGCGTCTGCCAACTACTTCCTCCTCATGTCTGCAATATCACACCTATCCGCCGATATCAAGGAAACTGATGTAGCATACTCCTTCTCCTCTATTTTTTTGTAGGGGCCACAATCCTCCGAACAGAGTCTTCTCAACAAGCTATCCGAATTGGAGTGGCTATTCCCCCTCCAGTGCTCTGATGTAAAGTTATATTCCTGCAGCCTCTGGACCCAACGGGCAGTCTGGCCCTCTAGTTTTTAAATCTCAACAGCAAGGTGTGGGCGGAATGGAAAATCCTCAGGTGGAACGGCTGGTCATGCAGGAAATTAGGAAGTATTCGAATGCTTTCACTACTAACAAGAGATCCTGCCGAGTAACACAGCAGTTCTTTTCCGTCTTAGAAAGCGTCTTGCTGAAGTAAGCTATCACCCTCTCCTTCCATTCCCGGATCTGGGAGAGGACGTCTTTGATGCCGCTATTGTTTGCTTCGGCGTCCATAATGAAACCACTGCCCGGTTGGGCGAACCCTAAATCAGGCGCACTGCAGAGTGCTGTCTTGAGCGCATGGAACGCGGGCTCGGTCACTTCAGCCCACTGGTAAGATCGGTGTTTTTCCGTTAGTGGAGTGTGAGGCTTCGCAATGTTGCAGAATCCTCTGGCGAATCGGTGTTACACAGGCCCAAGAAACTACTCAACTCCCGCTTACCCCTTGGGCGAAGCCAATCTCTCACAGTCCGAGCCTGTGTTGAGACAACATGGTCCAAGTAATTTATTGTCTTTTAGAGAAGTTGATATACTTCTTCGTGTTCAATTTAAAGTTGGAATCTCCGTAGCTACTTGTTCAGATTAACCAGATGATTCTCGAAGGTACTGCTCAAACCGATGAGGTCCAGATATAGTAGGCAGGCGTTGTAAGTCAGACCCCGCATCACTGATTCCATTAGTTGCTGAAAGGTGGCTGGCGCGTTGTATAGACCAAAATGAATAATTATAAACTGCCAAAACCCTTGGCCGGTTGAGAATGTGGTCTTCTTCTTATCCTCAGAGTTCAGGACTACCTGCCAGTAACTTGACTTCGATTCCAAGGTCGAGAAACACTGGTCTCCCTTGGGGGTGTCCAGAATGTTATCAAGGAGGCTGCCGGACGCCTCTATAATCTCCATGTTTCTCATCTTCGAGCATATCTCGTACTTCCTCTTGCTTCGCCATAGGCACTAGCCTGGGTGGTTAACGGATTGAGCGGGAGTCTGCGCTGTCGATTTGATGGAGCACTCGCTTGGTGCGACCATAATTGCCATCCCCTTTTTTAAAATCAGACCAGTATTTTCGAAGTAGGTGCCGGACATGTTCTAATTGTACCGCGAATAAATAGTCTGCCGCCCTCATCAGTATGTTCTCCAGTCTGGGCCCCAGATCTTACGTAGCTGCCAGGCCTTAGACTCCATCGAACGGCGATACACCTGTAACTGGCTCACATTTCCCCAGCTCCGTTCCAGCCCGTAAGTCCTGGTTGGGGTCTGGTGGGTTCAATAGTCTCACGGCACTTCTCGGCTAGGCAAAAATGCCCTAGCGACGCACATTCTATTCAATGGGGTACTCCGATCCAAGATTCATGTTGCTTGATCGCTGGCCTAACAGACACGCTTTCCTGACCATCTCGCTCCTTGAGGATACGACCCCATCCTCCGTCAGGATCACTCTGCAAACTCCTGGTTGTTCGCAGAGGCTTCGAAGCATCACCTCGTCCCGGCCGAGTCACAAGACTATCTTTACGACGTCAACCGCCGTGTCGTGGCTCCTGAGAGCATCCAGACCCAGTATTCTATTTTCGGCCACCCTCGCGAAGAACACTCACAATATTAGTTACTCCTGCTAATACTTAACTCCAGCAAGAGCTCCTTCTCCACAGAAAAGGAGTTGCCCGATGCTGTTACTAGCTGTAAAGACTATTTGGTACCCTCGATGGCAAACCAGATATCTTGTAGGGAAACACAAATCGCTTTGTTTACCTGGCTGTTAGGTCACTTCGCTCTTTTGTCAGGCCGGAAGAGCCAGCGATCGCCAGGCTGGAGCGACGCTGTTTAAATAAAGATGTGAAGAGAGGTAATGAGAAGAAAGAGAAACTGGAGAGGACGGCATAGAAGAAATATGGAGAGCGAAAAGGCCGCGCCGTGGCCGAGTGGTTAGACCACTCTCACCTAGACGGCCGGGGTTCGATCCCAAGCGACCGCATGTGAGATTTGTGATGGACAAAGCGGCGCTGGGGCGGGTTTTCTCCGGGTACTCCGGTTTCCCCTGCCATCGCATTCCACCGATGCTCCATCACCATTCAAGTATCACCAGTGTCACCGCCTGCGGTACCATAAGTAGTTAAAGCGGGCGTTAAACACTACCAAAAAAAAAATGGAGAGCGAAAGGAGTGTGATGAGGACGACGACAGTGACAACCACCACTACCACCACCGCCACGACATCAACAGCTAAGTGGGAGTATGATGAGCGGCCGAGGCAACGATAGCGGCATACCGACTGGTAAAATGTCACCTAAATGCTTATTTTACTTCTATAAAAATGAAGTTTAAAGATACATTTTTCTTTTCTTTTAGTGATGTGAAGCTTACTTATTTTATTCAGAAATTAATGTCCATACAAAAAGGCTTAATTTGTTTTAAGTGAAGTGGAAATAAAATGTTTTAGTGTGTAAGTGATTAGTATTAACTAAACATAAAAGATGCACAATAAGTGAAAAGTGGTAGCTAATAAAGCTATACGCTTTATTATAAGTGATGAGGAGAATGTGAAGATTTGAGTTTAAAATTAACTACTTTAAACTACCTTAGTACTTTGACAATTAAAAGAAGATTCAAATAAACGTGAAGTTTATTTTAATGAAGTGAAATGAACTAGATTTAGTTGGTTTTATGAAGTTAAATGAGATTTATGAATAAGTAATAGTTACAAAAGTTTTAGTTTAGTTATATTATATAGTTGTTTAGCTGTTAAGTTGTTAACGTTGCTTTTAATTAGTGGAACGGTGACATATTTACATACAAAAAGAAATAAAATATGGTAATTGAAAGGAAACTATAGGTAGTTTGTCGCCGGCTACTTGTGGCCTAAAATGATGCAGGATAGAATATATAAGTAGGATGTAGTCTGTAAACCACTTTGAATTAATACTGGATACAGTATTTGGGTTATTTTGATGGTTAATGGTTAATAACGTTTAAATATATATAATAAAATAAAATAAAAAATATATAAAACAAACGATAATAAAATAAGGTATTAAATAAATGAAATAATGTGCTATAAACAATTGAAACAAAAGTAATTACTTGAAACAAGTTAATATATAAAATAATAATATTAGTAACAATATGGTTAATATTATATAATACATAGGTATAAACACCTTTAGAGATAACAATTTATGCTAATCAAGGATAACAAATAATGAAAAATAGTTTATAAAGTTTGACAAAAAAGGGGAGGGGGAAATCTCAAGTGTTGCATTCAAATGACCTTCTCTATATTTCAACAATAAATCATTGTTAAAAACGATATTCTTCTACCTACTTCATGCAGAAATATACGTATTATTTGCATTCTTGTAAGTAGAAGGGAAATGAGGGAATAAACTAGGCTAAAACGATAGTCAAAGCTTTTAAAAGCTGGTTGGCATGTGACTGAAGTTTCTTTGCATGGCCAGGAATTGACAAATTCCCGTATGAAAAATGTATAAGTATTCCAAAACTAAAACAAATAACAAGGAATGTTTAAAAAACGGTCAATTTCACGAAAAAAGTGCACAAAACATAAATTGTGTGATACGTTTTTGTCTATCTCTTACTGTTTACCAGTTATGCAAAATTCCGCAAAATGCATCCAGAATAAACATTTCTTCAGAAGCTATACCCAGAAAATTCAAGATGTACATTTTATTTGTCATGTACATGACTTTAATATAGGATATTTTAATCAAAATCGTTAGAGCTATTTTTGAGTAAATAAAAAACTTCAAAAAATTTTCCATGTAAAGAGTAGTTGGAGGTGGCAGATTTTCTCTGAAATCTTTGTGTCGCATCCTTGGAAGATATTGAACTTACATATCAACTTTGGTGTTTGACGGACTTTTGTTTTTGAGCTGTGCTGTCCACATGCGCGCGCGCACACACACACACAGCCACACACCCACACACACAGCCACACACCCACACACACTGACAGACACACGGACATTAGAGTACTTACTTTCTCTACACGTACTATGTACATAGAGTATAGTGAATGTATTATATTGCACCCAGAAATTCGATACCGAGATTTGAGGTCCCCTGAGTCCAAAAAAAAAAAACATTTTTAGAAAAGGGTCCTTGTGTGTCTGTGTGTGTGTGTATGTGTGTGAATGTTTGTGGACGGTATACCCCAAAAATGAACATTCGGTTAAATACAAACTTGGTACTTAAGTTGAGCATCTTCGAATGATGCGACATGAAAATTTTCAAGAAAATCCCCCACCCCAAACTACCCTTTCCATGATTTTCTTAAAAATGGCTCTAGCGATCTTAATTAAAATACCTTATGTTTAAGATATTTTTATGACAAAAGAAATGTATATCTTAATTTTCTGGGAATAGCCTCTGAAGACCTCTTCATTCTGGATGACTTTTACATAAATGCCAAACTGTAAGAGATATACAAAAACTTACTACAAACAATATGTAGATCTGATTAAAACACACACCTTACGACATATACGTTTTTTCTTTGTTTTTTTTTTTTTTTTTTTTTTGTAGCGTTGGCCGTTGTTTTCGAGATATTTTGAATTATTAGTTTCAATTTTAATTTACTTAAACTTTTCTCAAACGGGAAGACACTTTTTTTTCCTTTCTCGTTTGTTTTTCGAACCTCAATTGTTTCACATAGCTACTGATATTTAGAGGATGGGACTATTGCTGTAGTCTGTGCATTTTCTTATTCTCCTCCTACTTACAGGGAAGCTAGTATTAAGACCAATTCTGCTTATGCTTATCTTGAGTAGCATGATGTAGAAAACAGATTAATGTTTTGAATAGAAGGTTTGTTTTCTGAACAGCCAGAGGAACACCATGTGAATGGAAGAAATTAGAGTTTTTCCCTTCCACTTTCAACAAATAAGTACCAAGTGATAAGGACAGTTTCTGCTAATGTTCATCTCAATTATCATAAAATAGCTAAAAGGATAAGCTTTTTAACAATAATCTGTTACAGAGATGTACAGAAAATCATGTGAAGTGAGCACGAGATTTTTTTTCTTTTTTCTTTCATTTTATTTTTAGTTTAATATATTTAATAGCTGTAAATTAATTTTCTGCTATGATTATAAATTTGGAAAAAAAAAAGGAAGAAGGATTTGGAATACATGCAACATTTTTAAAGATTTGATGTGTTACATTCACATGGCTTTCTCCATATCTCGGTAACAAATTATTGCTAAAACGTATTCTTCTATTTACTTCATTCTAATTGAGATAAACATTAGCACTAATGGTCTTATTATTGGTCTCCTTCATATTGCCATAAAGTTAACCTTTATGGTGGGTGCAGACACTCAGACACACACATATATACCACAATTGAAAGGGTTGCTGCAAATGAAAATTGCTTTAGCAAAATTGAATCAGTGTATTCTAGGATATATGATAAACTGTTTATACAGAGTTGGGCGTGACGTGCAAACTGGCTGGTGTACAGAGAAATAAAGAACATAAAATTCAAACAAGAATTTCTTCTCAACAACCTTGTAATGTCGCCGTCTGTTAACAGGACATGATATATCACTAAGGCGACGATTACGTGCTCACGTGTCTGAAAACTCTCGTGTTGGCTTCAGACACGAAAGTAATAGTGCATGGATTAAACTTCTGCTGCTTCATTTTGGGACTACAATATTGTGGTATTATTGACACATTTTAGTACGTACATTTCCGGAATTAATCATTAAGCAAATAAAATAGGTACCTAAAACTTCCAAGTAGTCCTATAAATGGTGGGACATTCACCTTTACTGTTATTTCGGAAGATGCACAAATGATAATTTGGTCATCAGTATTATTCAAATTCCGCATAAATACGCGTTAAACATTCTTTTAACGTCAAAATCCACCTAGTAGGAACAATAAATACCATGCAAAAATATAGATGGCGCTTTTCACCAAAAATGTTGTTCTTTGTTTTTCTCATGTATTGTGACGCTCTCAAAAAAAAAAAAAAAATATATATATATCTTCCAAAGTTAGAAAAAGCAGATTTCTACAAACTTCAGCTTATTCCACAAAAAAGAATATTAAGGCACAGAGAAGAAAGGCACATATTAAGGAGGAGCCCGTGCAGCTGTGGCAATGAAACTGAAATGGAGGTTATTTTTTTTTAAGTTTAACGTCCTTTAACCTGGTTTGTTCATATCGGACGAAGAGGTTATTTATGGACGCTCTTTAACTGTTGTGGTTCTCAGCATCCCATTCTATATTGGGCACGAAAGACCGATTAAGTTTGCACAGAGGCCTCTTTATCAGGCTTGAGGTCCTTTTACATGCTGTAAATCTACGACACGGAAGCAACAGCTTTATTTCATTTCTGAACGTAGCCCTGCTAAGGATTTTTACGCCCGAAAAAAAATGCATCGTCCCCCGCCGGGTTGGAACCCGCAATCTTGGGAACCAGAGGCTAGCAGAGTCAGATAAAAAAAAAAAAAACAAAAAAAAACAAAACAAAAGGGCAGAACACGCATGTACTAGGCTATATGATCGTTTGGCTTCTATCGCTCCCCGTTCAGATAGAATGCTGCACCCCGCTTAAGCCCATCCATAAGCCACTGGCCGCCGGGAACCCTCTGAAAGGGAGCCCACTGCGAGAGCACCCGAAGACGAGTTCCAGAGCAGCCTGACCGACGCAGGCAGAAACTTTCATAAAGCACACCTCCATGCCCAGCCTCAAGAAGCGAACCCCCGTAGCCTTGTACTTCAACCCTGAAACAGTTGATGACGAAGGAAATTATGGGTACAGGAAATGAAGGAAACGTCTAGTAGAAGAGGAACTACCCTAGCATTCGACCTGGGAAACCTTGTAAAACCCATGGTAAGAGTGGACGAATCGCTACTATATGGAACACATGTCACGAGAGAGAGAGAGAGAGAGAGAGAGGGAGAGGGAGAAAGGGAGAGAGAGGGACAGAAGATCTCAGCTAAAACTTCAGTCTGGAGAAGTCCATGAGTGTATTATTAGAGGGAACTGAAACCGGTGCGACTTGCGCTTGAGCCGCAATCGGAATAAAATTGAAGCAAAAATGATACCTAGTGTTCATTATTTAGGCTTCTAGACTTATACAAGAATTCTGAAATAATAGCATTATTAAACAGTAATCGTCATTTATAAAACTGATCATGTAGCTAATTATTTGTGGATAACTATTCCATTCAGTAAATGCTTTTCTCAGTAATTTTTGGGTTTTCGATACATACGACTGTGCATTTTATTAATATTGCACATTATCAAGAGGGATATTTCAGGGGTAGGATATTGATTCTGAAGGTTATGACCCATTCCCGGAAGACCCTTAATATCCCGAAGAGGGTAGATAAGAGCTGTCAAGCACGTGCGTTTTACTCGTTTGTGTCATATAATATACATATACAGACTCGCATATATTTTCTATGAGTGCAACTCGTTCAAAAGCAGCAGCGAATAATCCGAACTGTGCTCGAGCTTCTGATTCACATGACCACTTATGGAAAATGAGCATTTATTCGTTCGAGCATCACAAAAATGGTTAACTCCATAAAAATGTATCTGACATAAATTCTCTTTTTAACAAGATATACATTTTTTTTTTTTGTAGTAAGTATTTTTCTATCTCTTACAGTTTACTAGTTATAAAACAGTTATCAAAATGAAGAGGGCTCAGAGGCTATTGCAACGTGATGAAAATACCTTAAATATATGGAATTTAATCAAAATTGCTAGAGCCATTTCTGAGAATATCAAAATGTTCGATATATTTAAAATGTTCCTTGACAGATGCTGGTACAAATTACTAAGATTTTCGTTTTTGATTATGTTGTTCATAGACATACACTCATCCACCCACACAGGACCTTTTTAAGAGTGCTTATTGCAGTCAGGGACCTCAAAATATGTTCCTAGTGAAATCTCCATATCAATTTTTTTTAGCAGAATGCAATAGTTTGTCTGCCTGCTATTTATATAATACGTGGTAAAAATAAACATTTGATGGGTTACATCACATGATTTTGTTACTTATTAGTAGATCTACAAACTATTCTTACAAGTGCTTTTTTCTATCTGCTTCAATTGTGTTTTAACATCTACATTTTTGTGTTGCAAGTTTTTGTCTATCTCTTATAATGTACCAGTTATTCAAAAAATCATTGAGAATGAAGAGCACTTCAGAGGCTATTCCCAAGAAATTTAAGATATACATTTTATTAACTATGTAAACATCTTTAATATTCGGCATTTTAACAAACTCATTACAGGCATTTATTAGAAAATGAAACATTTTGAAAAATGTTCCATGTAAGGTGTGGTTTGGGATGGAGGAGTTTACTTAAAATCTTCGTGCCGCATCCATGGAAGGTACTAATCTTAAATATGAAGTTATGCTGTTAACTTTTCGCTTTTAAGTTATGCTGTCCAAACACACACTATCTTAATCTAAAGATGCTCTTTTGGGAATCATGTGCCCTCAAAACATACATTTGCGCTGAAATCTTCGTATCGAATGTTTTGGTGGAACTGTACAGTATACATACGTGATAGAGAAAGTAAAGGAATCCTTTTTCTTTAAATCAAGGGATCCTAAAGCCTGTATGTCCATTCAAACCTCCGTATGTACTTTTTACCTTCTCTACACGTACTATATACATAGTGTATATAAAAGGTATTGTAATCAACCCAAAAATTCGATACCGAGATTTCACCGGAAACACATGTTTTGAGACTCCGGAATAAAAAAAAACAGCATTTTTAGAAAAATGTCCGTGTGTGTGTGTGTCTTGTCTGTCTGTGTATGTATGTGTGTGTCTATGAGCAGCATAGCTCAAAAACGAAAAGACCATTAAAAACCAAACTTGGTATTTAGGTTTGGTATCTTCCAAGAATGCGATACAAAGATTTTCAAGAAAATCTCCCCAACCCAACTACGTTTTACATGGAACTTTTTTCAAAAATTTTTATTTTTCAAACGAAAATTCTGCAACGATTTTAATTAAAATATCATATATCAAAGATATTTACCTGACCAATAAAATATATATTTTGAATTTTCTAGGAATAGCCTTTGAAGACTACTTTATTCTAGATGAATTTTACGGAATTTTGCATAACAGATAAACCGTAAGAGATGGACAAAAACTTACTACTCAAAAATGTAGAGCACGTTAAAGCACACAATTTATGTTCTATACATTTTTTGTGGAGTCGATCGTTTTCTAGATATTTGTTTGGTTTCAGCTTTAAAAAACATATTTTTTTCATGCTGGAAATTTTCAACTCCTGTCCATAAAAACAAAGGAACTTCATCACATAGCAACCAGCTTTTGACTATCACTTTAACCTATGCTACTCAAAAGATATATTTCCGGTGTCGAAATGCCGGTGTTGAAATTTTGTCGGGAACGCAAACATGCACTATATATATTGCATGTACAATATATACAGTAGTTACTATATACTGGTGAGAGAGGAAGTAAACATGTTTTTTTTAATCCAGAAATGCTCAGAACATTTATTTGCGGTTAATCTCAATACTGAATTCTTGGTTTGAATGAAATACCTATTCTACTTATGTACTATGTCCCGGTAGAGAAACAAAATACTTTTTGGAATTAAGGAAACTTCAAGATGTGCATTTTTTGGTGATATTTAATTTTAAAGTGAAATGCAATAGTTTATTCTAATTACTATGCACATCCTAAAAGAAGCTAAAAAGTCAAAGTTTCCTCAGCACACTTATTGTATCTGTTTTCCAGTACTGTGTTAATTGTAGAACACCATATGTCAAACATGTATTATCTGTAAAGGTCATGGGTTCCATTCCATCGTCAGGGGATGCTGAGTACGATAGTTTCATCCCCCGAATTATTTAATCCACCATTTCCTATTCCCATAATTTCCATTTCTCCTCTTTCAGGGTTGACGGATCAGGCGACAGTCTTGGACTGTTTGCGCGCTGTAAATAGTTATACTGGCGTCATCGTCATCCTCATCGTCGTCGTCGAGAGCATTCAGTCGGGACACACTGGTCGTCCTCCGGGTCTCTCCCTCATACCTCCCTCTCCGAGGCCACGTAAGTGAGAAAGGGTCTAGGACCAGTATTGCGCCGGAGTCCTGCTACGTTCCGGCCGTAACTAATTCTAAACCTCGTCGAGAGTGTAAAACAATATCAATATCATTACATAAATATGTGCTCTAGAGCGCTGCTTTTGATTTGCACATCAGATTCCTACATGTTCCCTCGTACGCGTGTACCACTTTGTTTTGACATAGCCATCTCATTGTGTTCGTGGTGCGTGGCAAATAAACTCTCCGCAGTGATCTTGTTGCATCCGGCATTAAGTTTCCAAGCCTGCTAATAATCCTAAAAAAAGAAGAGCAGCAAAACATTAACTGTTCTTTTGCCACAATAGATGCGTGCATCTATTAAAATTACTTTTTCTTTCTTTTCCAGAAAATGCCAACAGAAATTAGTGTTTGGGTGAACCTTTGGTTGTTTCTTCAGACAAAGATTTCTAATAGGATGACCCAAATTTTCCAGATATTCTATGTCATGTTGGATTTATATTCGATGCTCCATACTCACTTTACAAAACTTTTGTTAAATTCATACAACTTTCTCTAGTTTTATTTTATAAAGTTTCTATATTTTTGTTTCTATTTTGATCATATTCTATTTTCGTAGCTTTACTTGGTCATATTGCGACGCAACTCTTTGGCAAAGTACCTCGTTGAGGGTATGTGATGAACAGTGGCGGTTTAAGGTTTCATTCCCGTTCCATATTGCTTTCGCTAGCGCCAAGTAGATGGAGTAGCAGTATCGTTTTTTGTTTGTTTTTTTATAACATGCTTCTTGCAATTATAATAATATCGAACTGACAAGCAGTCCCTGACTATACATAAATGGTATCGTACACAGTTAATGAGTGCTATTTATAAAACCTTCCTAAAAATTTAGGATAGGCCAGGAAAATCAGTCGTTTAAGGCAGTATTTGCTGTTTGTATCTTATGTATTGTTTAACATTGTAGTTTCCAAGTTGTCGTGCTGCTGGATTTGGAGACAATGCACTATCATCCGTAGTCAGATAGTGGCATCTATAATCAGATGGCAAAGTGCAGCTAATCTTCTAAGGTTCCATCTCTTCACACATACTTACCACTTAGCTCTGCGACAAACAGATGGAGTTAAGGGTGCCGTACAGTTTACAACTTACACTATATATGGATAGATGGCAGCGCATTCGCAATTACCATCCATTTTCAGTTTTCTATTGGTTTAGAATAAAGGTGAATCTTTGGATCGTGGTATCCAATCCGGTATTTACATTGACTGAGGGAAACCACGAAAACCCATAATCAGATTAGTCAGTCTATGAGATTAGCTTTGTCTCTTCAAGTTAATCGCGATAAACACTTGCATAAATACTTTTATTATACTATTGTTTTAGGTACAGAGGGTAGATACACAGAAACTATAGCTAAGCTCACCACGAGTCTACCAGATCTCGGACGGACGGACGGACGGACGGCGGGATAACGATAATGAAATATTTAATAGCGCGTTGCTATATACTGACTTTGAAATTCGCGTACATATTTCTATTAAACTTATTATTTTAGGTACAGAGGGGATAACGATAATGTGCTGTTTAATATCGCGCCGCTATATCCTGACTTTGAAATTCCAAAGACTTTCTATGACATCGCAAAACAATTGTAAGATAACATAGCTGCTTACATAACATCTTCTTATGACGCTTTCAATAACCGATGAATATTCGCATAATCTCTTTTTGTTAAAAGTTTTAGTGTTTTACTTTTCCAGTAGATAGAGAAAGTATTGCATTCCAAACATAAAACTTGATGGCGGGAATTACCTAGAAAATATGTGTAAAGGCCACCTAATGAAAACAACTATCATTTTCCAAAAAAGACCCGTGCACGTCATATATAACTGGTGGGTCAAGCAAGTACAAACCGGCTGCCGGTGTTTTGTCGCAATTGATGTTGAGGAGCGCCAGGATCCACAGAAGGATTTGGACATACACATTCTTTATTTTGAGCTAAATTATATTTTCATCTAAATTCTTATATTTTCTTACTTTCATACTCTTTCCTGACAAACGGATTGAGATAACCAGCATGTAATGGGGTTTACGCGGCTAACCCCTTCTCTGAGGACTTACAGTTCATCAACTTTCGGACTCTTACATATTCTAGAACATCCTATTATGCTTAGCTCCATAGGAAATGACTAGCTATCCAATAGGAAATGATTGGCTATAACCATATAATATTTTACCTGTCCGCGTCCTCAGCGCTCGTTGCCGTTTGCCACTGTCATAGAAAGGCACAAATGAAACCATGCAACATTTTTAAAACTACTTTTAAAGGCTTTACTTAGTAACATAATGAAACGAGATGCCGAAAGTGCCCCCTCCCTCTGTCGTTGGCCATACATTTTTGGCACTTCTTTAGGAAACTATCACTCGCCGATGTCCACCTTGAGAAATGCTGGCAATTTCCTGGTGGACATTTAAATTGATTTAATTCTTCCAGGGTGTGTGGGTTTGTCTTGTACACTTTATGTTTTAATTTACACTAGAGATGGAAATCGCAGGAGTTTGGGTCAGGGGGGGGGGGACCGAGGAGGCCACAAATCTCCACTAATAATTTTGTACTAAAACACACTTTCAATTGTTCTCATCAAAAGATTGGCCGTATAAGCTGATGCGGAGTCTTGTTGAAAAAAAGGCAAATTAATTCTTCCTGCCTGTTAATTCTCTGAAAAAAGGGAGCAAAATTGTATTCACGTATGTGCGGGCGTCCACTGTTGACTCGAAAAAATTGACTCTATAACCCTTTCTCCGCAAACTCTCTGCAAATCATACTTCACTTGGTGAGCTGACACATACGAATCATAAATAAATACACGCTATGCAGCAGAAACCATACTGAGCCATAATACACTTTGTGACTAAGTGCAGGACAAAATAATGAATCACTGGAAATAACTGAACTACACCGTATCACTGTCAACTCAATACAGAGCAGAGCAAATCTGCGTCGGAAGGTGACACTACGGAATCATGTGTTCACACGCCCAGTGGAAAAATGCCGTGCAGGCGGTTCAGAGCTTTTTGACTCACTCGGTATTTGCACCTATATATACTAGTATATAGATACTGTGTGTATCTGTGGACAATACAACTCATAAACAAAATATTGCTGTTTAATTCAGTACATTCTATGCGACATGAAGAATTTAAAAAATCCACCCATTTCAAACGGCCCTTAACATGAAGAAGGGTTCCTTTTATCTCCCTCAAAATAGCAGTAACGATTTTGTTAAAATATCCGTGTTTAATATTTAAATTATGAATTTAATGCATAGTTTAATTGCTTTCGGAAATAGTCTGTGGAGTCTGAATTGGGTATGCGTTGTATAAATTATAAACCACTTGACATAGACTGCATATATACACACACACACACACACATATATATATATATATATATATATATATTTTAAACATAATTTATTTCAAATGCCATCGTCACGCATTCAGTTCTCTCGCGATGTAACGCAAGAGTGTGCAATTTCAAGATCAGCATTTAGCGACTACAGTTTTGGTTTCCTGTCTCCACCTTCCACATATAATTAAATGTACATTCAAACCCTGTGGTCACTTATGGAAGTGAAGATTGGACATAAAACATTTTTATAGAATAAGCGAAATAGTGAAGATGGAGTTTCTAAATTCTGTGGTGACTTTTTACTAACGAACAAAATGCCACAAAGGCCTTGAAAATTAATAATTTAATGGAGAAAAGAAATATCTTAAAAGAGGACCAGTACAGATATTTACAAAGAATAGCAGACGAGAGATATTTCTTTATAATGTTTAACACTCGCTTTTTACTATATATGGCACCGCAGTCGAGGACACTGATGTGCATAGAATGAAGGTGGAGCACCGGTGGAATGCGTTGGCAGAGGAAACGGGAGAATCCGGAGAAAACCCGCCCTGCGCCGCTTTTTCCACCACAAATCCCAAATGCAATCGTGGAAATCGAACCCTTGGTGAAAGGCGAGTAATTAACCATTCGGCCACAGCGCGGCCCAGATAAGAGATTCCCCAAAATATTACTGCTGTATAGATCAACAAAAAGAATTATTGGCCGTCCACTGACCATGCTGTTAGACAGCATCTTATGATTGGAAACAAGCTAACACCTACCCAGGAACGTTGAAGAATAAGAAGATATTTAAACTACTTATGGGTCCGTTTATCTGCTTTATATGAAGCACATAGAAAAATATAGGCTAGGAAGGGATTGGAATCTTCCCCCTTGCCAAAACTTATAAAAGGTAATACCAAAATCCAACAGTAAATCAAATTGCTGCACGATCTGTTAATATGAAATCGTTTACTTTCTTTACAACGTATAGTCAGCCGAGGAAGTATTTTATTTCACCCAAAAATTCATTATCTAGATTTTACCGGAAATATGCTTTGAGGTATTCGGATTTCAACATAAAGAAAAAAATCAGAAAAAGGTTCGTATGCATGTGTATGTACCTGTCTGTGAACAAAATAATTCAAAAAGAAAAGTCGATTAGTTACTAAACATTATATTACATTCAGAGTTCTCAAATTATGTTACAGGAAGATTTTCAGAATATTTCCCACAACTACCCTTTCCATTGAGCGTTTTTAAAAAAAAATAGATAGTAAATGTGTAAGAAAGAGACAATAATTTTACTACAGAAAAATGCAGATGTCGTTAAAGCACCCAGTTTATGTAAAATTATTTTTTTTAAAGGAGAAGTTAACTATGTCCGAGAATTTTTTTTACCCTCATGATTATGTAAAAGGAAGGGAATTTTAAAACCGTCACATGGTGAACCAACAGCTCTTGGCTATCTACATTCCTTTATCTCTTGTATACGTACTAGAAAATATGTTACAAAACTAATTCTATTCATATTTATCTTGATTAGCATGAATAAGCATTTATAAAATAGTTCTAGAATAGGTAGAGAAACTCATGGGAATGGAGCACATACGATTTTTAAAAGTATTTTCACTAAGGATTAATTTATATTTATCATTTGAATTTATACAAGTTGTTTAAAAAGTATGGTCTTACAGCCCCCTCTCCTTAATATTGGCCACTGATAAAAGGAATTTCGAGAACTTAAAAAAAAAAAAAATAAACGTAAAATTTAAATACAATTATGTGAACGCAACACATTTTTACTTTTTTCTACACGTACTATGTACCTAGTGTATAGAGAAGGTATTGCAATCCACCCAAAAATTCAATACCAAGATTTTACTGGAAATATATATTCTAGGGTCCTCTATATAAACCAAAAAAAACTGATGTGTTTCATTCACGTGACTTTCTACATCTCTGCAACAAATTTTTGTTAAAAAGGTCTATTTAGTTTAAGCTAATCGAGAAAAAATTAGCAGAAATAGTCTTATTGCTTGCTTCCTTGTAAGTAGAAGCGAAATAAGGGAGTACCGTAAGTTAAAATTATAGTCAAAAGCTGGTTGCTATGTGACTGTAGTTCCTTTGTTTGTATGGGCGTGAGTTTACAACTTCCTGTATGAGAAAAGTGTGTTTTTCAAAGCGGAAACTAAGAACAAGGAACATCTTAAAAACGACAAACTCCACGAAAAAAATGCATATAATATAAATTGTGTGTTTTAATGTGCTCTAAATTTTCTGTGTGGTAAGTTTTTATCCATCTCTTACGGTTTAGCAGTTATGCAAAATTCGGCAAAATTCATCCAGAATAAAGAGTTCTTCAGAAGCTATTCCCAGAAAATTCAAGATATACATTTATTTGGGGTACAAATAGCCTTAATATCAAAATCATTATAGCCATTTTTAAGAAAATCAAAAATTTCGAAAAGTTTTCCATGTAAAGGATAGTTTGTGGGGGGATTTTCTTGAAAACCTTCGTGTCGCATCCTTGGAAGTTACTATACCTAAATACCAAATTTGGTATTTAACGGTCTATTCATTTTTTAGCTATGTTGTCCACAGACACACACACACACATACACACTGACAGACACACGCACACGGACCTTTCTCTAAAAATGCTTCTTTTGGATTCAGGGGACCCTAAAACATGTATTTCCGGCGAAATCTCGGTATCAAATTTATGGGTGGAATACAATACTTTCTCTATATACTATGTACATAGTACGTGTAGAGAAAGTAAAAAGCATTTTCAGAAAAAGATCCGTGTGTGTATGTGTGTGTGTGTGTCGTGTGTCCGTGTGTCTGTGAACACGATAACTCAAAAACGAAAAGTCGGTAAAATACCAAACTTGGTATCTAAGTTTAGTATCTTCCACGGATGCGACACGAAGATTTTAAGAAAAATTTCCCCTCCCAAACTACCCTTTACAAGGAAAAATTTTCGAAAATTTTGATTTCCTCAATAATGACTAACGATTCTGATTAAAATATCGTATATTAAAGATATTTACCTAACAAATAAAACGTATACTTTGAATTTTCTGGGAATAGCCTCTGAAGACTACTTTATTCTGGATGAATTTTACGGAATTTTGCACAACTGCTAAACAATAAGAGATGGACAAATAACGCACAAAAAATGTACAGCATGTTAAAACACACAATTTATGTCATATAATTGTTTTCGTGGGGTTGATCGTTTTTGAGATATTCATCGGTTTTGGTTTCAGCTTTAAAAAAACGTATGCTTTTCTTATACAGCAATTTGTCAACTCCTGTCTATACAAACAATGGAACTTCATTCACATAGCAACTAGCTTTTGACTATAACTTTAACCTATGGCACTCCCTTATTCCGCTTTTACTTACAAGGAAGCAAGTAATACGACTATTTCTGGTATTTTTTTTTTTTCTCAATTAGCATGAAGTAAATAGAAGCATAAGCTTTTTAACAATATTTTGTTGCAGAGATGTAGAGAAAGTCATATGAATGAACACATAGGTTTTTTCGATACTTATTCATCATGTTCTTGACCAAAACTTGGTTTGGTTCAGCAATACTATGGTCAGGTGGTGTAGTCTGCTCCTTGATTGTTGTTACAGATGATTGTCAAGATGTGACAATTAGGCAATGAGACAAAACAACAGAGCAACGAATGAGGCGCCATCTAGACGTCAAGGTCTTCGCCGATATTACACTTGCTGTATAAATCCACATGGTCTAAACGAGATTTGACAGTAATGGTACGCAGTGCTGTAATAAACTTGTTTCCTTAACGCTTCTAGTGTTGCTTAACCAACCGGCCGAAGACTATAAAGTATTTTGATTTCCCATGTGGCAAATTGTACAAGAGCATTACGTCGCTGAACAGGAAGCACCCAAAACTGTAATGTTACCATCACACTATTTCAAATAAAGGTTGAAAATTTCAAGGGGTTTATTTATTTATTCATTTATTTATATGTCTTCGTCTGATTCTGCAAATCACACACACACAGAAAAATCTTGTTTTTTTTTATTTCCCTTAATCTTGGCTACAGCTCATGATTTGCCCATTTGTTTACATTTTAGGCTTTATATTTTATACAAATTTTGTGTTGTTCTGTCATTTTAAAGTGAGAATTGAATAATTAGTTTTCTTCAGACGTAACTTATTGGCTATCAGCGCCGAGAATATAGTACACAAATACCTTCCGAAAAAGAAGCCATCGTCTTCCGCCGTATTTGAATCCGCGTGCTTGAGATTCAGAAGCTAGCACTTTACCCCTAGATCATGGTGGACGACATGAGGAGAAGAGGGGAACCAAAAAAAGAAAAGTATATCAGAAGGGCAGCAGAAGGAAGAGAAGCCTTTGGTCGCGTAAAAGAACCTTTACTCTGATAATCAGGTCTCGGAACAAAATTAAGAGGTTTTTCACGCTCACTATAGAATGGGACGCCGATAACCGCAACAGTTAAAGAGCGTCCATGATTAAAAACAATTTAATTTAATTTCTCTCCTTCCCAAGTTTATCTTCTCTTTCTTCTTCTCCATGCCACCATTTCTCCTCTCTATAACGTGTTCTTCGTTTCCACTATTTCTCCCTGCCCTCTTCTTCACTATGAATTGCTGCTCTGATCATTTGCTACTGATCTGACATCTTTTGTTCATTCCCCTCTCATGTCATTGCACTATTGTGGAGTACTGTCTTAGTAGTCATTTGTTCTGTTTCCCAGCTCACTACTGCTGTTCTTTCACATGTCCTTTCTCCCACTTTACCATCAATCAGTAATTTAAAACCTAGAATGTATGCCACTTTTCCTTTGTTATGCGCCGCCCTTCTTTGTCCTATTAAACTTTCGTCGGCTATGTTTGCTCGAAATGCAGGTCTCGGTTAATATAAATGCTTTACCTGATTTATTACATCTCCATCATTTATGTACTTATAGATTAAACATGTAATATTTTAATCAAAGTGTTAGTCATTTTTGAGAAAAATGTTGCATGTGAAGGATAAGTGAACCGAGCCAGGTGACTCAGGTAGCTTCGTCTGTAGCTGGCCCTCGGTCGATCCGGGTTCGCCTCCCCGTCGACCGCGCACTCTAACCCTTTTTTTTTTTTTCCCTGGGACCGCTTAGGCGAATGCTGGAGTGCTGCATCCCTACCGCAGTTCCTTTCCCTTTTACATCTTCCAGATCGGCGGTAGATGTGGCTCGAGGCTTTGCAAACAGATGGCACGGTTGCTTGCTCCGAGTAAAACTCTCTTCTTCCTGATTGCGGGCAGATGTCGTTAAAGTGGCATTCTTCCAACGGCCACCTGGAGCATGTATAGCCTTTGTGGCCAGGGCTGCAATCTAGTGACTGTGTTTTTTTATTTTATTTATTAAACAATACAGTTCCAGAGGCTTGTCGGAACATCGGCGCTGTATTCCTTTTTTCCAGTTTCCTACAGTTCCTTAGTTGACCTATTAATGTGTAACGTTTTCCTTTTACATATATATAAACAGACATATACACATTTACAAACACAGAAACACCCATGCCCAAAGCTGGAGTTGAACCCATGATCCTATGCGCCGCGAAGCACCAAAGCGAGGCACTTTAGCGAGCGCGGCCACGGAGACCGGCATGTTAGGGGCTTCCATGCGTCTCTGCGCTTGGCTTCTTCATTTTCTGTGTGCTGGCCTGTGAGTCCACTCCTCTCATCCCTTCCGCAGGGGGGTGGTAGGCCTCAATAGACCAATACTTGGTCACAGTTGTCGAGGTGTTCCCCACCGTTACACAACTCTTACCTGATATTTCAAAGGCTAAATTATTTTCTTGAAAATCTTCGTGTTGCTTCCTTGGAAAATTAAGAACTTAAAATATTTGGGCTACCTTGTTCACACAACGGCACAGACATTTTTCTTAAAATGCTTTTTATGAGTGTGAGAGAGAGAGAGAAACAAAGAAAAAAAGAAAGAAAGAAAGAAAGGGAGAGATTCAGAAGATCTGGAAACTTGTATTTTCGGTGAAATTGTGGTATCGATCTTTTGGGTGGAATACAGTACCTTCTCTACTTACTCTGTACAGTGTACGCACCAAAGCAGAGAAAATAAAAATGTATTACTTGTAAAGAAAGTAAGACTTGATTTAATTGTTTTCCACACAAGCGTGTGCAGGACAGGTGTTGGGTAAGTAAAGTCAGACCGAAAGATCCCGGATTTGATCTCCTGGTCTCTAGCCGGTTGCCCTACCACAGAGCTACCATGGCAAGATGTCGGCATCACATTAAATTTCTCAACTGACTCGCATGTTCCCCGGTAAACCACAAGGTGATCTTAAACTATTTTGAGGTGATGTACCCCAATGGCGACTTACAATGTCATAAATAATTTAAGTCCTAGGATTCATAGTATAGCCAACTATTATTGTATATTAAATTATTAATTGACCATAATATTTGGCTATTATGCCATTGAATTTTTCAGTCTGATTCTACCTATCCAACTCCTGTCCCACACACGGCTTGTGTGAAAATACAATTAAATCAAAACTAATTGACCATAATGCGTAGTTGCCATGGTAGCTCAGTGGGTAGTAGAGCAACCGGCTAGAGACCTGGAGATCCGGGGTTCAAATCCCGACTATGGTATTGAATTTTTTAGTCTGAATCTACATATTCAAAGTAAGATTTGATTTGTTTTAGTTTTTGAAACAGATATTCCGTTATTCCTTTTCTTGATTTTTAGTAGGTACGCTGCGATAAACGATGGTAAAATGCAGATAGGCGAGGATCTAAAACAGATAAGGAAAAGAAGAAGACAATGCACACATCAATAAGCCAGATCACACTCTCGCTTCAGTGAGATGTGTTTTAGAACCATTAGAGTTTCCGCTTTCTCCCTAGACATAGCTACTTACAGGCTCGTGCACGAATGTCTTTACCACGGTAAAAGTTTATGGTCTTTTTAACGTGTGATGTCAAGATAGCGCCCTAGCCGTAATAATGTTTATGAGTAGGTAAGGTTGTATTTCGTTCTCCTGTACGTGAAAAAGTCATTACACAAGAATGATAACGGAATTTATTTATAGCTCAATCTCTGCTATTAGAGGTTTACTCTTCTGTATAGCACAGTGAAAGTTGGAGGGTTGTGGGTTTGAACAAAGGTTGAGATAAGAATGAATACAAAAAGGATCTTTTATGGTACACTTGGTTGCAGAGTTTTAAGGCTGGATCAGTACAGTGGGTGGTAAGCACTGGAATTCTAAGGATTTGTGTACACGAGTACCGGATACTTACAAATGTAATCATATACAGCATTATGCAGTTTTATATTGAGGATCTGACATCTGCTGAAAAAAAATCTAATTGTTCCATACATGACTTTCTCTACCTGTGCTACAATTCTTACTAAAGTTTATTGTTCTTTCTGCTCCATGTTAATCGAAGTAAACATTAGCAGAATGGACTTATTACTTACTCCGAAGAAAGCCGTGCTAAGGATTTTTGTGCCGAAAAAATCCATCGTCCTCCGCGGGTTTGAACCCGCAGGCTTGAGAATCAGAAGCTAACATGTCACCCCTAGACCATGGACAACATGAAGAGGAGAGGGGAACAAAATAAAAGGTATCAGAAGAGCAGTGGACGTTAAGGGCAAAGTGTGACACTAAGTTCAAACGGAGAGAAGAGAAGTTAGGACGAAGTTAATCAGGCGATGCTGCTATTGATGATGATGTCGGTTTTGCGTGTATAGTGGAATTGAAAAAGAGTGAGAAGTTAGACGAGGTGCGACTCTGGGAATGAGTTTCAAATAGAAAAGAAACTTTAATATACATGAAACGGAAGGGTGGTGAGGAAATAGACACTACACGACGGGTGACAAGGCAAAAGAAAGGGATAACTAAATCGAGGCAGGAAAACTGAAAGGTGTAGAAGGGGTTTAAAGCAAGGAGAATTATAGGCATTTGCAGGCAAGGAGAAATATGGGAGCTATTAGGCAGAAGAATTATAAAAATAAATCAAAATGAGAGACAAAATTCAATGGAGAAAATATGAATACTATGGAAGGCAAATGTACAAGCTGCAATTGTATTTAAAATATGTCTAATGGAAGAAGGGAAGAGTCCCAAATTCAAAGGACATTTTTTGGGAATAGCCTCTGAAGTCCTGTTTATTCTGGATGACTTATGCATAACTTCTAAACCAAAATAGATGCAAACAAATACATTTCCATGTAGAGCTCATAAAAATACACAATTTATGTAAAATACGCTTTTTGCAGTTAATAGTTTCCGGGACATTCCTAATTATTATTGTCAATTTTTCAATACTTATACTTTTTTTCAGATGAGAAGTCGTCATTCGTTTTTAGTTTACTTGACTCCAGGTCATACAAAGAGAATGGAACTTCATCACCTGTAAATGCTTCACTATCGCTTTAGCCTAGTGTACCTATTACCTTATTCCTTTGTAGATAACAGAAAGTGCGTAACAATGCTAATGCTTATCTTGATTAGTAAGAAGTAGGTAGAAGAACAAGCCTTTGAAGTATAGTTTGTTGCAGAACAAGTAGAGAACGTCACATGAATGTAACACATAAGAATCTTTAATTTTCTTTACCAGCTAGAGGAAGTAATGTATTCCACCCAAAAATTCAATGCCAAGATTTCACCTGAACATATGTTTTGAGATTCCCTGATTCCAAAAAAGGGTATTTTTTTAAAAAAAGAACTCTGTGTGTGTTAATATGCTTGTTTTTATGTATCTGTGAACAAATGGCTCAGATAAAGATGTAAAGTCAGGATCTTCCATGGTTGCGACATCAATTTAAAGAAAACCTACCACTCCAAACTGCATTTTTATTTGTATTTGTATTTTTTTTTTTTTAATTTTGCTTTTCTTAATAGTGGTAACGATTTTGATTAAAATACTAAACGAGGTGTGTTTAAAAAGAAACTGTGTTTAAACTTCCATAACAAGTTTATTGCTTATTGCACAACTCCTCAAAATAGTCCCCTCTACTGGCAATACACTGTTCGCATCGTTTCTTCCATTTTGGAACGCCCTCTGCAACCCTTTTTCTGTGATGGAGCGCGATAGTGTGATAGAGAATCTTTTAAAACAGGTTGCTAAAATGATGAGATTGAAATACTGTTCTCCTTTCTTGACCAGCTGAAAGAAAAACGAATAACGCCTTACCTGTTGAGAAAATACAGAAGACAAACTTGAAACCAATAGCAATGAATACCTCGGAAATGAAAACGATGTATTTGACTTATACCATTTGTTTTCATCAAATCTACATTTCTTGTATAGTAAGGTTTTGTCTACAGTTTACGATTTACCAGATATATAAAAATGACCCAGAATAAGGAGGACTTCACAGGCTAATCACAGAAAATCCTCGTATAAGAGGTGTGTCCAAAAAGTGATGCATCAGTTGGGTAAAAAGGCATAGCTTAAGTGTTTTCATAACAACATTTATTTGTACACGAAAGAGTATTCCTTAACCTAGTTTTCGAGCTATTCAGGCATTTATCATAGTGGGGAATCAACTTTCGTATCCACTCTTCAAAGAAAGTCGACAGTGAAGACAACCACTGCTGAAAACCAAATTTTGCGTCTTCGTCGCTGTCAAAGCGTTTTTATCGGAACTGGTGCTTCAGATTCAAGGACAAGTGGTAGTCAGAAAGAGCGAGATGCGGACTGTACGGCAAATGATTGTGCTACTACCATACGAGTTGTTGAGGAAGGTTTTGTATAACACCTGCAATATGGGGACTTGCGTTGTCAAGAAACAACACAATGCCTTGACTGGGCATTCCAATCCTTTTGTTTTGAATTACGCACCCAAGTTTTCTCATTGTTTCACAACATCGTACCATATTGATGCTTGTATCTCTGTCCCAGAACTCAGTGCACATGATCTTTCGTGCTGACAACTTTCTTTTGATTTATTGTCATTTGGGGGATCTATGTGCCTCATCTACCTTTTTTTATTCTGGAGTGACATGACTAATCCAAGTATCATCAGCGGTAACTATCCTGTTTATAAATTCATCTTCCTCATCACTATATTAGGCAAGAAATATAAAAGCGCCGTCCAAAAGATTCATTTTGTGGATATCTGTAAACATTTTCGGAACCCAACGGGTACACAGTTTGCAAAAATTTAAGCGCTTTGTAACAATCTCATGCACAACAGTTTTTGAAATTTGTGGAAAAACATCACAAAATATTCTTAATGTGAACCGTCTGTTTGCACGAATTACTCATTCACATATTCAACCAAACACCAGTGACAAGGAAACGCCGCCAACTCCGTGCTTGGTCATGAACCTTGGATTGTCCATAATGAAATTGCTTAACTCATTTTCTCGCCGTTCCATCTGTCATTACATTTTCACCGTAAATATCTGTAAGTTGATGATGGATTTCAGCTGCTTTCATTTTGAATAATCACAAACTACTGTAAACACAACATGATCCAGCTCTAATGTCGTCAGTGGACACATACTGAAGCAGACAGACGAGTGCGCATACGTGGAACTGTGACACCAGCACTGCGGTGGCGGTAGAACAAAATGATACTTACATTTGTCATGAAAACATCTTAAACATTGGAGGAGTGTTCAAAAAGCAACCGAACTTCTGAAATGGTGTGCCAACCGACAGCGGGAGTGCACTGCGGCTACTTAGCACACAGAGCGCCAGGTTCAGATAACAAATAGCTGTTTCTCGTGTTTCTCGGATTCGTCGCAAAAGTGACAATGAAAAAATCTTGAAGAATAACAGTTGTGTGTGAAGTTTTGAAACCAATTTGGCAAAACTTTTACAAAAGCATTCAATTGCTTAGCCAAGTACTAGGGAGGACTGTATTAAATAGAAAATCATTTGCACGTTAATGGCCTATCAATTGCCAGAATCACATCAGTGCCACCGTGTGTCGGAATTCTTTTACATGCCTATAATTCTACTCATGTGGCTGTCGGTTTAAACAGTTTAAAAATAAATCACCTGGATCAACATTGAAACCGCAGACTTGGGATCAGGAGGCCAGCGCCTAACCAACTGAGCCATCCAGAAACGACGATACCGAAAGTGATGAAGTAGGAATTGAAATATGAAACAAACAACAATAAATAATAGTGAATGACTGAGGTGACACCTAAAGATTATTTATGAAAATTGACTTTTAAAAACACCAATACTACTTGCCTAAACATATATTTAATTGGTTTGTTTCTTTTCACACAAGCTGTATGTAGGACAAGAGTTGGATAGCTAGTGTCAGGCTTAAATAGGTAGAATCAGTTAAGAAATTCAATGATATACCGACCTGTTGCCATGGTAGCTCAGTGGAAGAGCAACCGGCTAGAGACCGGGAGATCCGTGGTTCAAATCCTGTCTATGGCATTGAATATTTCAGTCTGACTCTACCTATCCATATATTTAATTATTTTTCATGACTAATTACTGTAAAACTTCCACAGACGATTCAGATTTGAAAGCATTGAGAATATTAACATGTCCAGATTTGAAATCTGCTAGAATCCTATGGTTTTGACTTCTTGGGATCTTTGGGGTTTTAGCTGCACAGAATCATCAGCTACACCCTGTCGCGGTCTTCGGCCGCTTCAGCTCCAGTCCTCTACTTCTAAAAACATCCATCGGTAGCACTTTATGGCTATGATTTGCGGCTTAGGGGTGTAATAGTATATAACAGACCAGCGGCTCTAATGGCATAATAACAAAAGTACCAAATCCGGAACACGTATGGAATTAGTGCCCTTATAACTTACACAAAATAGTACAAAAATCATTTCGAATTCGCAGGAAATACAGGTTAACAAAAGATTGTCATATCTATATGAATATAAGACGATGGTTTTTATCAAAATATTAATTTTGAAAACTGGGGGTCGTTTTGCATTTGCGATACATGTTTTCCAAACGTCATGCAGGAAAAGTAACCTTCAAACTTCGCGGGATCGGCAGTGGTGAACCTAAGAGGAAATGGTAAAGATTATCGCCAAAGTCATGGCGTATATAGTAGATTCTATACGCTTCATTTCGCGCCGAAAAGATAACTGATAACGGACCTATAAGCATTCTCATTTCAAAAAATATTTCTCTCCGAAACTAAAATAAAAATAGAAGACTTCTTTTCACATCGGTGGTTGCACTAATGTATTTGGAGCCAACGGTCAAGCAGAAAGAGAAGAGATTTAAGTGCGCATTTCCTTTCTTCTGCATGGTTCATCCCTCTGCAGCACATAACTTGAATTTACCCCCAATTTCGAATTAGGTAAAACTTGTTATAGCGATATAATATATTAAGTATGTTGTCGTAATAGAAAAAAGTATCCATCATCGATGTTACAGCTAAACTGCCTGCCGCCGTCACCACCCAGCGCAGACATTTCGGTTCTCCGTCTTTCTCTCGCTCACAATGCGTAAATTCGAAATTTTGAAAGGTGCATTAAATGCATTAAATATAAGATGCTGCTCCACTGCCGCCGTTCTCACGTTCTCCCACTACATATATGTCGGTACATTTAGTACTGTCCGCTTCAGTTTTCTCCCGCTGAAAACTGGTTTTTTTTTTTGTATTTGTTTGTTTTTGTTTTCTTGTAGCTTTTACTACTTTTAGCACCGCAGGCGATGACACTAGTGATAGTTTGAGTGAAGATGGAATACTGGTGGAATGTGATGGGGGGGGGAAGATCGGAAAATCCTGAGAAAACCCGCCCCTGCACCGCTTTGTCCACCACAAATCTCACATGCGGTCGCTGAAAACTATTTCCACACAATTACGAATTATTAATTATGGTAAAACAATGGTGTGTTACATTAGATATATTTCTCTGATCATACATAGGGCAATGGTCTTCTACCCTCTCCCTCCAACGTGAATTTTCGCACAAATTTAAATTAAATAAAACCAAAAACCAAAGAAGAAAAAAAAGAGAATCAGCTTAATTGTACCTTAGTTCGTTCAACATATACAGAAAAACTTTATATTGAATTTAACAATTGTCTTCTATTTTACACCATTGAAATGTTAAATTTCAAAATTAAGCTCTGAAAAATGGGAGTCATCTCAAGTTGGAGGTCGTCCTGTATTCGTATAAATACGGTCACTTCTAAAGGTAGTTCTGGTGACGTTCTTGATCCCAGGTTTCATAGAATTTATCAGACTATTCGTTTTTAAGCTTTGCTGCTCATAACTACACACAGACACACATACACATACACACACACTCAGATGCACAGATAATTTTTAGTGACTAAAAACATGTATTCCATTATATTCCAATATCGGTTTGGGCTTTAGAGAAAGTAATTACACAAAATAACACTTCTTCTTCTTATGGTTTCAGTTCTCATATAATGCTTTTTTGCTTATTTAGGTCTAAAGGATTTCAATCAGTCCTGTATACCTACCACACGATTATGATCGATACGGAACCGGACAAACAATAGCCTGCCAGCCCTTTGTTCCCTACTCGATGTGTACTGCGTATCTCTGGAAGCACACACATGGACAGTAAAACAAATGAAATACGGCCACGACATTTGACCCCGATAATTGTCCGCGATCAAACAGCTGTTGTGCCTCCTGATCAGCCGTATTGTAACGAAGAACCTCTTCCCAGTGGTTACTATTTCTGAAACCAACACGTGATTCCTAACTTAGATAGCCTACCTCAGTAGCATTAAGACATTCGGATTGTTTGTCGGGAGGAAAAAAAAAAAAGAATCGTTGAAGTAGCTTAGAGAAGATTTCATGACAGGCTGAAGACAAGTAGGATCTATAACAAAATTAATAGAGAAATTCTTTACAAACGGAAAGCTTAAGCGTTAACTTGTGAGGTACCTGAAATGGATCATAGTTGTGCCGTAAGGTTTATTAGACCGCTTTGCTTTATCACTTCATTTTACTTTCTTTTTCAGATTTGAATAAATCACATCCGATATCCTGATTGGGCAAGATAATATTTACAGACTAATAGTAATTAGTAAAATACAATATGCTGACAAGCTCTATATAACATTAATTTAGTTATGAGAGAAAGAGAGAGGGAGAGACAAAAGTACAGATATTTTAATATATTTTGCACTTACTTAATTAGTATAAATATCGTATAATTGCATATTTTAGACATCAGAGGTTGCAACTGATGAAAGCAGATATTTGACAATGCTTTTTGTTTTTCATGTTTTTACAATACTGCATTTGTTTCTAATCAAGTAAAAATCCGATGTTTTGTAAAGAAAAAATATATTATGTGTTACATTCACATGACTTTCTCTACATCTCTGCAGCAAATTATTGTTAGAAAGAATGTGCATCTATTTACTTCATGCTAATTGAGAAATAATTAGCAGAAATAGTCTTATTACTTGCTTCCTTATAAGTAGAAGCGCAATAAGGGAGTATCATAGGTGAAAGTGGTAGTCAAAAGTTGGTTGCTATGTGACTGAAGTTCCTTTGTTTGCATGGGCAGGAGTTGACAAATTCCTGTATGAATAAAGTACGATTTTCAAAACTGAAACCAAAAATAAGGAATATCTAAAAAATGATCAACTCCACGAAAAAATGTATATAATATAAATTGTGTGTTTTAACGATCTCTATATTTTTTGTATGGTAAGTTTTTGTCCAACTCTTACAGTTTAGCAGTTACGCAAAATTTCGTAAAATTCATCCAGAATAAAGTAGTCTTCAGAGTCTATTCCCAGAAAACTCAAGATACGCATTTTTTTGTCAGGTAAATATCTTTAATATACGACATTTTAATCAAAATCGTTAGAGCCATTTTTAAGAAAATCAAAATGTTCGAAAAAATTTCCATGTAAAGGGTAGTTCGAGGTGGGAGGATTTTCTTGGAAATCTTCGTGTCGCATTCTCGAAAGATACCAAACTTAAATACCAAGTTTGGTATTCAACGGTCTTTTCGTTTTTGAGCTATGCTGCCCACAGACACACACACACGCGGACATTTTTCTAAAAATGCTTTTTTTTTTTTTGGATTCAGGGAGCTTCAAAACATGTATTTCCGGTGAAATCTCAGTATCGAATTTTTGGGTGCATTACAATACCTTCTCTATAGTGCGTATAGAGAAAGTAGAAATACCATATGTTTTTTGTTCATAGCTATCATTCTGATATAAGAATTTATATATTATAGATATGTGTGTATATACTCGCATTTGTCACATATACTCTGCAACTATTCTTCCTCCTCTGTCTCTACGTACCTGCTCTGGTGAGTTCTCCGTCGTCTCCTTCCTTTGAGCTGTCTCACCGTCTCTTCTGGGCGCTGCGGTGTCTTCGTGCCGGCGGCTGAAATATCATGAGACTCGTCCCTTTCTCAGGGAGTGGAGAACAGAAAAAACACGAGACACTTTTGCTGATACCTATTTATTTGCTGGTTGAGAAGTGGACCTGGCGCGTTCTTTTGATCTTATCGTCGCTCGAGACCTCGCGCGGTGCGGTAAGAATTTCTCACTTCGCGATTTTTTTTACCCAGACGCGCGATTACTTGATCTTCCTTATCGCGCTTCCCTGCTTTGGCCGTTCTGGGCACTAGAGCACACTATACCAACTGAACGAAATAAGCAACTATGTAGTAACGAGCAACAAGATCTACTCGGAGATTCTTCCAGACACCCGCATTAATGTGTTTTTTTTAACCTAGCTTTGCGCCTTAAAATCACCTTATTGGCCAAGTGCCTTCGCGTCGGTTTCTTAATTTCCATACAGTTTGTAAGCCATGGTTTCCCATTGGCTGAAACTCATTTACCCCCGTAGACGTGGCAAATATCGAGAATTTCTGATGACCTCCCTTGGCCTCGTGCGCTGAACGGAACTTTTGGAATACAATAGCAACATAACGGTAAATTCCTAGCGACTTCAACCCCTTTCGAAATAGCCTGCAAGAAACTGCTTTTTCCTCTCAAAAGAACGCCTCAGGTTCACGTATATAATCGTTACATATATTCAGATTTAGATATTAGTAATGAAATATCTTAAGCTCTATTATATTACTACAAATGAAAATGAACTCACATATTTACTTTGCAAGGAAAAACAAAATATACACTGATAAATAATTAGATGACGTTCCGGTAGAACTTAATCATTTTCAAACCGTTGCAACTAAATTAGTGAACAAGTTTGGCGATTTAGCTCGGCTGAGTAGTAGTGTTACACCTACCATTGCTGTGCTGTATTTTAAGAAAAACATTTAATTTTTAATTTCAGAATACACCTAAGTTTGTAGCTGCATTTCAAAGGTTTTATTACCCTCAACAGAAAGCATTATTAAAGAGTTAGCCGTAGCGGAGAACGAAAGTGAGATTTTAGTGATCTACCAACTATTTCGCGATCCTGATGTTCCCCGCAAAGTTTGGCATATGAAGTTCTGGAAAACAAATGTATGGTCGACAAATAACTTCCATGGAATTCCAAGGGCCATATAGACTATGAGCCAAACAGCTTCAGAATTCTCCCTGGAACATTATTTGTCAAGGGAAATACACTATAAGAATAGTGCAAACCGGCGGCAATAATGATTTTTCCGTTTGGGATATTGAAAACCTGGGATGCAATGTGAACATTAAATTTCTGGTCACTGCTCTTTCTTGCCAGTGGCATTATTCTAACATTGTTCGCTGTGCCAGTTCACAGGTTCCACGTCACAGGAATAGAGCGATGGGTGAAGGAAAATTGTTGGGAGTTTCGTATAGAGTCCCACCCATTTTACATCGTCTTCCGCGTCCTAGGAATAACATCCTAGTCTCTTGCTCAAACCCGGTGGACAAAAGCGGGTGTAAAAAGCTTAACATGGCTTTCTTTAGAAGGAAAATAAAACCATGTCATAAAAGAGCCTAATGAGGCATACTAAGCACCCAATATATAATGGAACGTTGAGAGTTTATAAATTTTCACCCATTTTTTGCGAGGGTCCTATAATAAATTGGAATTCTAAATTAAAAACCATGCATTTGGCAATGGACCCGCTTACAGCAATACTATGTAAATTAAAGTGGAGGACGTCTGGGTGATTACATCGGACCAATGTATGTAGGAAGTCCTTTCGTTCAACAAGGTAAGGGTTTAGGTAACTTTTTGGGGAGTCTATTCAGAATTGTTAAGCCTATCCTCTATCCGTTGGGCAGGGAAGCCCTCACCACGGGTGCAAACATCATAGCCGATATTGCTGCAAAACAGGGAGGTACCAAAGTCAAAGATATCGTGGCAAAACGATTCGCAGAAGGTACAAAAAATTGGCGGGTAAGTTACAGCAAGGAAAGGGTAAGAGAGAGCTTAAAAAAAGAAACTCTAAAACCAAAAACAGCTAGAGATGTTTTCGGTTCAATACCTCCTTACCAGCAAATATACTCAGAGTGATAGAGAGATAACACCATGATCGCCCTAAAAAATCCGAATTTGACATCTTAGTTAAAAAAAAAAAACAAAAAAAAAAGAAAAAACAAAACAAAAAACAATTCAATCGGTAGTATAAGGATTTTACTACACTAAGCAAACCCATCACCCCAATAGATAAAGATATATTGGAATTTGTTATTCCTGGAGATAAGGAACATTGCGAGGATGTAAATGTTTATTTGATGGTGAAAAAAATATTGTGAAATCAAATGGTTCGAACTTAGCAATAATCGATAAAGCGACAGATGTCAACAATTTATTGCACTCCTTGTTCAGTTGAGTGTTTCCATAAACGGAACATGCATCACTCCTTCCGAGGACTTTTGTTATCATGACAAGCAAAACGTAGAATTTCGCTTCTAGCATCTCATGTACAAGATAAATTCCTGCCTACATACAAAAATTAAATTAAATAATTAGTATACACAAACAGATAAGAAGAGGAGAGTGTCCACAAGGAATACTCACACGATATGACTTAGCACTTAAAAGTTATGAATACAAATATAAATTATTATTAATTTAGAAAGCTCAGCAATCTATATATTTCGCTAACCCTAAGTCTTTGCACCTACTTTCACAACAATACGGCCTTACATTGTACGGAACTACTTGAGAATTCCATTCGTTTTCTCAAAAAAACTCGTTTCAGCCAAAGAAATTCACACCCACACACATACACATATACACACATACTTGTGTATCACTTGGTATGTGCGTGTGACAATGTTAGTGATATATACATTTGGCTGTTCTCACCACTTTAGTTTTGTTGTTACATCTCTGAAAACTATGGATCTAAGTTAAAAGGAAAGGCTGAAGTATTTTTGAAGCCAGCATATTTTAGTTTCGTCATATTCTCGTTAGGAATGGTGTCAACAGACTATATATGGTCATAACTAATAACTCAGAATTCTTGTACTTAATTTATCAAAGATGAGCAACCAGTATTTCTATACTGAAGGGGTCCATACATTATCATCAGTATGGGATATGGATAATATGTGAGACCATGTGTATAAGCGTTTTGGCAGTGTGTAATACATATCAAACTGAGATGATGCTAACCAAATCTGATGTTACACGCATATGACATTCTCTAGACCGTATAACTTTATTTTATATATCTATCACAACCTATTCTTTTAAAAACCTATTTTCCTATATATTTCGCACGAAAGTCCATATTGTTTTTATTTTATCTTTGAACGTGTTTAAACCGCATTCGTACCTTATAGACAGCACAGATGGAGACCGTGGTACATGACATTAAATAATAATGTGAAAAGGTCATTCGGGAAGGAAACGTTCCAAGCCTAGAAATACCTGCCTTGGAGGGCGTCCTGGCTTTTGAGCTCCCGTCCACAATGTCTTAACGACCCTTTCTATCCGTATCGGTTTATATTATACTCTGTATATAACATCACAGGATAGTAATCACAAACTAATATCTAGAAAATGACTGATTCCATACATAAAGAGAAGAAGGGGGGAGAAAAGGAAAAACAAAGGAAAGAAAAGAATCAAATAAACCAGATACCTTAAGGAATACTATTTGCATTCCAGCAAACTTTCGGTACTAATATTTAATCGGAAATAGGCTAGTGAGGCTCCATGACTTATCAAAAGAAGCCACTTTTACTTTCTTTACCACATATATAGTAGGTAGAGAAAGCACCTCGTCATTCCACACACAAAGTCGATATTGAGGTATCACTGAAAATACACATTTTAGGGCTTCCCGAATACAAAAACAAAACAAAAAAAGATCACTTTTAGAAAAAGGTCAGCGTGCATGTGTGTCCGTGCGTCTATCGGTTAACAGCGTGGCTCAAAGACGAAAAGTCGGTTGAATATTGTTTAAGCTCAACATCTTCCAAGAATGCGACGAAGATTTTCAAGAAAATACCCCCATCAAACTATATTTAATATGGAAAAGGTTTCAAAAATATTATTTTCTAAAAAATGATATTTAAGGTTTTTTTTTTTAAATACCTTATCATTAAGACATTTTCATTGTAAAATGTATGTCATGAAAGTTCAGGGAGTAACCTCTAAAGTCTTCTTCATTCTAAAGGAAATTTTGCATAATCGATAAGCAGTAAGAGATTAACAAAACCTTCATATGCAAAAACTGTATATCTCGTTAACATACACAATTCATGTAATATATCTTTCTTTCTTTTTTTTCTGTGAAGTAAACTTTTTTCGAGATATTCCTTGTTATTAGTTTCAATGTTCTAATATTTATACTTTTCTTAAATGGAAAGTCGATTTTTGTTTTTATTTCTCCTGTTCAAGAAAGAGAACAGACTTCCAAATAGCGGCCAGCTCTTAAAATGTTTGACAAAGCTTATTCATTATGTGTTTTATTATTCATATTTTATCTGCAGGAAGTATGTATTGAAAGCATTTCTGCAAATGTTTATCTCGTTTAATGTGAAATATAGAAGAATAACTTACTGAAGAATGGGTAGAGAAAATCACTTGAATGTAATATATCAGATTTTTGGAGACTGGTCCATGTATGCACAACTCAAAATAACACTAAAGCGCAAGGATGAAATGCCGGATAGATATCAAAGTTAGTATTTAAGTACATAATCTTCCAAAGATGCGGCAGGAAATTTTTCAAGAACATCCCAACCACCATTTTATGATAAAATAGTAGTTTGCCATAGTGGCCTAAACGACTTTGATTAAAACAATATAATTACATGAAACAAATCTGATTGCATTTACATGCCTTTCTATATCCATTCTTCACAAAAAAAAAAAAAAATTATAAAAGCTTGTTCTTCTGTCTACTTGATGCTAATAAAGATAAACATTAACAGAAATAGTTTTACTACGCATTTGTTTTCACCAGGTGGACATATTTCACGCGTGTAGAAAAGTTGCGTGCGTTTAAAGGATTGCAGAATTCAACGGCTTAATTTCGAGTAGACACAAGACAGAAAGTCAGAGGTGGGGGTGGGGGTCGAGTTCTTCCCCTCTTGCTTAACTGCGGAAACGATGAGGGTATGCTGCTCAATGTGAGGTAGTTAAGCTGTTTTATTTAGCATTAGAGACTAGACCCGCAGTAGGATAAATCAAAACGTTAAGGCACCAGAAGAAAAACCATGCATGAGAGCATTTAGTGTATCACTGTGTTGCTGTTGTTGTTATTATTATTATTTTTATTAGACCATTATTATTATCATCATCATCATCATCATCATCATCACCACTATACTCATAAGTAAAGTAAAGCAGAATATGAAAACGCGTAAGGAAAAGAAAAGAAAACAAAAAAGCGGAGGTTGTTATTATTATTATTATTATTATTATTATTATTATTATTATTATTAATATTAATATATACCTTATTAATCAAAATATTTTGGGATACTTTTGAGAAAATTTGGAAATTGTTCAATGGTAGTTTTCATCCTTGTTGCATCCTTGTTCGTTCCGTGTTGCATCTTTGGAAGATGCTGAGTTTACATATAAGGTTGGTATTTAACGGACTATTCGTTTTTGAGTTATGCTGTTTTCAGGTCACGGACACACATACACACACACACACACACACACACGCGCGCTTTTCTAGATTCGTAGAACCCTAAAATGTGTAATTTTAGTTAATCGGGGTATGAAATTTTCGATGGAATGCAATACCTACCTTCTTTATTCACTATACGCTAGATAGAGAACGTAATAAGAATAATGAATATTTTGAATTTCAGGGAGTAGATTGGGAATTGCTCTTCGTTCGGAAGTAATTTATATAGTTCTGTCTGTACTCTGCCGTATTTTATGAACTTTCTGGTATACATATAGCACATTCTTGACACTAGTTATAACTGAGTAGTGTGTGCAGACGTCTGCATCCTGCCGTAGAAAGGTGTCCTATAGAAAGCAAACGGAAAACCTGAGAATTCTCAAATAACCAAAAGAAAGATGACTCGTCGTGTGCTGACTTTTGGCGCAATGTACGCCTGATTATTTTATTAGTTTATCTATGCCACTCTCCTCTGAAAGCGAGGCATTATAAACAGCTTTCTGTTGATTGAAATATTGCCCCTAATGGCCAGTTCACCGTCCTATGAGACCTGATGACAAATCTGAAGACATACCAAGGTGGTGAGGTTATCAGAAAAACAACAAATCCATTATGGTCTTATCTCAGGTATCCCTGTAACCTAGTTCCTTTTCACTTATTGCTTTCTACATAAAACGAACCAATTTGTAAGTAGAACGCTTTCATCTTTTTGCATTTATTTCTGATTTTAAGTAGAGTTCATCTGCTCTAATGTATAGTAATACAAGCATAAGTAGGTACCTATAATTTATGTTTTGATAAGCAAATCGCACATAACGTACAGCTAATGACAATATACACTGATGCAAAGATATCTGGCTAATAATTATAATCTGGTATCTAATGTCACCATCACTAATCTTTTCATTCATACTTCCCTTCATTTGCATTTCTTAACAAGACGTTTGTTCTCATTCATTCCCACAGACAATTGCAAGGGATAATTTGCAAATGCAAGGGATAATTTGCGATATACTACAAAGTACACACTTTTTGCATTTTCAAGACACTACTGATTTTTTAATGTGTTTTGAAAGTGAGATAAATGGAATATTTACTCAAAATATGAAAATTACACCGAAAGGTGCATACGCAAATGCGAAAAAGATAGTCGTTTACTTTCTCTACTTCTACAATGTACAAATTTATTTCACTCAAAAATTCTATACCTAGATTTTACTAGTAATACACGTTTTGGGGTCCGCTGAATACAAAAGAAATATTTTTAGAAAAAAGGTCTATGTGTGTGTCCTAGTTTGTCTGTTAACAACATAACTCTAAAATGAATAATCGGTTAAATAACAAACATCATATACCCACTTCATATTTAAGTTAAGCAAATTTCAATGCTGTGACACGAAGGACGCCAAGAAAATCTTCCCATTCCTAACTACCCATTGCTTGAAAAAAGAACTCCAAAACATTAATTTTCTCAAAAGTGACTTTAACGATTTTTATTAACATACTAAATGTTTAAGCAATTTTCATGACTAAATGAAACGTATGTCTTGAATTTTCTGAGAATAGCCTTGAAGTCCTATTCACTCTGGTTGACTTTTACATAACTGGTAAATCAAGGGAATTACTACATAAAGATCTACATCTCGTTAAAATGCATGATTTATGTATGATTCATACATTTTGGGACGATTTAGCCATATCCTAGATATTCCTTTTTATTGATTTGTATTTTCCAATATTTATATTTTCTGTCATTGAACAGTATTGTTATTATTTTTATTATATTTTTAAAATCTTGACCATACAACGAGAGCAGAAAACTGTCACTTTAGCATTCCCTTATTTCTTTAGAATCTATACGAAGATAACTAATAAAAATATTTCTGGTATTGTTTATCTCACATTAAAATGGAGTAGATAAAAGAATACGTTTTTAAAAGAATAATTTGTTGCAGAAAAAATGAAGAAAGTCAAAACAAACATTTCTTCTTTTCTTTTTTCTCGTCTTTACCAAAATTTAATAGTGATAATTACCCAGCTGGTGGGCTATTTCTATCGTTTTGTACATAATTAGTGATGGAATATTTGGTAAACTTTACTGTACTGAAAAGATATGCTGGAAGTTTTGTGCTGGAAGTTTTACTTTTTTTTTTTTTTTTTTTTAGTCTCAAGGCGCTTTGGTCGAATGGTTAGTCCATTCGGCTTTCACCAAGGAGGCCCGGAGAGCGCATGAAGGGTATGTGGTGGACAAAGCGGCGTCTGAGCGGGCTGTTCTCCCCAAAATTCATTACACCATTTCTTATAGTCACCTTTCCTTTCATCCATTTCACAATTATTTCATATCCTTATTCTCATTCTCATCGTGTCTTCTCTGATTCAGAGTCTGTTCCTCAAACGGCATCTATGCCCAGGCGGTGGCTTTTAACTCCTTGGGGTGTAAGTCCTAAATACAAGGAGGATGAACAGCGGAAGAAGAAGAAAAGGAACGTGTGGTAAGTTTTTATCGGTATCACTGCTGGTCAAGTGTTGTCATAAATGTGAAGAATTGGAGTAAAACGAAATTGAAGATACCAGTTTCGAGCTGTAGTTTGGATAATAAGTTTTCATTGCCAACTATACAAATTATGCAGAATGACAATGCTATGGATTTCCTGCAAATATTAGCTCTTAATCTTAAAACATAGAGTTTGTCCAAGTTATTCTGCAAATTATTTCAGGTTCGACCAAGGAACACATGCAGAAAACTTCAGGTTCCATTTTTTTTTTTTTTTTTTAAATACGGTACCGGAGTCTGATCAGGACTCCGGTACTGTATACCCTACTTTTATTTACTTTTTTTTTTTCTTCTTTTTACCTTGTTTATCTGTATTATTACTGGATTGCTGTTTTCTTACTGTTACAACACACACATAAACACAAACATATAACACCCATGCCCAAGGCGGGACTCGAACCCACGATCCCCCGCGCTACGAAGCACCAAAGCGGGACGCCTTGGCGAGCGCGGCTATGGGGACCGGCTCCATTCGTGAGATCGCTGGCTCGATTCCCGACAATCGCTCACTCAGAGTAGGGTTTTTCGTGATTTTCCCAGATTAATTAGGCGAATGCTGGGTAGAACATTCTACGACTGATTTCTGATTTCCTCTTCCCCACCATTTTCTGTTATTTCATTTCAATTTTTATGTTTCAGTCAGACTTCCGGGCAGAGCAACGGTCGGTGAGGGACAGATGCCGCAAGGGCTTGCGCATTGCAACTTCTGGGCCCTCATAGAGATTCCACTGCTGAGTCGAATTCTTCCCGGTTCCGTTTGAGGGACGCCACTGAGCAATCCTTCTGTGGCCGAATTTGCTAGAGAACTTTGCGCGTCACTGTTGACTGTGCAGTCCTCAGCAGCCAATATTCTCCTGACATATATATTGATTTTTAAGTTAACCTGATTTTGCGAAGTTGTTTAGTATTGTATTTTTGCATCATTATATATAACTTTCTCTATGTTAAATTGCGTCAATTTATGCTACTTTTTGTGCTGCTTCAAAATAAATTTCAGTTTACTTTATGCATTTTATTGCACAATCTACCCTTTAAAAGTGTGATATTAATTTAATATGTATTTATTTCAAACTATAGTTTTACTAATTATCAGCAGTAGCGTTAACCCTAGTTTCCTGCAAAATGATACAATGATAAAGCTTTTAAACGGGCAAAGCAACATTTTAAACGTGCATATAAGAACTCTAAATGTATGATTTCCAAATGCTAAAAAGCATCACCGTTGTTATTAATACTTCCCCTCTTCTTCAATTCAGCACCATCTTTTTCAGCAAACCATTTACATTTATTTGGCACGTGTCATCCCCCTTGAAATCCTTATTTCACTTGTTGTCACTTTCACTTCTTTCACTTGTTCTACAGCATAAATAAAAGACTTCGTTAACGGCTTCCTTTGTTAATTCCTCATGAATTCAAAGAAAGTATTTAAGTTTTACTCTCTCTGCGAGGTATATTATATTATATGATTAAACAAATTAAAAAACATTCGATCTAACAAATTTAATTAAAATGTAATATGCAAAATGTATACACATAACATAAAATGTATATCCGGGATTTTCTGGGGATAACCTCTGAAGTCCTCTTCGTTTTGGAAGACTTAAGCATAGCTGGTAAACCGTAAAATAGACAAAATCTTAGAAGATAAAAAATGTAGATCCATTAAAACAAACAAGTTATGTCAAATACATTTTTAATGGATTTTAGCCATTTTATAGATATGGTCTGTTTTTGGTTTATATTTCCCAGTACTTGTATTTTTCCGAATGATAAGTCATCATTCGTGTTTCTTTTTTATCACCCCAGTAATATAACGTGAATCGAATTTAAATACTATCATATAATTACCAGCTCTTAAAAGATTTTACTGTTGTTTTAGCCTACTGAAAATCCTTATTTTTTTGTATAAATACAAGGAAATGAAGAGTAAAACCATTTTTGCTAAGCTTTTTATAGATTATCATGAAATAGACTGAAGCATTATTTTCATAATAGTATATTGCAGTAATTAGGGAAAGTCCTGTGCATGTAACATATACTTTTTTAAATTTCTAGTCATCGTGTATTTCCCTCAGCTGTCTTTTATCTCTATTAGAAGATTTCTTAGGATTATTTACTCTTGTTCTTGCATTGCCAAATCATAAGCAAAGGATACGCGTTATTCTTATTCTTCCTATTGCCTCACCTTCATTTTTGAGATATAATTTCACTAAATATTTCAAGATGTTGGTCCGTGCCATACATGTCTCTTTATTCTGATAAAAATTAGCAGAGCCTTCTCTCTTTCCAGTTCACATTTGACTTCTGGATATACTTATTTTATTATAATCTTATCCCACACTTAAGTATGTTTTTCCCAAATTATTCTCCAACTCAGGACTAAATCTGTTGAGTAGCTTTAACGAGGGTAATTTTTGGCAATGTTTTCTCCACAGTAAATTATTGTAGTTAGATACACGAAGCTTTACCGAAGTTCTGAGAGAAACTCTGTACAAGTACGTTTATAAAAGCTTGACCCAAGTGTCTTTCGTCAAACAAAACTTATGGTCTTACATGAAATATATTTGCATATTTTATATTCGTTTTTTTTTTTTTGGTAGTGTTTAACGCCCGCTTTAACTACTTATGGTTACATTGATGATACATGAATGAAGATGGAGCACCAGTGGAATGCGATGGCGGGGGAAACCGGAGTACCCGGACAAAACCCTCCCCAGCGTCGCTTTGTCCACCACAAATGCGGTCGCTTAGGATCGAACCCGGGCCGTCTAGGTGAGAGGCGAGTGGTCTAACCACTCGGCCACGGGGCGGCCTTTTGTACTTTATAAACTGTATTATATAGTCGCGTGCATTTCTAATGCCTTCTTACTTTTTCCTTGTTTGATCATTTATGTTAATTTTGATCCTGTGATACAGAGAAGTATAAAGCATTGCTACAAAAATAGACAAAGCTATTAAAAGATCTGATGCGTCCCATTCACATGACTTTCTCTACATCTCTGTAAAAATTATTGTTGATAAGTTTATTCTTATATCCGTTTAATGCTAAAGCATTACTAGAAACGCTCATATTACTTATTTCCTTTATAAGTAGAATGGTATTAAGGGAATACACTAGGCTAAACCGACAGTCTCATGTTTTAAAATGAGGTTGCTATGGGATTGAAATCCGTTTCTTTGATCGGTCAAGCGTTGAAAAGTTCCCGTATGAGAAAAGTGTAAGTATTTTAAAACTGAAATCAATAAGAAGGAATATCTCCAAAAGGACCATCTCTATGAAAAAAAAAAATGTGACATAAATTTTGTGTTTTATAGTGATCTATATCTTTGTGTAGTAAGATTTTGCCTATCTCTTACGGTTTACCAGCTATGCAAAATTAACTAAAACAAAGAGGTTTTTAGACGCTATTCCTAGAAAATTCAAAATACACATTTTATTTGGCATGTAAATATCTTAATATAGGAGATTTTAATAAAGACAGAGCAATTTTTTAGAAAATCAAAATTTTAGGACATTTTTCCATGTAAAGGGTAGTTTGGGGTGGGGATTATCTTGAAAATCTTCGTGTCGTATCCTTGGAAGATACTGAACTTAAATACCAACTTTGTTATTTAACGGATTTTTCGTTTTTGAGCTATGCTGCCCACAGACACACGCAGACAGTCAGATACAAACAAGGACATTTTTCTAAAAATGCTTTTTTGGATTCAGGGGGTCACAAAACATGCATTTCCGCTGAGATCTCTGCATCGAATTTTTGGGTGCAATACAATACCTTCTCAATACACTATGTACATATTACGTGTAGAGAAAGTAATTAGATAGATATTACAATTTAAATAATGTTCAAAGGCATAGAATTCTATTTTATGAGCCAATAGACGTAATATGTTTCAATGTAGATTTTATGGACAATATCACGTACCTAGTTTTTCATGCATTTTCTCAGCCTACATTTAGAAATATATAGCGTTAAAGATATCCTTCTATCATGAGTAAACACCATTGCTTCTTGCAAGTACAATTGTCGTTTATATACATGATCAGCCGTAAGGTCACTGTCATAATTAACTCATAATCAAAGATTTACAATTTTCCTGATAAAATAGGTGTTTAATTATTCTGACGACCCTTTTCTGCTTAAGTAAACTTTGTGAAGGTATAGTAATGTTGTAGAATGTGTATTGTGAAAAGAGCAAAATAATGAAATCTCAATATTTACGAGTAAAATTGTTTGTCTCCTTAGCATAAATAAATCTATTGTGTTACTTTCATATATCATTTTATATCTATTGTGTAAAAAATTATTCTTAAAAAAAGCTTAATCTTTTATCTACTTCATGCTAATCAAGGTAAACATTAACAGAAACGTCCTTACTAGTTAGTTTCTTATAAGCAAGGGAATAAGAAAATAAGGCAATAGTCAAAACGTTTAAAAGCTCGTCGCTATCTGAAACAATTTGCATTCCCGTAAGTAAAACAAAAAGGTATAACGCAAAAGTTGACTTAAAGTTTGAGAAAAGTTTAAATAGTTAAAATTGAAACCGATAACAAGGAATAGCTCAGAAACGGTTAACTCTGCAAAACAAATATATATGGCATAAGTTGTGTATTTTAATAAAATCTATCTTTTTCTCTATTTCTTACAGCTTACAAATTATACAAAATTAATTCAGAATGAAGAGGTCTTATTCCCAGAAATTTCAAGATATACACATGTTTATCATGAAAATATCTTAAACATATGGTATTTTTAATTTTAAACAAAATTATTAGAGCCATTTTTGAGAAAATCAAAGTTTTCGAAACCATTAAATGTAAAGAGTAGTTGGGGATGGAAGAGTTTCCTGAAAATCTTCCTGCAGCTCCTTAAGTACGATATTGTAGAAGATACTGAACTAAATGCCCAGTTTGGAATTTAAACGACTTTTCGTTTTTGAGTATGCTGTCCACAAACATGGAGACACACACACAACATACACATAGACAAGCAGCGAACTTTTTCTATAATTGCCTCTTTTTTTTTTTTGTTTTTTTGTTTTTTTTTGTTTTTGTTTCATGGAGCCCCAAAACATCTGTTTGCGGTGAAATCTCGGTATCGAAATTCTGGGTGAAATAAAATATTTTTTCTATCTACCATGCACATTGTATATGCGTGCTGGGGAAGTAAAAGTCACTAAGTCAATATACAAATTTGCAAACAAGATTTAGTGTAATTTTCAAGAATCAGTAAAATTACCTAATACGTTTACTCACTTCGTAAACAAATAATGTGTTAGTTTTCTTAATATAAAAAACCATTAGTACTACTCAGTATTTAGCTTTAAGTATGCCATTATCAACAATGTTTGTATCTCTTTACGATTATCATTTTTAATAATAATAAAAAAAAAAACATTGTACCAGCACTATATAGCAAATATTGAGATTGCATATTGGCAGACAAGCTAATTGTAGCCACAAGCAATGAAAGAGTTCGCTGGAAACTCCATTGGAAGTGCATTTCCAGTCTTGACTCGTGTGATATATCCAAGTCTGAAACAGCCTGTTTGTGAAATACTAATTCTTAATCATTATACGTTATTTTCCTCACAATGACGTCAAAATATTATTTATTGTCTCAATTATAGCAAGTGGATGCCAGTAATAGTATGCCGAAAACAATAATTTTTATAATTACTAAAACCTCCTAGTCACCCTGTTTATATAATGGCACTGCTTTGTAATATTTAATGAATTAGAAAATGTAACATGAAGCAAATTATCAGTAATATATAATGCCAGTGGTTTTCACTGTAGAAACTAAATAAGAATTGGGCATTTCAGAGCTTTGATGAATTTTTGACCGTCAAAATGCTAACAAATATTACTTAGTAGTGGTGTGAAGTATCTTCTAGTGAGTAACGCCATTTTAAATTATTTTATATTCTTGTACTCAGCCAGTTGGTTTAGCTGTGAATAGGTATCAACCTTCTATGCAAAATGAAACTATTTGAAGACGAATAGAAGAGAATGTGATATATTCAAACCTTACTGTTATTTAATGGAACTTAAATGATGTTTATTATCATGAAGATCCAAAACAATAAACTATTTTAACAAACAGAAATTTAAAAATGGTATTAAACTACCAAAAGCGAACATTTTATTTGAACATTTATATTTGGTTAGATAATTACAATGAAAGAAACTGTCATTTTCATTCATACTTTTATTACATAATCATTAAACTTCGAAAGAAACCCATACACAATTTATTACTATAGTGTTTCAAGCATAACCGTTAAGGGTTCTAAAATTAAACATTATTAACAAAAGAACCTTTAAGATTATAAAGCAAACGAACCGTGACTATAAGCAAATTCATTTTTATGGTAACTAATCGAAACAGGCAGAGAATATAATTCTGAAAATAAATGAATGTTATACTATTTTGCTTTTAGCCACTTTGTTATTGATTATCAGCGTAATTTTATTATCATTGGTCAGTCGAGGTAAGACTTAAGCTCGTTGATTGGTTGAAAGTAATTTTCATATAACTGTTATGCGAGAATGCTTGCGAAAGCAAACAAAAATTATTATTTGACAGCGAATTAATATATGTCTTTTTAGCAAAATATATCCTTCATTAAACGACAGTTTACTAAATGTTTTGGTTCAATATGTTCACATTGTTAGTAGCCAATGCTTGTTAAGTTTATGATTTTTATTATGAATAATCCTTTATCGCTTGCTGACCATTACGCGCCCGGCTATTAAGACTTGAAATATGCAACTGCGCTGTGTACTATAGACGAAGTTTCATTTTAGAGGCGCCACCATTGCTGAGAAACGTTTAATTATCAAAAGCGTTCTAAAGGACGAAAGGGTCGAGGAGGATTTCGTGGAATCTCTGTTGTTTTTATCGCACCTGCTCGTAAATAGCAATTTAAAAAAAGATGTTAGATAGACGCCTTCGCTTAAACGAATCGGCCCCAACATGACTTTTGGCCAGTACAGCCTCAACTAAAGTAATATGGAACAGATTACGCTGCTACAAAGAGATAACTTGGCCAGAAAGTTTCAATAATTAAGATATCTACTATCCCACAATTTGTGGTACGCAAGGAGGTTTCTTACCGGAGGGACATGAAATTCTTATACTTTTTAACGTTGGTTTATATTCCATGTATGATTGTATTCAAAGTAAAACGTTTTGAGAGTGTGTGAACTAATAACTTAATGCACATTATAAGGAAAGTTCCAACTTTTATCGATAAATTTACCTAGAAAAAAGTTGTAGCAGGAGTTGTGTTTAATAAGTCTGTTTCGTGAATAAAATAACAATGATTAGCCTATATGAACACAAAGAATAATATTCCTAAAAACCCATTCGTCTTGACGTACATTGGTACCGAAATCAGGGCAACTTGATGGTCTCATTGCTTACAGAATTCATTGAACTGATTCTACGCACTCTCTCTGTTGTTTTAAGAATTCTGCGGCTTTGAGTTTTCAATTAATATGTCTATTTCAGCGATAGACCTTTCCTCAAATTTTTTGGAACTTCCGCCATTATGTACGGGAATAACACTGCACATTATTGTGAGACGAACATTAGTTCAGAGAGAAAACAAATGCACCTGGGTGCGATAAATATAGAAAAACAATTGCACGTGAAGTGATAAAAGAGAACGATTAAATTGCATAAATAATGAGTTCCGATTGGTTGGAATTTTATGCGCCAATGTACTAGATTGGCCACTTCCTACGATCACATGAACGAAATAGTCATCATAAACTATCCTTGTTGTCTCGTGAAAATGTAATCACCCTTAAAGAACTAAGGAAACGCTCTCGTGTATTGTAGAATAAAGTTAATGTATAAACCGAAAAGTTCATTAGCATTATCCACTATCAAAAGTTGACATTCTTTCTGAAATGCAGAAAGTATACATTCTTAATTTATCACTATAAATCAATGCAAAGCGACCGTTCAAATAGCTGTAACGGCTTTGAAAAAAAGATTGAAGTCCATAGCTAATATAACTGTATTTAATGCATGAGAATGTTTTTAAAATTATAAAAGGAAACTGAATTTGTGATTATGGATAACTTGTCTCAGTACCTTTAGCATCCATTTCGAAAACTTCTTTCCAACAACACAACTTAGCTTGATCAGGATACAATTTGGCTTATACCATCCAAAATAACAAATCTATTTACAGCAGAAAAATGTAGTTTAAGAGATCTTTCCTCAGACAACACAGTGAGCAGGGTTGTTTATTCTGTTTTACTTGAATATAAGGATAATTAAAAAAGAATATCAAAAGTTATGTAAGCAATCCTGTGTATTCTTCTGCTTCTTTCAAGATCACCATTAGGTTGAGCAAGACTAAAACTTGTAATTGAAAACGAGCACAGGGTGTTTAATACAAAAGCCCGACAAAGTTAAAGTAAAGTAAATTAAAACACAAAAAATGAACATAGTTAATACCATAGAAAAGAAATAGTAAGGTGTATACAGAAACACGTCAAGAAGAAGAATATAGGAAGAATATTTAGAAATAAAAGTAAATATCAAATTTGTAAAAATTCAATAAAAATAGTAGGAAATAAGATATAAAACAAAAGAAGAAGCATAAACGATTAATGGTCATTTTGACGCAAGAGGGCAAAGTTATGGTTTTTGGTTCGAGCGGGAATATTGTGAAACGAGATGCACGCGAGAATCAAAAAGAAACTTGCTCGCGTATCATATGTTTTTTCTACGAGAATTTTCTGATATTAAAAGAAAAGCAACGAAAGATGAAATAAATTTGAGATTAAGTTTGACCCATTCACCAAGGGTTATAGTTCGCTATTTATTTCGCAACGTTAGAAATAAATTCAACCATATTTTGAGAATGTGATATCCTTAGAGCTGCGAAAGAAGCGGAATCAAATTTACTGCCTGCTAAATCCCGAAAAGTGTTTTGAGACACAGTATGAAAAATTGATTAAGTGATGTTTAGAAAAAATGTAAATATTTAGGATGAGAATGTATTTTAACTTATTTTAATGAGCAGTCGAAACGCGTAAATGTTGCACCTCTTGGTTGCATTATTGAATGCTTAAGTCTACTTTGGGTATGAAACAAGGGATTGATATATCAAGTATCAGTGATGTAAGTATACATACTAATATTGTGAGTTATGCTGGTGAGCGTGAAGTTGGAATAAAACTACTTTTCGCTTGTATTGCTGCGCTTCTTTGAGCGTGAATTCGGAAAAATAAAATTTGCAATGTGAAACGAGCTCGTAAACTACTTAATTACGCTCGGTTGTGGAAAAATAGTTTCAATACTCCCTCCATTTCCAAAATACGACATACAAATAGGTCATTTATGCTGTTCCACAATATGATGTGTACATAATAGATTATATGTGAGCCCATCTGCATTCTATTTTATGATATGCTGCTCATAGTACATGCTATTCCTAAACATTACACTCATAATGGTATATACATTTTCTTATACAATATTGGTAAGTATTCTTTATAATTTAAGCACATGGTAATACATTAGGTTTCTGCCTTAAGCCGCATATTCATCCCACCTGCTCCCTGCGATTTTTTTTTACCAAATACAGAATGAAACAGCAAAAGAATCCTGCCTGTAGATGATATCAACAGGCAAATAAAACAGCCACCTATTTATTGCGTGAATGCCCAGTACTTTCCCACCAAGGAATCCTAATTTTTTGTAGCCAATTTCCAAGTTTGGAGGAGCTTTAAAACATCACGATCAAGAGTCTGATTTATGTCATTTGAATATTAGGATGGATCGATTAAAATAAAATTGGGAAATGCAATAGACCCGAAAGGCCCCAGTGCAGGGCAGTGTTGCCTCCCTATCATACTCATACGTAACATACTGAAATATTTATGATAATAGATATAAATATAAGAATGTAATATTAGTGCAAATAACATTATTTATAGTGCCAACGCAAGTCACTGTAAACAGGCATTTGTTCGATTGCTAAAAACCAGGAACAGGATATGAGTTGCGTGGTTCGGTAACCACTTACCCCTCTCCATAATGGATTTTAGTAAACGTACACTCAAGTCATTGTAACAGGAGAGTTTGTAGTCCCGCCCCGATCTCTCTAGTGCTGTATTTGAGTGAAAATTACGATTTTCTTTTCTTATATTAAAATACCAAAAACGTTAATTTTATATAAAAAACTAGAGCTTCAGGGATTAAATTGTAAGGAAACTGATATGATCCTTTTTAGTAAATTATATTTCATATAGTTAGAGGTAATGTATCACCAGTTTCTGCAATTGATATTAGTGGCAAAATGTCGAAATTCTGACATAGCTGTGCTCTCCTAAAGCAATGCTGCCAAAATCATGAGGTCTACTAGGTCATATGTGTCTTGTTCATCTGAGCTGCTGACGATGTATGACATACTGACTGACATCCATCGAACGGACGTAGCTTTATTTTAAAAGAGTGAACGGCAAGAAATATAATGTACCAGGTGAGATGAAATGAGTTTGGGTAACCCTTGGGTTCTTTCACTCCTAACCACATCTAATTTCTTAAGTCCTTGCGTATTTATTTAAGGCTGATCTTTCTAACCCAATGTACACCCTCGTGCACCTTAAACCCTAAAGTCAGCCGCTTCCCTCTCGTAATGCGAACAGCTCTCCCTCTGAATCTACTACCCCTAATATGCGTACTGTAGGAGTAAATCCCACCGCACACTGGGATGCTACAATATATTTGCAAGCGAAAAGTGCGAGGTATATACGTAGTTAAACTATAAGAAAATGTAAAGCAAACATCTAGGGTTTCCAATTAATTTTATTAAAAAGCAAATTAAATAAAAGCAATAATAATAATAGTAAATCGTGTTATCTTGTTAGTATTACGCCTTAACGCCTGGATTATTAAAAAAATGATAAGCATGATGACAGTTAGTTGAATTGCCCTCAATTCAAGTAAAATTCAAAAGGGTGGTTTTGTGCCCAAGGGACCCCAATTTGTTAAACTTTTAATAAATTAAGAAAATTTTACCAAAATGTGATTTTTCCATCCTAGCTATTTTTTTTTTGTTTTTTTTTTTTGAAATTTTTAGTTAAACTTTGAAAATTAAACTGGAGAATAAATAAAAATTGGAAAGCTACAAATTGGATTTTTTATTCAAATTGGGCACACTAGGCATTTGGGCTATTGTTATTATTAATGTATTATTATTAATGTATTATTATAGGCACACGTGTTAACCAGATGCACACTACAGAACACCATTCAGAGATATTGCTACGCGTTTTCTTAGGCATTCAGTCTAGCGAGTCAGTACGAGTTATTCTGTAGAAACATAAAACAGGAACTCTATAGGGCACTCTGGAGAGTAAGTACAAGTCATTTTAGAGACATTGCAAGGCCTTCTCCAAGGCTTCTAGAGTTTCAGTATAAGTTATTCTATAGCCGTACAACAAGCGTTTCTCCCAAGAATATAAGTCACACTTTAGGGAGATTAAAATACTTTATCTAGGACATTCTTGTACATCAGCACACGTTATTTTATAAAGGGTACATTCTGTAGGTCATTCTGGAGCCTCTTTTAATAGACAATCTCCTTCCTCTGTCGTTTGCGATAAGTTCAGTTGTGTGGCCGGCAAATTAACCCAATCGCTGCACTCAAAACAGCTGCCGGTATTGTTGTTAATACATTTAACGTGGCTAACACTTTCGGCCAGGCTTTTGCTCAGGTATCCAGCTCAGAAAATTATACCCCTGATTTTCTTAGAAGTTAAGGATCAGGTGGAATCTCAAGGCTCCTTTCGTTCCGAAATCCTTGCGGATTACAAGGTGGAGTTAGACCATGCACGTATATCTTCGCGGAACTCTCTGCCTAATCCAGAAGGCATCCACGTCCAAATGTTGCAACATCTGTCTCCGGCTGGTAAGGTTTTTTTACTCGAGTCTATAATCGGGTCTGCGTTGATGCCACTTTTCCAGGCGAATGGTGGGAGTCCACCGTTATGCCTATTCTGAAACCTGGAAAGGACCATCATCTTCCTTCCAGCTACCGTCCTATTTCCCACACCAGTTACATTTGAAAGGTGATGGAACGCATGAGCAATGGACGGTTGGTGTAGTGGCTAGAATCCAACAATCTATTGACTAATACCCAGTGCGGCTTTCGAAGACGTCGGTCAGCGGCTGACCATCTTGTATCGCTATCGATGCAGATTATGAACGGTTTTCTTAAGACCTATCAAACGGTTGGGATATTTTTTAACCTCGAGAAAGCTTATGATACGTTTGCGAGCAGGGATATTAAGTTCTCTCCACAACTGGAATGCACGTGGGTGCATAACGTTGTATATTTAGTAGTTTATGTGGGTAGTTTATGTGGGATCGCGTTTTCCGACCATTTTATTCAAGAGAACGGAGTGCCACAGGGCTCGGTACTAAACGTGATGTTGTTTTCTTTAGCAATTGATTCCATATCACTATGTGTTCCCGCAGGGTATTGCCATGTTTATTCATGGGTGACTTTGCCATCTTCTGTACATTTCAGCGTATCCCGTTTTTGGAAAGCCGTCTGCAGCGGTGTTTGGAGCTCGAAAAACAGCTTTCAATTCTCACCTGAGAAGACTTTTGGCGCCGAAGGGAGCAATATCCGCGGTCTCTTCAACTCGGGCCAAATGTACTTCCTTTGGCAGATGAGGCGAAATTCTTTGAGTTGATCTTCGATTGGAAATTTTGTAGGTCACCACATATAGTTGAATGCGGGATGTGACCGTTCTCTGAATATTTTACGATACTAAGTAGCAAATTTTGGGCAGCAGATAGTACAGTATTGCTTCGTCTTTATCGTGCACTGATTCGATCGAAGCTGGACTATGATTGCATTCTTTATTCTTCAGGATGACCATTTGTGCTCAGAAGATCAGACACAATCCATACTCAGGGCATCCATGTGGCGATTAGAGATTTTTCAACAGCCCAATGGTTAGCATCTACGCCGAATCGGGAGAATCCCCTCTGCAATTTCACCACGATGTCCTGCCTGCTAACTATGACTATGTGCAAGTGCATGCATAGGCATCCAACGTTCAACGCTTTTTCTCCCCCGAGCAGGACGAACGGCATTGCCACCGCTCCCTGAGACCAAGGCCAGCAGGTTTCCGTTTCCATGGCTTCTTCGACAGCACAATTTTGACATGGCTAGGCTGTTTTCCAAGGGGGAGAGGGTGTACCCTCCTTGTGTACGTGCTATCTCTCACATAGATCTTGGGATGACTGCCTATGAGAAGTCTACAATGCCTGTGTCTAGTATCCGTACTTGCCTTTTAGATTTTTATCTCGTTACAATGACGTTACAATGACCACCTTTTTTATATGCACGGATGGCAGTAGGTACACCGACGGTGTTAATTGGGTCTTTGTCTATGGAACCACACGACTCTTATTCCGTTTGCATAACAGTACTTCTGTTTATACTGCAGAGCTCTAATCCATATACTGAGCCATTCTCTGCGTACGCCGTCGCAGACTGGGTAATACCCTTATTCTGAGTGATTCCCTTAAAGCACTTCAGAGCATTCGGAAGCTGTTCAGCTACCATATTCTTGTACAGCGCATCCAAGATGACTTCCACGCTGTACACCTTTGCGGCGTTAATGTTTAGAGTAAATGACTGCCTAGTCACGTAGGCTTGCCGGGAAATGAATTGGCGGATTTGGCGGCAAAAATGCGACCAGACAACTTTTTGATGCTTTCACTTGTCTAACATCTGAAGACTGTAGGCTCGATATGCGGAGAGCAGTGCTTTCGGGCTGGCATTTGAGTGGTCCAGTCTACGCGGAAACTAACTACGAGCAGTGCTGGAGCATCCAATAAACTGGGTAACCTCTTCGCGTATATCTCTCCCGGGACGGCCATCTTGGCTCGCCTACGTATTGGCCACTCTGTCTCATCACACAACTACCTGCTTAGGAAGGAACTTGCTTCCATCTGTCCACTCTGTACAGCGATCCGGCATGCGTTACAAGAGTATGCTCCTCTAACACAATGACGAGCAACTCTGGAACCGCCGGAGCGGTTGATAAGATTTTTAACCTTTTATTGCAAGTGTCTTTTACCTTCCTGATTTAGTTTCCTTTATCTTGCCGGATAGAAATGGAGTGATACCTAGGGTGCCATTTTATCTACCTGTGACTCTTGCAGGTGGCATTTTCTGTTAACTTTCTTCTCTCTTTTTCGCTCCATTGTGCACTGGTATCTTAGGCTCATCCCGCTCTGGTTTGTTGAAATAGAGGGGTGTTTTTTATGTTTTATCTCTAACTCCAACTGTTTTGCTTCTTTTTTATTACTGATTTTATCACATTACTTCAACAAATATTTGTTTTATCCGGACCCTTAAATCCATGCAGTGAGCGCGTTAAAACATCAATCATCATCACCACACTCCGGATGTAGTATTATAATCTATGGTGGTAATACTGTTTTAACTTACTAAGTTTTAGCTCATTTTAACCTTTTTTATGAACCATTGTTCTTAATGGCTTTATCGTTTTAACTGAGCTTCTAGCAATAAATGGTTTCTAATCTCCATTGTATTTCTAATTTTGGCTGCTATTTTATCTCTCATAACTTTTATAATGATTTTTATCTCTGGACTGTTGTCACTTTTAGATATTTTAAGGGCGCTGATAACCAAGGGATTGAACGCCGTAAAATCCCAATGATGATGATGATGATAAACTTGAAAACCCAGGATTAATTATCACGAAAATATTAAGAGAATGCCAAAGCGCCTTTGTTCTGGCACCACGCCCAAAACCACATGACCTAGGAAGCCTCTGTTACATAAAGCCACAACCCTATCGCAAACTATCCGCCTGACAAAGAGACAAAGCACCAAAAAATGCAAGGATGCTTAGACAGCTTGCTTCAGAAATAGCTAATATTTGTGACGGGTAATGACATATTTACTTATATATTCAATTAAACCATGCACACTTAAAAACAATTCTTAGACCTTTGCAACTGCCCTATTGGACAGATCTCACCCAAGAAACTAGGTTTAATTCACGACATTGCTTGCAGCAAGATAGCTGCAGCTCGTAGCAAACTTCCCAATATGTTTCCGGAGGGAGAGGCGAAGGCGTAGATGGTAACAGCTCGGTGGTCTGTTATTCTCTCGTTGCCACCGAGTTACCCGACCGGAGCCTCCTTCTTCGGTCAAATAGTGGGCTGAAGGAGTGGAGATAATATGCTGCGCGCATACGTACCAACTGCAGAGGGGATAAGGCACAGAAGAAAAGCCAAAGACGGTGGACGCTTCGATAGGTCGAAGAGCAAAGTTGGATGTGAGTAAACGTGGTGACAGAATAGCCAAAACTCCCGCCCCTCAAACGGGGAAAACTTTATTTTTCTTGGATACAGCAGTCTTGCACAGGAGGTCGCTAAGTAATGAAGATGGAAATAAACACCAACAACAGACTTCCTTGTGCCTGCTCCTTAACAAAGAGTTGCTTGCATAATACAGTATGCCCTTAAAGCCAATCCCCAACTTCAAGACAGCCATTCCACTGAATCAGGAAAGTTCAACTCCATAATGAGGCTGGTGCTTCTTGATTCCATTCTCTTGCTACATTCTCAGCTTCCACACTACAATTCCCGGGATAAAAGGAAGGAGTTGTTACATGGATCCAATATAAAACAAATGCATACACACTCTTACATTCACACACCTACAAAAAAATTAAAACCCCGTAGCCAAAGCTTAGCCACGTAGCTGCGTCACATGAGCCTTCTTGCCTGCTTGATTGGTCTTCGCTTTCAATCAACCGGTGACAGGTGATAAAAAGGTTTGAATTTCATAAGGCCCAACATACTGAGGTGCAAGCTTGGCGGAGTACTTATCAATAGTTTAATTTTGTGGATAGTTCTTTAAAGTACACAATATTTCCTCCCCCCCTGAAACTCTGGCTATTTCCGGCGGTTTTTATATTGACGTTTACATTTCAATCTGGCCCTTTGTAAATCAGCCCTAACCTTGTTCCAAATATACCTAATTTCTCCTTGAAAATGAAAGGGTCTGTTATTTATGGACGCTCTTTAACTGCTTTGGTCCCATTCTATATTGGGCGTGAAATATCGCTTAATTTTGCTCAGAGGCCTCTTTTATCAGGCTTGAGGCTCTTTTACGTGCCGTAAATCTACGACACGGGACCCACAGCTTTACTTCCCTTCCGAAGGAAGCCAAGCTAAGGATTTTTACGCCCGAAAAAATCCATCGTCCTCCGCCGGGTTTGAACCTGCGACCTTGGGTATATGAAGTTAGCATGGTAACCATTACACCGCGGAGGGCGACTAATTTCTCGTTACTAGCATCTTGTGGCAATAAGTCCTGTAATCTCCACACATTTGCTAGTGGATGATTTGGTAGAAACGACATTATCAAGTTGAAAGGACGCTGCCCATGTGGTTCGTGATAAGCGCAGTTTAGTGCAAATGGGATCCAGTGCAAATCCTGGTCCCACCTGGTCGGAAGAGTGATAAGCAACGAGAGCACTCCTAAGATTCTGATTTGTTTCTCACTCAGGGAAGCCTGAGGCCAGTAGGGTATTGAGGTCCAATGCTGAATCCCGCATTAAAACAAAATGTCCTGAAAGCGTTAGCTTTAAAATAGGTAGTATTATCAGAGACTATAACACGTGGTACACCAAATTAAGAAATAATAACCCGCAAGGCCTTAATATTATTCGTGGCATTGGCGTCCGAGATAGGGATTTACCAACTCTATTTAGTGAACGAATCCACTGTCACTAAGACAAAGCGATTCCCCTGTTTACTTCTCTAAGGGACAAATACATTCAATGAGTAGTTTCTTCATAGGTTGTTTGGCTACCTGGGAGGATAAAATATCCAAAAATGACTGTTGAGTAGGCTTACTCATCTTACAAACGTGGCATGCACGTATCCATTCTATAATCTCCCAATCCATATTCTTCCAAATAAAGCACTGCCTCATTTGGCACCGAATCTTATAAATGCCCAAATGAGCACCACAAATGGAATTATGATAGTCTTGGAACAGAAGGTTCTGTAAACATAGTGGAACTACCACTTTTAATCTACCAAAGTGGTCATTGCAGCATAAAACTTCACCACGCCACTGATATGGAGTGGGTAACGCATATCGGGTGTTTTTTTTTTTTAAATATTTCTTCTATTCAGATTTGATTTCTGATAATCAGGTAAATCCCCAAATCTAATGGATAATCCTTTAGAATAACTAACACTGATACAGACTGGACCTCAACCTGATCTTTCTGAGGTAGAGTATTTTCCCCATACACCCGCGACAAGGCATCAGCAACACAATTGACTGCCCCCGCATATATTGCACTTTAAACTTGTAAGTTGATATAAGAAAGACACACCTGGCAACACGAGCACTACGACGGAGTTTGGCCACAGTACGTGGTTGTTGGCTTCCAAAAAAAATTTGGCATGTTCAAAATAAAAGCGAAATTTCTGCATTACATAAAGTACAGCTGAAGCCTCTAATCAGCTGTTATTAGCATAGGTGAGGCATAATTAATGACGTTTCTTACCTCAGCGGAAAGTGCCGTACACAGGCATTAGTCTGTAAAATATACGTTAAGAAGAAATGGCACATTTGTTTAACTGTTGCAGGTACAGAATATTCTCGAATGCTCTTAGTGCGCTCTGGGCGGATACGCACTTGATCGCCAGATATTATTTGAACAAGAAAATTCAAGCTATGGGATGCAAGTTTGAGGTTGCTTGGGTTCACTGTTAAACCTGGTAAACATGTTCAAAGGTAGTGGAACATATACATAAGTCATTTAAATAATGATACAAATAGACAAACTTAATGTCACGAGAGATTTTATCTATTAGCTGCATTATTATCTGGGCGCCAACCGTAATGTCACACAAATTGTAATCCGTGGCGAACGCGCTTTAAGCCTTCGACTTTTCGTCCAAAGGAATTTGATGATAGGCCGAGTTCAAATCTAAGGTGATGAATATTTTTGCCCAGCAGATGAATGAATGAATGTGTGGTCAGGGGACAGCTTTCACCTTAATCTTGGAAGTCAACACACGGTAGTCGAACTACGCTATCATCTTAGGGACAAAAAACACCGGGCTAGAATAATTAGAACTTGAAGCCGGAGCTATTTCCTTCTGGAGCATTTCATCCACCTTCTCGTGTAACATGCGCAATCTCTGGAGGGGTGAGCGATATGAAGCCAATTTGAGAGGTGTATTGTCAAGTATTTCAATTTCTTACTGAATTAGGGATATACATCCTATTTGCTCTGTCTGCACATCGGAGACTGATTTTTCTTCATAATTAATCAAGGGTTTTCAAGTTGCTATCCAAGTTAAATTATTGTTAAATTATTGTGTGACTGAGTGAGAACCAGCAGTAATGTCTAATGTATTTCTTAAAGTTGATTCAAGGTTTTACAGTTATAGATAATTTTTGTTCAGATTTATTATATTCTAAATTATTACTGAATAATGGGCATTTGATATATGAGTTAACATTTACTAATGAATATAAGGTCATTTTTGATCAAAGTACAATATTGTTTTACTATTAATTTAGGCACCTTTCGGCCTTATTATATTTATTATGGATTTCAAACCATAATACATTAAGTATTACAATATTAATTTACAGATCATTTTAATTTGTATTAATATTTTCCCCGAGTAATTTTGCCCTAACTGTACATCTCTATGTTATAAAAAATTATTAAATACAATTAACCAAAGACTTCTCACACAAGTAGAAATAGTCTTCCTCAGTCCGAATCTGGTCTGATTTATTTCACAAGTTTGATGTTTTTATTTGAGGAAGACGGATTCGAAAGGCTGGGAGTGCAAGGCCACATTGTGTAGAACAGCGTGGTTCATATCAACTCAAGGCAGATCTTTATATCACTACTGTGCAGGCATTTGCATTATCAGAAATTTGCATGCATGCATACATGCATACATACATTCATGCATTCATGCATACATACATACATCCATACATACAGACAGACAGACAGATTACATCATGTTACCATGAATTGATCAAACGTAACGAAAGGCCTATCACTAGCACAGTTTTTACCTTGACTGAATACGAGCAATGTAGCATGAAACTTTTAAGTTTGAATTAATGTGACTTACATTTCTCCTATATAAATTATTTATTTTCTTTCGTGTTACACGTAATATTGTTTAATGTTCTTGTATACTCCTCTACATCTCTTTCTTTCCACCAGCTCAAAATATATTATACAACTTTGTTGATAACAATGACTAAAATTTAATTTAAATTACAAATGTAATATCTTATAAAGTAATAAACACATTATGTTTTGTGTATTTTATTACAAAATGTGTTGTTGCTAATATTGTTACGAACTTAATGTTGATTTGTATTGAGGGCGCCGCCAGAAATAATCTATAGGTTAAGGGATCCGCGGAACTAAATAGTTTGGGAAAACCACCACTCTTCTTTGGACTTTTATTTTTCTCTCCAACAAACCACGGACTTATAGCAGGCCCACTGTGTGCGTTTGCCATAGAAGTTATTCTTTAACAGATAACTTTTATTTATTTAAGACTGACAACCCCAACAACTTACAAGCCTTGGCAGTAATCTGAAAATTTTGAATCATAGCATTTTCAGAATGGGTTATAAGCCCAATGCCTGATATGGTGAAAATAAAATAAAATGGAATGACGAAAGTAGTGACGTGAAAATTATAAAATTATTCAATCAGTCATTCGTCTAGCGACTTGCAACGCTTTGCGGGGGAAAAAATGCGAAAAAATCTGGTCAGATTGCTCCGCCCAATGGATTTCACCCCGGGACCTCACAAGTTAGTGATGCTACTACCTCTTTCTATATTCTATAGAATTAAGTATTATGATTGGTATACCTTTGGCTCATATTAGGTGAACCCAGCATTTAAATTTGTCCACAAATTAGTAAGAAAAGTGCATTATCAATTCTTTGTTAGACTTATGGTGTGTGTGTGTGTGTGTATGTGTGTGTATGTGTGTGTGTGTGAGAGAGAGAGAGAGAGAGAGAGAGAGAGAGAGAGAGAGTAAGAGAGATAGGAAAAAAACCGAATTAGAACTACATATTCTGCTTCACTTTCCACCTTGTTTAAGTTTGTTGTGGGAAATGGTTCATTAAATATGATTGTTAGCCGAATGTAAACTAATAATAATAAAAATACAGTAATTATATACCACTCTTCTACAAATTCTAGAATAATAAATGAAGAACTTTGAATATGTTGGTTGCTCCCCGATACACATTTTCATCCAATATTATGCAATGGAAAAAAAAGACAAAGGTTCCATAAACACAAAATTGCGACATACATTTCGCATTCCATTCTGACCAGAAACGTTCTTTATTCACATTCCACTCTAACAGTGACTGTCATATCACTTGACGTTCATTAACTGCATAACTTTGCTACCGATAAATATAAGAAGTTGGAATTCCAAAGAAAGCGGAAGTCATTAGCGGTATTTCACAACAGGAAAAGTTGAAAAATCTCTTTATAGTTCCTTCTGATGTATTATTTATGGAAGACAAATGAGCCACGCTTTGCCCTACTTAGTTAAGTTTATTCACTGCACTCACCACGATGAAGATGTATGGCTGCTCATATTGTTACACAATACCTAACCTCACGAACCTTAAAATCTCGACGCGAGCTTTAAGCTTCAGTATAAAGCTCTGTAAAAGATAATACTATAATTAGAATATTCCTTTATTGACGTTTTTAAAATCTTGAAATTAAATGTTGATGTGTATTCTGTATAGTGTTATATGAGATATAAGGCTGGTAAGTGGCCTCAGAAAGGAAGCGTGAAAAATTCAAATAAAAAGCTTCGTGACGCGTTATGGAAAACGCTAAACTTAAATTACCAAGTTTGGTGGTTGACCACCACCTTTTGTTTTTGAGCTATATTGTCCTCAGACCGAGAGACGGACACACACACATACACACACACACGAGCACACACACACACACACACACACACACACATAATCACTGGAATATTTTTCTTAAAACATCATGTGTAACATCCACAAGCTACTAATCTCGATTTTCAAATTAATCCTTGCAAAAAGTTTGTTTCGCCTTCAAACTGAAGTTAATTGAGACAAACGTTTGCAAAACATGGCACGTTGTTGTTACAACAGGATGAGAAAGCCGAAGGCAGCATAGGACGTTCAAAAGTAGATTGATATAATGATGCTAGTCTTGAAATTCCATGCGCTATTCTTGACATCCTGGGATACAACCCTACAAAAATGACAAACACATTGAAAGTTAATACCAATATCAACAGACATATCCTTAATAGTTAATGTGATTAATATAAACTGCGCTAAACTTGAATACAAAGAATGACAGTAATTGAAGTTGCTTTTTCAATTGTGCTGTTAGGGACAAACAACCAGCACGCTAATTTTATAAACAGTATTTTTGTTATTTAGGGAATTCCCTGATTTGTAATTGTATTGAAACCTCAAAATCGAAAATTTAAGTTCAATACCTATTAGGTATAATTGGTCTAAAATACAGGGCGTTTCAAAAAGAATATACACATTTCGAATGCAAATATTTATTAAACTTTAAGACATACGAATATGAACCTTTACACATATATGTACGAACCTCTCAAGTTCAGATTACAGATGTTCAATATGTCCTCCACCAGCGGCACGAACAATATCACATCGATACTCAAATGCTGCCCATATTCACTGATGTTATGACAGTACGGATCCGGATCTTCAGCTCTTCCAGGTTCTGTGGGAGTGGTGGTACATAAACGTTGTCTTTAACGAAACCCCACAGGAAGTAATCACAGGGTGTCAAATCCGGTGTCCGTGGAGCCCAGTTGAGACATGCTAAGTCGTCAGCTCCTTGACGACCAATCCAACGGTTCGGTAGAGTTTCATTCAGATATTCACGCACTCGGCGACTCCAGTGAGGGGGTGCCCCGTCTTGTTGAAAAATGAAGTACTTTTCGTGCAGCCTCAAAAACAACCAATTTTGTAACAGAGCGAGATACTGCTGACCGTTTACCGTGTTTCCATCAAAGAAGAATAGGCCATTAACAGATGTTCGGGATATCGCACAAAACACATGTACCTTGGGGGAATCTCGTACATATTCAATGACTGCATGTGGGTTCTGTAGGCCCCAAATTCGAAAATTGTGTTTGTTTACCTGACCACTAACATGAAAAGTCGCTTCATCACTAAACACGATGCGTTGTGCGAAAGTGTTATCATAGTCAATAGCATCAAGAATTTCGTTACAAAATGACACACGTTTTCGTTTGTCATCAGGACGCAGAACTTGTAACAGCTGTACATCTCATAACACGCCAAATTGTTGTTGTAGGCAATTGTAACTCCTGACTGGCATGACGAGTTGATTTTGAAGGAGTACGTTGAAAAGCAGTTTGAATTCTTGCAACATTTTCTTCAGGAACAGGAGGGGGCCAGGACTCTTGCCTTTACATACACATCCTGTATCTACAAGCTGTCGATACCATATGTGAATGTTCCACCCATTGGGATCATCAACGTGATACCTCAACCTGAAACGTCTTTGCACCGTAATCACGTAATTGCACTTCGCAAAATCGGGAACAGAAAATGATTTCTGCTTCGGAATAACCATTTTAAACATATGATGGTTAGCAAGCAAAACAGAAGACAACTGACATCTAGCGGCTATTAATATAAACTAGACTATGTATTCGTTTCTCCAATAGTTGAGCCGAGGCGCAGCGATCGATAGTTTGGACAAAATAATACTTTGTAACACGTATATTCTTTTTGAAACACCCTGTATAATCCAAAGTTCATCTTTTCAGACATTCATTAGTTATTAACATCTATTTATTTTACCTTGTTTTAAACTTAGATATAATCGACGCTCTGAACATTGACGTTGTTTTGAAGACTTTCGTACTTTACGACGTTTGCGAAGAGCCTTCAAAACAAACGAAGAGGAATGCTGACTTCAGGAATTGTGTTGATCCATGACAACGCTCGTTCACACACTTCTGGCACAACTCATCGGCTCCTTAAACATTTTCATTGGGACATTTTCGATCATCCGCTGTACAGTCCTGACCTGGCACCCAGCGGCTTTCACCTTTTCCCTCAACTGAAGACGTGGCTAGGAGGACAGTACTTTAAAAAAAAACGAAGATCTTCAAAACAACGTCAATGCTCATTTGAAATCATTGGCGGCAACATTTTTTGAAGCAGGTATTGCAAAGCTTGTGCACATGAACGACAAATGTCTCAATCTTTTCGGTAATTATGTTGAAAAGTAACCATAAGTGTATAAAACTTTTAGTAATAAAATAATTGGTTTCTATGAGCTTGTCTTTTATTTATAACCTATCGGAAGTTGAAACAAATGGCCCTTGTAGATATCAGCCTGTGAAATTATAGTAGTGTGTCTTTTCGGTTAATCTTCTTATTGTCCCACACTGCATTTGATATCTCTAATTTTATACACACGAGGATCGGCTGAAAAGTCCCGGTCCTCATACAGATATAGCGCCACTAGGCTATTAGACAGTAGCATCGTAAAATTTAACTCTACACTAGCTTGCATCCATAGTTACAGGTCAATAGCTTGTTTAGTTTTCAAATGACAGCATTTTAAACAAGACAACTTTAAAGTTTTCACGAAAATTGAGGATTTGGAAAAACGAGCAGTGATCAAATACCTTCATTTGAAAGGCTTAATACCTAAAGAAACCAAGGAAAAAATGGACAGTACATTGAAAAATTCTGCATCTTCATATTCAATGATTAAAAGGTGGGTTGTAAAGCTTAAAATGGGACATACGAACACTAGTGATGAGCCTCGCTCTGGACGCCCTCTAGAAGTGACAACTCCAGAGATCATTGAAAAAATATTATCGTTTAGTACTGGGAGATCACACATTAAGGTTGTTTGAAATAGCAGAGGCCGTAAACATTTCAAAAGAACGTGCAGGTAATATTTTAAGTAATGTTTTGGGCTTTCACATGGTCTGTGCAAGATGGGTACCGCGTTTGTTGACACCTGATCAAAAGTTGCAAAGTAAACCTGTTTCTGTTAAGGAGTGGAGCTCCACCGTAAAAATCCCAGTGAATTTTTGAGACGGCTTATTACCAGGATGAAACTTGGATACATCATTACACTTCAGAGAGTAAATCACAGTCAAAACAGTGGATTGCGCTAGGTGAACCAACTACCAAAAATCTTATGTGTTACACTCACATGACTTTCTCTAGCTGTTCTACAAACTTCTTACATAAGATTATTATTCTTTCTGCAGCTTGCTAATTGAGGTACTCATTAGCACAATGTTCTTAGTACTTAGTTCCTTATAAGTAGGAATAAAATAGGGCAATACACTAGGCTAAACCCATAGTCAAATGTTTGAAAAGCTGTCGTTATGCGATTGTCATTACAAATCGCTTCTTTTCTTGGCCAGGAGTAGAACAAAAGAAAAACAGACACTCCTGTCTGAGAAAAGTATAAGTACTTCACAACTGAAACTAACAACAATGAATATCACGAAAATGGTAAGCTCCACGAAAAAAAATATATATGACATAACTTGTGTATTTTAACAAGACCTACAGTTTTTGTTAGTAAGTTTTTGTGTATCTGTTACGTTTCCAGGTTATGCCAAATTATGCAAAATTCATCCACAATAAACAGGTCTTTATAAGCTATTTCCAGAAAATTCAAGATATACATTATATTGGTACGTAAATATCTTTACTATACGGGATTTTGATCAAAATCGTTAGCCATTTTTTAGAAAATCAAAATTTTCGAAACATTTTTCATATAAAGGGTAGTTGGGGGTAGGGGGATTTTCTTGAAAATCTTCGTGTCGCATCCTTGGAAGATACCAAACCTAAATACCAAGTTTAGTACTAAACGGTCTATTTATTTTTGAGCTATGCTGTCCACAGACGCACACACAGACACACACACACACACAAACACACAGACCTTTTTCTGAAAATGCTTTTTTGGATTCAGGGGATCCTAAAACATGTATTTCCGGTGACATCTCGATATTGAATTTTGAGTCGAATACAATACTTTCTCTATACACTATGTACATAGTACGTATAGAGAAAGTAAAAAGGCAAAGTCAATTTTGTCAGCTAGCAAGGTTATGGCGAGTGTTTCTGGGAAGCACAGGGCATTATTTTTATTGATTACTTGGAAAAGAGTAAAAGTATCACTGGTGACTACTACGCAAGCTTACTGCAACGTTTGAGTGATGAGGTGAAAAGAAAAAGACATCATTTGGCAAAAAATATATCTTTTTTCATCACGACAATGCTCCGGCCCATCATTCAATCATTGCAATGGAAAAAATGTGCGAATTATTAAAGTTGGAATTGCTTGAACATCCACCCAGTTCGCCAGAACTAGCACCTAGTGATTACCACCTGTTCCCAAACCTCAAAAATTTTCTTAGAGGACGAAGATTTCATAGCAAGGAGGTCATTGATGCGACAAATAGCTATTTTGAGGACCTTGATAAATCGCACTACAGATATGGTTTAAATAAATTAGAACACCGATATGACAAATGCAGTACCCTCTCTTGAGAAATAAAGCAAAAAAAAAAAAAAAAAGAAAAATTACATTCTGTTTTCATTGAGAGGTCCGGAACTTATCAGTGAATACTGATCATGATTATAGCTAATATCACATCCGAAATTATTAATTCCTGTACCTGTTATTTTCTTTTATTATTTTTAATGATTTCTAAGAGTATTGTTTCCTATGAAGACATACTTTCTTGTTTTGTTCCATTAAGATATTTAATTTATATTGCTCACATACAAATTACTTTCTCTATACATACTATGTAATAGTGTATAGAGAAGGTATTGTATTGCACCCAAAAATTCGATACCGAGGTTTCACCGGAAATATATGTTTTGAAACACCCTGAATCCAAAAAAAGCATTTTCATAAAAATGTCCGTGTGTCTGTCTGTCTGTCTGTCTGTCTGTCTGTGTGTGTGTGCGAGTGTGTGTCTGTGGGCAGCATAGCTCAAAAATGAAAAGACCGTTAAAAACCAAACTTGGGTTTTAAGTTTGATATCTTCCAAAGATGCGACACGAAGATTTTCAAGAAAATCCCCCCACCCAAACTACCCTTTACATGGAAAAAAATTGAAAATTTTTATTTTCTTAAAAATGGCTCAAACGATTTTGATTAAAATCTCTAATATTTAAGAATTTACTTGACAAATAAAATGTATATCTTGAATTTTCTGGGAATAACCTCTGAAAACTACTTTATTCTGGATGCATTTTACGGATTTTTGCAAAACTGCTAAACCTTAAGAAATGGACAAAAACTTACCACACAGAAAATGTGGAGCACATTAAAACACACAATTGATGTTATGTACATTTTTTCGTGGAGTTGATCGTTTTTAAGATATTCCTTGTTTTTAGTATCAGCTTTGAAAAACTTCGTTTCTCATACAGGAATTTGTCAACTCCTGTCCATACAAACAAAGGAAATTCAGTCACATAGCAACCAGCTTTTGACTATCACTTTAACCTATGGTACTCCCTTATTTCGCTTCTACTTACAAGGAAACAAGTAATAAGACTATTTCTGCTAATGTTTTCTCGACTAGTATGAAGTAAATACGAGAGAAGCCTAAGCTTTTTAACAATACTTTGTTGTAGAGATGTAGAGAAAGGCATGTGAATGGAACACATAAGATTTTTTTATGTGCATTCCATATTTACCAAAATAAAGAGATTACCGGCATATGAACGAAATACAATTTAGGACAGTATTTCTATTAGTTCTAATTTTTTCTAAGCATGTGCTATTTCGTTTTCTAATGGCGTCATAAATATACATATTAAAAAGAGTCTTAACTAACTCTCTGATTAGTTAATAGCAGGTTATTTTTTGTATCCTTTAAAAGTATTTTATACCATTGTATAAGCTTTTAAGGTATTCCACAAGTTGAATTAAACATCCTCTTTTAAACATTTTGTGCTGTAATTGTTTGTTTATTACCCGACCAAAGACCTTGACAAAATACATCAATGCTGTAACAAAAAAAATCTCTGCCGTCGGCGCAAGGCAACAAATAGCTATGAGGCACGTACAAGGATTCAAGGCGCATGCATTTGGCGCATGCATTACAGCCAGTGACGATAAGTAGCAGCTGGTCATGCCCTTCCGCCGTGTTTTTGCCGCCGCAAGCAAAGTGCTATGATTTTGTCCATAAAAATGTAAAAGGGGCTCAGCTTTTTAATTCAGAGCAATTCGGATTTGTAATTATAAACTACATTTACACGTTAAAGTTCGAAGGCTTTCACGGCCGGTGTTAGAATCACTTATAGAAAACAAAACCGGGCTTGTAGGCCGTGGTCCACTGGGCTTCTCCCTTCGTTCCCCAGACGTTTCGCCTGCGTCTGCGGCAGGCATCATCAGTGGCGTGTACATCTCCGTGGTCTCTCAGTAGCGACTACTCAGCTACTGAGAGACCACGGAGATGTACACGCCACTGATGATGCCTGCCGCAGACGCAGGCGAAACGTCTGGGGAACGAAGGGAGAAGCCCAGTGGACCACGGCCTACAAGCCCGGTTTTGTTTTCTATAAGTGATACATTTACACGCTTCATGATAGCTCCAAAATCACCTAGAATTAGGATATTTTTGCTCTGCACTGCGAAATGTGACAAGAGACTTCAACCAGTGACAGTACAATACAGCTTTTTTACTTTCTCTACACATATTATGTACATAGTGTATAGAGAAGGTATTGCACTCCACCCAAAAATTCAATATCGAGATTTCCCCGGAGATATATGTTGTAGGGTCCCCTTTGGCCAATATATATATTTTGAGAAAAAGGTCCATGTGTGTCCGCGTGTCTCTGAACAGGATAACTCAAGAAAGAAATGTCGGCAAAATATAAAATTTGTATTTAGGTTTAGTATCCAGGGATGCGCCCCGAAGATTTTCAAGAAAATCCCTCCACCATTTTGATTTTCTCAAAAATGGCTCTTACGATTTTGATTAAAATATCACATATTAAAGGTATTTGCCTGACAAATAGAATTTATAGCTTGAATTTTCTGGGAATAACCTCTGAAGACTACTTTATTCTGGATGAATTTTACGGAATTTTTCATAACTGCTAAACTGTAAGAGATGGACAAAAACGTATCACACAAAAATATAGAGCGCGTTAAAACAATTTATGTTATATACATTATTTTCGTTGAGTTGATCGTTGTTAGATATTCCTTGTTTTTGGTTTCAGCTTTAAAAAACATACTTTCTCATACAGGAGTTTCTCATCTCCTGTCCATACACACAAAAAAAAAAAAAAAAAAAAAAAAAAAAAAAAGGAACTTCAGTCACAGAGCAACCAGCTTTTGACTATCAATTTAACGTATGGTATTCCCTTATTTCGATTCTACTTTCAAGGAAGCTAGTAATATGACTATTTCTGCTAATATTTCTCTCAAATTAGCATGAAGTAAATAGAAGCATAAGCTTTTTAACAATAATTTGTCGAGGATATGTAGAGAAAGTCACGTGAATGGAGAACATCACATTTTTATGTAGAAACCATCAACATCGTAAATATTATGAATGACCATGGGAAAAAGTAGTTATGGCGATGATAATGGTATGAGTACGAATAATATACGGTTACTGTGCAAGGTGGTTCACCTGTCTCTGGTTTTATGCAACCCGCAAACTAAAGCCTAATCTGAAGACATCGTCTCCAAGTCCCATCTTCTACATACTAACATTATAGAGTTTGGCGCTGCAAGTTATAGCTAAACAGTAGCGTATTTGATAAATGCGCGATGTTAGCATGAGTTTCAAGATGCTACGTTTAGGTTCGAATTTTACTAGAACGTTGACGGTTTTTTTCACCCCTTTTTTTCTTCCTGATTTGACACAAAGCTAGATAGCATTTCAGGCCATTTTAACTTGTTTTTTGTTTATTTTATTGTTGTTCTCTTTATTTATGTTTATTTTAAATTAATCAGTCCAGTTACAGGAAATGCAAATGACAAGGAACATTCTGAGGCACATTCATTCAGTTTCTTCTAAATGTACAACGGTATTATTACAATTTTTAAAACTAATATAGGTATTTCAGATAATGCTGCAGAACCAGACTCATATTCAGTGTCTCTCTAAAACGAAAAATACACAAAATACCTAGGTTGATACAATCACAAACTGTGCCAAATCGGTACTTTCAGTTGAAAAGAAAAATAGGATTAATCCCCATAGCTTAACAAACTTATCAATACCCACCAAATAAAGCGTTTTCAACATGAAACTTAATGATGAAACTTAAGTGCAGCAGCTGTTCAAAATGGGTAACCTTCTTCGTTGATACAGAGCGATCCGCGATGTCGCAATGACAACCTAGCACGTTGTAACATCTGGGGTGTGACGGACCTGCGGGTCTCCTGACTAGTTGCTGGATATGATTAACGCTATGCAGCTGTTGACTGTAGACTCTTTATTTTAAATAGCCCATTGGAAGTAATTAAGTGGCGCAAGATCAGGGGATCTGGCAGGCCACGAGACAGGTCGTCGCCTACCTATCCATCTTTGAGGATGTGTGCCGTAAAGATAATTTATGACAATCCTGGAGCACTATCATGCTGAAACCACATCCATGGGGAGTTCACGACCGACTAAGTCTGCCTATCTATTGGGCTATGAGGTTCGTAGGAGATAACCTTAGCTGTAGTTATAGCACATACCTACATGTTTACTTCGAGCATTTGTATTTAATGGGGCATGTCTATCTTAAGTGTCTTCCGGTAGTATTCGCTAACTCACCGAGGGTTCCAGACGCCAAACTTTTGTGGAGAAAATTCTCTAACTACGAAGAACTATCGATAACATGTTAGATGTTATATATTTTGAAATTGTTTTTATTAACTTTATACATCTTGAAAATTTCGTTTATTATTTAAAGTCTTAGTGAAGTTTCTTTCTCAAAACGATTAGAATGAAAATTAAGGGTCGAAAACTGAAGAACACGTAAAATGAACTGTCGTTTGTTCTTCTTTCGTATAACTTTTTGTTTACTCCTAACATTATTAGAGTGACAAACATTGAACTAACTTTGCACCTTGAAGGAAAAAAGTACGCGGAGACTGTGGTACCTGAACCACTGACATGCTGGAGAGGATGAAAAAACAGGAAATTAACCAGTTGAGCTACAATCACTGCCCCGCTTTTTCCTTTAAAATTTGTAGGTTTACCGTCACACATTTCTCCCTCTCCGTTTCTGATCTCTTTATAACTATTGTGTGACTCCTTTTTGTAACTTCAGCCATTCGTTTAACCTTCATTCATTGTAATTTACGTTACAGAACGTGTGACAGCGATCCTTTTGATATAACATATACTGTAGCAGGAATTATTAAGGGCATGCTTTTGGAATGGACGTAACTATTGCTGCTAAGATCTATTTTCCTATGAAGAGTAGGCTAGATTGCATGGTTACCAAATGGACGACAAGCACGGTAATTTCAACCTTATTACTTTCAGAGTATGAAGTGTTGCCTATCTCCAAAAATAATAAGGCAGAGATGAACCACCTGGTATATTCTTATTTTATACACAAAATCGAGCGTCCTCGAATGGGTTGAGAGCAAACTAAGTCATGCTCCATAGAGATGACACCCACGTGCATAAATAAAATGTACGATGCAAAGCCACATGCATAAGCCTTGTACTTATAAATGCCCTGAGTGACTTGTGGGATTGGCGTACAAAGCTTAAGTTTTGTTCCTACCTTTCTGTCGAAATCTACTTATAAAACTGTACATAATCAATAAACCTAGGGTCCATTATTTGTATTGCAATTTTCTAGTTTAATGAAAAAATTATTGAAGTCAAGACACCACACTGTACACAATGGGGAAGGTCCATTGGGGCTGAAACAAATACATGAAAATATCACACTTATTACTAGTTTTATTGCGAATGTTAATAAATGTTAGAAATGTACAGCAATATTTCTGATGAGTTATTTAATTTACAACATTTTGATACTATGAGTGGTTATTTAAGAAGTTAAAACAGTTTTTTTTTTTGTGTTTTTTCTTAGTACATAAACTGGCAGCTATGCTAAATAGTAGGTATAGCTTCCAACTTGTGCTTCAGTGCTTATAAATATCCTGAAAACTCCGATTTTAGTCACCCTACTACGTACGTATACTGTTAGTAGGGCTTCTTTTATTAAACAATTTGATTTCGATATTTAAACGGAAATATACGCTTTCAGGCTCCCAGAATAAAATAAACAAGTTTTAGAAACAGGTTCGTGTGCATTTATGAGCAGCATGATACAAAGAAAAAAGTTGGACAAAAACTATAAACGAAACGGCACGAATATTTTAAAGAAAATTCCCCATCCAAGCTACCTTTTACATGGAAAATGTTTTGCTATTTTTTATTTTCTGAAAAAATGGCTGTTTACGATTAAGACTTAGGTAAGATATACTTAAGATATTTGCAATAACAAATGAAATGTATACTTTGTAATTTCTGGGAATAACCTGTGAAGTCCTCTTCAACTTTTGTATAATTTGTTAAGAATATACAAAACCTTACTACCACACAAAAAAAGTAGATTTATTTTTAAAAAACGCAATTATACTAAATAAGATCATTTGTGGGGATAAATTCCTGAAATTTCTTGATTTATTGGAATTTTCAAATATTTGTACTTTTTTCAAGTCACTTTCGTTTATGATTAACGAAGGAGTGTTTATTGGTCCACAAATGAGATGGTTTTGCAGGATGAAGATTTTGAAAATAAACTGTTGGAAGCGCAGAAATTGACTTGGCTGACATTTAAATCACTATGCACGAACTTCCTTGCAAATAAAAAGTGAACTGATTATGAAGTTATAGTGTAAGTGAATTATTACAGTATTTTCATATTATGGGATGCAAGATGTCATTGAAACTACATTTTCTGGACTGCCATCTGGACTTCTAAGCAAAAACCCTTTGTGCTGTTAGCAATGAACATGGTGAGAGGTTTCACCAAGAAAAATCAGCCTTTGAAAAACGATTCAGTGGAAGATGGTATGCAAGTATGCTTGGTGAATATTGCTGATCAATCATCAGAGATAGCCCAGAAGCTGACCATAAGCGCAAATGATCAACAAAGATATTTAAATTTGGTGCTCTTTGCTAATGTTATTTTTTTCATTAGAACTAACTTGTACAGTTAAAAAATGTCAATAAAAATTGTTTGGTAGTAGAATATTTTGGGTTTCAGCATTAAAAAAATTGATTCGTGATATAAAATTCTGGATTTCAGAATTCAGCATATCTCAATTAATTAAAATCGCATAGTTTCATCTGAAGGACAGAAAAAAAAATGTTGCACAGTGTAATCGTTTTTGTGATAGAAATGAATGTTTCAGTAATTTGATGAATGATTAAAACAAATTATCTAAGAATTGTCACTAATTTGGTAATTACCAAACTCAGGAGCAGATGTTACTTGCTACTTCTAGTTTTATTAAATGCATACCTTGATATATGCGTGTCTAATATCCTTAAAACAAAAGGTTCATTAGAAATTGAAACGCATTATAAAGCAAATAACGACCCAACACTTATGCAGAATTTCAGTGAAATGGATTTCTCGAGAGGAGAAACATATAATCTCAAGCAAGGAACACCAGGCACGAATAGAGAACATCAACAGCAGATGCACAGACAAGAGAAGCGGTCCATAACATTCCTGAAGAGCGTGTACAGTGCCTCAGGGCCTGAAGTGACCTTCAGGTGGGGCACCGTACGTCCTTCTCAAGGACATGCCACTGCAGTGAGTGAGAGAGGCTTGCCGGAGAAAAGGTCGTCATCACTCCCATTCCAAGCTACACCTCCGCGTCGAATTTCACTTTTGGTAGCCAACTTTGCGTTCGACAAGTTCCGGCTTTCAGGGTGTAGGTACAATTTTAGTTTGGGCTAACGGCGGCCTTCACAGAATAGTCCAACTAAAAGACGTTTGTAACACATTCGAAAATGCCCTGTTTCTCTTTGGCACTACTGGTAGCACTTCAGTTAGGAATTCCTTACAGTAGTTGTAATCCACAAATATATAATGTGGAGATTTTTCTTCAATGTGTAATAATCAGTTTGGAATTTGCTCTATATGCCTATTTATTTCTGTGCATAAATGGCAACTTAACCCAAAATCCATAGGTTATTAATTATAAACATTATGAATGTTATAGCAGCTATTTGAAGGGTCCTCCTATGGTATTCGGGCCTATATATACCTTTACACAATTATCTATATATTATTATTTATTTATTTCAAAACTGATAAAAAAATGCATGTGGGAGCCAGTGAGTGTTTTAACATAATTTTTGTTTTCATATCTGAGAACTACTCAGGAAATTACTGAGACACTCGCATATCACATGGTCTTTTCAATAATCAAATGCAAACCGATAATTATTAAAAGGCTGTTTCAAAACTTTGGAGATCAATTGGCTATGTTTTAAAGGGCATAGACAATGTATTTTGTGAGGAGATTATTAGTACTGGATGTTATAGAAATTCATTTACAGAATAATTTATCATCAGGTAGAAGGTAACTGTTTCTATACCGACAATAATATTTAAGGTCACAACTGTTTAAGTCTGAAGAATGCAAAGCATCCTATATCTAAAAACACTTTTTCTTTAATTCAACAATTTAGTGGTGGCAGTTTTTAAACTAATGCCAGCTGTTTTGGTAATACTTTCAGATCATACAATAAAGTTAAGCACTATAAAAAAGTTTTCCTTTAAGTATATTTGACATCTACTCATGAAGGAGAAATTGGACTCTTTAACTGCTATGGTTCTTAGCATCCCATTCTATGTTGGTCTTTCACGACTGCTTAATTTTGCTCAGAGACCTCTTTATCTGGCCTGAGGTTCTTTTAGTGTCACAAATCTACAATATAGGACCAACAACTGCTAAGTATTTTTACGCTCGAAAACATTTTTCGTCCTCCGCCGGATTGAACCCGCGACCTTGGGAACCAGAGGCTAGCATTAGCTCTAGACCATGGAAGACAACACATCAGTAAGAGATGATTCGCGGGAAAGAATCAAATTAAAAAATGCTTTAAAATTGACAAGCAAATACTGTTGGGACTTGTCTATATGACCCTTAACGGACTACATAAAGAAGCAGCATGGTCATGTGACCAGTATTTACTAATATCAATGCGCGGAATGAGCATGCAAACATTTCAAAATGCAGTCTTTAAGCATAGAATGAAAATAGGATCTTTGTGGTCCCATATGATGATAATATGGGACATGATTCTTCCTCTTCGAATACCGGAAATCCTGTATAATACAGTACTGGTAAGTCTAGATTCATACGCCTCTCAACTTCAATAACTGCTTTTTGTTGTACTTCTTTACGCACTTGTTTACCACACATCTTTGCATCTATTTATGCATATGGACAGCCTACTGTATACACAGTTGCTATGCTAAGTTTCGCCCGAGATAGTGTGCAATTGTATTGGAAAACGGCGTTTACTCAATTCATTTCTGCTTGTTGGCTGGCTGAAATCAGCATGCCGCGATAGAAATTGTCAAGAAGCACAATGTTGAAAAAATGGATTATTTGAGAAAAAATGTACATCAGGTTGAAAACTAATATTTTGTCAATGCTGTTTCCAATGAAACGTTGAATATTTAATTCGTTACAGACAATTAAATTAGTGCGTATTAGAGTGCACAAAGCAAATCAGTACAATCAAACCAAATACAAACATTTCCATTTGGTCTCACTGAACGGCCACGTGCACTACTCACTTACTGGCAGACGATTGAACTAATAATTTCTTGTGAGCTAGAAAGGGAATTTTAAGGGAATATAATAGAAGATCGTTTTATAATAGAAAATCTGTAAAAATACATTATTAGTCATTGTCACTTTGAAGTGTAGATCATTATAAGAGTTACCATTGTAAGCTTTTTTTCTACGCTAATTTATATGTGTTAATATAATTGTCAAGCATATTAAACATAAAATACGGTACAGTCTTTATTTCAAATAATAAATACAACACATTTATAAAATAGTGTGCGTAATTATTCCTTATCACAATAAAATTGTTTTAGGCGCCTTTTGGATATTTTAGTGTATTTTTGCGTATCTATTTTTGAAGCCTTTAGAGCCAATATGTCCGAACTCTAGTACCAATAAGTCTTAACATGGGAATGCATGTGTGATTAAATTTAATGTGGTTTAAAATAATGTCGCATTTTCAAATATAACACTTATTTATCTATTTGTTCGGTGCTGCAACCAGAATTTGCTTTTGAGCATTATTAGGTGCGTCATTACTACAGAGAACGCCTATTAGTGACCTGTATAAGAACGAAAAAGCCTTTACTTATATTTTATGTAGCAGAATTAAGGGCTTTTTGGAATGCGAAAGAAATTAGTGTCTATACAAGTAATGTTTTAACACTAGTTTCACGATATATCTCTCAAGAAAATATAGTTATAATATGTGACTGTATTTGCTGATTTTAATTATAGATTTAATTTTCGTAAATAGCCTGCAAGATTTAAGCATCCAGATGATAATTTTGATAAAGTACATATCAGGTGGCCAATCTGACCCGTATTCGACGTGTGTAGATACACATCTCTTTTTGCATTAAAACCTGACTTATGAGTCAGAAATTGTTAAGTGAAGTTCACATAGATACCACATCTCTGACTAATAGTTTAGAGAACTGTTATAGATGTCAATTTACCAAGTATAACAGTAAATTGTACATATTTTCTTCTCGATTCCGTGACGGTTTAGTTTTTCTAATGCACTTCAAGCAGTTTTGTTATTGTGATATAAAAGAAAATTTTTCTGAACACATAAATCTATTACAGATGACTTCACAGGATAGCAACCGAGTTAAACTGGAATTGAAGAAATTCAAGCTTTCGACCATCTTGACTGTGTGGTCTTCGTCAAGGAAGACGAAGTTCCCTGCCGAAGACCACAGTAACGATGGTCGAAAGCCGGGATTTTTCCGATTCCAATTTAACTCGGTTGCTATCCCGTGAAGTCATCTGTAATAACCAACTCCGAGAAAGCTTCAAGTCTTTAATTAGACAGATCTATATTCAGTTGAAAACAATAATATTAGTATTAATACTAATATAATTGTATGCACGTTTATTCCGATATTGTTAAAATACCTAGCGACCGAATATTTTATAAAAAAGATACTTGTTTTCCTTTTACAGATGATATAATGACAAGGGATTGTTTTGATAAGCTCAGAATACAAATTTCTTATGTGAATTACAGTTGCATAATGTTAGATGGAAGTGGCCCAACATCTAAGTGCTTTTTGGACTTATGCTTTTTATAGAAGCGCTGAGGGAAGTTTTATAAAAGACTTAACCTAAACAATGTAATTTAGTTAATGAAGTCATAACTCCTTTGAACGGAAAATTTGGTTATATAGAGCGTGTAAGGGATACATCTTCTAAATAAGGAGAAAGATAATCAGTAACTAGGAATAATACATGGTTTAATAATGAATCTGGGTATAGAATGTTAGCTACGGTCTGTAGATTTTTTCTATAATTTTTCTTCATATACTGCTCACATAAATATTTGAAAGTCCTCAGTAAAACTGAATAATAAAAATCCAGCGTGTCCAACTGTCTGAGTGTATTATATTAACACAGTGTCACGGGTGGACGACACATTGGGCATATAGCACGATGCGTCTATGAAGATGTCAACAATCAGTGATGTTAATTCCATTCGCAAACACAAAATGTAAGAGAACTAAAAATGAATGTTTCCTTAGTGAGCATAGAGCTGTGTTATCACACATAATTATCATATAACCTTTTCGAAAGTTACAAGAGCTGTTAATGACAGACTTGTGAAAAATAATTTCCATTGTTTTCTGACATTGAAAGGAGGTTAAAATTTAACGTAAACAGTTTATTGAACGTTTATAATACTGAAACTCCCTAAATTGTAACAGAAACTTAGCAGTACCAGCTATGTCAGCTGCTTTGCTTCTGTCGCCTTGGGCCCCGCATTCTCACCTGCAATATTGGATACCAACTAAGAATGGGGATGAGTGCAGCTGCACTAACACCTGCAGGATATGACGCGTGGCCTGAACATTCCGAGCCGCACTCTCCTCCTACAAATCCGCAACCTATTACTGACCTCAAACTGGGAAACCAAGCGCAAGACTTATTTTAGAACTCTAAATTAAACCATAAAACATTTTTATCAGCTATCGCAACTGAAACGATAAATCATATTAATCAGCTTTATTTCATTAATGCAAACATAACTGTAAGATCATCATATGCTATTGTTCTTTCACGTAAACCAGTGTAGGACAATATTGAAACGGTAGAATCAGATTAAAAAATGCAACCGGGATTTGCAGCTCAGATCCCTTAGTATCTTTCGTTTTTTTAACCAACTATGCTATCATGGTAATATGCCCATTGGGCCTTAAATTCTTCAACTGAAATATAACATGTAATGGTATATGCTGGTCTCTAAATTTCATACTCTTTCCGTGATATCCTTAGAAACAGGTAAATAGAGATATAAACAGACAAGTAGTGAATAACCTGGACCAGAGTGGCCTAATCACTCGTAATGAACACTTCAAAACCAAAAAAAATTATTTGAAATAAATTTTGAGCTGAAACAGAGCTACATTTTCTGTGTAGTTAAGTCTTTCTTTCTTTCTTTCTTCTTTTTTTGTTATGATTTACCGAAAAAAACTATACAACAGTTATTCCATTACAAATAGACTTGCCCCTCAAAATCCAACTTCTGCTGTCCTTGTTGCTTGGGGAGGGCAACTGAAAGTGGGAGGTTGCCTGTTAGAGTAAAATACAACGGGGATAAGTGTGCCTCACATTAAACTAATTGAGTTATGTTTATCGGGGTACTTTAATTACAATAGTTCTCAGTGTCCCATTCTATATCGGGAGTAATAGACCGCTTAAAATTTATCAAGCTTGAGAAAAATCTGCATCACGGCTTTACTTTCTTTCTGAATGAAGCCATGCTAAGAATTTTTAAGCTCGAAAAGTCCGCTGGTTTTGAGCCCGCGACCTTGGGAACCAGAGGCTAGCATTTTACCCCCAGACCACGGAGGACGAAAATGTACTTCGAGAGCACTACGGTAATCGTGAAGAGCTAACAGGAACTCTGAAACCCGGCACAAGAAGCTCTAACCAAGTTCTTGTGTTAGCTTAGGGCTGAAAACACTATACGTGAAAAATCATTGTTGAGTTTTCTGTTAAAGAGTAACACCCGGGCGGACTTGGTTTACGGAAAAGGACGCTGCGAATGACTACGTGGAATATACAAGAGTAAGTACAAGATATAATGAGGTGTTGAAGGAGGTTACACAGAAAAATGTGAATGAGATAGTTTTGACAGAAACTAAAAAGAAAGGAAAAGGTCATGAAACCATTGCAGGCTGTATAGGGACATATCTGGAGTGAAGTGCACACATCGATATTAGTTAACAAAAAGTGAAAACATCAATTAAATATTAGGAAAAAGTAAGTTAACGAATTTTAAAGAGGAATTGGTTATATATAAGAAATAAATAGTTATATTAGGTAACTATTACTCAAAAGATGATTCACATAGAGTATAAAGAAAATATACTTTAGGGATCTCGGCGAACTTATAGAAGGAATATGATATATAAAAAGAAGTAATTATTCTTGGAGGTCTTACAGTAGAGTGGATAGAAGATTGGCAAAAATGATGCAATGGAACTATACGGAGAATAAATAGAAAAGATAGTGAGCAACAAGGCGGTATGCTAAACATAATGAATTTATCAACTCAACGTTCAACCATAAGGATATCAACAAATACACTGTAAACAATATACCAGAAGGCATTGTTCGATTATTGACTATGTCATTTGTAGAAAATAAAGAACTTTGCTCATATAAGATTTAAAAGTTAAGAGTCCAGGATGTGGATAAGATACATCTATTACATGGCAGCAATAAAGATAGCACGTTCTTTCATAAACCAAAAGTCCCAGTGGATGTAGTTTAAAAGAGAAATGGTGAATAAACCTAGATATAACCCAGATCTATTACAAGAGGAAAGTACATATTAAAAATCTTTACGCCTGAACTGAAACATCTAATTGATAAATTAATTCCAGTATTCGAATTCTATAAAAGTTTACGAACACTTAAGAGATTCTATTTATGAAGCTGCATTTGAAGTATTGGCAATAGAAGATAGTGCCCGTGAAACTTCTGATTAAACTCGAAGACTGTTGAATTATTGAAAAAAAGGAAAATAAATAAAACGTGGTAGCTCTAAAAATAATTAAGACGACAATAATACTTGTATTTAAAGAAGAGATCTAATAATGACTGGGAAACAAAAACAGTAGACATGGGATAGAATATGTGGAAAGATAAAACACATAGTAGCATATGCTAGATCAACCTATGCTTAAAACCCTTAAGATGCTAAAACAACAAAACATCAAGATCTTTTAACAGCAAAACGAAAAATGATTCTATGAAATATTTTAAATAATACTAATAGAAGATAGGATATCTTATAAAGAAGACAATATAATGAAAAACCAATATCAGTAATACAGAAATAATTATCGAGAATGAGATACTTACAGTTATAAAAATAAAATAAAAACAAAAGGTTTCATTCTCATTTTCACGGTTGTAGGATTAATAGGTGTAGTTTTAGCCAATTCAACTAAAGGTTTCAGTTGACTCGCAACAATATATATTTCAAAAATTATTTTTAGAGCTGCATCATTATTAACATCAGAGAGAGAGAGAGAGAGAGAGCTGCAAGCCGTAGAGGAATCACAATGGAGCTGATCAAGTATGGGGACAAAGTGATATACGAACACTAACCAGGTTGTTTAATCAAGTACTGAATGAGGAGGCTATTCCATTATACTGGAAAATAGCATATTATATTAATACAATGTATAAAAATCATATGTGTCTCATTCACACGCCTTTCTCTACATCTCTGCAACAGATTATTGTTAAAAAGCTTATGCTTCTATTTACTTCATGTTAATCGAGAAAAATTAGCAGAAATAGTCTTATTACTTCCTTCCTCGTAAGCAGAAGCAAAATAAGGGAGTACCGTAGGTTAAAGTGATAGTTAAAAGCTGGTTTCTGTGTGACTGATGTTCCTTTGTTTGTATGGACAGGAGTTGGCAAATACCATCCAGAATAAAGTAGTCTTCAGAAACTATTCTCAGAAAATTCAAGATGTATATTTTATTTGTGAGGTAAATATTTTAATATGTGACATTTTAATAAAAATTATTAGAACCATTTTTGAGAAAGTCAAAATTTTCGAAAAAAAGTTCCATGTAAAGGGTAACTGTGGATGGGGAATTTTCTTTAAAAATCTTCGTATCGCATCCTTGGAAGATACCAAACTTAAATACCAAGTTTGGTATTTAACTCTTTTCGCTTTTGAGCTATGTTGTCCACAGACACAGACACACTCACACACACACGGACCTTTTTCCAAAAATGCTTTTTTGAGTTCAGGGGAACCCAAAACATGTATTTCCACTGAAATCTCTGTATCGAATTTTTGGGTGGAGTAATAGAATTCTCTATACACTATGAACATAGTACGTGTAGAGAAAGTAAAAGAGGTCATAAGAAGGATCCAATGAATAATAGAGGAATTAGTGTTGGCATCAAATAATGGAATTCTCAGTATTACAGAAAAAGATCAGATTAAATGAATTAATTCAGAATAAAGTATATAAGGAACAAGCTGGGCTCACAAGACTTAATGCCTTGATCATATATCCACAATCCTATTAATTATTGAAAACGGCTAGCCAAAAGAAAGTAAATGTACTGAAAGTTATTTTATCTTAAAAAGCCATAGATTCAGTAACCATAACTAAGCTTTGGAATTCTCTATAGAGATTCACAACTCCAGAATTATTTATTCCACTTATAAAGCGGTTATCTGATTGCAGTGCACGTGTAAATGTAGAAAAAATCCGATGTTTTCTGGTATTTAAAGGATTATAATATGTCGCCAACATTATTAAAATTATATTTGGAGGATCTGTTAAAAATCGGAACAGGGCCTGCTGCAAAATTGGTGTTGGAGTTAACAACAAACTAATCTATAATATATCATTTGCCATCAATCATGACAAGAAGAAGATAATGTTGAATTTATGATACATAAACCTGTGGACGCTTTTGGGCAAGGGGAATTGAAATTAAACTTTGAAAAGACAAAATTTATAGTGGAGGTTGAGAAAACAAATGCAAGTATTATAGAAAAAAAGTTAATGAGTTTACATATCTGGGATCTATTTTTGACGAAAAAAACAAAAAAGGCAAAGCTTTATCGATCAGTCTTGCAAGAGAGGCAATTAGATCGTTGATTCTTTTAAAGCAGATTTTTGACAAGAAACAAAATTAAATATATAAAGACCATAGTGGGAAGTATTTTAACATATGGGGGCAGGATAAGGGGGAGTTGGACTATAGGTAAAAAGATACGAAGAAAAGAACTTGGCAACACAAATGGATAGACTGAGAAGGAGCATGATAGTATAAAAAATTCAACATATCAGGAATAATTGATTACATGAGAGTGGAAATGCATGCTGAAGAGACAGTGATAGTGATGAATAACATACACATACATATCTGAAATGTGCTAAATTTAATCAACAGCATTTTATCCCTTTTTGAGAAAATAAAAAATATAAAAAATGACGCCGTATAGTTTGAGGTATAATTTCTTGAAACTCATCTCACATATTTGAAAGATACTGAACTTAAATATCAAGTTTCAAATTTATAGAATTTCTGCACTGTTCACGTCACACTCACCATTGCGCACGCACTTTGAGTTTTATAAAATAATATTTGGGGTTCAATAGGCCTCAATGCATTTTCATAAAATCTCGATATAGAATCTTTTTAGTGGAATACAGTACTTAACTACTCTTGCCTACTACAGGAAGGTGACAGAGAAAATATGAATATAATGTGTTTCGCAATAACACACTATCGTTATTAGTTCGTATATAAATTATTCTTAACTGTCTATTTAGTTTTAATCCAGATACATTTTTGCCGAAATAGATACTTTACACACTTTTCTTTATACATTCAAATAAAATCACGGTAATGAAATATTTAAGAACTGAACGTCAAATGCTGGTCTTCAAATTCCATACTCTTTCCATGCAATCATGAGAAACAATTGAATAATGTTTTAAAAGAGTGAGAAAGTATTGAACTATTCAAATTATTAGTAACGGAAATGGCTAGTGCACAACAAATTTATTTGGAATAAATTTCATCTTTTAAAATATTTACGCAATGTGTTTACGTTTCCCTCTATCGCTTAACATTTTCCAGTTACACAATACGGTTCAAATCTCCTTCCCAATGAAGAGGATTTTACAGGATATTCTCAGAAAATTGAAGATTTGCGCTTTATTTGTCGTGTAAACTATCTTTAATATATGGTATGTTAAACACTCGTAATGGCCATTTTTGAGAAAATGAAAATTTAAATAAAACCGATAAAAATGCAGACAGTTTCTTTTTTTGTCTTATCTCCTGTCGCAACTGTGAAAGATACCGAACTTAAATAACAAGTTCTATAGCCTATTAATTAAAGACTACTGTAACAAATGACTTTATTGACTCAGACTTCAGTTACAAATAAAGTCTAGTTTGCACTGCTACAAATGATTCACTCGACATTAGACAGTTTGCGGCTGTAAGCCATCCATGGCTTGCACACCACTGCGTGCTAAAACTCTGAGCACTCAAGCCTCAGTTCAATTCACAACACTTGCCACGCATTTTTATCTCCTTTTATAGAAAAAATTGACGTTTCTGGAAACTTATGGAAGGTAGTAGTAACTGAAGCTTGGAGAAACATCTCGAAAGTCGCGGAAGAATTATGATGTCGCGAGGATACTGAAATGTAAATGACATGTTATTTATGGACGCTCTTTGAGCCATCACATATCGCACAGTGTTGTCACACTGCTCCCTCATCAGGCCTGGTCTCCTGACCAGCAACATTGTAGCGGGTTAGACGATCCCAGTTTCTTCCCTCGGGATAGCCTCTGGATGCGATAGACGACATCATTTATCCTCTTCACTCTTGCCATGTCTGTTGAAGCTAGGGGAAGCGTCCCTTGGTTCGGGTAGCGCGATACAGCCACACCAAACCACCCTGCTGAAAACCTCGGCATTTCAATCGCTCGGTGCCTGGATGTTTTGACGGGCCATCTCCTGCATGTATGATGTCGGTCTACGAGATGTTCAACGTCGTCGACTATTACCGTTCTGTCCCAAGACGACTGTCGAACATCATATTGCATGATAGTCGCAGTTTTCTGCCAAAGACCAAACTGGCCGATGTGAACCCAGTGGTGTCGTGGGTTGAAGAGCGATAAACCAGCAAGAAAATTGGCACCTCACATTCCAGTCTCTTCGGTTATTGGTCACAGTGTTACTCAAATGTTCTTCTAGGGTTTTGATGTACTGTTCAACCATGCTTAACTGTGGGCAAAGGGGTGTTGAGTGCATGTAGTGCATCCGAGTCATCCAGTTTTTCCCTCATGAGGTTGCATTAAAAATTGGTGCCCTGATTGCCGTGTAGCTCGATTGGTACTCCATAGCTACAAAACAGTATTTACACGAGGCAGTTAGGGATGGCGTACACCTCTGGCCATTTGATGAAGTAATTCCTGGCAAACAGTTGATGAGGAGCAACAGCTGCCTCTGTCGGACAGCGGGATTTGCCCAGCTACAGCTGGCTATGCGTTCAAAGGATGCTCCCAGTTGTAATGCTGCATGTGACCCCAGTTCTAGCCTGTGACTGCGACTTGTCGCACACACATGACACTGACGACAGCGTCTCTCAGCGTCTACCCGTAGATTCTACCAGTAAAGCCGTTGTCGAAGCTTATTAATGGTTTGGCTGTTTGCCAAATGTTCTTCTGAAGTCCCCGCATGTACTTCCTTCAGTGCTTCCGCGATCTTACTCCGAGAGAGGTTCAGCTGCTCTCTCTCTCTTTCTGTCTTACCGTCAGATAACTCCCATGTTTTATAAATTACCCCGTTCTATTAGTGTGGCGTTTTCCTTTCGATGTTCCGATTTAAATTTGTATTCTTACAGCCTCTGGAGCCAACGAGCCTCCTGAACATCCAAGTTGTTGAAGTTTAACCGCCAAATGAGAAAGGAGTGGCAGTCTTCAGGTGGAATGGCTGACCATATTTGTGGAAGTGCTCCTGCATCTTTACTACTGCCAGAAGTTCTCACGGGTAACGCAGTAGTTCTTTTCTGCTTTGAAAAGGGTCTTGCTGCAGTAAGTTGTAACACGTTCCTGCCATCCTGGATCTGTGATAGAACGCCACCAATAGCGGTATCGCTGGCATTGTGCACATAATAAAGTCGCCTCCAGGTTTTGAAAATCCTAAAATAGGAGCACTGTAGAGTACTGACTTTAGAACCTGGAATGCGCTCTTTGCCTCTTCTGACAACATGTAAGGTCGGCGCTCTTCCATCAGAAGGGTGAGAGGTTTAGCGATGTTGGAAAAAGCTCTGACGAATCAGCGGTACTAGCCGTATAGACCCAGTAAACTTCGCATTTCTCGTTTGTCTTTTGGGTGAGGCCAATCTCTCACCGCCAAGCCTTCTCCGGGCCCGTGGCAACTCCAGATGGTGAAACTATGTGTCCTAGGTATTTCACTTCCCTGCTGGGGAGTTGACACTTCTTCACATTCAATTTCAAGATAGCTGCCTGTAGCCATTGCAGTATCTTATTCAGCTTCTGGAGATGTTCTTCGAAGTCGCTATTCACGATGATGTCAACCAAGTAGACCATGCACGCGTCGTAGGTCAACCCTCTATCACTAATACGATGAGATGCTGGAAGGTGGCTGGCGCATGACAGAGGCCAAGGGCATAACTGTAAATTGCCAAATCCCTTAGCCAGACGAAAATTATGTTTTTTCCTTGGCTTTGGGATCTAAGGTCACTTGACAATGCCTCTGTTTCAAAACCAGTCAAGAACCACTGGGCGCCGGCAAGCTTGTCCAGAGTGTCCTCAATGCGTGGTAACAGTACTTTTTGGTGACGGCATTCAGTTTCCTGTAGTCTACGCAGAAGCGAAGTCACTGTTCTTCTTCTTCTTTACCAAGACTACAAGGGAACACCAAGGGCTGTGGACTCTTCAACGATTCCCTAGATTTTATGTCCTCCAAAATGTCGCGTACTTCTACTTGCTTCGCCAGCGGAACATATTTTGATTGTTACCTCGGTGTTGTGGAGCACTTGGTCAGTGTGACCGGAATCGTCATTTCCTCCACTGAAGACAGACCGATATTGGCTGGATAGATGCTGGATCCTCTCCAGTTGTGAAACGGTCAGATAGTCGGCCGGCCCCTTCAGCAAGTCTTTCAGCCAGAGCCCCAGATTCTTCGACAATGTAGTCGTTGCACTGACAAAACAAGCTCAATGTCCTGGATGTCCTGGTCCGTGTCTATCTGGTTCAGCAGCCTCACGGGTACTTTCTTTCGGCAGGGCAACAGTTCTCGGGCAAAACATAGTCCATGTAATAATGCCTTGCGGATCAATGTCATGCTTCCTGAACTTTGGCCCTCAAGATGGGCCTTCACCACTACATCGTCCTTCAAAATCACCCAACACAACCCATTTATGATCTTTTGGGCTACGAAGCAGCACCTCATTTCGGCTAAGTCGCAAAACACACAAGCCGACGTCGACCGTCGGCTCCTGCCTTCTGGGGGCATCTAATTGTCAGTCACCCTCACGACGAACACACCGCCTCACATTGCTCTGACCCAATGTCAACTCTAGCAGGGTCTCCTTCTGCACAGGCAAGATGTCGTCTGACGCGTCTTCTAATTGATAAGGCCGAGTGTTGGAGTCGGCAAGGCCTTCGCCACATCAGGTCGGATTACGGTCATGGCTGCAACTGTGTGTACGAGTAATCAGCACGCACTTGTATCTACTCATCAGAAATAAGGCTGTCGTCCAATCTTCTGCCCAAGGAACGTTGCGTCACTCGAGCGGGTGACGAAGACCGACCCGACGTGGCCCACATCACTCCGAACTTTACTCGTTTTTCGCCTGCTCGTCATCTTGATGTGGAGTGTCTTTCACTAAATTACCTGTCTCACCAAACACCCAGCAAACACCACCTGAAGGTCAGCGTCGTCTTTGAGTTCTTTCCCTCTCCCTATTGGAGCGAATACTCCTAATCCTTGAGGTGGGCACAGCTGTTGTCTTGGCAGGTTCTATTCTATTACAGCTGCGTTAATATCTGGTGCATCTTTTATAGTCGCCGAGAATCAGGTGCTGTCATATCTCAGCGTTTCTCGCCCAGTCAACGAAGAAGTAGGATGCTTCTTGGGTCACCTAACTAGGTAGTAGATTCACCAGGGCTTTTTTCGCAAGTTGTTCGATGGCTAGGACGAACTTCTGCTTTGTGTTTACCTGGTTGCTGCAGCCTCGTCTTAAGTTGACTGCGGTAGGCTGCAGCCAGACAAAGATTACCGAATAGGTTCCCCAGCGCCCACCATATCTCCCCAGAGTTTGCCGTCGTTGGGATGACATTAAGTATTTCCGCCGCCCGTCGCTGGAGGCTTGCTCTTAGTTATGCGAAATCTTCTTCTGCTAATCGTTGGTTGTGGGTGGCCACAGGGGCGAACTGTTGGCAGAAGACTTCAAAGGTTGACGACCCGTCATTTGACGCGCGCGGATGTTCTGTCACGTTCTGGCATCTCCAGCTTCAAATCCTTAAACCTCCCGTCAAGCTTCTTTTGCACCATGGTGCACCGTTCCTTGGTACTTCCCTCGGCTCTTCCTTCCAGAGCATTAAGGCGTTGGTCGTGTTCTTTCATTGTTCCACTAAGCTCTTGCATCTTGTCCCCGAGATCTTTCACTTTTTCCCCAAGTTTTGTCACGTTCTTCACCACGCCCAATTTTTCGTCGATTTTAGTGGAAATTTCCGTGCTCAAATTCTCCATTGCTGACTCCATCTTCTCCATGCCGCGTTACATTTTTTCGATGTTCGATTCCATTTTCTCTGTGCCGGATTTAATTTTCTCCACTGTGGTGTCCATTCTGGTTTTCAGTTTCTCATCCATCTTCTCCTCCATTATCTTCCTCATTCCAATTTTCATTTCCTTCATTTCGGTCAACAAACATTTCGTTATCTGCATTTCGGTGTAAATATCCCACTCCTGACACTAATAAAACTTTTTTTTTTTTTTTTTTACTCAGATGCAGTTACAAATAAAGCCTTGTTTGCACTGCTACAAATGATTTATTCGACGTTAAACAGGATACGGCTGCATACCATCCATGACTCTCGCACCACTGCGCGCTAACACTCAAGTCACTCACAGCTCTATACAAATCAAAGTACACGTTTTGCACTTTTACTTCCTTTTTATAGCGAAAAACTGAAGTCAGAAACTTTCTGGAAACTTGTTGAAGGTAGTAGACACCGGAGTTTGGAGAAACATATGGAAATCGGGAGGAATCATGATGTAGCGAGAATTCCCGAGTTCTGGAGGATCCTGTTGCGCCACGCCGTTATTTACCACCGAACTGCGATGTCTCACGTTCCAGTTTCACCACTGCATAAGAACAAGAGACCGAACAAGAGAGCGAGCACCTACCGGAAGGCGGCGGCGTTATCACACTATGCTTGGATACAGAGGTCTCAAAACATGTAATTTGGTAGTGAATTTAGCTCTACACGTTACCTACTAAGTACCGATAGAGAAAGTAAAAGCGATTGTCGAACTTAAAGGTTGAAGGGGCATTTGTAAAGTTGATGCTTCTGGAAATGTAGTAGGAAGGATTAAAACAGCCGAAAATAAATTATTGTTCTGCCACTCATTGTTGTAAGCAATGGCCTGAAAAAATACATGCACAATTCAAATTCAGCTCCGGCCATAGCTGCGGTCTCAGAAAACGCTCCAAAGCGACCAGGGGCATGATCATCACATACCACGTCTTATAGCTACGCTCTGCTCATCATGTGGTGTGTGGATGGATGTAGTGGCCATTTGATAATCCTGGTGCAAAAGCTTGTACCTGGAATTAGCTGATTCTTAATTTTATAGATTTCTTGTATAAAAAAAAATATGTCAAACCTCAAAAAAAAAAAAGAAGAAGAAGAAGAAGAAAATCAATGTTCATTTGAAATTATTGGCGGCAACATTTGTTGAAGCGGTTATTGCAAAGTTTGTGTACAGGTACGATAAATGTCTCAATCTTTACGGTGATTATGTTAAAAAGTGTACAACACTTTTAGTAATAAAAAATTGTTTTCTATGAATTTGTCTTTTACTTATAGCCTATCGGAGGTTGAAAGAAAAGAGGTTAAATTCGATTAACTTCGGTAACCCCTATTTACAATGAAAAGTCAGCGCAGAAAGAGCACCCTTATTACCTAATGGAAGTGTTCACATAGGCGCCACATAACGCAAGAAATTTCTAACTCCTTAAATTTAAGCTTGCATTGCGCATAATTCTGCAGTTCTTTCTTTATGCGTCATTTGTCAGCTACTGAAAAGCACACATCGCGATGCGTGATTTTACACCAACTGTACAATTTTTGTGCTCTTAAATTTGGTCGTCCCATGTCATTTTAAACGCTAACGCTAGGCATATTGTTTACTTGGTGTAGCATCTTCTGTTGTCCTATTGATTTACATATTGGACACTATTGGTTATAAATTTGAAACTTGTGATTCGTTCCAGAGATTTCTGTGTACAATTTACGGGTATAGAAATCTTAGCGGAGTTTTTGAGACGCTTACGACTACGCCATTGTCAATTGGATCTTAATATGTTAAATACGAATTCCTATTATTCACAGAGACCCAGCAACCATACACTGTTTATACAAACGTTACAAAGCATTAGTACAGAATTTGGAAGCATTTTATGAGGAACACAGTACATACCTACATTTCAGAATAAAACGTGCAGGGACCATGTAGTAAAGAGTAAAATAAATGAAATAGGGCTATTAACAGAAAATTAAACATTTGGATGGCGCAAGTATATTATTACGGAATTGTTGTTGTTGCTGTTCTTACTATTATTATTACTTTTATTGCGGTTGACTTATTAAATATATTTCTCATCTTAAATCTAATATTACCACTGCTGTTTAAGGTAAAAAAAAAAAAAAAACAAGAATAATTTCTGTTTACTTCCCATACAGAGACAATACAGGGTAACCAAACCGGGATAGTTGATTTTTACTTTCAATGCATACTCGTAGATAATATAGATCTTCTTAAAACATCCTTAAAATATAATTTGTGTAAAAGCAAAATAGTTTTTGTAGAGTTAAACATTTTTAAAACAATCCTTGTGAGGTTCAATCATCAAATACTTTATATTTTTTTGAACTATCAAGTTGTTATTCGTTATATTTCTAACTGAAAAAACTGCAAAATCAAAACCATCCCATATCGACCGGCCTTTTAAATGTCTCACTAACGCTTCAGTATTCTATTTCTCTCTGATTCCTTCAACGAAATGTATAATAGAGTAATTTCTGCAAACATTTTCGTCCATTAAAATGAGGAGGTAGAAGAATAAAGTTTTGTAAGAAATGTTAGATAAGTTTGGTAGAGAAAGTCATGTGAATGTAACAAATCAGATGTTTCCCTGGAAGAAACTGTTGAACTTGTTGTTTTAAAAATATATTTACCTTGCATTACAGCATAGTAGAATACAGAGATAGATATAGATGGATACAGAGATTAGATAGTCATTACTGGAACTCGGAAGTTGATAAAATGTCATCTTTTTTATGAGACCAGAGAATATACTGGATAGGATATACATTTTAACTCAAGATGCATGAACATGACTTAACCTTATTTTGCATTTTTGGAAGTTTATTATCTACTGGTAATTAGGAACATTCGAATAATTTTTTGCATTTTTCCTTTTTCCCATCGAATAGATTTTCAATATTACAGGCAAAGTAATCTCCCAAGTTCTTAAGTATACGGTGAATAATTGTTTTTACCTCTAACTGTATGATTCTAACTTGGGTGCTGTTACATTATTCTGAAAATGTTTTATATACTTAGTCCAGTCGGTGATTATCAGTTTTTAGAATAAAGGTGTTGTAGCAATAGGAATTCCTTTGGACTTACTAGGCAATTTTGACCTAAAAATGAACTTTATTTGAACTTGACTTTTCATAAAGAAAGATTCGGATTCTTTGGCCTTAACAATGAAACATGTACCTCTAACGAGAGACTAGGTTATTAATTACATTTTCTTTAGGAAGATCACCTTTGGGGTTTATGAAGGCCAGTATTTCTAAGCTTTTCCTACCCAGAGCTTCGCATTTGAAGATTCTATGAAAGGCTGTTTCTTCCTCCATATTGCACAACCTGCTTACTGGTTCTGATTTGAAGATTCCCATTGTATGTAGGCATTTCTTTAATCTACAATGCCCCGTTAGTAACCCTTTTGTCACATTTATTTAGGATATGTACGTCTTCAGTTAATAAGGAAGATGTTCTCTCATAATTCTCTTACTTTGCTTGCATTCTTTTGCTTGCATCCATTTTTGTTGTTGTAATATTTACTCCACTGTTTTACGAAACGGAATTTAAAGCGATGCCAAAAAAATGGTGCACGGCAAGTGAGTGATTGGCGGAATCTTTTCCTGCCAAAGCATCTGATTTTTCATCGGTCTGAGTGGTTCAATAGGATGGGCGTGGGTTCAAATCCAGCCCAGACCGATGACAATATGAGTAGATTTACTGGCATGTTAAAGAAATTCTGCGGGGCAAAGTTCCGGCAAACCAACGGCACTCATGAATCCTGGCAATTGACAACGTTGTTAACAAACAAAATAATTTTTAATAATCTGATTTTACATTGCTTAAAATTTCCTTGTGTCCTGGAACCCACTCAAGAGTAACCTCCTTGTGTTTTGCCAGTTATACAGCTGTTGCCACAGTAACTTCTGAGGAATTTGTTTGTGGATGATGTGCTGTTCTTTCAATGGAAGTTTTCATATACGTGTATGAATAAATGACTCGAATTGGTCTAAGGCTATTAGTTTCCGCATTGAGTAGACCTTCCTTTATGTTATCATATATTTTTGTCACATATGCATGTGATAGGTTGTTTCTTCAGTGGAAATTTTCATAGGTGTGTACGAATGTACGCTAAAGAATAAACGTTTGCAAAATTGGCTAAAAAGTATGGTGAAACTCCCAGTGTCAGGGTGTAAGGTTTTTATATTTGACATACATATTTAATGGTTGTTTTTTGCCGCATAAAACACTTATGTTCTGGGTGATGTATCCCACCTCTATAAGATGTTACGCAAATTAGTCCTTAGAAGGCGGTCCGCTCCCACCACAAATCCTTTGGCTGTAGACAGCTCCAGGTTTTCCCGAACGCACTGATCAGTTTCTTCTGGTCCCTTGCAACAGGTGTCACATCCCATTGCATAGATCTGCAATTATTTTTACTTTCTCTAGTCCCATATGTACAATGTAGTACATAGGGACGAGGAAGGTACTGTAATGCACCCAAAAGCTCGATACCGAGATTTCACTAGAAATATATGTTTTGGGGTCCCTTGAGCCCGAAAAAAGCATTTTTAAAGAAAGATCCATGTGTGTGTGGAGGGGGGTGTCTGTCTGTCTGTGTGTGTCTGTGGACAGCATAGCCCCAAAACGAAAAGAGCGTTAAATACCAAACTTGGTATTTAGGTTTAGTATCTTCCAAGGATGCGACACGAAGATTTTCAAAAAAAAAAATCCCCCACCACAAACTACCCTTTACATGGAAAAGATTTCGAAAATTTTAATTTTCTTAAAAATGGCTCTAACGATTTTGATTAAAATCCCGTATATTAAAACTATATGTTAAGATGTATATCTCGAATTTTTTGGGAATAGCCTCTGAAGACCTTTTTATTGTGGATGAATTTTGCCAAATTTTGCTTAACTGCTAAACCGTAAGAGATAGAAAAAACTCTTTACACAAAAAATGTACATCACGATAAAACACACAATTTGTGTTCTTTACGTTTTTGTTGTGGAGGTAGCCGTTTCCGAGATATTCCTTTTTATTGGTTTCAATTGTGAAGTACTTAAACTTTTCTCAGACAGGAAGTGTCCGTTTTTCTTTTGTTCTGCCTCTGGCCAAGCAAAGAAGGGATTTGCAATGATAATCGCATAACGATAGCTTTTAAAAGATTTGACACTTTAGCATAGCGCATTCCCTTATTGCCTTCTGCTTATAAGGAGGTAAGTAATAAGAACATTCTGCTAATATTTATCTCGATTAGCATTGTGTACAAAGAAGAATACTCTTTTGTGGCAGTTTGTAGAGCAGCTAGAGAAAGTCATGTGAGTGTAACACATTAAATTTTTTCTCAAATGCATTTACCGACATATGCACTGATACGTTGTTCTTAGCGGTACCTCACTTGCTTTAGCCTATTCAATTATCATCTTTCTGCGCTAGGCTCCAGAAAGCTTTTTTTTCTCGTGGTGAAGACTATTGATCCCTGAAGGAGTATGTTTTGACATCAGTATTCTCAAATGGGTATGTTTTGATACTTCCCTCCTAAGGATCTGAAGTAGATTTTAAGGTTTGATTCACTGAGTCTCCCTCAATCTCCTTTGCTGTGGTTTATTTCTGCTATCTATGCCTTCAACATTGCTTATTTGAGCTATGCATCCAGAGCATAGTTGAATTGGCAAGGGTTTTCAAGAAATGTTCTTCAGGACAATCGGCAATATCAAATTTGAGACCCTACAAATGGTTATTTACTGCATTGCTGAATTAACTGCTACTTATATACACGGTTTTCAATAATATACACATTTTATAATTCTTATGAGCAATTCAATAAGAGCATTTATGGAAAAAAATATCGTGTGCGTGCGTGTGTGTGTGTGTGTGTCTGTGTGTGTTTGTCTGTGAATAGTATAGCTAAAAATGAAAAGACCGTTAAATACCAAACTTGGTATATAAGTTTGGTATCTTCCATGGATGTGACATGAAGATTTTCAAGAAAATTGCTCCATTGCCAACTACGCTTTACATGAAACATTTTTTGATTTTTTTTATTTTTTTCAAAAATGGCTCTAACGATTTTGATTAAAATCTCTTTTATTTAAGATATTTATATGACAAATAAGATGTATATCTTCAATTTTCAGGGAATAGCCTCTAAAGACAAGCTTATTCTGGATGAATTTTGCGGAATTTTGCACAACTGATAAACCGTAAGAGATAGACAAAAACGTTCCACACAAAAAATGTAGAGGTCGTTAAAACACACAATTTATTTTATGTACATTTTTTTGTGGAGCTGACCGATTTTGAGATATTGCTTGTTATTAGTTTCAGCTTTAAAATACTTATAATTTTCTCATACGGGAATTTGTCAGCACCTGTCCATACAAACAACGTACTTCAATCATATTGCAACCAGGTTTTTAAAAGATTTGTCTATCGATTTAGACTACGGTACACCCTTATTTTCCTCCTACTTACAAGGAAGCATGTAATAACACCCTTTCTGTCATTTTTTTCTACATTAGCATTAAGTAAATAGAAGAATTGACATTTTAATTATAATTGACTGCAAAGATTTAGAGAAAGTAATGTAAATGGAATACATCAGACTTTTTATGAATTTAATGTCGTTTAACATCTAACTGAAAAATATATTTTAATTTATTGAAGTCACAGTATAAGTCATTTTTCAGTTATTTTAGATCATGTAGTTTCAAGCCCTAGAGATTACGTATAATCTTGATCTTGCATCGTAATGCCCAGACTGAGATGGGCAAAGCAGGCTACGCAAGGCGGGTTGCGCGTTCTGTCTAACGGTATTCACTCGGACAACAAAGGGCACAGTGAGAACACGTGTTCACAGCACGTGTCTTCTCTGATTTCTTGTAACGGGCTTCCTTGTGCATTATGAAACACACCGCTGTACTCTCTGCACAATGTGTTCATAAGTAACGTTATCGAATATCCAGAGTCCCAAAATCAAACAAAGTTTCCCATTCAACAATAAAAATCCATTACCTTTTATCTCTGGGGCATAGTTTCTGAAAGTGTAACCACATGAAGTATCATAAATCTTTTTAACTGTATGATCCTATCAGCGGCATTTCCCAATAGTGTGCTGATGTCGTTAATATTTTACTGTAATTTTAATCATTAGAACCACCCCCCGACACACACAAACATACACATTCATACTTCCAGATTCTTGAGAGCGTAGGGAATAATCTGAGTTAGAGAAAAATACCCATCCCAGTTGGGAATCGAATCCGAGACTCCTCGTACAGCAGGCAAACCCTTACCGAATGTCTACAGGGGCCAGGTATTATTTTTGTTATTATTTTGGATATTTAAGTAAACATTACATTTATTAACTATTGTTTTGTAATTTCTAAGAGCATGTGTATTCTGCATAGTATTGCACATGACAATAAAAATGAAAAGACGCAGTTTACTGGCAAAACAACCAAAATATTTGAATTTAGAAACCTCTGTATGAGCTGTTTCTTGTTATGAATGCCAAAATAAAGTCCACCAGTAATTAATAAAATATACCGGCTGATATTACACTCATTTTAGCCAGCTACAGATCACATTATTTGAAACTTATTTTGTATTTTTCATTTTTATCTATTCATTTTCTGCGGAAATATTTTAGGTTTATCGAGAACATAAAACAAACACTCTGCCAACGTTGCGGCAGCACTCTTCCTTTCAAATCCAGAAGTAGGTTAGCACGAAAACATATTTCACTTTCGCTGCATGGTATATGGCTCATAAGGTGCATAAACCTTTCATTTATGTAACCTTCTAATGAAAATCTACGGACAATCATTTCATTCAGCATTAAACATATATGGCTTTTACTGTCTTAATGAAATACAGCATCTTACTGTTATGTAAACCAAACGAACCTCATAGTTAGGCTCTTAGAAATTGTGTTAAGCGTTACTTTTAACATGGACAGCAAAAGAATGAAGGATAAAGCAAATGATTCACAGAATTCACAGCTGATATAAGTAGGTTGTTTTTCAGTCAGCAACCGAGAAAGGATGTTTGAACGGTGAAGACATTATTGTTAGTATAGGTCAATAGCTAGAAAGCTGTACTTGTCATTTCGCCAAAATACTACACGTCCTTTCATATGTCCTCCTCCGTGCTCTAGGTAACATGCTAGCCTCCAGTTCCCCCATGGAGGGCGATGGATTTTTTTCGGGCGTAAACATTTTTAGCATGGCTCCTTTCGGAAGGGAAATAAATTTACTGCACCTAAAGAACCTCAAGCCTGTTAGAGAGGCCTTTGAGCAAAATTAGGCGGTCTTTTACGCCCAAAATACTTGTAAAATGGGACGCTGAGAACCATAACAGTAAACATTGTTTTCGTTTTGTCTTGTTTGTTTGGATAAAGATTCGCGACGAAAACAAACCCTCTAATCCCCATTCCCAGTTCAGTTTTGTTTTACTAGCAGCGTTACTATTGTCTCCAACAACACTCTTATTTAGCTATCAATTCTTGGATTGGTTGTTGAAATACTCCATTCTGATCTACTCTCTGATTTCTTTTTAATTCATCACAATATGTTCTGCAGTTCATGCCATTCTTCATTTTTTCCATTTATGCACATTGTAGTCTTACTCTTCTTTTGCAATTCTTGCGTTCTGTTACAACCTTCGATTATTAGTTTTAGATTATAACTTTTTATATAATTCTCAGAACACTTGTGCGCTGATTCTTGAGTTTCTCGCTCTCTTCCGCACTGCAGTCTTACTGCCATTAAAAATCCTCATGATCATATCAAGTAAATCTAACCACAGATAAAGCTGTATGGAAAATAATTATTTCAAAACCTTATAATAATGTCACATATTTATTATTAACATTAAGTCATAAGTAAGTTACTCATCAAGTCCAGAAAAAAGAGCAATTTTATATTGTGGTTTGTAGTACGCCTAAGTAGTACAAATTATAATCCATGTAATAAGTTTGATTCTACCTGTATTTCAGATACTTGATAATTTCTTGGCGTTCGGGCTGTATAAATTTTCCAATGTAATATTGTTTCAAGCTTTTGGCCAACTTATCTTTGTCTTTTTCAAGCTACGCCTTTTTATTAGTAAACTGGGTAGGGTGTAGAGGAAAATGGCATGTACTCCGAATGATAATAGCAATTATTATTATTATTATTATTATTATTATTATTATTACTGATATTTCAACAAACTTTTGACCCAAACTTCCATCCACAAAAGAAACCAAATGGAAATAAAATGGTTGCCAAGGAAATACGCTAATCATAACAGATGACTCAAGTAGAGGATGACTACAGAATTAAGGTGTCTAGCGGATCTCGTGGATTATCAAACTCACACATATTTGCAAAATTAGAAACCACATAGCATGAGCACAAGAAACTTCCATATTTAGCTCTTTTACCTCTCAAAGTATCATCCCACTATTTTGCTGTCGAAGTATAAGTATAGCAAATATAATATTACTTTTAGATCTCATCCGTGGCCTTTATATCTTTTAACGCGTGTAAGATTATTTTATAGATAAGAAAGCTAGAAAAATAAATAAAATAATAAAACCTAAAATATGTAATATGAATGTAAAATAAGAAATGTAAAAGAATTTTATAAATATATCTATAAACTCTTAAAGAGTTGTGACTAATACGTATATATAGTACCCCCTTAAATATGTATAGTGCATCTGCTAATGTTAAATAAATATTGATCTTTTTTTTTTTTGTATAGCCCCCTTTAACATCAATGGTCATATCGGGGGCTTTCACTTGTGAAACTGTAGGTTCAGAACTTTAGGTGAAACTTTATATTACTAAACACACGCACATTCACTCTCACATTCATACTTCCAGACTCTATGGGGGATAGGGAATAATTCCGGTTATAGAAAAATTCCCCACTCTAGCCGGGAATCGAACCCACTGACCACTCGACCACGGAGGCAGTCTAAATATTGATCATGATTTCTGCCGTTAGTATTTTAATTATTGCTGAGTACTAAATTTTACAAACCAATGCAACTACGTTGGTTTTAACAAACTGCATCTGCAAAGTATTTTTCTACTGCAAAACTGAGATGTCAGAAGGAAGAGAAACTGTGAATTATATGATTATGTTAACCATTTTAATAATACTACTCCAGATGCATTGCAGCTGTATGTTTTAGTGAGCTCCATGAAACCCACTATACACTAATGTTGGGTCACGTGCCATTGCCATGAGAGTCAAGTTCAACGTCTTTAAAATACTGTGGCTTAATATACAGATGATTCAACGCATTTACTTATTTCAGGAAATATGATACTCTTGATATTCTGCAAACATAATATAGCAAATTATTATTTTAAGTACTAAATTTATTTATAATGATATAAGCACTTTTGCACCCAGCAACAAAATAACCTAAAAGCAAGTGATATTTTCGGATAAAGTAAGGCAAAATGCCTTAAGCTATGTGCTAGCTTACATTAAAAAATTGCCTTATTCCCTTTTACTGAGACGGTCCAATTATATACTATGAAATAGCAGCAAAACAATCATTATGATACTGAAAATCATACCAAAACAAAAAAAAAACATGTAAAATAAGAACAAAATTAGCTCTTAACTACTGACTGACACTGAATATCTGGGGAGTAACCCATAAAATGAACCATCCGGTTATTGACAAGGCAATAAGGTAATAAGAACACACACTCACACCGCTATCATTGCGAGGGATAAAACGAAAATCGCTCACGCCACTTCCCCAATGATTGGTTTTAACTTTAAATATCCCATTTGCGTTCTGTAACTCTTTTAACGCAAAAGAATATCTTCTCAAGCAAATACAGGGCAGTTGTATACCGTAATTTCGTCCCACATGAGTTCCTTTTTAAGCACACATGAAACCTATCATTTAGACGACAGTGATGATATTGGTGAAAATGATTCCGATGGTGACGATTGTTGTAGTAGTAGTGGTAACGACTGTGATGGTAGAAGTGGTAATGTGGCAGCGGGTGTTATAATACCAAGGATATGTATTTTTAAAAGCTTTTCGCTCTACCCCTTCATTGTAATTTTAATAATTGCAGTTTTAGCATTTCGCACAAAGGTTCGATATAGATTTCTAGGGAAATGCAGATTTTGAAGTTTCCCCAACAAAAATCATTCCTAGAAAAAGGTCCGTATGTGCATTTGTCTGTGTGTGTGTCTGTGGACAGCATAATTCAAAAAAGAAGGTTGGGATAAATATGCAACTTAGTATTTAACTTCAGAATATACGACACTAAGGAAAGTCTCCCAAGCTGTACCAAACCTTATTAGAAATTTTTCGTTACTTTGTATCGTCACAAAAACTACTAAATCGATTTTAATTAAATTAAGAATATTTAAAAAAAACTTATATAGCAACATTAGACACTATATATATTGAACTTTCTGAGAATATGCTGTGAACATCTGTTAATTCCAAATTTTGTACAACCTGAGTCCACAAGGAATACACGAAAGTTGTTAAAAATGTGGATTTCTTTAAAACATACAGTTTATTTCTAAAAACATTTTTTCAGGCATTACGATTTTCGAAGTATAATTGTGTGAATATTTCAGCTCCTATGTCATTTTTGAAGTGCCGACACCATTCAGTCACTTTTCGCGATGACATGGATAGCATACAGGCAACTTCTTTTTCAAGATTTGGTTCTTGGCTCAGCCTCCCCTATCCCAAATGTACCTGCAACGTATTACTTCTGCAAATATTTATTTTCGATTAACATGAAGGACACGGAAAAATATGCAAGCTATTGCCAGAACTTTTAGAAGCTAAGTAAAATTGACCACGATATCTACAAAAGCTATGACTCCAAAACATCAGAACTTTCCCCCACGTTTTCAGGTATGGATCGAGCGAGTTCCGGATTAAAACTCAGCCACAGGTATGGAATAACTTCAGCGAAGGTTTTATTCACGGATTTTCTTAATAGTTAGCCGAATGCTGGGTTGCATAATTTAATGACGAATTTTCCTGTAATCCTTTTCATGATTGCATTTCATTTCCTTTTTCTTCACCGCCAACCCAGGCATTGGGCTCCTCACTCATCCTGGACATGTTATGACCCAAAGTTTGCGTGCTTCTCAATAGCAATTCTGATCCTAGGTATAGCTTGTAAGTTCTTAGGGGTAAAGGTGTTAAAGAGGATAGAGAAACGAGAAGAGGCAGAAGTTGATTTCTCCAGATTTGGAGTACTAAGTAATAGATCTGAATTGAAAGCAGAATTGCTATATTCCCTCGCTGTTGCATATATGATTAAAATATAACATACCTGTAGCTCAATAACATAAACATTATGTAACATCTATTTATTAAGTTTCTCCTTTCGCGTACAACCACCTACACCATGATTAAAACTTTCACAGCTAGCATCGAAATGTCTGCAGCTAACTAGTATACAAATCTGATGTGTACCATTCACATGACTTTCTCCATATCCCTGCAACAAATTATTCTTAAAAAGCTTATACTTTTATTTACTTTCTGCTAATCAGAAAAAATTAGCAGAAATAGTCTAATTACTCGCTTCCTTGTAAGTAGAACCGAAATAAGGGACAACTGTAGGTTAAAGTGATAGTCAAAAGCTGGTTGCTATGTCAATGAAGTTCCTTTGTCTATATGGATAGGAGTTGACAAGTTCCTGTATGAGAAAAGTATACGTTTTTCATAACAGAAACCAAAAATAAGGAATGTCACAAAAACGACGAACTCCACGAAAAAAATGTATATAACATAAATTGTGTATTTTAACGTGCTCTACATTTTTTGTGTAGTAAGTTTTTGTCCATCTCTTACGGTTTAGCAGTTATTCAAAATTCAGTAAAATTCATTCAGATTAAACTACTCTTCAGAGGCTATTCCCAGAAAATTCAAGATATACATTTCATTTGTCAGGTAAATATGTTTAATCTCCGAAATTTTAATCAAAATCGTTAGAGCCATTTTTGAGAAAATCAAAATTTTCGAAAAAAGTTCCATGTAAAGGGTAGTTGGAGTTGGGGGAATTTTTCTCAAAATCTTCGTGTCGCATCCCTGGAAGATACTAAACTTAAATACCAAGTTTGGTATTTTACCGACTTTTCGTTTTTGAGTTATCGTGTTCACAGGCACACGGACACGGACACACGGACACACACACACGGACCTTTTTGTGAAAATGCTTTTTTTGGATATTGGGACCCTAAAACATACATTTCCGGTGAAATCTCGGTATCGAATTTTTTGGTGGAGTGCAATACTTTCTCTTTACACTATGTACATAGTGCGTATGAGAAAGTAAAAATGTGGCTCGTAATCCGTGAGATGACTCTGATGATTGCCATGTGTGGGTCTCAGGAAGGGGAATGAGCAATTATGAACATCTGTTTGAAATAAATATGTGCAAGGAATCTACAGAAAACTAATCGCAAAATGGTGTAGCAATCAAAACAATAAGAGTAGTAATACTCGTATTGCTTTGTTGTGATGATCCTCTAAAACAAAACCAAGTTATCTCCGCTGTTAATATAAGTTAACCCTTGGCTAGAAATATTTTGTTTTTGGCGAAGCGAAGTGGCGTCGCGGTAACTGTGCGACTTGCATGCGTGGGGTTGTGGGCTCGATTCCCGTGGCCGACATTACCGACCTATCGTTTAAGGGGGGGGAGCCATTAGGTGAATGCTAGTAAGGTTCATTATATCCCTCATTTCTGTCATCTGTTTTAGGGTTGGAGGACCAGGTGTCGCTTTTGGCGGCTTGTGGCTGGATGTTACCTTGCGAACTGTAAGAGCTTTATTCCTGGCTCCTGCTTGCTCTTCCGAGATCCGCCTTCAGGTGCTTTTGGGCTAGAGACCCTTCGGGGAATTTACGGATGTTTGGGGCTTTGGAGCTGACTCGGGTGGCGTCGGAGGCGTTCAATTTGGAATCGTTATGTACCACATTAGAGCTTGCGACTGTCGTCATCCAGAACTTGTCACCCTTCGGGTCTCTGCCCTCAAACCTTATCTCCTTATCACGTAAGTCGCCAAAAGTGCGGTGTTCTACCTCATTGACCAGAGACTCCGTTTGTGTGTAATCCTATACTATTTGTTCGTGTGTAACAGTGAACAATGGAATTTCATACATTTTCAAAACGTGATTAAAATTGGTGAAATGAACGAAGTTAATTGACCACTTTTCGGTGCTATACCTACTGAATCTGGTGAGAGAAAACACTTAAATCAAAGATGACTCTGCTAGCTTCTTTTCGATAATGACTAGAAATTAAACTCTCTGTAGCGAAATGTTGGCAGACAGGAAGAAGTTAAACCTCTTTATTTGTGAACGGGACCTGAACTGATTGAATCCTGCACAGAAAAGCACAGCCAAAACAAGAATATTATTTTTACTCCATTCGTACTTCACAAGCCTTTTCCTTTTGTTCCTTATAACCATAAAACACTTCTACAGAAAATTATTAAGTAGCCCGGAATAGGACTAAATACAATTATACTTTGGAATAACACTAGCCAACCCTGGACGAATGACAATTCAAGGAGGCATTTGAAGAGAAGTGATGATGATAAACATGATGATTGTGGAATAGACCAATGCCGTTTTAAATAACATAGACAAGTCATCTAAACGGCAATATGAATTATCGCCAATCATAATTTGAAAATAAATAACTAAATGAAGAAATAAAGGAATCAGTAATTTAGTGGACGCCTGTAGATACTTTCCGATCTATCCATCTCTAAATTAGAAATCAGATGCGGTTGCCTTAAGAAAGAATAATACTTAATGAGTCATCAATCCAGCGGTAATTGAATCTTATTAATTATACACAAATCAATAATCTTAGAAGTATTCACAATAGTAAAGGAAAAAGAGTTTCACGCCCCCTTCCTCTGTTTTGGGAAGCTTTGAGTAATAAACCGAAAAATTATTCCAATTGTTGATCCTTCATTAAGTAATCTTCCACTTACCGTTTGCCGCTTTTAACATAAAATATGTGACGGACCTTCTTTTGAAAGCACGGCATTAAATTTCTGGAAGAGAGAAAGAAAATGTTATAAACGGTTTCTACGGAACAGACGGTCCGGAAGCTATAAATAAAATATATCTCTTTACGTGAACTGTATTGTGAATGCGAATGGTGGCTTCAGAATAGAATGAAAAAAGGTCACTCTTAGATAAGTAATTTATAAATAAACTGAGATCTTCTATTTAGCTTGAACAAGAAATATAAGGAAGAAAATGTTGGGAAAAGAATCAGTAAATAGTTCCTGAAAAGCTCCAGGCTAAAGCTGCTGGCAGATATGGTTTTATTTCAACAAGCACATAAACTGAAGGTTGCTGCTACCATTATTTAGGAATGTTACTTTCCTTCACACAAAGCACAAGGATCAAGAGGCCACTGCTCCTTGCGAAGGTCTCAGTGAAGGTGTTTCCATTTTTACACAAATAATTGCTCATCGCTTACGCAATAGACCATTCTCTCTGTCTGTGGGTGTAATAAGTCAGTTTTGCAACCTCTAAACCACTTAGTGCAGGTTGAAACACAGAATCCAGGTGACTTTGAATAATAATAAAAAAAAAAAAAAAAAAAAAAAAAAAAATTTCCCATTTACCCCCATCAATATATACCCGAATGTGACATTACAGTTAGACCGTTTTCTCCCAGTGAACAGGTACTCATGTAAGCAGTTTACTTTACGTGCACAAAAGTGAATGAAGTTTACATTCATGGGATATGATTTTTTATAGTATTTAACGACCGCCTTTACTAGCGTGGCACCGCAGGCGATGGCACTGGTGATACATGGAATAAAGACGCAGCACCGTTGGAATACAATGGAAAACCCGGAGAAAAGCCGTCCCTACGCCACTTTGTCCATTATAAATCTCACATGCGATCGCTTAGGATCGAACTCGGGCCGTCTAGGTGAAGGGAGAATAATCTACCACTCGGCCACGGCGTGATGATGATGATGATGATGATGATGATGATGATGATAGATGGGGTTTTTGGGCGCTCAACTACAAGGCTATTAGCGCTCTGCTGAAACCTGTGGCAAAAGAAAAGAGATAAAAGCAGTTTAACGCCAGTCGGAAATAAAACAATAGCTAAAATGATTCATAAAGTCCAGTGTAAAAAGCCATCTAGAAATAATAACGGAAAGACGACAATAGATAAAACCAAATAGGGCTAAATAGGGATAACACACTGCTAAAACGAAATACTCAGTATAAAAGATAAAAGCGACACATGTTAAAATAGTAAAACAGTAATGCGGCGGCCTCCAAGATATAAAACAATATATATATATATATATATATATATATATATAAACTCGCAGTGTGAAAGTTACATTTGCTAAAAAGTTAAAACCCCTATCTACCGCTCCGTCATCGTCCGCCAAAACCTCTGCTATACTTGTCGGCAGTTGCAGGGATGTTCGAAAGTATGTAAGAGAAACACACTCCAGTAACACGTGACGGACTATCAAGGACTCTCCACAGAGCGGACAGATAGATGGACGTTCCTTCATAAGCAGATACCCATGTGTAAAATAACAAGTGACCAATGCACATTTGAGCCAACATAATCTCCTCATGTGGAGATATGCGAGAGCAGGTTGCCCAGGGTACGGGGAGGTCCTTCATCTGCCTAAGTTTGTTCCCGCGGATACCTGAACCACTCGCCACGCCAGAACGAAAACACCGCTCTCCGGAACAAGCTTAAAATCCCCGGACGTTACAGAAGTAATTGTTACACTGGGTTCTGTGGCCATGCTCTTCGCTGCCATTCTCGCAAGATCATTCTCCGGCAAGCAAATGAATCCAGGAATTCATGCACACTCCACATTAACGACGAAAGCGTATGTGGAGGATATCCTAGATGCGCTGTACGAGGGGATGGTAGTTGCTCTGAAAGGCACTAATGGAATCATATAAGTCAGTCACACCAATTTTGACGGCAAGCTTATAGAAGGGCGCGGTATATGGCATGCAGCGCTGCACAGTAAATAGATGTGCTACTAGACAAACCGAAAGTATAGAGTTTGGCCCCATAAACAAAAACACATCCAACACCGTCATAACACTTACTAACGTCGGTATATAGACGAATGCGGCCTCTATATTTTGATAACAATTCTAAAAAACTAAAAACTATACTAGACACAGGCGTAGCAGATTTCGCGTAAACTGTCATCCCAAGATCTATGTGGGAAGAAGCATGCAATCAAGGGGGGTGCATCCTTTCCCGTTGGGAAATATGCTAGGCATTTCGATATTGTGTTTCCGAAGCAACTCTCGAAAACGGAAACCTGCAGGCCTTGGACTTAGGAGAGGTTCCGATATCGTTCGTCCAGTTCGGTGGAGAAAAAGGAAGTAAGCGATGGATGTGCAGGCATGTACTTAAGCCCATAGCCATAATTGGCTAATAGGGTATCCCGCCGGCGTAGAGGCCAATGACTGGACTGATCGGGAAAGCACCAGCAGCCACACAAATGCCCTGATTATGGACCGTGTCTAAGTGTCTCAGTGCAGACGGTGGCGCTGAGGAATGAACAATGCGTCCATAGTCTAACTAGTATTGGATCAGCGATAAAGATGGACCGATCTGATCCCCAAGATTTGCCACTTAGTATCCGTATAATATTCAGAGAACGGTCACACCGCGCCTTAAGCTGTGCTATATTCCGACGGAATATGAACCCCCGGAATCTGTCTCATCTGTCCCGAGCCGAAGAGAAGACAGGCGCCACCGACGGCTAAAAAGTTAACGCAGAGTTACTTCTTAGTGGAGAAACAAAGCCGTATTTTGAGCTCCAATCATAACAATTGTCAAAAAAAAAAAAAAAAAAAAAAAAAAAACATCGCTGGAAACGTTCCAAATAAGGCGTAAGTTGAGAAGTACAAAAGATGGCAAAGTCGTCTAGGAATAAGCAGGACGAGACACCCGGGGGAACACTCTGAGATAAAGAATTAATCGCCATAGTAAACAGCCTCACGCTCAGAACCGATCCCTGTGGCACACCGTTCTCCTGAATAAAAAGGTTAGAAATTACTGAGCCAAACCTTACTTCGAAAAAGCGGTCCCTCATAAACTCCTGGATAAACAAAGGTAGGCGTCCAAGTAAATTCCAGTTGAGCAGGAAACGCAAGCTCCCGGCTCGCCAGCACGTATCATACGCCTTCTCCTGGTCAAAGAATATTCTGTTTCACAGTCCTTAAGAAATCCGTTCATGACCTGCGTCGACAGCGATATAAGATGGTCTAATGCTGATCGACGTCGGCGAAAATTGCACAGGGTGTTTGTCTATCCACCGCACCAACAGTCGGTTTAATATGCGTTCCATCACCTTGCAAACGCAACTGCTGAGGTAATAAGACAATAGCTGGACTAAAGATCAGGGTCCTTTCCAGGTTTCAGAATAGGTCACTTTTCATGAAAAGTGGTATCAACCCAGATACGATTATAGTCCTCCTATGGCTATTAAAAAAAAATATATATATATATATATATATATATAATGAATTAGATATAAATGTAAATGTAAATTTTGTCAGAATAGACCAGTGCCCATTAATAAACAAAAGAGGTAAAAGAAAGCCCTGTGATTGCAAAATATCAGATTTCTTAAATTATATTACTCACACGTACAAACACATCCAACCCCCCCCCCCCCCCCACACACACACACACACACACTCACGTTAAAATTCAGTATATTCTAAGGACGAGACACTAAGAATAAAAGAAAAATCTCCCACTACAAACTACCCGTTTCACGGTAAACTTTTCGAAAATATTTATTTTCTCTTAAATGGTTCTAATGATTCAGATTAAAATACCGTATATTAAAGCTATTTCAATGAGAAATAAAATGTATATGTTGTATCCTTTTCACCTTCTCATTCCTTTTTTTTTGTTTTGTTTTGTTTTTGTAGTGTTTAACACACGCTTTTACTACCCGCTTTATCCTAGATGGCTTTTGTAAACTAGTAAACCGTAAGAGAAAGACCAAAAACTTACTGCATAAATATATAGTCTCGTTAGCTCACAGACACATACACATTTTTGTGAAGTTAATCATTTCCGAGATATTCTTTGTTATCAGTTGCGGTTTCAGAATAATTAAAACTTGTCAATCTTTGCCATGAAAAGAGAACAGAATTTCATTCACATACAAGTACCAACCAACTTGTAAAAGATTTGATTATGGCTTTAGCCTTGTGTATTTCCTTATTTTCCTTCTATTTATAAGCAACTAAGAAATAGGTCCAGTTCTGCTAATGTTTATCTTTATGTAAATACAAGAATAGACTTGTAAGAATTCTTTGCTCCAGAACAATAGAGAAAGCAATGTGAATGGAACAATCAGATTTTTTCTGTATACCTACTTTGAAATTTTAAGAGATCTTTCTTTTTACTTTCTCTATGTACATAGTGAACAGAAAATATTGCATTCCACCCTAAAATTCGATACCAAAACATGTATTTCACTGGAAATACATGCTTTGGGTCCCCCGGAATCCAAAAAGCATTTTTGGGAAAAGGTCCGTGTGTGTGTGTGTGTGTGTGTGTGTGTGTGTGTGTGTGTGGACAGAATAGCTCAAAAACGAAAAGACCGTTAAATACCAAACTTGGTATTTAAGTTTTGTATCTTCCAAGGATGCACCACGAAACTTTTCAAGAAAATACCCCCCCCACACCAAGCTATCCTGTATATGGAAAAAAAATTCGAAAATTTTTATTTTTTCAAAAATTTCTCTAACGATTTTAATTAAAGTCTCTTATATTTAAGATATTTACATGCCAAATAAAATGTATATTTTGAATTTTCTGGGAATAGCCTTTAAAGACCTCTTTATTGTGAATGATATTATTGAATTGTGCAAAATTCGTCAACCGTAAGAGATAGACAAAGACTTACAACACAAAAAATCTGATGTGTTCCATTCACATGACTTTCTGTATATCTCTATAAATTATTATTGTTAACAAGCTTATCTTTTATTTATTTCATGCTAATCGAGAAAAATTAGCATAAATAGTCTTATTTCTTATTTTATTGCAAGTAAAAGCGAAATAAGGGAGTACCATACGTTAAAGTGAAAGCCAAAAGCTGGTTGCTATGTGACTGATGTTTCTTAGTTTGTATGGACAGGGTTAACAAATTCCTGTATGAGAAAAGTATAAGTTTTTACTTTCTCTATACTGTGTACATAGTGTATAGAGAATGTATTACACTCCACCAAAAAAGTCGATACCGAGATTTCACCAGAAATATATGTTTTAGGGTCCCCTTTTTTCCAAAAAAAGTATTTTCAGAAAAAGGTCCGTGTGTGTGTGGGTGTCCGTGTGTCTGTGAACACGATAACTTAAAAACGAAAAGTCGGTAAAATACCAAACTTGGTATTTAAGTTTAGTATCTTCCAGGGATGCAACACGAAGATTTGAAGAAAAATCCACCCAACCCAAACTACCCTTTACATGGAACGTTTTTCGAAACTTTTTATTTTCTAAAAAATGGCTCTAACGATTTTGATTAAAATATCGTATATTAAAGTTATTTACCTGACAAATAAAATGTATATTTTGTATTTTCTGGGAATAGCCTCTGAAGACTACTTTATTCTGAATGATTTTTTCATAACTACTAAACCGTAAGAGATGGACAAAAACTTAACACACAAAAAATGTAGTGCACGTTAAAACACACAATTTATGTTATATACATTCTTTTCGTGGAGTTGATCGCTTTTGAGATATTTCTTTTTCTTGGTTTCAGCTTTGAAAAACTTATGCTTTTCTCATACAGGACTTTGTCAAGTCCTGTCCATTTAAAAGGAACATCAGACCATTTCTGCTAATTTTTCTCTATTAGTATGAAATAAATAAAAGATAAGCTTATTGACAATAATAATTTACTGAGATATAGAGAAAGTCATGTGAATGGAACACATCAGAGTTTTCAAAGCAGAAACCAAGAAAAAGGAATATCTCAAAAACGATCAACTCCACGAAAAAAAGTATGTAACATTACTGGTGTGTTTTAATGTGCTCTACATTTTTCGTGTGTTAAGTTTCCATCTCTTACGGTTTAGTAGTTATGAAAAATTCATCCAGAATAAAGTAGTCTTCAGAGGCTATTCCCAGAAAATTCAAAATATACATTTTATTTGTCAGGTAAATAACTTTAATATACGACATTTTAATCAAAATCGTTAGAGCCATTTTTGAGAAAATCGAAATTTTCGAAAAAAGTTCCACGTAAAGGGTAGTTTGGGGTGGGGGGATTTTTCTCAAAATCTTCGTGTCGTATCCCTGGAAAATACTAAACTTAAATACCAAGTTTGGTATTTTACCGACTTTTCGTTTTTGAGTTATCGTGTTCATAGACACACGGACACTCGGACACACTGACACACGGACACACGGACACACACACGGACCTTTTTCTGAAAATACTTTTTTTGGATACAGGGGACCCTAAAGCATATATTTCCGGTGAAATCTCGGTATCGAATTTTTTGGTGGCGTGCAATACATTCTCTATGCACTATGTACATAGTGAGTATAGAGAAAGTAAAAATGTACATCACGATAAAACAAACAATTTATGTCATACCTTTTTTTTTCGCGGAGTTGATCGTTTTTGAGCTATTCCTTTTTTTTAGTTTCAGCTTTGAAAAACATACTTTCTCATACGGGACGTTGCCTACTCCTGTCCATACAAAGGAACTTCAGTAACACAGCAACCAGCTTTTGACTATCACTTTAACCTATGATACTCCCTTATATCGCTCCTACTTACAAGCAAGCAAGTAATAAGACTATTTCTGCTAGTTTTTCTCAATTAGCATGAAGTAAATTGAAGTATAAGCTTTTTATCAATAATTTGTTGCAGAGATGTAGAGAAAATTATGTAAATGGAGCATATCAGATTGTTTTGCTAGGTTCATCTAAAACAAATAGAAATTAAATTAAGATTTAACAATGGACGTTCATTACATGCTATGCTTCTCAGGTCCCATTCTACGTATTTTGAAAGTAAAAGACGACTTAAGCTTGTTCAGAGATATTTTATCAGGCTTTGAGATTATGTTATGTGGCACACATCTATGACACGGGATCACTGATTTTACTTCCCTTCCTAAGGAAATGCATGCTAAGATTATCAATTGCTCTCCGCCGGGTTTGAACCCGTTGCTGGGCAAATTGTATTTGGTATAATGCCATTTATCGCTGATGTTTGAATCAATTTACTACCATCTTTGCTTTCTATATGCTTTGTAGCTGCACCAAATCTATATGTTGACTATTATAAATGTTGTCTCTGACCCACTATTCTGACTTTGCCGTCTTACAGTTTCTGTGAATTTTCAATATTTATTCAAATGAATAAAGTTGCTTTTGATTCTACAATGCTCCCTCTCGATATATTCAGACTATACCTAACATTCCTGACTGCACACAAGGACGGTGCACGACCTTAACTACACCAGCATGCCACTTTTCCAGTCCGCTATGTAGTCATTTGTTTTTGATAAAAAAAGCTAACAAAAAACAGCTCCCGGCTTTTTCTTGTTCTAAAACGTTTAATCCAGCTTCTTTTTCTTTCTTTTCTTTCCCTTATAACGCCTTGTCTTTTGTCTGCCTGTTGTTAAGAATTCCTAGGTAGTTCATGGTGAAAGGAAAAGGATATATGTGTAGTACTGTGGCCAAGTTCCTAATCCCTTTCATTTGCACCAGAATTCGTCAAAAACACTTATGGAATGGTTGAGCCACTGGATTTTGGGTTCTAAGAAATACAATGCATTTAATACCAGATATATAAGTTGGAGGTATAAAGTTTAAGTCGGAATGCAAACTTTGAACTAATGCCTAATGTTCCGTTTGTTTATTTTTTCAGAAAACATACTATATGTATCTTAAAATATCCTTTAAATTTCCAAAACATAAAATTATTCAGCACTCTTTGGTTCTGACAAAGATCAAGGATTCATTTCCTCGTTATCGCCTGCGGTGCCATAGTATAAAACGCAGGCGTTAAACGCTATACATAAATAAAAAAAATTGTCGTAAATATCCACATCCTCATTCTGTTGAGAACATCATCTGTAGTTCTTTCTCTAACATAAAACGTTCAAAGTAGATAAAGAAGGGCGCGTTTCATTCCACCCAAAAATTCCATGCCGAGATTGCAACGGAAACACATGTTTTCTAAACCCTTGAATTAAAAGGAGCAATTTAAGAAAAATCTCTGTGTATGTATCTGTGAATAGCAAAACTCATAAACAAAAATCCGCTAAATACCCAACCCAACTTTAGTTACGATACGAAGATTTTTAGGAAAATCCCCCCACCCTAAACTAGCCTTTGCATGACATTTTTTTCGGTATTTTCTAATTAATCAAACAAACTCTTAATGATTTTGATTAGAACATATACCTTAAAGATATTTACATCACAAATAAAATGTATATCTTAAATTGCTAGGAATAACCTCTGAGGCCTTTCTCATTCTGGATTACTTTTTCACAATAGGTAAGATGCAAGAGATAAACAAAAAGTTACAACATAAAAATGTAGATCTCGCAAAGCACACAATTTATGGTCATGCATATTCTGTTGAGTTTAACATGTTGGAGATATTGATTTAAATTTTCCATTTTTTTCTCAAGTGAGAAGTCGTCATTTATAATACTTTGTTTCTTCTTTCTTCTTTCTGTCTTTTTAGTCCTGACCATGCAACGAGAACGGAAATTTAAATTTCATCCCTTAGCGACTAATTTTTGTATTATTTGTGTACATTTTTAGCCTAATTTAGCCTTAGTTCTCTTATAAGTACAGGGAAATGAGTAATAAAACTATTTAGCTAATCCTTATCTGGTTTGGCATGGAGTAGAGAGATGAATAAACTTTTGAAGAATAATTTTTACAGACTAGGTTCATATGAGTGGAACACTTAAGACTCGTTTTGTGTATAGTGTGAGTTTTTATTCTTTAATTTACAGTAATTTATTTTTTCATTATTAACTTGTGCAACTCAAGAGATCTTTCCTGAAGTCTAAAAGATTTTTAAGATTAATTGAATGAGAAAAACGGAGCTCGTTTGGGGCACGAACACACTGAATTTCACCACAAGTTTACTTGCAGACGCAAGAAGCATCTACTCTGTGGTTTTTGAGTTGCGAAAACAAAAGAAAGTCAGGTAGTACCAGTGCAATATTTGTAGCATGAAATGCTTCATGACTATATGTTTTACTATAGAAACATGTACACATAAACATAGAAATTATATACATGTTTATTTATAATTAATGTTATCTATGGTATTACAGCGGTACGATATATTAATGCGCAAGCATATTTACAATATATGAGCGCAAACTTCTGATTTGTAGATTAAGGGGTTAATCTAGTTGTAAATCTTTAGTATCTTTAATCATGGACACATTTAACCGAATGTACATCATTGTACATTTTGAGAGATTTGCGCCTGTCGTCATCCGTATCTGGTCGCCCTTCGGGTATCTGCAGTCATTCCTCCCTCATTCCCAGGCGTCACCGTAGAAAGAAGTACACGAGGCCATGTGGCCTTTGTGCGGTGCTGTGCCTGTCCGTCCATATCTTTATCTTTATCGGCAGCTTAAACTCTAATAATTCTCATGTACATCTACGAATTACTTAAATCAGAACAATGTAGACCTTCGAGTACAAAATAGTTCTCAACTATCACCCGGCGTGATTCATGCGTTAAATACCTCACCACAGTTTAAGAACCTCTATCGAAATGCTGGTAAAATGAAAATAACGAAATAATATTCATTACCGTGAGGCTTTGAGACTACGAAAACTAATGAAAGTATAATTAGTATCATATCCGTTAGCATGAGAAGAAGCGAGAATAGACCATTAGTTCACGCAGGGCATGTTTGAGAACTATTTCAAGTAATCAGGTTTTAAACAGTTCGATGTGACTTCCTGGGATTTTCAGCGAGATTGCCACATTAGCTTTAATAGAATTACTTTGAGGTCATGTAACAGAAAACCTCGATTAATTGGAAGAGTGGCGTTATTGTTTTCTTTATGACAAATTTCGAAATTTTGCAGTTGTTCAAAGACACCGCCCAACACTCTTACCTATAGTCCCAGATTTCAGATTCTATTTCAGTTTTAGTCTAAGGCTCTTTCCTGAGCCTTTTCATTGGTTACAGAGACAATATGACTACGTGACAGATGAATGACAAATTTCCAGCATTCGTCGAGGTTAGGTTACGTTACATTAGATTAGGTGTATGTAAATGAACTGGATCGAAACAAAGAGTAAAAATTTGATGTGTTCCGTTCACATGACTTTTTCTATATCTCTGTAATAAATTACTTTTAAAAAGCTTATGCTTCTATTTACTTCCTGCTAATCGAGAAAAAATTACCAGAAATGGTCTTATTTCTTGCTTCCTTGTAAGTAGAAGCGAAATAAGGGAGTACCATAGGTTAAAGTGATAGTCAAAAGCTGGTTGCTATGTGACTGAAGTTCCTTTGTTTGTATGGAGACGAGTTCACAAAGTCCTGTATGAGAAAATTGTAAGTTTGTATAGCTTAAACCAAAAACAAGGAATATCTCAAAAACAATCAAATCCACGAAAAAAATGTATACAACATAAATTGTGTGTTTTGATGTGCTCTACATTTTTTGTGTGGTAAATTTTTGTCTCTCTCTCTCTTACGGTTTAGCACTTATGCAAAATTCCGTAAAATTCATCCAGAATAAAGTAGTCTTCAGAGGCTATTCCCGGAAAATTCAAAATATACATTTTATTTGTCAGGTAAATATCTTTAATATACGACATTTTAATCAAAATCGTTAGAGCCATTTTTTAGAAAATCAAAATTTTCGAAAAAAGTTCCATGTAAAGGGTAGTTTGGAGTGGGAGGGTTTTTCTCAAAATCTTCGTGTCACATCCCTGGAAGATACTAAACCTAAATAGCAAGTTTGGTATTTTACCGACTTTTCGTTTATGAGTTATCATGTTCACAGACACACAGTCAAACACACACACATACACACACACTCACACACAGACCTTTTCCTGAAAATACTTTTTTTGGATACAGGGGACCCTAAAACATATATTTCCGGTGAAATCTCGGTATCGAATATTTTGGTGGAGTGCAATACATTCTCTATACACTATGTAGATAGTGCCTATAGAGAAAGTAAAAATGAACTTTCTGAAAATCGGTTCTTCTTTTCAATGTAAAATGCACAGTCTTCAGTTCGTTCTGTCTACTTGTGCATGGGCAGCCATGTTGGTCAATCGACTAATTTCAGAGTCAAATCTAAAACTGAACTAGAATCTACAATGTCGCACCTATACTTCTCATATATTTGGGGGGAAATGGTAACCGAAAGCTGAGAGCCCGGCTTCAGGTGTGGAATATTTATTCGGGGTAATTTATTCGGGGTAATTTATTCCATGGAAACAGAAAACAAAGACGAAAACGAGGCAGGAACGGAACTTCACATCAAAATTAAGTGTTAACCTAAAGGTGCAAATGTTATACATAAACTTAATACAATATGTTCTCAATCACACGGGGAAATGGAAACGTAAGCAGCACCCAACAGCAAAAAAAAAAAAAAAAAAAAAAGTTAAACAGCAGAACTAACGTGGCGGCCAACGAAGCACTGACAAAGGAGCTTATGTACATAAATAAAAATGAAAGTAACCTAGTAAAAGTATGTTAATAAAAAGCATCTGATGGGTTCTATTCGCATAATCTTCTCTACCTATTCTACAATAAATTATTCTTACTAAAGCATATGCTTCTCACTACTTTATGTTAATGAAGATAATCATTAGCAGAAATGGCCTTACCTTAAATGTAGAAGGGAATTATTGAATTGCATTAGGCAAAGCGATAGTAAAACTATTTTAAAATCTGGTGTATATAGATTGATATTAAAATTAGGTTCTCTTTATATGGTCAGGAGTAAAACAAAAGAAAAGCAGATAACGACTTGCTGTTTAAGAAAAGTACAGATATTTTAAAATTTAAACCAATAGGTAACACGGAGTGGTATAAATAAAACTCAACGACTCAAGAAGGTGAACTTGATCACGATCATCGTCTCACTCGCTTACGTAATGAGACGCATCTCAGGTTTTGAAATGAATAATAAGTAGCCGCGTCATACTTTCTGGAGCCGCGTCCACCGATTTGTTAATCGTTTCAGTAGGTGTCTCAGCATGCAAGACGCCGATTCCTGCAATAAACTATTGGCGAAATTGCTACCAGTTTTGGTGTTTTCTAAGCGCATAAGGAAGCTTTACTGAATCGGGATAGATTGTGATGAATTAAATTATGACGAACCTTATAGATTAAAACGAAATGTGCAGTAGCTTGTACAAGCTTTTTTCCCGAAACAACAGGAACAAGTAATGGAGGTTTACTCAAAGGAATAAATATAATAATAATAATAATAATAATAATAATAATAGTAATAATAATAATAATAATTTCATTGATATAGTGCCCTTTAACTTCTGTGCTCATATCGAGGGCTTTGCTTAAGAAACAACTGTGTTTTCTCGACGAATTGTAGAATTTTTTAACGTTGGTTTTTTTCCATTTTATACTATTAAACACACACACACACACACACACACACACACACACACACACACACACACAAAGTAGGATATTCGCTCTCATATGCAGACAAACTCTGGAGTACAGAATTTGATTCTAGTTTGAGATAGTTAGTCGGCCTCGCTATTATTATTATTATTATTATTATTATTAATTCTGTTTATTGTCGACTATTTAATGTATTTAAAAGTGTATAAAGCTTGCTTATAGCAAGCACAGCTCAAAGTTGTTTACCAAACTTGGCTGCTGAATAAGGGGAAATTCTTTGTGATGGAGAACGCTATTGTAAGTCACGTACTCTTGTGCATGTGCGTGCAATAGAGAAATAAGTGAAAAGTAATTTTGGAAAGCCCTGAATCGTAGAGAAGTGAGTTTTTCTTCATTGTGTTGAGGTGGTCACGAGGTGTTTATGATGTATTTTGGGTAAGGAGAGATGCATTATGGGACACACAGATGCCAATTTCGCGGTCTTTCTGACCAATGAGAATGAAGCAGCCATGACAGCAGAATGTTCTATATAAGTAACAGATTGCAGGATGTTGAGGCAGTCACTACTAAGTTTGAGGTCATATACGCGTAATCTCTGTTGGGAACACTCACCGCCAAGTTCAAAGCGCGTATACTTGTTGTCAAGTTACTATACAGTTTGAAGAGTAATTGTTATAAATGTTATACACAAGAAAAGTGATAAAGTAATAAGTTCTACGAGAGAAGTAAAGTTAAGTCGTCGAATAGGGAAAGTTCTTAGAAATTATAATAACTCAATTAGCATGTAAAGCAAAGTGCTTGTCTAAACACGTAACAATTCTAGTCAAGAATAAATGGATACATAAAAGTGAAAGTGTGTTAACCATTTCGTAGGACTTCTCCTAACTACCCTCATCGTTTTACCACCCGAGAGAGTCAATTTCAGGCAGACTGAGTTACGCCGCGGCAGCTTCATAGTAGATCCCAAAATAAGGTATTTGGAGAGATCTGCTTATTTTGGTAGGGGAGTACTTCCAGACACACTTAATAAACGTGGACAACAAACGCTACATACTTGGCTCTTCAAAGGGGCTATAAAGCTATAAAGCCACCAGATACTTGGCTCTTCAATGTGGCGCCATACCGGCACAAGTTAAAGACAAATTCTCCGCCCCAGCAGGCAAGAAGCTGACCACTCGACCGCAAAGGCAGTCATACTATTATTGGGGCAGATAATAAACCCAGAGTTTCAGTGTGGCTTCGTAGGAGATACATGGGGCTCTCAGAGTTCAATATCCAAAACATTTTGGAAACTTGTGCTGTAACTGCATAAGGGTACGAGCATTTGATTCGATCAAATTTCTGCCAAATGCTGATGCATTTCAACAGATACTATCAAACAGTCAGAAATCATAATTCTCCACCACATTTCTAGACCAAAGACATAAAACCCAAATATAAAAATTATTTCTAAGGAAAAATGGAGAAAACATTGCATTTTAAGGAAATTATATATTTGACAAAATCATGAGATTTCGCCCCTTTTTGTCCTTAAAATCTTTTTTTTTAAATAAGAACCAGAATGAGAATAAAAAATAAATAAATTAAAAATAATTGTGAAGTGAGAAACTGAAATTAAAGCATTATAGGAGTTCTGCCCCAAGAACGGGTGTTTTTCTAATGAAATAAACAAAACAAAGATAAAAAAACAAAAACATAAATTAATTTCGTAATAAATTAAACTATATTGAAATGGAAAATAACAGAGATAATAATATTAGTTATAATGAGTTATAAAATAAAACTATTGAGAACTTCGAACTGTTTTTAAACCTTTAGAATTTAAAGGTTATACTAAATATAATAAAGAATTAATTAAACAGATAGGAGAAAACAATTTAAAAAGTTTTGAAAATTATGATTTCATTATACTTACATCAAGAGATGTAAGATTAAAACAAAACAAATTTAAGAATTATTTTCCCAATATTATAATTTTCAAGGTTACAATTTTTTTAAAAGCTGGGGTTAATAGAACAGCAAGTGCTTTTAAATCCAGAATTCAAGCTTTTGAATTTATTAATATATTACTTTTTGTACAAGGAACTAAAGTCATTGTAATTAGCAAAATAAAAAATACGTCAATACCACAAAGAACAATCAAGGTTAATTTTAGGTTTTATTGCAGTTTTAAGAAACAAGAAGAAATACAAGAATTTAAAACAAAAAATGGATATATATATGGAACAAATCCGGAAGATTAATATCAAATGCCAACAGACTTGAAAGAAAACTATATTTAGAAAAACTATTAACAAAAATGCAAGTATTTCAAAGGCGACAATAGGGATGGGCCCTATATTCTGTAAATAATTTGAAACAATGTGTAAATTTTCACAACCCCAATAATGGTTGTTCCTATATTGATTTAATAAAAGAAATTTAAGATAGGAAAGCTGTAATTATTGTTAAAAATAATGACCAGAATGTTTTCGTTATGCAATCATTATTTCCAGCAAAAGCCTATGTAGATAGGCTTAATAATTTACGAAACTTGGGTCTTGAAATAGATACATTTTCTGAAAAACATTAGTTTTCCTGTAGAATTAGCGGACAATATCATTGAAACATTTGAAAAGAAATCCAATATTTCAATTAATGTTTATGGTTATGACAAAAACTTTGTTATATATCCACTTCATCCCAGAAAAATAAGCAAGAAATATATGTTAATATTCTTTTGTTCGAAAATTAAAATAATACTCTTTATGGTTGGATCAAAAATTTATCAAGATTACTTTATAATCAATCAACCACCAAAATGACTGTAAACTGCAAAAACAAGTAAAAGTAAATATGTCTAAAAAAAATACGCCTAGACCCTCCTTTATAATTTACGCCGATTTCAAATATTTATTGCCAAATAATAATATTTGTCAACCAAATCATGTTAAGTCCTATAACAATAAATCCCCAAAACGTAGATCAATTTCTAATTAGTTGCTATACAAAATATTCTAATGGATACCTTAAACCACTATTGTTTATAGTGAAGATGCCCCAAAAATTATGTCATTAACATTTTTTTCTGTACTATTAACTGTTTCCTCGATATTTCTTGTTATTGTTTTCAATAATTTTAATCCATTTGATTTTATTATCAAGGTCAGACCACTCACCTCTCACCTAGACGGCTCGGGTTCGATCCCAAGCGAACGCATGTGAGATTTGTGGTGGACAAAGCGGCGCAGGGGTGGGTTTTCTCCGGGTTTTTCGGTTTCCCCCGCCATTACATTCCACCGGGGCTCCATATTCATGTATCATCATGTCATCGCCTGCGGTGCCAGAGCAGTAAGCGCGAGTTAAACACTACCAAAAAACAAACATACATATAAACATACACACATACATACATAAATGCATACATACCAACACACATACATACATTCTCGTACAAACAGATGTACATACCTACATACATACGTGCATGCATACAATAGATACATAATAATACGTAGTACATAAACACATACATAGATAGATAGAGAAGGTATTGCATTCCAAGCAAATATTCCATGCACATATATCACCTGAAATGCATAATTTGAGAACCTCTGAAACCAAAAATGGCAGTTTTACAAAAATGTCCCTGTGTGTGGGTGGTTCAGCATAACTCAGAACGAAAAGTCTGGTAAATACAAAACTTGGTATTTAAGGTTAATATCTTCCAAGGTTGCGACCAAAAGCTTTTCAAGAAATCCTCTACCTCAAACTAGTATTTACATAGAACAATTTTCGAAAGTTTTAGCTCTCTCAAAAGTAGCTCATAACGATATTGACTAAAACACTGTATATTAATGATCTGTACATGAGAAATAAAACTTCATTTTTTGGGGCTAACCTCTGAAGATCTCATCATTTTGGATCAGTTTGCATGACTGGTTAACCGTAAGAGATCCACAAAAACGTATTTCACAAAAACTATAGATATCCTTAAAAACACAATTAATGTCATAATATATTTTTGGTGTGAAGCTAAACACTTTTTGAGAAATTCCTTATTATTAAATTCGATTTTAAAATAATTATACTTTTCTCACACATGAAATTGGCATCCATGTTTCTTATAAGGAATTAAACAATCAGATCAATTCTACTAAAGTTGAAGTACGACAGAAAAATTATCTTTTGTAACACCACATGTATTTGCTGATTAGGTGGAGAAAGTCATGTGAATGGAGCATATGCTTTTTCAATATACTGTACTTAAACATCAAATTTAGTATTTAGCCTTTGAGTTACGCAGACTTAGACACACATACATGAACTTTGTTTCTTAAAATGTCCTTTTCTGGGGCAATTCAGGGTTCTCAGAACATATATTCCGTTAAATCTCGGTGTCAATTTTTTGGGTGGAATTCAGCATTTCCCCTTCTTAGAAAGAATATCAGAAAATTTCAAACTTAAAACTTTAATGTATAGTAAAGCTTTTAATAGGCACAAAATCTGAAAATGTTAAACTCTTTTTATAATCTCATAAAGTCTACGTGTTATACACTGCCTGAAAGTGCCTTGGAAACAAATAGGACAGAAACTTCGCTGAAAATACAATTATTGTTCATATTGGAGCAAAGACATTTTAATTGTTGTACAGGTCAAAGCACAAAATTCAGAAGGATATGTGAATTTGCATAGCCATTTTTACTTTCTCTACACGTACTATGTGCACAGCGTATAGAGAAGGTATTGCATTCCACCCAAAAATTCGACACCGAGATTTCACCAGCAATAGAGGTTATAGAGTCCTCTGTATCCAAAAAAGGTATTTTTATTTTCTCTATACTTACTATGTACATAGTGTATAGAGAAGGTATTATATTGTTACCGAAAATTCAATGTCGAGATTTCACCGGAAATATGTGCTTTGAGACCCCCTGAATCCAAAAAAAGTATTTTTAGAAAAATGTTCGTATGCGTGTGTATCTGGCTGTCTGTGTGTAGGTGTGTGTGTGTGCCTGTGGGTAGCATAGCTTAAAAATGAAAGCACCGAAACTTGGTATTTAAGTTTGGTATCTTCCGAGGATGCGACACGAAGATTTTCAAGAAAATTTTGATTTTCTTAAAAATGGCTATAATGATTTTGATTAAAATTTCGTGTATTTAAGATATTTACTTGACAAAGAAAATGTATATCTTGAATTTTCTGGGAATAGCCTTTGAAGACTACTTTATTCTGGATGAATTTTATGGATTTCTGCATAAATGCTAAACCGTAAGAGATGGACAGAAACTTAACACATAGAAAATGTACAGCACATTAAAACAAACAATTTATGTTATATACATTTTTTTCGTGCAGTTGATCGTTTTTAGGATATTCCTTGTTTTTAGCTTCAGGATTTAAAAAACTTATACTTTTCTCATACTGGAATTTGTCAACTCCTGTCCATACACACAAAGGAACTTTAGTCACATGGCAACCAGCTTTTGACTATCACTTTAACCTATGGTACTCCCGTTTTCCCTTCTACTTACATGGAAGCAAGTCATGAGACTATTTCTGCTGTTTTCTCAATTACGGTGAAGTAAATAGAAGCCTAAGCTTTTTAACAATAATTTGTTGCAGAGCTGCAGAGAAAATCAGGTGAATGGAACACATGAGATCTTCAGAAAAAGGTCCGTGTGCCAGTGTGTCTGTGTGTCCGTGTGTGCATGTGTCTGTGAACATGATAACTCAAAAATGAAAGGTCGGTAAAACACCAAACTTGGCATATAAGTTTAGTATTTTCCAAGGATGCAACACGCAGATTTTGAGAAAAATCCCTCCACTCCAAACTACCCTTTACATGGAAAATTTCTTGAAAATTCTGATTTTCTTAAAAATTGCTCTAACAATTTTGATTAAATGCCGTGTATTAAAAATATTTACACTATAAATAAAATGTATATCTTTAACTTTCTGGGAATAGCCTCTAAAGACCTCTTTATTGTGCATGAATTTCGCTGATTTTGCATAACTAGTAAACTGTACTGCGCAAAATATGTAGATCTCGTTAAAACACACAATTTATGTCATATAAGTTTTTTTTTTTTTTTTTTTTTTTTTTTTTTTTTTTTTTTTTTAATGGAGCTGACCATTTTTAGCATATTCCTTATTATTGGTTTTAGTTTTAAAATGCTTTTCGCCTGCTGGAATTTGTCAACTTCTGGCAATGCAAAGAGAGGATTTCATCCACATGGCAGCCTTTTAAAAGATTTGACTATCGTTTTATCCTTGTATATCCCATTGCTTCCTTTCTACTCACAAGAAAGCATTTTTGCTAATGCTTATCTCGATTAGCATGAAGTAGATAGAAAAATAAGATTTTTAACAATAATTTGTTTTAGAGGTGTAGAGAAAGTCATATGAATGGAACATTTAGATTTTGATAAATTTTATGAACTTGCATTTACCAAATATTGCTGAATTCTTCTTGTTCTTGATCGACCATTCGATTATATTTAGTGCATTCACATTAAATATTCGAGTAAACAGGGCCTAAATAGTTAAGCCTATGTATTAACCCTTTTAATAATTCCATCAGCACAATATTATTTAACATTATACTTCCCTGTTAACGCCGCTATTTTCAATTCCAGCTCTGAAATGTTAAGCTATATATTTTACAAATCCAACTCTGTAGAGTAGGAGTACCCGTCTGCCACAATCCCGTGTTTGAATTTTGGTAAGGATGTGACATAACTTTTCCGGGTTTTCTACTATCCTCAGAAGAATGTTGGGTAACCCTCAAGCTCCAGGGACTCGCAACCATTTCAGTACCGCCATCTCAAACATTTCGTGCATCCGCAGTCTCCGATATGACCTACTTAAATGACTTAAACTTTAGGGAAAAACTAAGGTAGAAAACATTCTTGAGGAATACAGCGGAGAATAAAATGAATGATAAAAATACGAAATATATGCTATAATTCGAGGAAATGATAAATGTCTAAATAGAATAGTTTATAATAATCTACAGGAGGTAAGTACATTTTGAGAACGCACATGCAACAGCTTCGGAAGGAGCTTTTAAACTAGTTACTTTTGGTAAAACAAATATAAGGCACTCAGGACCACACTGACAGGACAAATACACTCTTCATTAGGACATAATAGATTAAAAAAGAGCTAGTCTATGACATTAGTTGTGTGGGATATGTGTGTGTGTGTGTGTTGATGTGGGTTTGGGAGTGGGGGGTTGTTTTGATTTTTTGTTGAAATAATGTAATGTTCATTTCTTGGCTTTACTTTGATGTATAGTATTAATAAGTAAAGAGGTTTTGGTTGTTTGCTGATATGCATGGGTGTTACCAGTTAAATACTAGAGAAGAGGGTGCGATGTGTAACATTACATTTGTTCTAACTTTGATAATTGTTTATACAGTGAGGCTTAATGTTTAGTTCATGTGGAAAATGCAAGTTCCTTATGGTGTATTCCTTTCGTAAGCACTTTGTTTGCTTTATTATTTTATGCATTTCAGTTCGACTGTAGAATACTTGTTGATGAAAACATTAAAATATAATTGGCAAGTAAACGAAAAAAGTATAGACTATATTCGTTTAAATTATATTCCGACCGCCCCTGTACTGTCCCGAGTTCGAATCCCGTTAGGCTGTAAATCGGAAAAGGTATTTTCGAGGTAGAGTAACTTTAAGCTCTGTGGACCTTGGGTCATTCGCAAATTCAATTATTCAAATACTAAATTAAGTATTTTAAATTCGGTAAAAAGAAAGATTTATAATTATAATTCTTTTTAATCTCCTCTAATACAAACTTGAAGAAAATTCTTTATATTTAACTTTGAAGCATTTTAGTTCACATAACTTAAAATAAATCTTAATATATTGAAAAGATTAATACAATATGATCCATGTGAACATCTGTGCATGCTTTGTAGCATATGCTGGAAGGCATGCATGACTTCTAGCTATGCGTTAGTTAATGGAATTTTCCTTTTGTGAATAGCCAACTTGATTGACATGAGACCAACTTGAATCATGCAATCCTACTCCCTCCTTCTATCTATATCTGCTTTACGCACAGCCATGTGATAGTTGTATGAAGCAATAAGCAAACATAATTAGCCAAATGAAATGCCCTGATTTGCCATCTCAGTTGAGGAGGTCAATGTGAATAGGTCTTACTGCAAATTGGCACAAAAGGTTTGCCGAAAACATCTGTTCTGGTCAAGCAGCTGCAAAAGGAAGGTACATATGCCCCTGTGTTCTATGTCTTTGGAGCAGCTGGGCTGTCACTTCTTCCTTGAATTTAAACAAAATCCACCTTTGCGCAGCCATTGGATGTAAATACTTCTCTAAGAAAGCTATGTATAAAGATTCGAATGAGTATAGTTTTCTTAATTCATGGAATGCTTGGAGTTAAAATAAAGGAAATTTAAATTCCCATCCACAGTTCCCTTCGTCAGATCTAGCCTCCTCAATGTCTGTGTAAGTGTGTCTGTGATCAGCATAACTGAATAACAAACTGTCCAGGGGCGTAAAGTCAATGGATGTGAGAGATACGTTTTATAACTTATAATTTTCCTCAAACTGATAGCAAAATTGGTGTGCATTATAATTTTGCAGAACACAATCATTTAAGTGCCATTAAAATTAATTTTTCTTAGATGTTATGATTTGAATTCGCACCAAGCTGCAGTAAGTTGGACGCAGTCTATTTCAAAACAGAGCTTGGGTCAATAGCGGCTGCTGTCAGTGGGAAGAAAATAGTTGTGTGCGTTATTCGTGGTATGTCCTGAGGGTATATCTCATTTTAACAATCGCGTTTATATTAATACAAGTATAATTTTGAATATGCAGGAAGTCCCAAATGGTTTCGTGTGTGTGTGTGTGTGTGTGTGTGTGTGTGTGTGTGTGTGTGTGTTTCTTCAACCTTTAAAATTTGAGCGTGCTTTGGACACTTCACACCAAAGCAAAAGTAGGTTAAAATTTCCTAGGTTTCTAAGAGGAAGATATATTCATAGGCAGTGTACTTTCAAGAGGTCACGAAGTGAATAAGAGCGATAATAGCAAATAGATTGTTTCAGTGCCGTTGTTGCAACGAAATGGAAATAAACTGTTGTGTGGTCGAAAACTCAGACTTCCAGACAATAAATTTCTCTGAAAATATAATTTTAGTTATTCAGATATAGCTTTTATTCTCTTTTCTTCCTTAGAATTTGTTCTCTTCTATTGTGATTTCAATATTTATCATTAACCTGTTAGCTTCGTTCAAAAATTATTTAGCATTACAGCTACAGCGTCAGGCTTTAGATTAATATAAATTATTTTAGATTCTAAGGTTTGCATCCACTGAGGAACATTCGCACGATGGTGAAATACCCCTACCTCTTCCGCTTCCTCTTGCACCCGGAGCAATGTAAAAGTACCTGCCACTCCCGCCTAAATTCTTCTCTTTCTCCTTTCCCGAACTCTTTTCAAATTGATCATTTAAACGCTGAAAGCATTCATGCACATTTAGACGAATTCTTTTGTATATTTTCACCACTTAACTTGCATGTAATTCTTATATCTGAAACATGGCTAAACTCTCTCCTTCCATCAACACACATTGCAATGAATGGATATAACTTTGCTCCGTAATGATAGGGCCAACAAAAGAGGTCGTGTTGTGGCTGCTTATGTTAGAACGGCTCTGCAACCAAAAGTTATTTCTGTCTCACCATCTGAGTACACAGCACAGCCTGGATTTCTTCTTTTATAGAAATGGCTGGTATTTGTAAGAAATACCGATTTTCTATTCACTCATAGGTTGGTCCTCACCAAAACGTGGCCAGTGCACCGCGGTGCAATACAGTAGTAGTGCCCGCAAGAATATAATTCCATCCTAACAATCTAAATTACAGAATGAATTTATTCCTAAGTTGTGTAATATTCTATACAAATACCTAACAGTTAAATTGACGCCGATTTGTACCGTTAAATAGAGCTACAAGTCCCAACATGATATTCGTATGAGTCGCTGATTTCCGCAATATAATTGACACAGTAACAGTTGCCGGTTGTTTTCTGTTAAAAATCATGAAGGAGTTACATAAAGCATGAAGTTGGCAAACCTTTGACTAGTGGCGAAAAAGCTATAGTGTTGAATGATTATTGTAAGTTTTGTGAGAAACATCCAACGCTTCCCGTGGAAGAAGTGGTGAAATTAACATCTCAGTTCACCTGTGTTTCGGCTACTAATATAAATAGTGCTCAGAAAGAAGAATCTTATAACAGAAAAAGTGGTTACACCCAGAAAAAAGAAAAAAAGAAAGTATGTGAAATACACGATGCAAGAATATGATGGTTTTGAAGACCGCAATTATTCGCGTAATACTGCACAATTTCTTTTCTCAAAATGAGCGGCCAACAGTTGATGAAGTGTCACATGTAACGAAAGAACATGTTGCTTTGGGAGTTGGATAGCTTAAGTGACACTCATATTGATAAAATCTTTGGAGTAAGCTATCGCATAGTTGTTATTTATTTTTTCGCTTATTACATGTGTACCCACTTATTTTGTTATTACTATCAATATTATCACCATTATATCTAACAGAATATTTTAGTTACCGTTTAAGTTGTCGGAATAAGGGCTCTGCTCATTTTACATTACAATATTCCGTGTGTGCGCGCCATGTGGTCGTGAAAGTAAGACTATTGCTGCCGTAAATGGCGGAAGGCTATATTATAATAGTGCACTGGTCGCCTGGGTTTTGTTTTGGCGAGGATTAACTTAAGGCCGAACAGGCCTAAAGTGAACCATATTGAGTTCATGGAGGCTGAATTACATAGCACACTACTTGATTATGAACACTCATCATTTTCATGGGTGACCTTAATACAAACGTACTGGCTACTGACGCTGCTTCAAATGTAACAATTGAACAACTGTGTTCCTTTCTAATAACCCAACTATCCTTCCTCTCCAACCAATACACCATACACACACGACTGCGACTTAATTGTGAACAATAAACCCGACATAGACCTGACTTATGGACAACTTCCAGCAAGTGCAATAACAAAATATGACATTGTGTACATTGCATACTCATTCAAGTGCCCCAAAAATGTACGCAAATTAGCTACGAGTATCTATAGATACCTAAAACTCATTAACGAAACCGCTCTAAAAAAAGACGCACTACAGATACCGTAGCATACAATTTGGACGTTAAAATGTAAACGACAAAGTTACATTATTAAACGACTTCATTAAACATTATATCATAAAATTTCCCCTATAAAATCCAGAGTTGTGAAGAGGAAAGCTGCTCCTTGGACGACGGACTCTCTACGTAATTTGATGACAGAAAGAGACAAAATTTATCGAAATTACAGAAGACAGAAAACAATTGACAATTTTGAGCAGTATAAACGAATAAGTACCCAGACAACTCAGGCAATCAAAAACGCTAAGCGACAATATATGTATGAGATTTCTGCTACACTTCCGGACTTTGGAATGCTCTGAACAAAATGAGAATAGGTAAAACAAGCGATCAGGTAGACAACAACCAGGTACCTTCAGACTTACTGAATGATTACTTTATAAATGTTGCCTCCATTCCATTAAACAAAGATGACACTATCAACGAACTGAAACAGAAAAAGCCTTCCTTCCTCCGATGAAAGATTCCAGTGAAGAAAGATTTAGTGAGACTTACTATTAAAGTCGAAGGATGTTACAACATCACTATGATACGACTCATTCTCGACATAATACTACCTATGGTGACTCATATATTTAATGCAGCAGCAATAGTAATAATAATAATAATAATAATAATAATAATAATAATCTCTACATTTCCCTCCTTATAGAAACAAGCCCTTTTTCCCCTTCCCGAAATCAAAATTCCGAATTCCCCAAATGATTATCGGCATTTTAGTATCCTTCCTAATCATGTCCAAAGAGCTTGAATGGATAATTCACAGACAAGTTACAGACTACCTCAATAAAAACAATCTCCTAAACGAATATCAGTCCGGCTTCAGACAGGGACACAATACAAATACTGAATTATTAAAAGTTTCTGAGGGCATACGTGAAACAGCAGACAGTTGACCTTTCCAACACTATGGGATTTTCCTAAAGCTTCTGATACAGTAGATATACTTATTAACTGTAAGCTTGAATATTTTAATGTGTCAAATAGCATTACAACATGTTACTTCTTATTTATCTGAGCGACAGCAAATTGTTATAGGTGTGATTAGATCAAACCGATCTCAGTGGAAGGAAACGAAAGGTGGTGTACCACAAGGTTTGGTGCTTGGGCTCTTATTGTTTGTTATTTACATAAATGATATTACAGAAAGTATAAGACATTGTAAACACCATCTTTTCGCTGACGACTTGTAACTGTACTTACACACGGTCCCTATTGGTTTACATAACTCAGTTAAGACTAAAAATGATGACTTAAAATCACTTTTGACGTGATCATTAAAACATGGACTATAGCTGAATCCAGGAAAGTCTTAGAAACTCATTGTGGTTCACGAGCGGTTATTGGGAACTCTAAATTTGGATAACATACCTCAGATTGCATTAAATAATTCTGAAATATCATTTCGTAATACAGTAAAGAATCTTAGAATTTATATGGATCAAAATTTAAACTGGAACACAAATATTATACATGTATGTAAAAAAAAAACTATTCTCAATAGTCTATCTTTTAAAACGTAAAATGACTTCCAACCGACTTCAGCTAAGGAAATGCTAATATAAACACTTGTGACACCCCATTTTGAATATTGTGACACTCTTTTTACTAACCTTACTGAAAATTTGACTCTGAGACTTTAACGAGCTCAGAATACGTGTGTACGCTTTGTATGCAATCTCCGTTGACTTGATCATGTTACACTATCACTCAAAATACCTAAATGGCTCCAGCTTAAGAATAGAAGAAAATTGCATTCTTTATCATTTTTCTATCAGCTCCTTCGTTCTCTCATTCCAAACTATCTAAATGTTCGCTTCAAACATTTGTCTGATTGTCATAATCCAGAAACTCGCTCACGACACTCTTTCCTTCTTGCTATATCTGCTCATCATACAGCCTTCTATTCATCATCATCATCATCTACAATAGATTTATCTCGTCTTTGGAATTCCCTATCTGAAGACGTAAGGGACTTGCCGGAACGTTATACTGTTCAAGCAGAAAATTAGGGCATACCTTTGTAATCAAAGCTAATCTGCTGCTGTATGAATGTGATAAATACATTACTACTTTCATTTATTGTTATTAATATTTTATGTGGTGGCAAGTAATATGCATTTTAATTATAACTCGTATGACTAATATACTTTTTAATTTATATGAATATTTCGCTTAAAATAAATTTCTTTATAGTTTTTTTTCTTTTCATTTCAGTATACTTGTTGCACCTTTTAGATATGTTTTATTAAGTTGTATAGAATTGTGTTTTTTCTTTATTCCTTTATTCATTGTATCATTACTGTACTGAATTTAATGCCTGGTACAGTAGAAGAGAAGACCTTATGTCCTTACCTCCCACCAGGATAAATAAATAAATAAATAAAGAACATATTGATTGTATTACATGCTGTGTTGACTATTTGGCATTCAGTATGCTGATATAGGAATATGCGTTTAGGTTACATACCCGTATACACGCCACTGAAACTATCGTATAAATACCAAACTTAGTGTTTAAGTTCAATACTTTCTAAAAAGACAAGACGAAGATTTTCATTTCAGTATTCTCTAAAGACACAAAAGAGGAAATCCCTCACTCCAAGCTACCCTGCACCCACACGGAATTTTTCAGACCTACTTATAATGCTAGTAACATGGAAGGCTAACATAATGAAACAGAGTAAGCTAGCATTATGCGTGCCAGTTTGTATTCTTTTGAAACAGGAAGCTGATTGAAGACAGTGCCTGGTGTATAGGTGCACTTTAACAATTAATGATCGAAAAGTCTTAGTTTACATTCAGACAATTAATGGTGAAATCGGATTGCATTAGAAAGAAAAGAATTTCGTTTCTACCTGCCTCAGCTATGATAGTGGCTATAGGGTCTTTAGCAGAGAACTGATGTTAGTATGCACAAGTGCAGCATGATTCTCCATTGCGAACTGTGATGCGGAAAAAAGTAACAACTGAATATTCCTCAGAATCTGAGAAGGCACACAAACTACGCCGTTTAATGTGCGGCTGTTAGAGTATAGGAGATACATTCCTCTCACTGAACAAAGAGATTCAGTAATCAGGATGCGCTGGTAGCCTAAACTATTTCCAAATTGGTCAAGTTGCTTTTACACGATGTAACTAATTTGTTACTATAGATTTGAAGTTAACATTCCCACGTGCAATGTCGTTGTTATGAAGACGAAAGATACCTTAATGCCGGAAGAAATTTTCAAAAGCACTAGCGCAGTACGTAAATCATCAACTTTATGTTGATATATTTATCGTGGTGCTGAGTTTTTAAATTCCCATATCAATTCAAGCATTTAACATTATCGCAGTTTTTAACATTGAAAATTTCGACCACAAATTTCCCGGACTACTTAATTTACTAATCTTTAGAATTAGATACTCGAATACATTCTTCTCACTATTATCTAAACCGTTTGATTTAACCATTTGCAGAATGATGTATGTCAACTCATACTTCTGTTTTAATTTCTTCGAATTAACTCGTCGCACCCATGTTTCAAAAGGAGGCCATGGCTGGAACCTTAGTAAGACTCTAAATGTATCGGTCCTGATTTAAGTAGTATTTCTTCAGTTTTAGAGTTTAGTCATAGTTAATTACTATTGTGCTCACATTTTAGTGTTTTAATAGTTTAATATTCACATAGATCAGGAAAGAGACTTCCAGGAAGGGGTTTGCTCTAAGAAAATCAAAATCTTGCTCCGCAATGGATGAGGAGGAAGACACCGCCATTGCTAAAAGCCAGACGCTTAATCACACTTCTACGTTCATCTCGCCAAATAAGTTTGAAGCGTTAAACACTCTGGATGAAGACATCACAGAAAACCAAACTAGCACTAATAAGCAAAATAAATCACCGCCTATTTATATCTGCAATGTGGGTAATGTGAATAGCTTGCAATCAGAGCTTTCTAAGCTAGAAGTTGGTAATTACAAACATATGACTATCAATAACAACAAAGTCAAACTCAACTGCGAAACAACTGAAGGCTACAGAAAAGCCATAGATTATCTAAAGAATGATAAAAAAACCGAGTTTTATACTTGCCAAATCGAAGCAGACAAACATTTCAGAGTTGTTATCAGGGGGCTGCATCCGTCCGACACGCCTTAATGGTGCAAGAAATTGCTGAAAAGGGATTCACACCCTTCCAAATGATACCGGTTTACCATCCAGTAACCAAAATACCACTTCCTCTATTCTTCCTAGATCTTAAACCTGATCCAATTAATGAAAAGATCTATGAGGTCAAGCTTATATAATGCTGTTATCAAGGCTGAGCCTCCCAAACCTAAACGTTCTGTGTTTCTATGTGTTAGATGTCAAGACTATGGTCATAGTAAGAACTACTGCTATCTTTCGCCACGTTGTGTCAAATGTGACGGGACACACATAACCTGCAGGTGCACAAAAATGCACTTGCTCCTCCAATTTACGTAAGCTGCGAAGGGCAGCACTGCTAATTACAGAGGATGCCCTGTTCATAAAAGCCTTCAAAAGTCCGAGAAATTAATAAACATAAACACTCAATCAACTCCGAACAAACCCAACATCCCTGCGCAATCTATTATAACTAATTGTTACTGCACTCCGGTTCAAGCTTATGCAAATTTGTTCAGGGAAAAACAGACAACATGGAGATACAATAAATAAGTTTATGGAAAAAGTAGATCTGCTCATGTTTTTAATTCTGCCTTTAGTTAACGCATTGCAACAAGTTCTTCCTGTTCTTATCAACAAGAAATAATTACTCACACAACTCTATCAATTAGCACATGTACCGACAAGTATTTTGTATTAAAATTATATTTAGATACACACAATATCGATATATTATTAATGACTGAACCAAAACTTACACCTAATGTACAGTTCTATATGCCTGGCTATAAAATTTACAGATCCGACCACCCATGCAGTGAAAGAAAGGGTGGATCTGCTATTCTTATAACAAATAACATACCTCATGATGAGCTTCTATCTATTTCTGAAAATGAATTTCAAATGACTCGAATATTAGTTCCACTCAACAAAATACTTTACCAGATTGGATCGTTTTATTCTGCCCTAGCTAACAGAATGACATTAAATAACCTTTGGGACATAGTTCATATAATGGGAAGACATTTCATTCTTGGTGGGGGCTTTAATTGCAAACATCCTAGATGAGGCTCATACCTAGCCAAATCTAGAGGACGATTGCTTCTAGATGCAGCGACACAGTTAAATTTGGAATTTTTATATCCAGTAGAACCTTATATTACCCCGCCGATGGAGTTCATTCACCTGACGTATTGGATATTTTTATCAGAAAAAATATATTAAATGCATTTACAAAACCATCAGTTCATTATGAGCTCAGTTCAGACCACTACCGAGTTATGACTGCGCTTAAACCGCATGCTGCTATAGAAAATAAACCTTACACCCTAATTAATTATCCCTTTGACTGGAATTACTGTATTAACATTCTTAACAGCATAACGAATTTAAAAATTCCTTTAACAACCACCCAAGATATAGATAAAGCTGTTAGTATATTAACTAGATATGTTCACCATGCAGCAAGCCTAGCTGGCAGCAACAGGCTATATTCGAGATTCAACGCATTCAACCCTAAGGCAAAAATTACGCAATTGATTTCAGAAAAGAAAAACTGTTGCAAGTTATGGGAACGGACTAGATATCCTCTCCACAAGACTAACTACAACAGGGCCATCAGAAAATTAAAAGAAGGCTTGAGGTAACAAAAGAATGAAAACACCAAAACCAATTGCTGTCTTTAGATGCTGCAAATGGCACGTCATGGAAGAAAACAAAGTTTATAACGAAAACTGGTGATGGAATACCGCCACTAAAACGGGGAACTCCTAGAAATGCACTTCGGAAGAAAAAGTTATGGTTTTCTCTGACATACTGGTCCGGCGTTTCAGATAACGATATCATTAATCCTGAGTTTGAAAGGAAAGGCACTGAAGAACTACTGGCAACGCTGCAGCTATCACCGTTAACCATTTACTTTACGCCAGAACAAGAACCAACGCAATAATACGAACGGCAACAAAAAAGGCGCCAGGTCATGATTTGATTGTGCAACCACTGCTTTAAGCGTTTTCAAAGAAGGGAATAGTATTTTTAACACAGATATATAATGCAAATGTACGACTTATCAACTTCCCTAAGAGCTGGAAACAAGGCATTGTTACAATGATTCCAAAGCCAGAAAAACAAAACATGATCCCAGAAATTGCCGTCCAATCAGCCTACTTCCCATATTTTCGAAGATATTTGAGCGACTGCTGCTTCCTCGACTTCTGAAGGTACTGGGCTACATTGTACCCGCCACACTGTTCGGATTTAGAGCTTCGCATCTCTGTCCACAACAATTACATCGAGTAATAAATACCATTCTGGACACACATGAAAATAAAGAAACTTGTCTCGGCGTCTTTTTAGATACAAAAAAGCTCTCGACAAAGTATGGCCTGATGGTCTCTTGTTTAAGATAAAGTCACAGTTTTCAGAATAATTCAATCATATCTATCAAACAGGTCATTTACTGTAAAATATATGAAAACATTTTCGCAAGCTGGATGTGTTAAATCGGAAGTCCCACAGGGAAGTGCGCTTGGGCCGTTTCTCTACCCAATATATGTTTCTGGCTTTCCTAAAGACTACAGCATAACGATTCCACAATTTGCAGATGATGTTGCTATCCTTCACAAAATCATTTATTCAACACCAGCAACCAAAATACGACAGTTTTTAACCTTAGTAGATCAATGGTGCTATAAATGGGAAGTAAAAATGAATTCTCAAAAATCAAATGTTGTGGTCTTCACATACAGAAATAAAATTCAGCACAGTAGTATAACTCTACAAGGTGAGGAAATCATGCATAATGATTCAGCGAGACATCTTGGCTTGCATTTAGACACAAAATTAACCTAGAAGATGCAAATAAATAAACTAATTCGAAACCTTCGTAACAGACTGCATTATGTTAATCATTTAATCAAAGGATCTTCTACCCTAACACTTCACTTGAAAAGAATAGTATACTTGTCATTGATTAGACCTATATTGATGTATGGTTGCGCAATATGGGCATCTGCATCAAACTCCCAGATAAAGCGTGTTCAAACAATCTAGAATCGGGAACTTCGACTCATCGCGGATGCACCATGGTACGTCCGCAATGACAACCTGCATAAAGATTTAAACATACCAACAGTGTCTCCCCGCTAGCCGGCACTGCTTTCCTTGACAGTCCGCAAGCGGCTGGCCAAGGTAAGCAGCATCGGGCCTGGTCCCTCTCTGGGTGGGTGGCCACTCAGATAGGTAAACCAGCCCGCGCCGGCTGCACAGAGGGAACACCCTGCCCAATACTTTGACATTGACAAAAACGCTTGCATAAGACTACATCTTTTATATCACACGGGTAAATCCGCAAGAAAAGCGGATAGGTACCGTGGTGATTTGCCCCCGCCCGAGTACACTCGGGCGACTAGTTCCTACTCCTGGCTCCTGGCTCCAGTTGATGCAGCACTGAGCTTCAGTTACAGACGTCTTTTCCGCAGAATAGAAAACCACCGCAATAATCTGCTCAACTGCATTTCAATACAACTTCCACCACCTCGGCATCTACGAAGATTAAAAAGAAAGAGACACACAGACTTCATTGACATCTATTTGTAAATTATATTATTGTTTATGCTTGGGGACAGTCATAGGACTGCTACCTCAAAATACGTTTCTTGTGTTTTTACACATATGTATATTATACCAGCACAATTGTATTGTACATAATCCATAATAAAGCTATCTTGAGTTAAAAAAAAAAAAAAAAAAAAAAAAAAAAAAAAAAAAAAAAAAAAACATGTTTCAAAGCCTCCTGGATTTCCGCATCATTTGACATTTATAATGAAGTAGAAATGAATCAGATTGCTAAAATAATTCTGATGCTGCAAGATGATATTATTGAGACAAGGACAACAACACTTATTTACAAACATTATTTCCCCATAGTAACGTACTTAAACGAATCTAATTTAACAATAATATTTCTTTAGCTTATGAGAATGAAAGTATCAATTAACATTTCATGTTTTTGTTGTTTTTTTTTTTTTTCATTAATACTTGAACTTGGCCATTCGAACACCCGTATAATACGATTCGCGTTTATTTATTTTTGATAAGCCACAGCTACATCAGCATTTGATGGTGAATAAAGACTCAATGAAGCTGTGCAATGAAAAGAGTTACGTTACACGGTCTAATGATTTTCGGATTCCTAACCAAGATGGATGTGTACGTTCTGGATAAGTAAAGTACATAAGTGCTTCTAGCTTTGATATGGTATGTTGTGCTACACCACCAAACTTAATAATACCCTACATAATCTTTAAATTTCTCTTGAAATTGGCAGCTAACAAAGACAATTTTCTTTGTAATAGATTTCAAATGTTATAAAATTTATCCGTGTTGGTTCAAACCAGCTTAAATTTTGAAAGCCTGCTGGATGATTAATTAGAAGTTTAAAATTAAGTATTTCTTTGCTTTAACTGAACTCACCTATCCTCTCTGATATCTATCTTTGTCCCGCCTACCTATGCGCCTATCTGTAATACTAGCTGCAGTAACAAATGCTAAATTTTACCTGAACCTCGTGCCCTGAAACTTGGCAAACAGCTTGAACATTTTGAGAAGTCTCTATTGTACTACGGTACAGTGCTATACTCTATACTATTTACTGTTGGGAGCAGAAATGTGAATTTTGACCCATAAAACCAAACCAAAACAAATACACCATGTAGAATGCAATTATTTGAAATTTGATATTTGCATTCACATGACCACTCTTCAATAAACTATTCTTACAAAAAACACTTCTACTTTCTTAATGGAGATTAAGTTGGAAAACTCATTTAAATACATTGTTGTAAATATAATGAGAATGCATAAGGCTACAGCAAAAATAAGATTTTCAAAACGAGGATCCTACGAAATTCCACCTTTATTATTATTATCATTATCATCATCATTATTATTATTATTATTATTATTATGATTATTATTATTTGCGAGACGAGAAAATACTGATGTACTGCATTCACATGGCCTCTTACAAAAGCTTATTCTTCTATCTATTTCTTAAAGAGAGAAATTCCGGTTAAGCATTTTGACATTTGATATAGTGTTGGGGTCGGCAAACCTGTGCCTGCTGACTTTTTGGCGTAATATAACCGTCAGGGGCAGAAGAATACATCGCTCCTGCTTCAGCCCTCCCTCTTTCAATTAACACACTTCGAGCGTAAATATGTACCGGTGCACACCGCATCGATACAACAAAATTATGAATATGAAAATGACGTTTCTAATTCCATCATGAATGGGAGAAACAATACTTTTGCTGTTGTATGGGTGAAAATATAGAATGTCTGTTGTGTTCAAAGTGCTGATAAGTTAAACAATAAAGAACATCATGAAAGTTTCACAAAGAAGACCACAAATAGGACACAGGTAGGATATCCATGGATGTTTTAAAAGAGTATTGTAAAACAAATCTTTGTTCGTAAATGTAACCCATGTTCAAATTTAAAAATAAAGTATAAAAAGCTGATGTTTTCGTTCATACGAGTTTCTCTACCTATTCTACCGCAAAATATTCTTACTAAAGCTTATTCTTCTGTGTAGTTCATGCTAATGACATAAACTGTAGCAGAAATGATCTATACTCCTCATAAGTAGGAGGGAAATAAGGTAATACACAAGGTTCTCTTTTTGATGGTGTTTAACGCCCGTTTTATTACATAGGTCATGACACTCATGATACATAGAATGCACCTGTGGAATGCGATGGCGGGGGAAACCGAAGAACCCGGAGAAAACCCGCCCCTGCGCCACTTTGTCCAACACAAATCTCACATGTGTTCGCCTAGGATCAAACCCAAAAATCTTTTAAAATGCCAATCACTATTCGTTCTGTATCCATGCCCAAGGTTAAACAAATGAAACAGTAATGTCAAATTTTTGTTTTAGAAAGGTTTAAGTATTTTAAAACTGAACCCAATAACAAGGAATATCTTGGAAGTGGTCAACTCTACTGAATATTTCAGTGTGGCTCAACCTATCCAACTCCTATCCTATACACAGCTTGTGTGAAAAATCAAAAAGTTAACACAGATTGAGATGGCTTTTGCATAATATTTTTCAACTGCAGTTTCACATAGGCACATTTAATGTTAATTCACAAGCATTGTCGTACAACAGCGTAAGTTTCTATCTGACAATAGTGATATGCTTTTTACAACCTTCAATAATTGTTTGTAGATTCGCAATCCCTCTTTGTAATTCTGTTTCATTGGTTTCGCAGCATATGGTTGCCTGAACTTCGACATCATATTGCTTCAATTGATTTGCACGCAGAAGACCTGAAGGTCAAATGGGAAATACTACTTACCGACATCTATTTATGATTCTTTATGATAGGTTTTATAAAATAAGTTTGCCTTGTAATCGACTTCTTTAAGTGATTGTGAAGCTTCATTGAACTTTTACTTTCTCTACTTTATACACAGTACATAGGTAAAGAAATACTCCACCCAAAAATTTGATATCCAGATTTCACAGGAAATACACATTTTTGAGTCCCATATATATAAACATTTTTAGAAAAATCTCCCTATGTGTGTTCGTGTGTCTGTGAACACGATAACTCAAAAACGAAAAGTCAATAAAATACTAATTTTCGTATTAAGTTTAGTGTCTCCCAATGGGGTGACACGAAGATTTTGAGGAAAATCCTCCACCCCAAATACCCTTTATATGGAAAAATTTTCGAAAATTTTGATTTGCTAAAAAATGACTCTATGGAGTTTTATAACAATTCTGCATATTAAGACATTTACATTAAAAATAAAATGTGTATTTTGAATTTTCTGGGAATAGCCCCTAAAGACTCTTCATTCTGGATGAATTTTGCTGAATTTTCCATAAGTGGTAAACCGTAACCAGTAGACAAAAGCTTACTATAGAAAAAATGTATATTCTGTTAAAAAACACACAATTTATACCACATACATTTTATCGTGGAATTGACCATTTTTGAGATATTCCTTGTTACTGGTTTCAGTTTTAAGCTGCTTAAAGTTTTCGCATATGGGAATTTGTCAACTCCTGGCAATGCAAAGACTATCGTATTCCCTTACTTTTCTTCTAATTACAAGAAAGCAAGTAAAAAGACCATTTTTGCTAATGTTTATCTCGACTAGCATGAAGTGGATAGAAGAATGCAGAGATGTCGAGAAAGTCATGTAAATCTATATCAGATTTTTCTCGAGTATATATATATATGTGTGTGTGTATGTGTGTGTGTATATATATTCTTGATCTATACGATTTACCAGTTACATAGAAGTAGTATACAAAATAAAAAGAATTAAATGGGAAGAAATTGAATAAATAAGTCTGATGTGGTATGCTTAAGTAAAGCTTGAAAATGGTGGATAGTCCAACGAAAATTTGGCGTTAGGTCCAACCCATAAAAAAAGAAGAGAAATAGGAAGGGCTTCGGAGTACTAGAGCCAGTGAAAACAATAAAAGGTCTATGAAAACAGACTGAAAGATGCAGTCTCAATAACTGTAATACACTCGCTTTGAAAACAATAACTCAGGGTGTTACAATTACCTGATTCGCGCTTTATCTTACAGAAAATAAGATCTAAGTATTTGTAGAAATTACTGTGAGTCCCCCACGTTCGAATCTACGCCTACACCTGGCTGCCAAGAAAATCTTTCGGTCGAGTGCAAAGAGCAAGATACCTCTCTCTTTCCACTGAGATTCTTATTTTATGGATTTAGAAATGTACGTTTAATTTGACATTAATTCATATGACTGCTTTTAACAGTGTTCCAGTTTAAGCTCTGAGGATGGATTGAACGTCAAACCTACTTCCAAATAGCTTTGATGTTAGCGCTGATGTTAATCAGAGTGTTGACGTATTTGCGTCTAGACTGGCGTCTCGGTATTATCAAGAATTACTGTAATTTTGCAAACGGGAAAGAAAAGCCGCGGTTACCCTATCACTTGGATCTAAGTGGGTCGTTTCATACACCTCCAGCAAATCAAGATAACCATGGCCCAAATTTCTTGAATCTTTTGTATATTCTAATGACGTCGACTGATGTCCTCTATGTAATTAAACACATTACGTTTGTATTTCACATACAGCTGGTATTGCGCATCCTTTTGGAACACATTTTACATAATTATTTACCCTAGAGAGAGGGATAGAGACAGAGAGTTTATCATGCAACTGGGTCAGGATTGATACGATGCATGACTAATAACATGAGTGAATATGCGAGAAAAAAAAAAACCTACAATTATGTTGTTGCATCACAGAGAAAGAGCAATCATTCCTCTAAGAAACGTGGTGCTATTACAGCGAGTGTATGATTCAGATATTTTTTATATAGTATACTACAGAGTAAATAGAAATGATTTTTGTTAGCTTATTGTAAAAGCACACAATAACTATTATCTTCTTATTTAATTGTTTTTTCACACAAGCCGTGTGTAGGACAGGATAGAAAAAATGAAATGCCATAGCCGGGATTTGAACCACGAATCTCCCGGTCTCTAGCCGGTTGCTCTACCACTGAGCTACCATGGTGATAAGCCGGTATAGCATTGAGTTTCTCAACTGACTCGCATGCTTCCCGGTAAACCACAAGGTGATCTCAAATAATTTTGAGATGACAACCCCAATGGCGACTTACAATGTCGTTAGTACTTTCAGACGCAGGATTCATAGTATGTACTTTTTTGATAGGTTGCATCGTTTGTATAAGCCTTCTGTTAGCTTCTTCATTTGAAATTGAACTATTTACAACTTTCTTGCTTCTAATGTTTAATTTTCTAAAATTCTGTATAATCTAAATCGCATGGGAAAAACGAGGTGTCATCTTTTGGCAAAATGGGGAGATTGCGCTCTCTAAGGCCTAATCTAGTTTTTTGTAACGAATACAAGTTAAAATACGATTAGTAGGATATAATATTAGATTTTAATGAACAGGGTACATGAAAAGAATAAGGCACCTAAGTCATAGCTGTATCTTTCGTTAGTTCGATTTTACTACTACAACAGTGGTTTATCCACAATATTGCAATATTGTTGATAATGCTAGAAATGTAAAGATTTCTTTACAAATTATCTTAGTGGCAGCTATGAGTTCATCCGAGTCTGAAGGAAAAATTCCTATACATGTCTTACATAACAATAATGCAGGATGAAACGAATAAGTTAGGTTCAGAGCCATCAACCAAGAAGAGACTGTAGGTATAAAAGGTGGAAATGATTCAGTGTGATTACTGCAGATGAAAGAAATGCATTTAGAGATTGCTGCAATCTACTACAATGATGGCATGAACAACTTTGTTGGAGAGGTAGAGTCAAACTGAAACTACAGAGATCTGCGGTGCACATCCCGGCATTCAATTTTTCAGTCTTTCTACCCTTCCAACTCCTTGTCCTACACATGAATTATGAAGAAAAAACAATTAATTGGCAATCTTATTATCTGACGGATTAATAAGTAGGTATGCTACCGTTAAAATCTTCGTGTCGCATCCTTGGAAGATACCAACTTAAATACCAAGTTTGGTATTAACGATCTTTTCGTTTTTTTAGATATGCTGGCCACAGACACACACACAGACGTGCGCACACGGAAAGTTTTATAAAATTAATTTTTTTTCATAAAAATGCTTTTTTTTTTTTATTCAGGGAGTCTGAAAACATGTATTTTCAGTGAAATCTCGGTATAGATTTTTCGGTGCAATACAATACCTTCTCTATACACTCTGTACATAGTACCTGTAGAGAAAGTAAAAATCGCTAGAGCCATTTTTTGGAAAATCGCAATGTCGAAAACTTCCATGATATGGATAGTTTGGGGTGGGGATTTTCTTAAAAACCTTCGTGTTGGTAACTTGTAAGTTACTCGTAATACGCCTAAATACCAAATTAGGTATTTAAAGGACTTTTCGTTTTTGAGTCATGCTTGTTTGGATTCAGGGGTTCTCAAAAATGTAATTTGGTGAAATCTCGGTATCCAACTTTTGGGTGCAATAGAGTAGCATCTGCCTGCTATGTACTTTGTACATAAGTGAACAGGTGCTAAGGAGACAGATTACCAGGTGTGTTTAATTTCGTTTTTGAGTTATGCTTGTTTGGATTCAGGGGCCCTCAAAAATGTAATTTTGGCGAAATCTCGGTATCCAACTTTTGGGTGCAATAGAGTAGCATCTGCCTGCTATGTACATTGTACATAAGTGAACAGGTGCTAAGGAGGCAGATTACCAGGTGTGTTTAAACTGAGCTCCTACTTTATAAGGATTTAGTTAGTTAAAGGCGTTTGTTTACATATGCGAATTTATCCTCCTGAAGCAAATAGTAAGTATATTACTCTGATCTATCATTTATAGTTTACTAGTTTTTTTTTTTATTTATTTTTTTAAGTTTAAGAATGTACATAATCTTGCAATGTGAAAGACGCTTCTGAGATAAGAGAGGGAGTTAGCAGAAACTTGCAGACGAAATACTAAATTGCTGCGGCAGCATATGCTGCAGTACGAAGGCCAAACGGAATTAAATATCTGCACGAAGTCACGTTACAGAATAATAAAACATTTAATATCATTGGATTTTAATAGTATTTCCGGGAGGCTATTCCCTCGTTTAATTTTAATTCAGCCTAAGGATGGATAAAAGAGATGACAGATTTAAGCCGAAACACTCTTTAAATTGTTCCCCGACGTTAAACACTGAGGACAGAAGTAACATTGCAATATAGAAATAGAGGCATAAACCTCAGAGTACGAAAAAGAAATAAGTGATATAATGGAAACCATTGACGAGGTTAACTCTGTTATAGGAGAGGAAACCAAAGTTTCAGTTAATAATCTAATAATAATAATAATAATAGTAATAATAATAAAGGGAAAATATATACTGCCATATAGATGCTAACAAATGACGTGTAACAATTAATACATACTTGGAAATTAAAAGAATAAAACTGAAAATAAAATTTTAAAAAGGTGTGCGAGAATTTATTAAGTAGCAAAGCACAAACAAAAAACAGATACATGCCCAAATCACATCTGCACCTGCACCACACAGCACACACAAATATTCAAAGAACAATTCAGGTACCGAAACATACGTTATTCATATCCTCAACTAAAAATGCAGAAGCAAGAGGGTTCCAGAACATAGTCGCAAAACATTTAAAACCAAACCAGGAGAAATTACAAATTAGGACTATGAGAACGGCCGGCAAAAGTCTCATTGTCGAGACCGACTCGGAAGAGGATGCAAAGAAAAGCACTAACAGCACCAATTTACAAAATAAAGAATTAAAAATTGAACTTCCAAGGCAAAGAAATGCGTTGAGCATCATTTATGATGTTTTAACAGGGACTACAGAAGAGGACATTAAGAATGACGTTTTTTACCAGAACCTCGAATGTAACATTTCGAAAGAGAATTGTATAAAGAGATTGTGATGAGGTTTAAGACAAGGTTTAAGGAAACCGAGCAACGGTTCATCGTGTTGTTGAGGTGTCACAACAAATCAGGAATACTTTAGGATTAAATTACAACGCCAATATTAGGTTTTCAATCTGCGAGAACCAAGGGCTTTATCTGAGTTCCAGGTGTCTGAAATGTCATGATTTCGGGTATGTGCAAAATATTGCAAAGCAAGCAAAACCATCTGTGGACATTGTGGAGAGCACACACATGATAAAGACTATAGCAAAACAAAAAACAAAACAAAAACGCTGTATTCATCCCATGTAGCAAAAGAAATAAAAAGCGCGGGGAGAAAACTGTCTTCCCATCATATAAGTTAATGTGGCAAAGAACAATAAATAGAAGAAATTATGCTTAGTTCATATAACTTTTATATGACTAGGAAACCTCGCAGAATTATCCCAAGTAGATTAAGAAGACATCTGAAAAGAGTTATAGAAGACAAACTTAAATTTAATTGTAATAAAACCAGAATAAGTGTCGGCACACAGAGTGACAACATAGGAGGCCATGAGCCGTCCAATTATTTAGAAATATGAACAGAGGGCCACATATACTAGAGTCGGCCGATTAGTCCCAAGCCTCTCAATGAAAACAGCATTTAAATCATTTTTTTATGCATTATTTCTCAACATAAGCTCCAGAAAGGCTAATACATTTGTCATATCCGTGTTCTAATTTAATTAAACCATCTCTGTAGTGCAATTTATCAAGGTCCTCAAAATAGCTGTTTACCACATCAATGACCTATTCGTTGCTGTGAAATCTTCGTGCTGCAAATATTTTTTTTGAGATTTGGGAACAGATAGTAATCACTGAATGTAGAACTGGTGAATAGGGCGGATGTTCAAGCAATTTGAACTTTAATTTGCACATTTTCCCCATTGCAATGACTGAACGATGAGTCGGAGCATTGTCGTGATGAAACAAGATTTTTTTTTACTGCCAAATGAGGTCTTTTTCTTTTCACCTCATCACTCAAACGTTACAGTAAGCTTACCTAGTAGTCACCAATGATACTTTTACCATTTTCCAAGTAAGCAATAAAAACAATTCCCTGTGCATCCCAGAAAATACTTACCATAACCTTGTTAGTTGACAAAATTGATTTTGTCTTTTCTGGAGTTGGTTCACCTGGCACAATCCATTGTTTTGACTGTGATTTACTTTCTGGAGTGTAATGATGTATATCTGCGGTCTTCCAGTACTAAACGATGATTTTTTTCTATGATCTCTGGAGTTGTCTACAGGGCGTCCAGAGCGAGGCTCATCACTAATCCTTGTAGTTCCATTTTAAACTGTGCAATCACCTTTTCATCATTGAATATGAAGGGGCAGAGTCTTTCAATGTACTATCCGTTTCCTCATTGATTTCTTTAGGCGTTAAGCCTTTATTTAATCACTGCTGGTTTTTCCCAATCCTCCATTTTGGTGAAAACTCTAAAGTTGTTTCGTTTAAAATGCTGTTATTCATAAACTAAACAAGCTATTGATCTGTAACTATGGATACAAGCTAGGCTAGAGTTAAATTATACGATGCTACCATCTAACTGGCCTAGTGGCGCCATATCTATGTGAGGCCCGGGACTTAGCCGACCCACGTACAAGCCAGCATTACCTCCAAAACTTAGAATTAATAACATTAACTTGGAAATGGGGATTAAAATTAAAAACTAATACAGGTAGATTATAATTCATAATTGAAGCAGTTAGATCACAGGAAAAAATGAAGAAGATATTCTAACAGTACAATTAATGAAGAGGAAGACAAAGAGGAGCAGATTTGTGTGACAAGCAAACATCAAGTGGCAGCTTTTTAAAGAAAATTTAGGAGTTTAAGAAAATAAAACAACTTAACAGTTCATCATCAGCATAAGCCACGCCATAGAAAATGACATTGAGAACATAGCTTCCAGTCAACATATTTTAGAAGTTATAAATGACATAAACACCGCGAAGGGAGATGGCACAGAATCCCTTACTTTGCATAAGAGCGTTGAACAGCTGAGTCGAGAGGATACCGTCTCAGAGCAACCAGCAAAAGTAGATGTCAGCTCTATTTATCCTAACTTTAATCGAAATTATGAATGACTCGTTTGGAAGACAAATGCACGGTTGTTGCAGCCCTGAGGCATGTCATAAGGAAACTCCATAAGAATGGAGAATCAATTATGTTTTCTACGCCCCACGTGATCGATAGAATTGAACTGAAAACTCAAAACATACCCGAAAATCCGCACGAGCCACTTAATTTTATTAAGGACGTGTTGAGAGATGAATTTATGTATTTATGGATTTAGAAGAAATGTACAAGCATTTTGTTCTCTGCTATGGTAGAATAGTTTTTGACGGATCACAAAAATGGCCGCACTGTTATTCACAAATTCGACAAGATTCATTAGATTACCTCAAAATTAGTCCCAAAATTGCTCCATATCCCCAATTTTTCCAAAAACTTCGCATTACACCAAACCTAGTCCGGTTAAATATAGAACAAATCACACCAAGCAAGCTACCCATAAACCTTCGAGCAATCAAAACTACTCGAATCCAATAGCAAACCTAACAAAGATTTATGTTAATCCATCTAATACAAAACTTAAACATAAACCAAATACCATAAACAATAATAGCATTTTAAAAACTATCTCACTCTTAAGGATCCACCAACTGTCCAGGGAGTTTACGGAACATCAGATCAACTCTGGAAAAAAATACCATTCTGCAAATAGAGAATACATCTTATTAAGAAGACAACATGGAGGACTTAGGCAATAAAAGATAATTTAAAAAAAAAATTGACAAATAAATGCCCAAGAAGTAAGTTAGCTATGTCTGCGCTGAAACAATTTTAGAGGATTCCAAAATTGACATATTATGTATTCAAGAACTATACTCAATAAATGAGTACACATTCCTGTAATGGCAAGAGCTATTTACAATGGGGATAATCCTATGGCGGTGATTGTTATTAATAACCCGTACTTGCAAATTAGTAAGTAACATTGCTCAATTTAGCGACACTCATAGTAACTGTGTCCAAATCAGCTACGACACAGGGACATTTATTCTAACCAAACACTATTTCCAGTATAGCCATGAAAATGATCCTTATTTGGATAAATTACGCAATATTAACAGAGATTTTTACAACTGCGAAATAGTGCATACTATGGATGGTAACGTAAATGGGATTGGTGGTTTAATACACAAAAAGACCAAAGGGTGAAAAGATGAAAGAATCAATATGGGAATTAAATTTAGAAATTGCAAATAAAGCCAACAACCCCAACACATTTGAAAATAAAATTGGTGCAAAAAGTATTATAGACCTCACACTAGTAACAATAACATGAATAGTAAAATTTCAAATTGGAAAGTGGGACAGGATCATCTAATATACTTTAGTTTAGAAATCACCACACAGGTGCGACAGGAAATAAAGGCAAATATAACTTAAAATTGGAAAATTGGGAATAGCTTATTTACAATTTTCAGACCAGTAATCTGGAAAATGTAAATGTCGTGTTATTTATGGACGCTCTTTAACTGCTGTGGTTCTCAGCGTCCCATTCCAAATTGGGCGTGAAAGACCGCTTAATTTTGCTCAGAGGCCTCTCAATCAGACTTGAGGTTCTTTTACGTGCCGTAAATCTACGACACGGGACCAACGGCTTTACTTCCCTTCCGAAGGAAGCCATGCTAAGGATTTTTACGCCCGAAAAAAATCCATCGTCCTCCGCCGGGTTTGAACCCGCGACCTTGGGTATATGAAGTTAGCATGGTAACCATTACAACACGGAGGGCGACTAGAAATCTGGAATATAAAGGAAATAGCGTGAGGCGAGATGCAAAACATTTGGAGTTGACAATAAAAAATGTAATTAGTAAATCCATACCCCACAAAAAATACGCGGACGGAGGAATTAGAAAAATGAGAAGAAAGGCGCGTAAACTGAGAGGAATATACCAGAAACCTATTATTGCTGGATAACGAAAAATTATAGAGCGGCTAAAGAAAAATGTAAGCGAATATTACAGGAGACAAGACAGAAAAACTTTGCTGAAAGCAATCTAAAAGGAACATTTGTGGCACCCCATACAAAATTCTAATGTAAAAAATTAAGAAACCCGAAGTTTTAATAACACTTCTAAAAGATGACGAAATAATGACCTCCAATTGGACAGATTCCGCGATAGAATTATTGAACAAGGAGCTACCGGCTGATGAGGAAGAAACAGACACAGTTAACAACACTATATTAAGAAACGACTTGAAAGACGATTATAACAATAACAAAGCTATCTACCCTTTTGACAGACGAGAAATAAAACTAATAATAAATAACATGAAAAAATAACGGAATTAGTTAATATAAAAATGAGATATTAAAGAAGCTGGTAGATAACCTAACTCCGTTTTTGACCAAACTGTGGAATGCATGTTTATAGCAGGACAAGTTTCCCAAGATGTGGAAGAAAGCAAAATTAGTTATTTTAAAAATGGGTCCAGATAAGAACCCACCAGAACCAAAATCTTGCAGACCCATTTGTCTACTGAACAACCTAGGTAAAATTTTTGAAAACCAACAAAAGATAATTGAATACAGGTCCTTAATAATCAATATGGATTTAGAAAGGGAAGATCCACAGAGGATGCTACTAACGCTGTTGTAGAAAAGTGAAGCATTCTTAGCTTAAATATGTAATAGCAATTTTAATTGATATTTCTGGGGCTTTCAACAACCTTTGGTGGCCTTTTTTGTTTCAGACGCTTAGGCAACTGCAATACCCTCAGTCCATTTATAAACTATTAAAAGACTACTGCAAAAACAGAGTTGTACAGTTTAACACAGAGCTTAACACAGAGCATAACCAAAGGTTGCCCCCAAGGTTCGATCCTAGGGCCAACTTTCTGGGACATTGTTCTGGAAACTTGTTAGATATTTTAGAAAATGATAGTAATGTGTTAAAAATAGTACCATACGTAGACGACGTAATCTTCCTAATTTAAGGAGACTACCGACAAGAAATAGAAGAAATATCAAAAAACTTAACAAATACATTACTAACGTGCTGTAAAAGGCCAAAAATGAACATCTCACCTTCCAAACTCGGCTATATACTTTTAAAAGGAAAACTAAAACTGGTCCCGCAATTAAAATTGACAACAGCACTATCAGAAGAAGCAAAGAAATAAAATACCTAGACCTGTTTATTGATGACAAATTAAAATTTTCCGCATCACACAGAACACGTGAGAAGTAAAACAGAAAAAAATGATGATATTATCTAGATTGGTACAATTTAACATCAAAATTCCACTAAATACAATATCAACATACCATACGAGTATTTTTGCCTCCATAGTCACCTACGGAGGGCGCGTGTTTGTATGCCTCTGTTTGCCTAGGCCAGCATAACTCAAAAATGAAAAGCCGTTTAGACATCAAATATGGTAAATATGGTAAATTTAGTATCTTCTTAGGATGCGAGAAGATCTTTAGGAGAATCCTTCCTCCAGATACTATCCTTTATATGGAGCATTTTTCGAAATTTTCAGTTTTTTCAAAAATCACTCTAACAATTTTGATTAAAATACCGTGTGTTTTAGCTATTTACATGTCAATAAAAAGATGCACTTCTTCAATTTGTTTGAAATGGGCTCTGAAATTCTGTGCATTCCGGATGAGTTTTTTGCATAATTATTAAACCGTAATAGATAAACAGAAATGTACTGCTCAATATAAGTAGATTTCATCAAAAGACACATTTTATGTCCTACACATTTTTGTTGTGGAGCCAAATATTTGCGAGAACTTCCCAGTTATAGGGTTTAATTTTAATTGGCTTATACTTTTCTCAAACAGAAGCCATCCGTGTTTCTTTTGTCTTTCTCCTGGCCATCAAAGAGAACTGAATCTCAACAATCGCATAGCGATAGCTTATAAAACATTTGATTATCGCTTTAGTTTAGTGTATTCTCTTAGTTCCCTTCTACACATAAGGAACTGCGTAATTAAACCAGTTCTGCTGTTTATATTGATTAACATTAAATGGACAAAAGAGTTAGATTTTGTAAGAATAATTGTTACAGAATAGGTTGAGAAAGTCATGTGAATGGAACGTCAGATTTGTTTTCTACATGCTGTTCTGAATTTCTTTGAACGTTTCCAGACTTGCTTTATAGATAGATCCACGTGATAAACTGTCCTTTAATAATCCAAGAACATATTACATTTTGTGGATGGGCATCTTGCAAGACACGAGTTTCGTTCACAAGCAGAGAAAGACATGTGCACTGCAGAACGAATACTATATTCTCATTACGTTCTTTACCCAATATGTTTTATTATATAGAGTTTATGAAATAGTTATGCAAAAGAGCTTTCTTCTATTTACTTTACTTAGTTAAGATAAATATTTGTTAGAAAAACTTCGTAGAAAGTAAAATGTCTCAACACAAGTTGCTATACTATCTCTTGAAATAAATAGTTTCAGCATTCAAACCAATAAAACGGATATCTCAGAAATAGTTTGTCACAAAAAGGTATTATTTTAAATAACTTTTTCTGCTTATATTCTTTTCTGTCTTATGGTTTACTCGGTATACAAGATATGCATTTCTTCCAAATGATGAATACTTCATAGGCTATTCTCATACTTCAAAATATACATTTTCTTTGTTATATGAATATCTTAAACATATGGTATTCTCATCAAAATAATTTTTGAGAAAATTAAAAGTAATAACAATTTACCATGGTAAGGATAGTTTAAAATTAGGGAATATTTTCTTTTAAAATTTTCATGACACATCTCTGGAAAATACTTAATTTAAATACCAAGTATGGTATTTATCCTAGGCTTTGTTTTCAAGTTATGATATTTTTTCACAGAGACACAATACGACTATACACACAAGCACACGCACCTTTTTCTAAAAATACTTTGGTTTTGATTCAGGGAGTCTCAAAATAGCTATTTACAGAGAAATTTTGACATAGAATTTTTAGCTGAAATACACCGGGCAGAAACTGAATGACTGAAGGAGTACATGAATGAATGAATAAATGAATAAATAATCTGTATAATATTCAACATGAATTGTGTATTTAATGCCCTGTACATTAAAGTATCTCTTACAATGATATAAAATGCAATGAAAATTAAAAGTAGGTCCTGCATAGGTTATTTATATAAACCTTAAGGTATATAGGTATTGACTATCATAAACTCTGACATTTAGTATTGATGAATGCCCGTTTTTACTACATATAGCTACACATCCGATAAGTGAAATTATTTTGGAATACGAAATTAAGGAAGCAATGATTCCAGGCGTAACCCTGGGATACCTGTCCTGCATTTGCCAGTTATGAAGACTGAAAACACATCTCATTACTAGATTTCTTATGGGATTTGAACCGTAGTCCTCCCATGTACTAGTCGGTGCCTTAACGACCTCGGTCATCCCTGAATGCCCTGAAACGATGCACATATTGCACACACTAGCCATCACCTCATTACGAAATTAATGTGATCTAGCCTATTCAGCTTCTAAGGTTAAAACGTAAAATTCCTGGATATGAAGTTTTGTCTTGCTGGAGTTAAAACTTACGTAATGCGTCGCAAATGCCACTCGTTATCGCTCTCGGAATATCAGTTGAAAGAAGCGAAACATCTCAATATTGTTTCCATGATTGTCACGAAGTCTGGCAAAGTTACAATATAAGTTGGCGAAACAGTGACTCATTCAAGCATATCTATCAATTCTTAGTTGCATAATATTAGTCTTTCATTTTTTATTTCCTAGGTTTATCTAATGAAAAATATTTCAGTTTTTCTTCTTAAAAAGGGAGATTTTTAGTGAAAGGTAAGTAATTGTCAGGCAGTAATTGCTTGTCAGCTCTCTGTCAGTGTGTGAACAACATAACCCCAAAACGAATAGTCGGTTGTATACCAAACATGCTATTTAAATTTCATATCCTGCAATTAGATTTTCAACTCAGCCACCCCCCCCCCCCAATCTCAAACCACCAAATTTCCGATTTTCTTAAAACGCCTCTAACGATTTTGATTAATATGCCATGTTTACAAATGTGCATACAGCTAATAACATGTATATCTTGAACTTTCTGTGAATAGCCAGTGAAGCCGTCCTCATTCGGAAGGCATTTTATATAGGTAATGTTTTACAATTAATAACTATTGATAGACGTAAACATACTAAAAATGTACAGCTCCTTAAAATAAACAATTTATTCTAAATAACTTTTTGTGCCTTTTGCGATTTCCAAGATATCCGTTATTAACAGTTTGAATTTTTCATTACTTTATAACTCCAAAAGTTTTGCAAGATTCGTATATTTCTGCGTTTGTAAAATACTAGTAATGCAGGATTCCACGTACAACACGCATATATCACTATGGTTTCAGCGGAAAATAGTTTATATAGGCCCCATTTTTTTAAAAAAATGTGCCTAACCTATACATGAGCTTTATGACTCTTATCGACCATCTGTCGATCACCATGGTCTAGAGTGATAGCATACTACCTTTGTTCTAAAGTCTGCGGCTCAAACCCGGGGGACGATTGTTATAATGATGATACTCTACATTGGTCTCATAAGGGAGTGGATTATGTTAACTGTTGTTTTTGTTATTTAATCTATATGCTCAATAGTTTACCAAAATAAAACAGCGATTCTCCAGGTATAATTTTTAGCTATCAAAAATAAGTTATGTAAAGCAGTTGCAACCTGAACATATTGGGAGTTGCCGAGGTGGTTTTAAGCACCATAAAGTGTTACTCCAAAGTCAACCATAAACATTCAGGCGAAGTCGCGGATGAAAGCTAGATTATGCAAAATCAATATGGATTCGCCAATTCGTCTCCACAGTTAATTAAATTATTTTACTGGTGTTTTGATCATCTCTAGTATACAGCCACGTATCGCGAGTTTGACTGTAGGATTTTAACTCAATAAATTGCATTTATCTCAGAAATTGAAATTATTTTTCTACTATAAATGTAGTGTACTTTTAACTCTAAATCCTATTGCATTCACCTATCCATAAAATTGGGGGATAAGGTATTTCACGTTTTTATTACTTTCTTTACTATGTATAGCGAATAGGGAAGTATTGATATCCACTGAAAAATTCGTCATCGAGATTTCACCAAAAACACACATTTTGAGACCCCCTAAAGCAAAACAATTTTTGGAAAAAGGTTCGTGTCTTTGTGTGTCCCTTTGTCTGTGAACAACATAATTTAAAATCAAAAACTGGTTGAATATCAAGTTTGATATTTAAATACCGCATCTTTTAAGAAAATCTCCCGAAATAAAATTATCCTTTATGGAACAATTTTCGAATTTTTTTATTTTCTAAATTGCGTAGCAACTGTTCGTTTATCTCTTATAGTTTATCATATAATGAATTATAACTTCAATGGAATTAGTAATATTATGGGTTTAATTATTTCCAAGATACTCTTTATTGTAGATCTCAATTTTAATATTCATATAATATCTCAAATGGAATGTCCTTATTGAGTTTCTTCTTTTTGGGGGGTTCTATTTAAGCAAAGAGAGCGGTATTTCTTTGTCATCACGTAGCGACCAGCTCCTAAAAGATGTGACTATCGCTTTAGCCTGGTGAATATCTTATCCTTTTGAGTAAATATGTTATGAATGCATTTGTGGAAACATTTATCTGGATTAACGTGAAATAGATGGATCATTAAGTTTGTTTAAGAATTGTTTGTTAAAGAATGGTACAGAAAGTGAAGAAACATAGACTCCAATCATTTGGCAATAATTTAACATTCAATTGCTGGTTTTAAACGCAGATAGACGCTTGCGTAACTCCCGTTGACTAATTCGAAGCTGATCCATAGTCAAGTGTAATTGACAGTATACGATTTTATGCTTTTCATTTAACGCTGCTTCTTCAGCTGCTTCAGCTTAGTACCCATTATTTAAATCATGCAAACAAGCTTCATTACATACGTAATTGTCTTGCTGCTTAGGAGTCATGAAAATTAATAGCACATCAGTGTTGCCAGTCTACTAGACATGTTCCTTTAAGTACATGAGGAATGTAAATAAGAAGTCACAATAGTGGCATTCTTATTAAGGCACTACCTCTTGTTTAGCCCTTTCAGCATAGATAACTGAGTGGCATTCATTTTATAATTCATATTTTTCTAGGCAATGAAATAAATTATTGATGCAGAGCATTTGACAATATACTGCTCATAAGATAAGTAAGCATAACAACCTTAACACTGCCATTGTGCATATTTCCAAAACGAGAGATTTCACACAAGTTCAGACAAGAACTTATAACTGTAGCTTACACAAAGACTGCGATAGTTGCTGAAAAGCTTTTTACTTTCCCTACCGTGTGCAGCCGAAAATTCGACCATCACATTTCACCACAGGTATATGTTTAGAGGCATAGTAAAATATATTAAAAACAAATAAATAAAAATTAAAAAAATTATAAAAAGCTTCTTGTGAATGCGTGTGTCAGTGTGAATGTTATTTTTGACTGTGTTTGGCACCTGCTTTTGCTACTACGGCACCGCAGCTGTTGATACTGATAATACATGGAATGAATGAGTACCGGTGGAATACGATGGCGGAGGAAACCGGAGAACTGGAAGAAAACCCGCTCCTGCGCCACCTTTTCCACTACAAATCCCACATGCAATTGCCTGACATCGAACCCTTGGTGAAAGGTAAGTAGTCGGTAAGTTACCAAACTTGGTTTAGGATCTTCCGCGGCTGCTACATGAAGATTTCGCGAAAAATTTCCCCAACCCAAACCACCGATTACATGGAAGTTATTTCGAAAATTTTGATTTTCTCAAAAATAAATTTAACGGTATAATAGAGCTACTTACATGACAAAATTTATACCCTGAATTTTTTGGGAACATCCTCTGAAGACCTCCTCATTCTGAAGAACTGGTAAACCATAAGAGATACACAAAATGTTAGAGCTTGTTGAAACACAAAAAAAAGTGAATCTTATTAATTTATATCAAATACCTTAATAAAACCAAATAATAACATCATTTCTGCTAATTTTATTATGATTTGCATGAAGGAGAGGGAAGAGAAAGCTTTTTGACAATAATTTATATCAGTAGAGAAAATCGTGAGAATGGAACACATCAGATTTTTTTAAAGTTTTCATTTCTTCAAATATGGCTTTAACGAGTTTGATTAAAATACCACACAGTTACATGGTGTGCATAACATTGAATGTTCAGCAAATAGCCGGCGAAGCCCTCTTCATTCGGGAGACATTTTGTATAATTTTATATAAGTGGTAACCGTTAAGAGACGGACAACCTTGCTAAAACAAATGCAGTTTTTTTTGCTTTATTATTTAAATACATTTATTGTGTCATTTATTTATACTTTCTCTACGCATAATAAGTACATGGTAGGTAGAGAGCGTATTTTGTTCCACCCAAAAATGGATGTCGATACACCACTGGAAATGTTTGTTTTGAAGTCATCTTAAGCCAAAAAATGCATCTTTTACCTTCTCTTAGTACATAGGTAGAGATGGTATTACACTCCACCCCTAAAAAAATCTATACGAAGATTTCACTGGAAATACATGTTTTAGGTCCCTGTATTTAGAAAAGCTGTTTTATAAGAATGTCCATGTGTGTGTGTGTGTGTGTGTGTGTGTTTGTGAGCATGATAAATCAAAAAGGAAAATACCAAACTTGGTGTTTAAGTTTAGTATCTCCAGGTATACGACACGAAGATTTTCAAGAAAGTTCCCCCACCCCAAATTACCGTTTACTTAGAAAAAAGTAGGAAATGTTAATATGCTCAAAAATGGCTGTAATACTTTTGAATAAAATATCATATATTAAAGATATTTACATCACAAATAAAATGTATATTTTTAAATTTCTAGAAATAACCTCTGAAGACCTCTTCGTTCTTGATGACTTTTGCATGAAATGTAAACAGTAAGAGGTAAACAAAAATTACCTTACAAAAAATATAGGTTTCGTTAAAACGCAAAATTTATGTTAAACATATTATTTTCGTAGAGTTGACCATTTCCGAGATAGTCCCTATTTAATATATTTAATATTTAAAACTTTTCTCACACCTGAATATGTCAATTCCTGGCCATGCAAAGAGACGAGTTTCAATCACATAGCTACCAGCTTTGAAAAGATTTAACTATAGCTTCAGTCTAGTATACTCCCTTATATCCCTTCTGATTACAAAGAAGCAAGTACTATGACATTTCTGCTAATATTTATCTCGATTAGCATAAAGAGGTAGAAGCAAATCCGTTGTGGTCCATTAACAAAACTATCTCTTGCTGTTCCAATACAAACTATTCTTACAAACATTATTTTATCTACCTCATGCTAATCGAATTAAACACTAGCAGAATTGGTCTTATTACTTGCTTTATTTTAAGTATAAGGGAAATAAAGGGAATATGTTATGGTAAAGCTATAGTTAAATATTTTCAAAACTGGTCGTTATGTGAAACAATTAGGGTTTGGTTCGCTTTGCATGGTCCCGTTTGAGAAAAGTTTGGTAGTTAAAAACAAGGAATATCTTAAAAACGGGCAACTCTAGGAAAAAATGGAATATGACATATATTATGTGTTTTAAAGAAATCTATATTTTTATGTATTAGTTTTTGCTTATCTCTTACCATTTAACCATTATGCAAAATTTTGTAAAACTCATCCTGAATAACAAGGTCTTTGTGTCGCATTCTTGAAAGATACTAAGATAAAGCATAAATACTAAGTTTGGCTCTTAACGGTATTTTCTGTTTTGAACTAAGCTGTCCACAGACACACACATACACACACGGACCTTTTTCTATGTAAAAATTTAATGTGTTCCATTCACATGACTTTCTCTAGGTGCTCCATTTACAAACTATTCTTACAAAAAGATTATTCTATTATCTACATCATGCTGATCGAGATAAAACTTTTCAAAATCATTCTTATTACTTGTCCTTGTAAGTAGAAGGGAAATATGGGAACACACTAAGCTAAAGAGATAGTGAAATCTTTTAAAAGCTGGTCCCTATAAGAACAATTGAGGTTCAGTTCGCTTTACATGATCAATTTGAGAAAAGCTAGGTAATTTAAAACTGAAACCAGTGACAAGAAATATCCTGACAATGGTCAACTTTAAAACAAAAACATGACGTCGACGGCTTAGTGTTAAACGAACGTGTCTACAAAATGCCCACTTTTCAGTATCGCGAAAAGAAAACATTTTTCTGCTTTGATGATTCTATTTGATGCTTGAAATAGTATTTAATAATTGCAAATTTTGAAATAATAAATTTCAGCATTTTACAATCAATTATATGTACATTAGGTTTTAAATAAACTGTTTCACATTAATGTTTTCGAACAATAAAGTAAATGCTAGTGACACACATTTATTTCACTCTAATCATGCATTGTCATGTATGAGATAGGTTTTATTTCCTAATACTTAAAGATTTTTAAAAAAAACTAATATATTGGTACATTCGTAAGCAGTAATATACAAACTTCAGGAATGGCTGTTAAATCAATTAGAACTACCATAATGTGATTTCAACATGGGCTTAAACCTGCAACTTAACAAAATGAGAGCAAATATTTTAATAATGTATTGTAGGTTCAAACCTTTTTCATATAACATGATTATTATAAGAAATGTTTATCGTGAATTTAGAATATTCAGGTAATAACTTTCAATATTAACCAATTAATATACATTTTCCTCTCTGGGTAATTATTTACAACGTTGCTTTTTATTGATTTATGACTAAATGTACCGGAATAACTTTTTATGCTTCTGTTAAATTTCCTTCTCTTTCTTGTTCTGGCTCTCCGGTGAAAATATACAAATAATGGTACTATTATTTGAATATGCCATTTTACACAAATCCAGGATATTGTTCAATTTATGCCTGGCTATTTTCAATGACTGATTGTATGTGTTATTCTGAACAAGCCTGGCAATAGCAAAGTGCCTCATATCTTTTCTACTGATTTTAAATGAATGAAAGCTGTCTTCAAGTAGCTAATATTTAAATAAGCATGATTAGAGTCGTTTTTTATAAATTGAAGTAATATTTTATATACAGGCAGCAAACGCATTGCCTTCAGTGTCAATTGTTTTGTTGTTTAGAACTTCTACTTGCATAGATTTAAAATTGAATATGCCTGGTTGATCTATTTCTTTCACTTAATGTTAATGGACTGTAGAGGCACTTCTAACAATTGCATACCAACTAGATGGGTCAAATATTACAACATTCTTACGTGTATTTTCAATGTGGGTATGAGCTGGATATCTTTCCATTTGAGAATGTCCTGGTTCGAAGAATGTATGACTAATTACACGAATATCCAATGACTGTGTTCATGGCACTCACAGTTGAATTTCTATTCTCTCTTGCACAGGAGTCAGACAAACCGAATTACTAAAAGCAGAATTGTTCATATAGTCATAATCACAGGAGGCAACTTCATGTATTTTCGAAAGTAAAAAGTCTATATCGTTACGTCTTTGTCCAGAAGTTGCTGTTTACGTCAGTAGAGATACATTCCATTTAGGACACTAGTTGACCCTCTCGGTACACATCAAAATGGTCTGCTGTAATCACTTCCAGGAAAAACCACTACATCAATGAGTTCTCCCTTGATCAGCCACATTCTTTACTTTGTGTAGACCCTACTACAATGTCAAAGACCAAAGTATTAGAGACGATGTGGGGCAGCTACTGAACACATATCCTATATAATGAATGAGCTGATGAACAACTTCTTCCATTCCATATTACGTTACCCAAAAACATAAATAGATGAATTATGAATAAACATTGGTGAAAAAATAGCATTTATGATAAAAAAAAACAGTCACAATATCCATAGACTGTCACAGTACGACTCTGAACTCTAGCTTTGTACATTTGACAAAATCCAGCTTAATACTTGATACTGTGTCTTGTAGTATCAAACTGTTTCTAACTGTACAGCGAAAAGAGATTCAGTTAACCAGACAGCAGATGCCTCTTCTTGTTCTTATCCGCTTGAGAATACACTTTAAAGTCTTCCTCAAAGACTATCTTCTCATCACCATCTCGATCTTCGTATTGATCTACACCCCCCCCCCCTCGTGGGGTGTAAAGAAACATCTGTTTTGTTATTCTATTGAGATCCATTTTTATTTTCTCCATACGTACTATGCACATACTAAGTAGAGAAGGTATTGTATTCCACCGAAAAACTCACTGTCGTAATTTCAGTGAAAATACGCGATTTGTGATCCCCGAGCTCCAAAAAAGCAGTTTTAGAAAAAGGTCTTCCTGTGTGTCTTTAAACAGCATAAATCAAAAACCAGAAATCCGTTAAAAACCAAACATGTTATTTAACTTCAGCATCTTTCAGGGATACATCAGAATTGTTAATAATATTTCCCATCTCAAACTTCTCTTTACATATACCTCAAAATTTTGATTTACTGAAAAATAACTAACAATTTTAATTAACATTTCATATATTAAATATGTTTACATCGCAGATGAAACGTATATAAACGTATTCAATTTTCTGGTAATAGCCTCTGAAGTCCTCTTCATTCTGGAGAAATTTTGCATAACCCGTAAACTGTAAGAGATAGACAGCATCTTAATACAGTAAAATTGTAGAACATTTAAAACACACAAATTACGAGATACCGTATTTTTGTGGAGTTAATCATTTCCGAGATATTACTTGTTGCTGGCTTCAATTTTCAAACACTTATTCTTTTCTCAAACGGGATCTCTTCATTCGCTTCATACATCTTTTGTTTTACTCTTGGCCACGCAAAGAAAATTAATTTCAAATTATCCCTGAGCCACAAATTTTAAAAGATTTGACTATCAATTTAGCCCAATATATTCCCGTATTTCCCTGCTACTTACAAGGAAGTAAAAGACCATTTTAGCTAATGTTTACCTCGAATAGTATGAAGTTGATAGAAAAATAATATTTTGCTATAGTAGGTGGAAAGGTAAAAAAATCTGATGTGTTCCATTCATATGACTTTCTCTACATCTCTGCAACAAATTGTTATAAGAGAGCTTATGCTTCTATTTACTTCATGCTAATCGAGAAAAAATTAGCAGAAATAGTCTTATTACGTGCTTCCTTGTAAGTAGAACCGAAGTAAGGGAGTACCATAGGTTAAAGTGATAGTCAAAAGCTGATTTCTATGTGTCTAAGTTCCTTTGTGTATGGACAGGAGTTGACAAATTCCTGTATGAAAAGATATGTTTTTAAAGGTGAAACCAATAACAAGGAATATCTCAAAAACTATCAACTCCACGAAAAAAACTATGTAACATAAATTGTGTGTTTTAACGTGCTCTACATTTTGTGTGCAGTAAGCTTTTGACCATCTCTTACGGTTTAGAAGTTATACAAAATTCCGTAAAATTTGTCCAGAATAAAGTAGCATTCAGAGGCTTATACCCAGAAAATTCAAGATATACATTTTGTCATGTAAATATGTCTAATATACGATATTTTAATCAAAATCGTTAGAGCCATTTTTGATAAAATCAAAATTTTCGAAAACGGTTCCATGTAAAGGGTAGTTGAGGTGGGCGGATTTTCTTGAAGATCTTCTTGTCGCATCCTTGGAAGATCCAAACTTAACTGCCAAATTTGGTATTTAACGGCCTTTTCGGTTTTGAGTTATGCCGTCCACAGACACATAGACACACACAACCTAGCAGATCTTTTTATAATTTTCTCTCTCTCTTTTTTTTTTTTTTTTTTTTTTTTTTTGGTTCAGGGGGACCCAAAAGGTATTTCCGGTGAAATCTCGGTATCGAATTTTTGGGTGGAATGCAATAGCTTCTCTATACACTGTGTACATAGTTCGTGTAGAGAAAGTAAAAAAAAAAGGAAAACATTCAATGGCATAGTCGGAATTTGAACCACGGATCTGCTGATCTCCGTCCAGTTGTTCTAAGCTACTATGGCAGCTTACCCATTTGGCATTAAATTTCCCAACGTACTTGCGTTTTTCCAGTAAACCACTCTAGGAGGTGTCGAACTATTTTGAGATGGCATACCACTAAGTCGACTTAAAATGTCGTGTGTACTTTGAGCACCGGACTTGATTTCAACCAACTATTAGGCCAGTCATTGTAAATAAGTGTTTCTTCCATCCTGGCCAATATGCATGACAGGAGTTGGAAAGGTAGAGTGAGCCTGAAGAATTGAATGACATAGCCGTGAACTGAACTATGTATCCTTGGATTCCGAGGCCGCACCGTGGCCGAGTGGTTAGACCACTCGCCTTTCACCTAGACGGCCCGGGTTCCATCCCAAGCGACCCCATGTGAGATTTGTGGTGGACAAAGCGGCGCAGGGGCGGGTTTTTTCCGGGTTCTCCATCTTCATTCCATGTATCATCAGTGTCATAGCCTGCGGTGCCGTTAAACGCTATCAAAATAAATCTGGACACCCTCCAGTTATTCTAGTCACTGAGCTACCATGGTAAATTCAGTCTGACTCTGCTCTTAGCAATTATTACGACTAAGTTGAGTATAAACATTATAAAATTAAATTACATAATGGTCATATTGATTATTCACTCTTGTTAAACAAATTCTATCAATAAAACTCATGATGGTGATGGCAGTAGTGATAGAGCACACTATTCCAGGTTTAATAGCAATCTAACAGGGTGGTGGCAACATATTTTTATACTTTCGAAGTCTATGCCAGTGGCAATAATATGCAGTGTACGAAAGACGTAAATGCAACGTTCCGCTTACAGCTGGGTATCAACTCAAATGAATGTATTGTGTTTTATGTCTGTAACAAGAGAAAGTTTCGGCTGATGGAACACTTCTCTGGTCTACGTCTCGAATACTATAACAAAATTAATACTTAAAAAATACTTAAAACCAAATTAATACAAAATCTTTTCTTAAAATTAAAACATTTAAAGATATAAAACACTGAAGAGCTTAAAAAAAACTTCATTTAGGTAGAATTGTGTTCTATTCACACGACTTTCTCTACATATCTGTAATAACTTATTTTAATAAGCATATTCTTCTATTTCATGCTAATCATGATAAACATTAGGAGAAACGTGTCATTATATAGTTCCTTACAATTGGAAGCGAAATAAGGAAATACTCTAGGCTAGACCGACAGTCAAATGTTTTAACATGTGATTGCTATCTGTTTCTCTACATGGCCAGGTGTTGACAAGTTCCCGCACGAGAAAAGTTTTAAGTACTTTAAAACTGAAACCAATAACCAGGAATATCTAAAAAACATAAACTCCACGAAAAAAAGTATATTATATGAAGTGTGTGTTTTAGCAAGATCTACTTTTTGGGGGGAGTGAATCTTTCTCTATCCCTTATGGTTCACCAGTTACGCAAAATTCAGCAAAATTCATCCAGAATGAACAGGTATTCAGAAATTATTCAAATATACTTCAGGATATACATTTTATTCGCGCTGTAAATAGCTTTAATTTGCGGTATTTTAATCAAAATATTACCGCCATTATTTGAGAAAATCGAAAGTTTCGAAAAATGTTCCATGTTGGGGGTGAGAAAATTTTCTTGAAAACCTTGTCGCATTATTGGAAGATACTGAACTTTATCAAGTTTGTTATTTAATCGATTTTTCGTTTTTGAGCTGTGCTGTCCACACACACACACACACCAACACACACACACATACACATACTCACACACAGAGACGCACACACGGACATGTTTTTAAAAATGTTTTTTTCGGGGCTCAAGGAATCTCGAAACATATTTCCGGTGAAATCTCGGTATTGAATTTTTGGGTGGAATACAATACTATGTACATATTACGTGTAGAAAAAGTAAAAAAAAAAAACAACAAAAAAAAAAAACAAGCGCCATATCTGTCTATCTATAAAGAAGGCCACGCATCCATTTGGGGTGTTCCCAAATTTCTTCCCTTCTTTACTTCTTGTGCAGTGAAAGCTTAGAAACAATATCACCAAATTAGGCTCTATAGTGCCTTTTTTTATTCAAATGAATGGAGCAATATACTTCATTTTTTCGTTCAACCAGAAAAAATGTATGCCTGCCTTTGATTCTTCCTTACTCTTGGGAGAATGTGAAATAAACATAATTAAAGGTCATAAAACATTTTCCAGTAATGATCTGAACCCAAAATGATAATTTCATTAATCAAATATTCTAAATAAGTAACCGCATCGTTTTAAATGCCTTATAATTTGTTTCAAAAGCCTTATGATGATTATGATGATCAGCTGAAAATTCCTGAAAATTCTGACCATGAAATAGATACCAACATTATTCGTGTAGAATTCTTCACACTAAACATTGTGAAGAACCATGCTGCTGCTCGCTTACAAGATCCGACATCTCTTCCTAAAATTTAGGAGTACTGCAAGTTCTTCCTGCACCATTTTCGTTTAAGTTTGCTCACAGGCTCCCTGTTTCTTGCAAACCTCAGTGAAGTCTCGTAAAAATGATATGGCCCGGTTGGCGCCGTAAAGCATTGAAGATTCTCTTTCATTACCGTCTGCTTTACCGTAAATGAAATGCACATCAGAAAGTTCTGTTAATGTGAAGATTACTACAATGCTAACACCAATATTAATCATTACTATGGCAACATTTTCATCTACATTCTCGTAAAGGACACCTCACTTAAGCATGCAAAGCTTCACCCTACTAATCTATCACAGACATCCTTGTGACAACCATACTAGTGGTAATCAAACTAAAGTTGTTCATTATTGTCTCATCATTCCTGAAAGCTTGTGACATAGTCGCAGTTTTATTCTATATATTCGGTAATCAAAACAGTTTTATTGCATTTTGTTCTGTGTTCTGCCGTTTTCGAAAAGAAAAAAGTGTTTTTCCAAATTAGATGGGATACTCCACGTGAAGATATGCAAACAGCAGTTTGTTACCTTAATAAGTAGATTTACTATTTTGTCAGAGTTTCATAATAACTATGTAACACCATAAAGGGTTTTGAAATATTCAATTTTTTTCCAAACACATTTTTCAAAATTATATGGTTGGAGACATAGGTAGCGTTGCTAGATCAAGGTAGGTCACAACCGGCTCACGGACGTAAACGAAACAGTATAACCTGAACTACGACGTGGGGGATTAGCAATTTAGCTTTCCACACGACAAGCGAAAATAAAACCATTTTACGGGCTGACTACTTCTTGTTTTAAAAGATAGAGCCACCTCCACTCCTAGCTGCCGGTCATTGGCTGCTGTAACGTGAATTTTATGTTCACCAAAAAAATAAAATATCTCCGCATAAAATGTCCATAGAACAAACAAAGATATAACATTTGTTTTAAAAGTGAGATCTTTAGCTGCTTTAAATTAAGGTAATGACTTTCCTTTAGCTCAGTATATTTCGAAAACGGCTTAAGTATCCCCAAAAAAAACCCTACTTGATAAGCATTTAAAGTTTCCTCTTAGTAAGTTTTTCTCTATCTCTATATGATTTCTTATTTATTCAAATTATACAAAATCTATTCAGCATTCAGCGAAATTTACATTTAGTTTGTGTTTATTTTCATGCTAACATATAAAATATTAAAATTGAACAAGTGCGTTAGATCAATCTTTGAAGAAAAGAATTATATATAAGAACATTCCTCCATGTGCAGATTAGTTTGAAATGTAGAATTTCTCTTTATAATCTTAGCCTGACATGTTTAAGTAGAGTCTGTTTCAGGTATAACGACTTTTCGTTTTTTGCTAGTGCTATTTATAGTCATATAGAGACAACTATACTTTTCAGAACATGCATTTTTGGTTTAGTGGACCTCAAAACGTGTGTGTCCGTTGAAATCTAAATATCGGATTTTTAGGGAAGAAGCCCTACCTAAGAATATTATCTCTGTGCAAACGGTATTAAAATTAAACATTTAATGTGTTCCTTTCACATTACTTTATCTATTCTGTAACAAACGTTTCTTACAAAAGCCAGTTTTAATGTCACCAACATCATTTATTTGTCTAAACGAACTAGGAATCAATATAGTCGGTATAACCGAAACCGACTCCTTAACATTAAAATTAAAGTTGTTTCGTTTACTAGGCATTATGAAAATTGTACCTAATATAAACAACGAAAAGTAAAGAAGATGAACCAAAAGATTAAACACTTGAAAACAGTTTCACTGTACCAAATATTAAAATATGTCTTAAATTTTAAATAAAACAGTTTTACGAAATTTGTGAAGTCAGAATTCATCTGAAACAAAAGTCATTGGGAACAATTTCACAAACCATATTGTTTAAAAGCGTTTCTATAGATGTTTACGTTTGTTTTTTAAAATCATAGAGCTCTAAGAAAAGATTTATCCGTGTAAAAATACGTGGCAGTCAATGAGCTATGTATAACCAACATGACAAATTCGAAGAGCTCTGATTATATGCTGTCGTGTTTTGATGAAGAGTATAATGTCCTAAAAATCTATCAAAGGTGAAAGAGAGGATATAGCTTTCATACGTGACCTATACTATACACCAATAAAAAACAGCATTTTGCCAACCTTATTTCATGTTTTTCACGATATACTGTAATAATGTCTGAAAAGCAACAAGCTAGCATAGTTGGTCATGAGGTTATGGTTCAAACAAACGAACATCGCATTCATATTTCTATAAAATTGGGGCCTTGAAAATTGAAAAACTCTGATCTGTTCCATTCAGGCGACTTTCTCTACATCTCTGCAACAAGTTATTGTTGAAAATCTTTTGCTTCCGTCATTTCATACTAATCGAGATAAACATTAGCAGAAATGCTTTCTTGTAAGCAGGAAGAAAATAAGGGAATACACTATGCTAAATTGTCTTTCTTCAAACTGTACTTACGAAAACTTGTGTTTAAATGTATTTTATTGTGATAGACCTAACATGTTAATATTAAATCTATAAATGGTCGTGATAATTTATAAAGTAAATTTTAGTTGATTTGATATTGGAAATAAAAGAAAATTGGGGAAACAAATATATCTGTCGACCTGTTGTATTGTAACCACAAGTTCCATCAACCGAGCTATTCTTATAACTACTACTCTTAAACTGCGGTTTCAAAATTTACTTCAAAAAAATTATACATATTTATCTATACCTTTTAAATGCTACTGTGAAGAAGTTACGCATTGATGACTATTAATTTTTCTCCAGAAAATTAATACCTTTTCTGATTTACATTATAAAGGTAATTATTTGTTGTCGGTGTCGAATCTTTGCGCATGGAATTTTTCAGCCGTTTCTTCTTTCTTTCCTTGTCATCAGGAGAACGATAAAATTTATAGAGCCCATGTCTACTGCTGTTTTTCACAATTAGGAGCTGCACAACCAACCATTGCACAAATTAAAGTGTTAATCAAATTATACCCACACAAGAGATTTACAACCGGTAAGCATCATGGGGTTTGTATTCAATGTGGAAGTTTGGCCTGCTCGTATGATAGAATGATTTATCCTTACCCACTCCACTGTGCCTGCTTAGCTGTGTACATGACGAATAACAACAGAGATGTTTCATTGAGGATGACACACGAGAATACAGATACAAATTCCATGTAGGATATGAAATTGATTATTTCTGCGTTCAGATGCTAAAAAAATGCTTAATTTCTATTGTGTTATAAACAGTTGTGTTACGTGAAAAATTATAACAATAGACGAACTTCTAATTCTGTGCATGTTAATCAGCATGGAAAAGCTAAAGTTCCAGAGCATAAACAATTTAACTATATTAAGAGGGATGACGCTCAAGTTTAAATAAAAATATCCTTCTATCAACACAGCGTCTCTCTGTGTTTACCATTAAGCCTGACATTGGTACATGTGTGTCGAGAAAAGGGGCCAGCGTTATACTACACGCCTGAAAAAAGTCCGTAAAGCTTCATTTGAAGAGAGGGTTCCAAGCCGTATTTTGGTACCCGGCTACTTGACTTTAAATTTGCCTAGCTCCGCCACTGTTGTACTTTATATGACGAACAACAGTCTTAACAACCATTCCAGATGAAATTGGTCACGTCACACTTCCCCTTCGTTTACCAGCATCCCAGGGCTGACCTAGATGTTAAAGGCCGCATATAAATGTAATAAAATACTAAATTTTACAAATATTTATTTCCAGAATAGCTCTCAAATCCTCATGGCGTGATATGAATTACTTCGAAATGACATATTAAATACGAGTTGGAAAGTTGGAAATATTATAAACTCTATGAGCCAGTACGCAATCGGAACAAAAGACATCATGATAATGTGTTAGCAATTAACATTAAGTTCCAAGGTTCGACTACCATCCACGACAGTTAATTTTTAACATTTGATTCCATTCTCGGAGACTTGAAGAAGGTGACAAAATATATTATTTTATATTGAGACAGCAAAATTCACAACTCGAATTCTATACTTTTACGGTTTGAAATAACTATTTGGGCTTTTGAAAAATTCAATTTTATGACCGGAACTCATATCAGGGATTTTCGGCTTCAGTTATGATGACGTAGCTAGGTAGCGCAAAATGACCAATATCACAAAATTATAATGCTTGAATGACTTTAAACCAGAAAATGCGCTATAAAATAGTTTAGTGTCACTCATATCTACACTAAAGAGAGTTTTCTAATTCAAGTAAATTCACAGAATTTCCATGTTCTTGCTCTTAGATAATACATTTTTTCTCTACAGAACTGTCCATGTTTGTTATGATTCCAAAACGATATATATTTCTAAAGCAATATAGATGTAATATTAAGACATGTATTTTTACTTTCTCTAAACGCATTATGTACATAGTGTATAGAGAAGGTATTGCACTCCACCCGATACCGAGATTTCACCGGAAATATATGTTTTAGGGTCCCCTTTATCTAAAAAAAGTATTTTCGGAAAAAGGTCCGTGTGTGTGTGTGTGTGTGTGTGTGTGTGTGTGTGTGCTTGTGTCCGTGTGTCCTGTATCCGTGTGAAATGTCGGTAAAATACCAAACTTGGTATTTAAGTTAAGATTCTTCCAGGGATGCGCCACGAATATTTTGAGAAAAATCTCCCCCACCCCAAATACCCTTTACATGGAACTTTTTTAAAAAAAAAATTTCTAAAAAATTTGGCTCTAATGATTTTGATTAAAATTTCTTATGTTAAAGATATTTACCTGACAAATAAAATGTATATCTTGAGTTTTCTGGGAATAGCCTCTGAAAAGTACTTTATTCGGGATGAATTTTACGGAATTTTGAATAACTGCTAAACCGTAAGAGATGGACAAAAACTTAATACACGAAAAATGCAGAGCACCTTAAAAGACACAATTTATGTCATATACATTTATTTCGTGGAGTTCATTGTTTTTGAGACTTTCCTTATTTTTGGTTTCTGCTTTGAAAAACATAATTTTCTCCTACAGGAATTTGTCAACTGTTGTCCATACAAAGGAACCTCAGTGACATACTAGCCAGCGTTTAACTATCACTTTAACCTATGGTACTCTCTTATTTCGGTTCTACTTACAAGGAAGTAAGTAATAACACAATTTTTTAAATTTTTTCTGACTAGCATGAAGTAAATAGCAGTATAACATTTTTAAGAATAATTTGTTGCAGAGATGTAGAGAAAGTCATGTGAATGGAACACATCAGATTTTTTTGAGTAGCGAGATACCAAAATCACAAAAAAACCGAGTGTAACTATGCTTTCTATATGAAACTGGGAACGTCTCAGACGTTAGCTGTGAAATAGTTGGACATTTTCTGCGCTACATGGCCGATACCATCACTATCCTAAAAAGCTGATATTCAGTGAATTTTTACTTTCTCTACACGTACTATGTACATAGTGTATAGAGAAGGTATTGCATTCCACCCAAAAATTCGATACCGAGATTGCACCGGAAATACATGTTTTGGGTCCCCCTGAGTCAAAAAAAAAAAAAAAAAGCAATTTTACAAAAAGGTCCGTGAGTGTGTGTCTATGTGTCTGTGGACAGCATAGTTCAAAAATGAAAAAACCGTTAAATACCAAACTTGGTATTTAAGTTTGGTAACTTCCAAGGATGCGACACGAAGATTTACAAGAAAATCCCCCCACCCCCAACTACCCTTTACATGGAACATTTTTCGAAAATTTTTATTTTCTCAAAAATTTGGCTCTAACGACTTTGATTAAAATGTTGTATATTAAAGACATTTACCTGAAAAATAAAATATATATCTTGAATTTTCTGGGAATAGTCTCTGAAGACTTTGTTCTGGATTAATTTTACGGAATTTTGTAAAATGCTAAACCGTAAGAGATGGGCAAAAACTTAAAACACAAAAAGTGTAGAGCACATTAAAACACACAATTCATGTTATTTACATTTTTTCGTGGAGTTGATCGTTTTTAACGTATTCCTTGTTTTTGGTTTCAGCTATGAAAAACATACCTTTCTCATACAGGAATTTGTCAACTCCTGTCCATACAAACAAAGGAACTTCAGTCACATAGCAATCAGCTTTTGATTATCAGATTAGCCTATAGTACTTTCTTATTTCCGTTTTACTTACAAGGAAGCAAGTAATGAGACTATATCTGCTATTTTTTGTCGATGAAAATGAAGTAAATAGAAGCACAAGCTTTTTAACAATATTTGTTGCAGAGGTGTAGAGAAAGTCATGTGAATGGAACACATCAGATTTTTTACCTTAATTTCCCTTTATGTTAATTATTTTAAAACATTTTCGTTTTTCTTTTTTTCATTTTTCTTGGAAACATTGGTTCTTCGGGAAAGGATTAAATCCCTCTCTGTTTCATGTTCACTACTGATATTATCATAGATAACAGCATAAAACCAAGCTTGTTGCTATTATATACAATTTTAACCACCGCCCCCCCCCCCCCAAGATGGGAAGATTTTCTTGGAAGATTCTCCGGAGCCGGACGTGCCTGACGTTGTTGAAGAGCAGCCGGTGACGCCCAAGGTCGCATGGAGGTCGCTCTCCGTCTGCAAGGTGTAACGAACTCTTAAGATTCGTCCAGTTGCTTTGCAAGCCACCAGCAGAGCGAATAATATGATTGTGTCCACCAAAATTAACTTTCCATTAAAACTACTGACCAACCGCTGAGGTTCGAATATCAGAGGTCCGACTACAAACACAAAAGATTGGAGTTGGGCCTTGGCGTTGTCAGGCAGTCTGAAAAGTTCAGCAATTGTAGGTGTCGGTCGTGCTTATAACAAAATCTATGGCTGAAACCTGAATCTCTGATTTTGTTTCAAAGTTGCTAAGGGTGATACAGCAGCCGCGCTGATGCCGAGTGATTAGACCATTCACCTCTCACCAACGCGGCCCGGGTTCGATCACAGGCGACGTATATGGGATTTGTGGTGGACAAAACGGCGCAGGGCGAGTTTCTCCGGCTTCCCCTCTTATCGCATTCCACCGGTGCTCATCTTCATTCCATGTATCGTCAGAATCATCGCCTGCGGTGCCATATGTAGTAAAAGCAGGCATTAAATACTATCAAGAAATAAAAGAAAGAAAGAAAAAGATATTCAGGATTCAGTAAAACAATACATACTGTAATATCTACTATTCAGAAATGCTCTATTCAGAATCGGTGGTGAGCATCCAAATTACCTTGAGTGATCATGTGTTAATTTCCTTTTTGATGCATCCTTTTTTTTGGGGGGGGGTTTATTGTGTATGTGTGAGTGCGTGTGTGTGTGTGTTAGGTGAATAGATGCCTCAGACCAAGAATATGAGCATTACTATTGATGAATCTTTACTTACTTCTAAACACTTCTAATATTCAAATATTATAGTCAAACGATATGAAGCAGGCGTATACATAGAGGATCTTTTCTGTTCAATTCCTTCAGTTTCAAGAGCAGCCTTCGTGTTAGTTGTAATGTTTAATCAGTGTCTTAATTAATATACAATAAACACATTTCAACAGTGTTATATAAAATCGTAAAATAATTTCCCTTTTTTTTTAAAGGCATTTTGCATTATTTTTAGTTTTGCAGAAAAATGATACTTTAATTAATCAAATTGCGTAACACAATAATAATCAGTTATTAATGACTATACAAATGTTGAAACCAATTCCAATGTGACAGTTTATAGAAGATTTATAATGCACGTCTACGGTGTATGCACCATATATTTAGCATCTAGCATGTTATTCTTTTGGAAGATATCTTTTTTTATCTAATCATGAATTAATTTTCACGATCTGTGCTGCATACAAAAATTTTGGGGATAGAACGTGAGGCTCAGGCAGTTTCGTTCGTGGCCGCATTCCGGAGTAAACACATTCGATCCCGTCGACTTCCCACTCAGATTTGGGTTTTTTCATGGTTTTCGCTTGCCACCAGGCGAACGCTGGGGTGGTTCTTCTAATACCACGAATTTTCCCAGTATCTCTTTTCCTATTATTTTATTTCATATCACCTTTCGGGAAACAGAGCTTCACTGAGTAATCTAGTAACATTTGTTGCGCGGTGGATATGCGCAATGTAATTTGCTGTTTGCTTCTCCTCTGGTGGGAAACCAGGCTGTCCATACTGTTCGTCAGGAGGAACGCTGAGAAGTGCCTGCAAGAGTGTATCCATTAGGTAACTTTAGGGATCTGCAGTATCCATATATAGTACAGCCCATCTCATCTCTTCCTCCTGAAGTGGGTCCCGTTTCGTAGATTTACGGCACGTAAAAGAACCTCAAGCCTGATAGAGAGGCCTCTGAGCAAAATTAAGCGGTCTTTCACGCCAATATAGAATGGGACGCTGAGAACCACAGCAGTTAAAGAGCGTCCATAAATAAAACGCCATTTCATTTTTTTCCTCTTGAAGGTTGTATATGGCATAATAGACCTCTGGATGCAGTGTTTAAATCATCATCCCCCTTTGCTAGAAAAAGAGTACCAAAGGGAAGTATTGTATTTGTCGCAAAAATTCGATATAGAGATTTCACCGAAAATATATTTTGGGACTCCTGAATTAAATATACATATATATATATATATAGAAAAAGTCCATGTAAACGGGTGTATATTTGTGTCCATGTGTCTGTGAAAAGCATAAACCAAAAAGGAAAAGTCAGTGATATTTAAGTTCATCATATTCCAAGGATTAGACACGAAGATTTTCATGGAAAATGGAACATTTAATATAATGCACATTTTACAGTTTTTTATTTTTTTTTATTTTTTAAAAAATTACTATGGATTCAGATTAAAATGCAATATGTTTAGAATAATTTCATAACAATTTTTTGTAGTCGGCTTACCCTTCCTGTATTTAGGACCCACACCCCTAAGACTTAAACATTCATCGCAAATGAAATGCATAGACTGAATTTTCTGGAAATATCTTCTGAAATTCTCTTCGTTCTAATTTCTTGCATAACTGATAAATTGTAAGGGATAAATAATATCCTACTACACAAAAACAGCGAATCTCGTTAAAATATGCACGTTGTGTAAAATATTTGTTTGAACTATTTCCGAGATATTCCTCGTTATTAGCTTAAATTAGTCATGACTTAGTATTTTTCTCAAACGGAAATAAGTTATAACTGTCTTGCTTTCTGGCATTACAAACAGAACAGAAAAATACTATCACATAGTGACCCGCAGCTAAAATATCTGTCTATCACTTACACCTACTGTATTCCCCTATTTCCCTTGTAATTACAAGAAAATAAGTAATACAATAAAACAATTTCTGCTAATGATTATATCGGCATTAAGTAAATATGAGAATAAGCTTTTTAAAAACAGTTAAATGGAGAATGAATAGAGAAAGCCATGTGGAAAGAATATATGTATAATAATTTTTAATATCACATACTTAGTTATATATATATTTATTTTGAATAGCATTCTGTGTATTTAATTTTTCTTTCATTGCGCCAATGATTAATCCGATGCTCCTGTTCACTAAATATAGATAATATAAAAATAGCTATTTCTGGTTTCACCAACCCTCAACAAATTTATTTGCGGAATGCCCTTAGTCAATTTTTGCCGTGTCGCCTGCGACAATATCAAATTGACGGTTCGCCAACTATGGTATATCGTAGCATAAGTATGTTAAGATTGGCGACGTAATTTGCTGGTCTCTTTTTATTCGCTCAGAGAAACAGAAGACAAGCACACGCGTTACACAACTCGATAACCGTGACACCAAACTAATGTTATACAGTCTACCCGTCCCCAAAAACATTTTTAATCTTTGTAAAGTATAAAACTATCGTGAATAGAAAAGGACCAGGGTGCCATATTTGGCAATTAATAAACTTGTATTACATACCGTTTGAATGGTAAGAGAAACAGTATGGCTTTCTGTTTCTACTAGGTGACCCAACAGCGTGTGCAGATAACATTTCGTGCGTTATAAAATTGTAGAGTTCCACAGTGTAAATCAAAGTATACGCCGATCTAAGCGTTTATAAGCAATAGCAACCTTCATTTTTCTCCCCTTGCATATTAGCCTAAACGGTGAAGGAATCACTCTTATGAAAGGCGGTTCCCAGGCTTCTACTAGAGTCCGTGATGATATACAAGAACAGTGTAATCACACGGAGAAGGTTAACATGTTTTCTACTTCAATTATTAGAGCCTTTATTTTTCACAGAATAAAATAACCTTTTAGATTAACCAGTACTAAATATCCGATATAATCACATGACTTTCTCTACATCTTTGTAACAACTTATTCTTAAAAAAACTTGTTCTTCTATCTACTTTTTGCTAATCGAGGTAAACATTAGCAGAAATTATAATTAGAAGGGGAATATGGGAAAATACCAGGCTAAGGCGGTGGTTATGTGATTCAAATTTCTTTATTTGCATGGCAAGGAATTGACAAGTTTTCTTACGAGAAAAATTTAACTATTTGGAATATCTCGGAAATGGTCAACTTTACGAAAAGAATGATATAAATTAACATTTTCTCATACGTTTTACCGGTTATGCAAAAATCATTCACGATGTAACGCTCTTAAGAGGCTATATCTAGCAAATTCAAGATTGTATTTTGTCAGAGACTATTCCTAGAGAACTCAAGAACTCAATATTTTTTCATGTAAATATCTTTAAATTACCATCTTTTAATCAAAGTCGAAAGAGCCATTTTTTAGGAAATCAAAGGTTTCGAAAGTTATCCATGTCCATGTAGTTTGCGATGGGAACATTCTAAACTAAAATACCAAATTTGGTATTTTACCGAGTTCTCGTTTTTTATTTTTCGTGTTCACGCATTCACGAGCACACACAGACCTTTTTATAATTTTTTTCTACAGGAGATCCTAAAACGTGTATTTACGATGAAATCTAGGGATCGAATTTTTGGGTGGAATGTGTACATCTATATTTCACAGTAGGTAATCGATACCGATTTTGGGCCATAAGAGAACATTCCTTCAAAATTCCGCGACATGAAACTACGCTTCTAGAATTTCCTGCACTTTTTTAAATTTTTAATCTACCTCACAATAACGAAATTATTCAATTAATCAAAAAAAGTAAAATGATTAGATATGAAACCATGGTATCAGCTTTACTGTATCCCAGCTTTAAAAATCTAATTACTAATAATTTAATTCTCATTTAAAAACTTATGGCTACATTTCAACCGCAAACATTCTCCTTCTTCTTTTTTTAAATTATTTTTTTTTCTATTTGAATAAAAGCAAAATAAAATATTCTCCAAACCTGAACTATTTAAACTTTTAGAAAACTAATGTATACAAAATCGTGTATTAAGTTATAACGATTTAGAAAATTGTTGTAAAGAAATCTGTTATTAAAAATTAACTAAACCTGATATATTAGAATTTATTGATAACTTTAATAAAAAAGAAATGAAAAAGAAAGAATTGATATAAAACAATAATAGAACTTCGAACTGTTGTAAAAATAGAAATTTAGGAAATGATGCTAAACTTAATAAAGAAAAATTAATGGAATTATAGTTATTTCTGTTGACAATATTACTAATAATGATAACGAATTGAATAATCTTTCAGAGAACTTAATGAAATCTATAAAACTAAAACATTAAAATACTATCCTAAACTTAATAAAGAAACATTATTGGAACTTATCCAAAAATCTGTGAGAAATATTAACAATAACATTATAGATTTTAATAAAAAAATCTTTAAATAATCTTCGGAAAATCTGTAATAGGAAAAAATTAGAAAATTATTCTCCACTTAATAAACAACAATTAATTGATCTTATCAAAATATCTGAGGTTAATAATAATACCGATAATGAAACGACTGAAAATTATTTTCAAAAGCTTCTAGTTGATAGACATCAAGATTAAACAAAAAACCTATTAGAAAAAAGTCCAGGTCATAACTTTTCAGATGATATTTTTAAAACGACTAAACGAATGAATATAAAAGATTCTGCTTTTAAATATAGAATAATAACTTTTGAATTTAATAATACTAATAATACTATTGAACCACAAACACTTTTAGACAAAATAAAGAAGTAATAATGCCTAAATGAAAGAAGATCGAATAAAGTTAACATGACATGCTATTTTAATTTAATAAAAATAAGAAATACAAGAATTTAAGAAATGTTATTAAGAACAATTGATTTAGAAAATTACTACCAAGAATCAACGAATAAACTATTAACTGAAATGGAAGAAATGCAAAGAAAAATTCTGCTTAGTCCTTAGTTTTATAGAAAATTATTTAGAATTAAATGTTAATAGACACAGCCCAATTTATGGTGCTTCTTACATTGATTTATCAAAAGAAATTAACGACAAAAAAGCTGTTAATGTTAAAATACTGATCAAAAATGTTTTTTTCTTCAGTAAAATAGGCTTTATATCCAGTAAAAGACCTTGTCTATAGAGTTAATAAATATAAAAATGTAGATTTAATACTAGATGAAATGTTTAAAAAAAATGAATTTTCTCGTTCAGTTATCAGATTCCAAAATTTGAAAAGAACTCATATATTTCAATTTATGTATACGCTTATGATGGAAAATTTATTGTATATCTTTATCCTACAAAAATTAAAGCAGAAAAGCATGCTAAAAGCATGTTGGATAACAAAATTATCTAAATTAATTGGTAGTCAATCAAATAAGCATGAGCATTAAATTTATCCTTGTGATAGATGTTTAAGATATTTTCATTCATAAAAAATATTAGTCAATCATGAAAACAATTGTAAAGAACATAAAGAAGTAAAAATAGATATTCCCATAAAACATGAAAACGTTAAATTCGAAAAATATAATCATTCATTAGGAGCACCTTTGGTAATTTAAGCTGATTTTGAATGTTTATTAAAAGATGTTAACATTTGTCAACCAAATCCTGAAAATGTTTATATTCATAAATAGGTATACAAAATATATACCTTTTTTTCATTTAGTTCATAAGTTAAATATTCTAATGGTGGTTATAAACCACCTGTTACATGTACTGATAACCATGTAGCAGAGAAATTTGTTGAAATGGTAAAACAAGAATCTGGACAAATCTAACAAATATATGATTGTAACGTGCTAGTGATAATTATTACAGAAGATGTGATAAATATCTAAAATCCACAAATGTATTACATTTTCGAAGAAGAATTTACTGTCGTTAAAAAAAAAACGTGATCATTGCCATTTATCAGGAAAATACCGAAAAAGTGCTCTTGGAGATTGTAATCTTAATTATCAAAACCACAAATTTATTCCAGTTTATATTCCTAATTTAGCAAATTACAATGTTCGTTTGTTTATTAAAGATTAACATTAAGATTTTTAGCTGTGTTTAAATTTATGGCTTCAAGTATTGATAAATTATCATCAAATATTAAAAAAGAACATTTTTATAGAAACTTCAAGATATTTCAGAGATGAACAATTAGGCTTAATGTCTAAAAATATGCGTTTATCTTTGCGAATATATCAACTCTGAAGAAAAATTAAAAGAAACAAAATTACCTAAAAAGAATGTTTTTATTCACGACTTAATAAATCAGATATTTAGATAAGATATTAAGATTATAATGTACAGAACTAGTTTGTAAAAAATTCAATAGTAAAAATTTAGATGAATATGCAAGATTATATAATAAATCTGAAGTTTTAATATTAGCAGATGATTTTGAAAATCTCAGAAATACACGTATTATATTTTATAAGCTTGATACAGCTTGGTATTTTATTGCACCTGGTTTAGCTTGGTATGCAATGTTAAAAATGCCAAAAATTAAATTAGATTTATTAAACGATTATGACATGATTTTTTTATTCAAAAAATATTCCAGGAGGAACTTCACAAAGTATTAAAAGATATGCTAAATCAAATAATAAATATGTGATGACAAACCTTAAACTAGAAAAACAATCAAATTAATTATATGTTTAGGCGCCAATAATTTATACGGTTGGGTATTGTCCCAATTTTTATCTTGTACAAATTTCAAATAGCTAGAACCGAATGGAATTAATATTAAAAGAATACTTGTAACTCCAGATGATCATAAATATGGCTATATTTTTAAGTTCATTTAGAATATCCAAAAAACTTACACGATTTACACAAAGATTTACCTTTAACACTAGAAGGAGGAAATAAATTATTAGCAACAATCAATAAAAAAGAAGAATATGTTTTACATTACAGGAACCTAAAATAATGTTTAAAAACGGGATTGAAATTAAATTCATAGAATCTTGTCATTTGAAAAATCAGATGGTTTGAAAGAATACATTGATTTTAATACAGAAATGCGAAAAAATGAAGCTAACGAATTTGAATTTTTTTATGAACTTATGAATAACTCTGTTTTTGATAAAACAATGGAAAATATTAGAAACAGGCAGAATATTAAAATGGTAACAAATCCAAAACAATACACGCAATATATTTCAAAGCCGAATTATGAACACACTACTGTATTTTCAGTAAATCTAGTAGCTGATCGTATGAAACAACAACAACAACAAAACTATAGTAACGTTCCATAAACCAATGTACATTGGAATGGGTATTTTAGATATGCTGAGAATTTTTACGCCCGAAAAAAAATCCATCGTCCTCCGCTGGGATTGAAACCGCTACCTTGGTTATGTGAAGCTAGCATGGTAACCATTACACCACGGATGGCGCTTGACACAAGTGATTTTTTCAAAAGTGAATATTTATAAAATACCACGAGTAAACAAAAAGTTTGAGGAAAAATCAAAGATGAAAATTGTTGAAAAATTGTTAGGACACGTAGTTTACGATCGAAAAAGTGTGCTTAAAAAGTATAACATCAAGAATATTTAAAAACAAAATTCTAAAGGAGTTACAAAATTTGTTGCGAAAAATAAAATTACTTTTGATGATTATAAGAATTAAACAAAATAAAATAATACAGAAAATGAATGTTTTTTGATCTTTTAAATATGAATTATATATGTCGAATGTAACAAAAATGTTCTGACAACGATAAACAGATTGTATTAAAGATGGAATTAATACTTTACCATATGGTCATTATAAGATAAATAAAACAATCATGAACAATGCTAATGATAATCTTCTACGTGAATTAAATAGTTGTAAAGATAATTAACTAAAACGAATTAAGAAATAATAATTAATCAGATTTTACTATTTTTTCATGATATGGTAATTTTTTATGTTTTTTTCTTATGTATTTTATAAACATATGTTCCGCAAAACCATTCAACATTTTGATAATACCTATCTTTATGTTTTTGATAATCGAAGGGGTTTTCTCTTTCTTTTGGAGGATTATTGTCATATCTATGAACATTTTAGAAGCATTTTAAGTTATTTTTGACAATATTCACAAGTAAATGGTTTTATTCCACTTATTAATAAGTCATTTTATATGTTCTGGTTTATTTTCCCTATGTTCTTTTTGTTTTTATTTATACAATTAATACAACCCATATTTGAAGGTACATTTTTTTTTTTTAATTTTTATTTCTTTATAAATTTCTGTTTCATTTTTCTACAATGGACAGATCACGTTATTTTCACTTTCCATTTATAAAAAAAGGAATCAACAAAATTAAAAACAACTACGTAAGAATTCAATGAATCTTATTAAATATAAATGGAATAATTTTTAGATCTTAAATTTAACAAACGTATATATAACTTAATGATCATTGATGAAAGCATAATCCGTGCTGTAAAGGAAAAATGTTACTGAAATTTTAGAATACAAAGATATTAATGATGCAATTAGAAAACACGTTGATGAATAAGGTAAAACAAAATATGACAAAATGTTAAACCCCAGCGATATGCGGAGGTTAAAAGGTAATGACATTTTCAATATTTATTTACGAACCTGGTTTATCTTTTTTAATTTTATTTTCTAAAAGAGGAAGCTAAACAATTTAAAAATGTGATACTCATTTTGTTTTGCTATTAAGTTTTATATGCTGAATATAAAATAAAAGATAATGTAAAACAACTCTTTGAAAGACATATAAATCATTTAAAAGATCTACATAAAATTAAGGATGATTATATAAAAAAAATCAGATGAAAATTTTGATATAGCTATGGAAATTTTACGTGAGAGAAATCAACAAATAACTAGATAATTACCACATGTTGTTTCTTAAATAACTGGTGAATATTTAACCCTGCTTTTGTGATTTTAAAATCGAATAATTATTGCGTTATTCGAACACAATTAAAAAATCGTCAAAATCACTAAATATTATCAGAAATAGACATCCAAATTGTAAAGATTTTTTAAGAATTAATTATGCACCCAATTCAAGAAATTTATTCAAAATAATGAAATAAGTACTGGGTATTGTTTGTTATCGAAATTGTTTCAATATTTGCAATAATTATTTACAAGAAGAATTGAATAATGATATAATTAATATTAGTAATATTTCTTTGAAAATAAAACTGAATTTCCAACTGATTTTGTACATAATTGAAATTAATCCATTTGTAAGGGTAAAATTACTAATTCAAACTGTATTGAACATACAGATTTATTAACACTTTGTATTTCGGTTGAATACAAGGTAATATATTATCGCCAATAGGAAGCATCACTCGGATTCATGAAATTTTACAAAATATAAGCGTTCATTAGGTCGAGCAATAATTTATTCTATTTATGCTTAGTTTTCTTTGTTATTGGAATCTATTCGAACTACTTTAAAACAGTTAAATACGGGATAAAAGTCCAAACCATTAAATTGAAAAAAAAAATGCTGTTTAATACTGGATACAGGGTTATTATGTTGATTACAATTGTTTCGGGATAGTTAAAATTTACTGAATTACATTTTTCAAAATGTGGATGAATAGTAATCAGTCGTTTACCTTCATAATCGCAGTCTTCATCATAATTAGTTCTCTTTGGTCTCGATAAGTTTTTCAGTTATTGAATGGCTTTATCCAATTGAACCATGGTTACAGCATCACATTGATCCACACCATTCTTAATTTTGACTATTCCCCGATTCTTGAATGATATATACTTTTTTGTTGCATTGAATATATTTATATTATCTATTTATTTTGCAATTTTGTTGGTAATATCCTTCTTTTTAGCTTCTATTTGGCTTACTACGTCCTGCTTTGTCTTATTTTCTAATTGATTAAATCCGTGAGGTAATTCCTCTTTCGGTTTAGCTTCTACGCTACAGATCGGATTATATTTCGAGGAGCTTATCCTGCATGTATTCAATTTTCTCCGCATCCGTTTTAATGTTTAACATCCACGTGTTCTTTATTGCTACCTCTAAAGTGCCATCTAATTGCTTTAATTTCTGTAGCAACTAATTCATTACAATGTTTTCAGTTCGTTTCGTCCTTTGATTAAGCATGACTATAATATCCGCTTTAAGTTTATCTTCTTCCAGTTTTATGTTGTCATTTTTAAGTTCGGCCAGCAAAACACATTTAAATGTATACATCAATGTCAATCTTATTCGTAATGGATGGATTTCCGTAAATATTAATTCACATTTATAAACATTTTAAATACGTTTCCATAAGCTGGGGCATGATTTTAGTAGATTTCGAATAACCGGAAAGGAACATCCATCTGAAAATAATTTAAGAACGGTAATACATAGATGACCACAAATTACTTCTTGTACTGTATTTGCTCTAACAAATTTTAAGAAATCTATTTTTTGTTTTATTTGTATATCTCCCTTTAACTTCAGTGGTCATATCGGGGGCTTTGACTTGTGAAACAACTCGTATTACTGTAGGTTGGAACATTAGGTTAATCATTATTATATTACTAACTCACACGCACTTTCACTCTCACATTCATACTTCCAGACTCTGTGGGGGATATGGAATAAATCTGGTTAAAGAAAAATTCCCCGCCCCAGCCGGGAATCGAACCCGGAACCTCCGGGAGAGAAGTAAGAAATCTGTTCCATATCCCTTTAGAGAGACTTTGATAATCTGGTTCCAAAAGAGTGGAAAACATAAGCAATTTTGTTTCCTAAAGCATATGCAATGCGTTTTCTCAATTGCAATTGCCTTCAAAATTAACAACGCCACGCTCTATATCTTTAGGTTTCCATGGAAATGTCTCTGATATGAATACACCTCTAAAATGTTTGACACCTAGCTTTTTATGTAATTCATCATATCTATTAAAGGCGCAACATTATCTTCCTCATTATTTTTTTAATACGCATTCCCGAACCAGCTTTAGCTTCCATGGCTAGATTATGACGTTTTTGTTCTTAAAGCCCCTTTTGATTTCTGTTATCAAGTACGCTTTTAGCAACAGCAACACTTCCATTAGCCATAGAGCCAATAGCTGTTAGAGCTCCAATAAGCATCGGTATCGTAAATACGAGGCCTTCATATTTTATTTCAATTGAGCCACCCAGTTTTGCTTTTTTATACTCATTAACTGCTTTGTTAAAAACACTCAACGCCATACCGTTTCCTACATTCAAAGGAGTTGTTCTTTTACCTTCTATGAGTTCCCTTATTTTAAGAACTGTGCCTATAAGGGCAGAGATTGGTATAATGGATCCACCATAGTGAACATCACTTTCTTTTTTGAAACTTTTGAGAAATCTTTCCATGATAAGTAATGCTGGCAATAACATTGATTATACCACAAATATGTGATGATTATAGAACAATAGGTATTCATATTTTTCGTTCAGTAATTCCAATCACTAATTTACGTTTTGAAGCTGACATAACACACTACGTAGTATATGCAAAGTTTACAGCGTTATTTAACACCCCGTTGAAGAGCCAAGCATGAAGTTGGTGTTGCTCTTGCGTTGACGGGTGCCTCTAGACTCACTCCACTACCAAAAGAGTAAATCTCCACGTAGGTACTTTGTTCAGAAGATCCACTGGGAAATGATATGAAAAGTGGCGAGCCTCTATGGGTCAAGGGAGGAAACATAATATCCACAAGTAAGTTGAAAACTGCCGAATTTTAATGAATTCGATTTAATCACTGGATGATACAATGTATTCTCCATCCAGAAATGAATAATAGTGTATAAAAGAGTTTATTAAAATTTAAGAAAACCATATTGTTAGCTTACCTACACAAGAAAGAGAAACCATTTTTGCGAACCATTACTACATAAGTATGACAAACGAATTGAAATCTTTTACTTGCGCCGCACTTGATTTGTTTTTGCGAAGATACTACGCATGTCTTTTGCTAAGGCTATAAATCTACATATCAACATTGGTTTCCTGTGATCTTCGCTGCAATTATAATTCATAATTAGTTTAGCGAACAACTTTTAGTCTTCAGTAAGGAGGGAAATCTGTCCGACTAGGTCCAAATGAATATCTGGCACCTAAGACAAAGGAAGAAACTAAGCGCTAGGAAGCCAGTTTAGTTGAGTAGGATGATGCAGTTTTTGTACATTTTCTAACAAACTTTGCTAAGCGGTATGTTTACGTGTCTGTTGAGGCAATATCTCCGTGGCGCTGATTTATAATGAAACCCATGTCATGGCACCATTCCTCCAGACAGTATTTTGTGCCTCGTTCCCTTCAAGGCAAGGATGTTCCTGAGCATGACCGCACACCTGCCTTTCCTCAGCTTCCGTAACATCTGCCACCGGCCGCGGCGTCTGGCCCCGTTCCTTATGCAAAGAGAGGAAGGAACCTTGCCTCTGAATGATCCCATTCAACTTTCAAGATTTGCGCATCAATTCATAGATCTTTACTTTCATGGTACATCGGTAGAGAAGGTGTTGCACTCCAGTAAATATTTCGGTACAGAGATTTCACCGGAAATACACGTTTTGGGAACTCCTGTATCCAAAAAAGCATTTTTACCTTGTCTAGCTTTACATTGTACATAGTAAGCAGAGAAAGTTTAGCATTCCACCAAAAATTCGATACCGAGATTTCTCTGGAAATACACGTTTAGGGTCCCCTAAGGCAAAAACACTTTTAGAAAAAGGTCCGTGTGTATATGTGTGAACAGCATAGCTCAAAAACTAAAAGACTGTTAAATACCAAACTTGAATGCGACACGAACAATTTGAAAACTTTTGTCATCCTAAACTCTCTTTACATGGAAAAAATTTCAATTTTTTTATTTTTTTCAAAAATGGCTCTAACGATGTTAAATATATTTATATGGCAAAAAAAAAAACAAGAAAAAAAAACAAAAAAAAACATATATAACCTCTGAAGACCTCATACTGGCTGTCTTTTATATAACTGGTAAACCGTAACAGATAGAAAAAAAACTTACTAAAAACTGTAGATTTCGTTAAAACACACACTTTATGCCATATACATATTTTCGTGGAGTTAACCATTTCTCAGCTTATAGGTTTCAGTTTTAAAACACTTAAACTTTTCTCATACGGGAATTTGTCAAATCTTGGCCATGCAAAGAAACGCATTTCAGTCACATACCAACAGCTTTTAAAAGAATTTTCTATCTACTTTCTATCTATCTCTACTTATAACGAAGTAATTAAACTACCATTTTTGCTATTTTCGGATTATCTTGATTAGCACAAAGTAGCGATAAGTCTCAGATTTTATAAAAATAGTCTGTTGCGGAATAGCCAGAGAAAGTCATGTGAATGAAGGATATTAGATTTTTAGAAAAAGGTCCTATGTGTATGTGTATGATATCGTGTGTCTGTGAACATAACTCGAAAACGAAAACTCAGTAAAATATTAAACTTGGTATTTACGTTTAATATTTTGCAAGCATGCGACACGCGGATTTTGAGGAAAATCCTCGCACCCTAAACTACCCTTTACATAAAAAAATTGAAAATATTGATTTTCTCTAAAATGACTAATGATTTTCATTAAAATACCGTATATTAAAGATATTTACATGGCACATAAAAGGTGTGTGTTGTATTTTCTGGGAATAGCCTGTGACTATTTCCGAGATATTCCTTATTATTGGTTTCAGTTTTACAATAGTTCAAAATGTCTCATACGGGAGAAATTTCAAAATATTTCTCCTGGTTATGCAAAGAAATGGATTTCAACCACATGGCAACCCGATTTTAAAAGATTTGACTTTCAGTTTAGCCTAGAAATAAATTGCCTGTTATGGACGTTCTTTAACTGCTTTGGTTCTCAGCGTCCCATTCTATATTGGGCGTGAAAGTTCGCTTAATTTTGCTCAGGGGCCTCTCTTATCAGGCTTGAGGTTCTTCTACGTGCCGTAAATCTACGACACGGGACCCACAGATTTACTTCCCTTCCCATGCTAAGGATTTTTACGCCCGAAAAAAATCCATCGTCCTCCGCCGGGTTTGAACCCGCGACCTTGGGTACGTGAAGTTAGCATGGTAACCATTACACCACGGAGGGCGAGGTTTAGCCTATATAGTACCTTATTTCCCTTCTACTTACAGGGAATTAACTAATAAGACCTTTAGTGCCTATGTTTATCTCGATTAGCATGAAGTAGAAAGAAGAATATGCTTCTGGATAATAACTTGTTACAGAAATGTGGAGAAAGTCATGTAAATCAAGCACATGAGATAGTTTTCAATATAGTTGTCATTGGCATGCCAAAGCACTTCACGTAATGATTTTTAAGTACGTGTTGTAAATTACAGGTGCAAACCACTTTCAGAAAATGAGACCTAATATGTGTAATGAATTACGAGTAAATTAATTATTGTTAAGAAAACGTAATAAATTATAAATAGACAAACCTTTGTTTAAAAAAAGCTTCTAACTTTGACTCACTTATTTCTCAAATTGCAGAAAAATGAGTGAAACAGAAACTCCATCCTTTGGTCTTGAGATCGAAATTCGGCAAGCACCTCCTCAAAGAACTGTCCTTTTTTACTTTCTCTACACGTACTATGTACATTGCACCCAAAATTCGATACCGAGATTTCACCGGAAATACATGTTTTGAGACTCCCTGAATCCAAAAAAAAAGTATTTTTAGAAAAATGTCCGTGTGTGTGTGTGTGTGTGTGTGTGCCTGTGTGTGGGGGAGGGGGCAAGCATAGCTCAAAAAATGAAAAGACCGTTAAATACCAAATTTGGTATTTAAGATTGGTATCTTCCAAGGATGCGACACGAAGATTTTTAAGAAAATCCCCCCCATCCCAAACTACCCTTTACATGGAAAATTTCGAATGTTTTGATTTTCTCAAAAATTGCTCTAACGATTTTGATTAAAATCTCTCATATTTAAGATGCTTACATGCAAAATGAAATGTATAGTTGAATTTTCTGGGAATAGTCTCTAAAAACTTCTGTATGCTGGATGATTTTTATTGAATTTTGCATAACAGCTAAACCGTAAAAGATTGACAGAAACTTACTACACAAAAAATCTACATCACGATAAAACACCCAATTTATGTCCTATACTTTTTGAGATATTCCTTGTTATTGGTTTCAGCTTTAAAAGACTTATACTTTTCTCACACAGGAATTTGTCAACTCCTGTCCATACAAAAAAAAAAAAAAAAAGGAATTTCAGTCACATAGCAACCAGCTTTTGGCTATCACTTTAACCTATGGTACTCTCATATTTTCCTTCTAATTACAAAGAAGCAAGTAATGAGACTATTTCTGCTAGTTTTTTTTTTTTCGATTAGCAATAAGATTTTTAACAATAATTTGTTGCAGAGGTGTTGAGAAAGTCATGTGAATGGAACACAGATTTTTTTCCTGAGGTCTTCTAAGAAACGCGCCTCATTTGGAATAATTCCAAGCTGTAGAATTTCGAGAGTAGCTTTTTATTCTCTTCAAGCCTGAAAACTACCTCTGCACCGAAGGAGTATTCAATGGAATTGTACACAATAATGAGACAGATATTAATCTTTGCAAACTATTTTGGATTTGAATTAGTGCAAACAGCTGTGCAGGTTCACTCATGGTTTTATTTTCAAATTCTTCAGTACTGTACACTGAAATCACATTATTTTTCACCCGAATGGCGTCGAACAATTTCTGTAAGTGGCTAGGAGACTTCGAAAGCAGTTTTCGGGAAAGTATTTAGCACACTGCCCACAGTTTTTTGTGTGCAATTAAATTTAAATTTTTCAGTTTAATTTAATCTTGAAATCCCAATTCCAAGTATCGGTTATACTCTCAAACACTTCACAGTAAATATATTTATGGTGTATTTTTCTTCTCTTTGAAGCTTTTCCTACTTGAGAGAGAGGGGGGGAGGAAGAGAGAGAAAGCGCGATTCCTGAAAAATCACTTCAAAATCGTCACGAAATGCGGCTTTAGAGCGATAAGTTTCTTTTATTTTCCGCTGACAGTACAGAATATCACTTGCTTGGTTCTGGAGGATGTTATACAGTACGTCTATGAAGGAAAACATTTTGTTGTATGTGTTTAAGAAGGAAAAGAAATTTAAAATCTGCCAAAAGTGACAAATAGACCTCAACTGATGCTAAAAAGACTCAATCTCTGCAGGTTGTTCTAGTATTGCACAAAACACACCACAAACTTGAATTCTGTTCCTGCACACAGTGTTTACTAATCTGAGTACACATTGGGCTCATGCGTGGAAGTCGATGCTGCAAAACTACGTTTGGAGATTTTGAAAAAATGCTGCAAGTCCATTATCATGCATTAAGACATCTGGCAGGTACTTTGAGAGAAAACAAGGTGTAATACATGGGGACACAGTGAAAAAATAACGCTTCTGGATACGTGGCTTTATTAGTGCTTGAACTCCATTCAATTTCCGGTCACTGTTGCTGCACTGTCTAAAGTCTGTGCAATCAATTTCTCATTACATCAGAATTCTGATAAGAAGTGCCGGATAAGTTCAGAATAGCTTGGTCATGTCGGTCACTACTTATATCATGGATTCCAAGAATTTTTCTTTGATCTCTCCATCATACACATAAAGTAGAACTATAGCAACCTGTGCTTTGTCACACCAATAATTTCATCAACTATAACTCCCACATAGGTACATTCACTATTTCTTATTTTATAGCTCATAAAATGGCTGAGCTAAAGCCTGAAATAGATAATTTTTCATACGATCTGAAATTTCTTAAAAAGAGCTGAAATTTCTAAATACTCTGCTAAAAGAGGATCGTGTTCTGCATGTTCTTTAACAATTCGAATTAAGTACCTCGATTAACAGAACGTTCTGTTTCATCATGTCCTCCGAAGCTAACGTTCTGTTTCATCATGTCCTCCGAAGGCTAACTCTTGCTTTCCTAGAAAACACATTGCATGAATAAGTCTTTTAAGCATTTCCCTGTTTCGCTTTACCTTCAGATTATGTACAGATATTTAATTTTTAACTGGTTATCAAAACTAGCTAACTTTGCGGAAGATCATAGATGATTGCAGACAACCTGTGCTTGGATATAGACCTAACTAAATATCCCAGATATATGTATTATGTACATATATATATATATATATATATATATATATATATATTTAGTTTTAGTTCAGCTAGTACTGCTATCCCAATCAAATAAGTAAATGGTGTTGCATTTTTAATTATTTGTAATTTGTCCGAGAATAAAGTACGAAAATGGGTTGCATGGAAGTTCCTTTATAATTTATTTAGGCTAACACATTGCTGTATAATAATTATACTGCCAAAACAATCTTTATTTACTCATGTCTACAAACTGTAAAACTTCAACTGAGTAACATGCTACTTAAACATTCACCTTACACTCGATATTTTTTTTTTTTTTTTTTTTTTTTTTTAAGGGGCAGCCTCACACCCGCCGCCCCCGGTGACGATCATTCTCGGAGGCTACATCGTCTCCCCATACACATGCTGTTAGGCTAGAACATGCGAAACATGCAAGAGCAAGGGGTGCTTGTTAGTGTAATGCTGTTAGTATTCGGGTTCCGCTGAGCACCCCGGTTAGTGACGGACAGACTTCCTGGCTTGGCGCACACGCGCACAAGCAAGTACGAGACATTTCTGGGTGCTACTCATACCTAGGTCTGAGCAGCACCCAGGAGTTCTGGGTTGTTAGTGTGTTTGAGGTGGTTATGGTATTAGGTTAGTTGGTGACAATACAGACGGACTGACTTGACGGTATTCTTGAAGCTATCATGCACACAATAATACTTGGAATATGTACATGCTACGTGAGACGGACGGACTTGACATTAATACAGTTCATGCATTGAAGTACGGGAATGCCTTGGTGAGGGTGGGTTTAGGTTTGGTTGACGGGTGTGTTTGTGTGTGTGTGTGTGTGTGTGTGTGTGTGTGTGTGTGTGTGTGTGTGAGAGAGAGAGAGTACCTGTTTGTCGTCATCTGGGCACTGTTACCTTTGAGTTTGTTGATGCTTCTGACAGCGATGGCTATTCTGGTGTTGGTCTCCTGACCCTTCATAGGGATGCGTTGTGTTGGTTGCTATGCAGGTAGAAAGAGAAGCAGAATTTGTTTAATTAGTCGGGATCATGAGTCTGTATAGGTGTACAGCTATATCTATGGCTGAGGTTTACTCGATAGGGATCTATTAAACAGGTGGAGTGGTCTGTGATGTTTATTGTCATCAGTTGTGTAGTTGCCTATTTGTTGTATAAGTGGGTTGTGATGTAGTTTGATGCGGTCATAAAGGTCGGAGGCCAGTTTTTTAATGAACTCTTCGAGTGTGTGCATCTTGAGTTCCTCATGTAGCTTTCTTGCCGGTGCGAAATTTGGTAGTTTGGTGGTCAGTCGTAGGATTTTATTTTGGAATTTATTTAGTGATGTGATATGTGTTGGAGCAGCGTATCCCCATACAGGGCAGGCATAGGTTAGTATGGGTCGGATTAGAGTTTTATACATTGTGAGACCAAGTTTAGGACTGAGGGCACTGTGGAGGTTAATGAGAGGATGTAGTTTGCGTAGTTGAGCCTGAGCTTTGTGTCGAATGTCGGCTACGTGGGCTTTCCAGGTTAGACTTTGGTCCATTGTGAGGCCCAAGTATTTTACCTGAGGCAACCAGGAGATGTCTTCGCCAAATAGGTGCAACGGTCGGAGTGCGTGTGTAGGATATCTGTGTTTGTTTCTTTTTGTGAAGATGATGGCTTGGGACTTTCGGTTGTTTACCTTTATACGCCATTTTTCAAGCCAAGGCTGTAGTGTGGTCAGTGCAATTTGGAGTCTGCTACGAATTAACTTGGATTTGCCAGATTGGGTTGTGATGCAGGTATCGTCAGCATATAGGGATAGTTGGGTGTTGAGAGTTTTAGGGATGTCGTTTATATAGATGCTGAACAATACGGTTCCAAGTAGGCTGCCCTGGGGGACTCCCGCTCGCATTATATGTGGGTTGGACATGGTGTCGTCCACGGTTGAAACGAATTGCCTATCTCGGAGATAGTTTGCAATCAGTTTGATCGTAGTGTCTGGTAGGCGGATGTTAATTAATCTCCGCAGCAGTCCACTATGCCACACCCGATCAAACGCGTTCTCTATGTCGAGCAATACTGCTCCTGTGGATTTGTTTATGTTGAATCCGCGTGTTATATGTTCAGTATTACGTAGTAGTTGAAGCGTGCTAGAATGTTTGGCACGGAAGCCGAATTGCTCATTAATGAGAATATTGTGTCTTATCAGGAATGCCTTTAGTCGTTTTAGGATAATTTTCTCAAAGAGCTTACTCAGTGTCTTTAGTAAGCTGATGGGTCGATAGTTTTTAGGGTTAGTTAAGTTTTTATTCTTTTTAGGGAAGTGAAGAATTTTGGCTGTTTTCCAGGCTTCTGGGAAGAACCCGTTCTCAAGAGAGAAATTGAAGATTTGGGTGATTCTTTCCAATGCTGTATCAGGAAGTTTTTTGAGTATGATGTTAGGTATGTCATCAAGTCCTGGTGCTTTACGATTGGGTAGGTGCCGGATGATCCATTTTATTTCATGGGTGCAGATTTTCCGTATCTTGCTATGCGGGCGAGCAATGTGCAGTTCGCGGGTAAGAATTTCCGTATCATGTATGAAATGTGCATTTGAGGGCACCATTCGGGGTTAGAGTATCTTGTAATGCATCCGCGAGCATTTCAGCTTTGTCTCGATCAGAGGTTGCTACAAGTTGGTTGATTTCTAGGGGAGGGACAGTGGTTTTCTCCCTGGTGAGATATCTGGAAATGCGCCACACATTGGCGTGATTGGAGTCCAGGTTTTCGAGTGTGTGGGCCCATTGGTTGTGAATGAGCTCTGTTGTGTTACGCCTAAGGAGGTATTGAGCGTGATGTAGCTCATCTAGGTCTCTGGGCTGTCTTGTCTGCTGCCACTTACGTCTAGCGCGGTTTCGGATTCTCGTTATATTCTGAATGTCCCGTGGTAGTTGGGTGTCCCTGTAGGATGGAACAGTGAGTGGGACTGCTTTTATTGTCGCAAATTTGATGCAGTTTTCGAGGTTCATTACAGCCTGATTTAGTTCTGCCATCGATGTGATGGGCTCATGTGTGATTTCCGCAGTCATTGTGGCTTCAAATTGAGTCCAGTTGGCCTTGTTGTAGTTGCGCCGAGGCGGGAGCACCTTAGGAGCTAGTGAGCCTTGAATGGTGTTGATAACTGGCAAGTGATCGGAGGAAAGTTCATTGGCAACAGTGAGGACAAAACGGTAGTTAAGACCGCGGGTGAGTGTTATGTCCAGTACGTCTGGATTCAGTTGTCTGTTGTTGGGGATAAACGTGTGCTCTGCTGGGGCAAGTATTACATAGTCTGAGTTGTTTTCGTGTCGGAGGAGAACGGTACCCTCTTGATTTATTACGCGAGAGTTCCAAATTTGGTGCTTCGCATTCAGATCTCCTGCAATGATAGTGTGATTTAGTGCCAGAAAGGCATCTAAGTCCGCGGTAATTAGGTTGCCTGGAGGGTTGTAAGCTGATATGATTAGTGTTCTGGTCCGATTTAGGTTAACATATATCCCCATGGCTTCTATCCTGCTGAGGGCAGGCAGAGGGGCAGCTTCGTGATCTATTGTGTTTCTGATAATGATCGCTGTGCCTCCGCCTCTTCTGTCTCTGTTGGTGCGGTAAATTTTGTGGTCTGGTATGGAGTATCTGGTGGTTTTTGCAAGTCGAGTTTCCTGTATGAGGAGTATGTCTATTTGGTGTCTGTTGATGAAGTCTGTGAGTTCGGCTTTTCGTCTGTAAAGTCCATTGGCATTCCACGTCAGTATTTTTGGGTTTGCGTTATCCATCAGTAGTCATGTTTAGGGTCAAAAAGGTTGGCTTCCGGGTCAATGAAGAAGGCGAAGAAGCCGGAGTAAGTGGAGAGGAGAGTGTGGGTGTTTTGGGGTTGGGTGAGGAGCTGGATGAGGATGTTCACAGCCTCGTGACGTGCCTGGTACCAGGACTCGATATTTCAGCACTTTGCCACATAAATAAACGGTGGGTACCGACTGCGCGGAAATGGTCGAATTTTCCCCAGCTGCGCGCGAGGTACTGAATTGTAAACAGGATTACTGCGCGCGAGCTTTACAAGGGTAAACAGGCCAACAGCGCGCGATCGGGTATACGACAAATACTTCAAATACTTGCGAGTCTTTCGCATGTAACTAACAGAAATGTGGCATCACTAGTAAATAATGTTAGTAATTTGTTTCGAGAACCGCTGTGGGTTATAGGTAGGGTAGCACAGTTAACAACTATCAATTGTTCCGATAGTTCTGACTGAAGGCTATAGGGTTGGTAACACTGTTAACGACTATCTGAATGTATAAGATGGCGTCTGTTTATTAAATTATGTACTCATCTTGTATGTTTCCATAGAACAATGGATTCCAGCGCTTCTTTGCAAGTTATGGAAATTCAAAGTGGACAAAGTTTGGTTGTTATACTTGTAGATGGATATAAATTTTGCAGAGATTAAGAAACACGGCGAGGAGTATCGTGGATGTATACTGTTAAAACATGTAAACCCCTATTTATTTAAATGATACTGCTACTCATATTTTACAGGGTAAAGGTTCCGCAGGACGTCCAGATTGAAAATTTGAAAATACTAACCTGAGCAATAAAAATGCACATGGGACGTGTCTCTTGTAATAGATGTGATCACTTTGGGTTGCTGTGACCCACCCATCCTCCCTAATTGAGCTAGTTTCTTATATATAAAACTCGTCGCAAAATGTAAACAACACATTCCATTTTGTAATTTTTATGAACGCTCAAACCATACTACCAGCCTATTTTTTCACGAAATCCGCGAGTCATCTATCCTAATAGCCACATTGCAGATTCTAGTTCAGTTTTAGATTTGACTATGTCATTGGTCAATTGGCCAACATGACTGTCCATGCACACTCAGACAGAACGAACGGAAAATTGTGCGTTTCGCATTGGAAAGAAGAACCGATTTTCAGAAAGTCCATTTTTAACCCTAATTTCGATCCAGTTCAGTTATCACCTATCACTTAGCCATATTGTCTCCGTAACCAATAGTCATCTCGTGGTATTACCTTTATCAATGTTGGCAGCCACTGCCATAATGAATTATGGAGACGAAACAACGAAAAGCTTGTAAATAATTACATGAGCGATCCTAAGGGCCGAATAATATACTATGTAATCTGGAACGGCAAAGGAAGAAAGACCATTTTACAGTAATGAATAAGTCAGAATCACGAAACTGTTCATAGTTTGGATAGGCAGGTAATCTTTAATAGTGTAAAGCGCAAAGCTGTTGCTGAGTTGTTTGAAAGACCATTAAAGCTGTTCCGCAAAGTAGTTGCGAGTGAAAGAGTTGTCATTTAAAGTAAAGACGTGAATTGTATTAGGAAATGTATTTATCGCGCTAGAAGGTCAATTTTGGCGTCATTATCAAAAACGATTGGAGAAGTTTGCAAAGTTTTGCAGAAAATCACAATTTTAAGTATGAAGAATGAAAACTTGCTTCTGATTGACGATGGTAACTTAAACATCGGATAATCTACGAATGCTATATGAGAGTAATAACATTTTTGTAGATGGTGCTTTCGAGTACTGTTGTAATTTCTTTACCAATTCTTCACATTTCATGTATCCAATAATGGTCAGTATGTTCCATTAGTTTTTTTGCTTATGGTCAAACAAAACAGCAGTCACGTATGGAAAGGTGCTGACATGGTAAATGCCTGTGATAATGTTAATATTAGGTTTGAACCTTCAGCAGTTGTGGTTGATTTTGAAGTAGTCATACATAAAGCAATTTGTCAGGTATGGCCGTCAGCATCTATAATAAGCTTAGATTTCATTTCACACAGGCTTTGTGCAAAAAAAATCAAACTTTAGGACTAGTTTCCGAATGTAAACAAAACAGTACGGATGTCGGTAAATGGTTGCACTGGGGGCTCGGTTTAGTTTTGCTCTCTCCCGAGGAAGTTGGCGATGTCTTTGTAGAATATTTAACAATCCTAATGCCTGTACACTTTATCAGGTTATTGCTGAATAATTTAGGAATAAAAGCTTACCGAAGCAATGCTTCAGCTGCTTCTAATCAGTGCACGTCACTGATACTCATAAATGTTTTGTTTCTGTGAAAAAACAATACAACGTTGTAGATAATACCGTAGTACATTACGCATTTTTAAAGTTTTGAGGTCCATAACTGAGCAGCTTCAGAAGAAGTATTTATTCAACCCAAACATTTAGGGTCATGATTTCGATGGAAATACGTATTGATAAAAAAGAGAAAGAAAGAAGCCGTTTGCATATGTCTGAATTTCTTTGTATCAATCAGTTTGCCCGTTTTTAAACAACATTACAAAAAATAAGAAGTCGCATAACTATAGATAATCTTCGTATATAGATTAGCATCTGTCAAGGATACAATGAAGGTTTTCACGAAACCCGCCACACCAAAACTCTCCAGATGAAAATACCATCTTACCAAATTGGCTCTAACGAGTTTAGTAACATTTCATATGTTTGCGACCGTAAAGAAAGAAATAAAATTTATGTTTAAAATTTCTTTAAATATCCTTTAAACTCCTGTTCATTCTTATTGCATTTCACACTCCAGTAAATAAAGAACCTTAAGAGGTAGACAAAACCTGCGGCAGAAATATTCATCTATTGTATAGGTAGAGTTTTCTCGAATAACTTTTTTTCTTAGCATTCGAAGCTTCCGAAATATCCACTGTTGTACTTTCAAGTTCTGCAGATACGTTTTATTTCAGTGCAATGCTTATGTAACATACTTTAAAATAAATGACTCTTCTTCTTCGATTGTACACGTTCCTAATTTCAACTTTGGCAGGGCGCTAGCATCCACGAAGTTTCGGGTCTGTAAACACCAATCATCAGCATCATCGTTATAATAATCACCACCACCAACAACAATTGGCGTAAACACATAAATGTATGGTTAGGACCAGTTGAAAAATTCAATACCACAGCCGGGAATTGAACACGGTTCTCCTGCTCTCCGTGCGGTTGCTCTAACCATTAAGCTACTGTGACAATCCGCCGGTATATCATTCAATTTTCCAACCGATCATGTGTGATTTTACCCTGTTTCTAACTTCAGAGTACCACCAGAAGTGAGACATACCGGTTGTTTGAACCGGGTAAAAACCATATGATCGGTTGGAAAATTGAATACACTACCGGCGGTTGTCACAGTAGCTCAATGGTTAGAGCAACCGCACGGAGAGCGGGAGAACCGTGTTCAATTCCCAGCTGTGGCATTGAATTTTTCAATTGGTCCTAACCAACTAATTGTATATCATTGTCCCTTTCAATAATATGTAGGAGAAAGGAGTATTACAATTATAATACAAATGTATGTTTGCACATCTGTGAATAATCACATTCTATTATCTCACCTTACTTCTGGGTAAAGATTTATCGTTATAGAAGAAACTATTTTTACTTTCTCTATATAGTTCATGGTACGTAGATAGAGAAGGTATTGCACTCCACCAAAAAGTTCGATACCAAAGTTTCACCAGAAATGCACGTTTTAGGGTCCCCTGTATAAAAAGTATTTTAGAAAAAGGTCCATATATGTGTGTGTCCGTGTGTGTGAACACAATAACTGAAAAACGAAAAGTCCATAAAATATCCAACTTCGTATTTAAGGTTAATCCTCGTATCCAAAGATGTGACAGGAAGGTTTTAAGAAAAATCCCCCCACCCCAAACTACCCTTTACTGTTAAACATTTTCGAAAACTAAATGGCTCTTACGATTTTGATTAAAATATTAAACAATCATAAAATATTAAACATATTTACATGAAAAACAAAATGCATATCTTGAATTTTCTGGAAATATCCTTTGAAGGCCTGTTCATTCTGGATGGATTTTGCTGAATTTGGCATAACTGGCGGACCACAAGGGACAGACAAAAATTTTCAGCGCAAAAAATGTGAATCTCTTTAAAATACACAATATATGTCACATATATATTTTTTCGCGGAGTTCGCCATTTTTAAGATATTCTTTGTTATTGGTTTTAGTTTAAAATACTTTTCTCACATACGGGAATTTGCCAATTCCTAGCAATGCAAAGAAACGGAATTCAACCACATAGCAACCAGCTTTCAAAAGATTTGACAATCACTTTAGCCTAGTTTAATTCCTTAGTTAATCAAGATGAATATTAGTGAAGTAGGTGGAAGAATACATTTTTTAACAAACAGTCGTTGTCGAGATGTAGAGAAAGTCATGTGAATGGAACACATCAGGTTTTTATGTTCCACCACCCAAGTGATATCTATGAAGGGCTAAAGAATCGAAGTTGTGTCACACATAAGATATTTAATATTTTGCTGGAACTTCTCAACAAAACCAAGAGAGTTTTAATGATTTTCATGAAAATTGCTGCCTTTAACTTTTGTATGTTTAAGTGTAATAAAGTATCAAGGGTTAAAACTTCGAAAACAAAAAATATTGTGTACTAAAGATGAACTATCGGTAGATAATTCCATATTCTTGTTATTTGGAACTTCTCAGCAAAACCAAGAGAGTTGTGGATATTTTTAACGATTTTTATGAAAATTGCTGTCTCTAACTTTGGTATGCTTAAATGTAACAAAGTAACCTTCGAAAACAAAAAGTATTGTTTACTAAAGATGAACTATCCCTAGATAATTCCATATTCTTGTTATTTTAAATGTAATTTCTTTTAGATGGAAGTTATAAAGGAAGCGCATTGTCACTAAAGTTGAGGGCTGTATTAGTCACGGAAAGTTCGTTAGTGACATTTAGTGTGAGTGGGATGATAGCTCTATATATTCCTAGCAAAATAAGAAACATGCTTGAATAAGCAAAGACAAGAGGCAACCAAGCACGTGATCACAGTGAATACTCTCATTTGTCTTTATCCGCAACACTTAGCCTAAGAGTAGAACAAAGATCTTGTATTTTCTGAATGTTATTAGTTACTCCTATTAGGTAAGTGTGCTAAAGGATACATTTAATGCATTCATTGCAATACACTACTTTTTGGTTGGTTTTGGGGAGTAAAAATCAATCAATTTACTGAAACTCAGGAGCTACCGTATAATGTGTGTTTTCGGCGAAATGATAGAGAAGGGTGTTTCTTATTGTTAGAGCGGATCCAATATAAAAGCTGTGGAAAACTTGCTCTTGTGGAAATTGCATGCTGTGCATGCGAGAGCCATCGGCGGGTTGCAGTCCTTACGTAACCGTAGCCTACCAGTCGGAATCCATTGGTCTACTTTCCAGCGAGTAAGAAGTAAAGTAAATTAATACGCTTTGTTTTTACGTAAGTGCGGTATTATGATTTCTCCGAGGCAATACAGTGGAAAGCTAACTGTCCCTCTTTGGGATATTGAGAATGAGTTTATTTATGGACGCTCTTATACTATGGTTCTCAGCATTCCATTCTATATTGGACATGGAACACCGATCACTTTCATTCACGGGTCTCTTTATCAGGCTTGGGGTTCTTTTATGTACTGTAAATCTACGACACGGGACCAAGGCGTTAAGTTTTATTCTGGGAGATTTCTTCTGCTAAGCATTACGCCGAAAAATTCCATCGCACTCCGCCAGGTTCGAACGGGCGACCATAGGAACTATAGGCTAGCATATTAACCTAGACAATGGAGGACGACGTCCTTGAGAATAGTGGTTAGTTTTTACATAATCAAAATAATGGGGATTTTAAGTCTAACAACACATTGCGCTGTATCCTTATAAACTTAAAGTTATTTCTTTAGTATGAAGTAGAAGATCCCATTTTTCAGGAAATGTAATGAATTTTAAAATAAGCCGATATTAGTTAACACAGTACAATATGTTCTGTCCATTAAGTTTACACTGATAGGATGTTTATATAGCATTTGAATCAGTATAAGTTGAGTAGAGGGAAGATGGGAGTATTTAAATAGGTACAGAAGATAGATATAACAAAAACATTTAATTATTAGGTTGTTCAGTTAGATAGTAATAGAAGAATGACTGACCAGAAAAAAGTGCATTGTGATAAGAGCGTGTCTGTACTAAATCCCAAAGATCCAAATTACGAAAGGGTGTACAAGACAATAAGGAATCCAAAACGTTATATGGAGGTGTACCGTAGAGTTAAGAGTGTTAAAATGTTTACACGTTTATTTATAGAATCACTAAGGTGATTGTTTGGGGATGGACAGAACAGAAAGTAGAGGCAAAATAATTGAAATAATACTTAAGCATTGGTTAAGTTTATCACTGGAACGACAAAATATTATTGACAATTTTAATTTCACAACATAAATCAGAAATGTCTGATGAAAATGTAATTAAGTTTTATTTACGGACATTCTTTAGCATCTGAGGTTCTCAGCGTCCCATTCTACATCGGGTGTAAAAGACCACTTAATTTGCTCAGCAGCCTCTTTATCAGACTTGAGGTTCTTTTCCGTGCCAAGAATCTATGACACGGGTCCAACTTTTCATTTCCCTTCCAAAGAAAGCCATGCTAAGGATTTTTTACGCCGGGTTTGAACCCGCATAAAAATCCTTGGAAATCAGAGGCTAGCGTGTTTCCTAAGAATTTATGCTAATAGGACTTTGCAAATAATTTTGAATGAAATTGGTATGGGGAATTTATAGAGGGAGAAGGAAACTGGAAGGAGGACTGTGGAAATATGCAAGGCAAAATAAATCAGTAAGTTTCGCAAATATCAAGGATAAGAAAATATTACGGAAATTAAATAAAACTGGAGGACTATATGGAAATATGCAATATGTGATGTAGAGAAAATCGAAATGTTGAGAGATAATTAAGGAACATGAGAGAATAAATTGATTGGAATATTTGTCCATTGTGTGGAAGCAAGATAGTGGTTTTAATTATGTTGTGGAATGTGACCTATCTAGAATATAGAGAAATCAATTAGCACTAATGACATGTCGTTTATTATCAAAAGAATATAAACAAGAAACAAAACTTTAATATAAAGGATACGAGAATTACTAGAAAAATAATTTAAAGAACCGGAGAGCCTACCGAGATTGAGATCAAAAATAGTCCAAAACCGAAAATGAGTTTTTTACATTAGAAGGTAGCTCAGTATATCAGGCACAAATGCACATGCTTATTTTATCCGTGCGGTCATTTTTAAATATCCTGGGAGGCTTTTAAAGGGCGATTGCATTTCTTTTTAATAGGTTGCTCCCCCTTCAGAGGAGAAAGTCCTTCCAGATTTGCAGTTTTCAACTTCTCTGTATTCGAAAGTCGATCATTCCTTGTGTGCTGCCATCTGGTCGAACCTTTTGGAACCACCAGCTCACACGAAGATGTGAGTCAAGTCTTGAATTTACAAACTACTACTGGCATTAATAGTCCCGTTTGTTTACGTGTCAGGAAGTTACAATATTTTAGTGAAGTACACATTGAGAATGCAAGGGATTACACAGAATCCAAATTAGAGCTTACATTCTGTTATATGACATAAATGTCCCAAACAAACATTTGTTTCTAACCAGGAGTAGAAATAGCAGATCCAAATATTGTGGGTGAATTCAATACGGGTCCACTGGTCTCCCAGAAAATGAAAATGGAGATTTCTGGAAGAAAAATAACGAGAGCACCTACACGATAAGTCATCAGAATGACAAAAAAAAAAAAAAAAAAAAAAAAATCTGCAAAGTATTATAAAGAACATGGAAGAGTAAACATTTAGAAGAATGTAGAAGAAGGTTTTAAAAACTGGTGCAGATGAAAGAGGACCAGGGAAGGAGAAGTGTGTGGTGCTGGGAAGTTTTGAAACAGATATTATAGAATGAATGCTTGCTTTATATAAAATCAGCTTTTTTCTCAATACCATATTTTTAAACATTCAAAATGCTCCTTGTCCACCAGTTTGGCTCAGCTAGCTTCAAATGCTCTATATATTTCAAATGTTCAAAATAGGTTGCATTTATTTTGGAATATATGGCAAAACTTAGAACAGCTTGTAATTAAACTTATAAATATAATATAAACACAGAAAATTAAATACAAGACATGTGAAAAAAACTATTTTGGTGTGTAATATATTAATTATTATGAGTAATGCCAACTACTATTAATGTGCAACTTATAAATTACTTTAAAAAGTTCTATGTGAAATAAGAAAAAATTATGCACATGCATTTTGAAAATTGGTATATAATTTTTATAAAATATCCTATAAAGTGGAAACTAATTAATCAAATGATCTTAAATTTTTCAGTTGTCTAAGATTTAACTTAGAAATCTAACCTGCAAAACTGTATATAAATTGAATAAAAACCACAGAAATTCTAAAACTCATTTGTGTCCCTATAAAGAAACATTTAATGTAATAGATTTACATTAGATATACATTTATAATATATATTACTGTGTACTCTAGTAGGAAATAATAGATTAGGAGTGAATCTGGCATAGTACAATGTATCGATGACTTTTGGCTACACTTTAGAGGCAACTTAAATGTAGGCAATTAGTATATGCAAATTTTGAGCTTTGCCAATTTGTTTATCAATATGCATTGCTCAGTTTAAAAGGCTATATTAATCTTGTTCATAAATAAATATTTATCAGATTACAGTGACAGTTTCAGCTCCTTAACTCATGTAGTTATGTTTTTAAGTATGGGCTCTTAATGTAGAGATGATGTGATTAAAGAAAAGATTAACTTAAGCATTAGAAATCATTACCAGTCTTATTATGTCTGTGAAGAGGTGTTTACTTTTTTACAATGAACATCAAATTCATGTATACCATTTATGTATACTATTTTTCAGATTTAAGTATACAATAAAAGAAATAGACATTACAGGTAATAAAGTAATTAAAATACGAATAAAATATTTTAAAACTGTATAAAGTAAAAGAAATTTATTATATAACAAGTGATAGGTACAATTTTTAATAACTTAAACTATACTAATGAATGGAAATTATTATTTAGTGTAGGGTAGTACAGTAATTTCAAGAATTATGAAAATAAAAATAAAATAAAATGAGTACCTATTGTAGAAAATGTGTTTTGTTTAGTTTTATATGTGGAATAATTGTTTTGGGGTTGTAAAATTAATATTATTTGTAATTACTTTATTTTAGTTTTTTTTCTATAGCAGTCTATTATCTATAGTACAGCTGTAACATTTGTAAATAAAAGAATTGAAAATAAATAGAAAGATCTGAGATATTAGCCATGGTACACATAGCCCACACATTTATTTAATTTGCTTTTATCCACAGTGAATTCTACACCAAATCCGGCAACTAAGCCTTGGAGGATCACATCTAGATCTGCACCTTTGAGGAAGACCTGTATTCTAAACTGTCATACTTAAGCACGAAGCGCCGCAGCTGAACGTCACTTAACATAAATGCTTGTGTACCCAATAAACATGTATTGTCTTTACATTGTCAGAGATGTTATTCAGTGTACTACTGTTCTTGATGTATGATGATTACGCCATTATTACCAAGTTTTGTGTATTACCAGTAGCTCTCTGTTGCTCACGCGGTTCAAATAGAAGCCGAAACCTCGGCCTGACCGGCGAGCGATACAGAATGTGCGAAGTTGAACGCGCCTGGGCGGAATCGGGATGGGTGAGTCTGGGGAATAAATGATGTCCACTTTCATTTCCCTGCACCTCACTTTCATGCCTCTGCTGGTCTCTAGGACATGAGATCTCAAAGGTCGTAGTTCCCAGGGCGCGGTGTCATCCCATTCATGTAAGCTGTAAGTGGATATTGGGATCTGGGTTTCCAAATAGAAGCACTGCGAACACTTTATAATTTACAGAATCCATGTTTATTTTTATCGATTATCGAGACCGGCAATCCTTGCCAGGGCAGAGCCTTTAAAGCTTATTTTTTTTCTGGGCGGGATTGCGAGAACTAAAAAATACTAGTTCCATTTAATAATTTACTCCTGTAGAGTAATGAACTTATGCCATATCTTTCCCGTACCTTCGTTGAATTCCGCACGTGTCTTAACTGCACTGTCTTATAAGCGAGAGCTCCCTGCACTCGGTGAAAATCGTTTGTTTGTCCATATCCTCTCCTTTCTAAACTCTTCGTTTACTGATCAACGCGAAACAGTAATTTCTTCTTTTCGTTCCACAGCGCTTATCAACTTGCCGAAATATACATTTTTATTTTGCCCTCTTCCCATATGTTTCACTTAAATAAAATATTATTTAATGATATTAATTTAAGTATATTAATTATGGTTTTCAAATATTAATTATACGCATTACCTTATTTTTATGGTTGATAAAAACAGGTTCATAGGACGTGAGCATATTCATTCTGTGTAACGGCTTTTGTCAATTGCCGCCAAGTTACTTTCTCTCTATTATAGGTGCGGTTTCTTTTGTCTCTCCCGATTTTCTTTTGCACTCTGCCCTGTAGGATCTGTGTACATCCAATAATCTTACAATAAACTCTCTTTCTCCCTCCTCCAAAGAAATTTCTATGTATCACAATACCTGTTACATATTTAAATTAACATACAAACTTACACACCTGCTTTCATTGCTTCGCTCTTGACTGCTCAAAATTTATACAATTGACATGTGTCCATACACCACATTCATTTCTCTCACATTATCTATATATCAACTCTTAATCACTAACGACCGGTATGTTTGGAACAGGTTACAATTCATTATCAACCAACTTATCTATACGTTCACAAACACTCATACACAATTCCACTCAATGCAATGCGGAGTTTGTGAAGGTTCTACTTTAGAGTTTCCCATTTTCGCTATACACTCTTATTGTTTGTGCAAATTGTTCTACACGGATATTCCTCAATACCCCGTTCCATACAGACGATATTCATCCATTCATCACTCTCATACACTAATACATATAAACATAATTTTTGTACCTACTCTCTTTTCCAACATAGGTCGTGATTACTTCTTAGCATGCTCAAGTTTACCATTGAGTTAATAGAATATCTCCAGCTGATTTCAAAATGTACTCACTTCCCCACTATGTTCCTAAGTTTATGCTTCAAGTCATTTACCCATTTGACTTTTACAAGTCGCCCTCCGTGGTGTAATGGCTACCATACCCAAGGTCTTATAACTAGGTCGCGGGTTCCAACCCGGCGAAGGACGATGGATTTTTTCGGGCGTAAAAATCCTTAGCATGGCTTCCTTCGGAAGAGAAGTAAAGAGTCGTATATTTACGGCTCGTAAAAGAACCTCAAGCGTGATAGAGAGGCCTCTGAGCAAAATTAAGCTGTTTTTCACATCCAGTATAGAATGGGACGCTGAGAACCACAGCAGTTAAAGAGCGTCCATAAATAAAACGCCATTTCATTTTTGACTGTTACAAATATCTTTGGTGCAACCCCAGGCGGCGACATTTCTTTCCTTGTTTCTGTGCATATCAATCCTTTTTGTTTCTTATTTTTTTATTTTTTTTTTATTTTTAGTGTTCTTATTTTTTTTTCACTTTCTCTTTCGTGAGTGGCGTCTCTTTCCTCCATTAGTTTTTTTTTTTTTTTTATATATTGTTAACTTATGGCTCAGCTACTACTCGTGACTGCCCTCTAAGATGTCGCGTTTTTGTATATACTAGCTGCCCGCCCCGGCTTCGCACGGGTGGTGTACCTAACGAAAAAAACTCAGATAAAACCTTCCGTTTTCAGTACGACCATGCAATGAAATAAATAACATTAAATAATTTGACAACACTTTATTGTATGCCTTGTAATGTACAACTTTCCTTCCGGAGAGAAAAAAAAATAGCGCCGATAGTTTGCCGACTCTCGAGTACGCAACGTACAACATGCGAAAATACAATTCAAGGTATTTTACACACACTTCTAACGACTGACCTTGGGATTTATTTTCATTTCGAATGCAAGGCGCGCTTAAATTCAAAAGGAAAGTCGGTTGACATAAGCGGTATTCTTGGAATAAGTATATCCTCGCCTTTGAACTTTCCTATGTTATAGTAACTTAAATCAAAATGTTCATAATTTTTTAACAGTGAGTTTTGTCCGCTGCATAATTTCGGTTGGTTGATATTGCATAGTATGATTATTACCCGAGTCAACTTTGAGCTGTAAATTGTGTGGCGGGAATCCTGGCAAGTCCAGTGAATTTAGGAATTCAGTTAGATAATTGACAACTTCATTTGGATTGGTAATGGAATTGATTGACTTAAATGAATGCAATTGTCCAACAATTTTACTCAGAATTTTTACACTCAAATCATCTACATTCTTATAAGTTGCTGCTAAAATGGCTCGTTCGCTCAACCAAGCATAGCTTTGTAATTTGCACCAATATTTGGGAACACTTCGATATTAATTCTTCCTTTGACGTTGTGAAGTGACAACATTTTGATGGAAACGAAATGAGGCCAGTAGAAGTGTCAACAGGGATTTTCCCATTGTCATGTCTTCTAATGCCTTTGCATCTGAAAAGCTCAATGAAGCCCAATGATCTGCGCAATGTAGCATATATATGTAGTTGGTATTGCGAAAAGGACCAAGTCAGAGCACACATAAGGTAGTGTGGAAAGGATGACATATGCAGTTACAGCATGGGTAACCATAACAATGTCGTTGGCATAATGACAGTAATGGCAGCGAAACCATAGTGTGGCGGGTAAACGCTAGTAATGAATTAATTAAGGAGAAAGTCACAAAGCAACATTCATGCTTCTTCCAAATCTCTTTCTTTCCTTTACTCCTAATGTTGTCCACCTCTCTTTACTTTCTTCTATGTCAAAACATCCATTTTAAGGCTAACAATGACATAACTAAAGAGCAAGTAAATCTGGTAGGGCAACTGATACGCTTTTATTTGATGATAGCTTTGTGTATTAAATTTCTCCATTAACCCAAAATATCACCTGATCAAATGCATTAAGAGCACCGCAATTGCAGTGTGCTGGTGACGCGGGTATGTTCATGTTCTTTAGTTAGCTCATGTACCACATAACGTCAAATAACCAACATTTGCAATAGGAAGTTAAACCTAAAACGGATCCCGTCAATTCCCCGCCATTTTCAGATTCCAAGAAGGATTAATCGTTATTTGCATTCACTTATAGAAAACAAAACCTGGCTTGTTGGCCGTGGTCCACTGGGCTTCACCCCTTGTTCCCCAGACGTTTCGCCTGCATCTGCGGCAAGCATCTTCAATGGCGTGAACATCTCCGAGACCTCTCAGTCGCTGGGGAACAAGGGGTGAAGCCCAGTGGACCACGGCCAACAAACCCGGTTTTGTTTTCTATAAGTGATTCTAACACCGGCCGTGAAAGCCTTCGAATGTTATATGAATTCTTTATAAATTGTTCATTTTAAAGAAGTACGACAAAAATATACGTATTTCTTTATTTAAACGATGTGACCAAGGGAACGATAGTTAATATATAAGAAATATATTTGATTTTCACAGTTTTCTTGCGTCATTGTCTCCATAACCGGGTGCATTCTCTTAGCATTGAATGGGGGAGAAAAATAGAGCAGTAGGTACTACGGCCTTCTGGTGGCAAATAATACCTAAGTACGTGTTTTAGGTTTTCGGGGCCAGGAAAGCGTCTTTACTTTAAACGATAGGAGTAAGGAAAGGACAGTTAATACATAAAAATATATTTGAATTACACTGCTGCGATAAATGGTTGCGTTACCTTAACATTGGATGAGGAGGAAAAATACTACTTCAGCCATCTAATGGCAAATAAATAAGTACTTACTCTAGGTGTTAGTCGCAAGCAAAACTTCTTTGCTGCTTTATTTTGAACAATAGGAGCAAGGAAAGACAGTTAATATATAAAAATGTATTTGAATTTCATTGCTGCATTGCGTCATTGTGTCGATAAACTGCTGCGTTACCTTAATATTGAATGGGGAGGGAAAATATAGCAGTACTATGACCATTTAGCAACAAATAACCGTGATACCACTGCCATCTGATGGCTATTAACCGAAATGCGCTTGCTTGGCACGGTTTTTATTTATATTGTGAGATTTTAAATAATTTCCCGAACTATTTCTTAAACATTTTCTTTCCTATCAATCTTGTCGTGACAATAACAGACACAACAAAAAAGAATTGTTAAATTTGAAGCAGTCGTTCGAAAGTGATAAGCGTACATACATTTCAGCGATTCATTTATATACGAGGAATGTCCAGAAAGTAAGTTCCGTTTGGTAATAAAATTAAATTGTGTACAGATACAGAATAATTATTTATTGCACAAAATTCTACAACTCTTAAACTACTTTTCCACATAACTGCCGAAATTTTGCAGGCATTTGTCATAGCGTGGCACAAGTTTTTGTATACCTTCTTCATAGAAATTTGCCGCCTGTACCCAACGTGACCAAAGTTTACGGAATTTCAGTTTTTCGGTAACAATTTCATGAATTAGTGATGGTGAGCTTTGGGGAAATTCCATAGCGAGAGCACTAATTGTAAACTTGCGGTTTTCCTGGATCTTGACATCAATCGCGTGAACCAGTTCTTCTGTAACCAAAGATGGACGCCCACTTCGTTCTTCATCGTGCACTTCACTACGTCCATCTTTGAACTGTCGGACCCAACTTCTCACCATTGAATCACTCATCGCATTTTGTCCGTAAACTTCGCAAATTTGCCGATAAATTTCAATTGGTTTCAGAAAACGAATCACAGATCTGATTTCACAAGCGGCGGAATTTTCAATCAACACCGACATTGAAAACAAGCACAAGAAAGCGTATGTGACTGACAGCGATCTCAAAATGGCGCACGTTTCTTCTCCTTGATACAGAGCGTCTACCGCGCATGTGCTGAACTGCGATCGCAGCGCTGCAGTGGAGATAAATTGAAACGGAACTTACTTTCTTGACGTACCTCGTATATAATATTGTATATTATATATCCTGTTAAGCTCAATAATGCTACGATGTACCCTCTAAAACTATTTACACATACGCATATTAATAGATGAATCACAATACTGCCATTTAACATTAAAACATCTCTTATATTTAACACTTACAATTGCTTTATACTTGATAATACCTAATAACAAATTGAGACCCTTAAAAACCAAATAAACAAGAATACATTTAACATGACATTTGAAGAGTTTCTTAGTCTCAGCTTCCTGTGCGCCTAGTCAAGTGTGTATTACAGTAATATGCACTGGGAAGTATTTGTAATGAGTTGAGTAACAGCAAGTGGACGGAAATATAAGTTTTATGTTAATAGTATTTTGAAAAATGCTTACTAAATAGTACAGAGTAAAAGGTAATCTGACTGAAATCTGTTCGCTGTTAGCTGAAAGTAAACATGAATAAAACACATGCTGGAGATGAACTTTGTTAGGTGGAGTTCCACGCTTTATTAATTGCCGTGGTTTCCTTAAATAATGTGAAGCACTAAAATACTAAAAATAATACAGCATACAATATTACTGCAACATTGCTCTGTTTGTTTATCGTAATAATAATTGAGAAAGGTTATCTCGATGTGATCAGCTGTCAAGCTTGCCTTCCCGGCATCTTATAACGTGCACCATGGCAGAAAGTTTGGTTTGGGTGAAATTGTTCAACACTTTCGGGGAAAGCTTTTAAGGAGTTGCGTAAATTATTGAATTGAATGAAGTCAATTAATTTTTGGAGAGGAATTTTATAATGGATGTTAACGATGTATAGTTAACATCGGAATTTACAGATTATCGGCAACGGCAGCTTATAGAGGGAAAAGAGCAGTTTAATATTTGTAAAAGCAGATGTGCGGCGTAACGTGCATTACATGTTTTTCAAAATTGCACCAACTACAATTAACAGAGTATTGTATGCAGTGAGCAGTGATGGTTAGCTTCTATTCTCTTTTGACGGAAATTGGATTCGAGTTCATAGTCGCAACAAGAAAAGTGTAATAGTTCACTATGCTGTAACTGGCATAGGGATGTATATATTTAACGATGTTGCTTATATTAAACGAGCGTGTTTATTTCTTATATCTTCAAACAAATCGACTTTCAGATCCGACCGTGATGCAATGGTTAGTTTCTTAAGAAAACTTCAGGCTAAATTACGTTTAGCTGAACGAGGAAGTGATTTTATTGTTATTGTTGTAGTTCCTGATAGCATGTGTGTGTGTTCGCATAAGCTAAACCAATAGCGTGCGGGAGACGATCTCAAAACCGTAACTTTCAGCTAACAGCGAAGAGATAATAATAGATCAGAGTTTTCAAATGGTGTTTGCTTTCTTTTCGCATGTAGATTTCCCAGTAATGTTATTAATGGTCTTTGTAACAAGCGTCCTGCTCGTTGTACTTCCTACGTAAAATGTATTGCTGATAGCTCATTAAGATAACAATCTATGGTCTCCCATACTTGATCGCACTTTTCTTCCCAATATTGATAAACGTTAAGGCAATGTCAAAGGATAATATGTGTTGGTAGCCCTGACACAGATCCCGACACGCCCACCATCAGGCTATCAGATTCGCTATTGTCATCGGCAAGCCTTGCGGTCTACCACAAGGCCGACTGCACCACTTTCTCTCCTGCATAGATGAATATTAGGTTGAGATGGCGCTTATTATAAAGTGCTAAAATATTATTTGCCTTTAATACTTGGTAAATTATTCATAATTAGCACTAAATTGACATAAAACACGTGTAATAACTAGAAGGCGGATTTATAAGCACTAAAATCATAAATATATGCAGGGAAAGTCGATGTGCTCTAAATTGCACAAATATGTACCAAAATATTTTAATAGCGTAACGAATTAGGCTTTTTACATAATTTTGTTGCTTTTTATAAGCTAATAAATTTATTGATGTTTACTTTCTCTATCATGTGCATAGTAGGTAGATGAGGTTATGCATTCCACCCAAACTGCAATGCGTTTGTGTGTGTGTGCGCGCGCGCGTGTGTGTGTTTGTGAGCACAGCACAAGGATAACACGAAAAATCGATAAATATAAAATTTGGTATTTAAGTTCGCTATAATACAACATAACGATTTTTAAGTAAATCTCCACTCACAACTACCCTTTTACGAAATTGTTCGTTTTCTCAAAAACGGATTCCACGATTTTGTTTAAAATAAAATAGATTACACAATTTATAAAATACTTATTTATTAAACAGAGTACATTGTAACATCACATCTTCTTGTATGCAAAATGTTTTACACATTTATCCTCTTTCAAGCCCGGAGGAAAGCGATGAATTTTTTTTCGGCCGTAAAAGTACGCAGCAAAGGAACTAAAGCTTGTAGGCCCGTGTCGTAGATTCACTGCACGTAAAAGAATCTCAAGTCTGATAAAAAAAAAATCTCTGAGCAAAATTTGGCGGTGTTTTACAACCAACATAGAATGGAACGATCAAAATCACAACAGTTAACAGCGTCCACGAATAAACCTAGTTTCAATTTATCGTCTTTGTTTGTTATTCTCTTGGTTCCCTATCCAACTCTTCCAAACCTCTCTCTTTGATTGCATTTCTTATATCGTCCGTCCATGTCTTTCCTTTCCCTAGTGAAATCCATTATAAAATATTTCTAAGTAATCTTGTTTCTGGCTATTTGCATACATGACCATACAATTCTAGCTGCTTATACATAGCTCACAAAATGTAATGTATCAATGTATCGCGGAACAATCCATTTCAATGAAGGTAGCTTCAGTTTCAGATTTGTATATAGATGCCCTGTTTCCGCCCTGTATGTTATCATGCTATTATGGTTTTATAAATTTAATATTTTGTTTCTATTTTATTGTCTTATCTCACACCACACCATTTAAGATAGTTATTGCCAATCTACCGTTCTAGATTCTATATGTTATCACTCTCTTGGCTATAGAGTCAGTTAATAATGACTTCCAAACATTCACTCCCAAGCAGTCTTCTGATAAAATGCATTCCATGTTTTTCCAAAATAAAATCTTTCATTTGTTCTGCATGAGACATACTTATATAGAGAGTTCGTAAACCTCATTTTAACTCCCATCTATCATATTCTTCTAGATGTTTACCATACTCTATGGAATCATAATCCTGTGCTATGATATATTTGTCTGTTTCAAATAATGCATAAATTATAGACATTCAAATCGGTTTTCACATATTTTCACACTTCTTACAATTTTGAGAAGCGTGTTTATTTTTGTGTGCGTGCATATATAATTATATTTAATTTGTTTTTTGTTTATTTTTTAAACATTTGGATAAACCAAACCCTTCACGTAAACCTTTACAGACTAGAAATTCTACGGAAATATTCCTCCCATTCTTGAGCCTAGAGATTGTAATATCATATAATTTACCTAGAATAATTAAAAGGAGGGAAGAGAAAAATATACATTGAATTTTCTTACCATAACCTGTGAAATCCACTCCATTTCAAAGAATGATTTACTAATTTGTGTAACTGTTTTATGCTAAACATAGACCCAAAGGTTTACACAAAAATGAAACCTCTTCAGAACTCCGAATTTGTTCCAAATATTCTGTGACATAAACCATTTCCGAGATCCGTTATTAATGTCCCAATTGTGCAATTCTGTTGATATTATTTTAAAGTCATGTTGATGTTTAGTTAATTCTCGCAACTGCATGGCAAGAGTATAGAATTATTAGGTCAGCATATATCGAAAAATCCTTAAACATGTGATTATCTCTATTGCAGTAACTATAACGAAATATGTAATGTAGTTCTTTATACAAAGATTTTATCTCGATTAAAAGCAATTAAATAGAAAAATTAGCGTTCTTAGGAATAGTATGCATACCACTAATAAAAGATAGAGAGTAGAGATAGGTATGCAACCCATTAGATTTTAATGCATAATATTGAAAATAATAATAACATTATAATATGTTTTATTATTTATATTTAATAATCTAGTATAATGTATATGATTCAGTCATTTAACGCTAGTTTTGTTAATTTTGTTGTTGGAGTTTCTAACAGAAAACGTTTGCTTCTGTCGCTTTTAATAATTTTTACGAAGAGAATATACCTTCCACTTCACAGGAAGTTACTTCCCATTACCTCAAAACCTATGTGATTCTCAGAATAGGTATTGAACCGTTTTCCAGGTTGGTCTTATAATGCATCAGTAACATCCCGAAGAAACCCTAGTTTTCGTTTCTTAGCTTTATTCCCTTTTATTCTGTGACGAAGGCTCGTTCAAATATATTTCCACGCATATCTTCCGCGCTCTTTACGCCCCTCCTACGTAGAAGATGATACTCCTCTTTCTTCCAGACAAGTGGTTCTAATAAACATTAATATAACCGGTAAGACTTTTCTCATTGCAAGCACTCAATGTGTTTACAAATAAACAATATGTCGCTGATGTTAACATTGCACAAATAAAGTGATATTTCGGTCATTGAATGGAAAGAAATTGCTTCTCTCTAGTTGGAGGTTCAAATGCCTGAAGAAAAGCAAGACGCATGTTAACCTTTAGAACGCACATGACTCGCATTCAATTGTCACTACAGTTCAAAAATGAAAACATTTTATACAAACAGGAATAGGGTTACCATGACACAAATACACGCACTGCAGTTGTAGGAACACGGCTATTCCAGCTGGATTAATCCCGTCTATTAATACATTAATTAATCCCGTTTTACATTTCCCTTGATAAAGTGTGAATCCACTTAAATCCAGTATTAATCCAGCTAAATACAACGTCAATCCGTCAATAAACAAGTGCATATCAGATAGTGCCCAAAGTGACCCCCGAGACAAACAACTAAAATCTTTACTATAAACGTTCTCAGCATAACATATCAAAACGGATTTTATCACGAGTAAATTTGGTACCAGACTTAACCTAGCAATATGCAATATGAATTACATATCAGAATCATTGTTCTAATAGAAACTTCCATGGAAATAACGTCATTCGGAAAGTCCCTTGGGGCAATCCTAAGGAAGTCCTTACATCCCTTTACGAATGAATCTTAACAAAGCCTCTTAAGTCAGAAAATATAAAATATGAAACTAAAAGAATTTAAAAGTGCAACAGGGCAATAATGTATTTCAAAGTATTGTAAAATTAAATGGTCCTCCGACACATTTATGCGATAATACGACACAAACTGTGTGTTTTAATGATACCTACATGTTTTTAATTAGTAAGTATTTGTCTATCTCTTACGGTTTATCTGTTAGACAAAAGTCATCCATAATAGAGAGCTTATTCCCAGAAAATTCAACATATTCATTTTGTTTGTCATGGCTGTATCTTAAACATATGGTATTTTAATAAAAACTGTTACGGTCATTTTTATAAAAATTAATATTTTCCAACAATTTTCCATATAACGGGCAATTAGGGTTGGGAAAATTTCCCGACAATCTTCGTGTCGCATACTTAGAAGACCCTGAACTTAAATACCAAGTTACGCTGTCCACAGACACACACAGCACACGGACGCATTGCTAAAATGTTTTCTTTTGGGGTTAGGAGGTATCAGGGATCTCTAAAACATGTATTTCAGTGAAATCTCGGTATCGAATTTTTGGGTGAAATAACCTTCTCTAGCTACAATGTACTTTGTTTTCGCATACGTGTTAGGGAAGTAAAAAGAGATTTCTGCAAATCGCAGAAATTTGATACTGAATAAGGCGTATCTCAAGGATATTGGATATAGGTTTTTTTAAAAGTTTTTCACTTACATGAAAAAGTACATGGCATAAAATTAACATAAACAGGTTTAATTAAAATAGCATTTTATTATTTTCTCTACACGTACTATGTACATGGTGAATAGAGAATGTATTGTAATCCATCCAAAAATTCGATACCGAGATTTCACCGGAATGTTTTGGGTCCACCTGAAACCAAAAAAAAAAAAAAAAAAAAAAGGTGTGTGTGGACAGCAGAGCTCAAAAAGGAAAAGACCGTTAAATGCCAAACTTGGTATTTAAGTTTGGTATCTTCCAAGGAAGCGACACGATGGTCTTCAAGAAAATCCCCCCAACCCCAACTACCCTTTACATGGATAGAATCTCGAAATTTTGATTTTCTCAAAAATGGCTCTAACGATTTTGATTAAAATATCGTATATTAAAGATATTTACCTGACAAATAATCTATATCTATCTATATATACCTTGAATTTTCTGGGAAAAACCTCTGAAGACTACTTCATTCTGGATGCATTTTGCATAACTGCTAAACCGTAAGAGATAGACAAAACTTACCACATAAAATATGTAGAGCACATTAAAACACACAAATTATGTTATATACATTTTTTCGTGGAGTTGATCATTTTTTAGATATGTTTTTGGTTTCAGCTTTAAAAAAAACGTGTACTTTTCTCGTAAAGTAATTTGTCAACTATTGTCTGTATAAACAAAGGAGCTTCAGTCACATAGCAACCAGCTTTTGGCTATCACTTTAACCTATGGTACTCCATTATTTCGCTTCTACTTAGAAGGAAGCAAGTAATAAGGCTGTTTCTGCCAATTTTTTCTCGATTAGCATGAAGTAAATAGAAGCATTAGTTCTTTAACACTTATTTGTTGCAGAGATGTTGAGAAAGTTATGTGAGTGGAACATATCATATTTTTAAGACATGTTTACGGCAAATAAAATGTTCATCATGAATTTTCTAGGAATAGCTTCTGATGCTTTATTATTGATGATGTTTACATAACGACTACATTGTAAGAGACAGAATATTGTGGCAGATAAACTGGAGATCTTGTTAAAATACACATGCCAAATACACTTTTTATTTAGTCTTTTAATTTTATTTATTCATTTATGAATTTATTTTGGAGTTAACCATTTGAGATACTCCTTGTTTTTGTTTCCAATTTTAAAATACACACACTTTCCTCACATAAGATGTCGTTAAATCGTTTTTCTTGCTCTTGATCAAGCTACGAATAAAGTGACCATTTTTAACGGATTAGACTGTCGCTTTAGCCTAGTAAGTACAATCTGTTCTTTTATTCCTTTTTATCTGCAAGGAAATGTATAATAAATTCATTTATGCAAATGTTTATCTGGATTAACGTAAAGTAACTAGAAGAATGCGCTGTTTTTAAGAAATAGTTTGTTGCAGAATGGTTAGAGAAAGTTATGTGAATGTAACACAATCGATATTTTATTTTGGAATTCCAGTTGTTCAGTATATGTAGGAATGCACAGTGTCGGCCCACACGAACGACGAGAAAGTTTGGCTCTCCATGACATTTTCATTGCGTTACGAAATGTTGAAGGCGCCGTGTGGTCGAGGTGACATTTCCTGAGGTCGCGACCCGACGGTGTCGCATTGCCTAACGTACCTACATGATACGGAAAGGAATGCATTTTTGGATGACATAATACAACAACCTTCCGAATTACGCAGGAAGGTACTGATTCCACCAAGCCCATGTATTATCATTATCCTCTCACTGGAGTGTTTGTCCAGAGAGAAAAGATTCGGGCAAATGTGATTAGTTCTGCATGTTACGAACCGAGGATTTTTCCTCTTTGCTTTTCTTCTTCCTCATCTCTATGCCTGCTATGTTCCTAAACAGTTTTCTCGTACAGTATACTGAGGTTTTTCCAGCGTTCATAGTTTTTCACAGTAACATATCCTATTAGTGAATTTATGAATCACCTTTACTGCCCTATGGAATGAAAAGGAATCACAAAAAAATCAGTCATGTTCCAATAACAACACTTCCTCTATCTATTATACAACGAATTAATCTTTCAAAAGCGCATTCTTCTCTCAACTTCATATTAATCAAGATAAACGCTAACATAAATGCTTTTATTATTTAGATCCTTCTAAGAGAAAGGAAAAAAGGATACATTAGGTTAAAATTATAGTCAAATGCTTTTAAAGATGATCGCTATGTCATGCAATTGAAATTCGCTTCTCTTTATATGACCAGAATTACAAAAAGGTAAGTAGTGACATTGACGACATTCCATTTGAGAATATTCTGAGTATACGACATTTTAAACCACATAACATGTCATATCTCGGAAATAGTTGACTCCAGAAAAAAGTAATGCAAGTATTGTGTGTTTTAAGGCGGTATACATTAATAATCCTTCGGTTTACCAATTACCTAAAAGTCCTACGGAATGAATTAAGCTTCAGGTACTATTCCCAGAAGATTCAAGATATACCTATATTTTATTTATGATATAAATGGAACCTTAATCTAAGTTGCTACTGCCGAAATGAGCAAATCCACCATTTATAAAAACGCTTAATACTTAATTTGGTACTTAACCGACGTTTTGTTTTTGAGTTACGCTGTTCACAGATATACAGACACACACATGGACATATTAAAAATGCATTTTACTTTCTCTTCCATGCACAATGTACATAATAGCTAGAGAAGGCTTCTATATTTCAATCTAAATTCGATACGAGATTTCACCGAAAATATTGCTTTGATGTACCCAGAATACAAAAACACACGTACTTTATACGGAATACATACTAGTTAGAGAAGGTATTGTATTCCACCCTAAAATTCAACCGTGAGATTTCACCTGAAATACATATTTTGAGCTCCCCTGAATACAGCTGTTTTAATTTCTCTGTCATATATTCAATGTAGGTATATAGTAGGAGAAGAAGGCATTGTACTTCACTAAAAAAAAAAAAAACCGATACTGACATTTCACCGAAAGTCATATTTTGCGTCCCCTGATTCCAAAACAGATAATTTTAGAAGAAAAAGTGCTATGAGTCCGTGCGTGTGTGCATGTGTGGGCGCGTGCCTCCCCTGAACAGACTAAAACGTAAAGTCGGTTAAGTATCAAATTTGACTTATAAATTCAACATTTTCCGCGATTGCGGCAGGATGATTTTCAAGAAAATCGCCCACCTCAGACTACTCTTTACAAGAAAAATGTTTCTAAAATTTTGATTTTCCAAAAAAAATGGGACTAACGATTTTTATTAAATTATCATATGTTTAGGGTATCTTTATGATAGATCTAATATATAACTTGAATTTTCTAGGAATAGTCCCTGAAGTCCTGTTCATTCTTGAAAAATACAAATCTTCTTAAAGCACACAGTTTATGTCATTTTTTTTCCAAATTAACCATTTCCGGGATAGTTATTAGTTTAAATTTAAAACATTTAAGAATCAAAAATCGTTATTATACACAATGAACTGATAGAGAAAGTAATATGATTATGTAAGAATACGTTGTTGCAGAATAGATAACCATGTAAATGTAACATATTAGAAACAGCTCCATATGTGTGTGTATCGGTGTCCACGTGTGCGAGTTGGTTTTTTGTGCATGTGAACATCATAGTTCGGTTAATACCTAACTTGATACTCAACTTCAGCATTTTCCAAGGATACGATTTTTCCAAGAAACTCCCCCAATCCAAACCACACCTACTTGGAACATTTTACAAAAGGTTTCTATTTTAATTAACATATATGTTTAACATGTATTTATGATAAGAAGAATCGCTATTTTAGTTTTTTACTTTCTCTATACGCACTATGTACATAATGTATAGAGAAGGTATTGCACTCCACCAAAAATTTCGATAGCGAGAAATATGTTTTAGGGTCCACTGTATAAAAAAAAAAGTATTTTAAGAAAAAGGTCCGCGTGTGTGTGTGTGTCCGTGTGTCCGTGTGTCTGTGAACACGATAACTCAAAAACGAAAAGTCAGTAAAATACCAAATTTGGTATTTAAGTTTAGTATCCTCCAGGGATTCGACACGAAGATTTTGAGAAAAATCACCCCACCCCAAACTACCCTTTACATGGAACTTTTTTCGAAAATTTTGATTTTCCAAAAAATAGCTATAACGATTTTGATTAAAACATCGTATATTAAATAATTTACCTGACAAATCAAATGTATATTTTGAATTTTCTGGGAATAGCCTCTGAAGAGTAGTTTATTCTGGATGAATTTTACTGAATTTTGCCTAACTCTAAACCATAAGAAATGGACAAAAACTTACCACACAACAAATAAAGAGCATCTTAAAACACACAATGTATGTTATATACATATTTTTCGTGGAGTTGATTGTTTTTGAGATATTCCTTGTTTTTGGTTTCAGCTATAAAAAACATACTTTTCTCATACAGGACTTTGTGAACTCGTGTCCTTACAAACAAAGGAACTTCAGTCACATAGCAACCAGCTTTTGACCATCACTTTAACCTATGGTACTCCCTTATTTCGCTTCTACTTACAAGGAAGCAAGTAATAAGACTATTTCTGTTAATTTTTTCTCGATTAGTAAGAAGTAAATAGAAGCATAAGCTTTTTAACAATAATTTATTGCACAGTTGTAGAGAAAGTCATGTGAATGGAACACATAAGATTTTCTGGTATTTCCTCTGAAGTCCTGTTCATTCTGGATGGCTTTTGCAGCTCATACAGCAAAAGATACAGAGAAAAGGTTACTACAACACACAAATTTGTATTCGCTAAAACATAGAATTTATGTCAAACACATTTTTATGGTGTTAACCGTTTTTGAGATATTCCTAGTTTTAGGCTTAGATTTTAAAATGTTTATACTTCTCTCAACTAAAAAATCATTATTCATCTTGTTTCCTCTGGTCAAGCAAAGTAAACGCATTGTCACATGGCGACAGCTCTCGAAACAGTTGACTGTCGCTCTAGTATAGTAAGGCTCCTAATTCTCACGTATGTAACAAAATATTTCTGTAAATGTTTACATCGAGATACTGACGTAGACAGAAAAAAATTCTATGTTACTCACATGACGTTCTCTACCTATTCTCAATGACTATTCTTAAAAAACGTACTTCAAGTTAATCCAGATAAGCGTTTACATAAACGATTTTACTATATATTTCCTTGTAAGTACAAAGCATTAAGACTATACTCTAGGCTAAAGTGATCATGAAATGTTTTAAAAGCTAGTTACTATGAAATAGATTTTCTTTTGCTTGACCAGTAGCAAGAGAAACGAATAACGACATATCATTTGAGGAAAGTGAAAGTACCTAATTAAAATGAAAATCCATAATAAGCAATACCTAGAAAATGTTAACTCCACAATCAAAATGTATTTGGCACAATTTCACTGTTTTAACGAGATATACAGTTTTTTCCAATAAGAGAGCTTCAACTCTAATCCCAGAAAATTTAATACATCTTTTTATTTTTATCTATATAGGTTTAATATATGGTATTTAATAAACATTGGTAGAGTCATTTGTGAGAAAATTGCGAAAAATCTTCTGTTGAAAGAGCAATTTTGGGTGGAGGAATTTTCCTGAAAAATTTTGTGTCGCATTCTTTGAATGTCGCACTTGAATACTAATTTTGGTGTTTAGCCACTTTTCGGTTTTGAGTTTTACTGTTTTCACATACAAATGGATTTTTTTCTAATTTTTTTCTTTATTTGTTTATTCAGGTGATTTCTAAACATATATTTCTGGAGAAAAATCGGAATCAACTTTTCTATGGAATACAATATCTTCTCTCAAGTCCACCTGGGTAGTGTGGTAATAGCGTGTCTGCCTCATATTCAACAGTGAATCTCACTTAGGGTGAGGCTTTTTTCGGGGTTTCCCCTTATCCTGAGAAGACGAATGTCCAGTAACTTTGAGTTCCACTGACCCTCCCCGATATCATTTGAGCATCACTTCACCAATTTCATTCATCGTCCAATATGACCAACCAGGTTAAAGGACATTAAGCTTAAAAAAAAAAAAAAAAAAAGATCTTCGGTATCAATGTACATATCCACATAAAGCTGGTATAGAAAGTAATAAACTTTTGTAGGAAGACTTTGTTTCAGAATAGGTAGTCATGTTGTGAGTGTAACATATCAGATTTTTTTTTTTTTTAGAAAACGCTTAGTGGGTGTGTCGGTGTGTTTATCCATCATTGTTTTTTGTTTTTTTTAACGTGTATATGCGCAGCATAGCTTAAAAATAAAATGTCGGTTAAATACCAAACATGATGTTTAACTTTAGTGCTTTCTACTCTTACGCTGATTTTCAAGGTACTCCCCCCCCCCCATATCCAAGGCAAACTACCGTTCACATAGAAGATTTTTCAAAATTTTAGTTTCTCTCAAAATTAGCCCTAAGAATTTTGATTAAAATATACGTTTACGATAAATCAATGCAGCTTCTGGCCTCTAGGCATTGGCTTGTAAGTCCTAAGGGGTGTTAGTTTTACAAATACGCGGAGGGTAAGCCGATTACGAAACGAAGAAATCAATATCTTGAATTTTCTGGGAATTGCCTATGAAGTCCTGTTCATTCTGGATCACTTTTGCGTAACTGGTAGACATACGAGATAGAAAACATCTTACTACCCAAAAAGTGTATATCTCATTAGAACATGTAATTTATGATAAACGCATTATTTATGATATTTACCTTTTGCAATACATTCCTAGTTATTGGTTTCAATTTTAATATACTAATATATTTCTCTAATAGAATATCGTTATTAATTTTTCCTTATCTGGTCAAACAGAGACCGAAATGCCATTTGATTACATAGCAATCAGCTCCTGAACGATATGACTTGAGGCGATATATCAGTCCGACAAAAAAGGAATAGTTAACTAATAATAATTTATCAATAATTAATGAAGAAAGCAACATCCAAATTAATATAAATCGGTAGTTTTTGGAATATAAACAATGTAACCATACCATTAGAAAGCCAGTGCAATACTGAGCATCTGTATAATTAATTGATGAATAAATAGCGACGTAGTTTAAGAGCTGTTTCTCGGTGAACCGAATATATAGGTGAAATTTAATTTTCACACGGCGGGTGTAACACTCTCTCATCTCGCCCTCCGAGAGAGAGACGTGATCCCATTCCACGAGCTTAAGGTCCGTTGGAGAAGGCGTCCTAACGCTACCCTTGAGCCAATGGGAAAATAATCTTCAGTTTAAACAAAAATGTCCGCCAATCCTAATCAAGCATCAGTTTTTCTAACTGACAAATTCAGTGTGGCTTGCAGCTAATATAAATACAGTTCTCGACGAACTCCGATATTATTTCGCCATAACACGCGCAGACTCCACGTCGGTTCTAGTCAACTCTACACCGCCAAGATTATAAGTTACTCATTAAACTAGGGTCGGCTAATAAGTCCCGGGGCTCTCCATGAAAACAGCATTTAAAAAGCATGTTTTTGCTTTATTTCTCAATATAATCTCCAGAAAGCTAATACATTTGTCATATCGGTGTTCTAATTTAATTAAAACATCTCTGTAGTGAGATTTATCAAGGTCATAAAAATACCTATTAACCGCATTAATGACCTCCTCGTTGCTGTGAAATCTTCGTCCTCCAAGAAATTTTTTGAGGTTTTGGAACAGGTGGCAGTCACTGGGTGCTAGATCTGGCGAATAGGGTGTGTTCAAGAAATTCGAATTTTGATTCGCATGCTTTTCCCATTGCAATGACTGAACAATGGGCCGGAGCACCGTGATGAAACAAGATTTTTTTTCTTCCAAATGAGATCTTTTTCCTTTCACCTCATCACTCAAACGTGGCAGTAACTAATAAATTGTAGTCCCCAGTAATATTTTTTCCCTTTTCCAAGTAATCAATAAAAATAATTTCGCGTGAATCCCGGAAAACACTCGCCATAATCTTGTTAGCAGACAAAATTGACTTTGCCTTTTTTGGAGTTGGTTCACCTGGCGCAATCCACTGTTTTAACTGTGATTTACATTCTGGAATGTAGTGATATATCCAAGTTTCATCCATAGTAATAAGCCGTCTCAAAAATGCACTGAGATTTTTACGGTAGAGCTCCACATTCTTAACAGAAACAGTTTTTCTTTGCAACTTTTGATCAGGAGACAACAAATGCGGCACCCATCTTGCACATACCTTTAGAAAGCCAAAACATTACTTAAAATATTACCTGCACGTTTTTTGATATGTTTACAACCTCTGCTCTCTCAAACAACTTTAATCTACTGTCTTCCAGTACTAAACGATGAATTTTTTCAATGATCTCTGGAGTTATCACTTCTACAGGGCGTCCAGAGCCAGGCTCATCACTAGTGCTTTGCAACCCACCTTTAATCATTGAATATGATGGGACAGAGTCTTTCAATGTACTGTCCATTTCAACCTTGATTTCTTTAAGCGTTAAGCCTTTCAAATGGAAGTATTTAATCTCTGATCATTTTTCCAAATCCTTCAGTTTTGTGAAACTCTAAAGTTGTCTTGTTTAAAATGCTGTCATTCGAAAACTAAACAAGCTATTGACCTGTAACTATTGATACGAGCTAGTCTAGAGTTAAACTATACGATGCTACCGCCTAACTGGCCTAGTGACGTCATATATGTGTAAGACCTGGGACTTATCAGCTGACCCTCGTATTAAAGTCAAGCGAGAGGAAGTGTAATTCCAAATAGGTCAGAAATTAGGAAATGGTAAGATTCTTGCAAAATTAAAGACAACATTCATCATCGCTTCGAAATATTCAATTTTTAATCTGTCAACATCCATAAGTTCCCATATATATTTTTTTTCTGAAAATGTTTGTATCGATATACGTGAAGTAGATAGGAAAATAGACTGGTGTAGGAATTGTTTGCTGCAGTAGAGGTATTTGGAGAAATTCATGAAAATGAATGATATCAGATTATTATAAAAAGGTCCGTGTATGTTTTTGTGAACAGCAAAAATCCTAAGTAGTAAGATCATTTCTACTAATGTTTATCCCGATTAGCATAAAGTAGATCCATGAAAAGCTTTTCTAAAAAAGTTTAATGTAAAATAGGTAGAAAAAGTCTTTGAATGGAACGCAAGATATTTTTCTTTTTCCAGTCAAGCAAAGGGAATGGAATGTCATTACATCACATGGTGATCGGCTTCTAAAAAATATAAAAAATATGACTATCCCTTTAGCCTAATGCATTCCCGTATTCATGCCTATTTTCAAGGTAGTATGTAATTAAAGAATATCCGCAAATGTTTATAGCGATGTACTTAAAGCAAATAGAAAATGAGCATTTGTGTGAATAGTTTCTTGCAAAATAAGTAGAGAAAGTCATGTGAAAGTAATACATTTGGTTTTTGAATCATTTGTCATCAAAACATATATTTCTGGTGAGTCTCGTTATCGGTTCATTGAGGGTTTCCAGTTATGCAAATATCATTCAGTGTGAAGACGACTTCATAGGTTACTCATAGAAAATGCAACATATACTCCTAATGTTTCATTGAAATGCCTTTAATATCTAGTGGTTTCATCATTTTGTGAGTATTACGGTTTACAGAAAGATACTTCGACACACACACAAACACACACTCACACACAAACACACACACACACACACACACACACACATCACACGCGCGCACAGGTCATTTGCTAAAAATTGATTTTTGGATTCAGTTAGTCTCAAAACCTGCATTTCCGATGAAATTTCGGTATGGAATTTTAGGATGGAACGCTCTCCTTGCAATACGCGGTAGAGGATGTAAAAGCTGAACAGAAGGTAAAGAAGTGAAAAATATTTTAACAATGGTTTATAAAACGTGAGAAAGAAATGTGAGTAGAACACATCAAATTGTTCGTCGTTATAGTAATTCAGCTTGCAAAAATTTGGAGCAATTCTCAAGTGTTTCATTTTTGTTGTCCCCTTTAACTGCTTTGCTCATTTCGGAGGTTTTGATTTCAGAAACAAGTGATGGTGTTTTTCTCGCTGAACTGTAGGTTTTCTTAACATTGTATTTTTTTCAGCTTTAAACTATTAAACATACAAATTCATTCCCACATTCATACTTTCAGACTTTGTGGGGGTTACGTAATAATTCTTGTTAAAGAAAAACCCCGTCCCAGCCGGAACCGAACACGTCCTGACGTTCAGAAGACAGACACTGACCATTCTAACCGTAGAAGTAATCCGGGCAAATCTTGTGGCAAATCTGGCTAATATTTCCAAAAGATGCAACAGAAGTAAAATAAATGTGCGTGCATTTTGTACATCATCTTCAGCATTTCATATTATTTCATTCGCACGCTCAGCCAAATGTTCTGTTTTAAGTAATGGAAGATTCTTTGTGTTTCCAGTAGCGACGACACAATTATTACGAATCAACGAATTCGTTAACATTTAGGGTAGGAAAATATTGTCCATAGACCCGTATCCATAGTTATCAGATTAGAAGACAGTGTCCGTAAATGAAATCTGGACCACTACTGACAGTTTTTGACATCCGTAGTTGAATTTTTCTAAGAAATCCACTCACTTTATGTAATAATATTCAATTTCTTTCACCGTACATTAGTATCATGAATACAATTTTAATAGTACAAAACCATAAGCATAGGTGAGGAATTGTTTTGACCAGCAAAGTTTCCCGAGGCTTTCATGAGCATAGCATTCCTTATGAATATATGAACTTGGTTGCTTACCAGTATGGAGTTCAACGACATTCCTTTTAGTTGTATAAACTCCATTGTCAGGAGCGGAAAATTATAGTCAGCCTTCTTGCGGAAAGAGGGGGATGCTCACCATGAGGGTTTGCCCACAGGGGAGAGTTCTGTGAAAATATGAATCAAAAGGAATATACAGGTCTATTAATATAATATATCAATAGTTATTTTTGGGAAATGTTCAACATGATGAATCATGAACTGATAAATATCCACAAGGTATGAAGGAGTGCTTAACCATCAATCCCAGCGAAACAATTAGTGTTCCATTTACCAGCTGGGTGAATTTAAAAGACCTTGGAATCTTAAACTAGGCAGTTCAGGCCTGGAATATTCAGAGTCTGTTAAACATTATCCTTTTACTGGATACATATGGACTGAGTTAGACCATCGGTTATAACCGTTAAATGCACTATTGGAACAAAGTGCCCTTGGCTTTATGTTGCAATAGTAGACCCAGGAGCCATTATATGCTGATGGAAAGCTCTACAAACTGCTACAGTAAGAAAATTTGCTAAGCTACAGATTTTAATATGATTTATATTACAGACGTCTTCAGAAGTACTCCAATTATCGTAATGGAGATTCTGGTGGAACTGCCTCTCAAGGGCATTTATTGGCAAGCAGAGAGCAGGATTACTGCCTACCGTTTTATGCAAACAAAAAACCAGGAAAGTAGTTTTTCATTAGCTGGACACCCACTATCCTAAATTTTCGATACTCCAGTACTGAGGTCTGACCTAATAATACTCAGTACTGTTTTTCTTCCATTTAAATATATGTGACCAATTTGTTCACAGAAGAATAGCATCTACCTGCACATAATCTGGCGAAGGTAGATATGGCATATCTCCAAGGACAAATATTAGTTAAAAGCCTTGGAAAATATTGCAAAGTATTTCAGGCAGAATTATTTACTTTCCTGAGCCTTGCTGAAAGAGGACTTGAGAAAAGTTTCCACAGTAAACGAACTTTCATTCTCAAAGCTTTAAAAGCATTCTTCGTACAATAAAAATTGGTGTGGGAATGCCTAAATGCTCTGATTTCCCTGTAATATCGGAGGTGGTGGTTGGTGGTAAGCATCGGATAAAATGGAAAACCTGATCAGCTGGCCAAAAGGGATACTGAGATACCCTATGTGAATTCTAACCGCTGTTTGAAATACGTACTGCCAAAAGCTAAGCATGAATTATGGAAAACGCCAAATCAGTGGTAAACCTCTCATAGGCAAAAGCGAGACATGAAACCGATAATAGGTCCATGCAGTATTCTTTCCCATCTCTTTTGGGATTAGAACAATAACTTATTACACGATAAATAAAAGCTATACATTCTGTCAAGAAAGTACCGCGATTTTGATCATTTAAAAATCCTGTTTAAAAGGGGATTCGAAATTATTATTGTCGCTAAGTTGGTACAACTTTCCTCTATACCCACGCGGAGTTTGATCGTCATCTGTCATCTAGCTTGTTTACAGTACGCCATATTGTTAGTTCATCTCAAAGGTGATTTGCGATTTTACGATGGGTACACATATTGAACAAAGAATCTGTCTCAAATGTTGCATTGCAAATGGTATTTCGTGTGCCGGATCGCTGAAAATGTTACAGAGGGCTTACGGTGAATCGACTTTATCAAAAGCACGTGCATATGAGTGGTACAGTGCATTCAAAAGTGGTCGAGATGTGATGGAAGATTTGCCTCGCTCTGGTCGGCCACCAACGGTTTCAACTGAACTGAACATCTCTAAAGTAAAGAAAATGGTGTCTGAAAATCGTCATTTAGGTCTGAGAGAGATTGCCGCTGAACTTTTTGTGTCTCACGAATCGATTCGTACCATTTTAAACGATCGTTTGGGCATGACACACGTTGCAGCTTGGTTAGTTCCGAAAGACTTGAATTTTCTACAAAAACTCAATCGCATAAGAATTGCTGAAGACATGCTAGAACGAGCCAGTTCCGACCCCACATTCATGAAACGCATTGTAACTGGTGATGAGACGTGGGTTTTCGAGTTTGACACTCAAAACCAGTCAACAAGCTTCCGAATGGCGTCTTCCAACTGAACCGAAACCTAAAATGGCACGTCAAACTCGATCAAAACTGAAGGTCATGCTGACAGTTTTTTTTTCGATTATTGCGGTGTCGTGTACTCAGATTTCTTGCCAGAAGGTCAGACGATAAATAAAGAATGAGCGTTATGCGGCGTTTGAGAGAACAAATACGGCGAAAAAGGCCAGATTTGTGGAACGATAACTCGTGGATTCTGCACCACGATAACGCACCAGCTCACAAGGCTATTATAGTGAGCGAATTTCTGGCCAAAAACTCAACAAATTTCATCGAACAACCACCGTGTTCACCTGAACTGGCTCCTGCTGATTTCTTTCTCTTTCCAAAGCTCATATTACCACTTCGAGGCACCCGTTTTCAGTCGATAGAAGACATAGAGGAAAATTCGCGGCGACAATTGACATCGATTCCTAAAAATGCCTACAAAAATATTTTGATGATTGGATTATTCGTTGGCTTAAATGTATAATTTCAGAAGGAGCCTACTTTGAAGGTGATAAAATAAAATTGGATGAATAATTCATTTTTTGGGTTTTATTGGCAAATTCCCGGAACTTTCTTGACACAGAAGTATATTGAATTTTCTTAGAATAGCAAATGAACTTTTGAACATTTGGGTGGGATTTGTATAATCTTTCATAACTGATGTACGGCAGGGGATAGACGAAAACATACCACACGAAAAGTGTAAATATCTTCAAAACAAATTTAGCACCATAATCCGTTTCCGAAATATCCATTATTAATGTTGAATTGTTCAATATCTGTTATGTTTTAAAACCTTTTCGATATTCAATTGTTTCTCACAACCACCTATATACTTTATGGACTATTAATGCTAGCATCATGTTTTTGAGTGTTCATGTGTTGCTATTCGCTTTATCTGTAGTTCAACGTTTCTGCAAGAGTTTTTTTCATTTAAAATTAATTAGATAAAAAAATAAAATGTATTAAGGATAGTTTGTATATCCACTTATAAACGATGGAGAGTAGAAAAAACCATTTGTATAACATCTCAGGTTTTTTTTTTTTTTTTTTTAAATATGTACAGCTTAGTTTCATGCAAACGTTTATTTTACTGCGTAAAGAAATTCCTGAGAAAATATACATTATGTATATACGTAAACCTGTGAGTTATTCTTAATACGAGGAGCATTCAACAAGAAGTGGCACTCGTAGCATCGAACAGAGTTTATATGTAGTAATCATCGTATTTTACTATATGGCAGTTAAAGTTTCAGCTATATCCAACCATTTCGTTGCCATAGGTGGTTGAACCAGCAATATTGTGCTTATTTAGAAAAATATAAAACAAACAAGCTTCGTGCGGTGATTAAATACTTCCATTTAAAAGGCTGAACGCCGAAAGAGATAAAAACCGAGTTAGTTAAAGTTCATGCCACATCTGCTCCTGCAACTTACAACTGATAAATGAATTTAAACGTGGCCGTACATCCACAAATGATGAACGTCGTTCCGAACGTCTAGTAGAGGTGACTTCCTCCGAAATTATTGACAAAATCCAGGGTATGGTTTTGAGTGATCTACGAATCAAAGTTCGCGAAATAGTAGAAGCCACAGGCATATCACAAATTACTATGTTGTCAATTTTGCACCAGAAATTAGGTCTGACAAAGGTCTCGCAAAATGGGTGCTGCGTTTGCTGTCAATGGCGAATAAACGCAATCGTCTGGTCGATTCGGAAGCTGGTTTGGCACTTTTTCGTCGCAATCCTGAGGAGTTTCTGCTTCGACACACAACTGTGGTTGAAACATGAATACATTACTACTACTCCAGAGAAAAAGTAACGTCTAAGTAGTTGGTTTTTAAAGGCAAACCGGCCCGAAGAAGTAACAAGGTGAAATCTGTAGACAAGGTGATGGTCTCTGGTTTTTGGGATGCACGCGAAATAATATACATTGATTACTTGCAGAAAGGAAGAACAATAAATGGAGAGTATTAAGCATCGCTATTTCACCAGTTAGAGAAATCAAGAAAAAATGCCCTCATCTGCCAAATGAAAATTCTTTTCTGTTAATTAAAAAAAGAAAGCATTTTCATAAACAGGTCCACGTGTATATGTGTGTGCGTATGTGTGTGTGTCCTTGTGTCTGCAAACACGATAACTTAAAAACAAAAATTCGATTACATACTCGTACTAAACTTGATACATAAATTCAGCATCTTTCATGGATGCGACAAGAAGATTTTCAAGAAAATCGCGCAAATCAAACTTATATTTTATATTTTCTCAAAAATGGCCCTAGTAAAATACGTATATTAAAGCTACTTATATGACAAATAAACTATATCTCCGATTTTCTGGGGAGAGCTTCTGAAGTCCTCTTCATTCTGAATGACTTCTTCATAACTGGTAAACCGCAATAGATTGACAAAATGTTACAACACAAAAACGTGCAATTCGTTAAAACACCCAATATAATAACGAATATAATATAACGAATACTTTGGAAATGTTTTAATCCACAACAAAATTGCATATGATGCACACACATACATATATATGCAATTTTTTGTGGATTAAAACATTTCCAAAGTATTCGTTATTATTGGTTTCAGTTTTAAAATACTTAAAATTTTCTATTACGAGAATTTTTCAGCTCCGGGCCATGCAAAATTACGAATAATGTAACCAGCATTTAAAGGATTCGACTATCGTTTTAGGCTAATATATACCCCTCTACCATTAGAATGATGTAAATAGAAAATAAACTGTTGAATATGTAATCTGTTACAGATATATGAAGGACCGCGCTGTGGCCGAGTGGTTAGATCAGTCGCCTATCACCTAGATATCCAGGTTCGATCCCAAGCGACCGCATGTGAGTTTGTGACGGACATTGCGGCGCAGAGGAGGATATTCTCCGGCTTCTCCGGTTTCCCCGGGCATTGCATTCGACAGCATTCGTTCATGTATCATCAGTGTCATCGCCTGCGGTGCCACAAGTAGTTAAAGCGGGCGTTAAACACTACAAAAAAACAGACATGTGGAGAAGATCATGTGAACGGAACTCCTCAGGTCTTTTTCGCTTGATTTTAAGGTTAATCCTTCTGCAGTTTGCCGATTTTGGTTTCTGGATTATATGAAGATGGTGTGAATATATTTTCTTAAACCAGTTAAATCACAGAAGCAAAATAAATAAGCCCGCCTGGGCAGTATGGTGGTAGCATGTCTGTCTCTTATTCAACAGGTCGTGAGTGCGAGCTCGCTTAGGGTGAGTTACCCGGATGGTTTTTTCGGGGTTTTCCCTTATCCTGATAAGACGAATGTCGAGTAACTTTGAGCTCCATGGACCCCAAGATCATTTGAACATCATTTCACCAATTTCATTCATCGTCCGATTTGATCAATCAACTTAAAGGACGTTAAGCTACAAATAAATAAATAAGTCAATAAAAAGTAAACCGCTGTCTAACAGTTACATATATGTGTAGTTGAAAAATAATTTTCAGTCATCTTAAACATAGTAAAATCATGGGAAAATATTACGGCTTCAGGCAAGAAGCTGTGAAACAAGCGAAGAACCAAGCATTTAGTCAATAAGTGGGTTAGCCTCAAGGAAAGCTTAGGAAGCGCACCAAGGATGCTGTAGGTCCATCAACTGCAGGAATCCGGAACAAGCTCCCGACACTCGACGCGATAGTATCTAGGTCGTCTAACTTGTCTCCTCCCACATATTCCGACAGGCTCCAATTAGCCTTGCCACCCTCCTATGTCAAAAAAGAACCAGCTGGACTCCTTTACGACCGGAATTGCTTCCGGATCATCTGCTCAACAGCCGCGCATGCATGTGGTGCTTGATGCCGGCGTAAACAATAAGATTATCGTTTACCGTGGACTTCTTTCTTTCTTTCTCTATTTCTCTCTCCCTGCCTTCAATCCTTTCTTCCTTCCTTTCTCCCTTTGTTCTTTCTTTATTTTCTTTCCTTTTTCTTTCTTACTTGCATGCTGACTTAAAATGATGCAGCAATTCCCTACAGGGTTCCATGATGTATTTTAGTTTGCAATTGAGATATCGTCTACGAAATGTTTGTTATGTTTTAGATGTTTCTTTTGTTTATTGATTCATTTGGACGCTAGAGTATTCAGTTCCACGACCACCAATTGACTTGTACATCTTTATGAGGAGAGAAGGTGATCTATACATCTAGCAAAATATGTGTCACGCAATCGATGACACTGTATACTGTATACAATTCCATTTGAGTATAAGGTTTTTCTTTTTATAATACTTATTTATGGTTTTAAGACTGCTACAACTATCAACTTCTTGAGAGAGAGAGAGAGAGAGAGAGAGAGAGAGAGAGGGAGAGAGAGAGGGTGGATTGAATGAAAAGAAACGCTAGCTGTTTTGATCTTGATTAGTTTAAGCTTTTTCGGGTTAAAGAAAGCCTACAAGAATCATTCCTATACAACTGGGCTCGTTCGAGCATCTAAGCCGAGCTCTTCAAGCATTTGGGTACAGCTTTATTTCGTAAATTGAGCTTAGAACGAATGATGGAGACCTACACTGGGATATATTTAAAAATGTAGTCTATGGTATTATGAAGTAAATCAGGAATTCAAACGCGACGTGGATAAAAATAAAGTTACTGAAAATACAAAAGTAAGACCTAAAGAAAGCAGTTTCACATAATATAACAAACTCCAAAACTGCACTAAGAGATATTTCGGAAAGAATATAATTCTAGACATAAATCACAGCTTATATAACTGCTGATTATTTTGCAGGAATATAACTGTAAAAATAATTCACAGCATCTATAAAGCTGGAAGCGTAATATTGACGTGATAAAGACGGAGCAGAATTATCCATTATTATGTTCGAAATCAGGAGGAAATAAATAAATATACCAACTTTGGAACGATCGGCGTTGAATAAAACCAGATAAAATATAATAATATAAAATAATAATAAAATAATAATAATAATAACAATAACTCCGAATAGAAGATTGGATAAACTCTGATACGGAAGGACTTATTTTAATTCAGAATTACTTTGCTGGTAAAGAGTAAAGTGTAGAGAATTGAATTGGAAAGTTGAATCAGTTTGGAAAACTTCAATACCAGTATGTGTATTAAATTTCTCCCTTATTGAAGTAATAAACCCTCAAGACGATCTCAAATATTATATGTATCATAGCTCAAAGATGCAAAGTTGCAAGTGCTACTAAATTTCCAGGTTTTGTATCTAAGCTTTGGAAAACGTCATAATGGCCGTTCTCATGAAGCACGACTCGCTACGACTGAAACTTTGAAAAGCATGAGGTTACTCACTATATATACCCGAACCCTCAAATCCCATCTTAAGTAGTGAAATTATCTAATTTGAATCTTGGAGCTAACAAAAGTCATTTTTACACAGTTGGTATTAAATTAAAGGTAATGCTCGAAGTGCCCATAAGTAGTAATAAGGGGATAAATGATGTTGAAATCAGAAGTAGATGAGGAAAGTACGCCCTTAGGTTTATTCAGGAGGCCATAGCAGTTTATAAGGTAAGAAAATCGATATGGAACGACTAACATTTGTGATTAGAATTGTAGTGTGAGCCATATTCCAATATTTATTTCTTTGTTCTATTTTTTGCGTTTCGTAGATTTCCTTATGACTTTTCTGTGCAGTTCAGTTTTTGCGATGTACTGATATGATTATGAAGCGTAACCATAAATTCGCTATTTGGTCCATGCTGATGAAAGTTAACCTCGTGAGAAGGGTTGCTAAATAAACACAAGTTGTGTTACTAAGTGAACTAGTTCGCAACACACCCTCAATAACGGTACTCTGTCACGTTTTCTCGTGCAGATGCAAATAATGGCGTGACCTGTGGGGAGTGGTTGTTGCAAATGTCGACCTGTCAGCCTTGCACACTGAATAAGCAACCTGGGCCAAGCCGTCTTGTCTTGCAAGAGCACCAGTCTTTTAAAATGCGGTAAACATTACATCCCAAATGACTAGTGATTAATCTCCTCTGCAGAAGTCTTTACAATTTCCTGATAGCATGGATGGTCAGCTACAATCGGAGGGTTGTTTACTTTCTCTAGCACGTATGTACAATGTGCTTACGTTATAGATACAGAAGGAATTGTGGTCCACCTAAAAATTCGATGCACAGATTTAACCGGAAATACATGATTTGGAGTGAATGTAAATAAAAAAAAAATAATATAAAATAAAGCATTTCAGAAAAATGTCCATGAATGTGTGTGTGAAGCATAAATCAAAAACAATCGCCTTCGGTGGTGTAATGGTTACAATACTAACTTCATATGGATTTTTTCGAGCGTAAAAATCCTTAGCATGGCTTCCTTCGGAAGGGAAGTAAAGCCGTTGGTCCCGTGTCGTAGACTTACGGCACGTAAAAGAACCTCAAGCCTGAAAAAGAGGCCTCTGAGCAAAATTAAGCGCTCTTTCAACGCCCAGTATTGAATGGGACGCTGAGAACCACAGTAGTTAAAGAGCGTCCATTAATAAAGCTTCATTTCATTTCTAAATCAAAAACATAAAGGCCCGCGCCATGGCCGAGTGGGTAGACCACTGACCTCTCACCTAGACGGGCCGGGTTCGATCCCAAGTGACCATATGTGAGATTTGTGATGAACAAAGCAGGGCAGGGGCGGGTTTTCTCCGGGTACTCCGGTTTCCACCGCCATCTCATTCCACCAGTACTCCATCTTCATTCCATGTATCACCAATGTCATCACCTGCGGTGCCATGGTAGAAAAAGCGGGCGTTAAACACTATCCAAAAAACAAAGAAACAAAAAAACATAAAGCGTGATAAATACCAAACTTCAGTATGTTCCAAGGATGCAACACGAAGATTTTCAGGAAAGTCCCCACCCCAAACAACTCATTAAATGAAACAATTTTCAAAAACTTTCATTTTCTCAAAAATTGCTCTAACGATTTTGATTAAAATGACATATGTTTAAGATATTTTCATCAAAAATGAAATGTATATCTTGACTTTTCTGGGAAAAGTATCTGAAGACCACTTCATTCCCGGATGACTTTTGAACAACTCGTAAACTCTAAAGAGTTAGAGATAAACGTATTACAAAAAGAATACAGATGTCATTAAAACGCAAATTTGTGTGGTATATTCTTGTAGAGTTAACCGTTTTAGAATTATTCCTTAATATTGGTTTAAATTTTAAACTCAATGTTTGTTTCATCTCTTATGTTTTACTGCCGCGAATGCAGTTCCACATAGCGATAGCTTTTACAAGAATTGACTATCGCTTTAACCTAGTGTAATCCATTATTCCCTTCTACTTACAAGGAAGTAAGTATTAAGAACACTTCCAATAATGTTTATCTCGATTATCATGACGTACATAAAAGAATAACTTTTGTAAAAGAAAGTTTGTGGAACAACTAAAGAAAGTCAAATGAATGGATTATAAGATTTTTACTTCCTCATAGTGTGTAGAGAAGGTATTGCACTCCACCCAAAAATTCGATACCGAGATTTCCCCGGAAGTATATGTTTTAGGGTCCCCTGTATCCAAAAAAAGCATTTTCAGAAAAAGGTCCGTGTGTGTGTCCGTGTGCCAGTGTGTCCGTGTGTCCGTGTGTAATAACTCAAAAACGAAAAGTCAGTAAAATGCCAAACTTGGTATTTAAGCATAGTATCTTCCAGGGATGCGACACGAAGATTTTGAGAAAAATCCACCAGCCAATACTACCCTGTACATGGAACGTTTTTCGAAAATTTTGATTTTCTCAAAAATAGCTCTAACGATTTTGATTAAAATATCGTATATTAAAGATATTTACTTGACAAATAAAATGTATATTCTCAATTTTCTAGGAATTTCCTCAGAAGCTTACTTCATTATGGATGAAATTTACGGAATTTTGCATAACTGCTAAACCGTAAGAGATAGATAAAAACTTACTTCACAAAAAATGTAGAGCACGTTAAAACACACAATTTATGTTACATACTTCTTTTTCATGGAGTTGATCATTTTTTAGACATTCCTTGTTTTTTTTTTTTTTTTTTTTCTTTTTAGCTTTAAAAATCTTGTCAACTCCTGTCCATACAAACAAAGGAACTTCAGTCCCATAACAACCAGCTTTTGACTATCACTTAACTAATGGTACTTCCTTATTTCGCTTCTACTTACAAGAAAGCAAGTAATAAGAATATTTCTGCTAAATTTTTCTCGATTAGCACGACGTAAATAGAAGTATAAGCCCTTTAACAATAATTTGTTGCAGAGAAATAGAGAAAGTCATGTGAATGGAACACATCAGATTTTTTCATTTAATATCTCATTACTCATTACATTATTATTGTCATGTACGACAAAATGAATGTGTTGGAACACAAAAGGACTCTCATGTGTGCAAAATCAACTGATTAATAATAATAATAATAATAATAATAATAATAATAAAAACAAGAATAAGAATAATAGTATTAATATTACTGGAAACATGGAAAATACTCTGGATATAAAGCAATACAGAACACTGGTGCTTTATGGTGTAGAACGTGAAAACTAAGCACTACTGAAATTAATTTAATTTAAGGTTATAATTAAGGAGAATTATATTAAGTAAATATAGATTAAATTATTATTTTAACCTATTTAAATATTATGGAATAATTGTTTTAGCAAGGCAATGTTTACTAAAAGTGGGATTATAATTAGAATATTTCAGATTTTATTTTTAGGGAGACGAATAGCTAGGAACCTCAAAACGTAAAGCTATTTTTGAGAAGTACAGGAAGTTTGGGAACTTGTATCTCGTTTGCTTTGTGATCTGTTATTTAGGAATATTAAATGTGTTTAAGAGAGATTATATAGCTACCGCGTATTAATTTCAGAGTCAAAGGTTAGCAATTGTATATATTTCTGAACATTTTTTGGGTGGAGTGCAATACCTTCTCTATACACTATTTACATAGTAGAATAAATAAAATGTAAATAATAACATATCTTGGGTTGATTCAAGACCTGATTAAAATCTTGGATTAATGCTTAACGGCTAATTTCTTGTAACTAATTCGATGGAGTAGTTGTATCAAATGGATTTTAGCGTTCTCATTCTTCTTTTTATGTGCTTTTCAGATAACAAATATATTACATAGGAGAAGCTTAGCCAAATTCCGATCTGGTATCCAAATGTTCTATTTGATGATGAAGTTTTCAATTGCATTAAGCTCACATTTTTACGAAATTGAGTTTTATATGTATTCCTGATATTTTGAGACCGCCCTATCGACTGGTAAATTCATTTGGCGTCTAGCCTATTCCAAGCAAATGAGGCATGAATTAGGGGTGCACTTTGAATCGTATTTTTTCACTATTTCATCCACTCCAAACCGTATAAAGTCCTCGCGTTTATCAGATGTGCAATTGCTCCACTGAATATTTTGGCTCTCATTGTTGGCAACCTAATCCCGTGTATTGATGCTCATTGTTCAGTTGTTCAGTCTATTCCCGCGCATTATTAAACAGCCATTGGTTAAAGGCGTGTGAAGGTTTGTTTTCTTCTATGCTATGTTAATATAAGAAGATGGAAGGAGAAATTTCTGAAGGAATCAACAACACAGGTAGCAGAAGAAAACTGTGAGAGAAGGGTAATTTGAATTTCGGTACATAGCAACTGTAATTTTATTAATCTGTTTGTTGTTGTATTATGCGGTAAACCATTGTTTGTTATTAACAGAATTTTAACAACCTTTTCTTCCCACTACAAACTCTGGTGTAAATACTCTTTAAGTAAAATGTAATGCTCTTAGTTTTATTTTATTTTCAGGAATCGTTATAAAGATTCAGACCCAACATAATTTGAGACACCTTGCCAACACATAAAGGGGCGCTTCCGTTATAAAATTCAGGCCAAGGAGAAAATCTTTGCTACTAGAAGCAAAAATGAACAGGTTCGTAGGCTTTCTTTATTTATTCATGTTTCTCATCCCAAAGACGCCGTCCACGAGATGAAGTGAAGAGATCGCCAACAATGCCAGTATCATACCGGGTACAACACTTTACAAATGTTTTAATAATATGTATGTTTGTGGTTTTTATTAATTGCATATAAAATATGTACGTGTGTGTGAGTTCGTGTATGTTTCCGTGTATGCATATATATTAGTGTTATGTGTGTCTGTGTATGAGCCTATTTGTATGTGTATGTGCATGTATTTGAGCATAGGTATATGTATGTATGTGTGTATGTATGTATGTGTGTATGTATGTATGTATCTATGTATGTATGAATGTATGTATGTGTATTTGTGTGTCTGTGTGTCTGTATGTATGTGTGTATGTATGTATGTATGTATGGATGGATGGATGGATGGATGGATGGATGTGTAATGGCGTGTTTGTGATTTGTGTTAATTGCTTAATATGCTTATATGTATTGGCGATGTATGAGCATATATGTATACGTAGGTGTTTATAAGGATGTGTTTGTGACTTGTGTTAATTGCGTATAAATATACGTGTATGTGTGTTCGTATGTATGTTTCTGTGTGTGTATGTTGGATGTGTATTTATGTGTGTCTGTGCATGTCAGCCTGTTCGTGCATGTGTGCATGTGTATGCGTGTGAACTTATAAACACCTTTAACTCTTTCCTTTTCCTTTAATTTCCTCAATTAAGTAATTTTAGTTGCATTAGTTAATTTGAAGTATTATTCTGAGAATAGACTCAGTAATGCGCGAAAGCTCTTAAAACTTTTATGTAGTACGTTACACCCGTAAGAAACTTTGAACTCCATTTGAAATTTGAAAATGCTCTCGGAAAACATTTAATTTGTTTTAAATAAAACCGAACTGCCATAGGTTTAACTTTTGAATTGTTTCTGTATACAACTAGGTTAAAATCAGGTAGTAAATTGACATTCCTTAGGAAAATCAGATCTGTTAAGTATTTCTATGCCATATAATTTGAATTACAGCGACTAATTAGAAGTGTATTTATAGCAGCCTTTTATTGTAATTAGGTTAAAGCTGATAGAACTCTCAGATTAACTGTTAAAAATGAGCTTGATTGAATACCATTCTTTCAATTAAAGTTCTAAATTGAAAAAAAAAAAAAAAAAGAGTGGGAAGGTTAAATCAGTTGAATTGTAATGTCACAGGCAACTTAAGTGATATCAAAACAGTGAAGATTCTTCCAAGCACCCGAGACCAACTGGAATAGGCTTTCCTATCCGTGGTGGAATTTTGATTCGCATAAAAAGAATTACAGCAATTATTATTAACTTAAGGTACTTATGACATTGTAAGTTGCCACTGGGGTATATCATCTCAAAATAATTTTAGATCACCTCGTGGTTTACCCGGAAACAAGCGAGTCAGTTGAGAAATTTAACAATATTCCGGCACCTTGCCATTGTAGCTCATTGGTAGAGCAGCCTACTAGAGACCGGGAGATCCGTGGCTCAAATCCTGGCTATGGCATTGAACTTTTCAGTCTGGTTCTACCTATTCAATTATTATATAGATTATAGAATCAACTTTTTATTGAGCAATGTTAGGTTAAAACTGTTATCAAATCCGGATTCCCAGTGCAAAAATAGCTCAATATCATACCATCTCCCCCGGATAAGCTAGAAACTAAAAGATCATAGCAGAAATAATTAGAGTAGGTAGCTATTATGATTATAATTGAATCGCTTATTTCAGAAAGGCCATAAGTCCCCTGGGTTTACTTTTTGAGTTACATGTATTACGTGTTCCTCAGAAGTCGACCCATCATTGAGTGCAGAGTTGATAAGTTCTTGTTGATTTCAAAAGAGCCCTATGTCCTGGATATAGGGCGTTTGGGCTCTCAACAGTTTAAACGATGCAATACTGGGTCCATGCATATTTTGTATCCCAAAGGCTGTAACTTACCAGAAGGTGGCCCAACAATGGAAACAGTTAATTTCCATTGTTGTAGTGAATGTTGTGAGAATGCAGTGAAAAATATCATTGTGTCCTCGTGATATATATAATTTTGCCATTAATATCAATGAATCTGAGTCAGAAGTTGAACCTAAAATTAAGGAAATGAGAAAAGGTGTGCCTCATCCTGAGCAGTATAAACGAAATGTATTAAATACAGATAAACTAAAGGGATTGGAAGACACTTATTATCGAGATAAGCTAATTTCAGTAAAATACTATCTGACAACCTTTTAAATGCAATTCAAAGTGTTTCGATTTGATGGGTAAGTATGACAAATTATCAATTGGTACCATTTCCTAGATCTTAATACTAAAATTTACCAAGTTCATTATCTCCAGAGCTTAATAAAGGCAGAATGTACAGCAACATAGACCATGGGGGGGGGGACCCAAGTCAAATTCTTTCAAATATCACTGTATGGTGGGAACAAATCGTATCCAAGTTTGCAGAGAAGCATTTCTAAGCCTATTTGCAGTGGTGAAAAAAGAGCAAGAAGAATAAGACAGCTACTTCTGCAAGAAAAAGTCCATAAACATTGCTGGGCCAAGTCAAAGAGTAACAACACAGTACCAGAACTTGAAATTGCTAAAGTTCATGAACACATATAATCATTTCCAACAAAAGTATCCCCGACGCTGGTAAATCATATCTTTACTTGAATGTGGACCTGAATAGAAAGATTATATATATATATATATTTATTTATTTATGAGCTTTACAACCAAGCACAAGCACATCCACATTCTCCTGTCAAGTATAAATTCTATGTGAAAATATTTCATCAAGAATGTTATCTTCATTTCGGCAGATCACAACTGGATGCTTGCTGTGACTGTGAGCAGTTAGTTAATGGTGAAAATTAAAAATAAAACTTTGAATGAAGCATCTAGGCGGGCTACAGTTTGTTATCTGATGGTGCACAAAAGATGAAACCTGAATAGTTGAATAAACCATAGTAAATGCTATAATGAAGTCATGAAGATTTCAATTCGTCTTATGTAGATCAGAAACGAGACAGACACCTCCAGCTATTATAAGGATGTAGGCGGTAAGAGGGTAAACGAAAATGGGCCAAACGTCATAGATAAACAAAACAGTTTTATAATATATCAAAGCTGAAAGTATTATGTGAAAACTTAAAGGTATTTTGAATCTAATATGCTAACGTGACTCTTTGGAATAATCAAATATATCTTAAAGTTTGAGTTAAATGTATAAAAATATCAAGCAATAAAAGATAACTCCTACGCTCTTATATGTTATCAAATCTATACTGGTAATAGTTTCTGTGACATCTCGGAATTCTAACTTTTGCTAATCCCTTCAGCTTTCTTTCCTTGTTTCTTTCTTTATTTGTTTATTGCTGGCTTTCTTTCCTTCCTTCTTTCTCTTTCTTTCTTCTGCGCTGGACTCACCTCAAGTCAATGTGGTTACGACAACCACACTGCCACTTCCGCCGCCGACATCACCCCCACTACCACCACCACCACGAAGGTCCAGTTTAATCTGGATTGTTCACAGCATTTTGCCTTAAATAAACTCTGTTTTAGAAATTGCGATTATCCGTTCTTTGCGATTTGGCCATATACGACGTAATAAAATGCTTCTCAAACTTTAATGCTTATCAGACTTAATTTTGAAATTAAGTGCTTAAGTACCTTAGGTGACTATATTTTGGAAGAATTAAATTAAAAAATAAAGAGAATAGCTGCCGAAAGAGTGAGAAGGTAGACTTCTACAAATAAGGGAATGGATCATGGTTGTAAAGCAGAAAGAAAGAAAGCTTAAGGTTGGTCTTGAGTTCCTGAAAAGTGGCTTAGTATATAATATTTTCTAGAGGAACTAATTAACATAGGAGCACGGTTTACAGCAACATAGAGTAATTCCGTGTATTCCACCTTTATGATATTAATAATGCCACAAATCTGAAAGTCGGTGGTCCATTTTTGCTGTGGTGCTTTCAAATAATGTTCAAATATATGGTTCTTAGCACTTTATTTGTTTAATGTCTTAAAACGTTGTGGTACAGGAAAGTGAGAGAATATCTATGCTATTAAATAATTTTGCTCATTATATGTATGTCATCTGACATCCAGTAAAACACACATTTTTAAACTCTAACGCCCAACATCTAGTTCGAGTAATCTCCTACTTACAAGCACGTCTTAATTGGGACAGTTGGTACAACAGTAAATTAAGATAATTGTTGAGCACGTGCAACATTCCTACAGCAGAGAAAATCGATAGTTGATGTAGGACATCATTACCTCATCGTTTTAGGAAGTAACTAAATGGCTCGACGCCAAACATGGATATGACGCACCACAGCGCAGATTTCCCAATCTTCTGCAAAAGACTATATCTACCATGGTGCATTAGAAGAGTGATAGTGCGCTCTATGACCAATGATTGCCTTCTTCTGAACCATTCCCGTGGATAAACCTAGAGAGGTTTGTTACAGGAATGTTTTCGCTGCCACGTCATGAATGAGACGGGAGTAATTTCACAACCTCCACCCCCGCCATAAGGTCATCTTCAGTCCAGAGAAAGCCATGACGATGGCCGAATGAGGATTCCGGATTCTTACACTTCTTATGCAATGCTCGTAATAGCAGCGCCACTGGTGGTATTGGTTCTACTTCGTTTTTCGTTTTTCCTCTCTCCATTCTCCGCAGGCTATATTCTGTATGGACCATGTCATAATTAATCACAGTATTAAATCTATTACAAATCCCATAAATGACATTAAGCTCAATTTTTAATGGTAGCGCTATGCGTATAGTACTTATTCAAAGTTAAGACGCAACTGCAAATATAACAACTTTTACAAATACTATTGCAAATGCAAATAAATGACTAATTCTAGTGTGTAAACATGGATGACAAACATTAAACGTTTTATAATTAAACATTTCTGTACAACAAACGAATTATATTTTAATTTCAATAAATAATGTATTTACTGAGCTATAGCTTAGATGTATTTATTATTGAAATTTTCGGCTAATGCACTGCAGTATTACTTGAATGTAAACATGACTAATTACAAACAAATCTGCAATAATTTGAACAAAAGTAAAAAATTTCGGTCTATATTTATTTACACTTTTTTATTTTATAAATTCTTCCATAATTATGGATTGCTATCAATACAATGAATGTAATTAGATCAAAGAGTACAATTTAACCCCTTTATAACAAAGAGTAGAAGTACGTATGTTACCATGTGCACAAAAAATGAACTAGTGGGGACTTCATACATTTGAATTATATTTTGAGATCTATGCCTGCTAAAAATATTGTTTTCTATTATCATCCATCTTAACCCATTTCAGTTTCTACTGTTAATTATTAATGTAGTACTACTGATTGACATAGTAACTTTCAGCATTTCTCCTTGATAATGCAGCCAAATTTCCAAGTTGGGTCACTTGCTACTTCTGGCACAGATGAAGATGGATATCAGTATTATAATTTTGAGTCGGTGAGGCCTTAAACCTAAATGATTTGATCTAACAGTAGGTACAATAGATAGTAATAATAGATTCGAGAATCGCACCTGAAACCCTTGAGATGGTAACGAGGTGAGCTGATTGTCATTTATCATTCTTCAGCTAAGAATGCCCTAATCTCTAATGGAGTACATCTTATATCTACTGTAGTTTCGAGTGAAGTGGGATCATGGTATAATGCATTTGATACATTTTTCGGGAGACTAATTTAAGTTAGATACATGTTCATTACGAAAAACTAAGTGCGCAGTTTAACCGTCCCCCAAAAAATGCACGCCCGCCTGGGTAGTGTGGTGGTAGCGTGTCTGCTTCACATTCAAAAGGTCGTGAGTTCGAATTTCGCTTAGGGTGAGTTATCCGGATAAGGTTTTTTTCGGGGTTTTCCCTTATCCTGAGAAGACGAATGTCGAGTAACTTTAAGCTCCATGGACCCCGAGATCATTTGAGCATCAATTCACCAATTTCATTCACCGTCCTATATGACCAACAAGGTTAAAGGACGTTAAGCTACCAAAAAAAACAAAAAAAAAACAGATATTCTTTAAAACCAATCCTCGATAGCGTGTCTGCCTCAAATTCAAATGGTCACCACTTCGATTCTCGCTTCGGGTGAGTTGCCAGGATAGAGTGTTTTTCCCTTATCCAGAGAAGGGGAATGTTAAGATCTATGCACCTCTAGATCGATTGTATATTATTTGAGCGATTTCATTCATCGCCCGAAATTGGCAACTAAGCTAAAGGACGTTCAATAAATAAAGAAAAGAATAAAAGGTTTTGGTACTTACTAAACTTCTGATTCTCGCCACACGAGGTTCAGTCGCTAGAACGTGTTTGAATTAATTGTTAGTGCCTCATACATCACTTACAAGCATAGATGAATGCAAATTGATGGAGCCTGGAACAGTTTGACTCTAACGCATTTAGGAAATAGTTGATAATGCTGATAATACTAGTCTGTAATTACGAGGGGCGTTCAATAATTCCTTTGAAAATCCAAGAAATTGACTCGTAGCTTCAAATAAATGTTGTGTTTAGTCACTGTCGTCTCTGACTAGATGGCAGTTGAAAATTCAGCTACATTCGTCCAGTGGACTCGTTGCCATAGGCGATTGAATCAACAATCTTGTGCCTATTTAGAAAGATGGGGAAAAATGAGTTTCATGTGGTGATTAAACACTTCTATTTATAAGGTTAACACAGAAGAGATAAACGCAGAGATAGTTAAAGTTCATGGCACATCTACTCCTGCGTTTGCAATAATTTACAATAATTGAGTAAACGAATTTAAACATGGCCGTACATACACAAATACTGAATATCGTTTCGGACATTCGGTAGAAGTGACTTGCTCCGAAATGATTGACCAAATCTAGTATATGAAAAAGAAGGAGTTGAAGCTTTCCTGACGACGTATTAACTGTAAATATTCTCGAGTCAATACTATACTTACTTGACTAGAAGCCCAAGAACATTTAGAGTTAATTCAGGGTATGGTTTTGAGTGATTCACGAAATTAGGTCCGACAAAGATCTCGGCAAGATGGCTGCCGCGTTGGCTGACAATGCAGAATAAATGCAATCGTGTGATCGATTCGGAAACTGTATTGGCACTTCTCCGTCGCAATCCTGACAAGTTTCTGAATCAATGCATAGCTGTGGATGAAATATGGATACATTACTACACTTCAGAGACAAAAGTACAGTCGAAACTGTAAACGCACAGCAGAAACAATGGGTTTCTAAAGGCGAACCGGCTCCAAAGAAGGCAAAGGTGGTGAAATCTGCAGACAAGATGATAGCCTTGAGTTTTTGGGATGCACGCGGAATCATCTACATTGATTACTTGCAGAAAGGAGTAACGATAAATGCAGAGTATTATGCATCGTTATTGCACCGGTTGAACGGAGGAATCAAGAAAAAACTCCTTCGTCTGGCAAAGAAAAGGAATCTCTTTCCTCAAAACAATGCAACGGTGCATATCTACGCAGTTTCGATGCCGAAATTTGTGGAATTAAGGTTCGAATTACTACACCATCCACCGTATTCACCAGATTTGACTCCCAGTGATTTTTTTTTATTTCCACACTTGAAAAAGTGGCTCAGCGAAAAAGATTCACATCTAACGAAGAAGTCATCTCTCAAATAAATGCCTGTTTTGAGAACCTTCAGAAATCCTACTTTTTGGAAGGCTTAAAACAGTTGGAGAGCGCTGTTGAAATGTTGAAAAATAAAAAACAATCTACCCAAAATAATTTGTTTATCTTTTTCTAAGGACTTACTGAAGGCCACTCATATTTTCATATTATGCAACGTTTTAACTCCATATTAAAACACCAATCATGTATTAATACGTGTTTGCTTGATAATTTTTATCCCTGGGAGTTGTGAAAAGAAAAGCAAGTTGGGTAACCAGTGTGGAATGTCTGCCAACATTTTTACGTGCGGTTATGCAAATTCTGTTTCCTTGCGTGAACCCAGGGTCAAATGATGGTACGTAAATAGTAAACAACTCAGTGGCAGTGTAACCGCTACCTTGATGCATTTAGCTTCCTGGTTTACACATCAGAGTCTAAAATATCTTCCTGCTAAAAGGTGACTTCATATTGTACTCATAGGACTTCTTTTTCCAAAAGAGTTACAGATAGACTCTATTTCTGAAAATGTTTCTTTTCAATAATGAAAAAATGACAAAGAAATAAGCTAACAACGAAAAAACATCTTTAGCACTACACATTCTCTATGCTTATCAATTCTTATAATACTCATAAAAATATGATTTCTGTTCCTCGCCTTACAATATGTATAGAATTACTGTCGTACCAACAATAGATATGAATTTATTTCATGCACCATGCATGAAGAGTATTATTATTAATTTTTTCTCTTTTTTTAGTAGATTTGAATTAATGATGAATGCCAATGATAAAAATTCTTATGTGTTCCAATCACATAACTTTCTTTATATCTCTGTATCAAAATATTGCTAGAATTTTTAATCTTCTATCTACATCATACTAGTCAAGATTAACGTAAGTAGATATGGTCTTATAAGTAGAAGGAAAATAGGGAAATCTAGGTGAAAGCGATAGTCACATGTTTTAAAATCTGGTTACTATGTGAATGAAATTCGTTTCTTTGCAAGGCTAAGAGTTGACAAATTCACGTATGAGAAAAGTTTAATCATTTTAAAACGAAAACCAATAACAAAGAATATCTCGAAAATGTTCAACTCCACGAAAAAACAAGTACATATATAACATAAATTGATTCCATCCGTTCCACCGGTGCAATAACGATGCATAATACGCCGCATTTATCGTTCTTCCTTTCTACAAGTAATCCGTATTGATGATTCCGCGTGTATCCCAAAAAACCAAGGCTATTACCTTGTCTGCAGATTTCATCATCTTTGCTTCGCCTTTAGAAATCTACTGTTTCTATTGTGCGTTTTACAATTTCGACTGCACTTTTGTCTCTGAAATGTAGTGTGCATCCATGTTTCATCCACAGTTATGTATTGATGCAGAAACTCGTCAGGATTGCGACGGAAAAATGCCAATACAGTTTCCGAATTGATCACGCGATTACATTTATTATCCATTGGCAGTAAACGCTGCAGCCACCTTGCCGAGATCTTTGTCAGACCTAATTTCTGCTGCAGCATTGAGAACATTGCAATTTGTGATATGCCTGAGGCCTCTACAATTCTGGAAGTTTGGTTCGTTGATCACTCAAAACCATATCCTGGATTAACTCTAAATGCTCTCGGGCTTCTAGTCAGGTAAGTACAGTATCGACTCGAGAACTTTTAGAGTTAATGCATCGTCAGGAAAGCTTCAGCGTTTTCTTTTTTATACCTTGGATTTTGTCAATAATTTCGGAGGAAGTCACTTCTATTGATAGTCCGAAACGATGTTAAACATTTGTGTATGTATGGTCTCGTTTAAATTCGTTTATTCAGTTGCAAATTGTTACAAACGCAGGAGCAGATGTGCCCTGAACTTCATCCATATAGGCTTTTATTTCTTCGATGTTAAGCTTTTGAAATAGAAGTGTTTAATCACCGCACGAAACTAAATTTGTCCATCTTTCTAAATAAGCACAAGATTGTTTATGCAATCGCCTATGGCAACGAAACCACCTGACGGATATAGCTGAATTTTTAACTGTCATCTAATATGAGACGACGGTGACTAAACACAACATTTATTTGATACTACGAATCAATTTCTTGGACTTTCAAAGGTAATTAAGACTAGGATCATCATCAACTATTTTCTAAATGGGCTCCGTGGCGAAAGGGGAGCACTGGGGAATGAATTTAAGGGATATGTTATGGCACCCAAGCAAAAATTGCTTACTTCAAGTAAAGACATGGGAAAGGCAGTAGTCGAGCCATGTGGTCCTCGCTACTTGGTTACTCATATACAGAGTAAGGTAAGAAGTTCTTAGCGGTAAGCCCTTTTACTATTCAAAAGAGTCTCGATAACATTGCTGCTCCAGTGAAATCATGGGTTAGAGCTCGCAACTGCACATTCCTTGTCAAAACCATTTCTGCGTCCCAGGTTGCCGGAATACTAAAAACCATATTGTTAGTCTGCTACCCAGTGATATAGAAATTTGTTCATCACAGCTACCCAGTGAAGATCGAGGTGCACAAATTATTGAACCCCTCATACGGTGTGGTATCAACCCGCGCATTGGATGGTTTGTTCATTGAGGAGATCAAAGAAAATCTTGCGGCTCAGGGTGTCACATCTGTTTATCGGGTACAGCGTAAGATCAGCGGTGAATTCATGTCCACCCTTACCCTGTTTCTTAGTTTACCTCAAAAAATTAAGACAAAGTATGAAGCCATCATGGTTAGGCCGTATATTCAAAAACCCGCTCAGGTGTTATAAATGCCAACGTTTTGGCCACACTAGCGAGATGTGTACCGAAAAATCCATCTGCGTCCACTCTTGGGACTTGTGCATCAACTCCATTGTGTGTGAACTGTAACGAGGAACACCCATCGAGTTACTGAGATTTCCCCCATTTTGAGACATAGGGTGAAAGAGAAGGTGCCCTTCTCGGATGCTCGGAAGCTCCTTTGACTCCGCCATCCCTCTTTTCCGAGGTTTGGTACCTATAACTCAGTTGCAGCTAAACCGATACTGTGTCGGGAAATCGCAACACAGACGAGCGAAATAAATGGGGATATTATTGCGCAGTAGGTACTTTTAGCCAGAGTGCTGCCAAAGCCTGTCACATCTACATCAAAGTCGGTATAACATCTGCCAAATCGTCAGCTTACAGAGCAGTCCTGCACACTTATCACCGAAACCTTCGACCTCGGGAAATAAGACTGCTAAGCCCGTGACATATTCTGCACCTGAGAAAATTTTTAAGACCAACTATGTCGGACAATACTTCCTGAAATAGAGTGTCAAATCACCTGCCAAGTCATCTAAGGGGAGGAGAATTCCACGCCATTCCCCACGCAGATTCTCTTCTGCTGGTCATCTGGGGAGAGTAGAGATCTGCGACGGCCATCTTCGCCGATCAGTGCCTCTAATCGATTCGAAATTCTCGAACGAAAGCTTTCTATTGTAAAGGGGTCCTCCGCCGTAGAGGCGATGTTCCAGGAGAATTCTGCCCCCACTACCAGTTCGGCAGGATCGTGCTCCTGGAAACAGTACCAGCCCAACACCTAAAACGAACAAATTGAACCGACCCAGCACGGCCCAATCTGCAGAAACATCTTTCGATTTGAAATTTGTCCCATTTTATACCCAATAGCAAGTCGCCCTCCGTGGTGTAATGGTTACCATGCTAACTTCATATACCCATGTTCGCGAGCTCAAACCCGGTGGAGGACGATGGATTTTTTCGGGTGTAGTTAAAGAGCTTCCATAAATAACACGCCATTTACATTTTTAATCAGTGCATCCGAATGGCTGTTGGAGTCTTTCCAACCAGCCCGATTGTTAGCCTCTACGCCGAATCCGCAGAAATCCCTCTGCGATGCAAGTGTAATGTCCTTCTGGCAAATTATGGCTGTGGGCTTTACTGCATGTCTTCGCATCCAACGTTTACGTGTTCTACGTCTACGAGGCTAGACGTATGTTATCGAAACCTTTCCCTTAGTCCAACGCCTGCAGGTTTTCGTTTCCGTGACCTTCTACTTAAGTACGACATTGAAATGCCTAACATGCTTCCCAGGGGCTGCCCTGTTTACGTGCTAATTCCCAGTAGATCTCTGGATGACGGAATACGGAAAGCCTGCGCTGCATCTGACTTGTATCCGTACTTACTTTTTTAGAATTTTTATACGCTACAGTTACCGAATTTGTGTCTACACCGATGGAATTAAGTGCACCGATAATGTAGGGTGTGCCTTTGTTGCTGGAACCGCACCCATACCTTTAGTTTGCTCAATAGCACCTCCGTTTATACTGCAGAGCTGTATGCTCTCTACCGTACGCCGTCGAACCTTGGGTGAGTGCCTTATTATGAGTGATTCCCTCAGTGCCCTTCAAAGTGACATATGCGCCAACATCCTATGTACAACGCATTCAGAATACACTCCATTTTTGCAGGAATTTTCCTGGATTCCTTGTCACGTTCAATTGCCTGGGAATGAGCAGGTGGATTTGGCAGCAAATGCAGTAACCACGGCACCGAGAAATACACTTCACTTTGTATCATCTGCATTCTTCAGGCTCTTTTCTGAGGAGAGCGGTGCTTTTGTCCTGGCATATGGAATGGAAAGCTCTGCGTAATAACAAGCTCCGTGAGGTGAAGATCGTCTCTGTCAGCTGGGTCACCTCGTCCCACGTATTTCGTCGGGAGGAGGTGGTATTGGCGCCTACACATTGGGCACTGTTTTTTCAGCCACAGTTACCTGTTCAGGAGCGATCCCGATCCTATCTGCCAGAATGGCTACAAGAATTGGTCTGCCAGGTCCTGGTAGTGTGCTCGTCTAGCACACGTCTGCGAGCCACTGTGCAACTACCAGCGGGTACCAAACAGATTCTGGCGGATGATATCGGAGCAGTAGATCGGATTTTTTAATTTTTATCGGCCTTATCTTTTAGAATTGTTATATATTTTTAGTTTTATTTCTTCTGGTGTGATGTTGGTGTAGTAGATGCAGTTCTTTTAACCTTTTCCATTTTAGCTCCATGTACCTATTGTTTTAGACATTTAATTTTAGTTACACCTTTCAGCTCCTTATTGCTTTGGGATTTTGCTTTTAGTCACGCCTTTTAGCTCCCTTGTTTTAATTGTTTTAAGCTCCCTTTGGTTTTCTACCATGGGCGTTGTATTTGTTTTGAATTATTTAAATTGGCGTTTTAGTCCTTTTGAAGATTCATTCCTTGCTTATTTTTTAACCTATAGACCTAATCGCTTGGTTTTAGTATCGAATGTTTGTGGTGGGCGCTGATGATCCAGCCATTGAGCGCCCTAAAAACCTACTCATCAGAATGTCCAAATGTTGCAACATCTCTCTTCTGATGGTAAGGTTTTCCTACTCGAGGTCTCTAATCGTGTCTGGCTTGACGCTACTTTTCCAGACAAATGGCAGGAGAATACCGTCATACCTGTTCCTAAACCTGGAACGGACAGACACCTTCATTCAGTTCCAGGGTGACGGAACGCAGGATCATTGGACGGTTGGTGTGCTGGCTGAAATCCCACAATCTTCCTACTAACATCCAGTGTGTTTTCGACGATGTCGTTCACCAACTAACCATGTTGCCTCGCTGCCAACTCAGATCATGGACGGGGTTTTTAAGAACAGCCGAAAGTTGGGATATTTTTGACCTCGAGAATTGCTATGCTAGGTATTGGCGTGTGGGCATAATACATTCTCTCCACAGCTGAACGTACGTGGACGCCTACCTTGTTCATTTAGGAGTTTATGTGGGACCGCGTTTTCCGAGTAAGGGTCAGCTCAGTTTTTTTTCTAACCTTTTTATTCAAGAGATAGGAGTGCTATAGCGATTAATTCTATTCCGCAATTACTCCAGGTGTCTCGTCTTGTTTGTTCGTGGGGGAACTCTGCCATCTTCTGTACTTCTCAGCGCACACAGGTTTTGGAACGTCGCATCCAGTGGTGTTTGAACTACATCTATGACTGCAGCTCAAAAAACGGCTTTCGTTTCTCATCTGCGTTAACCTCTGGCGCCGCAGGTGGCGAATGGTAACTACTTTTCAACTCGGGCAAGATATGCATCCTTCTCAATGAGGTGAGGTGAGGTTCCTGGGGTTAGTATTCGATTGAAACCTATGCTGGTCTCCACATACAGCAAAGCTTTGGGCGCGGTGTGACCGTTCTCTTAATATTTTACTTATACTAAGTAGTACATTTTGGGGCGCGGATTGGAGAGTGCTGATCCATCTCTATCGTGCGCTGATTCGATCCAAGTTAGGCTATTGTTGCATTGTGAATTCATAGCACGATCATCTGTACTGAGACGCCTAGACACAGTATACAATCAGGGCATCCTGAGTGGCTGTTGGAGCTTTTCCAGCCAGCCCAGTTGTTAGCCTTTATGTCGAATCGGGAGAAGCCCCTGTATCTGGTAAAAAAAAAATCGAAAGATATTTATATGGCAAATAAAATATGTCTTTAATTTTCTGGGCATAGCCTTTATAGACCTCTTTATTCTGAGTGAACTTTACTACACAAAAATGTAAAACACGTTAAAACACAATTTATGTCATATACATTTTTTTCGTTGAATTGACCATTTCTGAGATATTCCTTGTTATATGTTTCAGATTTGAAACACAAACATTTCACACAGGGAAAGTAGTAAACTTCTGGACCTCCATAGAAGCGGACAAATGGCAACCAGTTTTTAAGAGATTTGACATTCGTTTAACCTAAACTATTCCCTTATGTTACTCCTACTTATAAAGAAGAAAGTATTTAAGAAAATTTCTGCTAATGTTTGTTTCGATTATCATAAAATAGATAGAAGAGTAAGCTTTTTAACAATAATTAGTTACAGCCATGTAGAGAAAATTATGTGAATGGAACGCATTAGCTTTTTAATATATTCAGAACTATAAGACAGTGCTAAGCCCTGAGACAATTGCTATTTCAGTTCATTTTGAATGTATTTTTTGAAGCTTTTTAAGTACTTTTAATTAAAGACGAATGTATACCGACGCCATTTTAGTATGTTTAGAAGCACTTTAAGCGTATTTTGGGTGACATGATGCTTTGCAGCCCTTTTGTTTATGCTAGTTAAGGTCATTTAGAAACAATTTCCTAATTTTCTGTAGTAATTTTTATCATGATTCCAGTACCTATTTCTGAGGTCTTTCACACCATGTGTTACGTTTTACAGCATTTCCAAATGTTCCTGGACGATCTGATTGCTCTTACGTTATCCAATACTTTACAGTTTTGTTGTATTCTGTTTCTGTAATTTTGTAGTTCTTTAAGAGTCATATATATCAAACATAAACTTATTCAGTTACGAAATTGGAAACCGAGGACTTAAGGTTGCGTTGATTTCAGTCTTACTTAGAGCGTAAATCCAACTTAACCTAACTTTTGTGTTTCTCCGCGGTTTTTATTTGTCTTCTTGGCTTAATGTCTCTCTTTTCGAGGCTAACATTAGAAAAATGTTCTAAGCCTTTGCTGTCGAAGTGTTTATTGTGGTTTCTTCCAGTGTTATTACTCTTTGTTGTTTTAGTGTATCTTTTTCTTTTAATGAATTTGATTTTCCTCTAAGATGATGATCTTGACTTTTTGTTGTTGTTGTTGTTGTTGTTGTTGGTCCTGAAGGGTCTGCCTGTTTGGTAGGGATCGGGAGTGAAATATCCGAGGGGTGCTCGGAATTTAAAAGTAATCCGATAATCACGTACCTTATGGTGATTTCTACTCCAACTGCAAGTCGTCGAGAGCATGGACGTCTTGTTGGCTGCTTTCTCAAGAGTGGTGTATCCTCATCGACGCCTTTCCTGTGGATTGGTTTCCTGGGTACTGAGTAAAACTCACTAGTTACTTCTTCACCAAAACACTGATTTTATTTAAATAGTTTGGACCTACAGCCCGAACTGAACAGAGACACACTTATCAGTTTCTCATCAGAAGTTGTTTCATAATGAAAGTTCGTTCACAGCCCCAAGGTTATTTTTCTGTATCGCCGTGCGAGACATGGTTTCAACATTTGGGGTTAGACCTCTTTTGAAGCCACACGAGGGCCTTCATCGACACAGACTTTTCCTACATGCACAAGCTGAAGCGCGTGTTCCTTTTCGAAGTCCCACGGGGACTCGGACTTTCCCTATCAATAGTAAGATCTGAAGCGTTTGTTCACTTTCAAAGTTAGGGACCTAAACCGAAACGGACTTTCTCTATCCGCAGCACGAACTGAAGTGCGTGTTCATTTTCAAAGTCCCACGGGGACCTAAACCGAAACGGGCTTTCTCTATCTGCTGCACCAGCTGAAGTATCTCTTCATTTTCAAAGTCCCACAGGGACTTAAACCGACTCTATCTGCTGCACGAGCTGGTGTCTGTTCATTTTCAAAGTCCCACAGGGACCTAAACCGAAACGGACTTTCTCTATCTGCTGCACGAGCTGGGGTCTATTCATTTTCAAAGCCCCACAGGGTCATAAACCGAAACAGGCTTTCTCTATTTGCAGCACGAGCTGAAGTGTGTTCCCTCTCGGAGAACAGAATCTGACATCTTGGAAGTCACCCCCACTCTCAACATCTTTTCCGAAATTTGTTGAATTTCTTGTTATAGTACAAGATTCTCATTTGCCAAAGTTATTATTTGTGTTCTATATTGGCCCAGACATCGCTCGACACTCCCATGGCCTCAAGGCAAAACCTCTATTTTCTAACTGTATCTACTCATCACTTCTGGAGTGATTGCCATCATCTCAGGAGTGCACTTAAGCGCGTTATCTTGCAAAGTCTATCAAGCTTGAATATTTGCCGTTACTTTCAGCATACCTCACTAGTTTGGATTTTTCTTGATTTTACATTTCAAAGGTTTGTTCGGTACTTTTCAACATATGTTCGTCCAATAATCTTCCTATTGATTTTGGTTATAAGTTCTAGATAAATATATATATTGATTTCTTTATCGTATTTATTTATTTACATCGTTTATAGTGACACGTAAATATGGGCTCAAGGGTTAAGCATATTTTCTGAGTTCAAGCTGGTATTTCAGCTTTTTCAATATCTATTTGTTTTTATACAGAGATAATTAGCATTATATATCAGGCGTCTATCCTCTTTTATACGGGCTTGAGACTAGCATTAGATATTTATTACAATAACAGAATTCCCCGGCTCCACTCATTCTTATTCTTCTCTCTTTACATGTCTTTGCTAGATGCATGGGAGTGCCTGTAGTGTAAGCTTCAGTTTTCTGCTGCCACGATACCGATGATGAGCAATGTATGTAACATTCTCTCATTATACCTTCTCAACTTTGTAATGACCATAAGCAAAGGTTGATTTTCCATTATTACCAATGGCTCTTTTATTAGCAGAATGCGATAGAGCGATTTTGTTGACTTTACAAATGAAACATTATGCTGTTTGGACTTGTATAAATTCTAAGAAGTTCTTATTTTTTCTTTGTTTATAAAACAATCCACTAACTGTAGAATGTAATGTACAGATTAATAGCGCTTCTTTTTGTGCCTTTAATCTTTGTTTTATCATTCCTTCATCAATATCGAAAGCACATATCTTAGGCCTCAGTCCCACCAACCGCTGACGAATTCTCCGCTATACAGAGAATATAATGCTGCTAAGAAATATATCGACTATCTAATATCTCTCAAAGAAGTATAGAGGCATATACTAAACTGCTATACCACTGAAACTTACAGATGCGCAACAAGAGGATATCGAAACCTCTACCGGAATGCTCTTTCTGATATAAAAAAAATTCAGTGAAGAGAACTGGAACATTAGAAAGAACGGCCATTTGACTGGCGAATATCGACGAAGTTTTCATAATAAGTGCAATCTATCCTGCAAAACACCGAAATATATTCCTGTCTTCATGTACAACTTAAACGTACATAACTCTCATTCCATTGTTTAACAGATAGGTTATACAAGTGACAGAGTAGAGGTGATTCCGTGTTCAGAAGAAAAGTATAGTTCATTCTCAAAGCATGTTGGGGTTATTAAGCTTCCGTTTGTGGATTCATACCATTTTCTAGTTCAAGCTTTGATAAACTAACAAAACCCTGTCATCGTTTCCTGAGAAATTCAATTACTTTGGAGAAGTGAAGAGTGGTTTGATGACAGCAAAGGAATATTTCCCCACGATTACATCGCATCATGAGATGTTTTGAAAGAAACATGTTTGCCTACAAAGAAGGCGTTCTAAAATATATTAAAGGCAGAGGAAATCGATGAACAAGATTATGAACATGCTGAAAATGTAAGGTGGCAGTTTTATATTCGAAACTTGTGAGATTTCAGTGACCTGTACTTAACCTCAGATGTACTGCCACTCGCAGATGTTTTGAAGCCTTCAGAGAGCAAATATTGAATATTCATAAAGTTGATCATGCACATTACTTGACATCTCAAAGTCTTACCTGGAATGCTATGCTTTTGTGTACCGGAATTGAGCTAGAATTAAGGTTGGATTATGATCAGCTTCTCATAGTAAAGTCTAGCATAAGGGGAGGTTTATGTCAGGTTTTTGATCGGTAGGTCCAGGTTAACAAGACCTATGTGGAGGAGTTCGATCCTGATAAATCAACTCAATTTATCACGTTCGAAGACGAAAATAACCAATATGGATCAGCTAAGAGGCATCCACCACCTTATAGTGGATTTCAGTGAGTTTCTTCTGACAGTATGAATATTGAAACACTAAAAGAGGATGATCCCCTTAGATGCATATTCAAAGTTGATATGGATTATCCTACTGAGCCTAACGATCTTCATAATCATTTGCATTCTTGCCTGAGTGTCTGAAGCCAAAGAATTCAAGTGCATAGAAACCATTTGCATATCTTGGAAGTAGGAGGATGTATTTTGTTCATTACATGACGTTAAAACAGGCGATCTCATACGGACTACGATTGGAAAAAATACATCATGTGCTATAATTTTGGCAATCGTGTTGGTTAAACACTTACAAAGCGTTCAATAACACGGTGCGGCAACAGGCAAGAAATTACTTTGAAAAGGATGTGCACAAACTCTTCAACAATGCGATGTTTGGAGAAACCTAGCAGAATGAACGAAACCGAATGGATACAGCCCTTGCGATAAACGAGAAAACATTGAAAAAGCCTTCATTTTTTACAGAAGTATATATGGACCTACCCTGGCACTGTCCATATGGCTTCACGACATATTATATTCAACAAACCTATATACATCGGAGTGGGCGTGCTAGATATCTCAAAAGCTCTCATGTACTCCTACCAATATGATGTGCTATTACTGTATTATGAGATTGAAAGCCTGAAGCTTATATACTTGGAAACGGACTCCTTCATTCATGGAGTCACAACAACTGAAGTAGACCAGGACAAACTACAACTTCTTGAACGTTTAGATACATTTGATTACTTTACAAGCTACATGTGCCACTCCAGATACAAAAAGTGTTGGGTAAGCTTAATGATGAAGTTGGCGGAATGTTCATCCAGCGGTTTGTTGGACTAAAGCCTAAGATGTATACTGGAAATTTTGATGGAGGAATGTTAAGAAAGATTAAAGGCACAAAACGAGGCGCTATTAAGTAGTACGTTACATTCGACAGTTAAGTGGATTGTCTTAGAAAAATAAAATAATAAGAACTCCTATGAACTTGACCATGTTACAACAGCATAACGTTTCGTTTACAAAGATCAACAAAATCACTATTTCACCTCACAATGATAAAAAAGTGATTGCTGGTGATGGAACATCAACCTATGCTTATGGTCATTACAAAGTTGAGAAGGTATAATGAGAGAAAGTCACATTTATTGATCAGCATCGGTAGTGTGGAAGCAGAACATTCAAGCTTACACAACAAACACTCAAATGCATCTAGCAAAGACATACGAAGAGAATAGAATATGAAGAATAAGAATGAGGGGTGGCAGAAATTCTGGCATTAGAATCAATTTCTAATGCTGATCTGAAGCCCAGATAAAAGAGGAGAGCTGCCTGATCTGTAATGCTAATTATCTTTATATAAAACAAATCCAAATAAAAAAGCTGAAAATACTGGCTAGAACTCAGAAATATGTTAATCCTTTCAACATTAACAGCAGCAGCATCAACAAGAAGAGTCGAGATCATTATCCTAGAGAGAAAACATCTTGATTAAAAGAAAATAGACTGTAAAAAAAAAGAGCAATTCAACACGAAGAAACATAAATTTCAATAAACACTTCAACAGCAAAAACTTAGATCACTCTTCTAGCGTTAGACTCGAAAAGAGAGATATTAAGCAAAGAAGACAAATAAAAAACATGGAGAAACGAACAAGTTAGGTTATGTTACATTTACACCTAAGAAAGACTGAAGACCATGCAAACTTATGCCCTTGCTCACAATTTAACAACTGAACATGCTGAAGTTTGGAGGGGAAAAAAAAGGATATAACATGCTTGTCAAAGAACTGGATAAATATTGAAGCAGAATAAAGAAGGTTCATAAGGAATTCAAACTAGGGGAAAATAGGGCAAACCTGTAAACTATTGGATGGGCTATAAAAGCGATTAAACCGTCCAAAACATACGCAAATGTGGTGAAAAACTTCGGAAATAGGTCCTGGAACCATTATAGGAATTACTGCGGAAGTATAGAAAAGTGTTGCATAAACGACCTAAAGAGCGTAAAATGACACCAATTACTATCAAACATAAGAGAAAAGCTACAAGGCATAACGTCACCCAAAATACACTTAAAGTGCTCTTAAACATACTAAGATGGTAGCGGTATACCTTTGTCTTTGAAACAAAGTCCTTAAAGAGATTAAAAAATACATTCAAAGTGAACCGAAATACCAATTGCCTGAGGGCTTAAAACTGTCCTATATTTCTTAGCATACTAAAAAATGACAAACGATCTCTAAGGCACCATAAAGCACCACAAAATACTGCAAAATACTGTAAAATATTAGTAAATCGCCTGAAAAAGGACTAAAATGTCTGTTGAATATACAAAAACTATCTAGCATAAAGTGTTAAACCCTCTCGCTCAAATGGCATGGCATGACATTAAAATCATTCTAAGTATTGCTGACAACGCTAAAAGCACACATGCAATATTGATAAATGTATATGAAAGCCCTACAAGCGTTTAAAAATGGCCCAAACGTACTAAAATGTCTGTAACAAGAGGTAAAAAGCATTTAAAACGCTGCAAAAGTAATGTAAAAATCACAGCAAAAACCTATTGTAAAAGCATAGAACACCTTTGTTAGGGTCCCAAATACCTTTAAAATGTCTCGAACGGACAGGGGGAAAAAAACTTAAATGTCTGATGCATGTCTTACAACTTGCTGTGCTAGACTCCTAAAAACATCCTTCAAATGACATGGATACAACTGCTGCAACACTAAAATCACCTTAAAAATCCCTCTAAAAATGCACTGAGTGCACTGCAATATTTGAAAAATAGTCCGAAAACATACTAATATGCTTATAAAAGTGCAAAAAAATTAATAAAACACTGTAAATATGAGCAAAACTTCTGAACAAACCCAAAATACTACTTTTAGAGCCCCGAATATCCACAAATGATTTGAAATTAGATGAAATGAGCTAAAATGCCTGGAACATACCAGAAAATAGTTGTCCTAGAGCCTAAACTCCCTCCAAATGGCGAGACATGTCATTAAAAGCATCCGAAACCTCTATCCTAGCACACAAAAAACCTTCAAAATGTTTATAAATGACCTGTAGGCATTCAAAAAGCAGAGAGAAACATTGCAAAATAAAAAAAATAAATGTCTTCAAACATAACCCGCAATACATAGGAATGTGTGCTTGTGTAATAAAAATCCACCAGAGAAAACTAGAACGTTAGGGACCATGGCTATTTGATGGTGAATATCGGCGAAGTCTTCATAATGCACGCAATCTAGGCTGAAAAACACTGATTTATATTCCTGTCTTCATGCAATACTTAAGTGAATATGCTTCTCATTTCATTGCTAAATTGTTAGGTGGTACAAGTGAAAGAGTAGGGATGATCCCGTGTTCTGAAGAAAGGTATATTTCATTGTCAAAGCATGTTGGAGATATTATGCTTCCGTTTGTAGATATATACCATTTTCTCACCTTAAGTTTGGATAAACTAATAAAAAACCTAACTACGTTTCCTGAGACATGCAACTACTTTAGAGAAGAGAATATTGGTTTGATAGCACGAAAGGAGTATTCCTCTACGGTTACATCTCATAATGGGATGTTTTGAAAGAAATATGCTTGTTTCCAAAAGAATCGTTCTACAATAAATTAAATGAAGAGGAAATCAATGATTAAGACCTCACACATGCTAAAAATGTATCGTTGCGGTTTAATGTCCGAAATTTGGTGGAGTACATTGACCTGCACTTAACCTTAGATGTGCTGCTACTCGCAGATGTTTCTGAAGCCTTCAGAGAGCAAACATCAAGTACTCATAAAGTTGATCCTGCACATTACTTTACTTCTCCAGGGATAATGTAATGTTGTATTCGGAATTGAGCTAGAATTGTTATTGAATGATGAGCAGCTTCTCATGGTGGAGCCTGACATTAGGGGAGGATTATGCCAGGTTTCTCATCGGCATGCCCAGGCTAACAACGTCTACATGGCGCAGTTTGATCCTGATAAACCAATTCAATTTATCACATACGAAGGCACAAACAATCAATACGGAGGGCTATGCGGTATTCACTAGCTGGTCGAAGATTTCAGTGTGTTTCTTCTGATAGTATTAATATAGAAAAACTAAACGAAGCTGATCCTATAGGATATATATTCGAAGTTGATGTGATTATGCTACTGAGCTTCACGATCTTTTTAATGTTTTGCCATTCTTGCCTGAATGTTTGAAGCCTAACCGTTCAAGTGTACAGAAACTAGTTGCGCACCTTGGAAGCAGGAAAACGTATGTTGTTCAATACATGATGTTAAAACAGGCGCTCTGTCATGGACTACGTCTAGCAAATCTCCATCATGCGCTAGAATTTCAACAATCGTGCTGGTTAAACCCTACACAGTGTTTAATAACAAGTTGTGGTAAGAGGCTAAAAATCACTTTAAAAAGGATGTGTGTAAACTCTTAAACAATGTTATGTCTAGTAACCTCATGGAGAATATACGAATTCGAATGGAATACTTCTTGTGACAAACGATAAAACTTTGAAAAAAGTGATTGCTATGCCTACATTCATCGATAGAAGTATATATGGACCTAAACTGACAGCTGTTCATATGGCATCATGGCGGATTATATTCAACAAGCCTATATACGCTGGATATCTCAGAAACTCTCCTGGACTTCTACTATTATGATGTGCTATTGCCATATTATGGGATTGAAAACCTGACGTTTATGTACATGGATACGGATACCATCATTTATCTAGTCACAACAGCCGACATATAGTAGGACAAACTACAATTTCTAGAGCATTTAAGTATATCTGGTTACCCTGCAAGCCACATGTGCCACTCCGCTACAACAAAAATGTGTTGGGAATGGCTAAAAATGAAACCAGCGGGAAAATCACCCAGCGTTTTGTCGGGCTGAGATGTATGATATACGCTCTCGATATTGCTGGAGGAATGATCAAAAAGATTAAAGTCATAAAACTTGGTGATATTAGTTAGTACATAATACTCTACAGTTATGTAAATATCCTTAAAAGCAAAGAAATAATAAGAACTCCTATGAATGTGATCATAACGTTTCGTCTGTAAAAATCAACAAAGTCGCTCTAACGCCCCATGTTGATAAAAGAATGGTTGCTGATGATGGATTATCCATCTATGCTTATGGCCATCAGCAACGACTCGTTACAAAGTTGTGAGCGTATTATAGGGAGTGCTAAATACATTGTTCATCATCTGTAGCGTGGTAGCAGAAAATAAATGTTTACACCACAAACACTCCCGTGCACTTAGCAAAGACACACCAAAAGAGAAGAATAAGAATGAGGGTTGGCGGGAGCTTTGACATGAGAATAAATTTCTAATACTGATCTAAAGTCACATAAAAGAGGAGAGACTCCCAACCTTCCATGCGGTTATGTTTATATAAAAACAAAAGTAAATGCCGAATATACGAACAATAACTCAAAAAGTAAAACGATTGCTTCAGTAAACTGTAAAAACAACAAAAGACGAATAAACACAAAGGAGCATGATGTTCACTAAACAGTAAACAGTAATCATTCTTTTATTGTTATCCTCAAAAAGACAGACATTAAGCAAAAATATAAATAAAAAACTCAAGAAACGGGAAGTTAGGTTATGTTAGATTTACAATCTAAGAAAGACTGGAACCCATGCAAACATATCCCGTCGCTTCACATGGCAACATTTAAACATGCAGAAGTTCGCAAAAGGATAAAATATGACTTAAAATACTGCAAAAATACTGAAACAGAACGCAGAAAGATTCATAAAAGATCCAAAGTGGAGAAAAAAATATGGCAAAACTGTGAAATAAATATTGGATCAGTTCACCCTGAAGACGAGGAAGATGCACTTCTTCGAAACGTTGGTGTCAAGCCAAGTTTTTACCTGGCTAGAAGCCCGAGAAGATCTTGAATTAACACGTCGCCAGGAAAGCTATAGTTCTTATTTAAATATTGGATAGTTCACAAAAGCGATAAAACCGTCTAGAAAATATGAAAATGCTATAAAACGTAACAAATTGTGTGAAAAAAATCATAAAAACCACATCGATGACAGCAATCACTGCAAAAATGCAAAAAATTGTAGTGTAAACAACATAAACTGTCATAAAATGACATCAATTATAATCAAACATAAGAAAAGGGTCTACAAGGCAGCATGAAAAGTATATTACCCCAAGTCCGCTTAAAGTGCCCCCAAGGTCTGCAGGCAGAATAGCTCAAAAACAAAAAGTCGGTTAAATACCAAACTTGGTATTTAAGTTCAGTATAATTCTAGAATGCGACACGAAGGTTTGCATAGAACATGTTTTGAAAATTTTGATTAAATAAAAAATAGCTGTAACGATTTTTATTAAAAGTTCAAGATATTTTCATGACAAACTAAATGTATATACCGAATATTCTGGGAACGGCCTCAGAAGAACTCTTCATTCTGCATGATTTTTGTATAACCTTTGCATAACTCTAAACCGTAAGAGACAGACAAAAATTTACTACATGAAAAGCGTAGATCTGATTAAGGCACAATTTATACCGTATACATTTTGTATGTTCATTTGTTTGTTTCTTTGTAGATTTAACGTTTTCGGGTATACCGAGTTATTGGTATCTGTTCTAAGCTACTTTCTCAAACGGAAAGACATGTTTCCCTTTTGGTTACTTATAGCAAGTAAAAAGAACCGAATTTCAATTGCTTCACACAGCGACCGACTTTTAAAAGATTAGACTACCACTTTAGCCTGTGCATTCGCTTATTTCCCTTTTCCTAACATTGAAGCAGGTAATAAAGCTAATTCGGTATTGTTTATCTTGATTAATATGACGTAGGTAAAAGAATCATCTTTTGTAATAAAAGTTTGTTGAACAGCTAAAGAAAGGAATGTGAATGGAACACACCAGATTTTTCAAAATTAAAAGATGCATATTCTTTACAAGCTTTCATGTCATCAATCCATTATATCACATATTATATCATACATTAGCCGGATTTAGTATTATAATTAAAATACTGATCTGTTTAGTATACCACAACTCTGCAAACTGATATTGTGCAGTAGAGAGTAAACTATAATTTATATCTTTGCAATCTTTCCTGGCTATCAAGACAAACCGCAAACGTGAGTGCAATGGAAGTTCTGCGTCGTAGTTCATAGCTTTATTTCCACCCGCCATACGGTTGGTTATAGCTGCAGCTGAAAAAACACTAATGTCTTGCAAATCCGAAAAGAGACGTAACATTCCTTGAGCGAGTTAAATTTCTTCCACACGAGTGCATCGCACCGAGGACGAAATGACCCCTGATCTACGAATGATAATTCTCTCTCATAGCGAAGGTCTTTGTTCAAGAAGATGACGACTGCCCGGTCATTTGCATTAAAATTCCTTCTGTTTTGGAGACCGCGAGAAATAAATCCGCCAGACGTAAAACCGCATTCACAGCTATTTATACAACCAATGAAGTCCTTCGCTTTCTGACAAAGAGATTTAACAGGGGCTGCTTAGACGGAATATTTTTATAGCCAGATCAATGAGCACTGTCTATCGTTTAATTAATCAATGATGAGGGCATTACAATCAATGTTCAGATCAATTTCCAAAGAAAATTATAATTAAACTAGGACACAGGGATGCAACTCTGAAGATACATGTTGAGGGATAGAAACTATAATTAATAATGGTAGAATTTTGTTTATATATGACCACGAACTACTTACAGAAACGTTTCGAAATGAAGTAATTCTGTAAATAATAAAGTCTGAAAGTCTATTTTACCTTCTTTATCGTCTACTAGTATTATGGGGAGGAAAAGTTCTATAACGAGGTTTCTACAAAAATATTATGTTTTGAGATGCTCTGGATAATAAAAAAGTGGTTTTCGTAAACGGTCCGCGGTCGCGAGTTTGTAGCTCTGGAGGACAAGTAAAAATGCTTAGTATGCTTTCCTTCGCTAGGGAAGTAAAGTGGTAATTAATTAATTAAAAAAAGGAACCTCAAGGCGCATGTGCGTGTGTTTATGAACAAAACACGAATAGCCCCAGCTCCATATTTAATTTCAGTATATTCCAAGTACGTGAATTGAACATTTTGAACTAAATGCCTCAGCACAAATTACAGCTTTAAGAAACAAACTTTTATTTATTTTATTAAATATGGCTCAATATATTTTCAATAAAAATCCACGTGTTTAGCATACTTATATGTGAAATAAAATATAGGAATATTGGATTTTCTGGAAACGTGCTATGCAGTCCTCTTCTTTAGAAATAAATGTTATGTATCTTATATAGCAGAAGAAAATTTATTGCACAGAAAAAGTATATTTCTTTAAAATATATAAATTATTTTTAAAAATGTTACATCGTCAGCCATTTCCGAGATTTTTTTTTGTTATTGGGTTGACATACAATATACTTTTAATTTCTCTACCATATATAATATACATAGTAGTAGGGAAGGTACATTGGCCGCGGTATGGCCGAGTGGTTGGACCGCTCGCCTCTCACCTAGACGGTCCGGGTTCGATCTCAAGCGATTGCATGTGAGATTTGTGGTGGACAAAGCGGCCCAGGGGCAGGTTTTCTTCGGGTTCTGCTGTTTCCCCCGCCATCCCATTCCACTGAGGCTCCATCTTCATTCCATGTATTGTCAGTGTCACCTCCTGCGGTGCCACAAGTAGTAAAAGCGGGCGTTAAAAGAGAGAGAAGGTATTGTATTCCAGCCAAGAATTCGACACCGAAATTTCACCGGAAGTCAAATTTTGAGGTCCTCTTAATAGAAACTCATTTTTACTTTCTTACCAAGTATGCATGCATTAACAAGGATCTCCATTTTACCCAAAATTTCTATACCGAGATTTAACCGGAAATACATGTTTTGAAGACACCCAAATCCAAAAGAGGAATTTTCAGAAAAATGTCCGTTGTATGTGTGTGTGTGTATGCGCGCGCGCGTGGATGTGTAGAAACAGCATAACTCAAAAGTTAAATACCAAACTTTGAAAGGTGTCCAAAGATGCTAAACGAAGATTTCCGAGAAAATCCCCGCATGAAACGTTTTTCCAAAATTGTGATATACTCAATAACAGCTTTAAAGATGTATATCTTGAATATTCTGGTAATGGCCTCTGATGTCATGTTCAGTCTGCGTTACTTTTACGCAACTGTGAACCATAACACACAGAAAAAAGCTTACCACAAAAAATGTAGATGTTTTGAACCCCACAATTTATGTTAGATATATTTGTGGAGCTAAGACTTCCGAGTTATTCAATAATGCTGGTTTCAATTTTCCATACTTATACTTTTTTCAAATCGAAAACTTCTGCTATAGAGTTGGAGAATATACAAGGTTACAAATAATTCTGTAATTCACTGCTGTACAACAATTTTCTCAACGCCTCGATGCATAGAAAGTTGACGGCTCTCCCATGCCATTTCATGCTAAAACTCTAGTTCGAAGACTGACTCCAAATTGATCAACGGTTCACAACTCTTCCTTATATAGCTATGAATGACGTCACAGAGGTTTCTGGAAGCTTCTGCAAGCTGAAGATTCTGGTGTGCGCCAGTTGCGTTGATGTTGTCACATTCCAGTGCCTCCTTTGTCGGCGCTTCGTATTTATCGCATTCCAAGGTCTCCGAGAACGTGAGAACGGTCGTTAACGAGCCGGCAATGCAGTTACAATACCAACCCACGTGTACACAGCGTAGACAAGACTGAGAGAGATTCTTTCAAAATAATTTAACCCCACATTTATTGCAGGCCAAGGAATGCTTCCTTGCCGGTGACTATTTGTGTGCTGAATGCTAAGGATAAAAAGTGTGTACCCAACTTTAGTTCACGCTGCAAAAACTCGTGATTCAGTTCTGCTTCAAGATGCATGGGAAATAAAGTATGACAAGGATGTAACATTTACATTTATTCATATGACCTTTGCATCTCGCTTGGATCGTAGGTGTATGTCTTGTCGAGAATAGGTACTACTTTCCTCTGAATGGTTGATATTTAGCGACCAGCATGCTATTTTATGTCAACTCCCAATCTCAAAACGCAGCAATGAGATACTCCATTTTACAGAATATTAAAGTGCTGGATCAACTTTTTTATAGTGTTTAACGCTCGTTTTTACTACTTGTGGCACCGCAGGCGATCACACTGATACATGGGATGAAGATGGAGAGCCGGTGGAGTGCGATGGCGGGGGACACCGTAGAAATCAGAGAAAACCGTTCCTGCGCCGCGCTGTCCACCATAAATCTCACGTGCGGTCGCTTGGGATTGAACCAGGACCGTCTAGGTAAGAGGCGAGTGGTCTAGCCACTCGACTAAGGCCCGGCCCAAATGGATCAACTTAAAGGTAAATGACATCATTGTGAATATCCCTCAGAACTGCGCCCCGGAAAAGCGTTGGACGCTGAAGAAGAAGAAGAAGATGATGATGATGATGATGATGATGATGATGTTGATGGATGGGGCTTAAGGGCGCTCAACCGTAAGGCTATTAGCGCCATTATAAAATTCATTATGGCACAAACCAAGAGAAAAAATCAATATAAAAATCAATCAGAATTACTAATAATGGTTAACCTGAGACATAACATCTAGTCTAAAACCCATATAAAGCTAAAAAAGGAAAGATATGGTTCTATAAAATAATTCAAGTAATGGGATAAAAGATGACTAAAACAAATTTTCAGTATAAAACAAATACGATAAAATGAAGCAAAATAGCTGCTTCCAAGATATAAACACAATCTAAATCACAGTGTAAAAGTTACATTTGCTAAAAAGGTAAAAATTCATATCTACCGCACTGTCATCAACCGCCAAAACCTTAGCTAGATAGGCCGGCATTTGCAGCGACATTTGAATGTGTACAAGAGGAACACACTCTAGCAGTCATAACGGACCCCGAGGACTTTCCATAGAGCGGAGAGCAGGTTCCTTCGTAAGAATTTAGTTATGTGTAAAAATACGGTGAGGTATGCGCAATAGAGCCAATATGACCTACTCCCGAAGAGAAATACTAGAGGAGATTACCAGTGGATAGAGAAGTCTTTCACCTCCCGAAGTTTGTTGCCGCGGAGAGTTGACCATTCTCTATGTGAGCAAGAAATTACGGTTCTCCGCACAGCAAGTCTAAAATCTTTGGCGTTGCATATTTAAAGTATTACAATGAGTTCAGCAGTTGCCGTCGTTGCTGCTAAATCCCCCATTTAATTCCGAGGCAAGCCAAATGACTAGGAATCCATGCACACTCCACATTAACACCCGAAGTGTGTAAGATGTGGAGGGCATCCTGAATGCGCTATACGATAGGAACGTAGTTGCAGAACTTACGAATGCTCTGGAGGGCACCAAGTTAATCACTCATGAGGCAATCCCCCAAATTACGAAAGTGAACATAGAGAAGGGCTCTATATATGCCATAAAACTCTGCAGAATAAATGTTTGTGCTACTATACAACCCGAAGGTATGTGGTTCGGTTCCATAAACAAATGCATAATCAACACCCTCAGTGCACTTACTGCCGGCGGGGTATATAAAAATGTGATCACTGTAATGTGATAAAAATGTAAAAAAACAAGAACGGATTCTAGACACAGGCATAACATAGCACTCGTAAGCTGTCATTCTAAGATCTATGTGAAATTCAGCACATAAAAATTGAGGATGCACCCTCTACCCCTTGGGAAACAGCCTAGGTATTTCAATATTTTACTTCCGAAGAAGCTCACGGAAACGAAAATCTACCCATGACGCATGAGCGGTGCCAATATTGTTCGTCCAGCTGGGGTGAGAAAAAAACGTGGAACATTGGATTCCCACAGCCATAATTAGTTAGCAGGACGTTACGGCGAAAACGCGAGGGGCTTCCACCGATTTAGCATAGGGGCTAACAACTGGACTGGTTGGAAAAGTTCCAACCACACGTATGCCATGATAATAGACTAATCTTGTCAGCACAGACAGTCGTGCTGAAGAATAAAAAGTGCATCCACAATCTAACTTGTATTGAATCATTCAAAGATAAACATGAAGCAACACTGCCTGATTTGCTCCCCAAAATTTGCCACTTAGTATCCTTAAAATATTCAGAGAACGGTCACTTTGCGCTATATGTGGTGACCAGCAAAGTTTCTAATCGAAGACCAACCCAAGCGATCTCGCCTCATCTGCGAGTGGAAGTAAATTTGGCCTGAGCCAAAGAGACGGTGGAGGTCCTTTCCTACGGTGCCAGAAGTTAACGCAGATAACTTCTAGTTGAAAGTCGAAAGCCATTTTGGAACTCTAATCATAAAGATTGTCTAAACATTGCTGGAGACGGTGTTCCATATAAAGGCGTTCGCTAAGAAGTACAAAAGATGAAGAAATTCTCTACGAATAAGCAGGACGTGACACCTGGAGGAACACATTGAGCTATAGAATTAATCGCTATAGCAAAGAGTGTCACACTCAGTACCGACCCCTGTGGCACATAAAGGGTTCGATAAAAACAGAGCCAACCTTTACTCGGAAAACGTGGTTCCTCATAAACTCCTGAATGAACAACGATAGGCATCCACGTATATTCCAGTTGTGAAGGGAACGTAACGTCCTTGCTAACCAGAACGTAGCACAAGTCTTTTCGAAGCCAAAAAATATGCCAACTGTGTGACAGTTCTTAAGAAAGTCGTTGATGATTTGTGTCTATAGCGATACTAGATGGTCACTGCTAATCGATGTCTTCGAAAACTGCACTGGATTTTAGTCAGGAGATTGAGGCATACCAGCCACCAAACCAATCATTCATTGATTATCAGTTTCATCATCTTGTAAATGCAACTGGTGAGGGAAATTGGGCGGTAGCTGGACGGACGGTCTTTTCTATGTTTCAAAATAGGTATGATGGTGGTCTTCCGCCACTTTGCTGGAAAAGTGGCGGCAAGCCAAATACGATTACAGACCTCTAACAAGAACCCCTTACCTTTAGCAGACAGATGTTGCATGATTGGAACGTGGATTCCATCTGGATTTGGTGGACAATTTCACAATGGGGAAATGGCATGGTCTAACTCCGTCATGATAAAAAGACGATTATAGTCTTCAAGGTTTCTGGAGAATAAAGAGAACTAAAGCAATGGCAGGGGGAGAATGGGCTGACCAGGGCACTTAAGCGGAAGCACCGTTTAAAGCATTAGCCAAATATACGAACAACAGCACCGGTGACTGGCATGTTTTTGTTTTTTTTTTGTTTTTTTGTTGTTGTTGTAGTGTTTAACGTCCGCTTTAACTACTTATGGCACCGCAGGCGGATCTGGCATATGAATAGATTTCCCGGCCACAAGCCTCAACTTATCCCATAGTAAGAGGAAGGTGTATATAGATGAAATGAAGCCTCAAGCGTGCCCCATGATATCTTATTGCTATCCTTAATAGCTTGTCTAGATTTCACAGCCATTATATTATATTGTATCAGGTTAACCAGTATAACGCGGCACTGGAAAATTGTGAGAGCACGAACGGCATTCTGGCATTCATCAGTCCACCAAGGTAGTATAAATCTTCACGATGGGCCATTTGAGTGAAGAATAAATTGATCAGCAGAGAATTGCCTTTTTGAACTTTTCGACTGTTAGATTCATAGACTCGCGCTCATCGTAATTAAAATAGTTAAAAGGAGTAAAGTGCCTCTTTGGTTTGATCAGGCCACCATCTAGGAAAATCGTAGAACATATATTGTGTATAAGACACAGAAAGTTGTCACTAGAGTGTAAGTCAGCGATGACATTCCAGAGTAAGTGAACTTTCAACTGTGGAGAGCAAACCGCTGTATAAAGGTGAGAAAAAATATGAAAGGCGGCAGATAGAAATATAGGCTCTCCGGTGTTCAAGAGAGCTAGGTTACTTTTGTCCAAGAAACCTGCAATTAAGTTATTACTCGACGAGCCCGAGGTGAGCCCCATAGTGGGTAGTGGGCGTTCTCGACGCCTACCAAAGAGAAGGTAGCTGAGGTCTTCCAAATCAGTGGTAATCAGACGGAGGCAAATATATACTACAAATAGGTGTTCAAGAGAGCTAGGTTATTTTTGTCCAAGAAACCTGCAATTAAGTTATTACTCGACGAGCCCGAGGTGAGCCCCAAAGTGGGTAGTGGGCGTTCTCGACGCCTACCAAAGAGAAGATAGCTGAGAAACTAGGTCTTCCAAATCAGTGGTAATCAGACGGAGGCAAATATATACTACAAATAGTAAATCTGGTAGATGGCAACATAATCCTTACAGTGATAGACTGGGTATCGGACTATAAGGATACAAGTCATCAAAACTATTATCTCTAATGAGAATCCTAATGCCACCATGTGGTCCATGAGTGATTCGTCATTCTTCCGGTTACAAATCACATCGTATAGAAGAGTAGTGCCTCAAGGAAACGTTATATTATGAACGGAGCTACATCTCCCCCAACCAGAAGACCAAAGGCTTATTCTCGTTGAGCAACAGTTTAAGCTCAGGTCAATATTGTCTAACTCCTATATTCCATTGTAGGATAGCCATCGTTTAGAATATGGGAATAGTTTTAAATTGAAAGACGTTTTTGCAAATTGGACTGTCTTGTCGTTTTAATTTCATCTTCGTCGCTGTCGGTCTAACCCTCTTATGAGGAGGCAATCCTGCCACTAACGCACTATCCGTCTGGCGGAGAGGGCGGAATCCTCCTGTTCCATCTCTTCCACCAGGGAGGTCCACTTTCCAATAGAAAATGTTGGTTCGAGAGCCTTGAGCCGATTGGAAGTACTAATCGGCGAAAATGGTCATCGCTCATCGGAGCTCCTTCTAGAAGATTCCTTAGCAGAGGATCTGCGTGGAAAATAATCTGTACTTTTACCATCCTTGAATATTTTGTGTGCAGACACTACATTTTCTTAAGGGAAGTCAATTCTAACATAGTTGGGTCTGAAACGTATCTCAGTTGTAGACTACGCTGTAGTTTTGCCGATCTTAGCGCCAAAGGTTGACAGTTGGGTCAGAATTCCGCTGGATTATGCCTTATATTTGCGGGTATAGCAGATAGTGGCGCCGACGTAGACGCGGTTGTTGAGGTCTTCGGGAGTGGTCTGGCAACGATAATGTTTCCTGTAATTGTGGCCCCGTTGATATTGTGGACCTGTATGGTGATTTCCCGGATTGGTACGGTATAGCTGCAACTGACCTATAAGAATCGGACTGCGGGACAGAGGGTTGGCGGATACGCAGGAGCTTCCGAGCTTTTGAGAAGGACACCATCTCATTCATCAGTATCTCCTGGGTGGCTCTCTCCTCAACTAAACGCGGGCAATCCCGGAAACAACATGGATGTTTACCGTTGCAGTTGACTTAAGATGGAGTTGTTGTGCAACCTCCATCGTGCACGTGTCTCCGCAGTTCACACATTTAGATTGACCACAACAGCACTCGTTGGTATGCCCAAAGCGTTGACACTTGTAGCTTTGTACCCCGCCTTAATCCCTTGGGGTAAATCTACCCGATCAAAGGTCCTAGTCCATTTACTAGGTGTGGATTAGACCCTAGCCTCCTGTTTATGCGATGCAGAAACCAAAGCGGAGTATCAGGCTTCGCATCATTTCCAGTCGCTGACAAACAGAAGCCAATTCTCAGATACACAACCCTAAACCACGGACACGGGTCTCCAAACACGGCCTATATGAAGGTGGGCGTTTTGCTGGACCGACCCCATCACCACTTAAGAGATTGCCCACACGAGGAAGTCATGATTGACTCGGGACCACGGGTGCGCCAAACTCGTACCTACCGGAGGACCATGGGGAGGTGAGTGACTTGTGTTCTGAAACCACAAAACCAGATTGCTCCTTCTTTTTTTTTTTTTTTAATACTCCATTATTTTGCAGGCGCAAGTGGCAAAATAGTTACTGCTTCTCTACAATGAGGCCCTACCGGAACTGTGTGCAAAGCAACGGGTAGGTTACGATGTGACGTCTATGATGTGACGTCGAACAAATGATGGAAATTATTGAACTGGAACAATTACATCGCCGACAAGGCTATGAAATTCGTGCTAAAGTCAGTTGCTGAGGAACGAAACTCGTTTTATTATTTTGCAAAGGAGAGGAAGAAAAGCGTGCGAAATGTCCACACACATCAGATGCCTCGAAATACTATGCTCTGGAGCAACAGCTTTCCTTCAAATCTTCACAGATCATTTCCGGCTTTATTTCAAAGGGACTAGAAGAAGGCACAACAAATGTGTATGTTGATTGTCAGCTGTTTCCAACTGATTTCACACAGTATGCCTCCGATATGCTTAGAGACTTGTTTTTGAAGAAGTGTTAGATGCCGTCTGCAGATGAGTAAACCTACGTCTGCAAGTAATTTTTATCTCCTATGCATTTTATAGAACAAGCTAGTCAATTTATTAAACACTAAGTGATGAAAATATTTTCAGAATCATGACAAAGGTTTTCCTCCAAAACTTTTGTGGATGGCTTTATAATACTGCTCCCGTAGACAGTTTGAGTTACCACAACTAACGATTACCGTCCAAGAACGTTGCTAAATGTGGACTATAAAATAGTTGCTAAAGTCTAGGCAAACGCACTGAAAGAGTTTTATCCACAACTCTTTAAATCTAATCAAGCGATGACGTCCAAAAAAAAAAAAAAAAAAAAAAAATATATATATATATATATATATATATATATATATATATATATATATATTATTGTTACTCTAGCGGAGCGGCGGAATCACTAATACATTTTCGGAAAAAAAAAACAACAACAATTAGCGCTTTGATCAGTCTCGATTTCCAAAAGATTTTTAATAGGGTGCGCCATCAGTATCTATGGAAATATTTAAATACTTATTAACAATCTCATTCAAGATCTCCATAGAACAGCGAAGTCTCAGGAGTTATGGTGCGAATGACTTCCGTTACTAACAAAACGGTTAGGGCTTCAAGGGAGTCCATTATTCATGGGAGTTTTACCTTTCATTAAACCCTTTGCTCCAGATTGTGCAAAACACCCTACGAGAGGTTGAGTTGGGTTGTGTTTGTGCCATTTCCGTTCAACTTTCTTTCTGGCTATAATATTATTTTCTCCGCGATAGGGCAGAAACGGGAAGGAAGTTGCCGCTAGTCATTCTCGGAGGTGCTTAGCTCGAAGGCCCGAGAGTAGTGTGGTTTTGGTCGAGCAGTTGAGCTCAGTTCAATCGGTCAGGACTAAGTCCCGGTAAGTAAGTCAATATTTCTTGTTTCGCCTTAATCGGTCTTACTGACTGCTGTTTCTCATTCGTATACGCTTTTTAATGCGGTCACTTCATGCCAGGTTTCTAAATTTATTCTGTGAGTGGAATCAATGTTAAAGTATAATATTTAATGATTATGTATAATTCTTCTAAAAGGACCGAAGGCTTGGTATAGGACTTGTATAATGCAGTTTTGAACAGGCGAAAATATAAATTAAAATCTCAGGGCTATACTGTTTGAGGGCCATGTCTTGGGGATGCACTTGATTTTATAACTGTTAAATTGTTGATCCAGCTATTTATGGTTAAATTTTCCTTACGCAAAATCTGTTCAGCTAAGTGTTCCGCGTAAGGGTTCCCCTGTATGTGTTTTATTCCGCAATATATGTATGCTCACCTGGGAAACGCGTACCCTCGGGGGTACATGAAGACCTCTTAGGGATACATGTAATATGTTTCCCGAATGATAAAAAAGTAACGAAAAATAATTCAACCAGAGAGATTTGAACTGCCCTATCGGTCTACCCAACAATGATAACATACAGCTGCGCTCGCTAACAATTTGTTTGTTTTAGACGCCATCAACAACAGTATCTGAGAATGGACGTTAGCTAACTGTTAATCTACCGACAGTTCAGTACTCAGTATATTTTCGTCATTGTTAGGTGCAGGTTCGTTTTCTTTACTTAAAATTTCACATCTATTCCTTATATTTGTGAACTCTCAAATATCTTTATTGTGACAGTCCACTATTTTAACTTTTGTTGTAGGATGGATAATTTCGTTATAAGAGGAAAACGTAAACGTAATTATAGGGAGCCTGGGGGTATCGAGGTCATCGATACAAGGGATTCTGAAGGAACGAAAATAACATCCTTTTAAGCTGCGCCTACACCAACAGCTATATGGAAACGATTTCCAAAATCGGGTACCATTCTGAAGAAGTCTCTTAGATAAAGTTGGCGAAAATCCGGATTCCATTGGGCAGATTTTATGGGGAAAAGAATGATATTTCATCAATGTCTCCACTCTAAATAGACATAATCTACTGGGTTGCATCCACATGGTCACATCGGTGATTACATCTACATAACATTGGGCAGATTTAATGGGGAGATGAATGTTATTTCGCCAATGTCTCCACTGTTAATAGATATAATCTACTGGGCTCCCAAAGTTCTCGGTGGTTACATCCACATCACATGCAAGTGCACTGGATTATTAACGTATGGTGTGGTGTGGGCATTCTAGGGGACCACATCATTGGACCATTTTATTTCGCTCACAGGCTAACTGGTCAGCTATATTTACAATTCCTACAGAATAAGCAGAATCTGGAGTACCTTCTAGACAACATCCCACTTCAATGAGCTGTGAGGCACTGGATTTAGTACAATGGTACATCATCCCACTACTGTAGAGGAGTTAGAAAATATCTCAACAATGCATCGATCCCAGACGGTCGATGCATTCCATGGCCAGCGAGATCGCCTGATTCAATTCCTTTGGATTTTTTTCTATGTGGATATATCAAAGCCAGGGTTTATGAAATGGAACCGGAAAATCAAGATGTGTAACAAAAAAAAAAAATCGTCATGCTTGCGCTTCACTACCTTCAGAAAGGTCTAGAGGTGCCCATGTTAATATTGAGAGGCGCTTACATCAATGCATCCAACAATGCATTTGAATATTTTTATTATAAATAATGCAATAATAAAGATATGTCAGTCTATATCAATGGTTTAAGGACCATAAATTAATTCTATTCAATATTCTTTATTGCAATCGAGAATATAACAGCATTTATTTAATATTGCTAATTGTGAAGTACTAACTGTTACATTATATGGTGTAGATAAATTAGCTGTCAGATATTGATATGTCTTGAAACAGATCATTAATATGCTGTGGCCCATTAGCGTATTGATTT